>OU744325.1:8581375-10981375 GCA_916610235.2 Lasioglossum morio | reverse complement strand
TGTATTTGTGTTTCTTGTATAAGTACTATTTGTAATATTTTTTAACAAAAAATCCGCAGAACTGTCTGACGTCCCAAGTAAAACATTTCTTCCTAGCTAAAATAATTCCATTTTATATCATTCTTTTCCTCATACAATACTTAAATGTATAGTAATCGATTAGATATCAACATTGTATTTAATAATATAAACAATATTGTGAATAATGCTACAGCAATTTCTAGTTGTTTTCGTGTTTTCAAATTTTGATGTTTCTTTAGGGAACGCCAACAAAGTTCTCATCACTAGCCGTAAAAGAATACGCAGTGGAAGAAGCTGAACCGAAATGCACAGGATCCAGGCCACTTTGCTAATTACGGAGCGGGGGGCAATTACCTTTTTAGATTTATTTTCGGCTAGCTAGTCTCGGTTTGACGCGTGCGTAGACAAACCACGTGGCTCGGTTTCCAGCATCGACCAGCAGCAGCAGCAGCGAAGCTTCGTTTCGCGTAAATGACAAGAGGGAGGTCACCCTGGCAAGAATATGAACACCATCGAAAAGGGAGCCTGGAGCTGGACAGGGTCGACGGATGCCGAAGCGACAGAGAGATAGACAGACATAGCGGGAGAGTGAAAGAGTTGGAGAGAGCGAGAGAAAGAGGGCGGTGTGCTCCGGAACACAAACACGGAGAGTTTCGTGACAATGGCCACTAGGCCGGCATCACCCTCCCGCAATCATCCACTCCCGTACTCCCCCGTAACCCGACAACGATCCACGAAACCCGGGGAGTTAGGTTCGTGTCGTTCGTCAGGTTCCCCTTTTCATAACCCATTCGTTGGAAAGGGCCCGGTCTCGAGAAGAAATCGAGAGAAGCGCGACTGAAAGTCGAACAAGTTTGATCACAGTCACTCTTTTGTTTTCGGGGGCGAATGAATGGACCCATCCCCTCTCTCTCTCTCTCTCTCTCTCTCTCTCTCTCTCTCACTCTCTCCGGTATTCCACAGCTATTTCGGCGATTGTTTCTCCGAGTTTCCTTTGTCATTTGAATTCGCGGTGGTACCGCCAGTCGATTGCGAAATTTGAATTCGGTTGTTCGCGCGTTGACGGGAAAATTGGAGCTCGGTGACGATGGCGCGAGCGAATCCACCGACCAAGTCTTTCGGGGGAACTGGTCTTTTGTTTTTCCCATTTTTGTTCGTTCACCGCCAACTTTTAACTTCATTGAAACGGCATTCTCACGTGGACCGGTGAAACAGTCGATTGTTTTGTTAATTTGTACCGTTAGAGACAGAGAGAGATAGGACTCGTTTCTTTGCGTTTGCATATGATATCGGGAAAAATGTACTTATATGTAAAAATGTAGATTCTTTTAATAAATATTTGAGTAATATTTATTGTCTTTAGTTTTAAGCTGTTTTAAATTAAGAACTTAAAACGTTAGGCTGAAGTGAATCTCATTACTCATCGTAGTTAATCATTTATAGTCATCCTTCGCTATAATGTACGTAATGCTGAGGACTTAATATTTTATAAAAGAAAAAATCTTTATATATAATTTTTACGTATTTTAATCTCGTTGGACAAAAAATACTGCAGTGATAGGTACATTTACCGTATACGATATTACGAAAATTGATTATTGATCGCCCTCGGACCATTTGGTCTCGCCACGGTACCGCCGCAGTAGCTATTTATTTTAAAACAAAGGCGAGCGCAACATTCGATTAGCCTAAATTCGTAAAAAGTCGTCTTTCGGGCAGCCGTTTGTTAGGTTCAAACACACTCTGTCCCCGGCTGGTTACGCGGCCGCCTCAAGAGGCGTCGTGAATTTTAACCAACGAACCTTTTAAAGTTTCGCTGCGCGTTAAAGAGGGAAGTCTTTAGCCGTGGCTGCGCGTTAAAAGCTCTAAACGGGTCGCTAAATTCGTTTTGGGGTTCGTTTTTTGCGCGTCGCGCCGCGTTGGGACGACTGCTTAATGGAGGAACCGAGAGAGAGACACAGAGAGAGAGAGAGAGAGAGAGAGAGAGAGAGAGAGAGAGAGAGAGAGAGAGAGAGAGAGAGAGAGAGAGATCGCCTCCTCTGGAAGAAGCTGCAAAGTCGTCTCAATTATGTGGAAATACGAGGACGACCCGAACGCGGACAACGAATCCCATCTGTGATCCTGTTGCCCCTGCAGGCCAATCTGTAATCTCATTACCGAGCACTGTGATCGATACTGTTTTCCCTTCTTCGAGTTCACGGAAATCGAGAGGTCCGATTACCTTCTCAGACCAATAGTTTCTACGATCTTTCTTTCCGCGAGTCTGTAACGACTGCAATTCGAGAATGGCAACGATCGCGAACGAATAGAGTGCAAATTTGTCAGGCCACTTACAGGATATCCCCGCGATCTATACTGTTCGATTCAAGTTTTAGGTTCCGGTAATTTCTAGACGATTTCGATGCGTTCAACACGAATAAAGTGGAAATGATAGATTGGAAAGATGCAACAATGAAGTTCTAAGTTCTGAATGAATCAAGTTCTGATCCACGGTCTAATGATTGAATACGAAATGTCAAGATGTTCATCGACTAATGTATCTAATATAGAATCTAATGTATCGTAATATATCTAATACATTTGCATTCGAAAGAAATAAATCGCAAGTTGATAATGTATTTGTTATTCGAATATCTTTTGAAATACTTCTTGCCTATCACTGGGCCCATGTTCAGGGGACCGGAAACGCGCACAGACCGAAATCTGAATGAACGGAAGAAACGGGGCGGCGCGCATCGACCGCGACTCAATTTTCTTTGCCCCGCTCCTTTTCCCTCTCACTTTCGACGCGTTTTCCGCGACGAGATTGCGGCGGTGGTGACGCGGCGGCTGTCTCTTGATTTTCGCGGCGTCGCTTCCTGTTACACATCAGAAGAATGCGCGCGCGGCCCGAGGTTCTGCATTTTCATGGGGAGTCGCCGAGCGAAACACGCATCGCGATCACGTTTCCTTCCGGTCGTGCCAGAAAAGGGAAAAAAATGAAGGAATCGATCAGTATTCTGACGGCGCTCTCGACGTGCTGTGAAACAAGGAAATCCATTTTGCCCTTCCCTACATGAGAGGAAATAGATACTGTCCAAGGCCGTATCGTGCTATGATAAGGAAATCGAAATACAATTTGAACCATTCAATAATTAAACATCTTTGCGCAAGAGGAGAATAAATTTAAAATAAACATTTTTCAATTATATTCTGCACATTAACCTTATTTCTCTGAATGAACGATGGACGTATCCAGGATTCGATACTGAGGAAAATAAGTACCTAATATATTGAGCTTTCAAAATGAACACGCTAGATTTCAGCGGTACAGAAATTGTTGGGAAAAAGAAGCCGCTGTGCAAAGACAAATCCGTGGAATAGTGTTACTGTTGCGAACCGTTCCACTTCCTTCGCACGTAAGTACATTTATTTGGAATCAGACTCAACACACTACGGTCCGATAGCGACATATGGCGCCGTAAGCTAGCCGGCCGTTAATGTTCCACGGCGACACATGGCGCAGTATGCCTCTCGCCAGTTCATTTCACAAAAAGGAGACAATACGACGCCCCCGGCGGAGGTACATATAAAGAGTACGTGATACTTAAGCTAACGGAGGTCGTGATCCTAAATTCCGTACGGACTACGTACTCGTGCAATTGCTCCGCGGCAGAATCGCTTTCGGAATGAAAAATATGTTAAAATACGTTTCCTGTTCAATTCCAACACTCTTAACTCTGGAAGCTCTACAACACCTTAAAATTCCTATCACGTTATTTCCAACTTGTTACAAAATAACAATAAGTAAAAATTGTTTGCATTAATTTCTACTTACAGGTAAAATTGCGAGTGATCACTGTTCACGTTTCACTTTACAGTAGCTTCCTAGCTGAGATTTTTTACTGTAGATTACGTAAAAATATCTTGGAGAAAATTAATATCTACTCGAATGGGGGTGTAAGTGTTCTGTACGTAAAATTTGATGTACTGTGCCGAGACATTTGTTCAGCGTTGTATACGCGAATATAATTGAACGATGCGATGTTGTGGCAAGTATTGAGACGATAGAGGGGGAACAGTTTCGATAGGAAAGTGTTAACAGCGACGAACCCTTCGAGGGGTGGTGATGGAAATTCGCGTGTGGACTCGAGCGAGAGAAGAACGGTATGCGAAAATTGGCCGGCGCGTCCGTTCGTTCAGGGATCGCGAGGGAGCGAAGGGAGCGAAACACGAGAGTAACGAACGACGACGGGGTTTCGATGTCTTTTCGTTCCAGCACGGTCGTAACCGCGACCTTAGCTTTCCTTCGGTATTGGTCGGTTGTGCCCGGGTCGATATCGGGCCGCAGGGAAGAGCCCAGCATCCACACGCGCGCCATTCGGCCTCCTACTCTTTGCCGTTGTACCCTCTTCCTCCATCGTCGTCGTCGTCGTCGTCGTCGTCGTCGTTTCGCCCCTTTTCCGTTAGCATCCCCCGGCCCGGCCGCCCTCATCCTCTAACCTTTCCAGTGTTGAAAGCTGCGAGAAAAAGACGGCTCACCCTACCCACTCTCGCTCGAGTGTTCCCTCTTTGAGAGAAAGGACGCGGCGATGGCTCATAACGTGGTCACCTGACATTTGCGCCGACAGGAAACGCCGAACCGGCGAACTTTGCCTCTCTCCGGTCGAGAAACGAACCTCCCGAGGCTCTTTGTTTCGCCGCCCGCGGATAGATTTCATTCCGGGGATTGATTCGTTGCGTGCCCAAACGATATCCCTTCGGTCTCTCTGTCTCTCTCTCTCTCTCTCTTTCTCCGTTCTGATAAAGCATTCGAGGTTCTCGGGTTTTTACTTACTCGGGTTCTGCTTTTACACTTCTTTTTTCCATCGATTAACTTCGAATCGCTTTTGGTAACTCTTTGCCTCTCAGCTGCGTGTGGCGGGTATGGGGTAACTGTACCTATTACTGGTGGTGTTCGCTTTACTGTGGTATTTTTCCCAGTGAGATTAACCCTTTGCACTCGGTGCTGTTGTAACTCGAAAATGAAACATTTCTTCCGACCTAAAATAATACACTTTTACATGATTTTTCTCATTTCATCGATATGAAATTGATATGGTAGGGTAACTGCACCAGTGAATGAACATTTAAGAAATTGTTCAGGAAAATATTGTATTAAAAAAAAAAATATGTGAATTAAAGGAATCTCATATATGCCAAATGGCTCCCTATACTTCATTTGTCAAAAATAAATGAACACAAATAAAATGAAATTATTATTATTTGTCTTTATTAAACGTTAAATAAAAAATATAGAAAATACCAGTCAATGAACACTACATTCTAGTAATTGAACAATGATGGTCCAATGAATGAACAAAATTATTAAACAATATTCTCCTATTTATTTAACTCTTTCATCACAAAAAATCCCCTAGAATTAATTTTCTTTGGCTCCGTTATAAATAAATAAATATTTTTACCTGAATAAATTTGAACAATTTAATGAGAATGTATTCTTGTCATTCCCCACGTGCCCTCTGCTGCCAGAGAAAGCGTAACTTTTTCCCCTCGTCTGGCAATACTAACGTAGAAACAGAAGATCGACACGGAGAATCACTATGATTGGGAATATATGTGTGAGAATCACCTCTTCCGTCACGCAACCTCGATTTTTGCACAAATTTTCGGCCCCATATTTTTGAAAAAGTCAATAAATATCGAGTATGTAAATGACATAAGGTTCGGAAGGGTTAACTTGAACCCTGGGGTTGTTGCACGCAGTTTCCCAGTCTGTTCCTAATTCTCAGCCGCTACATACATTTATAGGTTGACGACGTTACGCAGTTAAGGCAAATGACCCCTTTATCGACCACGTAACAATGCGGTTGTTTTATAACGAGCGTTCTGTACTGAAATCTACGAATATTTTCATTGTAGGTCGTAGGGGAACATTGCCAAACGCATACTGATTACCCAAATCGTAGCCCCTGAATTAATTAGTTATTATTAGACTGCGGACCTTTAGGCAAAATAAAAATGTTCTACCCAAATTATAGCAATCAAACTTTAAGTAACATATATTATAAAAATGTTTCATTTGAGGCTTTGTTTTCGAGAAAATCGACTTTGTATCTTCCCCGAGTGCACGCGCACTTAACTACGTCGTGATAAAAATAGACCAGGCGTTGACGGCGTAGGGTTGAATTAAAATTTATTCATATCGTTGTTGCATCCACTGCATAATAAATTCGCAATTTACACGCAATCGAAGAATTGTGATGACATTTTTAAGGTAAATAGAAAAAAACATTTAAAAAAAAAACAGTCCAAAACTGTAAACTAAATTCTTGTTTTTCGATCACTCTATTTATTTTTCTTGTGTGCTCTACATTTAAAACAAAAATATGCAAAATGTATATTACTATTCATACGTCCCTAAAAAAAATGGTTGCACAAAACATTCTCTATGAATATTCATCCAATGTCGCTTTACACTTTACCTTGACCAATTATGTTTTATTCATAATTTCACATTTTAAACAAATACGCCCAGTTGCGATCCAGCAATAGAGAAATAAAAAATACTACAATATCTAAACCGGAATGTATAAAGATTAATACAATTAATTGGGCAGGCCTTCCTAGATTTTTAAATTTTTCGTTCAAACAATTGAAAATATTTTGAGAAATATACTTGCTGAACGTTCATCCATACCATTCGATTTGGTTCGTCACAGAATTAAACGCTTCGCAAGATTTCAATGATCGTTAGTAGGAAATAGATCGACCTTCTAATTTTCTAAATCAGTATAAAATGAAAATGGAGTGGGGCAACGTTGAAACCCTTTGAAAGCTCGAGTATGGATCGCGGAGTGGACATTTGACATTTACATCGCCCTGGCTAAACGGAACTTCAGCGTCGATTCAATGAAATTACCTAACTTAAAAGAGAAATTGCTTGAATATTCCGATTCAACAGATTTAACGAAACATTTTCAGTTGAAAACGAGTCTATAAGAAACACGGTAAAGCTTTTTAGAAGATATTTTTATCCTTTGCTTCTAATGCTCGTGAAAAGTTTATTTTATTATGGTGTTCGTCACTCTCTTATTTAAATTATGAGAATTCCAAAAATATTTTATAAATTGCAAATAAAGCATCTTATGTATCCTTCATTCCCGTAAAACGAAGCTGACTCGAAGACCAGCGGAGGGAACACGTGTAAGTGAAATGTAAGGGTTGTGACGCTGACTTATGAACAGCGGCGTACTTCCGGCATCAAGGATGGGTAGAATGAAAGATGGTTTGCCCCGAGAAAAACTATTCGAGACAGGATGATTATGGGAACAACCTGTACACTCACGCCCTTTGGAAATAAGCCTGTTTCCCCAGGAAAAAAAGACGTGATCCTTGCACAAACGAGCTCATTATTTCTTACTTTCCTGCAGATCATTTCGATAAAAAATGTGTATCGAACTTTTTCTCGGGAAATTCATGGCAGCTGTCGAAATGTTCCATTTATCACACTTTGCGTTAAATCAATATTATATTCATAAAATAAAAACAAATGATATACATAGAATGGAGTTATTCCAAGTCGAGTTAAGATAGCTGCGAGTGCAAAGGGTGAACGATTGAAAAATGTGAGACAAGAGAATACGAAAAGTTTTATAGCATCGTATAAACTACTGTTTTAATTCGACAAACATCAAACTATTAATAGAAAATCCTCCCTCGAGCAGATCGGGAGTCCTTGGACCGAGAGCGTGTCGTCCAATTAGCAGGTTCCTCCGCGAAACACGGGGGGGTAGCCTAATAATTAATATCCTACATCTAAATATAAAATAGCGGGGCGCTGCGGTCAATGTTCAAATTACTTCCAACCGCTTGCCCGCGACCGCTATTATTCCGTGGCTCGTTCCACATCCCCGTCGTTCGCTATTTATTGTCAGACGATCAATTTAGACCGGCATGGCAGGGGATTTCTTAATGGATACCGCGGAGCCTTATTGTTCGACGTGATTTAAAATCCTTTCAGACTCTACCGAAGTTCCGCAAGGAGCGCGAAAAGAAGGGTGGAGAACAGCGAAGACGATATCCTCCTCGAAGGCCTGTTTCCACCCTCGTTCCGATGAGAACGAAACAAACCGGCGCCCCCCATTCGGATGAATCGATTCCTCCCCGTTCCTCCCACCCCGTATCGCGAAAAACGAGACAACAATGCGATGCCATAAAGATTTTTCACGAGACGGTCTCGTTTGTTTCACGGTCACCGGGACTTTGTTTCATGAATGTTGAGAAATTCGAAGTCATTCCTCCACAGTGGAAAACCGCGGTGACGAGGACACCGTTGATGTCGGCCGATTTGTTCAACCGGTTGCCGACCGGCGGCAAGGACACCGTGGACACTCTTGTAATTTGCAGAAGTAATTCCGTGCCACCCCTTACCCCCAAACCCCTTTTCCCAGTAGCATCGACTCGTGCGCCGCACTGGTATCATTTTATGCGGGCAAAAACCAGCGAACGGCGAGAAACTGTGTGCACTGCGGCTCACTTTCGATTCAATTAACGATGAAAATTGCTCGTGCGAGGACACGCTCGATTGCCATTCGGTTCGCTTGTTTGTTTTAACATCTGCGAGGTTTGCATCGTCTGCGAAATTGATCGACGATATTTTTCGATGCTCGTTTTTTAAAACCATTTATTGGTACAGCTTTATTCTTCGATGTAAGACTACAGTGCTTTCCTCGCAACAGGAAATGCTTAAATAAATTGTATTAACAAGCATTTTGAGTCGTTCGTTAATATCATTTGGATTACCCTGACCGAAAAAGTGTTCGTTATCAATCCGGGACTACAGAGATATTCCACGTCAGAGTTTTAAACGATGAAAGTGGGTTGTTTGATTTCACTTCCACTGCGGTAATTAATTCCCCAACGATTAAATGACACGGGAGAGGGGAGAGATTGTGCTAATCTAGGTTCTCGAGTTTCATCGGTATTTCGGGATTTTAATTTATCATCGTCGAGTCGTGTAATGGCAAAAAGCTCTGTCAAATGGGACAATATTTGTTTTCAAAACGCAAACCAACTGTTTAGTTCGAGTTCTGCGTTTCCCAGTGTCAGATCAAACGGTTCGTCAGCAAGAAAGGTGCGTTGCTGCAAAAACACGGATCCGCACGAAGTTAAACGACAAGTTGCTGTATCGAAAGCGGCTAACACACTCGAAACAGCCTCCGAAATCAGGCACGCCGAGGGATCATAAATCTGTGATGAGATCGCGAGGAATTGTGTGCATACGACGCGGACCGTCGCGAGCCCGTTCGGAAAAATATCGGAAAGCGATCGGTTTTCTCGCGGCGACCGATTTGATTTCCCGTGGCGAATGCCCAGAACCGTTGACATTTTTTTGTCGCGACGAGTACGCGACGGCTATCGATTCCTATTCGTCCACTTTCGAGAACTGGTCCTGGACCAGACGAGATTTTACCCGTGGCTTGTCGGAAAGTCGGCTTGCGCGAGTGAAATAAATTTCGCTAGCCGGGCCGGGGAAAAAATCCGGCGGACTGCCGAGAGCGTTGTTCTCATACTGTTTCCGGCAACTTTTGACATTGTACGACTAAAATATTATTTGAATAAAAGTTAGGAATAATTCGTTACTCGATTATTCGTCCTTCGAGTTATGCGTTATTTCCGTCGTTGTTCAACTACTGACAGTTTTGTTTTTTTTTTTATTAATCATTATCAGAAATGCTTAAAATCCGCAGTACAACCATTAAATTCTTTTAATGCGCCCGAGTGTATGAACAATGGATGAATTTGTCTCTAAATGAATTATATGCTCGCATGATTTTTCACAGTTTCAAAGGGAGTTGTTTGTAATTTTTAATTTGATCTCGTGTACCAAAGTGTACGATCTTTCTGCAGGGTTAATGTTTCGTAACACTGATTAATTTACGTTGCAAATTGGCTGGGGAACTTTGAGACCTCTCGAAAGTGCTTTATATATAATTTTAAATGTAATATTGCCGCAGCACAAGAGGCAGCATCTGTTTGCAATATTAATCTTGCGTGACACTGACTACATTACATTGTAAATTAGCTGAGAAATGTTCCGAGCTTCAAATATTCGTGGCTACTTTACGCGGTCAGTCCGCAAGCTTTGACGTCATTAACCCTCCCCCCCCCCGCCCCTCAAACGAACAAATCTAGTTAAGTCGCGCTTTGCGAGATGTATTTACTGAATGAAACTACTTGCTAAGGTTTACAGTTTGCTCTTTCCTATACGATATACCAGTTTCCACGACTTTCAGATCCCTTTGAAATTTCTAACATTTTTCTAACAAATATACGGATTACCATAATTACCTAGTTTATCATTCAAACATCCATTAATCATTTCAACGATTACTAAAACAAAATGAGTTGGTGTAACTTAAAACAGTAAAAATATTAGAAGAATTTGAAAACACTGTTCTACTATTCTCAACTAGTTAAACATATATAGAAAGAAGATGAATTTTTCTTTCACTCCATTGAAAAGTTTTATTTTGCTTAAAGATCCGCTGTCTAGTTATTATTTATTGGAAATGAAACTACTTCTTCAGATTCATTAAAATTCGCAGTCTTTCATTCGATATAGAGAATCTCGCCGTTAAACTTTATCGAAAAAAATATGCTTTCCGGAAGCCATTTGTGCCAACTTTGAAAGATCTGTTTTGTAACACCGTTCCTAGCACAAATGTGTTTTCCACTTCGATAGCAACTGCAATAAATCCCGGAGTTTGCTGCAATGCTTATCAGCGTAATTACAGCAACCTTGTATCGCGTTTTGGGGGCGAATCAATCTTTTTATGGGTCGATCGCTTGTTGAATTCGATAGGCTACTGTAATTGGCCCCAAAGGCGCGATCGATCAGCACTTTGCAGAATGATAGTTGCAGAAAAACAAGCAAAGCTTCGATGAAACAAACACGGTTTCATTAGTTATTCGCTAAACAGAAAGAAATCCAACTGCAATTCGAGTACGGTTATGCCTCTATTATTTATTATATAATATGTACTGTACAGGGTGTCCCAAAAAATGTACTTCCTTCGAAGGGGTGATTCGTTACAAATATAAAATGATTCATTCTTTTCAGAATTCCAATTTTGGGGAATTTGGTATAAAATCGCGAAGATCCGTGACCAATTTTTCAAGGATTTAATTCCGCCACATTTCATGAAATGTGCTATAAATGTGTATAGGTTGATCAAGCGGCAATATCATACGAAATTTTTAGTACCGGCATTAAACGCTAATAAATATGGATCAATCGGAGACCTCGGTTCGTTTCGACATCGCATAATAAAAAGCTTGATCCGGTGTCAAAAAGTAACGAGTAATTTTCACCGGGAAATCCACTTTCCTGGTGAAATCGGCTCGACCGAAAGCAGCCTGGGCGGCTTACGGTGGAAAAACTTCCGGGAACCAACGGTGGACAAATGTTTTTCTTTTTCGATTATAGAAAATCTCATAAGACATTTATATCAACAATGGGCAAATGTTACTCGACTAAAAATTCCCGGCGTAAGTTATTCCGGCGTAATTACATAAATTATTTATATAGTTACGTTCCAGATAAATAAATATTATTCGACCCTTACTTTTCGGTCTATTTCATTTTCGAAACATCCCATCGTTCTTCGTTCAATCGAAAGGTTTCATCACAGAAACGACCGAACGTTCCCAATGCGCGCCATAGCGAGCAATATTATAAATAAAACTGGAGAAGAAGTTCGGTCCATCTCCGATAGTAAAGTGCGGACCAATAAATACTTTCCACACGTTCATCGCGTACAATGCCGAATAGTGGAGCGGCGGCAGTGATATTCGCATTTTTCGTGGTTCGAATGAACATTGGATCTATAAATCCTCAGCCGTAAATATTCTTCGGACTCCTTTTGTACCACGAATCGATCGACGATAATGAATGAAACAGCCTGACTCTGTGCGCAATATAATTCGCCGACTGACTGAAATAACACTCGCTGAATTTCACACTATTTGCACTAGTAACCTTGCAGCGATTAATCTTTTTCATTGAAAACATATCGTAGTTGTTTTAGCTCGAAATGATAAATAGTTGCATAAACTTCATTAATCCTCATGCAATCTATGTACCACATAAATTTTGAAATTAATGTTTACTGTATCAAGTCAAAATAGTATCAGATAAAACAGTGTTGTTTTAATTGTTCAACTGTTCGACTAATTCCTCAATTATTTATTCAGTTCAATGTTTTAAGGGATAGAAATTTCGTAGTTGCAAAAAATGAGAAAAGAATTTTTCCATTATCTTTATGATACCATTGTGCATACATTTCATGGTTTCCTGGAGTAATGGGCAAATAGTCCGTAATGATGTTCGTCAATTTCATACTCGTTTCGTGCATACGTTTCTTCGTCACGCTGGCACTCCATTCAAGTTGCGTTCATCAATCTCCCTTGAGCGCCATACAGTTGAGTATCAACATTTGCAGATTGTCACGGTGACAGACAACTTTATTACATCATGCTAACAGCATTATCCCATCTTTCAGCGGCAGATTACACGCGTACGGGAAACAAGTTGCCCGGTGAAGGGCTAAAGTTTCCACAATACCGTGGCTGGTCTTTGTTACTTCATAACTGGCACACGGTTCTCCTGGCCCCGAGTGTCTATCGCGTATTATTAAAAAAGAGTTGATCAACTACTCGAGAGGGAGACCCTCGATGATACAACACTCCGGCTCGATAGCTATCTTTAATTCACGGAAAATGAGGCATGACGGGACGAGAAAAGGCTCCAGAAAGTTGAGTGTCACGCTCTTGGTCAACTTTCACAGAGCAACTTTCAATAGGAATTTACACTTTCACGGCTGTTTATCGCGTCCCGTTATTTTCCCACTTTATCTTAGCCACTTTACTGATACTGTTAATAGAACGAATATCTGTTGATACTGTAAGCTCAACACGTCTTTATTCGTTCTTTGCTGATTTAGAACTGTCAGCAACATTTATTTAAAACAAAACCCAAAACATCACGCAAACTTGTTAACAAAACACGTATTATACAAATCGATAAAAATATATATAACGTATAAATCAATAAAAGTATATATAGCGGTCAACACACAAATATTCAACATTCTTACAATACTGATCATTTTTATTATAAATGCATAAAATCCGCAGTCTATTGGTAACAGAAGTTTGACAAAAATTGAATTACCACGTTGTCTCTCGCCGTTTTCAAAATGTTCTAAGTAGTTCCCAAACTATTTATCACAGTTTTCCATAGTTTCTCGTTTTTCTCTAACATATTTCCTTCTGATCTGCTCTTCGCTCTTGGCTTCGACTTTTCCATTTCCGGCCTTGTTTCTCTCCTCCAGTTTTGTTATCCATCAGAAGTTAAAAATTCTTCCGACCTCGTTCGTATGTGCGTAACATCCCGTGATACGAATCTAACGGGGACACGTAGAGAGGCGACGGCTTCAGCGAGATCATTATGCAAACATATGCTAACGTCAACGCGAATCATGACAGGACAGAAAATGCAAGAATACATTGCCGCGCGTTCTTCATCCGAGGGCGTTCGTAGAAATAGATTCGACCCCATGCATCTGATTATTAATGCACACGCGCCGATCGAATTTTAATATTTGCATCAACACTCTTTTTGATGCCATGTATCATTCGGCGTGCACGCGTGTTTTCGAACTCGACCGTCATCGTCAGTGCCGGAACTAGGGCGTGGCGAAGGTGGCACCTGCCACGGGCGCAACGGTCATAGGGGCGCAAGGAATGTTTAAGAATATGAACTTTCATTAGAAATTGAGAGTTTCAAATTCCAAGCCACGACATTAATAAACGACCTCAAGGACAAGGGTATGAACCATTTCCAAGTATTGGAGATAATATACGAATTATCACTTGAAAATGTACCTATATCCTAACATAGTCACAGCTTTGAAAATATTCTTGTGCATGCCCGTGACGACGGCTACATCCGAACGTTCCTTCAGCAAGCTGAAGCTTATTAAATCATATCTGCGCTCCTCTTTGGGTCAAAAACATTTGGCGAATATGTCTATTTTGTCAATTGAGAAAGAAATAGCAACCCGCCTCGATTACGATGAAATAATCAATCTATTTGCGGAAGCGAAGTCTAGAAAAGTTTTGATATGAATAATCTATTACCAAAAATTTTGTAAAGGCTCATACATTTATACGTATGTTTCATTCATTTGTAATAATTATACGATATGGAAAAGTATGTAAGATCAATATATTTTCCCATTATACCATAGATGGTAGGGTGTAGGGTGACTACATGGATGCCAGGTTGTTGCCACAGGCGCCGAAGCGGCTAGTTCCGGCTCTGGTCATCGTGCGAAAAAGTGTGAGTCCCTAAGTGACTGACACAATCGATCACCCATACATTTCGGAAGGAAACCCGCGGGAAAGCCAGATTATTGGCTTTCGTTAGACGTCTAAGCAGATTAGGCGAAGCGAAGACCGTTGCGCAAACCTTTTTGTTTCGTCCACCACAAAACACATCGCAGAATTTATCGGGAGAAGAGTTCTCAGGTGCATCCGCAGAGTGTTCGGGCTATTCCGAAGATCCCGGCTTTAGAACAGAGATTCGAATTGATCCCGAGATACCACGGACTTGACTACGAAAAAAAAAGAACTAATGTCAGTTCGTTGTCCAAGTAGACATTCCATTTCACGAGTTGACTGGCTGGTTGGAAGTGCCCTTTGCCTATCTATCAGCGAGCAGGGAGTGTACGAATGTTAACAAGACTCGCCCATCGGGGCAAACAGTGTTCAAGGCTTTGCCTTGCTCCAGCTTCTGGGCATCCAGCCGTGCTTGTTTGATTAGAGCCCTGTTAACGCTATCGTCCGTGGCCAGGAATCCCTTTGCCTTCTTCCCCATCTTCAACTGATTTAAACTTTGAATATTAACACATTATCTACCGGCGTTTATTCCATAAATTTACTGAGGAATTTTCGAATGAAATTCGTTCGATAGAAATTTCAATCTTAAACTAACTCGCCCACAATAGTGTAATCTCATTTCGTTTGGGATTGCGTGGAAAAAGATTTATAAGCTTCCATTTCGTACAGCACAACTATTGAAAAGCCCATCAATATGATTCCGGCAGATGAGTGTTAATCCTCCTTAGCCACTTAAGCTCTGTACATTATTTACGGGCACATCGAATCGATTGATCACAGGGATTTCTCGATGACGATGATGGTAAATACCCTGGTCAAGTGAACGTTTATGCCATACTACATTCCAGCACACAAGAGTGCACACTCATTTAATTCGCAAGAAATAGTGCTTCAAATCAGAAACAGTCAATTTGTTTCCGTACATATAAATCCAGTAGAAACAACAAATTGTTTCACTTGTGTTTTTAAAAATTAAGGGGGGCACATTACTACCACTTGCTTCATCTTTCTGTCTGAATGTAAATATTCTCGAAAAATCGATGGAGCGTGTTCAGTTCCGTTGATCGCTGTTGGTATGTGGTGGAAAAGTGGTGGAAAATTTACGATCGAAGAATCTCTGAAATTCGAATATTTGACGCAGAGAAATGCGTAGTCTTAATTCAGACGTAGGCAAGGAACGATTCCTGAATATCACACGGCTGTCCTGAGATTACACAGAGTCGGATCTCGTCTTGCGGTAAACACCCTCCTCCACTCAGCCCTCTATTTCCGTCTCGGTGCTTCTGATGTTAATATTTTTCTCATTTCCGTTAACTCGTGCCGCGGCAGCGACGGTGCAATTTATCGTTCTCAATCTACGTCACCAGATATACGTCGCGGGTTCGTTCACCCCCGCCGCGCCGCCGTGTATTTCACTTTAAATTAAAGATTTTCCATTTTATTTGGAAATAATTCATCGCTAGACTACGGATTTTTATGCATTTATGGCTCCTGAACATTTTCAAACAATGGTAGAATATTTATTTTAAGTCTACAAAGGCTACTACCACTGAAAACAATCTTTCATTTGATTTCACATTCTTAACCCTTTGCACTGCGAATTATTTTTCAATTTTATTACCTACAACTCCCTAGTAAATAGTAATATTTAGTATATCTCTACTAAATATAATTAACTGTTTTACGTAGCGCTTAATTTGGTATAAAGACGAATGAAATTCAAAATTTTTGGGACGCCCTGTATACTATAAACAATCAATTTTCCTTATTTTTTTTCTATTTAACCAAATTGCATATTTTTCTGTGTTTTAACTTGTTTCTTTACTGGTATTTTAATCAAGGGCACTCAACGTAAGGTTTGTTGTGAAATGTTTGTTGAAAATCAACAGTATAATAGTATTACAAAATATACAGTTAATGCGTATTTGTGCCTTATATTATACACTGTTTGAAAAGCTTTCGACACGTGTAAAGTTAGGTACTTCAATTGCTTTGAAGAGTTATTATACCGCTCCGAACAATTACAGGAACTACTCTAGTGATTTCAACGCTTGGCGAAGTATGCGCTACTAGAAACTCAAATGTACTATTCGAGTCGGACAAATATTATACATAAAGTGATTTAATCGTATTCGCCTTACTTCAATTATTACTATTGGACATAGGATAAATGTACCTGTTACTGAGGGTGTACGTTTTGCTGTGATATTTATCCCAGTGAGATTAAAATACGTACAAATAAATTTTTTCTTGTATTGTATTAGGGTTTAAGGGCCAGAAATTTCTCTATGTATTCAGAACACATCATTCTTCCATAAAATGCTTACACATATTATTATTTCAAGACAGATTAGGAGTAATACCAAAATAAAATACGTTCGAAGCATGATACTGAATTATTAAAATTTTTTACATCGAATTCTTTTTGTTCAAGATAAGAAATAAATAATATAATCAAATTCTGGCATTTAAGAAAAGTAGCTTAACAACACTTTACAACTGTCCCAATCTACACTTCCGTAAAAATTTGAAACGCTCGACGGTCGAGCTAAATAAAAAATGCTAAATTGTCCTCTGCAGTGTCTCCTATCAGCAATAAAAACAGAGTTATAGCCCACTTGGTAGATCCAGCCAGTATAAAACCGTACCAAAAATTGATTGCAAATGTATGACTGAAAGTCCATAAAGAATTTTTGATTTGTTGCAATTGATTTGCAAGAACCGACGCGTTCGAAAAATACGTTCACGTCTGTGACTATTTCGCTGCGCTAGTTGCAACGAGGATTGAGAATATCGTTGGAGGCGTTGCCAGTCCCAAAGGGGTTGAAATTCCCGATTAATTTGCATGATCGTAAAGCCCACTTACCGGTTCGCGACTGCGAAACGCCTCGCGTGTTCACTGCGAGAAACTCGGCGATTTAAACGACGAAACCTGGAGACCCATAAAATTCTGAATCCCGGTACAAAGGGGACACACGAAACGGAAAACACAGCACCGTGACGGTGTACGCAGGGAAACGCAAACAGAATCTGAGCACTTCCTGTGTCGGAATCACAGAGGCGATACCGGGTGCGCACATGCCCGCTTTTGTGCTCGTTTAATCCTGTGTGGCCTCTGCATTAATCGGAAATAATCTGTCGAGCTAATAGTTACCCGTGTTCCATCGAATTTCAGAGGTTACGTATCGTTAGTGATGAGATCTGAATCGCTTCGATTCAATATTTACGACAAAAACTTCGAATCACTTGCAACATAAATCTTACAAACTCGGAAAGTGATTCAACCGATTTTATATACAGTAGGTGTACACCTTTACAACCTTACTATAAGTGTTGTACACCTTTTAGAATAGAATAACTTTTTTATAATTGCCCCAAACGACCAGATTTTTTATAATCAATTAGCAGCATTGATTTATGAAATGATATGCAGTAAAGATTTTCCAAAAAATTATATTTTACAAGGTTCCATGCAAAAATAAAGGCATTTTTTAAGACTTTTTTATTTGGACCCTTAATGAAAATTTCAAGTATATGTTTTGTAGATCTTTGTTAGTTATACACGTGCTTCTAATTGATTATAAAAAAAAAATCAGGTCGTTTGGTACAATAATAAAAAAATTATGCTATCTTAAAAGGTGTACGGACACTTTGTTCTCTAAAGAGCGATTGCTTGGCCTAAACGAAAATATTAAACAGTACACTGTTTACGAGAACGCTTAAGACACAGTGAAACCCGTATTAATCGTTGATGAAAATATTTGTTAAACATTTAAGACAACTGTAAATGTTATTATCGTTATCGATCGTATGATTGTTAAAACAGAAGACATTTAAGACAACGCGTGTATAAAGTGAGTATTAGTTGGCGTGCGACGGCCCATCTCGGACATTGAAGCCGTGAAATATTGAACATAACACTGCGTTGTTTATGAAAACGCTTGAAATACTACAGTCAATCATCTATATCAATCGTTGTTTGTTCAACTCGCGCGAATTTATTTTCGCGCGTTCTATTATAAACGTCGTCGACCGACACGCCGGTTTCTCGCGAGAACAGGAGTTCGGAGGGAAAAGTTTTTAATTGTCGCGAAATAATCTACGCCGAGCTATATACGTATCAGCTGCGAGGAAGTTTCGAGGATCCATCTTGCCTTTTACTTGTACCCGCGTTTTCTCGCGATTCGCTCTACACTTTGCCACCTAAAAACTTTCGGACTGCTCGAGAAACTTTTCCTGGCCTTTTCGTTGCATTAAGTCCGACACTTAATCGGATCAAGGAGCATCGCACCGTTATCTTATTGGCGAAAGCGCGAATAACTGATTTAGAGAGCGAGGTAAGTAGTAATATGGCGATTCTGAGAGTACATACTTTGATACTTGTATTATTAGTCATTTGGGTGAAATGTAGAATACTGCTTTTACAATAAAGTTTGTGTGGCAACGTTTGCACACTTTCGTATAAAAATAATGATCGTTAAATGCCAGTGTCCTTTAAGCAGCCTATTAAACTTTCTGCAACTAAAACAATCTCGGACGCAAATTGTTACAGAACAGCGGTTGTTCTACACGCTATTAATTACGTCCGGTTTAACATAAATGTTTAACTTGCTAAACGAAAAAGAAACAGCTTCGCCACCTACCTACGTCTCCGTATTGCGTAACGTTGAACGTACACCGTGATTTATCGTGAACGTAACGACTCCTCGTTACATAGGATCGAGCTTCTTATTTTGCAGCTCGCTCTCAGTGAGCAATAAAGGTGTATCGAGCCAGCGCGTTTGCAATTAATATTGTAATTGCTACCGTTCAGTGTAGAATGTGTAAATAGCTGCGCGGAGGCGGTCGTAAATTTATTTTGTTACGGAAGGAAAGAAGGCTGCGAGATAATTACGCGTGAAGTCTCCCTTTTATGTTTATCATCGTTAAGTACCTTGTACTCTGGAATTGTTTTAAACAGCGGGTTTTTATGCATTACCGCAGTTCCGTGTTTGTGAAACACACGAAAATAGAAATATCCGAATGAAATTCCTTCTCTTTTCTGTAATTCTTGCGCCCGTGTGCAATCGGGATTCGCATAAACATTGGCAGCTCGTGTTACAGCAAAAGCTGTTCGAGGTTTCGGATTAAATTAGTTAAGCGCCCTCCTGAGAACACCACTGTATTCTTAGCACAATGATAATGCGGTTTGAAACAGTTTGAATTGTACATACTTCGCGTCTATAGTTCTAATAAACATTAGGTTGGAGAGAAAGTTCTGTCGTATTTTAAAGAAAAGAGTTGAATCAATTTATAAACATATATGTTTAATATTATTCGATGATATAATTTCCATTATTTGTAACAACTTCTTGCCAACGTTCAGATAATAATTCCGAACTCGTGTGCTGACCCATTAAATAATTAGTTTCATATTTTCTTTCACCCCTTTTAAGGAAGTACAAGTATTCTGGGACACTCTGTATATCAGTTTAAAATTCTTAATGCTTGACGATGCACTAACATAGAAAAAAAAATGAAGTTTAAAAATGTACTGGAAAGTGTACTGAAACTAAAATATTTAACGAGGACACGTCTACCTCCCTTGTTCCTAAGGGAGGTTTCAATGATTGATATGACGTAAAACACGACTGGTTCTCCACTTCATCCATTAATGAAATGTAGGACTTTGAAAAGTCGGAATGTAAATTGTTGACAAATTTAATTTGTAATGTGGGATTCGAAGCTGTAACCCAAGAGACTCCAAGATACCCGGTCATTCTGAAAGAAATATGTTGCTCCTTACATTAAAAATGAAGGTAGGATTTTATTTAAAGAAATACACCACGCGTTTTTTGCAGTGTTTCCTTCCGTCTCGTCGTATTTACTGTAGTTTTGCCCAACAAACAAAAGGAACTCGACCGACTTTTGGCCCGGTGCCTCTAATATACACATTCCCAAGGGAGTAGCAATGATATATGGGCAGCGCGGCTATAATTCAAGGGAAAAGTGAGGAGAAACGTCAAGGTAAACGATGAGGGTGAAGTCTGGCACACCACACGACGTTATTCATTACTAATATCAGCGGGCCCAGAAGTGTCTCCCCCACCCCCCCCCCTCTCTCTCTCTCTCTGTGTCTCTACCTTTCTCTAGAAAACTCTTCTCTACTCGAGCGTTTTCGTTTTAATTGCACATTAGCTCCGTATCCAAGGGGTTAGTTGTACCAAATTACTTTAGTTGTTGTTGGTTATCGTTGTTTTATTAGCTGCTGCTTTATTGACCATTTATTCAATAACTCAAACAAACGACGTTCACTTAAGGGAACGTGCAACCCTAGAAGACACACACGAAAACCTCACGTTCTTTGTTGCTTACAAGTAGACGCGGATTCTTCGTCACAAATAAAAATTTCCCAAGTCAATTGTATTCAATAGAAATTGTACAGAAACGAACCTTCTCTTTTAATAATTTTAATAAGTCTAACGAAGTAAAAACTTGCCATCTCTTCATATTTTTGTATTATAACCACAGAAGAGTGAAGGAGAATTATTTAATCAAGTACGATGCACTGTGTAACAGTAATCTGAAAATATTCATATAGTGTCTTGGATGAAAATGATTTTACAAATAGAAAATACATGAATTTTACGAACGGCACGAAATCGTCCAGACACGAGTCACCCCTTTTCCAGATTAAGGGTTAATTAATCTGGAATTGAGAAGTGAAGAGTACATGCTCGACTCCGACACCTCAGGAAGTGCGAAAGATGAGTAACGATCAACAAATAGGCCTTTTTAGACGCTTGCGCATCTTCGATGACGTCACTGATGCAACCCCTGTGCGAGAAATGACGTTGGATGTTATTTTACGATACCAGCAAACTCGTGTCTGACCCCATCAGCTCGAACATCGCCGCAATATGCATCGACACGCGCTATGATACTTTCGGTTAAGTGCTCGACTGTCCCGAAAGATTTTATGGAGACCATTCCAGAGCCGTATAAAAATTCGCTGACAGTGATCCTCCGTGAGCATCGCCCGACTCGTAAATGATTCTTTTTTTCTTCTCTTACATTTACACCTCGCCTCGTCAGCCGATTAAGGTAACGAGCGGATCTGTTGTTCTACAATATTTAGCATACTGTCAGTCTTTGTGAGATTCAGGCAAGATTACAACGGACAACGTACGAAGGTGCATAAACGTGAACAGTAGGATGGACCTAATTTTCCAGCTATGAAGTTTTGAGCACGATGCCCCCGAAAATTGTCTCATTTCATGAAAAAATGATGTATTAACAAAATTTAAATAAGTTTGGGGTTGGGAAGACGTGGCAGATTGAATCCGAGTTTTGAAATAGAAATAACTGCACGCTAACTGTGTTAAAAGTACACTGAAAATTCAAGTTGGATATTTTATACCTCCAAAAATATCATAGTTACTCGAATGCATTCAAACACAAGCACTTCGTACGAATACCAAAATCATTTTGTATTTTCCAATCTTCCATGAAATAATGCCACAATAATTTACGATATTATTCCTTTTATTCGCAATTTCACTGTCTTCTTCTAAAACTTTCAAATTGGAAGAAATGCAGAAATACTGTACCGTACGTTCCACAAAATTTCGCACAGTATCATAAAGTTTCAGAGTATAGTTGACAGAAACTCTGACCTCCTGTATTGTGAAAGCGAATCATTTTGTGGTTACGGAACATACGACCATCCTAACTCCTAAACTCAAAGACGTTCCTAAATCCCATTGACCAATTATTTTGAATTTCGCAGACTCCTATTGTTCGCTACTATTGTATCATTAACCCGACACGATGACACATTCTCGGTCTGGCATGTAGACTTCGTAGTTATACTGTTTCAACATAAAATTGGAGAAATAGTTATCATATTCAATATTTAATTAACTAGAAACTCAATCAAATCAAATTTTTATTAAATTCGATTATCGCATAGCAATTTTGAACAAAGTGTATCTCTCTCTCAGTTTAAAAGTAACAAATAGCACATAGTCTCCCTGAAATGGGATAACTTCTTTAAAAGTGGACCGAATGTCTTGAGCTTTTTAAGAACCGAGTCGTTCAATGCAACAGTAAGGAGAGTCTCTTTTATTTTCGCGTCTCGCTTCCGGTCCATCAATTAATCCGTGATCTCGAAAGTTCAACAGATTACACGGCCGTGACGTCACGATGGTGGAAAACCGACGGGACGCGACGACTTATCGATTCTATTGTGAATGCTGGTCTCGCCCGAAGATTTCCGGTGACGAGTATATAATCGACCGTACAAACATAATCGGAGCAACTGTTTCTCGCGTCGTTCGTCCAATCACCTACGCATTCGATCGCGGATGATTCACAGGTTAAAGACTCTGGTCGCGTTTCCGGCATTCGGAAATTTCCACGGAAAATTTTGCCGGATCTCGCAAGCTGTTCGAGACGTTTCGACAGATCTCGGTTGGCGAAGGATGCCGTTCAATTTGCATAGGACGCACATTATGCAAATCGATGCACCCCCTCGGACGGATATCATTGAACGGGCGCAATCCTCTTCCGGATAGTGAATCGGGCCTCCCGATTTTCGCGAAACGAATTCGCGAGACGACTTCATTACGTCGCACGGTGCTGGCTAAAATATTAAGGGAGGTTGCGACACGTTTTGTTGAAGTATAAAGTGCATAATCCTTATTGCACATTTAGACTTCATTAGATATATAAATATCTTCAATGAGAGATGAAACATTTTCAGTTGAAAACGAGTCAGTAAAAACACAATAGAACTTTTTAGAAAATCGATTTAGCTTGGCACAGCTACACACTGATCACGACTTGTTGCTCCTAATTCTAATGAAATATGTTTGCTTATAAACGGAAAAGAAGTGACGCAACCACTACATTGGTGTTTTCAGTGTATTAATGCGGAGAAAACGCATTGTTCCTTGGTCTGATTCAAAGAAAATGTGATTCGAATAATGCCCAACGCTGCTCTATATACCCTTTAGAAAGCAATACAGATCGAATGGACATCGATTGGGAAAAGATGGACTATTCGACCAGAAAAGTCACTAAACTCGTCTCGATTCAGATCGCTGTGCGTCGCCGCGATATCGACACCGACAATCGATTTCCTCTCGTTGTTCCGCGCGAAGGGAAGCCGAGTTGGCATTCATCGATAAAGGGACAACTATCTTGCCCCGCACGCCTTGTTCTGGCAAACTATTCGCGATAAAGCGTTCCGTTCCGAACGAATAATGCCAATTATACTGGGCCGCGGCAAATTTGGCGGAAAAACGGCGAGTTCGTGCCGCGGCATCGCGAAACCTTGCAATGCTCCGAGGCGCACGAATCGTTCGAATTTCCCACGGAAGTGTGAAGCAACAGACTGCTGGATTTTTCGCATTTGTAGAATTTTTGAATATGCGAAATCTACGGAAATTCGAGCCAACGCTCGCAGAGATTTATAGATTTAAAATAAGCATCGAAGCTAATTCACAAAAGCAAACGATCGCTAAGTTTTTAATTATCATTTTTAGGAAAGTCTCATTAATACACTGTGATTGTAAAATCGGACCAAACATGCTATCGTTCGGAGCATAGTCACTTTTTTAATTGACGATTTTGATGGAACCTCGATTATCGAAACCAATGATGGTCTCAATTAATTATAGTTACACGAGACTGGAGAAGTTTGCAATGCGACGTTATTGAGTCTGAAACGGTCCGTTTGGTATGGTTTACTTTCTACGAGGAAGAACATTATTCTATTGCGTAAGTTTCGCATAATTACGAACTTCGGAATCGTGTATTAAATTGATCGCAGGAGAATTCGAAGTTTCCTCGCCATTAACGCGGGAGGAGGTAAAGCCATAAAGTTCCCTTAAGGCGGTAGATAAATTCATTATCTCGGTATCCATTGCAAGATTGCTCGAATTCGCAAACCACTAGTTTAATCTTTCTCTAAAGCGTAGACATCCTGTTGCAACATTATCTCTGCAACGGCCAATACTGTAGACACGAATGATTGATTATTTTGTAATGTTTTGCACAGAGATTGTTAACGTACACTGTATTTTACCACGTTTTTATTAGTTCGCTTTGTCTATTGCTATTAGTTATTGGCATTCGAGTTGAAATTTGGTAAGATATTTTTAGATTTTACTTTGGGATGTTGGTTTCTCTTTAAACAAATAACTAACACGCTCGTCGAAGTCGAAATATAGGTGAATTTCACGTAAGTCAGTCACGTAAGCATGAATTATTTGCACAAGCTCTGAGGAAATGTAACGGATCGAAGGTACGCAGCTGCGACCAGTGTATCGCTCTTCGGCAATATCGGAAGTTGCATGCATCGATGGGGATGCACAGATATTCTGCAAGTCCGATGGTAGAAACAAATCTTCGGCTCGCATTACTTCCACGATCTTTCGATACAATACGCTCGATTTACCACTGGAACCGTCATGAATATGTGCCTATATACAATAGTGTAGTGTATTTCAGTACGCTATTCTGTCGCGATACTTGCGACAATAAGAACCTCTTGGATACGTGAGGCAAGGGCTAAAAGTTCCCTGGATAACTTGTTCCGATCATTATTTATAAAATAAGAAAATTACGAGCGATTCGTTCTCAGTTGTTTTTAATTTACTTGTTCACTGAACCTGGACTCGATTTAAATATTAAAATATTGCATATCTTCATTAGAATAATAAAAATGACTATTCTGTATTGTACTATGTTTTTAAATACAATTTCATTGAACTATGTGGAACTTATTATTGTCATCGATTAATTCTGTTATCATAGACAAGTTATTTTCAGAAATCCTCAGTATATCTTCAAGCTAAATTTCTTACTGGTTAGAACGCTATAAATAACTCAATGCAGTCGCCTGAAAACTTCTCTTTGAAGATCGCGCCTTAAATTTTCCACCTATAACTTTATCGTGCTACGTAACTGGATTTTATGAAAAATAATATCCACAGTTTATAAATAGTAAGGATAATATAAAAAAAAATCATTATCGTATGTATTAAATTAAGAACAGAGCTGAAAGATTATTTCGATTTAATAATCGTACAAACACTTGAATTTCTCGCTTGATTTAAGAAATAAAATTTAAGAAATAAAAAAATCTCTGCTTCAACTTCTTTCTAATAAAACTATTCGTATTTGATATACGCTCTAATATAATTCGTTCATCAATGATATTCACCATTTCAAACAGGAAAATCAAGTTTCGTAAGACAATTGTTTCACCTTTCTAACGAATTTGGTATTTGCCGGTAGCGATCGTGTTAGCATTCTAAACATGGAGATTTAAGTGAACATCTGCAATCTAATTATTGAGCTGTAAATGAAACTGAAGCTCTGAATAATGCATCGTGCTTTCAATTACTTAAATACTCGGTTGCAGAAACATGGGCGCGTACAGTACTGTAGAAAAGTCTTAGGCCACTTACATTACACTAGAAATTTACATCTTTGCCGGTTAAAGAAGTTACGTTGAGTATAAAATTATACTATTATTATTATTTAATGTTGTAATATTATATAAAGTTAGGATATTAGAAATTTGGCAAAAACTTTAATATTTTGTGCGGTTACCTCTTGCCGTACAATTTGTTACACCACAACTCTTGTCGTGCAGCTTTCTCATAATTAATCAATAATCTCGATTGGAATTTTTCGTTTCTTTTTCTTCGTGCTCTGTGCAAATAATGTTCAAAAAATATTTTAATTAAAACTTCGAGGTAAAAAAATAACGAGAAATAATATTAAAAATGTTTTAAGCTTTGTAAGTATTAATATACGTATAAGACATTCAAGTTTAAAACATGATTTATTTGGTGGCCGAAGACTTTTGCATAATACTGTACCTCGTACTCGGATCGAAAGGACATGTGTAACGATATCCCCAATGCGAAGACAGCGAAACCTGGCAAAGAATTACAGTCCCATAACGTGCACGAGTCGCGGACAATTTGGCAATGATTTTTCCACAAACCAGCCAGCACACGAATTTTTACAGTCGATTAAATCATGATAAACATTCAATTTGTCTGGGAATAAATTCGATTCGAAACACGACTTCGTTGGAACAATTTCACGTAAACCGATGATAGTTCGAACACCTTTTTGTTTCCATGCTATTTTTTACGTCCTAACCCTCTCCCTCTACACTGCGGAATTTCATTATTCACTAATGATAAAAGTAATTGATCGGTTACGGACTTTATGCGTTCACAGGTTAGGCGACCGTTCGAATAGCGATAAAATGAAATTCTTAATGGACATCAAATAAAGTGCACATCCTAATTTTGTCCCAGTTAATCCTATAATGAAGAGAATGAGTTGCTAATTCAAATCGATTGTTTTGGATTTCTCTGTGGAACGCTGGTGGCTCAGCCAATTGGAGTACAGGCGGAATTTCATTGACAAATACAAAATCCACGATAGTTCCAAAAATATTGTATTAAACTTCATTCCGCCATTGTCACTAGATCGAATCAAACCTGTCCTTGGCAAAGTTTCAATCGGCGATAACACCCTTCTTACACGAGTGTGCAAAGGCTTGCCAAAAGGTGATTCAAAGAGACACGGATAAGTTTATCGCGTCAACCATATATACCCGATGCTTGAACTATCAAATGCTCTTAACAGGCTAATTGTTCCAAACATTTGAAAAAATTGTCTGTCATTGATTGAAAGAATGAAGGGAAAGCAACGAACCAACTCATTTTATCACTTCGTATTAATATTATCTTTTTTTATCAAGCTAGTAGTAGTTCTTTCAGTAAAACGTCCGCAAATTGAACAACTGCTCCCACGTTCGCGTATCAAGATAATGAAAGCAGCTTTCCCGCGAATAAAAAAATACAAGGAGTTCCTCAGTCATATACACTTTCTAGAAGAAACAAAGCATCAGACGGGAAATTTACCTTGAAATTTATAGACGTCGGATTTAGAAGAATTTACAACTGGCTCTTGAATTTTTCCCCAGGGAGCACGATATCGTACGTTTTACGAATGCAGAATTGACTGCAATATGTCATGTCCGTCGCTGCGAGACTTCTTGCATGAAACGAGTGTGAAATTATCGCCATACCTTACTCTGTATATTTTACTTACGAAGATTAATATCTACCAAATTAATGAGCCAAAGAAAGTAATGGCGACGGCGAGTATATTTCATATTTTATCTAACGTGATCTCTGCTAACTGTAACTGGCCATATTTTTTTTTACGAAATGGATGTCTGCGTCTCTATTCCTTGTTTAAAAATGTCACATCACAGTATTCCGATTATTAAAAAAAAAACTATTAGATTTACCAGATGTCGATATATTTCGTTAATCTGTAAACACTACGTTAACCATTTGCTGTCTCATTTACAGCAATGATAAATTAACAATATACTTTAGTTATATTCATTTGTATAGTATATGTAGTAGTATAGAATTTGAATTTTCGAATAGAAAGAAATTTTTGCGTTGAACCGACGAAAATAATAGAAAACTTGATCTAACATGCATATAAAATCTTTCGTTACTTTTATACTCGATTGATGAAGAAGCATGCACCTGTGCAGCATGGAACGTGCTGCACATAAATTGAAAATAACTAGAAAATATGATCCCGAACACGTTCGAGCCAAAGGGAACGCTCGGCAAGTTACCGTAAGTGATAGTGGTCTTCCTACAGTCAGACAATCGTTGCATAACCCAGCGACTTCTGATGCATGCGTTACTGTGAAAATTACTTTCGACGAGAGTGATTCACATTTCCAAAGAACACTTTCGTTTAATCATTCACCAGCACGATTTATTTCTAAATTGACTGGCATTACCAGATTTTTTCAAATCGATAACAATTTGGAAATATCAAACAGATGACTGAACAAGTGAAATACTGTATTAGTCGGCAATTTTATGCTCATGGATTTTTTTACGAATCGATTCTGCAACCAAAAATTCTGAGATAATTCAGTGTGCTATGAAGAACAGAAGAAATAAAGCAACTATTTTGTACTTGGAGTACAGAAGAGTGAAGATTCTTGCGAAGCAATCTATGAAAATTAGAACGGTCACAATAATTCCCCAATTAATAGTCGACCGTAAATTGTGTATCGATTTCGTAAAACAGATTTCATTTGACGAAGATTCTTGCAAAACAATCTGCGAGAATGAGAACGAGTACAATGATTCTAAAACTGGCTACAGCACAATACGACGACGGTCGCGTTTAAGCCGAGGTCAAAGTAAAAAGAAAGGAAAAAAATGAATATTGAATTCCGATACGAGAACGTTAAAAAATGGGAATACTTCCAAATATAGCATGGAACAGTCATTAATCATGTTTGTTCCCGGATCGATTCGTGCATCGACGCGATTGCGAGACGACTGAACGACAAATCGTCTAAAACGACGCTGTGGATGTACCTGATGACCCAAAAAACCCGACATTAGGGTTGGAAGGCACGGCCAAGAATAAGCTGTAAATGGTGTGAGAATTGTACAGGCGATAAATGGCTTTATTCAGATAGAAAATAGCTGGAAGATAGGTCTGTTGATAGCCAATTGCCGTGCCACTTCAGACCGCGCGTTTCTTTACCCGATGTTCGTTTACTCGTTCAGGAAAGACTATGTGCTGCGTGACGTGTCTATTGAAGAGGTAAGCGATGGTTTGATAACATCGAAATTTTTCCCATTTTCTTATGCTTTTATACAGGGTGTCTAAAGCAGGTCACCTAAATCCATCTCCTTAGTTTCGTATTGCTTTACTTTATTTTAATACTATTTCTTATCTTATCATGAAATTATAATATGTGTAAGCATTTATATGGACGAATAATGTGTCCTGAATACAAAAAAAAAAAAAATTAGTGGCCCTCAAAACCTAATAGAACATAAGAAAATATTACAAAAACAAGGTTTATTGATGACTCGTGTTATTTTCTAATATTTAAGAATTTGATAACCGACCTGGTGTTCCAACAAAAATATGTTTGATATCTTAAAATACTTTTGCGCAAAAGGTTAATGTGCTATTTTCCTGAGTTGTACCTGAAGAACTAGGTGTTCAGATACGTCCCGATCGTTCGCACGAAGACACCGGGTGAAATCAAAAAAGCACTCGCAGGATCCTAAAGGATACATCGAGTTTCAGCGAAGTAAACGATTCTTCTCGGTAAATTAATCCCATTTATCTGGAAGTGGAGCAATCTCTGCGACCGTTACTGTAGACTGCCCTCGTACATAAGCCGCCCGGTTCCCGCGGACGTGTAAAAGTTCGACACTCTTCGGGGACGGCTACATACCCACCCATACATTTCCATTTCCACGGTTACGAGTGCATACAAACGAGGCACGATGCCAAGTCGAAAATTACATTCATTTGAAGGAGCCGCGTTGCGCTGCTGGTACCATTCGAGAGCGGACTTCGAGAGCATTCATGCACGTCATCGAATTCCAGCGACACACATCTTTCCGTTTATAAATTCTGTCCCTTCCTTCAAACAGCATACCCCCGATCGATGAGATTATTCGACGGAAATCGCGAAATCTCTAGAGCCGATTCGAGGACGGTAATTAGTAGACTGCGGATCTTTATCAAAAATAAAAAATGTTTGTATCGATTGCAATACACAGGAGCCAAATAAAAATTACTTTCTTCTTCTAACGATCTTGGTTAAACTAATACACTGGTGTCCTTAAATCTTTTTAATATATCCATTGTTTTAAATTGTAAAATCTATTTATAACCTATTCGGCACTGCATTAAAACTTCGATTCCACTGACAATGAAACAATTTATTACCACGAATGTTTGGTTCTTTCAAGTTCGCAATGCGTGCCCTTCGATTCGAAAGAAGAAGAAATTGTAACTGAATGAAAACACTCGCGATGCGTTTGGAAGAGTAAGAGTTGAACTTTAAAATAACAATGTTCATTCCCCAGATGAAATGGCGCTTACGACATAAATGGATGGAGCTTCTGCGTGAACCCAGTAGCTGTAAATTCAAAGGAATTCTTCTAGAGGGAGTGCACCGCAATTGATGCAATAAACACGTCAATGGGGATGAAAAATAAACTAAAGAAACTCGTTAGAAGGATGAGCCTTTGAAATGGAAATGAAATGGTCAAAGCTCAGCGGATACCAGAAGCTTAAGACCGTTGACGGAACTTCGATAACGAAAGCAAACTTTCACAATGTTCAATAATCTCCACAACCGACCCTCGATTAATTTCGAAAGAGGACACCTTTTCTATTTTTCCCATTCTCTCTCTCTCTCTCCCTCTCTTACACAGACTTTCTTTCTTCTTCGATATCACCGGAGACGTGTCGGACTCGATGGGACGGGTTTAAAAATTAATTTCAACTTTACAACTGTCGCGGGAGAAAGTTGTAGAAGATAAAGGATAGTGTTTGCGGAACGCCCGAGGAAGTTTAGTTTAGCCGCGTCGTCTCTCTTGAAATAGAATCGTCCACCCGGGGTAACAGACCGATTGTTCTCTGTATTATTTTTATTGTTATCGTCGTCGATATTGTGTGATTGTTCTACTCGTTGGAAATGTCTTCCCCCAATTGGCTAAACGAAAATTATTTTGCATAAAATATTTCAACTCTTAGCAGTCGAAGCTATTTTAAATTAAACATTTCACCGATCAAGAATAATTCCATTGTATACGTGTTTTTGTATTTTATGGATATGAAATTGATACGATATTTTTGTGCACAAAGACGTTTTAATCACTGTAACAGTAAAGAAAATGGTACGGCAAGGAGTTAACGTCCCAATAAACGAATAAAGTAAAAATTCGTAACGCGACTGCATCGTTTAAAGATGATTTAAAGTTCGCAAGTCAATCCCGTAATGTCTCCGTTATGTTTAGCCAGAAGTGTGGAACTATCCTGGTAATAACGCACTCTGCGGAATTGATAGATAACACGGTTGGCTCGTGCAAACGTGACGCACACTTCAGATTTATAATTTTCGAGTATGCCCACATGTCGATGCGCGTGCAATATTTACGTGGAAGAGATAGACGCAGTATTGAACTTTATCGACTATCGGACTTCAAAATACTGGTTGAATTGTTATCGTCTACCCATTAATAAATTGCAACGGCGGGAGTATCGAAGTTGATATTACAATTGATAAGTTATCGGTGGGCGGCTTCGTTCCTCCTTGAATTCGCTGATTGTGAGTGCAATCGGCGATGCAGTTCCCGCAAATTTATGCGACTCGCAGTCGTCCGTTGCATTCGTGCGTGAACCGTCAAAATATTAATGTAATCTGTGTCCGTAATGGGAAATAATATGAGCAATATTTTAACGTGTGCACAAACTTGAATGGCACATACGTTTGTAGAACGTCCATCTCTAATGTGTTGGTCTGATGCTTCCTTTTTTCCGGCTTTCCAAAATGTTGTACCGTTTACAAAAGAAAACGCTGGTACAAATGATCGCGAACACCCTGTAGATCTACTAAATTCCTCATTTTGAAGTTTGGTTAGCTAGATCCGTCGCAATGTCCGTCGAAAAACAGTCGAGCGAGAATAATAGCATCGCCATCTTCGAGAAGAATCTTGAATACGAAACGGGGCTGGCGAAGATTAAATTCGCCGAGATTATGTACGCCAAGGAGATGAAGAAGACCGTCTATTTCCCACTTTAAGGAGTGTTAGAAGCCTATCCTAAGAGGATTCCATTGTTAGTCCTTCAAAGAGAACGTTTCCTAAAAAACAGAACGTTTGGAAAAAATCCTTTCTCGAAAGTGTTTCTTGAAATCTTCCGAAAGCCCGTTTGTTGGCGCAAATAAGATTTCATTGGATCGTCGGGGTGAGGTGACCATTCAACGGAAATCTAAAGTGACACATGATGGAGGAGTGATCTACGAGCTAATTTCAAGACGATTTTCCGAGATCTTTCATCATCCGGCGTGACACGCCACCGCCTCGTCGATAATTTATCGAAATGGCTTACATGCTCGACCGTATCGATCTTTTAATGTCTGAGACACATCCCGTAAGCGATGCGAGCTTTGAACTTTCGATTGCTATGTCGTACCTAGACAGTCTTTGCCGAGGCAAGCAGTCAGCTTCGAGAAGCTAAAAGCACGCGAGTAAATGCAATAACTTATTCGAGCATTCTACAAACTTCACTTAACACTTTTTCTGAAAGAGTCCTGAGACAAGAAGAAGAAACCAAGACAGAAACAAAGGACATTTGCTTGGATAAAGAAATTTATCGAATCAATTTCGATTTAAGCAACTTCATAATTTCGATAATTGTAAGATGAAAACTATAAAACTAGGCATTTGACCAGCAGTGGTAGGTTTAGTGTTAAGGATTATCTGATAATATATAATACAGGGGGTTCGAGAAATGTCATTTCAAACACCTTTTTCCTTTGCGAAAATGTTCTGCTTTTTCAGAGTCGATCTACTTTCAACCTGAAAATTAATCAACGTCCTTAAAATATGCAAGATCTGTGTTTCTCTCTGACTTTTAAACTTCGGCAGATGCATGTAGATTTTTCATTCAAAGCCAAAGTCCGCTTTGATCCCAGCAAATAGCAACCTGACGGCGTCGATGTAGATATTTTGTCAGTGCAGGGGGCAGTTTAAAGCAGACAGAAAAAGAGTCGGCAATGGAATATTTGGAAACAGATGCAGGGAGCTAATAAGATTCTCATTTCGGTGATGCATGTCTGACACGTGCTTATCAACGTCATAAAGGGGCAGTCAACGCACGGTGATAATGCAGTTATGGTTCAGCCAGGCAGGCCACTCCTAGAAACGTTCACGAATATGTCCGAGTGTCATGGTGGTGATGTCCCTAATAGAATTAACCGAAGCCACGGGGAAAACATTTGAAAGTCCACGCTCGCAAAATTGCGGGAAACACTGTGCTAGTCACTTCACCGCAATTCGTGTTCAATTTGAGATCAGTGCACATGATATTTGCAAAATTTGATAATCAACTGATGTAAAGTAGAGCGTTCAGAAAATTCTGCGAATTTTTCGTTAGAAAAAATTTGTGCATTGGTTTAACCGGTTACAAATAGTAGCTTTGTCGACTGTTTTGCAATTCTTCGATTTAACAAGGCCACAAGAAATGTAACAATTCGTTACAATTACGAAGGAGTTTATTTATTTCAAATACTTGACTCAAACAAAATAACAGATAATGTTACATAAAATGTTGAACTGAATTAATTAATTAACCGAGTTGTATCACAGAAGAGAAAATTGTCCGCGTCAGACGCGAAGACAATGAGCTATAATATTTTTACTGCTTGAAATTATGCCTACTCATATTTGTTTCTGTTTTATCTATACCCATTATTGTTTCGTATAAATGTATAAAATTCGCAGTTTAATCACACCGGTCTATGATTTCCTGTATTCAATGAATGGAGCCCACACCATTCATGGACATCGCACCCCAAACGAGTATCGATCCATTACCTCCTCTGACCGTTAACTTTGTACACTTTTTCGGTACACCTCGTCAAAGCAACGTTAAACGTGAGTTTTTAGATCCGAATCTGTTAAATTTTCTGGTTTGTCGCGATAGCGATCCTGGCATGACAATTCATTTCAAATCCAAAGAAAAAGGCAACAAATTGCGACAAAAAGTTGCTCGATGTTGCTTCAATGTGAACATAGCTTTAGATCGTTTTAAGAATGGAGTAACGTGCGTCAAGAAATCCCTCTATATACAGGTAAATCGATAACTGGTGGTACAATCCGAAAGGGGGGGGGGGGGTGGTGATACATGCAAAAATAAATTGAAAATGTAGAATAACAGTTTTTCATACGAGCCTCTGTTTTCGAGAGAATCGAATTTAAAAATTCAACGAACACGCGTGCTATCGAATCTCCGACGCGTCTGTTCACAACCTACCGGTTCTACTTCCTGCAAATGCTAAGCACGTGAACTTGACGGATCGTCACTGTCACGATTAGACAGCGGATTTTATTCACTTACGAGAAAAATGAACAGGTGCAATTTAAAACAGTGAAAACCTTAGAAGAATTTTCAAATACTTTCAGAATTTCTATTTCATTATTTTTAAATAAATTCCACTCCAATTTGAGTGTTAAAAAAATGTGCCATATTCATTTGTCTGCATATACCAATCGTAACTTTCCGTCTCGAATGCAATTGCTTTACTAAAATGCCCTTCTGATATCATATGGAAACACAAAGAAACGTGTCCTATTTGTCCCTAACATGTAGAAGTGTGGGACACGAAGTGGCGTAGATCGGTGGCTCAGGCGGTTAAATAATTTTACGCGTTCACGCGACTATGGCAGGCCGAAGGCGGTTAGACTTGGTTAGACTTCGCTGGCTTGAGTTCGAGACGTGAGGGACGGGGTCTGGCAGTAGTCGCGGCCGTGCTGAAGCCAGACAGCGGTATCACGGGATCGGTAACGCAGCATCAGTAGTGAGTGAGAGCAGCATCGAAGGCGCACGCGGCACCGGCGACTGACCGAGCGACGACAGACGGATCATCGCTCGAATCGAAGCCAATTACCGGCGCGGCGTCGTCGGCGGACACCGCCGCCAATCGAGTAAGAAACTCGATCCGCAGGGTGGTCTCGGTGTTTCTGAGAGACGCGGAAGACGCCGATATCCGCGCTTAACGACCGCGAGACGATGATGCCGTGTCGATAAGGGAAAGCTTAAACGTCGAAGATCCTTACCTTTCCACGTCACGGCGAGGTGCACGCGAAATCCGACCACGCCATTCTCTCTCTCGAGGCACAGCACCGCACTGCACCATATATACACAGAACCACACTTCAACACATCTCCACCCCACCCGACGGGAGCAATTTCTTTCTCCCAATCTGTACACCCCCCTTCTTTTACTCTCCTCTCTCTCGTTAACTAGTCTATTCCGTTCTTATCATCACTCTTATTCTACCGGTCTCTGTCTCCTTCTCGCTTGCTCCCTTATCTTTCTTCCGTCGATCCACCCCCACCCCTCTCTTTCTCTCTCTCTCTCTCTCTCTCTCTCCCACCCTCTCGCTCGATCTTCTCTTTCTCTTTCCCCTCCCCTCTCCCAATCACTCTTCTCTCTCTCTCTCTCTCTCTCTCTCTCTCTCTCTCTCGCTCGGTGTACCCCCCAGTCAGACCGGCAGGAAAACCTTGTACTCGGCCTCCCTTTTCTCCGGCGCCCTTTCTCTTCTTTCTCTTCGTTCTGCACGAGACGACGACCGAGCGGAGCCTAACGATGTCCGGCTGCACCGAGGGATCGTGACGACGTCCAACTTGCTCGCCGACGACGACCACGACGATGCCGACGACGACGACGACGACGACGACCACGGAAACGATGCAGGAGATGAGGTTAGGAGGAAGAGGAAGAAGAAAAGGAAGCACCTCCCTGCGGCACGCGCGCGCACGAGAGAGAGAGACAATCCAGCATCCAGCTACGCCCGTGACAGCGTCTGGGCAACTACTGAGGACGATCTGCGCGGTTCCGGCGCAAGCTTTCGTTCGAATTTTGACCGGTCGCGGCGCCACCGTTGTTCATCCCTTTTCCTTAAACGGGCTGCGACTATGGTGCGCACCACCGTCCACCATTCACCACCGCCACGGATCCCCAGCATCGCTAAATTCGCGAACGATCCGCCGGAGTGCTCGCATTTCGCATAACGCGGTTCGTTCTTCGATCACCACTATCAGAACGTTGTCCGTGATTAATTAGAAAAATCTTGTTCATCCTCGCTTCGTCGAATCTCGCAGATAGGGAACACGATTGTGCTGTTTTTTCTTTCCAGAGTCGCTGTGCCTGCATTCTGTTAACGCAGCTCGTTAGTTGTGCTATGATTATCGTCATGAACGAGTGGCATTGTAAAGCTTTATCCGTTGTAGCTAGTTACGGTCGAAACAGTTTTTTCCCTTTCCGTGAAAATGGTTTTTCGAGTTGTATCGGTTTTTTTTTTGTTGGGATATTGTTGCTTTCTTTTTTGTTGGATTCGATCGAGAATGTGGAGCTTTCGGATCAGAATAATCGATGAAATTTGTTCCTTTGTTTTGTTGAAAATTGTAATTTGAATTGTGAAAACCGTAATTGAATATTAAAATCTGTATTTATTGTATTTCCAAATTATTTAATAAACGCAATTCACTTGATCTTTCATTATATCCAATTAAGATGTGCATAATCGATAAAAAACTTGTTTTTTTTTTAATTGAATGAGCAATTGACATCATGTAAAACGTAGTGCATAAAATTGCATTTCAGAATTATTTAATAACCCTCGTATGTCGGAACTCGGGTTTATTTGGACCATGGTAGAGGAAATCAAATATTTTAAACTTTATTAAATGTAATCCTATAGATTTTGACGTGAAAATGCTAAAAATCCAAGTTTCAATCATAGAAATTCACTGGTTCAAAAGTTATGCGTGTGCAGACTTGAGCGATTTGAAGCGTTTTCAACAAGTGAGGCCACCGTCATAATATTGGTATATACGTATATATTTAGTCATCGTGCGATGAGCGGAGTTCATGCAAACTTTCTGTTGCAAAGCTACGTTATCGACATCACCGCGTGCCAGCGACGAGATACTATTAAAGACTGCCAGACCCTGTGCTATTCAGCGACATAGGCAAGTGGGCATAGGTGGGCGCGGGGATAACGTGGAACTTACAGTGATCTGAAATATCACATCGCTACAAGTTCCACCACCGATAAGATACTCTTCGGTGTCCACGTTTTACATCTAAATCACCGACGAGAGTCGTTGGAGTCTCGAATTGAAAGTGGTACTTTGTCAAAGGGGCACTTTGAAACAAAAGGAACGCGAGAATAAATGGAAAAAAAAACAATAGAATCTCATAGGAAGCTCGAACAGTATTGACTCGATAAAATTTTGAACTACGAAACAGAATCATGAAGAATAAGAGAAAAAGTTTGAAATAATGTCGAAATTTATTCTATTTTCGCAGCATTTGCTCAATGTGATTGCCGATTTTTAATATTTTATAGAGCAATTGGTGTCATTTAAACGAAACAAAATATTATCAATCGATAATCACATCGATTGCCCGGGTCTCACCACGTGGAGGTTGCTGCGAGTGAGACCCACCCACCCACTTGGTATATATTATACAATTAGAATATCATACAATGTATTATACAATTAAACAAAAAATATAAAAAAAGTATATTATACCATTATAAAATTATATATATTATATATTATACAATCATAATATTATATGTTATGTATTATATAATTATAATATATAATATTTCTTTACCGTCCCACCCGACGGAAAATTACAAAAATACACAATTACAAAATAGTAAAAAAAAGCCCGTATAAATTTTTGTACTCTTCCTGAGAAACATTTGAAACTTTACAAATGAATATCAAGAAGAGGATAATTGCTAGCCTACCCGTTCGACCCACTAAATCTGCTATACCATGGTATAGAAAGTTCTTTTTATAATCCCCATGCAGCACATGAAACACAAGCAACACCATGCAAAACGTGCAACAAATACGATACATGCAATACATACCAACACATGCAACAAATACAATACATGCAATACATACCAACGCATGCAACAAATACAATACATACAATACATAACATCACATGCAATATATGCAACCATGCCCGGGCAACTAGTTACATAGATACGACAACTACAAGTTATTATATTTCTGCTATGGAATGATCTGAAAAAGACTGAATTTTGAATTAGCACATAAAAAGAAATAACAATATTGGAAATAAATGTCCACTCGATGAGTATTTCAAACAAACGCGCGAGTGGACCATTTCTGCGCAACGCTACTCTACAAAAATGTACAATCAATATCTGAAAACAACACGAGTGCATTCTCTCCCGACGCTAATTTATTTGTTCAAAAACTGAACACTCCCGTGCACTTTTATTTCATTTTGCGCAACTCTAAATTGAACCGCGATAGTAGCCAATTTATAAATTTAAGGGAGGAACCAAAAGCCACGATTTATTCTTTCGCAAAACTCTAATCTAAAAATAATAAATACCTTGTTCAAAACACGAAGAATGCATCATTTCTCGCAACACTATTTTACTATAAAACCGGTATAAAAAAACTCCCGTGCACTTCAATTCTTTTTACGCAACTCTATGGGGAGGCAATGGCTACTTGAATTTAGGAAGTTAACCTGTAAGGAATGAAACACAAAAATATGATGGTGCAGTGTGGCATTTCATATAAACGCAACTCTAAAAGGCGGGATGATTTCCTAGTATTTGCATATTGGAAAACATTTCTATTAAACAATTCGCCACAATTCTGCGAATTCTCAACGTACACGCGTGAAAAAAACTATAGCACACGACCTCGAACATCATAATGGAATAGATTCGGATATTGCAGGAAACAGTTTTGCAGGGTGCAACGAACATTCGATTTCATCGACAAAGTTACTGCGCGAAACGTAAAGATACCCCGTCTTTTACCTTGCGGGCCGACGAGGCGTTCGATACGTTGAACATACACGGTTTGTATGTTTATATGAACGCGATCGAACCACTACGTTGTGGGGGGTTAGTCCCAAAAACTATACATGCTGGTGAACGCAGTGGTACGTTCCATGCATTTAGCGCTCACACACCATGAATGGCTAAAGACACACGTCTCTATGTTCAGATAAACTACAGTGTTTTCCGTCATCGTAAGTCACGACAGCGGAAACACTTGTTCCATTGCTGGAACGGCAAACGATTCGTGTGTTATGGCACACCGCGGGGGTTGAACACAGAAACGTGCACCGTGATTTTGCGCTAACTGCTTTGCGGCAAAACTTGGCCTCGGAACGTACCAATACGTTTCTACTCTACGTAGTGGCCCGGTGGGCGTAATGCTCCACATTTTTACGGTATCAAAAATTCTAACGTTACATCCACATACATTTGGATATGCAAAGAAAAGTCTCTGAAATTTTGAATGTTAGTATGCACCCTGCGCGACTGGTCCTGCGATGTCGGTCCTCTACTCACTAATCTATTACGAGGTCGCGACTCTTATAATTCAAACTAATATATTTTATTACGACGCGTTTTCCAATGTGCTTATACTTCATTCCCACCTTGATACAACGCGTTGGTACTTTTTCGTGACACTAAGGCAACCGCGACAACAAATTCTCGCAACGCTAATTTCTAACATAGATGATGTTTCGCGATGTATTATTTAATTCGTGGCATGCAATACGAGCGATAAAATAAAAAACCCTATTCTAATCGAAATGAAGTAGAGGCAGGACGAGATAGCTAGCGACTGGGTTTTCAAGCCACATTGGATCTACCCCGGATCCAAACGCTATGACACCATCCACCTGCCTGGACGTCGTAACGCCAGGACAGATGCGCCCCTTCGCTCAAAGCGTGATTCCAAGTCGCGAGTATACACTCCACGAGCTTGGCCGCCTTGAGTATAGACCGAAGCCTAGTAACGCTGACTTTATCAGCCAGAGATGATGCCACGCGGTCATATGCTGCGAGGTCTTCCCTACTTGAAGAGTAGGTTAGAACCTCCACCAATCTCGTCCTATATATCCCGTACTTCAATTTCGACTTTAAAACAAACTACGCTAATTCAACGCGTTATTATTCTTTCGCAACACTACTCTCAAAATCGCGAAAGCCAACACCGCACCCGACATCCGTGGATCGTTGCAGCTGGAGCATGGGCGCCTGAAATGTCGAAAGACTCGAATAATGCAAACGCGATACTTTGTCTGCGCAACGCTAATGCAAAGAACAGAGATCCAAAAGACTATTTTATATTTTCTGCAAAACTATTTCTCAAATATACAGGGACCAATCAAAATGTAATTTAATCACAATCTTTAAGCTAATGGGGGGAGGGGGAGAAATCGCGAGTATCTACGCAACACTAACTTTGATCTCTATTCAAGAACAACTAATGCAACACGTGTGATTTTTTCGCAACGCTATTTCAATCGCGGACGTGCCCATCTCCGCTGATCGTTGGGGCGGCGAGGCCTGCCCATATTTTCAACTAACTACTGATACTACTACTACTACTTCTACTGACAAGTATAGTGACAAGGTAGTAAGGAAATGACTTCGCATCCGAAGATGCGAAGCCATTGTAGTTGCCCTCTTGAGCGACAGTTTGTCGGGGCCTCTTCGGCATATAGCCTCTTCTTTTTCTTCGGCGGACCGCCAAACATCTGCAACCTTACACGTGCTCGCAGAGTGAAAACGATCAACGACTTCCGAGACCAATGACAAGTCTCGAAAGAAGCCTATCGCTCCTCTGGTGCAATCGAGCCGGTATCGTTTCGTTTCGAAAACCCTATTTCCGCGCGCGTTCGCGTCCGCGTCCGCGGGAAGCTAAGAAATTCGCACGAAGCATCGAGCACGAAGGATCAAATCGAACGCATGCCTCGTTCGATTTAACTTCGAGACGAAACTTCGAGCCCCTACCAGTAACTGGCTACCGTGCGAATCGCGGCCTACCCGAAAGAGAAACGGTAGCCAGCCCTGGACCCTACCTATTTAGAATTAGCAATCACACGAAGAAGGTAAGTTACCTACCTACCTAACCCTATATTTAAAAAATGGCAAAACAAGCTCTCCAACACATTCACAACACGATCTCCACACACACGCCAGGGTGCAATAACCTAACACCCTAGAGAGAACGTCCCGGGACGCCTCCGACACCCTAGCGTTCAAACCACAAGCACACACTCTAAAGGTACATACCAGTTTTTCCTGAAATCGACTGACAATGGTAGTGTGATCATTGCGAAACAAATGAGGAAATTGAAATAACAGTTTAATGTAATTCTGAATATTACTCGTTATTTTTATGAATTGAGAAAACTACAACACATATTCCACGAAGATCCATGGAGCATGTCACGGATCAACAGGAACATGTGCTACTGAATAGAGTTTAAAAACCGATGCAATTCCACTGCCTAACAACACACACACACAAGTGAAATATACGTCGTGCACGATACACTAACCATTGTCAATCGCCACACATGATATAAAACAATATTCCATACCCGTTGCTCTCACCCTCCCGAGTAGCACCTGGGCACGCAAGAGGATTCGAGCAACGGACAGGGAATCTCAATATCCTGAAAATCCTAGCTAAAAGAATCGGTTAGATTTTTTACGGGCTAATGTTCTTTCATTTTCGATAAATGACTCTATTCGTATTTAAAATTGAATCTCGACTTACAAATAAAATGGTTCATTATAGAAAGGATAATATATTTTTATTGTTGGGGATGGAATGGAAAGGTAATTTAAGTTGATTTTTTCTAAATCTTATAGTCGAGCAAAAATAGAATGATTCTAATAAAAATTTGCATTTACTTATTTATTTAGTTATTCTGAAACTTTATGTGTATATTTCAAAAAAACCTCGGACGACCCTTTCGACAAAGCAAACGTTCGAAATAATGAAAAAAGTACTCTATTAAATATAAAGTACTATTGAAATTAATATACAAGTTAATTAATCAAGTAATTTTTGCTTTGCCTAAAGAATCTATCCGTCGCGAATTGTCTTTTTGTACGTGATATCAAATATTTTCGAGCAATTCAAAGTGATTTTAAAATACAAAATATTAGCTTGATAATAAATGATGACTGTAGAAATTGCGTTCCAAATTACGAAAGATATTTATCTTTTCGTATTTTGGGAACTCAATTATTGAAATTATATATTTATATTTATAGAAAAAACGCGACGTACAAAAAGACCCTACCTAGCTAAGAAACAACAGATTACTACCCGCAGAAAACGCCTGGCGTTTTCCACGGTCATTATACTTGTCAAAATATCAAAATCTACTACTCAATTGTAATAATAAAACTGATTGTTGCTTGTTCACTCACTACTTGTTGGAGGAAGAGAAAACTGCGTCACAGTCCGCAAGCAGCAATAATCGCACCTCATCTCGATAGAGCCTTATTGGTTACGATATCGTCACTGCGCAAAGCGTTACAGTCCTGGAATCAAAAAAAGAAGCATGGTATTAAGAAATTGATTCGTACGTAACCAATGGGAAATAAAGAATTTAATTAAATGTTTTGTGAAACAACAACAAGAAATAGATGGAAATTTATAAATATAATATAATATAGAAAATTTTGAAAACTATAGAAATATAGAAAACTTTGAAAAGAAAATGTTCAATAACAAAGATTAATTGTGAAGATAGTTTACTACTTACATTCTCTCCCCCTTGAAGAAAGCACGACACGTTGTTCTCGATCTCAGCTGTCGATGTCCTCTTTGAGCATCCTCGAAGTATTTGATATGTTAAAGTTCTGTAACAGAAATAACAATTTTATTTAATTTTAAGTTGAATATCCATTAATTTTTAATTATAATTTAAAAAGATAATGTTTAAGACTACAGTTTAATTGGTAAGATAATGTTACTTACGTTCGCGTCCATTCCTGCTCGAAGAAAGCACTACACGCCGAGTCTCGATTTTGTCTATCGAGTAAGATTCTTTTCCCTCAAGCTCTGTAATAAAAAGAACAAATTCATTTAATTTCAATCGATCGACCGTCAGAGACTATTAAAGTTGAATATTCATTAATTTTTCGTTCATGTTACTTACGTTCGCGTCCACTCCTGCTCGAAGAAAGCACGACATGGTGCGTCTCGATGTCGTCTATCGAATAAGATTCTTTTCTTTCAAGCTCTGTAATAAAAAGAACAAATTCAATTAATATATATCGACCAAGCGTCAAAGAATAAATCCGAGTTAATATGAAACAAATAATTCAAGTTCGTCACGATACAAGAGGAAATATCGCGAGAAGGCAGTACGATTCACGAATTTTAAATCAATGAAAAATAAATTATTCGCTCCAACACAGTATTAATTTGAATAAAGAATATAATAAATAATCTTTATATCTATTGATGATGAAATACAGAAACCGTACGCACCACGTAAAGATCCTTGTTGTGCGTCGTATACGTATTGCGTCTCGATAACAAGAAACGCGGTTGACAAGGTTAGAGGGAAGCTCGGAGCTAATACATAACACGTCCGTACAGTTCAACTTTCGAAAGAATAATGATCCGCGGTCGCGGATTCTTAGAATCCAGAGGGTTGGAGTGGGGAGGGTCCCCGATATTCGGCCATTGGCCCCGAAGTGGGACTAGCGTGGCGGTTGCCTTCAATACAAAACATGACGTCACATGCCGAGAACTGCGCCTTCATCTTACATAGTCACCCTGTTTTTTGATACGCCAAGTGGTAGTGGGGCATAATTCTCGAAACATAATACCTGCGCATCAATAAACACGGTGACTAGGTCGAAGACTCTATTCTATCTCTCGCCACTCTCAACCAATAAAATATTCGCGATTTTTTGTTTCATCCTCTCGGTACGTATCAAGATTATTTATTTCTATTTTCATTATATTTTAAATTAATTCTGTGCTTGAGTGAATAATTTATTTAAATGTATTTGTTCTGTGTGTTTTATCGTGCAACAGAAATCACGTGAACCCATCTTCTATTGTTTATTAAATTTCTTAAATATAGGTTTGCCTCTCTCACTTTTATTTTCGAACCGTGTTATTCATTCGGGAAACTATCTTTTCAAACAATATTTTCATTATTACATTATTATTTAATAATTGCCTTGCCAATAAACTATTAAAACTTTGTTTAAAATAAGCAAAAGGTTAGAACTGTATGTTTATCTCTAGGAGAATTCAGGAGATAAACAACAAATGAACAAACATAATATACAATAAAACAATCTCCAAGGGTAGTGTAACTGCCTTGGTGTTTTCGTTTTTCCACATACTTTATATAATTCAAGGTAATTATTTATCTATATCCCATTAATAGTTTGAAAAGATATTTAGAAACAGTTCAACATTCGGAAGATAAATGATACTCACCCTCGCGTTCTCTCCCCCTTGAAGACACCACTATTCGAGGCTGCGTCTCGCTTTCTTGTGACGACAGTATGGTCCCCTTCTTTCATCTTCTTCCGCCTTCCATGTCCGTCCATCTCCTTCGACTTTCCGTGTTCTTCCATCCTCGTCCACCTTCATAAATCTTCCTTCTTCATCTGTTTTCCGTCTTTTTCCATCTTCGTCCGTCTTCGGTCTTCTTCCATCTTCTTCGATTTTCCATGTACGTCCATCTTCTTCAATCTTCCGTCTTCGTCCAATTTCTTCAATCATCCATCTTCGTCCGTGTTCCGTCTTCTTTCATCTTCTTCGATCTTCCCTTTTCGTCCGTGTTCCGTCATCTTCCACCTTCGTCCATCTTCTTCGATCTTCCGTCTTCGTCCACGTTCCGTCTTCGTCCACGTTCCGTCTTCTTCCATTTTCGTTCATCTTCTTCGATCATCCATCTTCTTCGATCTTCCATCTTCTTCGATCTTCCATCTTCTTCGATTTTCCATCTTCGTCCATTTCCTTCGATCTTCCGTCGCCGTCCAGTTCTTCGATCTTCCATCTTCATCCGTGTTCCGTCTTCTTCCATCTTCGACCATCTTCTTCGATCTTCCATCTTCGTCCCTGTTCCGTCTTCTTCCATATTCGTCCATCTTCTACGATCTTCCGTCTTCTTCCATTTTCGTCCATCTTCTTCAATCTTCCATCTTCTTCGATCTTCCATCTCCTCGATCTTCCATCTTCTTCGATTTTCCATCTTCTTCGATTTTCCATCTTCGTCCATTTCCTTCGATCTTCCGTCGTCGTCCAGTTTCTTCGATCTTCCATCTTCATCCGTGTTCCGCCTTCTTCCATCTTCGTCCATCTTCTTCGTTCTTCCATCTTCTTCGATCTTCTATCTTCGTCAATCATCTTCGATCATCCATCTTCTTCGATCTTCCATCTTCTTCGATTTTCCATCTTCGTCCATTTCCTTCGATCTTCCGTCGCCGTCCAGTTCTTCGATCTTCCATCTTCATCCGTGTTCCGTCTTCTTCCATCTTCGACCATCTTCTTCGATCTTCCATCTTCGTCCGTGTTCCGTCTTCTTCCATATTCGTCCATCTTCTTCGATCTTCCGTCTTCTTCCATTTTAGTCCATCTTCTTCAATCTTCCATCTTCTTCGATCTTCCATCTCCTCGATCTTCCATCTTCTTCGATTTTCCATCTTCGTCCATTTCCTTCGATCTTCCGTCGTCGTCCAGTTTCTTCGATCTTCCATCTTCATCCGTGTTCCGTCTTCTTCCATCTTCGTCCATCTTCTTCGATCTTCTATCTTCGTCAATCATCTTCGATCGTCCGTCTTCATCCATCTTCTTCGATTTTCTATCTTCGTCCGTCTTCCGTCTTCTTCAATCTACCATATTCGTCCGTCTTCTGCCTCCTTCAATCTTCTTCAATCTTCCATCTTCGTCAGTCTTCCGTCTTCTTCAATCTTCGTCAATCTTCTTCGATCGTCCGTCTTCTTCCATCTTCTTCGGTCTTCTATCTTCATCCGTTTTCTATCTTCGTCCATTTTCATCGAATTTCCATCTTTGTCCGTCTTCCGATTTTCTCCATTTTCATCGAATTTCCATCTTTGTCCGTCTTCCGATTTTCTCCATCTTCTTCGATCATTCATCTTCATCCATCTTTAGCTATCTTCCATCTTCAAGTATTCCTTACCGGGATGGAACGAAGTATCTGAAAGGAACTTAATTTTCGTTGACAAATAAAAAAAAAATTTTAAAAAGAGAGATATGCAAAATAGTTGTCCACTCGATATAATTTCAAACAACGCGCGAGTGGACCATTTTCTCACAACACTAAACTGCAAAATACGTGGTGAACGTATCGAAAAATCAAACGCGACCAGTGCATTATCATTCGCGATGTTAATTTAACAAAAACATTATGGAAAACTCCCGTGCACTTTAATTATCATGCGCAACTCTATATGGAATCTTCATATCATTCATTTATTTACCTCTCCATCGAGATGGGAAGAAATATCTGAAAGAAACAGAAACTGATGATTAACACAAAAAAAATGTAAAAAAAAGATAAATATTCAGAATAGTGGTCCACTCGATGTATTTCAAACAACGCGCGAGTGGACCATTTTTGCGCAACGCTACTCTACAAAAATGTACAATGAACATGTGAAAACAACGCGAGCAGTGCATTGTCTCTCGACGTTAATTTATTTCATCAGGAACAAAAAACTCCCGTGCACTTTCGTATTATTTCACGCAACACTAAATGGAACGGCGACAGTAGCCATTCAAATTTCTGGGGAGGAATCAAGCCACGATTTATTCTTTCGCAAAACTCTAATCTAAAAATAATAAATACCTTGTTCAAAACCCGAAAAGTGCATCATTCATCGCAACACTATTTTATTTAATTCGGCAAAAAAAAACTCCCGTGCACTTCAATTCTTTTTACGCAACTCTATGGGGAGGCAATGGCTACTTGAATTTAGGAAGTTAACCTGTAAGGAATGAAACACAAAAATATGATGGTGCAGTGTGGCATTTCATATAAACGCAACTCTAAAAGGCGGGATGATTTCCTAGTATTTGCATATTGGAAAACATTTCTATTAAACAATTCGCCACAATTCTGCGAATTCTCAACGTACACGCGTGAAAAAAACTATAGCACACGACCTCGAACATCATAATGGAATAGATTCGGATATTGCAGGAAACAGTTTTGCAGGGTGCAACGAACATTCGATTTCATCGACAAAGTTACTGCGCGAAACGTAAAGATACCCCGTCTTTTACCTTGCGGGCCGACGAGGCGTTCGATACGTTGAACATACACGGTTTGTATGTTTATATGAACGCGATCGAACCACTACGTTGTGGGGGGTTAGTCCCAAAAACTATACATGCTGGTGAACGCAGTGGTACGTTCCATGCATTTAGCGCTCACACACCATGAATGGCTAAAGACACACGTCTCTATGTTCAGATAAACTACAGTGTTTTCCGTCATCGTAAGTCACGACAGCGGAAACACTTGTTCCATTGCTGGAACGGCAAACGATTTGTGTGTTATGGCACACCGCGGGGGGTTGAACATAGAATCGTGCACCGTGATTTTGCGCTAACTGCTTTGCGGCAGAACTTCGCCTCGGAACGTACCAATACGTTTCTATTCTACGTAGTAGCCCGGTGGGCATATGCTCCACATTTTTACGGTATCAAAAATTCTAACGTTAACATCCAAATACATTTGGATATTCAAAAAAAAGTCTCTGAAATTTTGAATCTTCGTCTGCAACCTGTGCGACTGGTCCTACAATTTCCGTCCTCTACTCACTACTCTATTACGAGGTCGCGACTCTGATAATTCAAACTACTATCTTTTATTACGGTGAGGTTTCCAATATGCTTGTACTATAATCCCGCCTTGAAACAACGCGTTAGTACTTTTCGCAACACTACTCAAAATCGCGAATGCCTACACTACACCCAACCGTGACACGTTGCAGCTGGAGCATGGGCGCCTGAAATGTCGGAAGACTCGAAATCAAACGCGATCCATTTGTTGCGCGACGCTAATTCACAGAGCAGAGAATCCAAAAGAGTACAATTCTTACAAAACAATTACAAAAACTTTAAATTCTTATAAAATTTCTATTATCTAAATATTGCTTTCAGCAGCAATCAAAATGAAATATAATTTGAATCGCGACTATTTCGTTCGCAACGCTAATTTGTATATTATCTATATGTAAGTTAATGGAAATCGCGAGTATCTCCGCAACACTAACTTTGATCTCTGCTCGAAATCGACTAATGCAACACGCGTGGTCTTGTTCGCAACGCTACTGAAAATCGCGGACGTGCCCATCTCCGCTGATCGTTGGGGCGGCGAGGCCTGCCCATGTATATGAATAACTAATTATACTACTACTACTACTATTACTACTACAAACAAGTACAGTGATAAAAAAGTAATGAAATGACTTCGCATCCATAGATGCGAAGTCATTGTAGTTGCCCTCTTGAGTCGACAGTTTGTCGGGGCCTCTTCGGCAAATAGACTCTTCTTTTTCTTCGGCGGACCGCCAAACATCTGAAACCTTACACGGGCTCGCAGAGTGAAAACGATCAACGACTTCCGAGACCACTGACAAGTCTCGAAAGAAGCCTATCGCTCCTCTGGTGCAATCGAGCCGGTATCGTTGCGTTTCGAAAACCCTATTTCCGCGCGCGTTCCCGTCCGCGTCCGCGAGAAGCTAAGAAACCAGCACGAAGCATCGAGCACGAAGCATCAAATCGAACGCATGCCTCGTTCGATTTAGCTTCGAGACAAAACTTCGAGCCCCTACCAGTGACTGGCTACCGTGCGAATCGCGGCCTACCCGAAAGAGAAACGGTAGTCAGCCCCGGACCCTACCTATTTAAAATAAACAATCACACCAAGGTAAGCTACCTACCCTACCTAGCCCTATATTTAAAAATGGCAAAACACAAGCTCTCCAACACATTCACAACACGATCTCCACACGCACGCCAGGGTGCAAAAACCTAACACCTAGAGAGAACGTCCCGGGACGCCTCCGACACCCTAGCGTTCAAACCACAAGCACACATTCTAAAGGTATAGTATTAGTTTTGCTGAAATCGACTGACAATGGCAGTGATCATTGCGAAGCAAATAAAGAAATTGTATTTACACTGAATTAAATTATGCGTCATTCTGAATACCGCATATTGTTTTGAGTGAATAGAGAAAACTATTACACATATTCCACGACGATACATGGAGCATGTCACGGATCAACAGGAATATGTGCTACTGAATAAAGTTTAAAAAACCGACGCAATTCCACTGCCTAACAACACACACACACAAGTGGAATATACGTCGTGCACGATACACTAACCATTGTCAATCGCCACACATGATATAAAACAATATTCCATACCCGTTGCTCTCACCCTCCCGAGTAGCACCTAGGCACGTGAAAGGATTCGAGCAACGAACGAGGAATCTCAATATCCTGAAAATCCTAACTAGAAGAAAAATTACTAGGTTTAGATTTTGTACGGGCTACGTTCTTTTATTACTGCAAAATCGCTCTACTTTCAATTCAAAATTTAATTTCAATTTACAAATCAAGTATTTAATTATTGAAAACTCTAAGGACAAATTAATTGTCCAGCAAAAAGAAATTAAAAGAGATTTTAATAAATATATTTAATTTTATTGATTTATTTATTCTGAATGTTTATGAAGATATTTATAAACCCTCGGACGACCCTTTGGACAAAGCATAGTTTCAAAATAATACAAAAGATACTCTACTAAATGTAATGTACTCGTGCAAGTAATACAGGTTAATTAATTAAATAATTAAATTTGCTTTTGTCTAAAGAATCTATCCGTCGCGAATTGTTTCTTTGTACGTTGTATCTAATCAAATGTTTTGGAGCAATTAAAACTGATTTTCAAATACAAACGATTTACTCGATGATAAAACTGATTCTAATAATTGAATTCCAAATTACGGAAGACTTTTATCTTCTTACAAGTTAGATATGAAATTATCATAATTGTTAATTTATAACAAAAAAACACGTACAAAAAGACCCTACCTAGCTAGGAAATAGATCGGTATCCGCGGAAAACGCCTGGCGTTTTCCACAGTCACTATACTTGTCCAAATCACACACAACTACCAATCAAATCTAGTGATAAAGAAAGACAGTTGTTTGTGCGCTCACTACTTATTGAGGGAACACAAGAGTCCTGGCTTTAATGTCCAGGCATTGGAGTCCTGGCGTTGAGGTCCTGGTATTGAGGTCCTGGTGTTGAGGTCCTCGTGTTGAGGTCCTCGTGTTGAGGTCCTCGTGTTGAGGTCCTGGTGTTAGAGTCCTCGTGTTGACGTCCTGGTGTTAGAGTCCTGGGGTCGGAGTCATCAAGGTATCCAGGTAAAGTATTTCATAACTTGAGGTCCTGTAACAGAAAGAATAATTATATGTAATTTTAATCGATTGACCGTCAGAGACATCATGTTCTGAGAATTACCCCTTCTACTTACCTAGTCACACTGTTTCTTGATTTATCTCGGTTGTCAATAGGCTCGAAATCTGTAATAGAAAGATCAAATACATTAACTTCAATCGACAAACAGTCATCGACAGAGTAAATCATAATTAATAGTAAATAAATAATTCAATTAAAATATAAAGCCAAAATTGATTTAACGGAAATTGAAGAAACTAGAATTTTATAACACGAAACGACTTCAAATACAATTGATAGTTACAAGAGACGACACAAGAAGTACTCTGAATTAATAATAAATAAATAATTCTAATTGGATATTTATTAATTGTTTACTACTTCTTTGACAAAGGATTCAAAGGATGATCAACAACACAGTACAATTGAAACTCACATTTTCCCCTGCTTGACCAATGTTCCACATGACGTTGCTTTTTGATTTTCGAATAATAATCTACCAATATATGTTCTTTCGATTGATAGATTTATTCCCCTCGAAACCTGTAACAGAAACAACAAATTCGTTCATTTCAATTGAAAACACGCAGAAAATCAATAAACATTAACAACAATTAAATAATTCAATTAAAATATAATGTCAAAATTAGTTTTGAAGGAAATTTGAAAAACTAGACTTCTACAGCACGAAACGACTTCAAATACACTTGACCGTTACGAAACAGAAAAACTTCGAATTAATACGAAATACGTGGTTCAACTTGAATATATAATAATTTTTCACTAACTTTTCGATAAAGGATCATCAACAACACAGTATTATTGAAAAAACAACGGATACTTACGCTGACACGTCCGCTGATGCTTGACGAAAGTTCGAAGTGAACGTTGGCGTCTTCACTTCCTTCGATTGTTGAATTGCATCGAAGTATCGATCTGGGCAACATTCGATCGATACTATCTTTTCCCTCGGAACCTGTAACAGAAACAACAAATTCATTAATTTCAATTGAAAACACGCAGAAAATCAATAAACATTAACAACAATTAAATAATTCAGTTAAAATATAATGTCAAAATTAGTTTTGACGGAAATTTGAAAAACTAGACTTCTACAGCACGAAATGACTTCAAATACAATTGACCGTTACGAAACAGAAAAACTTCGAATTAATACGAAATACGTGGTTCAACTTGAATATTTATTAATTGTTCACGAATTCTTTCAAAAAGGATGATCAACAATACAATATTATTGAAAAAACAACGGATACTTACGCTGACACGTCCGCCGCTGCTGGAAGATTGTACGAAATGACCCATGGCGTCTTGACTTCGACTGTGGAATATGTAGATAGGTATGCAGCATCAATAGTATCGATCAGGGGTAGCATTCGATCGATACTATCTTTTCCCTCCAAATCTGTAACAGAAACAACAAATTCGTTAATTTCAATTGAAAACACGCAGAAAATCAATAAACATTAACTACAAATAGATAATTCAGTTAAAATATAATGTCAAAATTAGTTTTAACGGAAATTTGAAAAACTAGACTTCTACAGCACGAAACGAGTTCAAATACACTTGTCCGTTACAAAACATGAAAAACTTCGAATTAACACGAAATACATAGTTCAAGTTGAATATTTATTAATTGTTCACTAATTCTTTCAAAAAGGATGATCAACAATACAATATTATTGAAAAAACAACGGATACTTACGCTGACACGTCCGCCGCTGCTTGACGAAAGTTCGAAGTGAATGTTGGCGTCTTCACTTCCTTCGATTGTTGAATTGCATCGAAGTATCGATCTGGGCAACATTCGATCGATACTATCTTTTCCCTCGGAACCTGTAACAGAAACAACAAATTCATTAATTTCAATTGAAAACACGCAGAAAATCAATAAACATTAACAACAATTAAATAATTCAGTTAAAATATAATGTTAAAATTAGTTTTGACATAAATTTGAAAAACTAGACTTCTACAGCACGAAATGACTTCAAATACAATTGACCGTTACAAACCACGAAAAACTTCGAATTAACACGAAATACATAGTTCAAGTTGAATATTTATTAATTGTTCACTAATTCTTTCAAAAAGGATGATCAACAATACAATATTATTGAAAAAACAACGGATACTTACGCTGACACGTCCGCCGCTACTTGACGAAAGTTCGAAATGACCGTTGGCGTCTTGACTTCGACTCTCGAATACATAGATGTTGCATCAATGTTTCGATCGATAGCTGTTTTTCCCGCGGAATCTGTAAACAGAAACAACAAATTTATTATTTACAATTGGCAAAAAGACTGAAACTAAATAACAATTAATAACAAATAAACAATTCAATTTGAATAGAAAATGAAAATTAACCTTATCGGAAATTAAAGAACGACACGAATTCAAATACAAATGATCGTCGTGCCCCAAGAGTAGATTATTGAGAGAAGGCAACACGCTTCAAGAATAAGTTTAAATTAGTAGAAACTGAATACCTAGCTCGCTTTAATGCAGAATTAATTTCGTAAATAATAAAAACGTGGTAAAAATTATGGTAAATAACCTTGATTTCTTTCGTATGATGCAATGCGTCTCGGTCATGAACGACGCAGTCGAGAAGTTCGCTTGGAGAACCTGAATTCATCTTCGCATATTTAGTCTTCTGTGATTGAAATGAATCCATGGTCCTTTGGACGATTGTCTCCGATGATTAACGACTATTACCAATGATCTGAGGTATATGCAAGAAGTTTATGGCCGGGCGCAGACGGTCCGTGTTTACATGTGCTATTCTTTTGTAGGTCCAGCACCGTGGAGGCTGTCACAACAAAACCGTACACATCTATGTTCCAGCTAAAAACCGAGGAGAAAGTGAATAGTGGATATTTTTATCAGATTCTGAGAAAACAGATTATAACATTTCATTTAATAAACCCTGAATAAATTGTTTCATACAATGGCTTCATGGAAATATGTTTAAAAAAGGTTCGATAGGGTTCGGAATTTGTGTTGTCTATGGACCATCGCGATAAAACGATACAAGAAACGCGTGCGGTGTTCTCAGAATCGTTTTTATTATTCCATGATAAATTCATTCCTAAAGTAACACGAGAGACAGAGAGAGAGAAAGAGGGTACAACCATCGACAAGTTATTGTTAAAGACTGTCAGCATTACGGGACAATTCCTAACCTCCTAAAAAATTGTAATTTTTACAAATAATTTTGTTATCTTTCACTCGCGGTTTGATATGTCTATTTCATTAAAAAAATTCCCATGTTCGCTCTTACGATTATATTATATTAATTCATCCACGTGATTCTCTCTCGAACTCTGTCTTATTCGGCATAGTATGTCAGATAAAAGTTAGTCTGTCATTGAACATACATATTTCTGTTTCCAAAGATCGCGATTCATACATAGACTTTTACGAACATATAAAAGCAAGTGTAAGGATATAATGCTCGTTTATTCAATATTTTTCAATTACAAATTGAGGTTTCTCATATGAGATTTGATGGAGGAGAGTTCTTGATTTTTCTAAAGTTATGCTTCAACATTTTCTCACGTATATCATAACTTATTGCATACTGTTAATTAGACTACTAAATACAGTTGAAATTATATCATGTTTAGTGTCATTTTAATCAGAGGAAAATGCTATAAATAAATTTATGGAAGTCCATAAATAAATAATGAACATAAAGAAGCTTCCATACTTTTTCGACCCTCGCGCTGTATGCTCCGCAGTGGAGGGGATTCTCGTGAAAATTTAATCTTGTATCGTGACAATCATTGTATTTGAATTTTGTGTTGTGTGATAGAAATCGAGTTTATTTAATTTTCCTTAAAGTTAATTGTGATTTCCTATTCAAATTGAATTGTTTATTTATTGTTAATTGTGATTTAGTTTCTGACTGTTTGTCAATTGATATTAATCAAATTGTTCTTTCTGTGCCAGATTGCGCGGGAAAAAGTATTCAAGGCTCGAAAGTGTACAGATAGTCAAGATCGATACTACTCGATGCTTTCGATAATCGAAAGCGTTTCAAAGTGTAACATAGCGTACTGTTTTCAAAAAGGAGAAGACGCGAGCGTGAGTATATATTATATTTCCAATTATACTGTTTTGTTGAACATCTTTGTTCATAACATCGATGAATAATTACTAAATATTCACTTTGTATTATTTATTTCCTATTGATTCGTGGATTTACTCTTGCGTCGCGACAGTAAATCATATATGAATTCGTGTCGTGCTATAGACATCAAGTTTATTTAATTTGCGTAGGAATTAATTTTGATTTCCTATTCAACTTGGATTGTTTATTTATTAATAATTCTCATTTACTTTCAAACTGTTTGTCAATTGATATTAATCAATTTGTTTTTTCTGTTATAAATTCCGAGGGAAAAAGTATCCATGACTCGAAAGATTATATAGGTGGCCAAGATTCACACTACTGGATGCATTCGATAACTGAAAGCGAGACACAGCATCGTGTAGTGGTTTCTCGAAGCAGGAGAGGATGTAAACATGAGTATACAAATTATAATTCCAATTAAACTGTATTATTGAATATCTTTGCTCAGACCATTAATCAACAATTATATTCTTTGTTATTAATTCTGATTTAGTCCGTAACTGTTGGTCGATTGAAGTTAATGAATTTGTTGTTTCTGTTAGAGATTTCACGAATATTACTCGACGCTACTCGGTGTTTTCTTCAAGCAGCAGAGGACGTGAGGATAAGTACAATTAATAAATAATCAACTTTAATTATGTATTTCCTATTGAGATTAAATGAATTTATTTTTACTGTTACAGAACCCTATGGATATAAAATACTTTGAGCCTGTTTGTCTGAATATGTAATGCTGCCTACCTTGACGACAAAAGACGACATCGATAGCAGAGATCGAGAGCAACATGTCGTGCTTCTTCAAAGAGGAAAGAATGTAAGTTACCAAGTCTACCATCATAATTAATCTTTGTTATAGAAAATTTTATTTCCAAAATACTAATGAAAAATTGTACAGCTTATACAAGTTGAATAATTTTTCCATATTACAGAAGTATAAAATCAATTTTACATGTTATATAATAACATTCTATCCGCCTTTTGCTATTTTTATTTCGACTATCACTTAAATAGACTTTATATCCCGATGAAATTGTATGAATCAATCTTTAAACCTGATACGACTGTCCCTAAGGGGGTAACGTAACCCCTGAATATTACTAGATTTAAGGGTAAAAACAGTGTTTGCAGGAAACAATTGTTTGTCCTTATACGAGCATGTTACGTGCTGTGTGAGGGCTCATTCTAAAGAGGAAGGTTGTTTTGTTGATGAAATCAGTGTTTGCGGGAAACAATTGTTAGTTCTTATACGAGCATACTTGGAGCTGCACAAAGGATCATTTGATAGAGCAAGGTTGATCGTAGGGCGCCAGCTCATGATTTAAGTCAAAAAAATCGTTTTGTATTAGAAAAATACATGGGAACCTGAGGGTGGTTGTCTCGATTTTTTCCCCTACTTTGGACGCTCATATTATTAGATATAAATATAATCTCGTTAAATCATGAGCTGAACGGCCTACGATCAACCTTCCTCTTTAGAATGAGCCCTCACACAGCTCGCAACATGCTTGTATAAGGACAAACAATTGTTTCTACAATCTAGTAATATTCAGGGATTACGTTACCCCCCTAAGTACTCGCAGCCGGTGTGGCTGCCCCAGGTAATTTATTTTTAAAACTCCCTCAATGGATGGAATGCACCTTATGGAGGGTAAAGTAATTCTGAAGAGTATCTTCTGAGCCTTCTCACCCTGTATAAAAAAATATTCTGGTAGAAGGACTCGCAATTGTCTAATTGCCTTCTTCGGTATATTAGCCACCGTCCACTACAAAGGTCGTGGAGGGTAGAAAATGGGCCATTACGGTCGGGCCCAAGGCGTGTGCAAGATGTCGGGTTTTTCCCAGAGGCTTTGGGTGTGTCGTAAATAAGCACGGCTAAGTACAGCTGGTGGCAGTATGTTCTAGTGTATAATTATCGGTTTATGACTAGAAGGCTAGGACCTTGAAGAGAGGGATGCACGTGCTTGCTAGGTGAGCGCCAGCCGTGAAGAACTTTCCAGGGTCCTAGCCCGTAATACAGCAGAACCTCGATTAACCGGATCCCGATTATAAACAAATATGCGTTTGAACATGATTATATTATCAAGGGAAATAAATTTACATACGATTACATGCTTGTGTTATTCACCTTTTCGGACAGCATAATAATGTCAATGATTGCAAAGTAACATCACTTGGTAGTAGTACGTTAATACGAGTATATTAAACAATTATCGTAACCTCTTTCATGAACTATAAACTTATATATTTCAATTTCACGCTATTATTATAATTAATTTGTAGTTGGGTAATTACAAATTAACGCATCGTGTTTGAATTTCATTTATTTTGAATGGAGTAGTACAATAATGCGTGGGACATTATTTATTTTATACTTATATTATTTCATTTGGCTTCGTAATGACAAATACATTATGCACATTGTTTCTATTATTGCGTTAACTTAATAAACTATTTTATTATTAATGATTATTATAAGTATAACAGATAACATTATAAACGCAAATAACAATCGCATAACCGTAAGTACTAATTTATTATGATTACTTAATAGAAAAAAATATATTGCGATTTTTAGTCAATTTCATTAAACCTACTAATACAGTAAATTTCTTACATGTAACTGATAATACTTTTTACGTGTCAAGTTATATAAAAGAACAGAAGTGTGTAATGATAACATAATAATAACAATATAAAAAAGGATCAAAAATATAATATATAAAAATAAAAAACGCCATGATATATAACTATATAGATATATAGTATCGTTAAAATTAAAATCTGTAAAGTAGCAAAGGAAACTGTTTATACTAGTCATCAAAATTCATAAGTAATGAACTCTTACAAACAATATTGCTATGATAATTAAGTATATTAGCAAGGGATATCAAAACCGATTGCAGTAACATAAACCGAACAAGTCTGTACTCTATAATACTTTGGTAATACTGTTTGCTAATGTCTTTCTTATGCTCCCTAAGTTTTTGGTGCTAGTGTTCCCTATAAACAGGAAAAATTAGGTGTAAAGGGAAAAACAAAACGATACGAACAAGTAACAAAGATACGTTACGCCGCTTACCTTAACAATCATTTTTATGCTTTTTCATATGATTGTAGAAAGCGCCGAATTTTCTATAGATTTTGTTACATATGGCACACGTGTACCTATTCGAATGATTAGTAGCGTATTGAACACCGTGAGCAGTCTTTAAGTGGTGAATCAAAGAAGATCTGTGTCTGAAACGAAAGTATGGTCAATACATTCTGAAAATCGTTGAAGAATGCTGTGGATCAGCGATCGCTTCTCTCTTCTTTACCTATAGTGTTTTGTGCACATATCGCATTTGTATGGCTCTTTGAAACAAACACAATGAATGAAATGCCTATTGAAATGATGTTTTCGGTTGAAAAGCCTACCACAGCTTTCGCAAAGTATTATGTACATACCTGAAAAGAAATTCGATAAGTAAGTAAGTTCTTGCTGTGGATAAAATCTGATATTACCTCCGTGAGCTGCAGCCTGGTGCATCGCCAATGTGCGCGCCGATTGGAACGTTAGAGAGCATAGCGAACACTGGAATCTATGACAGAAATGCGCCCTGTATAGTACAAAAATACAGGGTGTCCCAAAACTACCCTAGGAGCCGAAAATGGGAGGTTCCTTGGATCATTTGAAGCGACATTTTCCTTAGCAAAAATGTTATCCGCGGCTTTGTTTAGGAGTTATTAACGAAAAACACGGACCAATCAGACCGCGACCTAGACGCGAGTTGGCACAGACGACCAATGGACAGTTGGCGCGCCAAGCCGATTTTGCCAACTCGCGTCTAGGTCGCGCTCTGATTGGTCCGTGTTTTTCGTTAATAACTCCTAAACAAAGTCGCGGATAACATTTTTGCAAAGGAAAATGTCGCTTAAAATGACTCAAGGAACCTTCCATTTTCGGCTCCTAGGGTAGTTTTGGGACACCCTGTATATTGAGATCATCAAGCTGCACAGTATTGCACTTAATTATTTGAACGACAAACATTTAACATTTTCACACATCTTAAATACAATTACACTAAGGAACAGTGTTCTAATAATGATAAATTCGTACAATTTCTATCATATCAATCGAAAGTCACAAAAATGTAAATAAAAAATGCTCCCACTTACTCATTGGCATCTGCATCTTCTTCTGTGTATACCTGAGCTTGTAATGTGCCTACTTCTTCAGCCTTGAATGGAACTAGAGACAAGTCAAGCTTGTGCGAGAAGTTATCATTGATATCGTTGTACATGTTGCATTCTGCGTTTTCTATTTCTGGTAGCTCATTCAAATTCCTTTCTTCAATGTCCTCGATACAAGAAATGGTTGATTCCATGGGAGACAACTCAGCATTTTCTAATGTGTATTTTGAAACAATTTCAGATATATTTGATGTATCCATACCTGAATTACTTTCATTGTGTTCTTCGTTTAGCAAATACAAACTATTTTCATTGCAGTTTTCATTGAATGTACAACTGTCAGATATAGCAGGTATTGGCAAACATGAATAATTTTCATTATACTTTTCATTCAAAGATTCATCAGTTGAATTTATATCGGCCTTCGCAACAGGAATACAGGAACAATCAATTTTTAATTGACAATTCATTTCATTATTATCGATAACTACATTATCTGACAAAACTCTGTCTTCCACTGAAAGCATTTTGTTCTTTTCACTGTTCGCTATCCAGTGTGTAGCACAATCTTCATGGCAATAACTGCAACAAGAATTTGACAAGTAGCTTGGTTCCTTATCGTTCTCGCTCAAGCATTCTGACAGGTTTGAACACTGTATTTCATCCATGTCTACTTCATTGCCATTTATATCGTACTCGTTTTCACAAATTTCACTGTCGTATATCGTACTCGAAGAATTAAACGTTTCTTTGAAGTCTGTCGCATATTCTGGGAAGTCATAGTTACTAAATATCTCGTTGCTCGAAAAATCAATGGAATCTTGCAACTCGATGGGTTTAGTTTCTCTCGAGTAGGAAGTACCGTGAAACTCTGTCATGAATTCTGTTGATATATTGTGCGAAGTTGATGGCATTGAATTTTCATTCTGATTCTTAGTTTTAAGAGCAGACAGTTTATTTCTGCTTTTATTGTTTCTTGTTCTAGCTTTTGTTCTCCTTCTTTTTATTTCTTTATTATCATTGACAAAGGTGCGAATATTCCAAGCTGGTGATTTCTGACATATATCAATGAAATTATGTTCTTGTTTCCTTTTACGAATTGATTTTCTACATGTATTATCTGTTTCTATGTAACTTTTATTAGAAAATGAACTATCCAATGCTATTACTGAACTATATGGTTTCTGTATATTTTCTTTCATGTTAACAACTTTGTCCAAGGGCTCTTTAACAGTTTTGTGTACCTTTAGATTATTCTTCAATATATTGGGAATTCTACGAGTCAATGTTACAGTACTTTCACCTACTTGTTCCTCAGAGATTTTGTTATAATCTACACTATAACTGTTCAAACTATTCCTTCTTTTAAGTTTTCCATTCTCTTTTGCTACACTACATCCACTAACTTTATATTGCTCTCCATTTTCTTCTCTGAGAAATTCAATGAAGTTTGTACAATTATTCCTTGCATCTTCACTTTCCAAATTCGAAGAATTACCCTGACATTCAACCATAATAATCCCAATTTGTGGATTCAACATATTCGGCGTTTCACGAGTACTGTATCTATTTCTCAATGTATATTATTTCATTAATTATACATCGTTTTATTTAGTATTTCTCGTGTTACATCTATAAAAAATAATTATTTTTGTATAATAACGACTATAATTAATTTATATAGTTTATCAGAGGAGAAAAACGATGTTGCTACAAGTTTGACATATTAATTTTCGTAAGATGAACTTACCCGGCTCGCTTGATGACAGTGTAAGTCAGTGTATGTATTTTGATTGGATATTCTGTCTGCTGGCACTGTGTCTTCAGTCGTCACGGTAAACCAGTAGAAATAAGTGTTCAGCTATATGTGTATGATGAATTTTAAACGACTCGTGAAAACACAAATGTTTCCAAGTGTAAATCCTCGTTCATTACCCGTCACTGCGTACTGTCCCGAGGCACCATCGCGACCGATGATCGTAAGTAAACTGTCTTGCTACGGACTGGGACCAGGACCGGGACCCGAAAGCTCTATGGTTATGGTTTAGGTAGGTAGTAAGAGAAGGAATATGAGACGCCCTTGAAGAGCGCGATAAGTAACATAAACAGCTCAAGAGAGAAGAAAAAGAATTTCGTTACGAAAAGTACGTATGTTATTCATTCAAGTTTGATCTTTTTTAAATGTATATTCAAACGGTTGCCATTTTTTTTTGAATCGCGTAACTCTTAAATCGTTCGATGTACTACAGCACGTTACCGTATGTGATCAACAAATTGTTTATTAAAAAAAATTGTGTGTATACGTATTTTTCGTAGTAGTATACAGTCTTTTTAAACGAATCTTTATATATTTATGTAAAATGCATATTCGGTCTTTTTAAACAGTCTTTTGTTTGATCGCGGTATACGCGAAACTACTGTGTAATCGCAAAAATTCGATTGAACGTAAAAATTTTGCAATATGAATGAACGAAACATAAATTTGAGCAAAAATCGATTATCGGAAACATTAATTTTGATTACTTGCCTTTTAGCATCTGAAATATAATTCGAGATTATCGTACGTGTTTTTGATTTGCGCGCGTGTGTGTACGTTCCGACATCGAAATTAAACATTTTAGTTTGTCGGAATATGTAATTAAATGTTTTAGTTTGTCGGAATGTGTGATTAGTTGTTTTAGTTTGTCGAAATATGTAGAAGTGTACAATCTATTGAAGATGTGGTTGAAATCATAAAGTGAGATTGAAAGTGGTACAATAATAAAATACTTTATTGTGGTAATATGATTGGGTGTAACAGTAAGTAACAAAAGATGATGTATGTGTGAGAAGAAAATAAATTAAACGCTCTGTGCCTTACAATATTTGAACGTTGATTTGGCTTGTATAATTAGATAACATAAATACAGTTACCAATCACCATCGTCGGATACATCATTGTTTTGAAGCCTTAGTGTAGAAAACAATACATCTCTAACTTTTGGCTTTGGATCTTCGGTAATTTTCGTTGGTACAGCTTCCACTTGACCCAACAACCATTCCAGCTCTATTGCATAATCATTTGTGTTAATATTATTCACAAGAATATTAGTTATATACATTAAAGATTGGATTCCGTATTCATAATTGTGCATACCTGCTTCTGTTAGTTTCATGCCCCTTAATTCTATCGGACCAATGAATTGTTTCATCATGTTTCCACTATGGTATACAAAAATACAAGGAAGATTGCTGTCCGGCCAATTAGGAATGCAAGTGGTCGAAATACTTTTTAAGAATTTTGTTGCTGGAAACTTTCTTGCCAGATTAGCCAAGTACTGATTAATCAGTGTACAAAGTGGGATGCTAGAAACAATAATTATGATTATAAGTAGCCCTTTATCGGATGCTTCTTTTTGAGAAATAAGTGTTCATACCCAGACTTGTATAAATGAAGAACTACCCAAATATCTTCTCCAGCATTATTTACTTCTTGAACGTAATCTTCTCCTGATATTTCTTTGACTTCTCCGTACTTAGATTTACTAGCCAACTCCTTCATTTCAGCTATCCGCTTACGACGATACTCCAATAGAATTCTCTCATCCTCTTCATCTTCTAGTTCATCTAATTCATCTAACGTTTTGCTTTCTAAATCATCGGTTGCTTAAAAATGGGAAATATCATTAGGAGTCGAAACAAAACATATAGCATAGAATTAATAACAGAATATTTCAGTACTTCGTCCAGTCTTCTCGTTTATAGTATTTTCGACGATGTTCAATATTTCATCTTCCGTTACTTCTTTCTCTTTCTCAGGAATAATCCCTTTACTCCTAAGAATGTCATTCCACTGCGTGTCTTCGTTCGGATCTTGCTACAATAATAAAATTCAGGTTATACAAACATATAGATAGAGTAGCCGAAGAGAAACTTGTTTTAACTGGTTCTTACTATTATAATATCGAGCAGCTAGAAACTAAAAATTATTTCAGATCTTGAATCTTGATATTGATATTCCTTTTTTGGACTCAGTGATATTCATCTTAACATAACCTCGATTCCAAGAAGTCAAATCGTCACTTACCATGGTGAAATAAAGCAATTACTAACGCGATATCAGCGTAAAACGCAGATTTGCAGTATGTAATTGAAGAAATTGATGCAACTGATTCAGTTGAAGTGTCAAAAATCTATTGGACACGTATGACCGACAGCTGATCACGTTTCACTACAATGAGGTGCGCTGCACACACCCGTACGCTTACACACGTGCATTTATGGTATCATCAATGACGCATTCACACTCCAATCTCATTCTATTTAAAAACTGTGTCATTAGGCGGAGGCGCCTCACACGGTTGCGCTGGAATTCTAAATATATTTTTTAGCCAGACATATTCAGCAGTGAAATCATATTCGAAATTTTCTTGTTTTAACACTAAACCTACCACCACTGGTCAGAATGACCGGTTCTAGATTTTTTATTTTACAATTATTGAAATAAGAAAAATGATTATGTAGATATCTTTAGTAGATCGCGTATTACAATAGAAACCGCACAAAGTCTAAATAAAATCAATCTTGTCATTTTTAGAAGGGAATATGTACCAGTTACTTTTAATATAGTTCAAATTATATCGTGTTTAATGTAATTTTAATCGGAAAAATGCCACAAATAATTTGGATAGAGACCTATAAAGAAATAACTTTTACGAATACAGCTAACCAAAATTGTCCATTCGAAGAGGCAATCTCGAAGTCAGGAAGTACCAGGTAAAAACTTTTCGTAAAAGGATTTTCTAAGAAATTGTCCTTACAATTGGTCGCCATAAAACGCACCGGGTGCCCAAAGGTACGTTAACGTACCTAAAACGTGAACCATAAAGCGCACAGCTGAAAGCCACGTGTTGGACTTTCACTGTTCACTCAATTGCCAAAAATGACCATAGAAAAGGATAGAATAAAATAGAACCGTTTTTTACCTACCCTTTGTTTGTATATACAATAACTCTCTGTCCTTGGCGTAAAAAACAGTGCTGTTGCCAAATAATCATCGACTGGTACGCACTGTCCCTATGTACAGGGTGTTCGCGATAATTTTATACCAACGTTTTTATCGTAAACTTTAAACATTATAAGAAAACCGAAGAGGAAAGTTGCAGTACATTAGTATATCGTTAAACGTATGTATGTAAAAAATTGTTTACCCATCAAATTGTGCGCGCACAAGTTCTCTTTCAATTCGCTGAACATCGTTGCAATAATTTTCTCGCAAATGTTTTGCGTGTACCGTTCAGGTACAGAGAGTTAATGTTATGGAAGAAACATAGATATGGTGTGTGGGAAATTGTAGAGATTAAACGGCAATAAAAATGAGTGTAATTAAGGGGAATAATAATTGCACAACGAAAGTTAATTACGCAAGGGTTCTCATTAATTCGAACTACACGCGTGGATTAGGTTGTCACTGTATTGTACTTCTTGCCGGTATAGGCGTATGTCATCAGGGTATAAACGGCAAGAATCATCGGAGCAGTCCATAGACTCTGTCGCTTGTAATCAGTGAAACCGGTTAATCGTGCAGCTGTGCTGGACCACGGTTGTGTTTTGCGTCCCGCACCAAATACCTAAAACCAGTTTGAGCATCGCCACGATAATATTTATAGGCATATGGAACGATAATTTCCATTTATAACGGTACATACAACACAACCTTCGAGACCTATAGACGCGGTTTTGCGCCTCTTTAATTAATTTTTGTCCTTTTGTAATAGTTATCTTCAAAATGTATGGGGTGACTAAATGATATCTATTGGTGAATGGATGGTGCATTTTGATTGCTGAGTAGGGGTGCTTTGGTAAAACTATGTTTATGCCATGCACTCAATTAGGTGCGAAAGATATGAACGATAGGAAACTAAAATATTTGCTTGTACAAGATTGCCCTGTCAATGGGTCCACTCACGAGGAGGTTTCAAAGTGGTGTCCAATGACACCCAAATCATTCTGGGACCGTAGTGTCGCGTCGAGTGTTTCGAGCAGACTTGGGTAAAAAATAGTTCAACCAAGAAATATTTACAGGTTCCAATGGAAATCACCGACACAAATTTCTCCGACTCCAGATTTGACTGACAATAACTTTGGCCGACAATTCCTTTAACTGAAAACGACTTTGATCGACAACGAATCTAAAATCGTCGTCCGAGGGTTAACGAAACATAATTTTATATTGAAAAAACATTGTTGAACCTCTCTTATTTCCGAGAGAAGTTGCAAACGAAAAATGATTACGATGTTCTTTAGGGAATGTAAATCGGATTATTTTTCCCTCGCGAGTTCAATCCGATACGAAAGCTAATCGTACACGCAACACCGAGAAATGCTCGATCCGTTTTCACGGTACTTTCACGTCGCATGTACCTTTGTGTGGCGGAGCCTTTGTTACCGCATAAAAGAAACATGTTTCTTCGGCGACGCCAGGCAAATTGCAGAAAATGCGCCGTAGGAACGGTCGCTGACGGATGAAAGTGAACACGTGTATCCTTTTGTGCTTAGGCTTGTAACGCGAGAGGAAATTTTTCAAAGATCCCGAGAATCGCGTTTCATCGGGTTTGATTAAAATCGCCGTAATTGAAAGCCACCCGAAGCCTCCAGCAAAAAAATTGTTGCGGTTGCACAGTTGAACGCATTAATGGCGTTTGTACACTAGTAGTGTACAAGCTGGCGATGAAAATAGATTAAGGGTTTGAGAATACCCTTACACGTAAACGAAATTATTCTGTTCATTCTCTGATTTTGTTTAGAGAATCAATGAAAGGGAACGTTTTCTTTGTGATGAGATTGCACACCCAATATTTCTGCAAATTTAAATTTGCAATGAAAAATTGCTTTCGCCAAAGGAAAGGAAAAGTAGACAAATTCTGACGCGTTTTTAGGGAAATCGGCACAATGGGAACCGTCAAGGAAATACTGATCAAAGCTTCCCTCGCGTGAGCGTATATTGCACGCACCGTTCGCCGTTATTGTTTTCCATTGTTGTGCTCTCTTTTTTGCGAAAGTATTGTTTGGTCGAAGCGCTCGTGTTTCCGGTTGCGTGCTGGATCGGAACTTAACCCTGTATTTAGGCGTGTGCAACTCGATTCACAGGAATTTCTGTCGTTTGTATTGCGTACCACGGTGGGGCCACGGCGAAATTAACTGTGAACAAAGTGCTCATCTTGATTACACTCTTCTGTGTGTTAACACACTGAAGCCATCGAACAGTTAAACTGATTTATTTTCATCTTTCATACAAATTATAAAAGTGTATTTGTTAATATTTTCATTCTTCTTTAGTACAATCAAGTATCTGACGAAATGAGATGCAGAAACATCCAAAACAATTTCCTATATCAAAAATGACACAGTGACATAGTTAAAAAATTTGTGATAGAACTCTCGTTTTATTATCTGCACGGTAGAATTTCATATTACCTATTATTTTTCCAATTTTTCTCAATAATTTACCCCCACGTAACAACCTTATCGCTAACTTTTGCGCGTAGAAATATTTACTTCTATTGTCTTTGCACAGCCATCGTTAAGTTTTGTCTTGTCTGTTCTTGTATATTCCTTTTCATACCATGGCGAATACAAAAGCATCCCAATTTCGTGGTCAGCTCCTTTGTTCAGTTGATATCCCTCCTGTGATTAGGTATCGATAGTTCTCGGACCCTGTTTCTTCGAATTGCTTATTGTGAGCGAAGATCTAGCTTGCCAATTCCCGTTCGACACGTGACGAAAATGGCAAGCAGTGTCTATAATACATTGTTAATTTGTACTTGATCGGTTCTTGATATTCGGAAAAATTACAGTTTAATTAGAGGCTTAACTCAACTCTCGTTACACTTTTACATTTACGATTTCAGCTATCGATAAAACTCAGATAAAATAATTTTACGAAGCATTATGTTGACATCGAAAGAGTTACCAAACTGTCGTCTTCGAGCGTCGCGCAGACGTTTCCACGTTTGCCCGTTTCGCCAAGAAAATTTGCATAAGCTCGCGTGAACGGCATCTTGATTTGTTGAAAAAGGGAGTGGAAGGGACGAATCGACCTTGCAGGCAGTCACGTACGGGTGCGATAGCGCCCTGAGGAAAGGCGCGAAACGAAGGGAACGAAAGAGAATCGGAAATGAACGAGATTCTAAGCGACCTAGTATGCACATATAATCTGTCCGGTAGAATTTGTTCGGACGCGTGTATGTCGATTTCGTTTTAGAATGTAGCCTACCGGAAATTTGCAGTTAGCTGCATTCCTTGCAGGACTCGGTGCCGTAGGAACACCTCCATCCGCGTGATCGTTAATTACCCCTCGGCGAAAATGTAATTTTCAATCCAGCTTCGATTGGCTTTAATCCGACGCTTAAGTGAATTTTAATTGGTCAGCGCTTACCTTTCATGTGACGGATTAACGAAAGCAAATGAATCTGATTGCGATACACGTTTCCCAAGACTCTACCGAGCTTTAACGTTTAGCTATCTCAAATATAATCTCTGTTTTAATTGGATTCACCATCCGGCACGTTTTCTTTACGATTTCACACTGCAGTCGAACCTCGAGAACTCGGAAACTTATTTGCAAAATTGAATTTGCATTTCTTTAGTTTCTGTACAAGTCACGAAAATATATTAACACTAAACCTACGTTGTAATTTTGAGAATCACGATAAAAAAAAAAGAAAACCGACGACGAAATTTTCACGCGATCGCGAACGGAACACCCGCAGGTTTTGTTATCAGCGATTTTCTAGCGCGTCGCGCCGCGGTTCGTCGCGCGATAACATTCTGCCGGTGGTACCTGTGAGCAGCCAATGAAATAGCTGCCACGGCGTCGACCATCTTGCGCGGCTCCGCTTTCGAGTTCGGAGTCGCGTGGCGGCGAGGTTTGGCTTGCAGTGTACTCCGACTACCGAGCGGTGACTGACTGACTCCGTCTTCAGGCTCGACAGTTTTCCATTGCGATCCTCTAATTGTGATAATTGTTCGTGCTCTTCCTCTTCTTCTTCATCAAAAACAATGTTGACCCTTTGTTCCACTCGCGACATCAGTTCCATCTCGTTAAACTAAATTCGACTACTGTCAACTCGACTGTCCGAAACGACGCGTGTATTTACATCTCGATCTACCCTGGATCTCCTGATCCAACCGATTCGCAGCTGGCTCTACATATCGGTTCGAAGATGCAACACACGAAACTGTCAGAGTTCAAGGTTCGAAGAGTTTAGCGGTTCAGGACCTACGCGAACTCCAGTGCTCCGGATGTTGTTGATTTTTGTGTGACAGGAACCGGATCCGCGTGTTTTCCGCACGGTTATTCTCTGCGTTGTGCGTGCCTCACCACGGCCGAGTTTGACGTTGATTGATAAGGATAGTGAAATCGTCGAAAGGATTTTTTCGAAGAAGATCTAGACGCCGTTGGACACATGCTGCGTGACATGAAGGTAGATTGTTCGTCGTTGTCGGGATTGTTTTGCTCGGTTTTCAGAAAGAGAGTTCACTGTGTTGACGTCTTCTACCGGTATAATGTTTTGCGGAGATGTTATGAATCTGAATAGCTTGCTGTATTTTTGATGCTTGGCGAAGGATCTTATCCTTTTTATAGTCGATCTAACAATTGTGAAAAGTATATTTGAGAAAATTCGCTTTGGAAACATTTTGGAACGTGATTATTCAGTATTTAACATTGACATGTGTTGTAACTACAATAAAAGATGCGACACTTCGCCAGCAGTGTCTTTCTTTAACTTTTAATTAGCCGTTTTTAATTATACTACGTACAATCTCGAAATTTTATATTCAGTGTTTCAAGCATAAACAAAGGCGTCGACTACACTAGCAAATATTTATTTTTCGTGAAAGTAGTTGTTTTATTAAATAAACATTTATTTATGTTGGGGTCGTATGATGTTGCTGCTTGAACATCGAGTTACGAGCTAATGCATGATTCACGATGTTTAAATGATAATTATGATTTTCCTCTTGCGCAAGCATTTCTCCTGCGTGTTTGTTTATTCATGAATTACTTCAATCAAGATGTATTTTTATGGGATGATTCATTATTTACTTATACGACGTATTTACGAATGTAGAGTTTTCAGTTTTGTACTCGCATTTGCGTACAGCATTTGTATGTTTCTATTTATAAACGTGATGATTATAGAATTGTTTCATATCCATGAGACAGAACTTTTAACGAGGTATACTGCAGTTTGGACGACACGGTTCACATACAGAAATAAAGCGTATCGTTTCTTCAAATTATTTAATGAAAACAATCTGTATGAAGTTTTACTAATTTATTGAAATTCGAATGAAAGGTATACTTGTAACAATTTAAGGTACACTGTGAAGATCTTACACGAAAAAAATGATATTTTTAAGTTTATTTTGCCTAACAGTAATGAGTTTTTCTAAGGAAACGTGCAAAATGGTACACGTGTTATTCCCGATTACAGCTGAACGACACGCCGGGGCATTACATCACGATTTGCAAATTGCTCGAGCAGTCCGCGTTGACAAACGACCTTCGTTACGCTGCGTGGCACTGACATCTTTGCAATAAAGAAAGCGTGTCGCACAAGCGACGTGTAATTGCAACTAGTATTCGGCGCGGCAGGACGATCTTATTCGATTTAACCTTGTACTTTCTTCAAGGTGCTCCGGATCGCTCGTTTGCCACGACTCTTGCGCAGTCGTGCTTGAATTCCCCGTTTTTTTGCGACTTTCACGTTGACGTACCGTTGACATTATCCAAATGCTATAGCGTCGCGCTATCGATTTAATCTCGCGTATCGGGTTGCCCGAAAAAATCAATCTTTTCATTTTTATAAGGGAACTTATTGTTTGAAATACGAAAGTTGTCTTATAAACTTTGCATCTCACGCATACACTCGTATCAGTAGATGAAATTTGGATCACTCGATGCGTCACCACAGTATTTTATTTTTACAGAACAAAGAGCTCTGTCAGTCAAATATGACTGACGCGACAATCAAGCGGTCACGAACGTTTAGATACTATTCAGACAGTGGTCATTTATAGTAACAACGTATTTATTCTTATGGTATTTTAACGCTAGAAACACGAAGCAGTGAACGTATTGATAAGTGAATCAATGAAGAACTTTTTCGATTTTTAGTATTTCCTATGCAATGAATAAATGTGTATTCAATGCGGTTTAATAGACTCGTGATTGGCAGCGTATTATGATGACGGATAGCAGAAAGAAAACGCTTTCGGAAGTTGGAAATCGACGGCGATTGTGTCCGTCCAGAAGCGTGTATGTTTTTAATTTTTTGCTTCATTGTTAAGCGACGAATTTCGTCAGCGACAGATCCGAAAGACCCACACGTTATTGTTCGCCGGTGAGAACAATGAACCATTTACCGTGTTCGACACTGCATTTTTTTCTGTCGCATGCGCATACAAGATGCGAAAGGATAAAACGTTTCGAAGGCCTTTGCGAGAGCCTATCTGCATGCGATGCATCTGTTCACGCACACCGCCCTAACCGCGAGTCTGTGAATCATATCGGTAATAATACCTCTAACTTATCCTTAGCCAAATATAACGTTCGACTCGATAGGCGCGAAACGGATAGCAAGAGTTTGCGAAAAATTTTACTGTCTACAATGGAAACCTACGGTGGAACGATCATTGTGCGAAATAAAAATTGTCAAAGAACACGAAAGCCAAATGGAATCCGATTTCTTCGTCTAATAATTCTAAGAAGTTGAAAACATTGATTCTTTTAAATGCTTTCAATCATTTGAATATTTTATATGGCATATAAAATAATTTTAAAAAATCAATATTTTCCTCCGTTATGCCTGTTGGATCATAACTAATATTTTATATTAAAATACTAGCAAGAATAAATGGAATAAAATGTTTATTCATCATTTCAGTTTCATTCGATACAATATCAATATTTTTCTGACTTACAATTAGATCAAAACTTTACTGTATGCGATATTTATTTCTTCACTTAATAATTTCAATAAGTCTATCAAATAATACTATTGAATTCTTAAATTCGTTTGATATTTTCACTGTTTCATATTTTAACAACACATTATTGTAATAAACGCGCAAAATCCGCAGTCTCATAATGAGAAATCAATGGAACATTATGTAGTCAGATTTAACCGTAACATTTGCTAATTTTCTCACCGAATAGTCTTCCTTTGGTTTCACCCTCTCCCACGAAATTAACTCGATCATTCATCCTCGTTTTCTCCTCGAAACCTTCATAGATTATTCATCGTCTGAATATTTCATCCTCGCGCGCGACTCTCATGGTACACAACTTTCTGCTTACACAATTTTCAATTTCTTCGGATCCTCGTTCATAGTTTCTTTCCCTTTGAGTCTGGCCTCCACCTCTGAATTTTTTACGGCTCAACCATGAATACTTATGCGGCCATTACATTTACGTCTTTTTAAGACGAAATGCGGTCCAGGGACTCATCTTCCTCGTTGTCCCGGTCACGGTTTTTCTTATTCCCCTAACCCACGGAGTTTCGCAGACGCTTTCCTTTCGGTCCTGAACATTTCATTTACCAAACATTCAACGGCGGCGATATTTTTATTTTCTTTTCTCTCTCCTGACATCTTCCGCGCTCGTGAATATTCATTCCGTGTTCTTCGTTTTCTTGATTTTTCTCTCCGTTTCCCGATTCATCTTCTACACCGTGGCGCACAACTATGGCGTCGCTAAAAATTCTCAACAGGGTTTGAACATTTACGTTGAAATATTAATAGAATAACGTGAAGAGTTTTAAAAAATTTGTACATGATCAAAAGACGCTGATAAATGTTTAAAACGAAATGTGACGATAAAGGGTACAGCAATAAAGTCCCGATCTAAAAAAAAACCCTCCCCCTTCAATCCTACAGTTTTCGTTTTCTTACATTAATTTTACCTGCATTGATTTCTGTTATAAATGCATAAAATCTGCAATTTTGTTCTTCCAAAGTCAAAGAAGTTTGAAAATATGGATGACGCTACAATTATGTACTACGTTGTTCGACGCATCTCAATCACTGGAAGCAGGAACCATAGGTTCAAGTATATTTGAGTTGCAGATGTCTGACACATCCTCCTTATCGCTGCTATCGCGCGACTTTAATGTTTACCGGTAAACTGCTCGATACGCTCGATTCGATCTCGTGCTGCGGAGATGGTCCAACGGATGCAACGATGCGGACTCCGCGATAAATATTAATGAACGTCTGGCTTTCTGGTTCGGAGTCGGCTGAGAAAGTAAAAAGTAAGCTATGGGAAATTCGCAGGATGCGCGAATTAGTCGGGCGTTTTGCGTGATAGGTCACCGGATGCATTCCGCAGCGAACATACATATCTTCTCTACGAGAATCTCGTTATGGTATACTGTACCATGCAACTGTGGTCGGTTCGCTGGCACGTGGTGGTAAGTGTAGCGGACTGTAGCGTTAATTTGTCCGCAGGCTCTCATTTACCACTGAACACTGTGCGAGTGTTAACATTTCTCAATGAACAACGTTTCTCAATAAAACAACATTTCTCATTCCTCGATAATGCATGGGGGTTTCCAGTAGTCCAAAGCGCGGGATAAAAGAACTACAGTAAAACCTTAAATACTGTCCGGGGTTGTCTACATAAACGTGGTCTAGTGCCTATTCACTCCACTGCCTGTGTCAAAGCTGTACCAACCTTCTCAGCGACACTTTTCGATCACGCGATTCGTATTTCATTCTGTCCTTCTCTATATGCTCTAAATGATATCGGCGCTACAGGTTCGATCAACAATACAAAAATTAGCAATTTTGCAGAATTATATTTTCAACGTTTCGGGTTCTGTTTTGAACCATCTTCAAGAAAAGTCCGCGTCTATGAAAATCAAAGTAATAAAATTTATTATTCGTTAAACTGACTATTTAATAGTTACGAAAATTAGATGTTTATACATACATGCTAATTGTAAAAAAAAAACAAATTGAAATCAATGTATAAACTGATGTATAATGTATAAACATCTAATTTTCATAACTATTAAATAGCCAGTTTAACGAATAATAAATTTTATTACTTTGATTTTCATAGACGTGGACTTTTCTTGAAGATGGTTCAAAACAGAACCGAAACATTGAAAATATAATTCTGCAAAATTGCTAATTTTTATTATATCGTTGATCGAACCTGCAGCGCCGATATCATTTAGAGCATATACAAAATTTACTCTATTGAAGTTTCGCTCGGCGCGGTCGACGCAGTCATAAATTAAAAAATAAAGACATCTTTGCAAACGCTGTCTGCCCAGAACACGCCTGTTGGACAGTATTTAAGGATTTACTGTATCTAGGCCGCAGTCACCCTCAGAAGTCCTATTTTAACGTTTACGGGGCCTAATTTGCATTATTCGGCAGCATGTAGTTGTTGCAATTTTATAAAAATAGAACAATGCGAAGCTGTATGTTTCCGGATAATGCAAATTTTTAAAAAACGTGGTAAAATAGGACTTTTGAGAGAGATCGCGGCCGAGATTGATCTTTTATCTAGCGTTTTGACTACTCCATTAAGGATTCGTGATTCGGGCGAAACCGGCGGTTAGGATGAATGGAAGTTAACACTTTACCTACCGAAAACCTATTAATAGGATTTTTAATAATTGTGTTGTGCCAACAGAAAGCATAGAAATTTTCTTTTACATTGCAATCTTAAATGAAACTATTAGATGACGTTATTGAGGCTGACTTGTTAGTTCGCTATAAAAATTGCTGTTGCTATAGAAGGTTCCATTAAAAGTGTTTAGCCATGTACCATAGATATTTCAAAATTATGCAATAATCACCGGTCGGTAATGTGTTAAAAAAGCGTGAATCGCGAGACGGTGGTTGAAATTTTGATTCGCCGCGGGAGGCAAAAAGAGTTACGTAGCCGGAGTACATAACTGGCTGGTGCGTTTAAATCTAGTCGGGCCATCTATTCAGGCCTCGGCGTCGTCGTTCTACCTTCCAAACACGGCTCTGACTCAACGCCGAGATTGTTTTTGGGCAAAGAATCTCTGCGGAGGGACACCGTGGCTGACTTTGCCGGCGAGACGCTGTATCGTGGCTCGGTTGCGAGACTCGCTTGTCGCCCACCCACGCATTGCCTCCGGCCTTTCTCTCTCTCTCTCTCTTTCTCGGTACATACAGGGTGTCAGGAAAGTGCATCGATCGCCGGATGTCGAGCCGGAGGATATATACCCGCCACAGGGTGGTGAGAGACCCAGCGTGGGATAGGTCCGGGGTGATTTTAATACGCGATATTATTCAACCGCCTTTCGAGCCTCCGCGAACGCCCGTCATCGCCGTCCTCTGTCCCATTCACCTCCCTCTCTATGTGTTTGAACAGCTGACTGATTTTAATTCGACCACCGGGTACTCTATACTTGTTTCATGAAACATTAACTCAGAAATTTGTGGCGCGAGCAGATTTAGGCCGTGTTAAGAGTCGCCGCCGCTGCTAATGGATATCATCGATTTCTTTCGAAGCTGGAACATTCTTTTTCCTATGTCGAACAGTCCGAACCGCATATTTTCTTGAACAACGAACAAATGTTTCGTTTAGAAAAGCACATTATAAATACGCCCGAGTCCTTATTTCCGGTCTTATTATTTATTTACAGTGCATTTTGCTTTGCTGATTTCACCTTTCCATAAATGGAAATTGAAAATCTTTCAAAGAATTAGGGTCTTCTTTTAAAATAATAAAAGTTTTCTACCCGAATTGCAACAAACTGGAATGAAATTGAATTTTATTTTCTTTCTTAATATGTTTATTGGTTGAAAATAATATTACGGTATTTTTAACTTCTTCTAATGTTTGTTTAGCTATTGTCATAATTTTAGGGGGTCGAAAAACAAGATCCACAGTATTGTCCGTGTGTCACTCTAATATAACATAATCGAATTTGAATGAAATCTGACACAATAAAGAAAATATGTATAAATTGGTTGGAATTATTCGACGGGAAACGAAGTCGAAGCAATTTTGTTGGTTGAATTCCAAGGGAACGGTGTTCTGCGTCGACTTCGCAACGCCATGGGAAAGACGAGACGCGCACGGCACTTGGCGAAAACAAATGGCATATCGAAGTGGCGCGGATGCCGGCGAAATACATTACGTGTTGAACGTGTGAATGAAACGGGCAAGTTAGAGAAACGCGTGTAAGTACACATAGAAACTTCATTCATGGCCACCGACGGAAAAAACCATCGCCGGTTCTTCGATTACAATCGCCAGGAGCCTCCCGGAGCCCCGATCGAAACACTTGATTCTTTGTCGAACGTTTTTTACCATGCGAGAAAGCTGAAAAGTTGAGCGATACAAAATACACAGAGAAACCACCTTCGAGACGCGCTCAAGTTATTTCCATCTTGCGTTTATTCCCGCGGAATGGAATCCATATTTGCTCCGCGGAGTTCCATCGACTTTTTACCACATTTTTCTGGGAAACAAATTTTTCTTGGGATTACCAGTCCGCTGAAATTCTCCGTGGATGCTTTTAGTTCGAATAAGAACGCCCGAATTGTTAAAAATTTGACGGTTCAGAGTTTACAATTTGTTTAACGACGTTTAGTAATTTTAATGAATTTCTTTCTCGATAGCTTTTCAATGTATTCATATTCCAGTGGGAAACAAATGTTCGAATATCGTAAAAATCGAGCAGCATTTGAAAGGTACCATCAAACGATTCTTCTTCGTGGATCTATGATATATCACACGAATGCATCACTCACTCGGGCGCTTTGAAATATCGTGATTTGACCGCAACGACGTAACGGAAAATTAAAAATTGTCGCCCGGAGGATTGATTATATAGCTTCGTTATTTCGTTCGCATTTCAGGATACGCGACAAAGAGTGTACGTGCCGATCGTCAAATGTAACGAGAAGATCGTAGTTTATTTTTCTTCGTAAAAATGGTTCTTCAGTTTCTCATTTGGTGCATCAGTGGCGTGCAAAATCTTTATGCTTTGAAACGACTTTATCGAGACACGATTGTTTCTTACAGAATTACGAGAGGTTAACCCTCATCCGGCCCTCATTTCACGAACTGAATCTGTCCCTCGGTGTCAAATTGACACAGTGATAAAAAAAAATCGAGAAAATCTATAAGTCAAACAGTTAATTTCGACGTTTTTTCATTGAAATCTTATTTTTACATCTTAGGTTTTCGCTGTTATATGTTTCGCATTAAAAAAGTAAAACTCACCAAGTTTCGGTCAAATTTACTTACAAATAACAGAACGGTATTAACTTATTTCGAGAAAATTGTGTGAAATTGATGAGGGTTAAGAAATATTAAAACTTTCGAATATTTTCTGATACACGTCTCCGAACTTATTCAGTTCAGTTTCTATTGTGTACTCTTTTTACGCGGTACTTTTTACACGGTGTTTCAAGGAACGTGTATACCGTGCAAAAAGAGAGCTGTGTTTATTTACAGAAACACAGTGTGTCGGATCAGCCGCGACCTGCGCCGTGATGCGTCAAATGATCACATTTCTCCTACTTAAGAGATGCTTACGGAGTCTTGACAGTATAGTGAAGGATTATGACCGTGACAATACCGAACATGGGCGGGCATTGAGTGAGCCGGGCCAAAAGACCGTGCCGGAAGTCCCGTCTGGCTTTCCGCTCCACTGATTTCCTGTTTCTTCGGAGTCTTCTCTTTCTTCTGCGGCGACGACACGTAAATACGTAGGGCCGCATCTCCGCGCGGTAAACTTTCTTTCGATAATCATGTCCTCTCCGCACACGTTTATAATGCGAACAAACCATCCGTCCTTCGGCCGGCGCAAAATCGTCGAAGGCTCGCATACAGGAAACGCGTTTGCGAAAGGAATTCGTAATCGCAACGATCCGCGGTCGCCGGGGTAGCTATGAAATCGAATTTATCCTCGATTTGATAAACGACCTCCGGGTTTCATCGAGGTCCGCGTTCCGGTTAAATGAATTTGAGGATACACACGAGGCGGAGAGGAATTCCGTCTTGTTTCTTGAACAAGCTAATTCACGGTCAAGTAACGAGCGAAGAAATACGAGAGCCATTTTAGATTTCGATAAAAAACATCGTTCCGTATCAGCGCAACACAGAGTGATGCAGCTGACTGTGCCACCTAAGTTGCTGGCGAACTAAACTGCGAATCTTTATGCAAAATAAAAATGTTTTGTATCGATTGTGAGAAGCAGGAATAACAGAAAAATTGATTCTATCCCTTAACGACTTTGTTACGTTAAAAGCAACATCACGAGTTTCTTTATCGTAGGAGGGTATTTGTTAGTCTTGCGGTTGAAGAGAGAATTGAAAAAATAATAGTTACTGAGACGTTTTCAATGAATGATTTTTAATGTAAGTTTGCTGCGAAGGTAGAAACGCCTTGTACACAATCATGTTCGTTCGTTTTCAGTATTCACGCGACGCTCTACAAGTCTACGTTACGATCTCGTACGATTCTACACGATACTGCATACCATTGCTAAATAAACGAAGCTGACCCCGCACAACGAACAGACCCATTTCGCAACCGGAATTCGAATTTTTCCTCGCACGACACGAACACATAAACTTGGACAATCTTTTCAGGGTCTGCCGTGCACTAGAGAATTTCGCAGCACGCTACGTGCAACGTGTGACATATTCGACCCTACGTTAGGGCCGTCTTCGCATAAACGGGGAAACCGAACATAATGTTCGGCGACGCTATCGCGACTACTTAACCCCTTGCTATTTATTTAGTGGTTGCAATGACTGTAAATTCTCCATCGTTCATAATTTCTTCGAAGAGAACGAAAGCTTTATCATTGGTCTGTGGATTTTATGCATTTTTTTGCCATTTTTATGAGGCAATATTTACCAGATACTTTTAATGCTTGACAGCTTCAGTGAATCGCAGCGTTCGAAACGATCGCACACGCCTGGCGACCACGAGATCATTCCCGGAGCATTCATATTTTTTCTCCACTCGGAACTGCAGCGGATACAAAGTGCAGGAAAAGTCGTCGTGACGAACGCACTCGTGGTTGCACGTAAGTGCGACCCTCCGTCGACTTATGCACTGGCCAGACCTACCCAAAGGGAGACCAATTTGCATACAGAGAGAGCAATGAATTCGCGACTTTGCGGCCCCACGACGTCCACCGTACACCGTACAAATATGTTACGAATTCCGTCGATGCTTACAAGAAACACTATTCAACGAACGATACAATCGCACAGATTTTTTGGTACACGCTCGCGAAAACAGAGACAGCCTTCGATTCCCATGAGTTTTTAATATGTTCTCGTGGTTGTTATTCTGAGTACTGTTGCGAAGACTTTGGTCGGCGGTCGCGTTGTTCAGTTGAAATATATTAAAGATCGTTCTTATTGTATATAAAACAAAATTGAAATTTGTTGGAGATTAGCAGAATCACTAAAGAATCTCTCAAATAAAAACAAGTGACATAATAATTCTTTTAGATAGTGATTTAATACATTTTCGATCTTTTACTTCACCGAAGAATAAGAAATGGCTATCGAGTTATTTTTCGCCTTTCAAGATTTATAGAGAAGAGTTTGAGATTTACATTATTCTGAAAAAGATACATTAAATTGGCTAAATTATACAAGTCGAGATTATTCAGCTCCTAGTAGTCATCATTAGAGTAATTTAAAACAGTAAAAGTATTAGAAGAATTTACCTATCATAACGAATAAACCTATTAAACATACTAACAAATAAAATAAATATCTATTTCACTTCAGTTTGTTGGAATTCAGGAAGGAAATTTTTATTTTGCATAAAGATTCGCTGTGTGGTTATCATTTATGGTTATAGTGAAAAAATGTCGCACTGATCTTAAAGGCACCTTACAGTTTTTCTTACGTGTCCGTTTTCTGTAAAGAAAAGAAGATATCTGATTAAAAACTATTATTTATTATTCATCCTGTTAATGATGATGACTAAGTTTTTAAAACGCACCTTAAAAGCTCTGTGAAATTCGTTCGACGATGCCATATAAATGATGGAAAATACCGCTGGAAAACTCTTGGCAATGAAAAAGAGAATCTCCCTCGTACTGTCGGTACAACACGACAATTTTGGCCATATGAAATTGATCGCTCTGGCGACTCGGTATGGTGTGCGAATCAGAAGGAAAGCCACTGTGATTACCACTGTGAAACATTTTTCCCTATGTCATTTACATGTATAGAATCTATGCATTTATTTCGACGAACCAAGATACTGCAACAGTACCACGTTTGTCGACTATCATGTTAAATAATAAGCTTAATCTAATGATATTACGTTTATAAAATTACGTGGGATATAAACCGATCATTTTGAAATCATCTAAACAATGTAACTTGCACTTTATTAAAAATTTAATACTTCTTGTCTAATAATACAACAATGAACACGCGATGGAGATTTCGAGCTGGATTTAAAGAAATGCTTTTTGAAGAGCAACAGCAAGGCAATAGTTCTTTTACGAAAGAAAATATTAACAGATTTACCTAGCATGATGTAATGTCCCAACTCTTTCGATCGCCACGATCCATCGATCGCTTTGAATATCATCAGATTGTACAAGATCAAGCAATCAAGGGCCAGGAATATAAGAAACGGCAGAATAATGAACAGAAACGTGTTCCAAACATAAATATCAGCCATGTCGCCCTCGTAGTAGTCGTATATATGCAGGCCAATGGCTATCGATATGATACTCGCAGACCAGATCAACGAGATGCCTTTTATCGCCATAAGTTTACACTGCAATTTTTTTCCGAGGAACGTGTGCTGCCGAAAAACGTTAATGTACAGCTGAAACTTCAAAACCGCGATGGTTATCACGGAAACGTCGAAGCTTATTAGACAGATGTAATCCATGTTCATTGGCTTGTTGTTCATGAGAAAGAACCATCTCAGAATCTCTTGCAGAGGCTCCAATAGAATCACCATGTTCGAGCACGCTAAGCTGACAAGATAGTAATTCGTAGCTGTTCTCATGAACGCTCTTGAAAAGATCACCACTATGACGAACAGGTTCAAGATAACTCCCAAAGAGAGAAATGCCAAGTCCATGATTAGAGCTAGGGTTTGAGGGATGCTCGATTTCACCAAGTTTATTCTTGTGACACTCGTTGTTCTCAAAGGCGACCCAGTCATTTTTGGAATCCCGATCTCCATGTTCTGGCCAACGTTGTTTCAGGATCGAGAATGTTTACAAGTACATGATTAATATTCAACACTGCGTATATGTTGTGTCTTGTCAGTGCTCAACTGTGATTAGCTGGGAAACACGCCTCGTGGTCAGGTAATGAAAGAAATAAGGGTTATATTTGTATGTTAAAGTTGACTTAATCGACTGACACTTCTTCGAAGGAAACCTTGTGAGAATGAAAATTCCCTGCATCAAATATCTAGAATAGGGTCTTTGCCAATAACCTCGTAGGATGTTAAGAAGTTAGAGAAACGCGAGATGTAAACATTTCAGTTCTCCGCTCTCTTTGGAACCCATAAATTAGTTTTAGGGACACAGGCCTTTGGTGCTATCCCTAGTAGCACAAAATATTGTATACACATTCATATAATATTAAAAAGATATTCAATCTTTTTTTAATATTCAAATATACATACAATATTTATTTTATATTAAGTAACAAATATTTCTTTTTAAATATGGAGGAAATATCTATTTCATGTTACGAGAAAATATTTTTTTCTAAATATTAAATGAATCTTTATTTCATATTAGAAGTAGAATATTTTGTTCCTAATATACAAATAATATTTATTTCTCATTGTAATACAAATCTTTATTTAATATTACAAATAGAATATTTCTTCCTAATATACACATAATGTTTATTCTTGTACATGTATACAATATTCAGATCCAATATTTGAAAGAAATATCTATCTAATATTTTTGTGCTAGTAGGGATGTTTGGGTCAGCGCTGGGACAAGTACGACTTTCTCAAGGGTGTCAACTGAAACCTTCCAGCCGAACCCGAGTCACAAACCAATAAACTCATCAAAGAGATACTGACAGGACTAATTGACACTAAGCACGTCTCAATAGTATATGTTCTACAATCATCAAAATTGTGAAGGTGTTATTGCACGGAATGATTCATCCACATTGAAACACTTCTCTTACAGTAGTTACACAAATTGACTTTTCAGAATAAATTGTAACATTGAAGAATACTATTTAATCATTTGATATTTTAATTAATTTGTATATTTCAATCGTGAGTTTCACGGAAGATCAGTTATCCAGGGTTAGAGTAGAATACGTTACTCTCCACTTACTGTTAGTCGGTCGCTGAGTGCTGGACATACGTACTATCTGTAGAACGCTCGTCAGTGTTCACGTACCGTCTCTATCACTGGGACTGAACAGAAAAAAAAATGAGGATTATAGCTCTCCGTTTTAATTTCCTCGACGCTTAAAGCCATCAGGAGATTAATGAGCTAAAATGTGGGTGGGTTCTCTCGGATTACTCGTGGCATTCGCTTACACGCGATTCTTTCATTTCGTTGAGTGCCTTTTAGTTGTTTGTTAAAACGATGAAGTAAACATCGCGCAATTGATTTTCACGAAGTATGATACGAGTCCCGTGTTCTCGTACAGGGTGTATAACAATTCTATGTCGCGACCATCGTAGAGAGATTCTACACAAAAGAGTGCAAAAGGAACCATCGGTCAAAACTCAATCGTTCTCTTAATAAATGATGGTAAAGTCCTTTCATTATCAAACTGAGTTCATTTATACATTTTTATTTCTTAGTCAGATGGAGTTTATATGTACAGCGTGCATTTATTTCATATAGAAATAATATTGGTTGACTTTCTGACATTGAAATTAATTTCTTATATGAATTTTCACTGAATCAGTGTTGCGAAATAGTCGCAACATACAATTTCTTTACACTCTGTATAGTTTTGTTCAAGCTTTCTGATTCAAGTGTCCTCGCGCGTTGTCAACGAGTGTAACAAGACCGTCTTTCTGCGAGTTATCGGTGAACTTCTTGGAAGTGTACCGTTTTAACGATACGTGCGCGCTCTTCAAAGTATCGGCCAACTGAAAACATCGGGAACTTGTCTGCGCCTGATAGTTTGGTGGATGTTCGATTAGGTTCGTTAAAACTGATACCTCCGGATCGCGCAAATGTTTATTCAAGGGCGATTCCCTGTAACCTCGTCTTGGTTAAACATTTACTCTGATGCACTTCTCAAACTAGGGACAACTTGCTTTGAATGGGAGAAAAAGATAATCGTTCAGCATTTTATAGATGTTCCTTAACTTTGCCAGATGTTATCTACTTTATGCATTTAGAACAAAAATAAGTGGATCGAATGGAAGACTAGAAAGAAATTAGAAGAGTTTAAGGACATCGTTAACTTATTTTCCTCAAAATGATTAAAAGAGAAAATACATCTTTATTTAACCTCGGATTCGTACAATTGACTTGGACAATTTTTGCAAGCTCTCTTGATTCACGGATGCATACAGCACGAGCCCGTTCACCGAGACAAAAGATCGTGTAAGAAAACCCTTGACCCTGACACCGCGACGGAGATTCCGTTCTCGATCATGGCAACGATCCGACGACGAGTGACGAAGATAATTCCGCGCAAATAAATCATGCCACACTACCGGGTGCAAACGTGACCGAGGGACGGAGATGCAGAAATGCAGTCGCCCCGACTGCATAATGCAATACAAGAGATGCAGGAGAGAGAACTCGAGGCTGTCGCTGGCAAATGGCCACGAGTGCAATATCGGTCAGTATTCGGCTCTGTTCAATTTATACAGGCCGGTGGAGATAAATGTGGAATTCTTTCGGCCAGTTCCACGAATAAGATGTAGCAAATACTGATAAAGGAATTGTTGATAAGGTAACTCGCTGGATAGCGAGTTGTATAAACCACCAATCAGTGAACAAGTGGGAAATATTTTCAGCTACTAGTTTTGGTAAAACTGCCGGAAGAATATATTGAGATTTTCCAGTTTTTCCTCATACAATGGTTTTTCCGGATTTACATCAACGACCCTGAACGTCGTCCTGTTTCTATGGCGAAGGCCTGCAATGGACCAGGGGCTGCTACCTGGAAAGTAGGACGAACGGGTGTTCCAGCCATTGTTGCACGTGGAAACCTTCGCATCGGACGCGCGTTTTCACAGTGAAAACCGAGACAGCGGACTTGGTTTCTTTAGTGTTCCTTATTTCTCCGTGAGAAAACCTGCCGAATCGAAAGGTCGCGTCGGAGAAAGGAGCAGATACCGATTTTTTCTTTCGCCCCATTCACAGGTGTGAATTAGGGGACCTTAACAGAACGTTATTGTTCACTTTCTTTCGCGAAAGTGCAGCAAACGTGTATACTAACGATGCGGCGCAAAACTTTTAGCGAAAGTGCAGGTTTTGTGTTCGGTTTGTTACTCCTCGAGAGCAGAGAGTAGATACATACTCTTGTGGTCGTACACTGCCGCAAAGTATGTGGACACTTTCTTCATTTTCCAGTGACGAAGTCTATTAACTAGATCTATGGAAGATTTCGATTTTTATTGTAATACTATAATATTCTAATTGCTATTGTATATACAGAAAATAATTTTCTGTTCAATATCGACCATGGAAAATTTGCTTTCAACAATAAGAAATAGAATTTGCGCAAAGTTTACTGATGACACAAAGGTTCTCGGTGTGGGATAGATAAGTAGTGTAAATATTGAGGCATCTCTTCTTTCGAAAAACTGAACGCGGTATCAATTCCAATGAAATATTATTATTCTTTTCGATCGAATATGACTAATGTTACTAACGTGATTGATATTAGTCATACCACTCGGTTTCCAGCAACAACAAATAAATAAAAATAATTTGATCGAACAATCGTATTCAGACAGATCAGATATTTTCTTTGATCAACTTCCAATTTCACGTTTACGCCACCACAAAACGCAAACCACCGCGAAGGGAGGTCATATTCCTTAAAAGGCTCAATTCCTTAGGTACTGTCGGCGGTCTGTTGCAATTCTTCGTCGCAATTGTTGCTCCTTTTATAGACCGAAGTAAGTGCTGACCGGTTATATAGGAGAGGGCGATATGGGAACACTGAGAACGATTTCCTCAGGACATTGCAACTATCAATGATATATTTGCGAACAAAAGAATGTTTGAAACAAAAGTTAGTCCATGGCTCCAAACTGTGATAACATTTATTCGGATAAACTGAAATTGTACGAATCTCGTATTCTTCGTGCACGAAGGTTGAGGAACCCTTTTCACTGGTGCTTTGTAAGATCGCACGACTCCTGTTCGGTTTGGCGCGCGAACGTCTTCGGCGTCGCATTGGATTCGCGTTTTCGTCCGTGGGCCAGGTGTGCGGTTCAGTTTTGCGGGTTCTTCCGTGGTTTTTTTCTTCTTGGTTTCGTCTGCCGGGATCGGGTTAGCCAACGGGGGTAGAGAGGGCGTCGGGGCCAAATAAGTGCAGTGGCAGGGCCACAACCATAACCGGTTCGTCGCGTCGGTTCGCCATCATTACGACGTAACTCAAACGACCCTGAGGAGGTTTCGGACAGAACGATAATCAGGTGGCCGTATTATCATCACGAACCCCGTCGTTCCTGCGCGTTATAATCACGCTGCCAGCAGAGGCGTAAAAGTATGTATTCCGGTCGCCGGGTAACTCTCCGTTCGTTTGGCCTCGGGTCATTTGACAATGTGGCCATTTGTCCTGGACCACTTTTTCACAACCCTTCACGTGTCATTATACCGGTCGCTTTAGGGAGAAAATATTACGTAAGAGAACACCTTAAATTTCGGCGAGAGGTTCGAATCTGGCACGCTCTATACCGCTTCAGGCTGTAAAAGTGCTTCCTCGAAATAAGCCTTGAGAACTCTTTTGTAGAAAAACGTACGGTGTTTTGTTACTTCAATCGTTCAAACGGATAATCTGCAAGATTAATTACGTAATGACAAAATAAAATACAGAACAATCAAGTGTCCTTCTGCATGTTGATTCTATCTGCATTCAAAAGTGATCATCCTTGTAGAGGATTGATAACCTGAGTCTGATATAATCTGAAATTCCAAAAATTCGTCATTTCTTCATCAGAAAAATTATCTCATTGAATCAACTTGTTTCGAAAGATAATTTTTAAAGTACGAATTCTGCTATCGTCTTATCAAGCCATATTTAAGACATTGCTTGGAGATATGATAAAATGTTTTTATACAATGAATAAAAGTGTATCACACACAATTGTAGATATAGCACATACTAATTAATCTTATCATTCTTCCATAAAATGCTTACACATATTATTATTTCATGATAAATTAGGAACAATATTAGAATAAAGTACGATCAAACCGCAGTATCACTGTACCACTTAAGGGTTAATTCAAAGAATATAGAGTTATTTCGGATAGAAAGTGAATGTTGATGAAACAGTGCAAAATTTGACCAGTTGCTGATTGACCTCGTCGCAACGCTTGCATCTCGTGGATTTCGTTCCGCCATAATGTCCGCTACGGTTACCGAAGTCTCGTAAAGTTTTAGTCGGGTCTTGTTTGTACCTCGGATGAAATTGTTTTCTCGTGGCGTCCCGAAGAATGCAACAAGCGGCTCTCGGGGCATAAAATGTTTCTGCGCGCATGATACTGCAAAAGAACGATTTATCGCGAGTGGACGCGTTACCGCAGCCTCGTGCTCCTGCTTGGTCCTCTTGTCAAGAAGCTCGTGATATTTTACGCATGACCGGTTCAGCAAGTTTTTCTCGAAGGCCGCAATCACGATGTGCAACTGGGTAACATTTGATACTCGGACGCGCAGGTGCATTCTCGAAAAAAAGATTCGCGGGCGCTCGCCTCGTCGAAATGCGCCGACCAGCAATCTTGACCCTTGAAACAAGAAACCGGGGGTTGCAAAATCTCATTTTGTTCAACCTTCATTCGTTTCTCCCTCCTATATCTGGACCATTCGTTTCTATTTAATTTGTTCTTCATTTCAAATAAATGCTACGATTGGTAATGATGCTCTAACAATGCAATAATTCAATTAAATTAGAATTAATATTATAGTCAAAGTCAATATTCACCTCTACCGATATGACAAATGGAGACGCAGCGAAATAGTAAAATCTAAATGCACAAGTAGTTATATTATTAATAGTTATATCGGCCTCAATAGTTCACTTAGGGGTTACATGTGTTCATATTGTGATGGTGCTCTTGTATAACGTTTAATGGATAATCGTTTAAAAATTGTGACAATGGGCTGGTACTATGGTCGTCTAATAATTTAATCACGTTGCCAGACGTGACCACAAATGAAAAAGTGATGAACTGCTGGTATCCTTCTTGGAACTGAGAGACCTAATTGCTTGAACCCTGCTTTGCCATTTTTGTTGAGAATCGGTGGCGGCGCTTGTATTAAAGGAACACCTGGAAATGAGATTACAGTAATTGACGTTTTCGAGCGTCAGACCGTGCGGAAGCGTGAAACTACTAAGATTTGAAGCTACCATTTTCTTGTCGTGTAAGGTACAATTTTGCAGTGATTAACATGTGCTTGAGAAATGCACACATATCGCCCTGTTAATATTACTAATTGATAGACTGCCGATTGCTATTAGACGAACAAATTAAGTCGTTGCCATTCTGAATCTGCTACAATAACTAAAATGCATTCTCTTCAAAATAATCACCACCACTGTTTGTGCATTTACTTCATCTTGTAAGTAATTAATGCATCTACAATATGGTGTTTCAAAGACTCGAGTTTTCATGAAGGTTTCAACAAGAACAGTTCATTCGAAAGTTCGTTAGAATTTACTAATATATTTCACTCTTTATTCACAAATAATATAGTTCTACTTATTTCTACTTTCTCCATGTCTATAAAAAAAGGAATTTGCATAAACATCTACAATACTATTTAGTAATTATAATGATCCATGATATCTTTGCCTCAAGTTGCACAGTCAAAAAGCTGAAGTATTATAACGATAGATATAGTAGGTAGGTATAAGTACAAAAATAAGTTGTCGTACGAAATTAAATTTCAATATCATTTAGTTTAATTGATTGCAGTCATTTTATACATTTCACAGCGTCAGATAAGATTATTTTGCGCGTTGGTAGATGGAAACATTTTTACTTTAATCGATTCATTGATACGAGATTGGAACACGAGAAATGTTTGAAAACTTTTCAGCTTATAAACCAGTCGACGCGTTATCAATGGGGCAACTTTCGAAGGCGTGCCCATATAAGTGGAAAATCCTAAAAATTCTGAAGCGAAAAATGGACCGGGTAAACCTCGAATTATCACGTCGATCACCGCACGTTGATAGGCTCAAATCCCATTTGACGCGTTCGAATTTTTCCTCCATATCATTCTCAGCGAGATCGATGCGGTTTTATTTGAATCCTGGAAACACTGATTGATTTATTTGCCTCGTTTAATAGAATTTAAATAATGCTCTCTCAATTCAACTCGGGTTAACATCCAATATTGTTTCACTCTTGAAAGGCATGAACATTTGTTTGAACATCAAATTGAAACATCAATGTTTCAAACAAATGTCCCCATTTGTTTTATCCGTAAGCTCTTTCGACTGCATTCTGGGCCTCGTTTGTCTGTAAAAGTTATGTTTTATTTTATTATCGTACAAAATCTATGTCCTCCTGGTAACATTTGCCAAAGGTCCCGCGCTGGCTGTGATAATAATTAATGCCAAGTGCCTGATACGTATCAATACTTCCGACCGAGTGTTTTGGAGTGTATCGAGTATCTCCGATAGATCACTAAAAATGGAACCTTTTCGCAGAAAAGACCCGCTGCTTCGTTCATTGGCCGCGTAATGACGGCCAAGTGCCGGTTTCCCATTCCCGGGTATTCCGAACTTTTTCCTCATCCGTCAACGGCGAAATCCTTTGCCGTTGAGTCGGCTGCCACCGACGAATACTGCCAACTTTCTTCTGCATCTTCACGTAATTGTTTACCCTCGCGTCAAGCGGCTGCGGTTACAATCGCGAAAGAAGGAATTCCATCCAGAAGCCGGGATAGCCGCAGCCCGCGGAGTCTCCGCATTGCGGTGAAACGCGATGATGCTGACGCGTATAAATCCGTCGAGGCTGCATTAAATGCACGCTGGGCTAAACGGCACCGGCGTATCTTTGAACAGAAAACGGTCGGCTCTTTTCATTTTAATTTCGTTCCTGTCGTTCCCCGTGTGTTTCGCGGTCGGATAACGATCTACGCGTCTAGCGCGCGTTTCAATTATGCACCAGACTTTCCCGACTCTAAATCGTCTCGCGTACAAAACTTCACCGTAGAACGACGACGCTCCGCCTCTCGATCGCGCGTGGTGTCGCGAAATATGCGCTAAAGCCTAGCGGCAGACACTCAAACCCCTCGCGCTACGATATATTTTACAATACAGCTTTTTAGTCTCTATAAAAAAAAACCTATACATGTGAAAAATTACCATTAATAATTTCCCATTTAAGAATAGTGCAAATGAACGGAAGTCCCGTGACAAGTCTGGTAACCAGTTATCTGCAACGTGTTATGAGAGAATCAGCAAAAAGTCCATTCGTTATTGAAGATTAGCTGCTGATATTGCATCATAATCTAGAAAGGATGTTGGTGCTTGAGGAATGTAGAGTACATTTTATCGGTATGTACGATAGAACGAATAGAAATTGTCATTCATTAACGATAACAATCGGGGAAGAACTTTAATATTTACTACAGTATTTTTCTGTAATCTTCGTTTACTTGCTATCCGTTACAATCTAACAACAAATATCTACTTTAATTTTCTTGACTTTTGTCAGATACTGCATACGTTCTTACCTGCTGTAGCCTATGCCTTCCTAACAATAAGGGCCCAACAATAAGGCCCTGAGTGCCACATGTACAGCACGTTACAGCGAGTCCCATCGTCGACCGATTTGTACCGACGATCCTCACACCAGTCTCTTCTCTCTCTTTCCGTCCTCCTATTATGTACAACCATATTCCTACAAGACTTGAGCTGTCCTTGACGTAGAGTCCTTTCCACTCTCTTCCTTTCTTTCCGTTCTCTTATTACAACCTTATGTCTACAAGACTTTAGCCCATCCTTGACAAAACCAGACATCCTCGCCAGCGACCATCCCTTGTTTCTCTACCAACTTTCACTTTTCCACCCCTACAACTCCCCTACTCTAAAATCATCCTTCCTTCTACTTTTCCTAAATTTATCTTTCACATTATGTAGTAAATAAGTTGTTCTAACTTCTCGAAGCAATCCAAGTCGTACGGACTTTTTTTTATTGTAACGCATTGTAGACGCAAGGAAAAATTTAGGAAAGTAACAACGTGTTTCCGAGGCCGATCTAGGATAGCAAGTGTGCGGGAATGTGTTAAACGAAGCAGTAACCGGACGTGATAGTATGTAGTTTAATTTCGGTGTTATCTTTAACGCGGGTTGGGCGTCGTGACGCCTCCCGTGGTCTTTACGGCGAGGCGTCGACTTGTGTGTCCAACGGAAATAACCTCGTCGATACTAGCTTACTAGCAGACCTCGAGTTTATGCCATAATACGAGGTCCTCCCCTCTTCGTCACTTCCGTTTTTAGTTGACCGCGGTTTCTTCCTCAGGTTCATCGCAACGCGGATAGTTGATTTTGCGGGGAAAATTACGATAACGATGATGTACCCAGAGGTTGGCATTATTTCGCGAAATAAAATGCTGCAGTGTATACAGTAAATCTAACATTCTTTTTCATATTTCTCCGCTTGAATGTAAGAACTAGGTAACTTGGGACATTTTGAGTTATCTACTTCGTATTAAAGAAGAAATCAAGTAGAATTTAATGTAAAAACAAGGTATCCTATCAAAATAATCTACGAAATCTAGTAAATCATAATTTAATTTGATCTTGTTAATGTAAAATGTAGGCAACTTCTGTTTTTTTATTGGCAAAAATTGTAGCGTATTTGCAAGGAATTATAAGTTACCTAGTTCTTACATTCAGGCGGTGATTTGTTTTACTGCGAGTACGAAAATTTTATCGAACAGCAATTAAAGGGAAGGGCAAGTGTGGAAGGTGTCGATTTCTATTTCCATTTGAAATATAAATAATTAGTATCCAGATTATCAGAAATTACGACTCAGAATTGAAGGGGTTTCTACTTGGTAGCTGGTTTCTGAGTGATATGAAAAACCATTCGTTGAAATTTCCTCGTTCATACCGTTAGAATTGACGCGAGTCCCGTAGAAGTTCCTGGAAAGTGAATAGCGAAAGAACTGGAAAGAAACTCTCTGTAAACGTGTAGATGGTGGTCGGTCTATAAATACGTTCGCGTACATTGTCATTCCGAACAACGGAGCTTTATTACGTTGGCATGCGTAACACGTAGGGGATAGTCTTGGAAAGAGACATAAGACGGCGAGGACAGGCTTGAAATTTTCAGATTTTTCAAAGCCATTTCACAGTGGCTGATTCTGTTTTAAAGGGTGTTCGAATACTTTCGTGGCACGCTGTAATTCAGTAGAACCCAACAAAAATATCCTGTAAACAGGAGCCAAGTTCCTATGTCCGTAAAAAGTTGTGAGCTCAAACAAAATACGGTCAAGTTCGTTAGCTTAGAAATACCTATTCCAATACTGAAAAAACCGTTTGTAAAAATTAGTTTAAAAGAACGCTATTTAATTTTTAAAGAGTTACATGGAGGGCTAAATTATTCAATCTTGGCCGATAGTTTTTTAAACCAATGGCCATAAAAGGTGTTAGGTAGCGACCAAGTTTGAATAATTTAGCCCTCCATGTAACTCTTTAAAAATTAAATAGCGTTCTTTTAAACTAATTTTTACAAACGCTTTTTTAGTATTGCAACAGGTATTTCTAAGCTAACGAACTTGGCCGTATTTTGCTTGATCTCACAACTTTTTACGGCCATAGAAACTTCTCTTGTTTACAGGATGTTTCTGTTGGGATTTCATCAATTTTTGTTGATTGTTTTTTTCATCAGTATTTTTTGCGACTTCATAATTAATAAAACGTATACTTATGTATGTTATGCTGCTATGTTCTATCCTACGTACCTATTTCGTAATGTTTTTGTTTCAATACAACCCTTTTAAGGTGTAAAATTTCAAACTTTGATAATTATTCCTTTGAGTGTTTGTTATGGTGGACCTATGTACCAAATTTCAAGCTTGTAGGTCAGTGGGAAGCACCCAAAAGGTTTTGATGATTAGTCAGTGAGAAAAGCGATTTTTGAGGTCCTATATCTCGGAACCTACTAATGTTGGAAGATTAATGTTTTGTCAATATTGAGACATGATAGCATTTAACAAGTGTACGAAATTACATCTCTCTATCTTCCTCCAGTACCAAGTTATAAACCTCTAAAAAAACGGCCAAGTTGTTTCGTGTAAAAGGAGGTAGTGCAAGTACTTGACTAGATTTCGGGACCCCCAGGGAAAAGCGTAGAATTTGGATCTTGGTTTGTGTTCGGGGTCCCCTTTTGCTTGAGGCCCCGAGCATTTGCCCAAGTTGCCATTAGGGTAACACGCCACTGACTGTATTCCGTAATAAATTAGAATTGTTAAACGTGAAATTCAATTATTTTAGCATCACAGAAATTGTGTACACCCTTTCAGATTAACTCGTGTGGCGAGGAATAATATCCATACCAATCCGGTATGGTCTAGTGGCTAGGATACCTGGCTCTCACCCAGGAGGCTCGGGTTCGATTCCCGGTACCGGAATTTAATTTTTTTTTACATTCCCAATTTATAGGGAAGTTATTGTTTTTATATATAAATTATTTTGCTTGAGAAAATGTGGAGGTCACGAACTTAGTTGTCAACCTAACACTATTCTAATATATTCTTCGTATTTTAATTTTATCTCATTGCTTTGTGAATTTATATATTCACAATGATTACTTATCTGTGAACTGTTTCGATTACGTCCGCGAGAATTCGTGTGTACTTGTATTTAGCTTTATTTGTGTAGATAACACTTATCTGTTACTGTCATCGCATCACAACGTCACTCTTAATGATGATGCGAAGCAGAACTTTCGACGATTGTCTGGCACTGCAATATAGGCAACATATTCGTTTGAGTCGATAGTCTTTCTCATCTATTTGCACGTCTTATTAGGAAACGCTTCGATACCCGGCGTCGATATCACAATCTAAAATTAAATCGCCCTATCACAATGGTTCGTGTGGGAACGGAAAATTGATGAACGTGATTTTCTAAGTACTATTTCCGTCTGTGAGTCTGCAACAGTGTTCTGTGTGATATTCTTCTACAGTCTGTTACACACTCGTGGGGGACAGACACCCCATTCGACTTGTCAAAAGTAAAACTGGAAAGGATCATTTTCATATTTTCCCCTGTAATTATCACGGAGACGTAAGTTCGTTACTCTTAACATCGTGGTACTTTTGGCATTCTCTTCCGAATTCCAGGATGTTGCAGACAGAACTTACGGCAATGAATAAACTTAAGCGGACGGAATTTTTTTATACCGAGCAGAAGAATGTAGGTAAATTACTGGGCAGAGCCCGAGAGACTCGTAAAACGCACGGTCGCGCGGAAGCTTTGCTACATAATCAGAGAATGAATTTTGCGGAAATACTGAAAAATACTGCGGCGTGTTACTTTACGATCAATTTTCTTAAGCAAATTAAGGCGAGCTGAGCTCGGTGTTTCCGCGCGATATTACTTCGGCCTCGAATAATTAATTGCACGACTTAAAATATAGGCAAACATATATAATAACAAGGAATTAAAACAATTTTTTACACAGTTTGGTAGACACACTAATACCATTCAACTTTTATTTAATATCATTTGTCATTATCATCAAAGCACGAAAAAATAGGGTTCTGTTAGATATAGAAGAGCCACCCTAGTGTACATACAGAAACCCCGGTTCAACTGTTCAACTATAAAACACGTAATGGAGGAAGATGTGTATTTGATTTCGTTAGCGGTGGTGTCATCCATAGGAATGAAATTTCACGCGTTTCGTACACATTTTGTACACCGTTCGCTAAAGTTAATCACGCACGTGCGCGGTGTTAAGGTAACGCGTATCAAACGATTGTAACAATACCGGGAACTCGTGTTCAATGAATCAATGAACACCGAATCGATATTCACGAGCCATTCTCCTCGATGCCGAACGCTCGAACCAGCGAATCGCGCGGCCTCGGCGGAGGATCTTCAAGGAAAACAGCATAGCGACGTGCATTTTTCTAATTGCTTGTAAACGAGCAAGCTTAATTCGAGGATGGCTGCGGAATACCTTCGAGGGTTTCTCATCGGTACTTTCTTGCAGTATCACTTGCAAATTTTTTCAGCATTGCTTGTGCTAGAAATCATTTATAAACATTTATTTCAATAAAGAAGCAATGCAAACAAAGATTAACCCTTTGCACTCGGAGCTATTTTATTTCGAAAATTAAACATGTCTTCTACAATAATTCCATTCTATATCTGATTTTTTTATTTTGTGGATATGAAATTAATAGAATACCTCATACAATATTGAAATGTTTAATAATTGTTTAGATCCCAACATATTTAAGATGTATATTCCTAATGTATAGCTTTATAACCCCCTATGGGGAGTTCTAATTAAGCTTTCAATAATGAAAAAAAAAACATATTTAATGATGGAAATCTATATTTTAAATTATAGTACAGCAATTTTTAGCGGTGACTCAGATTGAACTTTCGTTTCAACCATTTCTTCGTATAATTTAAGTGGCACACTTTGTTGAATCACCCTGTATAGTTGTTTGTATATTCGCACGTGACGCCACGCCAGTGCTGTAACACGCGAATTCAGACGCGAGTATTCATTTTCACGTCGAATCCTACTTTTAATCTGGAAGACTCGAGTCGCACGGAATCGCTGTAACGGTAAAACTAGTAACATATTGACTTCACCGTAATTTCTTCAGCTTCGCACTCTCTTATACGTCTCCTAGCCGTGCATGATGGAACAATATTAGCTCCGCTGTATTTGTACACCGTTATCTTATATGAATTTGAAATACGAAGAGACATGAAAGCGTTACTCCTCATTTGGCTTACAAGGAACAGGATGCAGCATGCAACTGTGTACTTTCCCGTGACATGCCGGCACAACAGATAATTACGATCGAACTGTTGCGTTGTTTTACCTGCCTCTACAGATTTAACATCCTATCTGACAGCTGTTATTAAATCTAATCGCTACACCGCGGATGTTTACACGAATCTGCGAGCAGATTTTTATAAACTGAATTCCATTTGCACATGAAACTCGTAATCAATCTTACTGCTCGTATGAAGTAACAAAAGTTACATGATAGATAGACGATACTCTTCTTCGATGTGCGCTGGATAAGTTACGGAGATACACGATGAAGACTTTGAATCGAATTTGATAAATATGGATACGGTGTAACTCGCATGAATCGTGGCGAAATGTTATATATTATTTAGTACATGAATATTGTATGAAACACGTCTAGAATAAATACACAGTGTTTTTTTATGAAGAGTATCCAGAAGCAAATTTAATAAAAGAAACATTTTTGAAGATACTTTTTAATATTCAAGTTGCGGTTATTTCATTGTTTCTTTCGGGAATTTATTCTCGTTTTTTTTGGAGATAATATTCCAGTCTCTTTGGGGAGTTCGATATTTCTGTTCCTCTCAAGAAAATATTTGTATTTCGATGGGAGAAATGGAAAGGATCGCCGCGTTTTCCGCATCGAAAGGGAAATTGAAGGCGAGAGAAGGAGGAGGCTGAAGAAAGGCGATATTATCGGTCCTGGTGGGGCGTGAAGGGGCAAAAGGGGCGAAGGAGCCGGTCCGACTCGCATAGCCGACATACTAAATGGTACGGCTGAGTGGTCGGCGTTAATTTCGAGTGGCCAAGAAAAGTGGTCGGGGCGAATACGTGCTCGAGAGCTAAGCTGGCGTCGTTGTCTTCGTGGTCGCTTTTAGGGTTCTGTAACAATGCAGCCATGGTATTTTTCACTCACCCGAAGGGTTCCCTGCAACAGATCCAAACGTCTGCAACTCGATACGCTTTAGGTTTCAGGAGAGGTATACATACCTGCCAAAATTGGTTTTCCATTGGTCGACCAATCATCGCGATCTGATCGGTGATCTTACAAATTGGTGCTGCGTTTGCGAGGGATTCGAATAATTAGAATGATCAAGTGCTAAGTTGTAATCAGTATTGTTATCCTTAACCTTGCATTTTCTCATCCAAATACTTTCCTATCCATATTAAAATAAGCGAAGTGTATTGACCTTACTCGTCAAGGAAAACAACACGATTAGAACAGTAAACTTGCTATGTTTTATTACTGCATCAAACTTAATTGACTGCTGAATTAATACACCGTAATAATAAATATAGCCGAAGAATAAATACGGTCTACATTGTAACGGTCTTCGGAAAGGATTTAATAGTTATGAATATGCAAAGCTAATAAAGTTAGCACGACCAGGGTACTGATTACTAATAGATCAAGTTGGTAGACGTCCAAGAGTACGTTTCTATCGGAAAAATTCGGCTCGATATGCCGTGCACATGACTCACAAAAAGCTGGTTTAGTTTCCAGCCACGTAGCCGTTTAACTTTCTGAGTTTATGATCACGTTCGGTTGGTGGTCTGAAAAATGCGTACAATAATTTCTGTAATCTATATTCGTGCCTTCCATGCGATTATACACACGTTACACTTGTACGCGATATGCCGTGTGCAGCATGCGAAAGTATAGCGCAATAAAATGAGACATAGCATCCTCTAATTCTGAACAATCACTGGTACATTTCTTACAGTAAATAGAATCTATACAAATCAATACAAAACGGTGTTTATTTGTGCAATTCGTACGAATAGTCACAGAAAAAAAGTTAAAAATAAAGATGCTAACTTAGTTATCATTTCTGTATGATGCCTATAATACACGATGTGTTCAAGATTCATATGAAAACATAATAAAAATGTAAACGCCTATTGCAACAGCTTCTCTGATTTACGTAACGTAAGTGACGAATTTTGTTAAAGGTACCCAGAAGCTAATGATCCGTGACACGATCGTCTCTTTTGAATGGATCATTTAAATCAATGTTCGAGCATGTATGAGTCACCGGCGTCAACAATGCTGTTACAGCATTGGACTATTTTTCCAAACGCTCTTGATCGTTGCAAGTTGAGTAACCAAGCTTCTGTGTGTTTTTTTCCAGATGACATTAACATAGCTGATTTAGGATGGCGTCTATCATGGGTTTACAGCAGCCAGCTGCATCCCAGGATACGGTGGATTACAGTGGATATTTACAGTCGTCGCAGTGCCATCAAATACATGGAAACCAGGCGAACGGACAGATTCAATCCAACCAGAAATCGCCAGCCAGCGACCACAACAACAGCTTCACCAGCACCAAGGGATTACTCAATGGACCTGGTCAGAACAACTGTTTTCTCAACAGCGCTGTCCAGGTAGGTGAAAAGTTTCTTTCTCCTGTACTTATTATATTCCAGGTACACGACCACTCAAAAAGGTCTCCGTAAATCCTTTAATCCTTGGACGGTGCACGCTTTTGACGGTCTCGCAGCAGCCATAACTGGAGTGGTGGGCTGAAATATTCGCACACCCTGCAAGAAGAGAGAATCACTGTAAAATTTAACCCGACGAATTTTTTTTCGCTACTCGCGATTGATAAATTAATAGAAGTAGAAGTATGACCAAGAAGTATGAGCCAACCGGGCTGATAAATTGATAGAAATGTTCTAAGAATTACACGGATTAAATTCAAGGAGTGCTCTGGTTGCTGAATGTTACTGAGTAAGCATATGAAGAAACTGATGCTTCGCAAATCGATAGGACGTACTTCGATAGAAGTTCGCGCGACGCCTGGAAGAGGTTGCACGGTTGCACGGTTCATTAATGGTAATAATTCTCCGGCTACGGTATGAAAAGGAGCCTTCCCACGGACAGTTAGAATTTATTATGTCGATCAGAACTGTTTTCCCAGCTTTTGTGCACCGGTCTGTCCGATAGGTAGCGGTAATTGTAACATCCGGAGGAAGCAATTACATCCGACCGGGCTCGATTAGAACAATCGATTGGAATCGCATAGGAAACACTCTCGGTAAAACGTACGGTTCGCCGATAAATCCGAAAAGTCGTTTCATTGGATTGTTGCATATATGAAATGTCCAACTTGTTAACAAAAACTTTTTTCTAAATGAACTTTGTTGCGGACAACAGAATGTCTTTACCCAATTTTGTAACAAAATAACTGCTTTAAATTCATCAAGATCCGCAGTCTAGTAATCACAATTGAATTTTTATGGGGCGTATAAGAGTTTCCATTAATATCGTATCACACATCGTTTGCAAAGCGATATAATATGAAAGCAGATGTAGAAGGTGTCATTTAAAATGACATTGAAATCCCCTTGACACTCCCTTCACCGACCTTTCGCCTTGAATTATTCTAATGTTCTACTCGATCTCCTTGAACCGCTTAAAATATTCGGCGTCTGCTGCCTTTCGAAAATACACTGCTGCTTTTAAAAATCGAATATTCCCGCAATCACCAGACCGTGGACCTCTATGCAAATTTTCAATTTCACAAGTTGTATAAACAAAAAAAAATATCTTCGTTTTGTTTTACTGGAAAGACACCATAGATAGGCCGAGGATTTTTCGCAAGACAAAATGAAGAAAAGAATCCAAAGTGTGAACTCCCATTCGTTGAACGATTACACAAATAGTCATTGTATTAGAGAACATTGATTTGGATAGACACATTCTTGTTACGTTTAGAAAATAATGTGAAATAGTTATTTTTAGATCTCCGTAATCCTAGTGTTACATGCTGTTACTGATAGTTCACCATAAATTCTTATGGATTGTTTTAGTCGCCGAAGTTCAAGGAATTTAGACGAATTCCTCTGGCCATCTCTTCGAGGTCTTCCACTGTCCGCTAAGTTTATCCATTGCTCGATATTTTCATGGTATCGCTTCGTTTTTCTTTCGAAGATCTATTTGCGTCCCCAATATCGTCGCATACCTCGTCGAAGGTCAGCCCGCGCCTTGCAGCATGCAACCCGACGTACTAGCGTGCACTTGAGTGTTTCGAAACTGCAGTCTGAGTCGCGGGAGCCGAATGCACTTCATGCACTTCAGGCATTCGCAGCAATTATCACTGGAACTACCAGACAAAGTGATCCATTGTAGGATTTCTATTTTAAAAATTGCTAGAATCATAAATACTTTGTTTCCGTGTAAAATACGATGAAATAGTGTCATTTTATTCGCTCGGATATTACAATATAATCATTGCATCTAGTTGCAACAAATACAACTATTGTAAGTTGTCGTAAGTGTCGTAAAACTTTTCGGACGATATGCTCGGCCAGGAAACTTAAAATATGTCAAGTACATGTCAAGACTAGTTCTCGGAAGTTTCGAATTAATCCGAGCAAAGTGGACGAAGTTACAAAGGTTGAAAGTATGTTCCCGAAAGCTGCTTCACGGTACTCGGAGGTATTCGTGCGTTTCTCGAAACTGCAGTTTTAGAGGCCACAAAGTCTCGAAAATCACTGCTTGACCTATTTAAGATTTAGGAAGCACACGATTGTTTAGCCGAACGTTTTAACTCGAGCTTGATACCTTGACTTTCAGACGTAGCGATTTCTCTCTTGAATAATCCAATGTCCCGTGAAAAATTTGTTTTTGATAGAAAAGTTGTACCGTTAAAGCTGGCAAATATGGTGATACGAACAAATGTTCCGATTGTTGTCGTTTCTAAAGTCTTTCAAATATCAACCAAGGAAACCAAGCATAATTTGTGACGTCACTGCGGCTTGTTTACTTCCCAAAATCTTTTTAATTCGAATTCGTAAGGCTACTTTCCGAAGAGTTTTACGACTACGCTCGTAATCCACGCTCATAGTTTACGACCACGTCTACCAAATCTTTGGGTCTCCTTCGAAAGCCTTCAAGGTAGACGTAAATATTCATACCGGTTAAGTTTCAGGACACGTGGAGAATCTCTTCTACCGCTTCACCACACTTTCTTTTTTTTTTCTCCTTCCAACTGGTACCGTTCTTTTTCTTTTTCCTGTTTCTTCGCAGTGATGGCTACTTTGAATATATACCGGTATCCGCGACATTTTAATTATCGCTATTCCCCCTACCGAAAGGCAAACAAAAAGATGGATTTGTTTGTTCCTCGTTGATGTTTATTGCAGAATAACTGTAATTTTATTTCGACTGTCCTTTTTCTATATAAAACTATTATCGTCTTGAAAGCAGATAAAAATTCTATCGGAAAATAGTTTCAGTTTTGACAAGAAAATACTAAATAAAAATCAAATATCATTCGTATTCCAGAATTGTTGTTGTCCGAGTTATCCTTTTGGTTGGAACAATTGGAACATACCATGTGTGGCGTAATTTATTGTCATACTACGCTCACAGATAAATCAATTTAGTTAATAATTTCCTATCGAAGTACCCTTCGGCTTGAATAAATGAAAAAAAAGAACAGAACAACTTTTACTCACCTGGTTGCAGCATTAATTGGATACAATCAGTCAATAGCGCCCAATTAAATCGGCCAGAGATCGAAAGAGTGGTCTGTCTTCAAGTTCTTTATCGTGGTTTCCTCGATTCACTTTTTATTCGTGACACGAGATAGAGCAGTTACCACACCCTAGCTGCGTGCACGGTTTACGTTTAAAACGCTTGTATCACGTGTCACGTACGCCAAGGTATAGTGAACGCGTGGTTCATGTTGATCGGACAGACATCGATACCTAATGGTGCGCGATCCGTTTGATAAATTAGAATAGTCCTTCTCCGACACATTCGCGTGTGCCTTCTGATCACTGCCATTAAAAAGTCATCGTTTTTTCGGACCTAGATTGCTCAGCCGAGGCTTTTGCCCGTTGATTGATGAACTTTCCGTTGATCCAGACGTGTTGGGAACGTAGTACGAGTGAAATGCAAATGATTCGACGTAACACACTATTCTTTGTAATTTATGGATCGTCCTTTTTATCATCCGCCTATTCCAGGTATGATCCACGTTTTACAGTTGTATCCGAAATGAAATAATCGTGGCTTCTATCCGTCGAGGTAGCGTCCGATAAATGGTAATTTTTATCGATACGATTTAATCGGCCCATAAATTAGCGGGCCGGATTAATGAAACCCAGGAGCGTATCACTCGAGGCGCCCTTCCAGAACTGTTTCATTAGTCCGGGTCGGGCTAACGAATGAATTAATGATATAAAACTCGTTTCGGCCCGCGGTAATGGCACCTCGAGACTAACGGTATGCGCGACCACTTTCGACGCTGGTCCCAATAAACGCAAACCGTTCTCGTTATCCTCCGTCCAGACCTCTGTTTATATTATAAACAACAATTCAAAGGGAAACATTTACTAGTGTATTGTAATAATCTTTTAGCCATTCCACAGCAAAAACTGTAAGGGAATATTCCTATTCAAAGCTGCCAATTTTAAAGTATAGTCAGACGTATAAATTTATCTTATTTTAATCTGATTGGGAAAAATACCGCAGTAAAATGTACACCCGCAGTGATAAGTACATTTAAATTGTTTAGAATTGAAGGAACGTATAATTTCATTTACGCGTGCAGATAACATAATATAATTTCTACAATATAGTACTAGATCTAATCAAAACCTGCAAAACTGTGGACCTAATGCGTATTGTACGGATTCGGACGAATAAAGGGTTAGATTTTGTGGCCCATTTTTTACGTGGTTGGTCTCGAACGGACTTGTCAATTGTTTTTCCAATCTCTTGTTCCTTTTTTATCTCCCGGCTCTATTCCGCGAGGTTTTTCATTAATTGGAGGCACTTTCTGCTTTGTCGTCGAACGGCCCTTGCATTCAGCGAGGAATTCAGAGAAAGGTGAGCAAATGGTACTTGCAAGCCTGAGAATAATTGATGCCGTTTTTGTTCCCTGTAGTTTGCGCTAACGATCGCTGTAAAACTCGATTGATTGGGAGCTAACAGACACGCGAGGAAACTATAAAAATCGTAGATGTTGTCATTTATTTATTTCGAGTTATCCATTCGATTAATCTGTTATTTCACCTTCGTTCACTCTTCCTCAGGCTTTGTTCATATTTGCCTTACTTGCGTGACTGTTCCAAAAAATTTCTGGATTTATCTCAACGGTTCTGTACACGAATGAAACTGAATGCAGAAGCGCGTCGAGAGTTAAGACTATCAATCGGTAGGCCTAAAACCTTGTAGGACTAAATGCGTGCCCATTGTTAGTCGGGGTGGTATAAGAAATGATAGCATTCCGTCTCCCTTGCTTTGTATCTCGGTCTCTGCCAAAGCGCTATCGGAGAACCTGTCCCAGTTAATGGAACTAGGTTTCGTACTATCTGAAGACGGAACAGTCTAGGTGCGTATATTTGCCTGTGCCCTAAGATAACGTTTCGTCTACGAAGACTCGCGGCAAAGATTCTGGAGGGTTTCTCCGGAAAGATTAGGCAACGCGTTATTTTACCTTAATCTCTGTACGTGTACTTACCATACTTTTCAAAGACACTCGAGAACGGAGAAGATCCGGTCCAGCATGCTAGGTATACATATGTAAATCTATATACCCTCGTCAAGGTGTCGGAGTTTGCCTACGTGTAATTTTACGTTTGCTGAAACGCTAGATGCTTAAACCTCGCGAGTGATAATGTATATTAATCTCACGTAAGAAATATACGTTTCCAGAGTTTCCAGCGAAATGATCCAGCGAATTTATAGTTTCATTTCACTCGGTCTCGATACAACCGCAGGTAGACAGCGCAGTTTATGCTAAGGAAAAAGCTAGGGTTCAAGGTTTCTTCCGTGACCGGTCTCCTCGGGAAGACTTCCTTTCGTCTTCGCTGTTGCGCAAAAGAAAAACACTGTAGACGAGCGATCCTCTTATCGATACTCCCACTGCGTCACGCAAACCCAAACTGAGGGAACTCTCTCGGCCTGTGTCTTCGGGGCATAGTTCGCCCCACGCGGGTAATTACGACGAACAGATGAATCAGTTTCCCATTACAATTAGTCGGCCACAGCCGGAAAGGGACACGAAGTGGATACATCCCTTCACACCTGCTGTCGGCCAAGTCTTTCGGCTGCCATTGACACCGTCTTTCCCATCGCACGATTCACAATGCGCTATCTTCTACCCGTCGACACCTCCGCCGCTTAAATTGCATAGATCGATATCAGCTGCACGCTGTTTTATCGAACTCCTGCGGTTTCGCCGCTGAACTTTAGTGCCAGCGCGCTGACTGATAGATCTTTGACCTGGTTTCAATAACTCCACCCTTTCACTGCGGCGTTCTATAGTTTAACCCTGCACTGCATGATTTTTTTTTAATTGGAATGAAAAAATTGAAAGAAGTTCAGTTTTTCTGTTTTATTTGAAGGTAAAATATTAAAAAAAAATTGAAACAACATTTTCAGAAAAATACACAATTTAGAATAGTAAGAAAACACATTTTTAGTTTACTATATACCAGATTTGTTAACTTACCAGATATGATAAGTTATATATATCTTTATTGATTCCCCTCGGGGTTACAATCCTTTTTCACATTTTCCTCCTTTTCCACTCCCTTCGCTCTTACACTCTATCCTTATCTCTAACTTATTATCTACCTTACAACTACCTTAACCTACTATACACATGTATATATATATAATATATATAGAGAGAGAAACAATATTTACAACAGTCTTATTTTTTAACCTATATAGAATATTTTATGTTTACGCTATTTGCTATTTACATCTTTTTACATCTTTTTACATCTCTCACATATGATAAGTTATATGTATAATACTATATTACGATATAATACGATAAGATAACACTATGCAGCGAAGTGACTAGCTAAAGTAATTCACAATTGAATGAAAAAAAATCTGCATTTTACTCAATCAGTATAGAAACTAAACACGAATGGGTCTTGATTTTATAATGAAGAATCCGAATCGTTTCATTCAGTTACAGAGTATGATAAAAGGTTTTGTCGTTGCCGCTTTTTTAAACAAATTATATTTCGACCTTTGAAGAGTAAATCCACTGTAATGTAGAATCGCCTGACGGAATAAGCCACGACAAAACGTTTGTCACATCACGCACAGCTGTTTCGAGACCGAGGAAACAAATAATTGGAAAACTGTTCGCCACGTTACGTTGGCTCGAAGAAAATTAAAACGTCCGAGCGTTCACGTGTTTTAAAGTCGCTGGCAAACGTGTCGAACGAGCGGTCGGATAAAATCGGCCGGAGGTAAAAAAGTGGAAAGAAGCATTTTGCTTCCGTAAACGAGCGGGCACGCGTTCAAATGCAACCCTTGTGTCTTGTTACCGGTGCAATCGCTTCTATCACGCCGTTCACAATTCTCTCCTCTCCGCCGCTGTCTGTCACGACTGCCACGTCGGCGAAATTGTAAATACTCTTCTGCAGAACGCTTCTCGCCTTTTAGCTGGGAAATTGACACGATTACTACCGGCTGCGAAGCGTTTCCAACGAGTCTTCGTGTCCGCTCTATTCAATACTTTTCAATATACATGCCTACGGACCGCTGCGCAATCAGAGCTCAAAGAAACGCTCTTCGAAACGAGCGTTTCTCGTTTGTCTTCTACCGAGAGGAATATTTCTTTCGAATCGGATAAATAATTACTTCCTGACAAAATGATGTCAATGGTCCAATTTTGCTCCTCGCTGTACTCGCGTCTGCAATTACGAGATGGTCAAAGTCAGTGGCGCGTTACCCTATGGGCAACTTGGGCAAATGCCCGGGGCCCCGAGCACAAACCAATATTCAAATTCTACGCTTTTCCCCGGGGGCCCGAAATTCTACTTTGTCCAAGGTCCCAACTAGTTATAACGCTCTGCTGGTCAAAGTTTATGCGCAAGCTACGCGTGTTCATCCATAGGCGAACGCATCGTTTCTCAAAACAAAAAGCAACACTGCCATACATCTGGTGGCACGTGACCGATCTGCACCTGACCTCATCTTTCCCCAGGATTTGCTTGTGCCATCGGTGAAACATCGGTGTAGCAGCGCGTGCCCTGTTCTACGGAACATCTGCTCAGCTGGTTGCAGATGCACGTTGTTGGCTTGTAGCGAGACGCGAAGATGATCTGATGGAATTTTAAGGTGTTGCTTTGCCATCTGTGGCCACTTTTTACGCCCACTCGCAATCAGTCACTGTCACACAAACGAGAGCCAATTTCACTAATCTTTCACGATATCACGAATCATCTATCGGTAGCTACGGAGTGAAGCTTCACTCACGAAACTTGTCTCTGCATTTATCCAGCTGATAATATTCAAGTTAGAATAGTGCCGACTGCAAACGGTTAATATGTATTAAAAATGAATGCCATTTATCAACGAATCTCAAAGAAATTTTACAAATAAGAAGTGATTAAAGAATATTAATTTCTAATATTCTGATTACGAATAACCATTATAAAATGATGAATATTTTTTGGAGCGACGATCTAACATAACATTTCGGTGATATCAATGTATATATAACCTTTATTGTTCCCCTAAGGGTTACAATTTAATACACCTCCTCCTTCGCCTTTCTTTCCATTTTATCTTACCGCTAAGCACTTAACTCTACTTTTCTTAGCACTTTACCTAGCAAAAGCCTATTAATAGGATTCTCAATAATTGTGCTATATCAAAAGAAAGCATTGAAATTTTCTTTTACATTGCAATCTTAAATGAAATTATTAGATGACGTTATTGAGGATGACTTGTTGGTTCACAATGAAAATTGCTGTTACTATTGATGGTTTCATTAAAAAGTTTTTAGCCACGTACCAGATTTTTCAAAATTATGCAATAATCACCGGTCGGTAATGTGTTAACTTAAATGAACTTACATTCCTAACTTATCCTAGGCTTACATTAACTTAAACATTACTTACAGCTAAATATATATATAGAGGGCTATATACAAAACGGTGATATCAATGTATAGGATTAATTTGAACACAGTTTCAATATACCAACGTTTATTAATTTAACAAATAACAATTACTTATAACATAGAAAATATATAACATTGTTTAAACCAAGTTTGCATCCGTTTTCAGCAGGCCAATTGTTTATTGAGTTTAATGCTGATGGTACTGATTTGTCTGAATTAAATACTAATTTGTTGAATTGTCCAATGGATTTCCGTTGTCGTTCCCATCGCAGATTGTATGAAAAGTCCGGCATGCATTCGATATTTAACCGAACAAGTCAGCGATACCGTTACCAATGTCTCCAAGGACATCAGCTCCAGTTTTCGCAACATCTCCTAGACCGTTTCCAACAGTGTTGACTACGTTGCCAGCGAGATCGCTACCAGCCTTAGCAGCATCGTTCACACCGTTTCCTACACTTGAGGCCAAACCACCAACGACCTGGCCACCAACTTTCACAGCATCGTTGACACCGTCTCCAACACCATGAGCCAAGTTACCAACGAGATGGGCACCACCGTTGACAACGTCGTGCACGCCGTCTCCAACACCATGGGCCAAGTTGCCAACGAGATCGCCAGTGGCATTCACAACATCGTTCAAGCCTTGTCCGGCACCATGGACCAAATTGCCAACTACTTGGTTACCAGCAGTAGCAACAGCCTTCAAATCGTTGCCAACACTATGAGCCAGGTTGCCAACGATATGAGTGCCTGCGCTAATTGTGTCGTTCAAACCATTGCTAAGGCCATGGACCACGTTACCAGCAAGATGGCCAGTTCCGTTTACAACGTCCTCTACACCGTCTCCAACAGTTTTAACTGCGTCCTCTGCTCCTTTGGCAACATGACCCGCAATACCTTGAACTAGTCCAGCCACGCCCTGAAAGATATAACGAATGCCGTTTGAAATACCAGCGGTAATAATTCAGCATCCTGCAAAATTGCCAGCAAAGTTTGCGATGCTGTGGAATTAGAGTTACCATCACCAGGACACTTTCAACTACTTTTTAAGTTACAGTATAAAGAAAAACTTCGGATGGGAAATTCGTGCAAAGAGTATATATTTGTTATGATGATTATCAGTAGATAGGAATCATTTTTTAATGAAGTAGAGAGCAAGTTTCATCCCGATATTTCTTATGGTTCAAGAGTTATTGTAAAATTCCAAAGAGAGGTTGGTGGAAGAAGTTGTGGCGTTTGAGGGACTCCCATCGTGGCCATCATTAAACTAGACACTATCTTCGAAGCGTCATTTTTAAAATGTGATGGGTCACATCGCTGTTTAAGAATTATCAGTTTATACTTACAGAGATAGCAGACTTAGTTCCGTTTTGGGTAGCAGACTTAGTTCCAGTCTGGGCAGCTGGTGCAGCCTGTAGACAATAAATTGATTAAAATTTTGTTACAATACTACATATGAAGATGTTAATAGGTTCGCTCGTTCAAAAGTTATGAGTGTTTAAAGTTGAACGATTTTCAATGTGTGGCAGCACTTTAAACTTCAATTTTCAACACGCATAACTTTCGAACCAGGGAATTTCTAAAGTTAAAACTTGGATTATGGCATTTTCTCATAAAAAATCTACAATATTACATTTTAAAAAGTTAAGAACTTTTGGTCCCGTAGAATGAAGTCTAACCAAATATTAAAATTGTTCAAGTTCATATTTTTCAATAGAATACGTTCATTTTTTTTAAACGTGAAGTAATCAAGATTCGAGACATTTATATGCGAAGGCAAAGTAAAAAGTATTGGTAAAATTAAAAATATGAAGTACAACATACCAGAACTGCAGCCACGCCAAAGACGACGAAGATTGGTAATACTCGGAAGAACATTTTCGGATTGTGTTGTGCTTCGGTTAGCTAAGACAAGCTCTTGATGAATCTTGGAGATTGAGTGCTGTAATTCGGATTCGCTGGGCCTTTTATATGGGCCAGAGCTTTTATGAATGACAACTGTGTCAATAAAGGCCGAATACGTCATACTATACGAAATCGACAAGGTTTGTTTGAATGACGTGTGTATCACAACATATGTTCGTCAACACAAATTACAAATTACGCGACTATCTAATGCAAATATGTAGCTCATTAACATGATGTTGTGTGGAAAATAATTAGGCAAAGTAAACGATCTTCGCGATCGTGCTACGGAAAAGTTCTCTTGACCCAAATGAATAATAAGTCAATGAAATGTATCAAAGATTGACAACTGTCGTATCATTGTTAACACGTTTCAATGTTATAAATCATTGCGTTTTAAGGAGGTATGCATTTTTCAAACCTCGTAATGTACGTACTTAAATTATTTTGCATAAAAAATCCAAGCTGTATTACTTGGATCTTGTAAAAATGATTTATTTTATTTAAAATTAATATAACTGAGTATGAATATATCAAGTATACTCCAAAGATGCTTTATAGTTTCTTATATTAAGTGCCATTTCTTACTTGAATAAGAAATAATAAATTAGCCATAAGTAATGCGGTTTGGGAAAATAGAAATATTTTATTTTCAAAATTGCATATTTTATTTAATTTAAAATACTATTAATTAGTATTTGAAATATTCATTTGGCCAAATGACTCCCACCTCTGCCGCAAGGGCGTGGTTAAATAAGAGGCATAATGAACGTTAACGAACAAATGAACGTCTGTGTATGATCGTCTTATCTGACAATACGAAGCATACAAATTACGAAAGAAACATTCGGGATAACCTAATAATCCCCAAACGGTACGATTCAAGCAGCCACGGCATAGAAAGTGGGGACGCACACGATCGTTCCGAACGGCATGGTAACTCGATTCCACCACTATGCTACCACAGTTGAACAAATCGTGGATCCGAAGTTTCCTTAAAGATCCAGAGCTCAGTTCAGTCCGTCTTAGTCCTCGGAGGAATTTTCGTTGAAAGGGAACGCCGTGGTAGAGCGCGCCCATTTAGTTTTTACGAAGATGAGCACTCGGGAATCTTTGGAATAGCTTTTCATAATTCGCAACTCGCAAAACCTTGGAGCGATTCGCGGCGAAGTAGCGTACCAAAGAAAATCTGTAAGATCCGTTGAAAGAGTCCATGGCTCCGTGAAATGGCGTGCGGAGGACGAAAGAAAAGCGTCGACGAATCAGTGGACGTTAGGGTCTCTCTTGAAGGTCCCGGCGATGTCGCGAGTCGCTGGCCCATGAATCCGGGTCTCATTTCGGGGACAATAGGCGAACATGTTGCTGTCCTGCGAGCGACCTGTGTACATTAGTGGTTCTCGACCCCCGTAGAAAAAAAGAGTGCCGCGTGCATCGTTAATGGCGGATGGAACCTGCTACGCGATTCCGACTTGGAAGCAGCAGGTGTCTGGGACGGGAATCGCTTCTCTGACTCATCGCCAGGTGATGTCTACCGGCGCGGACGAAGGAACCGGAAGCACTTGCACAGAAGGCAAACCGTTTTCTTGCAGTCGACGACGAGAACGAAAGTTTTTGCTCTTCCCTAGCTACTCGTGCGCCGTGATAGCCCTTTTTCATGGCTCCGTGACTCGGGCAACGATATTCGGCATGATTGGGTTTCACGTTCCGCGAGACGTTCGCTCGATTCTATTAGATGCACAGGGAACTTCTACCGTCTTCTTCTTATAAATTTCGAGTCGTTTGTTTCAAGTTTTTACAAACAAATCAATCTATTATATTGGGTCGTTACGAAACTCCTGATACGTTTCTAACAGATGATGATATTCCTGTAATATTCACATAACACGATTGGAAAGAGTAGTTTTTATTTTCATAGCATTTTTATCGTCGTCACTAATGACGTCTTGTGATATAATTGTATGTAATGGATATTTGGTCCCCTCAGGGTTTCAAATCCCGTTCCACACTTCTCATCTCTACCAACCACTCTCCTTATCGCCTATTTCAGCGGGACCTACTTTTTATTACGGTGGGTTCCCAACCACCTGACGTCTTGTGATATAAGAATATACAATTTTATTTCTACGAAATCCTGAACGATGTGAAGAATTTTTAATCACAGAATAAATAGGGTCTAACAAGAACGCACATCGTCCAATATATCTCAAATACCATTCTGACTCGCTGAGGCAGAATATCGTCGCACTCGGCTCAGACGATTAGAATATTCGATGGAGCCCTCGGCGTCGAGACCTTTGTTGGCGTCGCGTAGTCGGATCCTGAAGAAAAGGAGAAGTGGCCCGATACGCATGGGACTGGTGTCGGTGTGTGGACGTACACCGACGACCCACGCACGCACGTGCGAATTCACGATCGAACGCACGCGTTTCTCAGTCTCGCATCGTGGCGTTTTCCCAGCCATGGTTCGCAGACGGAGCCCAGGGTCCCGTCGGTTATTCTTCTGGGTTCTGGCTTCGTTTCAGCCCTCGTCCCGGCACTCTTATATTCCTCTTTCAGCTCTTCCGCCTACTCCTCTTCTTCTTCCCCCTTTCTTTTTTTCCTACTCCGGTGTGGGCAGCCGTCGTTGCGCAATCAAGCTTCCCCTCTGCGGATTTTATTGTTCCGTGTACGCACGGTATCGGTAGCAGAGACATTTACGGCGAAGGTAATCATCCGTTCGACGCGCAAGGCGAATTCGATTTAACTTCGCTTCGCTGCCCTAACCTCTTGCGCTGTGATTCACGGTTGCAGCGAGTACAACTTCTTTGTCGTTGGAAAAACGTTCCAGAAGAAGAGCTGATAGGATTGCTGCTCTAAACGATATGATCTCGGCTAATGGGGCAGAAACACAATAATAATAATTAATGTTTAAGGAGAAGAACCGAGGCGCACAAACTTGTACAAATTCCCTGAAATCCATCATCAACCCCTTGCCGTATTTTAACGAGTCACACTCGTGATTTCAAACAAAGTCCAGCAAGTATGAATATCACGTCATTGTTTCTAAATGAAATAAAAATTTGACTCGTTTGTAATCGATATGGAATCATTAAAACAAATGTAGCTGTACAAAAAATTTCTTTCCTCTTCTTTTATCGGGATAGAGATGTTTTAATCGTTGTAACTGCGAAGAAAAATGATACGACGAAGGGTTTATATTTTGTGGGTGGAACACGCGAACGTGTAAAGATTCGCAGTGTACGACACAGTTGTAGAAACAGCGAAGTTCACGGTTCGAGTGTCATTGCTCCATTCCCGGCGTCTTGTTCCGACGTATCGTTTCCTCGGCGATTAGTAACACGATATTCCACCCTCGTTGGTAAATTGTCCATGCGTCCGCGGGGAGTGTATGTATTTTCTAGGTCGCGGCTCACGCAAGACTTGCCGCTTTAATTCGAACGTCTCCGAACGGAATCTGTCTTCCTATCTTCTTGCTCCAGCGACTTTTCCGTTGCGGAGATCAGCCTGTGAAATCTAACGCTCTCTCGGCGCTTCGCCGACTCCTGGAACCTTCTCTGCCTCGAGTCCTCGCGCGCCTCAGTTTTCGCCTTAGTGGACCAGAACTGTCTCACTGATCTCAGGTTCTGAGAACAGGCTCAGCGGTCCCACATCCCGCCCGAGTATCGAATCCGACACGCATCTAATCCGATTGTCGGAGGACATTAACATCTCGACTGCCGTCTACGCGTGACGAAATCATTCGATCGTCAGGGAGATTTCCAATCTCAGGGTTAAGGGACCTTTTCTGGTCCAGCTCGTGGCCTACGGTGTAAATGCGCATTGCGTTATTTGCTATTTGGTTCCCTTACAAATATACGCAAAGATGACACTGTTAATTGCAGTTGTGTTTTATTTTGTTATCGTATAAAACCTAGGGAAACATTTAGCAAGGGAATGCAGGATAACGGGGGAAATGATCAGGATCGAGGATGTAGTGAGCGGGAAGAAAGACAAAAAAGTCAAAAAGTGGTTGGAGAAGTCGAGGAGAAAGAGAGAAAAGAGAGCATAAATATATCAAATTAAAAAAAAATACAAAAGTTAGGGAATGGGGAAGACTGGGAATAATTAGAATACTAAAAGAGTAGGAATGAGTGAGACAAATAAAAGAACAACCGAATGTGTGAAATAAGATAGATTTGTACAGATAGGTTAATGTAAACCAAGTCACATTTCTTAGCTGTAAGGCTGAAATAAATCAAATTCTTCTTCTTCATACAAAATCTAAGGCCTCCCAGTTGTGCGCACACTTTAAAATAAATCGGATCATTTGCTATTTAAAATGCCATTTTACCCAGCTCTGTCTGTATAAAATGAAAGTGATTTGGAGAAAAAATCTAGCGATTTGCCAGTCTTCGTTACGCAATTATTTCTTTCGTTCTTTGATCGTTATTCCGCAAACGCTTCGCGTGGTCCGGCGTTCTAACAGTAAACGCGAACTCGCGCGGCGTACGGTGCGTTTACGTGGCATTTTCAAGTGCGAATAGGTGCACTGGGCGCGGTCCCCCGTATTCGAGGGCAACCGGGAAAGAAAAATATGAATAGCGTAACCAGCGGTTGGTTGCAGCTCGATAGAGAGGCGTTGCTCGGTTCTCTCGTTGTTTTTCTTATCCCAGGGCCGTTCAACGTATTCCTCTGCCGTTCAACAGCAATTATTCCGTTCCCTACCTGTAGAATTCGTCGAGTTTCGATTCTCGTTTTTCTCCGAACTCCAGCGAAGTTTTCTCTGACCGGAAATGTTTGGTTACCATACTCGAACCGCTACTCGGTGAAATACTCGAAGCAGAGTCAATTACAGTTCAATTATGCTGGCACACGTCACGATTTTAATTGAACCAAATTATAACAAATTCTTCTGAATATATCCCACATTTTTTCTGTGTTTATGTTAATACGTATTAATCAATTGTGCTTCCCGTAATTATGCAGTTTAGGGGAGTCAACTTCGATTTTAACGACCTTGGCAGACGCGTCCGTGGCAGGTGATTTTCCAAGCGAATGCCAGACTGGTTTCTAGTTCGATTTGAGTTAGGTTAGGTAAACAGATAAAAGATAAGAGACAGGCACAGATAAAGAACTTGAAAATTGTGACCTTCAATTTCGTCTTCGCAATGGTGACTCTGTGAATACGGTGGTGAGAATGAGAAAGAAACATAATGAGTGAGAGACGAAATTGTATGAAGTGAATGATGGTTGTGTGAAATAAAGAAACGAGTGTATCAATTAAACTCTATCAAATGAAATGAACTAGCTGTGATCACTAGATTGCGGATTTTATGCATTTATGATGAAAATGTTTAGCTTATTAAAATTATTAAAGGGGCAATGAAATTTCTATTTGACAGCTGTTCACTTTAATAAAGATCCACAATCTAGTGATCGCGAATGTAACTGGTTTTAACAAAGAGTTTTAATAAAGCCTGACGAGACAACGGCGGAAATGATATAAAATACAGTAAACGAATATGATTAACGTAATTAAAAAAAATTCTCGATGTTTGGTACCGGTTTTATTGGATGCTCGCCGTGGAATCTATTATTCTAGACTAACCGGAGCCGTGTTGAAGGGATTAAGTTGTAGATTTAATGAACGAGATATCGAAGAATCGACCTAGAGGCGCCAGACTTGTTCGGGACGCGCCGACTCCCACGTGGCGCAGCTACCGTGTCCGTTGGCGAGGGGGCTCGTTATTCTCGGGCACGATTAATTTATAATCGCGTATTTCCACACGTGAGCTCTGCGAAACAGCAAGTCGCGGGTCTTCAAACCCTCCTATGAACCTTTTCGTGTTTTGCATCGGTCGACGCGTATCGAATAATAATTGCAGAGCCGCGGCACCGCCGTTTCCGAACGACGGGAGCAAACTGTTCATTACCGGGAGGTTTTCCAGCGGTGGAGTACTGGGTCACTGATTCCACAGATCAATTGCAAAAGATTACAAAATATCAGATCATACTATGCGAAATAGCCAAGTTCCCATACTAATTATGCTCTCGTAGACGCGCAATATACGGACCGCTCATTTGGCAAATCGACTAATTTTACAATATAAAAAGTGGAGAAGATTAGCTAGGGGAATAGTAGAGGTTTTCTCAGAATACCGGAAATGCAGGCTCTTTAAACATACGTGAAATGATTAATGTCATTCTGACTTGGCATTAGTGTTAAAACTTTCTGATGATTATTCAGAGATAGAGATGTGCACCCTATATGTCTTCATTTTCAATGGTGGAAAACAGGAGACAATTGGCAATTTTTCTGCTTACCACCACCAACAACGATCGCGACAACGGGACAGCTCGGGAACGATTTCACGGTGAATTCGAAGTGCATTTAAAGCGGATAATCAGCAAGGGAATCGGTGGCGGGATTCGCTACCGTGTATCCCGGGGTTAATATCATTTTCTCGGGTGATTAGCCCGTGACGAGGACCTCTGCTCGTTGTCCAGGAGCGTTCGCGTTCGCAGCAGCAACCTCGATCCGGCGGCGCTCGTTAACGAGGACTTGGATGTATCGCGACGATCGCATTAGCTTACCAAATGGTCGGTGCCGGTGCCGGTGACGGCGAAACGCGTCCGCCGCGTCGTCACGAGCCGTGAGAGCAACGAAATTACAACGATCATTACTCGCCGGGCGTTAATTCACAGCTAAAGAGATTCTCAGCGGCGAGGATTCCCACGACAGCGTGTCCCGTGCGCTCGACTCGCTCGCTTTGCCCGTTTACTCGCTCGCTCGTTCGCCCACGCGAGCAAAGATCCCCGGGAACCTGTGTACGAGCGCAAAACCGCCACTCTTTTATGCGCAACCAAGCTTTTATTTTCTTTATCTCGCGATAATAAGAAACATCCGCGCCAAGCCAGGACCTCTTCCCCTCCGATGTCGACCCGCCGCAGTTTGCAGAAGACAGAATAATGGAGAACGCACGACTCCAGGGCTCACGTCCTAATGATTTCGCGAAACACCGCCCCTGTTCCTCGCGTTTCACGTGTGTTTAACACTCTCGCGCTGTCGCACGATCATCTTACACCGCGTTGTTCCAGCAGGGCTGGGAACGGTTCCGAAAATAACTTTTTAAAAGTGTTATACCGTAGTCTTCACTCGAATTTGCTGAATCTGTTACAGCTAAATGTACACGACCATCCCCGTTCTTCTTCTACCACTTAGTGCCTCGAGCTCGGCGGAGCCTTATCTCAGCACGCAAGGAAAGTGACAGACTTACTTCGAATAATACTTATCCACCTTATACTACTCACCACGAGGAGTAAAAAATGTCTAATTTTTTAAAAGCAATCCTTTCCTTGTAAAATCTACTCTTGTTGTTCCTTACTGTTCCATATCATAACTGTTCTCTTCGCAACACATTCAATGTATTTTATTAGGGTGAAACTTATTTCCTCTTGGCGAAAACGAATTTTCGAATTATTTTCGAGACCCCCGTAGAATTTTAAATCGATCGTTATTGCAACATCGATGCAACGCGAACCTGCACAAGAAAGTGCAAGGCAAACATTTTCGATGGTCGAAGTAAGGAGATCTGGCAACTATTAACGTTCACGTCGAATTATTCCCTAGAATTTCTTCGTAGAAACGGACGCATTACCGTCGTTCGGTGGTGGCTATTATTCCCAAGTTGCTCGGGTCCGAAGAAACGGCAGTCGAAGGAAAGATCTTTGAACGAAACGGACCTCGAAAGAAATGTCTGCCCCGCATTACGTCCGCGGTTTACGAGCAAGACGTTGCGCGAGGATTCGTAAAAAATCAGCTTCCACGGGCAGAAATTACGGACGAGAAGGATCGCTGGCACGAGCTAACGGCCAGAAGAACGGTCGAAACTATTGTCATTAGCACGGCCGCGTTCCGTCGTAGGAAAACATTGAATAGACATCTGTAATTCCTCGCGGAACATCCTCCGAGTTCCGTGCTGAGCTCCTCGCGGAGAATGTCCTTTCTTTGAGTCCTTCATAGGGTTGTCGATTTTCTGGAATGTCCTTAAGTAATTGCTTCTCGCTATTTCGACCCCGGTGCCAAGAATCTGGCGTTTTGTCCTTTGAATTCCGCCATTCTTTCGGTTTTCTTAGTGCAGTGGTATTATGATTTGCTCATTTTGATCGCTATTGCGCACTGTGGTAAAAATTTTTAGGTATTGTATACTTATCTCTTAAAATTAATAAAATTTTAAACAGTATAGCGTTCAATTACACCTCTGTACACGGTTAACATTAGAATAGCAGTGCACAGAATTCTTCATCCTTTAAACACAAGATTTATGAATCATTAAATATTATGAATCTTGATTATTTATAAGAATAATTAATTATTTATAAGATGGAGTAACTGCGTAAAATGTGATCGAAATCATTTTCCACAGTAGAATAGTTTTAAATCAAAGTTTATGTTATGTTTGTGTAAACAACACAATATATAAATATGTTAATATGTTGTTACAGTATAACTTAACGTGTAACTTAAAATTAGTTTACGTTAGGGACACTTCCACTAGAATAATCGGGGACGTAATGGAACGACGATGTCGGCTAAATACTGGTTGCTTCGCGCGCAAGTAGAGCAGGCGAACAATTACATGGTAATTAAATAAAACAAGGGGAAAAGGGATACCGAAGTATTGCAGTTTACATTAAGAAGTCGCATCGCGCCCACGGAGCGCTAGATCTCACGTTGTTCATCAACCCCGGCCATAGTAAACAAGCAGATCCGTGTTAGGATTTTTGCATAGCAAACGAGGCACGCATATAGTTATATTTGCATACAAAACTCATTACAAAGGGCAAGCTTCGATCACCAAATGTATGGTACACTCTGACCCCGAAAAAATTTCCAACGTTTCTAAATACGTTTAATAATTATATTTCTAATTAATTACATTAATACTATTTTACATAATTTCCAAGAAGATACATAAACTCGTGGCTGTTTCCTTGCCTATTATTTGCAAACAATAAAAATACACGCTACTGTCAACGGTAATTTCCATCACACTTTGATAATTTATTCCATCTTATAAATATTCAATGAATCTTTAATCCCAAGGCTGAAAGATTGGGATTCACAATCAAGTTGCACTTTTACATTTGTACACATAATAAATGCTGGCCGCGCACGTGTTCAGTGTGGAGACAACTGGAACGGAAAATTTAATGTTTAAATACTGTTATCTGCCGCGTATAGATCACTCGGCAATTCTAGCGTTAAATCTGAATATCTCTTGGATGAGAAGATCGGAGTTAGTCGTTCAGAGGTTGAAATCGTGGTAACGATGGAGGAGAGGGGAGGGGGTCGGTGCGAAACCATTCTTTATCTGATGCGAGCACCTGCACTGACACGGGGAAATTATCGTGACCTCTGCGGCGAACGTCGACCATGTGAACCTACGAAGTAGAAGCTGTTCCGGTGACGGGTTTCCGGTTTATCCTATACCATTCTTCGCTTTTCCCCTCTCGTCTTCACCTTCCATTCAACCGACATCGTTTCTATCTCGTGGGCACTTTACGATACTATTGCCAGCCACGTGGTCACGCTCGCTGAACCACGTGGGATCTACGGGTTCACGTGCGACTTAGTAAATATCGGTGCCCCCAGTCTCTCCCTCTCTCGGGCTATTTTCCATAATTTGACGAACAATGACTCTTTCCAGTCTGACGAACCCTCGGTGTTTTCCCTATTTTTAATTATACATCAATACGCACGCGGAAATGCACTAGCGCGGCCTGCAAAATTAAACGGGCGCTAAATTGAGAGTTGTGAGCACTTAACACATTACCCACCGAAAGCCTATTAATAGGATTTTCAATACTTGTGCTGCACAAAAAAAGCACAGAAATTTTCTTTTACATTACAATCTTAAATGAAATGATTATATGAGGTTAATGAGGGTGACTTGTTGGTTCACAACGAAAATTGCTGTTGCTATTGAAGGTTTCATTAAAAAGTGTTTAGCCATGTACCATAGATATTTCAAAATTATACAATAATAACCGGTCAGTAATGTGTTAACTCTCGACTGTCCACCTGACCTTTGTTCGTCGCGACGAGTACTAGAGCGAAACGCGAATCAAAGTTGGTAAACATTTAACATGAATAATTGAGACGAATTGTTAATATTTCAGACAAACGTTTGTGGGACTTGAAAGGCCTTGTAATACTAAACGTAACTTGAAAATTTGTTGTTGGATTTCTTGAGCTTTTTCTCAATGTCTCGAGCACTGTGCAACGTGGAGAAAGACCTTGTGCATGTTTAAGCAATCGATCGTCATGCTTCAGGAACGTCGATGTTGATTTCCATGAATTTTTTAGTAGAGCCAGACGGAAAGGATTTCCGATCGTAGCTAGTGAACTGTCAATTTTTATTTACGCTTACGCCTCTTCCGGTGGATGAGCTCACCACCCCGTGAGAACGCACCCTTCCAGAATCGAAGATTCCCCGAGTAATGGCCCGTGAAAACACGTAGACCTATCAGAATCGTTTCGATTTAATTCGAGCGGATTCGTTTCGTCCGAAGGATTCAGTCTTGAGATCCGGCGTCGTTCGAACGTGTCGGGGAGAACGGTCTTCTGTAATTAAACTGTTGATTTTAGAGAGTAGACAACGGATTTGATGCATTTTTAACAAAAAATGGAAGGCGTAAGTTAAAACAGTAAAAACATTAGAAGAATTTAATGATACTATTATATTATTGTTGACTCATTAAACGTATTAAGAATGAAAATATATTTCCATTTCACTCGAGTTTGTTTGCAATTCTAGCAGAAACTTTTTTATTTTGCATAAAGATCCGCTGTCTAGTTGGGAGAAGAGTGGGGCTGGCTCATATATATTTAACCGTGCGGATTTTATGTAAATATAACCTACTGTACCGTTGAAAAGCGCGTTGCATAATGCGAACAGAGTCGCATGAATGAAATAAATAGGTTGATGCAGCGGCGCGACGCGTTCTCAACCGAGCGGTGATTTCAATGCGTGGTAATGGCGCAACGACAGGTGCATGCGCCGAGCTGTTTTGCCATCAGCGCCAGATGGCAGTCTGGATTCCACGCTTTGAGCAGATTTCGCTCATTCATGTGGCTCGCAATCGCACCAGTTTAAAAGCCTCCGATCGAATACGTAACAACAACTTTTACTTGCAATGGCGAACAAAAGAAAGCTTTTAAAAATCTCCCCCGAACGCCATGCTAGGAATTGTAATTGGAATCGTAATCAATGATATCCGTTTCTAATACATTCCAACTGAGAAGTAACATTGTTTTTTAAATATTTCTCTTTCGCCTACTTTAAACTACAATTAATGTAAAGTAATATGTCAAATATTAATGAAACATAACGATAAAATTTCAGACGATGAAAGTGTTTTTGTTCGAACACATTTTTTAAATATTTCTCTTTCGCCTACTTTAAACTACAATTAATGTAAAATAGTATGTCAAATATTAATGAAACATAACGATAAAATTTCAGACGATGAAAGTGTTTTTGTTCGAACACATTTTTTAAATATTTCTCTTTCGCCTACTTTAAACTACAATTAATGTAAAGTAATATGTCAAATATTAATGAAACATAACGATAAAATTTCAGACGATGAAAGTGTGTTTGTTCGAACACATTTTTTAAATATTTCTCTTTCGCCAACTTTAAACTGCAATTAATGTAAAGTGGCATGTCAAATATTAATGAAACATAACGATAAAATTTCAATCAATGAAAGTGTTTTATTCGAACACTTATAAATGCATATACTTCCGGCAAAAAATATTTGTCTATTATCACTGGATTCACAAATTAATCCATTTTACAGCCCTATAAAGTTACCGTTTTATTTCATAACAGAAAAATGAGTATTTATTTTGATATTGCAAAGCTGCTCGGACTTGAGAATGAAAGGAGGAAATTCATGCAATTCCTTCGAGTATCGCAATTGCATCTGTCGAACGCATACGCGCCTGTTGCAATGCAAACCGCATACACGCGCGACCGGCAGTGAATTTTTCCGGAGTCCTTACGTTCAACCGTAATTGAATGTCGGCGTCGACTTTCCTGCTGTTGTATCACTCGCGCAACGAGTTTCCAAACATGCTACTTTTTCCTCTTGTTGCTATTCAAGAAAGAACAATAATAGTACGACTTTTGATCGAATACTTCTCCAGTTGAGACATAATGCCGATGGTTATCGCCTAAGATATTCACTATTGTGGCGGTAAGAATCCCAAGCCTGATCTATGCATGATAGAATAAGTAAGAGTGAATGCCGATGATGATTTACGCCCACGCACGCACGAGTCCACACCCTGTACGCGTAAACAATGCGAAACGATCATAAATCATCCTGGTGAACGGACGACTGTGTTTTTCAGTAGCTGCTTAATATTCCTTTGTTAGCTTTGGTAGCTGTGCATCTCTGAAAGTAAATAATCGTTCGGTCATCTTTTAGCGTGTTTGGCATAAACGATGATTCAGAACGTAAATGTTAGAATCACCAAGTTTAAACAATTTGTGAATTAGAAATTTTGTTTGGCTATACTGAAAGACGACACGGTGTAATTTTTATGCACTTATCCTTATTATTATTTAAATTATTGCATGATTCGGGCAGCACATTACTTGTCGTGGCTGCCACGATATCTCAGTAAAGCATTCATCAATGTTTTTAATGAAACGAAGATCTCATCATCTTTAAAATGATCGTTCACTGATTGACGATCTATATAGTCAGTTACCTTATCAACAATTGCTTTTCTTTGTATTTGTCGTACCTACGTCGCACAGTGGTGAGAAATGGCAAAAAACCGGTTAAAATCTATAAAAACCAAGCTATTCAACAAATCTGCTTGAAAATTTGTGGAAAGCGTGTCGCAGGTACAACGGTTGTGTGACAACAATTAAAAAAAGTGTCATTAATTAGTAACTAAAATGGGCTAATTGAAAATCTGTGCATTACGCACATTCTTTATTTCTCGAAGCATACAACAAATTCCCTTGTAAGCATCCGTCATAGTGGTCTGAAATCTGAGTTGTCAAATCTAGAACTAAATATAATAAATAATAATTCTCAGTTTTTTTGTGAAAGTTTAATATAGTTATTCTGTTTTAAAGGACGTAGAAACAAAATAGTCTCAGTGCCAGGTACGCAGGAGTTCGCAGTCGAAACCTGGTTGGATATGTACATTAAAGTGTGTTGCATAATTTGCAACAAGTTATCTCCCAACGTGCGATTTTTTCCCTGTTCGCACCACTGTGCGTCGTATCGACGAGACTGTCCGAAAAAGTTCCGAATTGTTTTCGACGGCCCCGTAGTTACGCTCGACACCGATACGTGTTTTGAAACCAATCGTAAGCGTGCCAAGCACGAGGAGTACGTAGAAGCCAGCTGTGAGTAGTACTACGATCACGTTCACCGTGATCCAAGATGGCGTCGCTGGGTCAATATCCTGTCATGCCGGAGAACGGCGTCGGTGATCCTGCTGCGACTTCAGGGAAACACCACGCGAAGGCGCCACTGAAAGTCTTTTTAATAGGGACTGGTTCTCCAGCGTCCATGGACCACACGCTTATGTTTCGCTTGACCTCGGCTCGCGTCTTCCCGAAGAACAAAGAGCGACGGTTGCTACTGGTTTTCACCCTTCCAAACAACTTCGCGGGCCAATCGGCCGTTCGAATACTCTCAGAAAACGGACACCACTCGGAATTACTCCAAAAACTACATTTTACATTCTCCTTCAGTATGCCATTTCCTTTTGGCATCAAATTTTGGATAGTAGTCCAGTCGCTAGGTACTTTTACCTGGAAAGTATTCCGAACTTAATTAAATTTTGACACGTCATTTAGGGGTACTCTGGGGTGTCGAATCTGAGTTTTCAACCTTGAGGACCCTGTGCTAACTTGGGGAGGGGGAAAAAACCACTATTTTTATTACCTTGTTTTGGTTTTTCGCCTATTACTCAAAAATTGTGGGTCCTCAGAACTTTTGTTTTTCATTTTTGGAAAGAGCATTAAATTTCCTTCACATTTCACTGGTCAATTTTTTTTTTACCAAATAGGCACCGAGAGACAGCTGTTCAAAATTAGGAAATGTTTCTCAAAATGACATTTTGAGCCACGCAGTTAATAGTGAAAATGTAAGGGGTATCCGTAGTATGAAGATTATATATAGATATATTGAAAAACTAAAGTTATAAGCCAAAACCTTGCAATTTCCTGCTAAATGTCACAATGCGTGGCTCAAAATGTCATTTGGGAAGCATTTCCTAATTTTGAACGGCTGTCTCTCGATGCCTATTTGGTAAAAAAAAAGATTGACTAGTGAAATGTGAAGGAAATTTAATGCTCTTTCCAAAAGTGATAAACAAAAGTTCTTAGGATCCACAGTTTTTGAGTAATAGGCGAAAAACCAAAACAAGGTAATAAAAATCGTGGTTTTTTCCCCCTCCCCAAGTTAGCACAGGGTCCTCGAGATTGAAAACTCAGATTCGATACCCCAGAGTACCCCTAAATGACGTGTCAAAATTTCATTAAGTTCGGAATACTTTCCAGGTAGACGCCTTTTTTTCGACCTGCCGACTGGACTATAGCCTAAAATATTGATAACGTGAACCTGCTCTTATTTGTCTGCGAATTTAATGTATCAAAATCCACGATAAGAAGGAAGGATTTCCTGGACGGTGTAATCAACTGTTCAAATATTACGAAGTGTCTGTTCAATATTCGATAAAATATTACTTTCTCCATATGCAGTAGCTGCATGAACCATTTAACATCTCTGTAATTATTTACCATGCATTTCAATTCTATTTGATCTACAGCCGACCAATCTGTTCGGTTAGAAATTTCGATAAATCGAGATCTCTCTACCAGATCTTGCGTAACTCGAATCAAGGCACTCGCAGTGATTGAAATGACTATTCACCGTAATCGGTGATTAAGTGCAATTTTCATTCGTATTGAACTTGCGAGGTCGGGGTTGCGTTTGCGAGCGCAGACGGATTTGCGTGCTCGGATTGAGCAACCAATTATAAAACGGGGTAGTTAACGCGGATAATAAACAGTTTATACGGTCGTTAGACGGCAGCGTTTCACAATGTTGGCAACAAAAATAATCCGAGGAAATGATCTCACGCCAACGCGGCAGAAAGACGCGCGGATTCGTAAGAAGCGAGTGGGTGCAACGCGGATGCTTAATGAGAAAAACGCGCAACTCGGTGAGTCGGTTGGTATGCGAATCGCGCTTCAACGTTTTTGCAAAAGAAAAAAGATGTTCCCAAGGGCGGAGAGACGTATAGCGCGGGAAACAGCGCCATTGGTCCAGAGGTTTTAGCGGGCTTCTCGTTGGGGCACCGTCGGAGATTTCAATGCCCCGAATTATGGCGGGAAGCGAGTCCGCACGGCCATATTGAAGCACCAAGGTTCGAATCCGCTTGGATTCACCCATCGAATGTTTCCCGCACGAGAATGCCTTTGGTTTGCTACAGGGTCTACCGAGAAACGGCTGATTGTTATGCTGCATAGTAAAACCGATCGTAAATACATGCACGCCGGTCTGCCGTGGCGCGATCTCTTCGCATACTTTTTCGAAAGAGACCGACGAGTGCGCACGAAAGCTGCTGCGCTGTACACTCGTCCCTCGATTTACTAGTATTATCCGCCCCACTCGCAGAAAACCGTATAAAACAATCCAGTACGGCAAACATTCTTTAAACTCCACACGATCTACAAGGTGTAAAGAAATGTTTGAGCTTGGCTACCATAGGCGCATTCTACATCTTCGGATCGTTGCAGATCTGCGAAAGAAATTGCCGCAAAATTGTCCTTGATCTTGAACTTCAAAGCTTGAAGTTGTACTTGGAAAAACCTTTACTTACCTAGAAGGAAATTCATGACTGTCGTTTCAACAACGATTTTTTTGCTGTTTTCGCGTGACTTGAATCAGCGAAATCAAGCGAAGTTTAAGTCTATGTGGTATCTGTGTCGGTAACGAAGAGACAGTAACCAGAGGAGAAACTAAATTTCTTACGATTGATATTCTAATTGCGAATTAAAAATTTCAAAGACTCGAAAGTATTTGTGTAAATGATTAAGAATTACATGAATTTTTCTATTTATCGCTTTCTGACGTTACATCTAGGTTTCTAGACCAGAAGAACTCATGAATATATTCCAACAATGAGCTACATAGAATGAAAGTTTATGATTCTTAATTCTACGAACCGCAATCATAAAATAATCTTAGAAAAATAGCAAAATTGCTGTAGAACTTCCACTTTCCAATTTCCACTTACAACAGAATAGAATTTGGCTTAGGTTTAAAGGAAATTAGGCTCTGTTCTGAATCTTCATCGCAAGGGGTAAATAAAAAGAATGAAGAATGTAACACAGAATTGAGTTACACTACGCGATAAAGTACTACATTCCTTGTTTGGAAACGGCCTGCGAGAAGCTGCCGCTTAGATTTCATTTTCAATTGACGGAGCACGCGTGTCGTGCTAGTAGAAATACTTTCGAGAGTTAGTCAGACGTTCATTGTTGCATTTTCCGTGGCGAATCATTTTTCAAGCCGCGCCCGCGTGGCCTGTCCTCGATCATGCATCTATCAATCGGTGGCCGGCTATCAACACCGCTGCATCATAAATACGTGCGCACGCGGTACGATACGATTCGGCGTGTGTGCAGTACACTTTTACTCCAGTTTGTATCGTGAAACCGGTTTTCTCACTCGTAACAGGCCTCGCTAGCCTCCTTTAGCGTTCGTACGCCGTTCCCCTTCTGGCCAGCATGGTCACCGTGCTCCTTGGAGAACCGGTTCCATCGCGATCCTCGTCGGGCCAATAAGCTTACAGCGTTCGGTCCCTGTCTTCCTATTTTTCTCGGGTTCCACGGCCTTCCGCGGGCTACGAAAACAACGCGGCAACGGGTTTTCTCCATTCGATCCGGAATGATGCGAGCTTCGTCCCGGTCCTTCTTGCGCCAGCTTCAAAACGCTTGACAGATACATTAACCCTATTCTGAACGGACGAGATTCTCCCGCTGTCCTCGTTCTGTTTTCACTAATGTAATGCGTGCCGTCTATGCGAATCGCGTACCGTCTATGCACATGAGTCAATTATATCAAGGGTGCTTGTGCCAATTACTGTGCCATTAACCCCCTGCCCTACGATTTATTTTACGGTTCCAGTGATTACAACTATTTTGAAGATCGTAATTCCCCAAAAAAGGAGAAAATATCTATTGCATACCTATATCTATTGTTCTCCAATAGCTGTACTTTAACGAAACCAAAATAGAATTTTTATATCGGTTTAAAAGAAATTATTAACATAGATTTTTATTAGAATTTGTTTAGAATCTTCGTCACGAGTCAGACACGATATTATAAGGCAAAGGGTGAAGCTCGCTTGTTCATTTATGAATTAATTAATGAAGTATTTGATTTTAATTCCGTCTGTCATGCATTTATCAATGTTTCTGTGAATTTTCGAAAAATGCTGGAAAGCAAACTTTGATCGAACTCAGTCCGATTCTTATTTATTTCTGATCTGCAGAGGCTACTGCCACTGAAAATCCGATTTTCTTTCATTCCAGGCTCTTTAAATTCGCCTAGAAAAATTGAAAACTACATGAACATCCGTAGTCTACGATCAAGCAATCGTTAGAGAAGAAGCAAACTCGGTTGGCGGGAATCGCGAGCGGGCATATTATGGTCCAGTTGCAAAATCGGCGTCGTTTCGCGCGGGTTCCGCTCTTGTGCGCGTCTCAGCTCGATCGCAATTGGTTCTTGCGGGCATAAATCCGTTGGCTGGCGCAGCGAACGGGCAAGAAGAAAGCCCCGTTCTTTCGAAGCGCGAACGTCTCCGGACTCAGCTTCCCGCTCGTGTATACGTACCGTGTTGATGGTTTTCGTGGACCAAGAACCGGGAGCCGAGCGTCATCCCGAGGAAACCTGTTTTGCCGCGTACTGCGTCCTCCTCTACGATCTCCTCTTCCTTTTGCTGGGATGAGAGGCGCACGTGCGAGCATCACCTCGGCGAACGGAGAACTAGGAACTTCGCAGTAGACTCGAGAATGAGAAAAAGACTAGCCGCGTTGCTGAATAATTCTGGGGTAGAAAATCGCTCGAGATCTACTTTCAGCTTCGACCTCTAACCTTTTCAACACACTGTTCAACGCCGTGGCGGTCACTTCTGACCGGCGCCATTGCACACAATGATCCAAGAACCGCGAAAATATGGTCGAAATTCAAATTTCGGGTTTGTAGGCTCGCTGATAAACAGATTGCGGATATTTATGCAAATCCCATTTTTCCTACGAACGTGAACAGATCATAATGCAACACGATGAAAATATTTAAAGAATTCAAAAGTACTGCTGCACTATTTTCAGCTATCTAAAATTACTAATAAAAGATATAAATCTGTATAAATTTAATTCAACTTAAATTCAATTTAGCCATTAATTCATGAGTTAAAATAATTAATTTGCTTGTTATTTCAACATTATATGGAATTCATTTAGTGTTGATATTCTTTTCCTTTACATATTTTGAAACAATAAATATATACATATCTAGCCCGACGTTCGCTCGCAAAGAAAATTCTCGGACGACGCGACGTTGGTGAATTAAAGAATGCTACGTTGTCCGAAAAAGTAGCGAACGATTCCGCAGAAAATATAAATAAACGGTTCTGAAGATCGACTCGATACACTCAGCGACCGTGGTTCGTTCTAGATAAATGATTTCGGGGGATAATTAATGGACGGATCGAAGAGAAGAAATATTGAAATATTGCGCGGCTCGGGCCGAAAATAAAACGTTATTTTGTTTGCGCTATTTATAGCAAATCTTATCCCCCTGAAAGACGATCATTTATCTCTGCGTGCCGTTTCTGCGTCGTGTTCTATGCTCGTTTTCTTCGTGTTCTGCTGCTGGTGAACGGCGCACGTGCGAAACGCCGCATGGTAAATGGAGATCCATCCGGCGAGGATCCCGGCAAGAAAAGACGCGAGCCAGAAAACGCTCGTTCATGTCTTCAGTGAAAGGACCGTGATACGCGGGATTGTGCAACTGTAACAGTAATGACATAAATTAGCGAATAACGAGAAACGTTAGCCTCGCAGAAGAACACCGCGCGGTCGGCCACACTACATATTTCTGATTAGATTTCCCTCTTCCTGCCTCCCGTAACAGAACACCAGTGCTCGCGTAAATTCGCAAATTCTGTTACACTTTTCCATTACGTATTTTCACGACTCAGATTCGTTCTTGTCTCGGTAAGACAAGGAAAGAGAATAAAATTACTAGAGGAAAGGAAGAAGACATACGAAAATTTCAATTTGGTCTTTTATGACTTACCTTTTAGAACATAGCACCAACGAATTGTTCAGATCTTTCTGATTAAAATGAGTCCAAACACGACGTAAGTCAATTAATGATAAGATTGTTATTGACGTCTCAATTACTAAATCTAAAGTGATTCTTACATCATTGGACGTGATATTCACGTCCTTTTAGGCTGAATAAATGAAATGACAGACCATACAATCAACAAAACTTGAACGATGTCAATTAACCAGTATTCAGAGCAGAAACAGTTTCGAACCATCAAACAAATGCTGCCACACGTACGAAACTAGTATCTTATCACAACAGCAATCACCAATTGAATAAATTATAGTGAACCGCCCGACCAGTTTCGCAATCATTAAGCACGTCACCGGTGGATAGTCATGTTTACCATTAAATTTGACAAATTGTTCGCCGGTACGTCTTACTCGCGAGAAGCTGCGAACCAGTGAATAAATCTGCAACATTGCTCGCGATGCGGTTTCTCGGGAACGGTGTCTGCTAATTTATATTCAGAAATGCGTTGTACAATCAGCGTAGTCGATGAATCGATCGGAGGGAGAGAGAAAGAGAGAGCCCACGATAATCAGAGATTTTTCTCGGCCGTTAGAGGGTTCAATCCGTGGTCGCGAATTCGCCCACTAAATCTCGTAGGAAGCGAGTCGGCTGCAGGTGCATCGAGTTGCAACGATTGCACTTTCCTCTCCCCGCCGCTCATGCTGATATCAATACACTCTCCCGGACTTCGTTGCTGCTGCTGCTGCTGCTTCTTCCTGCTCACAGCTGTAACGCTGGGCACGTGCGCTGTACACGACCAACAAGTCGAAATGTCACCGGTCTGCCTATTACTATTACCTCGACCCGCTGCTGCAGTCGATTTGATTTTTCGATTGAGCAATATTGCCTGAACCAGCGAATTTATTCGCACTCGGATAGACCTTTCGGATCTGCCTTAGGCACATGTTTAGACTGCGGATTTTATGCGTTTATAGAAATAAGTAGATGAAATATGAAACTGGAGAAGCACATCGGACGAATGCAATATTACTGGTGCGTATTGTATAAATTTTAAGTGAAGAAATCAATGGTTATGTGACTCCCCTTCCTCGTAATTCATGCAAACGATTTTTCCATAGATACGATACGTTCGTTCCAAATGTTTCACGTTGCCTCATTGTCATATATACCGACCTGTCACCAACACGTGTTGTTATTAAATTAAAAAAATTTTCATTTGCACTATGCAAGTGGATAACAGTTTTCTCCTTTTCTTTAAATTAACGCACAATAAAAGATAATTAAGTTTAATCATTTATAGACGCAATTCTCCTATTCTTTTTGAAAATGATCTGAAATAAGATCGAAACGTCGAAAGAAAAAATTATTGTGGTGATTTGCAAATAGTGTTTAAAATAACAGTTGATCGAACCAATGCGCGAAAGCATAAAAATATTGTTAGTAACAATCTACAATTGACATAAGGAAACATTTATTTTTGCATAGAGATTTAATTTTCTTCAGTAAAAATTAATATCGAAGTATTGCTACATATGATCACCGTGGAAGTCAACGTGCTAATAAAAACATCAATATTGTTTTCAAAAAGGTGTGTTCAAACGTGAATACATTGGGCACAGAACTTTGTACATGTATACAATTTACTTAGATTTACAAGAAGCATATTTAAAATTTTTAATCCAGACACAGTGACAATTTGAAATTAAAGAGACAATTTTTAAAAGGTGTACGAATACTTTGTACACTGTACGCACACCCATTGTAAAAGAAAATTGATCCATGAGGATATGAATTACTTTAGTTGCGGCTGTCGCGAAGTCAACAGTCTCAACCGTGCAAGCATTAATTACAGTACTTTTACAATTAAGTACTAAGTACCCTGCTTCCGACGAAGGCGAAGTTAAACTGTAGGTAAATTTACCATTTTCATTAGCGATCGTTACCATGGTAGTACCGTTAACACAATTTCCAGATTTCATCTGGAATAAGCAACGATAACGAAGTTAACGGTGCTCGTATACAGATTGCGATCTGACGACGAAAACTGCACACGCATTCATTTGCCTAACAATGTACACGCAATCCGGAAAGACCAGGTTCTCTTAATCTTGAATCTGTGGATTCGCCAGGCTCCATTTTAAACGAGACTTAGGTAAATTCTTAATCAAATGAAGCGATAAATGTTAGAAAAAAATCAGGAAATAATGAAAATGAAAATCTGCTCGGTTGGTACAGTACAGGATGAGGCAACGAGCTCGACTGGTGAAAACGACGGCGCTAAAAGGACAAGCAGCAGAAGGTGTTTCGCGCAGACACATAGACAGAAGACTCGGCTCGTAATGTCGAGGATGCGCAGAATTATTTGGTTGGTATACGTTACAACGCGAAACCCTTTCCTTTCACCGTGATCCGAACACGAGCACCGGGAATGCGTGGCTCTTCTGCTCTTACGTTGACATTTATTCTCGATTGGATGACCCGGGAACACCTGCAGCCTGCGCCTGATTGACCTCGAGTCCGGCAAAGATTCGCGGCTCCGTTGACAGTCAACGAAGACAAATGTTCACCGTTCTGTTAATTGAAGCCGTCGCATCGGTAAGCCACGACGCATTCAATAGACCCGTTACATCACATATCGATGCGACCGAAGCGTAATAATTAATTCAAGGTAGTCAACCGGTGACACGTTTCGATAATGAGACCCTAAGCTGCTACACGAATTCAAATGTGTTTCGAGAGAAAGCTTCGGTTTATTTCCAAACACTTTCTACGGAATGTTTAATAGACTGCGGATTTTATACATTTATAACAAAAGATGAGTACGTTCCACTTAAAACAGTGGACATATTAAAAAGATCTAAGACCACCCGACCGTTGGTATTCTATATACGTAACTTACAAAATGCAGCATTCTAAACTTTCTTGGAACACGAGGTCTTCTAATCCACTAAACCGCCATCCTAGCGTCTTCAGTCGTCCAAAAAAAAAAGGACAGAATGATTCTTTTCAAAGTCTAACGTTAACCAGAACCAGAAATCCGACGTTCAAGTGTCGCTTCTCGAGTTTCACGGCGTCAGACGTTCCGAAGCGAACGAGCATCCGCTTGAATATCATTTTGAATACTCTTCGCGCGAGACTAGGCATCGAGACGGGCCACAAAGTCACAGTTCACCAGATCCGAAGAAAAGCTCCCGTCCCGTTTGTCAGACGCTGCACCTGAAAGTTAGGATGATTCGTTTCGGAGCCCCGCAGCACGTACGGTGCATCTCGATAGCGACAGGTAGCTTCTTACGACCCCTCGACTCGAAAAGCCCTTACCTGTTTCTTTTGTATCCGAGGGCTGGACCTGTGCCCCGTTTTTCCAGCACGCCGGTGCTAATGGACCTAACGAAGCCCCTGTAACACCTGCGCTCGAAGGGATCAGCCGCACAGGTTACAGAGAATTTTTTCCTTTGACGCTCTGCCATCAAAAGTTCCGAACATTTATGGTAACCGCGACTCTAATGGCTCTAACTATGTGATTTTTTTAACACTTTCACTGCCAAACCAACAACCTCAAAAATTTATTTACTTAATCCCTTGCCCTACGATTTATGTTACGACTTCAATGACCACAACTTTTTTCGTAGTGCGTAGTATCCTGAAAAAGGAGAAAATTTATAAAATTTATATCCAAAATTAAAATAAAACTTCTTCTCAGTGCAAAGGAAATTAACAGTTTATCTACCGAAAGCCTATTAATAGGATTTTCAATAAGTATGCTGTACTAAAAGAGAGCATAGAAATTTTCTTTTACATTACAATTTTAAATAAAATAATTAAGTGACGTTATTGAGGGTGCATTCTTAGTTTAAAATAAAATTTGCGTTCACTGTTGAGGGTTCCATTAAAAACTGTTTAGCCATGAACCATAGATTATTCAAAATTATGCAATAATCACCGGTCGGAAATGTGTTAATAACTGTACACACATTCATTAGAATCTGTGCAAAATCTTCATCACGAGTCTGAAGACAGTCAAGCTCTTGACATTCATCCCTAAATTCATGGATTACTATTAACGCCTTAACCCTTTAAGTCACAAATTATTTATTCCTGAAAAAAATCATGGCTTTGCTAAGAAGTTCTTTAAACATATAAATGTTTAGTATATTACTAAAATTTAGTAAGTCCTTATATGAAGTCATGACCGAAAGTGTTAAAGTTCTCTCCGAGCCGTGTTATGCTGATAAAAAAGATTCTAATCAACCTGTTAATGACGCAGAACATAATCTAAATTGATCTCATTCCGGCGTTCACCCCTCTACTTTTTGGATCCACTGTACGTATAGCCATACACGAGCAGAACAAGCTGGAACACCTAATACATTGAATGTTCGGTTTGAAATTCGCGTGAGTCATTGCGCGCGATGCTCGCCTGTCAGAATTATCGTCGCAATATCGACCGTATTTTGCAAATTCGAGGAAAGTGAAACGCAAACGTCGGGAGAGGGATAAAAGCTTCAATCGACGGACACGCACTTACCACCTGCCTCTTATCGAAGGGTGTTGCATGGCGACAGATGCGCCAGTGAAACCCTGCAAGGGGTGTGCATATCGAGAAGCAGTTGAATTACCGCTCGGAACGCGTACGCGTCTTGTATTTAATATTAATTTCGACGGGGGGGAAAAAAACGTGAACTGCTGTTTAACAACGCTGCGAGCATCGTCGCCGAGTTGCGGTGAACACGAACGCATAACTGCAGGATCTGGTTTCTTGAATGGCATTTTTCGAAAATCGGGCCACGGGTTTGGCACAGGTCCCCTGATTAGCACGTCACCAATGCCACGCTTTTTCATTCGGAATTCAAGAGTAAGCATACACGCGAGTGAAAAGTATTGTATCATTATAGTATCATTATAAATGAATTTAATAAGACGGGAGAACCGACAATCAGATTTAGAATATCAATGACAGAGAATACTGTTGTTTCATGTTCCGATTGTGTTCTGTCGTTTAATATTGCCGCTGCGCGCTGAGATCTAATGAATAAACGATCAGCGATAGGTGTACAAACATTAATGCATGTCGAGGCGTGTAGAATGGAGATTGAATGCTGTGTCCTTTACGTTTACAATTGCAGATAATGTGATCTGACAGGCTCTCGATTATTACGTGAAAATTTATTCCAAATTTATTGTAGAATGATTATAATTAACTGTATATATCTCTCGGATTTCTGTTCGCAAAGCCAGAGCATAAAAATCGAGTTAATTTAGTCCACAAAATTGTGACAAAGTACGACTACGTATAAGGTCTTGAAATATATATTTATTAACGAATAACATACAAATAATATTAAATAGTAAAATAGATAGAAAATTCTCCTTACATTGATTAGGTTCTTAGTGTGATATTCTTTCTTCGCTTAGCAAATTCAGCTGTAAATGCGAATAATATGAAATCGTTAATCGTTCCGTGGCCAGTATAGCGTTTAAAAGTTCAGTAATTAGTTGATAACGAAATATCCGAATTCTGTTCGCGAACACACCTCGATCTTCAGCACTTAACGAGTATGTATCGGCGAAGAATCTGGAGGAGTGTCGATAAGTAGGATAATGGCTTGCGCGTAAATATCGTAAGCACGCGAGCCTCGATTGCTTTCTCACTTGACATTACGGTCCGTTCATCATCCACGGCTTCAAAATGTTCGAGCATCTCAAACAAAGGCTGTCGCTGTTGCATGTGCCGCCCACGTCGTTTTTCCGTGGAAAAGATTAGCTCTTCCAGACACCAGCCTATAAGTACAGCGCATGCTGCAAGTACAATAGACTCACCTCGTGCACTCGAAGAAGATCCGCGACAACTCGTGATCTTAAAACTGAAAGCTTTCTCTATTACGTTTCACAAAAATATATAGGGTAGCTGTACCAATTACTGTGCGATCATGCTTCGATCGTACTTTATTTTAATATTATTCGTCGCATATCATTTCGTGCATTTCACTTTACTTTGTTTGTTATTTTCGTTACTGTTTTCTTCATTATTAAATCACTGCTTGTTTTATCTAGAATCGTATCTTACCTATAGGCACCTAATCTAAAACGTTATTAAATTCTGTAATTATAAGAATATGAGAATTATTGAAAATTTTGTTTGTCTCGCGAACGAGTGTACATTGTTCATTGAATTGTACAAATTTATTCGGGGCATAATATTTTAATCTCATTGGGAAAGATATCACATTTGCCTTAACGATTAGATCGAAAGAAAAGTTTCATTTTTGAAAGTCACACAGTTTTACAGAACGTTTTTCCAACGGCGAATTGCATGGTTCCGAAGGGTTTGCAGTTCGTGGAACAAATGAACTAAACACCCCATGCGGAACCCCAGGGGGGCGGCCATTTCCAGGGCTGCGCGGAGGACACATGCGATTAAAAAAAAAGAGAAAGAGAGAATAGTGAAAGGCTCACCAAATGTCTTAGAGAATTATCGTGCTGGGGTATTGTTGCGACTTCTCAAGAATGTGCTGTAGGTCGGCGAAGCATCCGAGCAAAGAGGGGTGGCTAAGTGACCGTGAGACATAGCAGCCCCTTTGTTATCGCGCTTCGTTTTGCTCTTCAGGAAAGAAAGTTCCTCATTGTCGTTGGCCCCGACAAGTGGCGTCTGGAAATCCTCAAACAGCGGCAGACCTACTATGAAAAAAAACTGGCGTCCTACGTGCTTAGGAATACGGTCTTCTAATTGAAGGGCCCATGTCCGGAACCGCACCGCCACAGTGGTCCGAAATCGTAAAACCACTGGCTGAATTCGAATTTTCAACTTCTTTCAAAATTTATACAGTTTTTGTTACAGATTCTTAAATGTGTACATAGAGTATACATGTACACATAAACACTGCTATAAGTCACCCTAAATTATACTATTTAACCCCTTGCACTAAATACATACATATATTTGCATACTGCTTCGAAAACTAATTTAATATCACTAATAGATTTATATTATTGTTCGGAAGTAGATAGTTTTTTGTAGATAATGTATCGGCACGAACGCTGGCAGGGGTCCAGGTTTTTGTGTCTCGTGCACTTACATTCTCCGAGTGCATATATGCACTCTGTCGCAATAACCGGTAACGTAATAATTCCCGACGTTTCCTTCGAAAGAATTAACCGTTTATCATTGGCTGCCAACACCCATACGTGTTCGAATCTTTCGTAACAATACGAAGTTTACGAAATATAAACATAAACTTTCAATTTTCAATAAGAAGAGATTCCCCCTTTCGTAAGTGTGTAAACTAAATATGAGAGTGTTCATTAACAATTTATCGGAAACATTGAAATTATTTATTTATTACCACATTTCATATTTTTAGTTAATGTTGTTGGTCAGCTCATACCACTAAGTAACTTTAAATTTCTAATTCTACAATTATCGAAATTACAGAAATGTTGTTACGAGAAACGATTAAATCCGTTCAAGCACTCATTGCAACAAAAGTCACGCGACATTTAAATAAGTTCAATCTGAACGTGTTTCAGTGCACGGTGTGTGTTCATTCGTCGAAGCAAATCCCACAATCGCAAAACATCCGTCCGCCGCGGCAACAAAAACATTGACGCCGACTTCCCTTAGCTGTTAAAATGCAACAATTAGTTCGCACGCTGACAAAGAAACCGTCCTCCCCTCGCATAAATTAGCGGAAGAAGCTACAGAGTAGATGTTTCGTGGCAGATAGGTATCGACGTTGTTCGAGGGGAGAAGAAAAGAGAAAGAGAGTTCCCAAATTACTGGTTCATTCTTTCCCAAATCAAATTGCGTAACAATCTTCTAGCATCGTAACGTAAAACGTTGTTAGCCTCATGATTGCCCTCCCCCTTCTTCCGTCTTCGTCCTCCTCCGTTTCCGTCACGTTGTACGTTCACTCACGTCTATTCGCTCTCCCTCCGCACGGTCTCTCCTTCCGTGGCCCTGTTCGGCAACTTCTCCTTTCCGCTCCCCTTAAAACCCGACTCCCCCTACTTCGGACCCTTTCCCTCGCCCCTCTCCACCCGCCCCTTTCTCCGCTACAACTGACCGAGGGGCCTCTCACCCACGCCGGGCCCTCGTAGTAAAAATGGCGGCTCGTGAACACTGTAGTAAACACCAGGGACGCACTCTGACCCCGGCCGCATTTTTGCCAAGCCACCTCCCCTCCTACTAGCCTCTCTTCCCTTTCGTTTCGTTTCTTACGCGGTCGAACAAATTAAGGGGGTACATATTCTTATCTCTGGGTTGTTTATGAAAATATCGGGTTCGTTCTACATTAACTTCAACGGCATTATTGGAAACAAAACTTCCCCAGGAACATCTACTTTCGTTATCCAAATTGTTGGTTATTATTAAACGCATCGTTTCTTAATAATTCCTAACGACTGTAGCTCGTTATTGCCTATTTAGCATACAGTGATGTTGGAAACCCCCATATTATAAAACATTTAGAAAAATGTCGCTGTACTATAAAACATTGAGAAAATAGAATATCAATAACAACAAGAAAGAGTAAAATTTCGCTCTGGACATGATTAACCCAGGTTATCCCGGATTAATCAAATGCCAGAGTAACTCTATAACTAAAATATTCTTCTAAAAGCATTCTAAGCGATTTCTGTGCTGAACAAAGCATCTGAAACGAACCCGAAGACGCCTCTGCGTCCCTGAGATCAGAGGCTGGCGTACACTCGACGCTATAGTTTACTACGGGCGTACTATCGCACACTATAGCACCGGGGCCGGCTCATAGACGGTTTACCGGGGCTCGAGTGTTTCCGTACCTGTCCGCAGGAGTCCCACGGGCGCTGCGGTCGGTCCGGAGCGGTCCCAGCCCTATCCGGGCATTGTTGCACCGACGCCTGACTAAGAGAGTACCCACTATACTGCTTTCCGCGCAAACCTCGCGTAGTCTTGTGTCTTGTGTTTGTCAACACCCGGTGGATCATGTACAGTGCTACCGACATTTCATTGAGGAACGATCGTGGATGATCTCCCGCCGATCTGATCTCTGGATAATCGTAAACTGTGTGATCCCGATCGACGATCCTCCATGCCCGAGTTGGTGAACCGAGGAAGAACGATGAAGCAGGAACAGAGACCTAAGAGGCAGGCCCTCTTCCAGATCGCCAAGGTTTGATATTAACGTTGATTTCCTTTGATGTCACATCGCGAAACATTCGAAATTGTCCCGTGATTTCTCGAGCAACACCTGTATACCGTTACCTGCATCTACCTGTTGATTCTCCGGCCGGCCCTGCTTGTTTAAATCACGCCGTAAACATGGACGCCAAGCCCTCCTCCAGCTTTCGTTGCATCTCGCTGCATCGAGCCGAGGATATTCGAGGATCTTTGTATAAATCGCAGTGAAAAGTAATCGAATTTAATAGTCATAAACGTTTTTCCGGTAAACAGTGGATCCTCCGCGATAACTGTTTCAGATTTAGAAGGTCTAGGATTCTCTAGTGACTCTCACCATTATACTTGTACAGCATCTATCAGATTTTAGATGCATCTGTAACTTTAGAATTTCTCTGGTCGATGTATCTCGTGAGAAACAGCAATAAACTCTTCCTTTTGCAACGCAGCGGTTTTCCGCGGTAGAGGGAAGCGATTTTATCGTCGTCGAGTTACTCGTTACATTTCTAGAGCAACTTTCTATGGTAATATTGTTTTATACAATCGATGACGTTATTCATTTTATCATTGATTTGAAAAAGGACGACTCGCTGCAATTTGAAACGATAAAAACGTTCAAGGAATTTAAGAATGCCAATATATTCTTTTCTACTTGTTGATATAATTCAAGAAAGAAAGGGAGGGTCTGTATGGTTACTGGTTTTCGTTGTTAACGCCGACAATTTCTACTTCGCATAAAGGTCTAATAATAACTATTTAACCTTCGTGCTAGCAAACAAACAAGTAATTTTTTATCTTCGGTGTTTTAAACTGCACCGATGTATTTTATGTGGCAGTAAATGTACAAGAAATTATTCAAAAAATAAAATAAATTAACACAGGGATTTGTAAACAGTTTTTTGATCGTGCTGTTGGGTTTACAGTTTTTTTGGAGACCGTGGAAAATCGTACTTAAAGGACAACCAGCTACTCGGTTATTTGTGTTTGTAAGTTGCGATGTTTCTTCTCGCGAAAGGAGCCCGGTCACGTGACATGGACGCGCGAAATGGAGTTCGGGAGTCTGCGCAGGTATCTCGGGTCTCCTTCGCGGGCGTTCGCAAAAAAGGTTCGTTCGCGATCGAATCGAAAGGAAAGCGCGGCATTCGCGCACCACATCGATAATGACAGCGGTGAGCAACGCGCGGTTCATTAAGTTGCGAAAAATGCGCACCTGGAATGCGGCGAGTCGTGATCCATTTTCCTCTCTTTTTTCTATCGCCTTCCGGCGAGGTGATTGTGAATGAACTGGTTTCCACAGGGATTCTTACGGAATGGTAGCGTTTGCCTCCTATGACGATGCAAAAAAAACAGAGCACTTTGCCTTCTCCCACTGTTTTATATTCCGAAGACAGAATTTCTATGTGCTATATACAAATTCGCTAATCTAGTGTACGAACTACGACTCTTTCGAGAAAAGGCTTCCATCATGTTTTATCGTTTGACAGTGGATCTTATGCACTTTTGACCAATTGCAATTTTACAAGGTGAATGTTTGTGTTCACAGCAGTGTTTCGAAATTGAAGCGTTATTAGATCTATTGAAATTTGCGGAAAGGGAGTTTGATTAGAGTCATAAACAACGGGAACACACGTTTTGCGGTTGCTACTTGCGACGGTCGCTGCGTAAACGAGTTCGCGGTCGATACGGTATAATGAATCGATCATGTGTGCCTGGAGATCGCATAAAGCAGTTGGTTACACATGGAAATTAGCATGATCGCGGTGGGAAACTTAGCGCGTCTATGATGAAATCCGCTTGTTTATGGGTTCTCTATGTTTCTCTGGAAAAATCTAGTTGCGGGTAAAGAATAGGCACTAGTTAATAACAGACTCTTTGCTGTTCTTTTATTACGTTGCGTAATAGATAAAGTTTAGAACGAAAGAAAAGTGGTTGTAATGTTCTTTTCTGCTGGTGAAATCATTTGAAACAGTTCATTAATTTTTACAATCAGCCTCTTAAGTGTCAATTTCTCTCTAAGAGTATGCTTCCATTTTCATAATCATTGTTGATTTTCGTTAAAAAATATATTCAAGTTTATTATCGTAACGAACGTTTCGATTTATATTTGTTAGCTTCTAGAAAAAATCGGTTCTAAACGACTTTAAAATGAATTTTTGCCGAGCTAATGCGTGTGAAACTGTGGGTTAATGAATACATGAAATTCTTAATCTATTCCGTTGAGGAGATCTAGACGAATGCCTTGCAGTCATGCAACGATAATTAGGTATTTAGAGCGTCCTGGAATTAAGAAGTGTGGTGTACGAACAGTGTTTCTCTGAGACTTCCTCCTGAATTTCTTTTTGCCAATGGCGTGTAGTCGAAACAACGCGTAATTAATGTTGTCTCTCATTCCAAAAAGCATTGTTATTTATTCATTCATTTTCTTTTCTTGTCAGTAGAATTACTTCTTTAGTATTGAAATTAATTCAAAAATTTTTGATTGTTTCTCTCGATAATTCTATAATTTAGTGGACAGAGATAGAATGTTATTTCTTTAAGATTTTTATTTAATTAAAAGTAGATATCATTGCATCGAAAAACCTATGGTTCATTTTAGCTTGAAGATGGATTAGTTTGTTTATCCGTCCTTGTAACGTAATTCAAAGTTGCGAGGAGAATAATCATTTTTTAAAAACAAGATTTATATGCAAACGAGAGTTTCGATCCGTGTACCTGCTTTCACAGTCGAAAACACGAATGCACAGTGCGTTTTATGCGTCGAGAGGAAGTGCCCGTAATAACCGAGGCGTGCACTTGTCTCTCGAGTAGTATTGTGGAGTGTGGAGCTGCCTGACCCGGCTGCCATATTGATACGCTTGTGCTCGAAGGGCTCTGTTCACTTGTTGGATCCCACCAGTCTTTCAAAACGTGCCCTTACAATGAAAACGCTTTCCTGCACGTGCAACCATCCCGGCCCCAATCTTACCTGTCCGACGCCCCTGATTTGCGAATAATAAAACACACGCGAACGTAAAACCTGATCCGGAGGAAGATTCTGGTTTTTAATTTTCACAAAATCAATATTTTTGCTTATCAAATCATTTCGTAACGGAGAGAGGAATAGTATAATCTAAATTTATACTGTGAATTTCTCGCAGACAGCCGACCTCGTTTTGACGGATTTAAATCAAATAAATTACTTTAAAAAGCATCAATAAATTTCAATCCAACTTAGCGAAGTGACTTGTGAAAACGGCTCGCTCTGTTTCGGTCTACTATCTTTTTCTTCGTGACGAAAAAACACGTATTAAGCTGTTAGGTATAATGCAATCAGAGCACTCGAGATAAGTCGACTTTATTACAATTTCAGATAGAGCAATTAACTTAATTGCGCGAAGCGTGTTTGCTGCGAAATGAGACAAGAGTATACATTATTTCTCGATTTCTTGCGCGAATAAATTATACCTCGAACGAATGTCGCAAATAATTCAAAAGCTTCAACGTGTTATTTTATTTATGTTTCCGAAGCGTGTGCTGGCGATTCGGAAGAACACCGGATATATAGTTAGGCCGTGACACCGGAAAGGCGAAAATAATGTTCCGCTATGGGACAGGACATGGCCGCGGAAATTGTGATTTACTTTCCCTCAGAATAATAATGTGCTCACAATACTGTGGACTGCTATCGTTACAACGAGGGTGCTGTCGCATTTACATACTTCCTCATATTGCGTGCACACCTACGCCCGTAACTTCTTTGTTTTCGCATCGATGGGAGGAACGTAGATTTATTATCAATTAGCATGCTTTAGTAACGATGTCATTAATGTAACGAAGCAAAAATCTCGGAATTCGAGACGTTGTACATAAATCAATAATTAAGGGAGTCTAGATCTAGACACGTTTTGTTTTTCAGCTATAAAATTTCATAGGATGAGAATTACGCAAACATATATGTATATACTGTTGGATCGGTATAGTTGTCAGCTACATTTTCGCTGTAAAAAGTATAATAATAGCGTTAACGGATGAAACGTTATACCTAATTTTCTGGAAACAATATTTTCGGTAAAACTGTTTTTTCAAAAAATTCAATACAACATTGTAGAATTTTGGAACACGCGATGAATTCAAATAAACGTAAATAATCCCGATTAACATACCGTTTCCATGTTATTAACGGTACAAATTTCCTGCAGCTGAACACGCGTCTTACAGTGTATTTTTCTCACGTTATAGGTGTTATGGCATCTCGACATCTTCCGGCGGAGCTTCAGGGAGCTTTCAGGACACGCCTGCATGCGAGAGTCGTGCATCTTCTGCGCCCTCAAGGTAAGCGAGATGGATCGTTTCGAAGGGAGGAAAAAAGGAACGCGAATCTCATTAAGACCGGCGTCATCGTAATGGTTAATACACTGGTGGAGAGAGTTTCTGCGCGTGGACAAAGCGATCCATTCCGCAGTCGACTATTATTTATTAAAACGCGCGATGAGCCGTGCAAATTGAGCGCGAAGAGAAATACTTTCACGTGCATACAGAGTGTCCGAACAATCGTGGTACAACCGGTCGTACGACGATTCTACCAGAGTTGAGCAACTATTTTATTTAAATAAAAATTTCGAATAAACTGGGTTTTCTCCAAGTGGGTTGTAAACCCACTTTATTCGACATTTTTATTTCGAGTAAGTTTAATTACATTGTAGGGTAGAATAAACTTTTAGTGAAGCGATTGAAATGATACAAAACCATGTCGCCATTTCAAACGCGCTAAAATTCGCAAGAACTGTTTTATGTTAGATAATTAAATTTATTCTATACACAGGATATTTTTTACGTGTAGAACAAATAGACGAGAACCAATTTGACACATCATTCAGAACGATCGTACATAGTCGAAGGAGTCTTAATTAGGCGGTAGACATCGTGAGAAAATTCTTCATCAAAAAGTCAAATTACCTGTGAAGTTTTTTTTCACGTTTACAACAAAATTGATTAGAACCAATTTGATACATGATCTCGAAATCGATTTCATAGAATCGAATGTGTCTTAATCAACGATACAGATCGTGAGAATCATTCCCGTCGATCCGAAAGATTAAATTAGCTGTGAACAAATTGTCACTTTTTCATGTTTAGTATATATTTTTTTAAATTAATCGAAGGTAATCAGCAACGCTGTAGAATCGTTGGAATATTTCTATATCATTGGCTACCAATTTGATATCATTTTGTTAACCTTCGTGTTCACGTATCGATGAGCACCGATGATTTACCAACAAAAGCGGACAGCCTTGAGTGGTTTTCGTACGGCATGGAGCTCGACGATAGCGTCTCCTCGAGTGTTATTTCGATCGTGTGATTTTTCCAAGTGGGTACCGCCTAGCCGGCTACTTAGAAAATCCCACGACGATAATGAAAACGCGAGGACGAGAGAGGCAGCAGCGGGATACTCGAGATAAAAGCGTCTGCCCGCTTGAAAACTTAAGACGAATAAAGATTACTTTACCGGACCCCCTCTGTCGTGTCTACTTCAGGTTACAGCGCTAATCTTCCGCAGGTAATCTAATCTAAAAAGCCGAGCGTCTCTCCTTTTCATTACGAGAGGACGAAGATGCTGTCCAGCTCATGAAATGGTAGTTGTTCAGGAAACAATTACACTGCTCCGCGGGGGGAAGAATGAAATATACCCTCTGTCAAAAGCTACTTTTGCAAACAGAAAGTGTACACGGTATTTAATATTTTAGCATTAGCGTTGGTTATTTTATAAATGATTTCGTAGGGATGCAATTGAAATTCCGACATCATAAAAGAAAAATCCTTAGACTACTTAAAATAGCTGGCAAATGGAGCTCGCAGATAAAGAAACGATAGCTTTGATTCGAATAATTTATCGTAGCATTTCAAGGTATGTGTTTCGTGCTGAAAGTATCTTTATTCGTTATCGAAAGAAATTAGACGAACGTTATCTGCGCGGTGCAAAACGTGATCACGATTTGCATACTATCGAAACATTTCCATTTACTTGCTCACAATAGAACATCGATGGAAGCGGTGACTGTAACGGGCCGCCCGGTGAGCAAACCTTTCTCCCGTAAGACACACATTCAGATGTGTTCCCTGATTGGTCAAAGGAACGGAAAGTAATACTCCGGACTGTTACTGGTTCATTGTAGTAAGCTGAGAGGCAAGTCGGTCGCTGACATAGAAATTTTATTCTACGTAGCGATCAAACCTCAATACACCGATGTTTAATGTTAATCTTCTTTCTAGTCATGCCTTACAACTAGACTGCAGATGTTTATGCAATTTGCAATTTTTCTAGACAGATTTTAACAAAGTGGTACCAAATAAAATTCTATTTTCAATGGTATTTATATTTGTGGGTCCAAGATAAATAAATATCTGACTAAATTCTGTCATATCTTATATCCTAGCATTTCTTGAAAATTTTCAGAGTACTTTTGTATTATTGTATTGTTGTAACGTTTCAACTAAATATTTATATACAGTGTTAACTCGTGAGCGGTGCTTATTATCTTTTACGGACCCAGAGATTCTGTCTCACAGTTAATTTTAGGCTAGGAAGCGAAACGATACGCGACGGAAACGTAGCTCACACATACACGCGAAACCAAGAGACGAAGTAGGCAGAAAACGCGTAGGAACCCTCCCCGTCGTTCTCACGGGGTTAATTAGTAATCTCGAGAGTTAATTGCCGCAGGCAAAGGGTACCGTGTTTTGAGTGAAGTTCGCAGGAACAGGGACGATCCTCCGGCTCGTAGGACTCACGTGTTTCTTTGTTGCGAGGCTCTCTCGCTCTTTATTATCTTCTCCCCGCTTCGGGCGACATGTTAAAATGAAAATTTACCGTCCCTCGTGATATTTTTCCTTTTCGGAATCGAACCTTGTAGAAATCGAGAAGCAAACGAACGAATGGAACGACGAATTACTAATATTTTATTTTACAGTTGTACGCAGAAGTCTTATTTTCTAAATTTCACCCATTCGTTTCTGTTATAAGTCTATAAAATATGCAGTGTATTAATTAGAGACGTCTTGACAGTGACGCAAACGGAATGCAAAAGGGATAAAAAAGAAACATTTGGCTCACTAAGAATGAAAGTTTCTTCCGAGAAGGGAAGTACTCCCGCATTCCAAAGAAGGGGTACGTGTAACGCAGAAGAATTCGGCCTGACCAGAGCGACTATAGTGATTCACCAGAAACGTATTCGGGGAGGTGGAAACTGCTTTAGGGTTAGAACGGAGCGAGACGTGACTGTACCACGTGCCGCGGGCAACTCTTCCGATTTTACGACCCTCCGATCTCACGCTGTTCGATTTCGTCTCTCCGGAACACCTTTGTACAATAAAAACTTTTTCACCGATGTCAATGCACGAATCTCTTCAGTGTGATGACGCCAAACAACTCCCCACGAGTCATCGCGCAAGGATTGTCAAGAACGTTTTCTAAAGTTGAGTGTAAATCCTTTCACAGACGAAAATAAACTGCTAACAAGCTCCATCTCATTTTTATCAGAAATGCATAACTCTTGTAATTGTTCTTTTCATTTTGATAAACATTAGTTTACTTCGAATGATTTGTCACGCAAATAATTAGAGGACTTTATCGATCTTTCGATCGTTGTCGTCGAATGAACAGTTATTCCCCTGGACTTTTGTACATTATACGTGACACCCAATCTGGCAGAATTTGTTCTCATTTTGTTCATTGCTCGGCGTACGATTTGCGGTAGCATTGCGGTTGCAATGGGAGATCACTGCACCGGTTCTGTACACCATCAGACTGGTGATGTTCGTTTCCGGGGAGCTGGAATAGTTCCCTTGAACTTGCACTTCACAGTTACGCTGAAAATCACTTAGATTTTCTCAGGAAGTTAATTACTTTACGGTGTCATTTTGCGTAAGCCTATTTCCGACTGTTCTTAATGCGCTACTGTTTACCTTCCACTGATTTCTGTGCTTCTATACGCGACTGCGAATTTTATGCGTTTACGACCAAAATGGGTAGGTACAATTTAAAGTATTTTAAAGCAATAAACCGATCCGAAGAATTCCAGGTCAACATTTATTGTAACATTTACTGTCTTAATTTGCACCTGTTCGTTTTTGTCGTAAACGCATAAATTCCACTGTCTATTGATTACGTAGAGATTAGCCTAATTTTAATTGTTTTATGAAGTATTAAAAATTGCAAATATAACATTGAACTTAAATATGAAATGTATTGGTCGAGATTAGGGTAGATCAGGTCAAACGGTATTATTTAATATTCTTACCATTTAATATTCTTTAATATTTTCTTTAATATCTAATATTGACGAGGGCAATATACATTAATTCATCGAGAAGTACTCAGAATATCGTAAAACGAAGATCGATATCTTTTTCGATGACGTTGGCGTTCATCGAGTGTCAGTATTGGACGCACAGGCGTGGGACGATACTAGTTTCCATTTAAATATTTATGCAACGCCGTTTCTTGCAGGGAGCTCGTTCAGTATTCCGGTTCATTTAGGAAGAAGGAAATACTATGAGACCTACGCGTTTTAGTTGGCTACTTCGCTTACGCACGAACGCCCACGCGATTAAATAACAAACGAGTAGCGAAAGTCATCCGATAGTTAATATTCGACAGTTAATGATTTAAATCAGAATATCAGAATATTCCTGATCCGAAACTAATATAGTCAAACTGTGAACTGCTTATATTTAACAACAAGGTTTTCGAAATTCACAAGCTTTTCCTAGCAAACCGGTTTTCAAAAACTAACTTCTTTCAAAGGATAACAAGAAAGCTTGGCAAGCGTGTAGCTGTTGATTGTGCGAAATGAATGAAATTTCGTGGAATTCAGTTTCCCGGGAGTTTATCAATGGCAGTAGCACGGTTCGGAAAGAGATCGAAGAGAGTGCTGGATTTGCTGAAATCGCTGAATGATTCGACGTAGTATTATCCCTCTGGGCTGCGTCGGACGGGTTGCTCAGGTATACGCGGTATACCTGTGGCCACTTTTTCCCTCTACCCATGGTTTTTCGTGTTGAACACTCGCGTAGGCTGTGTGTTGGTGACACAAGATCCAATGGAATCGTGTCCACGCCAGGCTGGACATGTAGAACTGGCTTTGTCCCAGTCCTCGTAGTACGGGTCTCTCCCGTATTCTCGTACGATTCACGTACACCTTCACGACCACACGGAACCGTTCCTCGTGACTCTACGAGGGAAACGGTGGACCTCAGGGACGTACGAACGTACGAACTCGACGGAGTCTCCTGGTCTAGGACTTTGAAGAAATCAAACGTTTTTCTTCATGGTTACAATCATTACAACTTCTTTCTTTTTAAATAATTTCGCTAGAAACAAAATAATTTACATTTTATCTACATTCACTTTAATGCTTGTTCCTCTGTGGGCTACCTGGCTCGTTCAACTTCTCGAATATGTATTACAGAAGTTTTGATTTCGTCTTGAAAGAAAGACATAGCATTCATAGTTAGTCACTTTTTTATTATGCTGAATATGAAGCAAATAATGGGTTATTTTATTTCTTTTGATTCTTGCTACAATTATATTAGTACTAATTAAAATACTACTTGATTTTTTTATTAAGCTTTTACAATTTCAAGTAGTTTGACTTCAAAAAATTATATTGTATAGTACAAATGATAGAAAATGTATATATACAAAACAATCGTTTATTTTTTCATAAAAATTTCTAAACATAACTTTACAACAATTACTTTACTTTGTTTAGAATCGATTTTACGCGAACGCTTTTCTAACCAGTTAAAGAATAATAATTACTGTCTGGCTTCTATAATACATTAGACTTCGTACCCTAATTCAAGTGCACAGCTGCACCTGTACCCACTCTTCCCGAGGGGTGCGACCTGCTTTTGATTGGGTGTTCAACACGAGTCATCGTTATAGAAACAGCATGAATGCTATATAAACCAAACATGGTTTACGGCATCAATAAATAAATAATTAAAGACAGCGTGGTAACTGCCAAACTGATCTGACATTAAAAAAGTTCTCGTTCTCTCAAAAGTGTCCGAACTAGTGTTCCTGATTTCTCAACATTTTTCAATTCTTGAGAATTCTCGAGAATTTTTAATAAAATAAAAAAATATTGGAAATCTTATGATATTTGGAATATCGTTAATAATATTTATCAAAAAAAGCGCAAAAAAACTTCAACTCAATGTTTATTCCTGTCCAATATGTACATAACTTTAAAAACAAGTTTTTAAAATGGGTTTTAATTTTATATTCTGTTCTTCCTCTACATATTTCTGCAGAATATCATGCATGATCTCGCATCGACACGCATACACGTAGGCATCAATATGCTGTTTGTAGATATGCTTATACGTACACGATTGATTAGTAATATTCAATTTAAGTTAATTAAAAATTCATTTCCGAAAATATGTTATAAAATAAATCAAATTCATAAGAATTTTCTTAGATTTAAATTTCTCGAGAAATACTGTTATTTCTCGAGAAGTAAGAAATAACCAATTATAAAATTTCTCGAGAAATTCTCAAAAAGGAACACTAGTCCGAACGCGACTGTGTTTCATTGTAGGTATATCGTTAAAGTAAATGCAAAATAAAAACTAGATTTTTCGAAAGCAAAACCATAACGCCGCGTTGAAAGTTTTCACGACGATAACGAACTAGAAAAGAGGTCGCCAGGTACCCCGAAGGGTATGGCACTGGTTGGGCTGCTGGTCGGCCAGGTTGGTGAACGTAGGACAGCTAACCAGGTGACGTCATTGGCTTCTTGGGTCTATGTAGGGCCCCGTAGCGGGGCCAGGGGAAGGGGGATCGCCATACGGCCCCGTGGAAAGAAAGAAGAGGAAGATAGACGACGAAGGGTGGGGGGTGTTCTCCAGCACCGTGCGAGCCGTTGCTTTCAGGTACGAGCGTACGGTGCCGCGTGCAGGTAGTCCCGTGCTCATTCTCCATGTTCGTCGACGCGATCGAGCCTTTTCGCCTCGAAAACCAAGCGAACCCGGACCTATCCTCGGAATAAATTGGTTCGCCACCCCTCGTGCACCGGACACCGTATCCGAATAATTAAAGTGTGATTATCGCGAGTTAACTCATCGACAAGCGTGTGTAGTCGACGCAGAAGCCTTTGTGCAAGAGTGGAGGAGCGTGATCGAAATTGATTGCTTCGAAGCGAGTTATATTCCGTGATCGTCGACGAAGAACGGGAGTAGTCGAGAAGAGGACCTTTCGAGGTATCTGGATCGAGGAAGATTGACCACGTGTTTCTGGAGCAAGGTGTGATCCACAGAAAGGTTTCCAGTGTGCTTCGAGAGATGAATTTTCGATTGTGTAAGAGTCGAGTGGATTACTAAAGTGAATTTGTATGATACTAAGGACTGAGTCTGCTTCTGCGGGCGTGCTAATGCGAGGAAGTACAGCTCGGTCGAAAAGAAGCCTGTGAATTTCGCGGAAGCCGCGCGTAGCGGCTGTCGCCGTGAATTCGGAAGAAAACTGTGCCAGCGAAACGGGCGAGAAGCACGTGGCACGGCGAAGTGGAACGACTCGGGCGAAAGATGCAGCGACTCGTTAACGTCCGGAAGAGAGGACTGAGCGCCATCCAGGAAGCTGAATTTGTTAGTCACGCTCCGGAGCCGCGTCCCTTGAGCGACTCGCTTCTTCCTCGAACTCGGTTAGCCATGTGATCGAAGCCTGTCCACACGTTCGCGTACGAAAACTGATTTCGTTGATCTTTCGACGGAGTATTATCCGATCGAAAGGAGGCAGAACACGAACAGAGGCTGGCCGGTAGATTGAAGTGACTTCACTCGCCAAACGAGTTTATGCTTTTTAATCGAGTCTACAACTCGTCTGGCAACGGGTTCTCCTAGCACATCCGGCATGCGATTGCCGTGCACGATTCTTCCTGCAGTTTTCGCGACGGATCATCTGCCAGGGGCCCTTTCAATGCCCGGCCACCTGTTTCCATCGTGCCGCCCCTTCCTCCTCCGCCGCCTCGTGAAAGCCTCGAAATTGAAAGGGGATCGATCCTGAAGCGTCCGCCGCCTATTGCAAACAACGCTGCTCTAGCGAGATCTACAAACATAACCGATCGGCCAGGAACAAAAGGCGCAGCAAGTGCAAGCGACCGAAGTACAGGTAACGACATTTCAGTCCATGGACACTGCAAACAGAACTATCTTGGAATTTCTGTTTGCTCGGAGCAAGAACAAGAGAGAGAGAGTTATGTCGCTCTCCTTGAACGTTGCTCGTATCTCGACGGTCGAAGAGCGCGGAGGATGCGTCGCTGATGTTACGAGAACTGTAATGTTTGGACCTCGTGAATTTCGAGGGACGCACGAGGTTCTTCGAGGATAGAATGACACGGGCAGTCGCGTTCGCGAGAGAGATTTATTCCGTGGTGTCGATCGATCACCAGAGAAAATGTTGAAGTGGATAAAAGTCCGACAGGACACGTCGGCGACACCGACGCCGCTCGATCGCGAGAAAAAGGACGAGCCGGCAAAGGTCGAAGTTGAAGAAGTCGTCGCCATCATCGCCGAGGAAGAGGAAGACAGCGGCATGGAGCGGGAGGACACACCGTCCAACATCGAGTTGAACGATCTGCGGAAAGTATGCCGAATTGTGTAATCGATATTTCAACGAACGACAACGCGATGCTGCTTCGTTCTTTCTCCCGGTTTCTTGTTTCGGGGAACACGTGAATCATGGGGAAAATGTCGTCTGATACTTTTACCTCGAACACGCTTCCGGAACCTGTTCGATAGCACGAAGACGAATTAACTCGTCGTTCGTGATGCGTCCTTTACCTCGGATTCACTAATCGTCATCGTTTTTGACTCCATCTTGTTGCGCGATTTGGCCACTTTCTCCCCTTTCAGTTTCGTTCGTGCAATTTCTCTTGTTCTATTTTTTAACTTGGTGAACGGTCTATCTCTCTCCGTATTACAATCGGTGTTAGTCTGGTGTCGCTGTGTTCTTGTTAATTTATTAATTTCATATCAGATATGCCGCTACTTTCTCTCGGTATCTGTGGTCGACTGGATGTTATTGAGATATTTTGATCCGCAGTCTAGTAATAATGATACATTTTAAGAAACATGATGTGCTTCTGATTGAGATCAGATCTCCCCTGTACTTGTTCATGTACCAACTGAGGGATGCGACGCGAACAGATCGCCTCCTTTGATCTTTCGGTGATGCACAATCGTGTCCCATTTAGCCCCCTGCAAAAACTGTATAAAGCCGCGTCCATTTTTTCTGAAATTGTCGTAAATGTTCTCGAGAACGCATTAGGTCGGCAAGATAAAAATTAAGATCTGTGGAGCCATGCTCGAGAACACTTAGATCAGTGCACATGGCCCTCTTTAAAATGTCGTTAGTGCATAATTTCTTGCTCATGCCGCTCCTCGGATTTTCTGTCGTCAGAGATCGTATCTAGTCTTTTCGAGTTGCTGGCTAATGCTAAAGTGTCTTTCAATAATTAGTTTCAATTGCTACCATAAATCCTAGCCCCGGAAAATCACGAGAAAATGATCAACACCACAGATTAAGGATAATATCAAACCCCTTTTAACACATTACCGACCGGTGATTATTGCATAATATTGAAAAATCTGGTACATGGCTAAAATTTTTTTAAAGGAACTTTCAATAATAACAGAAATTTTTATTGTGAACTAACAAGCCATCCTCAATAACGTCATCTAATAATTTCATTTAAGATTGCAATGTAAAAGAAAATTTCTATGCTTTCTTTTGATACAGCACAATTATTGAGAATCCTATTAATAGGCTTCCGGTAGGTAAAGTGTTAATGTGAGAGTAGCACAAAGATAACTTACTTTACTTGTGTGCAAAGTTTCATAATCTTTTGAATTTACTGCTTCTCCGTTTTGATACTTGTTGGCGTCCCAGAGACTTCAGGCATGAAAAATTCGGATATTCGAAGTCCTGCTGTATCTATAAACTTTTCTGCCTGTTTCGCGATCGAGTAAACCGTAGCGGATCACTTTCATTCATCGATTTCACTCGCGCAGCAATGCTGTTTCTGCGGGCCGTCTGGTTTTTCCGATGCCAGGCTCTAACCTGCTTTGAACAGGTGCGACATCCTTCTCGACGCGCGTTGGACGTTCAGCTTGCTGTCATTACCATTACCATTGTCTCTCGGCACTAGATACTGATCGAGAAACTTTCGTTCAACCATTTCGCTCGACCATTTGTGGTTCGATCGGACCGCGATTAAACTTTTTATGAAAACGTTAGAAATCAAGTATTTCTCTTTCCACGTCATTAAAATTAACACTTCGCTGCACAGCGTCGCACACGTGCGTAGCAGCATTGCTGTATAAATCGCGCGCTGCGTATCGATTTCCTAAAACGTCGCGCGAGAATTATCCGATTCGTTGCATAGTTTACAGTCACGTATTTTCTTCGGCATGAGTTTTCTAATCTTTTTGTCAATTTCTCTAACGAGACATCGTTGAGCAACCACCCCGAAGCGGTACTTGTTGATTTCCTACGTGTGACCAATCTCTCGAAGATCGGTTACGAAACTAACTCGTTTAGCCCGCGCGGATTGCGAGTTATCTGCAGAAACATTTTTGCACAATCGTCTACGGAGAACGCATTCCCGGGAAAACCCGTAGAAATTTCCTCGTCGTGATTTTACACTCGTTTGTGGTCTCCGCGAGATGAAACAGATAATCGTTCGAAATTATCCTTGAATCTTGTATCGTTACTAGGCACGAAAGTTTCGAAATTCGTTATGGTGGTTTCGAAATGATTCGCGGCCGCTCGTTTCATTCATGCCACGGCGATATGCTGATTAGGGGAAAAGAAACGGGGCGTTCGCTTCTCGCGATGACTAAACGGGGGATTTCGTTCGGGTCGCCGATCCGATTTACATATGCCGGATTTGCATACGTTTATGTAATGGGAAATTGAGAGTGCGTGGGCGTTATGAGTTTCCTTTTGCAGTTTGATACGGTCCGGACGTCGAATACTGTTTCCAAATCGCGAAGCCGTGGCCAAAACCTCAAAACGCACTTCAACGTGAACAAAAATAGATATCGCTCGTGCCCATGAAAAACGTCGCTAGATTTTTTAACACTAGAACTACCGAGCGCTAAACGCAGTTGGCATACATTGCCTTATAATAACGACAATATACCATTTATTTCGATTTCGTGCAAGTTTTATTTAAATATGTACTCCAACAAAGAAGTTGACTAAAGAAATTTCTCGGAAAAACACATTTATACTTTTAATATTTCGAATCGAAAACAGTTCGCACCAGTCATTCTGATTGGTCAGGTAGTTCTAGTGTTAAATATAATTATTAGCTTTTATTTGTTTTTATTCATTTGTTCTTTGAAGCACTCTCCTGTAAAATTTGTGACGTTTTTCTCGTGCATGAGCAATATATGTAAGTATTAGGGTTTCCAGCCGCTGATTACGAATATGAATTTAAAAATTGTAAAAAAATATGTATATTAAATTCTATTGGTGAGTTGATACACGTTTTAGGGTAACTTAAACTCGACGTAGTACAAAGGAGAGAAGAAACTGACGCCACAGGACGACGACACTGTAATATGGAAACATGTTTTGGTAGTCATGAATATTAATAAGCGTCTTCAGGAAACCGGCATTTTGTATGACCACTAAAAGGCAGAAAATTTATTTCTTTGACGTGGCTTACCTTATTCATAGCCAGTTTTTCACCCATATCTTTTGAAAGAAACTCGTTTATACAGTCTGATAATATACACGTATATTAAACATTGATTAACGAGTATCTTAATACTTCAATTCGGATAAGGTATTGTAAAAAACGTTGTTATTATTCGGAAATAATATTATTCGATTAGGCTTGCATTTCTTACAGCGCGTAAAATTTTAATGGTAAATTTGATTCGTCCATTTAAAAACGCATATAATACAGAGTGATAAGATTTTTCATGACGTCGTGATCAGATAATTTAAGAGTGTCGTGTATCTTGATACTCCACGCGGTCCACGTGCTCCATGTACAAAAAAGGGACTATTTAAAAATTTAAACAGTCCTCCTGATACGTGGAAGGACTTCGCCATTGTTCATATCCTATTCTGTACACAATACATCCGGTTGTCGCGTCGGGGAACCTTTTCCACCAGAAACGATCATCGCACGAATATTACAGGGGATCGAAGAAATATTTAAACACGAAATACTCGGGTCTGGAAAAATTTATAGAAAAACCGTGATAATTTCGTAAGAAATGATCGTATGACAATAAATTTCCACTGGTTTTCAATATACACATATATATATATATATATATATACATACTGTTAAGTCTACATAACGTTCTAGTTCGAGGGCTTCGACTAAAAGACTGCATCACCTTGTTTGTTCCAGGACCTGTTCTCCCAGCTCCAGTTTTCGCAAGAGAGCGCGTTGCCTCCCGACACTCTCCGTCGAGCTTTGGCCGAGAGTTTTCTCGATCAACAAAGGTTCCAACTTGGATTCATGGACGATGCGGCGGAATGTTTCGTAAGTATCAATTACCTCGTTCCCTTTGGCCTGTTATGTGCGTTCCGCGACAAGCCAACCCGTCGGATCTAGGCAAAACGGGTTTCGGTCCCGCGTACACCAGATACTTCGCAATTTCGTTTTGACCTAGAATGCCAATCGATTTTTTTCTTCTTTATTTGATTTGTCGAATTAGGACGCCGATAACTACCAGTGTCCGGACCTTAAATGCGTGCTCTTCTGCTGAAACATCTTCGATGGAAACGCGAACGATCGTTTTCTCATTAGTCGAAGTTACAAAATTCCGATACTCACCGTTACAATGGAAAAAAATTGTAAACTTTTGTTGACAGGGCCGAACAAAGCGTTTTTAATTTCTGTTAATTGTACAACGCGTAACTCGAGCAGCAGCGTGTTCCTGCGTTCGTAGATAACGGAGTGGATCGATTGCCAGCGTTCTTAGATTGATTATAGTACTCTGGTAGAGAGACTGCATTCGCAACGTAACATTCATTTTATTCAACCGGTGTCGACACACGCACACGCACGTGCACGCGTAATTATACGCGAGTCCGCGGTGTAAACGAGAAAGTGGTCTCCCGTCGGGCTCTGTATTTGCTTAGACTCACCTACGTGTAGGTATCGTTGAGGCAATCCGCGGTATAGTTAGCAATTATAACGGAGAACTGGTTCTTGTTCGGTTGTCGGAATATTCAGTATCGCAAACCACTCGGAAAATCGCCTCTGCGAAGGAAATCGCCGTTCGGCGGGCACGGCGTGAATGTCGAAAGGGAGCGAGAGAGACGGGGAGAGATTTATGCTCGCACTTATACCGGCTCCTGTAATAGCCAATAATTCCGTAGGATTAGCAAAAACCATTTGATCCGGTGGTTCGTTTCCTTATAGGCGCAACATGTGATATATTTTGCAGCTAGTGCCGAACTGCGCACCCTTTACGACAAATTAACTTTTTCTGAAATTCGTTCGAACGACTTCAGATTTTTCTAGAACAGATCGGGACTAAAGAATATTACTAAAGTCATCGCGTTACGAGACTCGTCCTGCGTCCGAACAATGCGAAATCGATAGTTCTGCTAAGCACGGTTGATTTTCCAGAAACTATGAGAAAGATCGAGAGAACGATGGTAGTTAGATGACGATCGTCTCGCATCCTATTCGAGTAACTGTAATCGATAAACGATCACCGTCGAGTCCCCTATTTTTAGCTATTATCAAGATGACGAACAGAGTCGTATTAACGGAATCTCGTTGCAGGAAAACATTCTTCTGCGAATACACCTCCACATCGCGAACGGAGAAGCGGAGGACATGTGCAGCGCGAGACACTGTGTGCCACACCAGAAGTTTGCCATGACGCTCGTCGAGCAAAGCGTTTGCGGTGCCTGCGGCGCCACTTCGGAACCTCTGCCTTTTACACAGGTCAGTTTAATGCTCGTTATTATTTGCGACTGTGTAGTAAACGGCGATTAATGACGGTGAAATCATTTCGAAAAATCACCATTGGAAAATGACGATGCTACACTCGGATCTCGGCCGATCAAGAGTCTCTTGAATCTTTGGTAAAAGTTAATTGTGCCGAGGGTGTGGAACTTGTATTTTGCATAAAAATCCACAGTAATTGTAATGAACATAATTATGAACATCACCTTTAAAATCACTGAACAAAGTTTCTGTTCTTGTATCAGGAAAATGTTCTCTCCTGAAACTTCTACTTTCAAGAACCTTTCCATCCTGAACAGAGAACGCGAGAGCATAGTTTAAAATACGTTCCACATTTCTAACCGCATCAAAAAGTTTCGCAATTCTTCGAACCCCTGGTTTAAATGTGTTTCAACAATATTTTCGCTCCTCTTTCATCTTATTCTTCATTATCGAAGAAGTCATCTCCGCGCGCAGTCGTTCGAGGACATTCTATAATCTCCGCTCAGCCAACCAATAAAAATCGCCGCGCTATGGCTTGCAGACACCGAGCGTGTTTCTTGCGAAACTTTCCATCGGACCTCAAGGATAGAGCAGGAAATAGTTTCTCGGGATCTTTTCACCGCAGCATCTGTCGACGCGAATTTTCTACAGAGCCGCGAGCACAGCTTTTCCGTTTCCCACGTTGGTCGGTGGGCAGAGAAAAGCGATCGAAAGATCTGGAAAAGCTGGAATCCCTTTGTTTACCTTTGGAAACCCTTAAATCGACCTGGAAGAGGGTGGGGCCAGGTACGGCAGGTAGGAAAACGGGGAGAACAGAGGGAAGTTTCACCTCTTAGTGGGTTTAAGCGACTTAGCTGAGAAGCCTAAGCGCTCTAAGATACTGAACAGCCAAGTCGCTGCCATGTATGTAAACGGATTAAACCGATCGGGATTTGATGGTTCGTTGGTCACGATCGATTGGCTGGAACGGAGCTTAAGATTTTCGGGAAGCGTAATCAAATGACGAACGCTTTTGCTCTCGCGGTTACTGCGGCGATTAGCATGAAGAGCGTTCTCTTAGTTTCATCAAAAATAGACTCTCAAATGAGCCGTTTCACTCGTAAGTAAGTCAATATTAATTTGTATGATGCTATTCTTGAAATTATACGACTTCTATTTCAACCATTTATTCCATATACCAAATAGTTTACAAGTAATTTAGGTGGCCCATTTAGTTGAATCACCCTGTAGTATGTGTGTCTTCTTTCTACAAGTTTATTATAAATTTAAAGTTTAACTTAAACAGTATGTGTCTCTAATTTCGACAATTTCTGTTGACTTCCGGATTTCGTCGTTCTCGAGTTAATTTCATGGAAATCGGTTAAGCCCTGAACTCATCGGCTCGATCGCCGTTCCGTTTCATTGCTTGTTGATTATTTCGGCGACACTCGCGACTAGAATAAAAAAGGTTTCCGCGCCACTGGCGATCACGAGATCGTAGAATTTAATCACCGCGACGCATGCTCGAATAACTTTTATCGCCTTCCGCGCAAACAGTTTCCCCGGCGATTGTTTCCGGTTCAGTCGGCGAGGAAAGCGAAACCCTTGGCAATTCCCTTCCTCGGTTTAGATTATTCGATAATTGGAAATATCTCTGAACAGCCAGTCGTTCCAATCCGTAACTCACCCCTTGGAAAAACCCTAGCGCTGGAATCACTCGTTCCAGCCTCATAACCTCCATAATTAATTGTTTATATAATTTCTGTCGATTCCAGTTCGCTTGAGTTCAAGATAAATGATATTTTAAAATAATTCTCATAATGGCGACGGGTTGTAATTAAAAATTCATTTGGGGGACTGTGTAATTTCTGGACTGTCACGAAGATCGAAAGAATAACAGTGTGAAGAATTATAAAGCGTTATCTTGAAACTACCATGTGGAGCATGAAAGGGTTAATTAAATTTCTAGTTACCGGCATGAAATTAGTTCTCACGAACTTTGGGCAAGAAAGTAAGTCCGTCGGTCGTCCCGAACGAACGCAATAAGGAAACCCATATTTTCTTCCACAGTGCTTCATAATTACACTTTTTCTGTAACGAAATTATACAATTTTCCGGGAAGTTCATGCCCGACGCGTTGGGAAAAATTAGATCGCTCGTTTCAGCCGTACTTTTTCTCAAACAGCCGAGCTTATGCTTTATGGAAAGTGCTTCAGCCAGGCTTGTTGGAAATTCTCGATGCACCATCTTGTCTTTTTCATCTTTAACTCTCGAGTTTAATATGCTTCACAAAAAATTAGGAAAAAATTCATGAACAATGTTCATAATTTTGTTCACAGCTTTTTGTCACAGAACACTGCCCCTTATTCGGCTGTAGAATTGATTTAAACTTGAAAGTTCGAGTTTCCACTTCTTTCAAGTTCGACTGTAGATATTTTTGACTTTAATAGACAATTACGCCGGAGACTGCATGTTTTCTATCACAGGAAAGAAAAGCAGTGCCCTTTCGAGCACGTACGCGGCACGCCGGTCCGCATAATCGTGTGCAGAGCACAACACCTCACGTGGGTGGAGTTGTTCCCCCTTCGTGTACTCGTAACGCTGTTGTCGGCCGATTGTAAAAACGCGAAACTCGTTGCAATCTCGTATCGGTCATGGCCGATCGGTTTTACCGTCTCCAAGTGACTGCTGTTGCAAGCCGTCTAAACGATTCACAATAGGAGCAAAAATGTGTGGCTGAAAACTTTCAGTCCTTTTTTCCAATCACATTTAAATTTATCCGAGCTTGCAGTTCATTTTGATAATGATTCTTCAGTTCATTCCTATTTTCATATTTTCTAAAACACAAATGGAGAACATTTGAATGATTCAAAAAGCCTTGAAACTTTAGTTCCACCAAAATTCTAATTCTCTAGCGTCTAGTTTACATCATTAGCTAATCATAGTAACTCCGATAAGAGAATCAAGGATAATCTCAAAGAAGTAGAAATACTTCTGTAGTGTAATCTTAAAGAATACATATTCAACTGTTGCAAACTCCCAGTCCTTTTTTCCCAATCACATTCAAATTTATCCGAGCTTGCAGTTCACTTTGTCAATGATTCTTCAGTTTATTCCTATTTTCATATTTTCTAAAACATAAATTGGAGAACATTTGAATAATACAAAAAGCCCTGAAAAACTTTAGTCCCACCTAAATTTTAATTCTCTAGCGTCTAGTTTACATCATTAGCATAATCATAAGATAAGAGAATCAAGGATAATCTCAAAGAAGTAGAATACTTCTGTAGGGTAATCTTAAAGAATACATATTCCACTGTTGCAATGAAAAATCGTCAGCTTCTCAAAAGCTCGGTAACGTTTTAATTTTCTCGCACAGGTATTAATGGTTCTTACGTTGACTTCCTTGGTCCACAGATGGTCCATTACGTGTCAGCATCGGCGTTAACTTCGCAAGCGAGGCAAACGCCACCGAATTCTCGAAACAGCCCGGATCTTTTCGGACAGCTCCTTCGAAAGGCTGGAGGCATGGGCGACATCCGAGACTGTCCGGTGAGTAACACACAAACTTTTACGAATCGGGACTTCCCCTGTTCAAGACTATCTCACACCTGAAACGACAGTTCCGGTGATTCGAGGTCTTACTCATCCGGTCGGTGAGATCAGGTGCCTCGGACCTTACTTGGAAATAATAGCCTTTCAGTATGGACTTTCTCTTTGAAGTAGAACACCGCCGACAAGTAACATTGCATATTTGAGTATTCGGGGACGCTTCACGTTCCATCGGCGCGACCAAAAAGTTATCCGAATTTTGTGCGTTCGATATTCTGTGGTTTGATGCAAGATTCATTTTGTTGACAATTATATATTCTACTTTCCCAAATAATCTGTATTAATATACATGTGTTCCCTCTTAATTCATTAATTTTAAAAGCTATTAATTAATTTATACACCTAACCATGTCATTTTGTATAATATTGAAATGGCTTTTGCAAAGATATTTTACTATCTTCGGTTTGAAGGATAAACGTTTACAGGAAGTGGAATTCTAATAGAAAATGGTATTTTCGAAATGTTCAGAGTTCCTGCGGAGCCAAAATCCAAATCTGCAGGACATTGATGAATCGGCCGGAAATCGTTTCCGTCGGAGTAGTATGGGATAGCGAACGGCCATCGTTGGAACACATTATGGACGTTTTCGCAACCGTGGGAACGTCTCTTCGGCTGAGCGACGTTTTCCACAGTGTGGTAGACTCCCGATGGGGTGCTTCGACTGTGCACAATCTCGTTGGTGTGGTCACATATTACGGCAAACACTACTCCACGTTCTTCTTCCACACTAAACTGAAGGTTAATATACTATTACATTTCTATACCTACTCGGACAATTTATTTAACAATTCCCACCAAACAAACGAGACAACATTTTTATTTTGCATACCGATCCGCAGTTATAGATTTATTTATATTTGAGTTTCTGTTTTTATTTTCTGAAGACAATGTTTTTGGCAATGAAAGTTTTGCGAATTTTTGACAAATTCCAAAAATTTATAAACAGCTACGAACACAGTACAACGACTAGAATGTTGTTCCACATCATGGGAAATGTTCGATATTGATATAAAGATTGAAGAGTAATCGACGGAGAATAGAACGTTGATAATTTGTTGATTTCGTTTGTAGGTATGGATTTATTTCGACGACGCAACCGTCAAGGAGATCGGTCCACGTTGGGAGCAGGTCGTGGAGAAATGCAGAAGAGGACGATATCAGCCATTGCTTCTGCTGTACGCCACGCCTGGTGGAACTCCGGTCAACACGGAGAATGCTCCTAAAACAGTGACACCGTTCCCAAATGGAAATGGTTTGAAGACGCCACCGAAGAATAATGTTCGCCGATCGATCACACCGAGTCCCGAGAAGCCATCGATCAATAGCACTGCTAGACGTGCCATCACACCGAATCCAGATAGTCCTCCTCATTTTTACACGCAGCGCAGGATTTACAGCGATTACCAGAACCTGACCGACATTCAAAACAATATCTTCGGCAATCAAGTAAGATTTCGTACAAGATTGTCAATCAATTCCATTAGCTACCCTAAACCTGCAGTTACTGTGTTACAGATTACAAACCAGTAACTTGCAGTCCTTTTTAAACGTCTTTCTACTTTCCTTTCTTGTCTGATTATTAAAATCTCCTTTAACTCCTCCTTTCTCCCCTTTAAGAATTTAAAAGCTTCAATGTATTAGGATTGGATACATTTCATTTAAAATCATCCTTTGTTTTCGTAAAGGGCGTGGACGTGGTCGACGGCGATGTGGAGGCAAAGTATATCAGCAGACGAGCAGTCGAGAGTGTAATGCAACAGCAGAAGAAGCAACAGATGCAACTGACGCGTAGTCTTAGCGCTGGTTCATCGCCACAGGATGGCATCAGCATTCCGGATCACTTGAACGTCCCACGGAGACGAGATTCTGGAAATTGGTCCGGTGATCGAAACAGTGCCTCTTCGAGTTCTTCAACAACCATGGATAATCCGTATCTGTACATCGTAAACAAAATGCAGAGGAACTCGGGGGTGCCTAAGAGTCCGACAAGCAAATCCGGAGAACTCTCCAGTAGCAGTAGCGGACATTATGATGCTGGATACGATTCGTATTCTTTGTCCTCTACAGATAGCCTTCCACTTCAGCAGGGTCTAAAGCACAACCTACAGGTATATACGAAGCTTTAAACTTCCTTAGAAATTACAAAATGATGTAGTATCTATGTTAAAAATACGAGTGGAAAATAAGTTACTAGATTAAGTCGTAGGTTTATGAAAATAATAGAAATGGTTTACCACAGCTTGCTCAGATCCCGGAAGGCTACCAAGCATCTTCAGGCGACGATTGCGAACGCCTTTGCAAAGAAACCGACGCGTTGTTAGACAAATCCCGAGCAGCTGAAGATGCAGGGGATCTCAGCACTGCGGTAGCTTTATGCAGCGCTGCCAGCAGCAAAGCTAGAGCCGCAATGGATGCGCCATATAACAATCCCCATACAATCACCATAGCGAGAATGAAGCACAACACGTGTGTCATGCGAACGAGGAGTTTACACCGAAGAATGCTGCAGGAGCAGGCTACTGCTAACGGGGAGAAAGAAGGTTGGTATTCAACTCATTGAAACAACAATTTAGTATAATTATTTAATGCCTCGATTATCGAAGAACGGTCGTATTCATTTCATGCGTTAGGAGAACCACTAAATTAGACGAATAATGCGTTCGTCGTTTCAGAAGGTGCGCCAGAAGGCAGACATTCGCGAGAGAACAGCAAGTCTGGTCAGCACTCTCGTCAGAGTTCGCGAGACAAGGGGAACCATTCCAGGCAAAACAGTCGAGAACTTCTGACAAACGCAACAACCACGGTCGCAGACAAGCCTGCCGCGAAGAGTATCGAGATTTACGCGACTCTGCCCAAGAAGAAGACTCTGCGCAGCAAGGCGACGGCTGTGAACGTGATCGAGGACGAAGAGTACATGCTGTACGACAGGCCGGTTCAAAGGACAGGTTTATTCAGTCGCGCGAAACGCTGCGACGATGACAAGAAGGACAAGAAACGGGCCCGTAGTGAGGAGAGGAACAAGAACGTCTCGAAAGACTTCTCCATAGCTCCATCGCGATCCTCGCCATCTCCTAAAGGGGCGAAAATCGAAAAGTCCAAAGATAACGTCGACGTAGTCGGCGGCAATTCGCGAAATCCCCAGCCGAATGCCGTTAACGGGGAGCAGAAGCAAGGGAAGAAGCAGCACAAGATTCGCAGGAAGTTGTTGATGGGTGGATTGATCAAGAGGAAGAACAGAAGCATGCCGGACCTGCGGGAAGGACAGGACGGCCAAACGAATGCGAGCGTGGAAGGTTCCTCCAACACCTTGCCGAAGCAGTCAGTGGACGATTCCAGCGTAGGTTTGAAGGGCAACGAGGTGTGTCAGTCTCTGAGTGGTTACTTGTCAGAGGGTCACTTGGAATTCACCGGGAACAGCAACAGCAGCCCTAGCAACACGAGCAACCCGAACCTGGAGAGAAGTCGTTTGATGCGAAAGAGCTTCCACGGAAGCGCTGGCAAAGTGTTACACGTAGCGAAGGTACCCCCACCTCCTCCGCTCAGGACCACTTCTCAGCTTAGCAAGTCTAAGTGTTCGGGCGAAGTGCACAACGAGCAACAGTCGGACAAGTCCATACACCAATCCGATGGACAGTGTTCCTCGAACACGGCCCAGGAACAGAACGGAGCTTATTGGAACCACATGAGCAGCGGAAATTCGTCGAACGGTGCCAACAGGAATTCGAACTATACGGATTACTCGTCCGAGTCTCATTCATTACCGTTTCTACCCTCCTACAGCATGGAGCAAAGTGCTAACAACGTGTCGACGGCCAGCCAGAATTACAACAACAAACCTCGGATTCAGGATGATGTCGTTCAATATGCTAACGGAATCCTATACGAGCCTACGTTCGTGGTAACTCGAGCGGACGTTCACAACGAGCAGAGTCCGGTGAAGCAACCGGTCCAGGGGGACATGTTGCCTCCGTATCCTGAGAATGGGAACGTGTCCCATTCGAGGCAGCCTAGCGAAGACTTTCCACCCCCGCCGTATCCTTCGATTCACTCTGTTTCTCATTCGAGGCAAGCCAGCGAAGACTTCCCTCCACCGCCGCCACCGATCGATGACACTTCCAATCATGTTCAGGACAGCCAGCATCAGTATCAGCAGCAACAGTACCAACAGCAGTATCAACAACAACAGTACCAACAGCAGCAGTATCAGCAACAGCAAGCCACGATTTCCATGCAACAACACCAACAGCAATTGGAGAACCAGCAAATCAGTACCTTGTTGACTCAATTGCAGGTGAAGAGGGATCAAATCTTGACGACCAAAGGTAGAGACGATAGGAGGCCATTGGAGCAAGAAGACGAAGAGAAATCTTCCAGCGAAACGTGGCTCCGCGAGTTACAGGCCAAACAAGCTGAAAGACGATTGAAGAAACAGAATCCTCTCGATCAAGATATCCCGAAAGTTAGGTCATCGCCCCCGACGATCGCGGGCCCAACAGTTGCGAGAAGGACCAGCGATCTGATGATGAACAGTCTGGTACAAACCTTCGAGCAAGTCGGTCGAGACGTACCTGATTGTCCCCGTGTTGTTTCCTCTGTGAAAGATATGGCAGCTAGGTTTGAACAGATCAAATTACAACCCGTTCCGAAGACGGACACGGAGCAAAAACTTCCAGGGAAGCAAAACTGTGGATCCCCCTCGCCGATGATGGATGTCTCTCAAGACGTCCAGCAAACAGACGAATCGAGGCCGCTGAAACTTTCGTCGCAAAACTTAGCTGCCTTTTCCAAACCCGAGACTCCTTCGAGTCAGTCGATCTTGAATTCCAGTTTCGAATCGAGTTCCAGTCAGAACACTTTCATCTCCACCGCAGCGGTCAGCAATCCCGCGAATGGACAGCAAAGCGGCCTGAACGCTGCGCTCATGTCGATGTCTCTCACGCTACCACACGAGAACGGTTTGCCGATCGATTATCCCGAGGATGACATAAGCGAAGTCGCCATGCAGAACACTATTCAGAACACCACCATCTTGCCGAGCGAGGAAGACATCGCTCCCAGAAAGGTGAAACGCAGAATAGGGAAAAAGAAAAGCGTATCGTTCTGCGATCAGGTAGTTCTCGTGGCAACGGCGGAGGATGACGAGAAGGACTCGTACATACCAAATCCGATCCTGGAGAGGGTCCTTCGCTCGGCAATGAACAAACCAGAGACTGCTCAGGTTCTCCGAGAGATCAGAAGTCTACAGGAAGCAGAACTGAGCCGCGAAAACGGTACCGTCATAAAGTTCCAACAACAGACTCTACCACTGAAGAGCGAGGCTGACAGCATCCCTGCGACACCCTATCAGGATCAACTGAGAAGCGTGAACCCGATACCCATTCCAGACACGATAAAGCCTGCGTTCGCTAGGCAAAACTCGAACGAGTCGGTGGGATCGTTGTCGGACAAGAAACTTTGCGGTTCGTACAACAACGAGGGCCAAGACGTTGTCAGAGAAACGTACCCGGGGCTCCCGAATGTATCGAAACCGCCCACTTCATATTCGCCTCAGCTGCAACAACAGATCAGGTACTCCCAGAATGGATATACCCCTTACGTACAAGCTACGTATTCCCAAAGCCAGACCTCTCATCCGAGGAATCAGAGTATACCGATCTCTCAAACGCAGAAACCAGCCAGCCCGTATCCCAGCCAGATGCACAATCAATACGTTCCGAACAATGTGCAGCAACAGAAACCCATGTGCCAAAAGAATAGCTATCAAACGTACTACCAGCTGGAGCAACAACACAATCAGGTGAACAAACAGATGTCCCAGCAGCAACAGCCTAACGTGAACCAGAGGATCGGGAACCACAATGCTAGCCCCATAACGGTACAACACTCGCAGCAGCAGTTCACGTATCAGCCGACACAGTCACCCAGTCCTTATCAGAATCAGTACACCCACAGTTCCTACCAAGGTTATCCTTATCAATCTGTTCCTCAGCAGAACAGAACGAACCAACCGTTGCCACAATATCAACCGCCGCCGAATCCACCCGCCTCTTATCAGCAGCAGCAGGGGGTACAGAACTACCAGCAGAGACACGAGAACTATCAGAGACCCCCGCAAAAGCCTGATCAGCAGAACATCTTGGCACCAAACCAGACGTACCCGAATCCTCTGCAGAACGGGCAGATACAGTCGAACATGAAGTACCCGACCTACCAGCATCCGCCTGTGTCCAAGCAGAGCAAACAGATGCACTTTGTGACCACCGCGAAGGCCAATGCCACGGTTGCACCACAATCCACGTCTTCCTTGCAGAAACCTGCAGTCACGCAAGCGGCCAGGACCGCGCCCTGCCATCTCTGCCGAAAGAAACAGGTCACCGAACCGGCGATCTATTGCTCGGACTGCGACTTCTATATGTCCCGCTTCCGGCCTAAGAACTAAAACCGACGAATAACAAAATGAATCGAGAATTTTTGAGATTAGACGTTTATACCGAAATGATAGAATTCTCTGTTGTTTTCAGACGATCTGTATTTTTCTCGCAACGTTAGGAGCTGTTTGGTTCAATAGAGGAGAGTCCCCTGTTTGTACAAAGTTAGATTAGGCGTAGACACGTATCATCGAAGACCTTCGTCGTGCAGCTATTAGTTTTAATTAAACGTGTATCATTGATCGTGTATTTAGCGTCGCTTGTAATTTATGGTAAATCGTGTAGAAGAAAGTGTACCCGATTTGATAGAATTGTTTAATGCTTTCCCCTGTCTGGACAGATAAGTTTGTTCTTTTATTATCGTCAAGTATTATTCCCCCACACTTTGGTTGTATATAACATTGTCTTAGACATAGTCTGTGTAGTTTCTCTTTGTATAAAGTATCCGTTTTAAGGATTGTTCGTAGGCAGCTGTAAGTTTAGTTAAGCTTAGCTTCTAACGTTTCTGTTTTACGCACACGTTCGACGTCGCATTGTACTTCGTTCAAGAGACATACTGTCAGAATTGTGATACTAGCCATGCTACACAAGAGTTCTTATCGTTAAATTGTAGAGACAGCGTCGAGGGCCAGATCCAGAGAGAGCTAAACGTAGCGAGCGTAACGGAAGCGTGGACAGAATATGATCTCTGATGAAAGCGTGAAGATTTTTTTTTTATTTTATGTTGATAGGCGTTGACGTTTCTATATATATATAAATAAATATATTGTGTACTTAAATAATTACGTTACATCGCGCGATCGACTGCGTATTAGATCGTTGTACAAATCCACGATTTTATACGTTTTGTATGAGTATTTTGTTTTAAAAATACTTGATTTCCCCTCCCGTATGACATTGAATAAAGCGCTATCAAAAGTTCTGTGCGAATTATTTCAGCCTTGAATTACTAATTGCAAGATTAGATTCTATATATAATAGTTCCATCTGACATTTGAATATTAAAAGAAAAACTAATATCAAGAACAAGAAATTCCTAGAAATATTGTAAATAAAGTAATGAAGCATAATTTTAGGAGAAACAACAATTCCTACTTCAAATTTTATATGAGATACCTCAATATGTAAATTCAAAATATTTCGTAGACGAGAATCGTTACAAGCAAGCATGGTACGCGCCGCGTCACCCTCAAACCAGTGCCCTCTACTTTTGTTCGCTCTCGTTTCTCTCTTTGAAAGAGCCTTCTGCCTGATTCGCCTTTGGTCTCCCGTGGATCGGAGACTTCTTCGCCGATTTACACCTTTTGCTCGTCGTAAGTCGTAAGAAAGGAAGCTAAAATGAATATTGCAATCGTTCAGACTTCCTTTGCGGGTCTCTCTTGCAGCAACCTCCTCGTGGTGAGACCTGGGCAATCGGTATTATCCTCTATTTGTAAGAACTTCCAGTATCTTATCAATAGAGGATAATATCGAGCTAATAGCTGCACATTTTCAATTTGCGATAACATTATATGTGTAGGGTGTTCGACTACAAGTGGGAGAAAATTTAAGGGGTGGTTCTTCGTGATAATATTAACAATGCAACATTCACCTAAAATACGGCAACCCGACCAACAGAGGTGTACGTTGCGCACGTCATAGAGGCGCACGACAGTCACGTATCAGATGCATGGATACCTTGGTTCTCATTTGGGACCCCAGTGAGGTGAAAATTTGTTAAATGTTTCTACTGTTATCATTTTATTAGATTTCTTCTTTTGTATCTTTTCAACCTTGTAAAATTAACATGAATACTTCGAAAACCAGTGTTAATGAATATTACATTCTACTTAAATTAAAATTAAATAATAAAATATTGCCGCGACCTTAGCATAGTTGGTTTACATTTCCTGCGTGCCTATACAATATATAGTATACAACAAATCTAAAGGAACAGTTGAATGACCGAAATCAAAGGTACCGCGCCGAGTGTCGTCTCTTGTTCTATCTCTCTTTGCTGACAAAAGTGGCGGCAAAAAGACCACGGAAACTCTCATAACCTCTCTGGTAGTACATGCGCGATGTTCGTATAGAATAATATACATAAATAGAAAACGGTGGGAAGTGGGAATACTATTTATTTAGTTCACTTGCTAACTTCAGATCTGTGTATGGTGTACAATAATTAACGTTTAGCACATCGAAATGTGGTGGTTAAACAATTTATTCTGCAAGAAAACTTCAATAAGACTAAATAAGCAATCCGATTTGTAGATAATTGAAATGTCCAAATAATTTATAATACATGTGTTTTGTCGTACTAATGTGTCTAAATTAATTTAATTCATGTTATGTGTGTTTTTTCCGGTATACATACATTATATACGATTGTCTACATATTTATTTGTTGAGAGACACGTAGCATTATAATAAAAAAATATTTATATGAAAATTGGAATAATATTATGGCATCATTGTGCGTTCTGACGAATATCGTGGTCAATACAAATTTGGGACACAAGATATAATTAAACGTTTAACTCGTGTCTTTGTTTATATTTCGCTTTTAAGATTCAAGTCGTATGATTAATTAAATATTGAATGATCAGTAAAAACTCGAGAAAATGTCAAAAAATGTACTGTCACGTCCGAAAGAAATTCAGCCAACGTTTAAAGGATTCATTGAAAAATTTAAAAATAAACACCAATCTGCTATGTCCAGGTATCGAAATCGTATTTTACATAATATTTCATTAACAATCTCTAATGTTATGTCAGAAATATAATATAGAAATGGTTTCTTATTTAATATATTTGTACTCGTTATTTCTATATTAAATATACATCGAGATACATCCTTTAGAATAAAAAGAAAACAAAATATCATATTTTACAGTACCCTGAAATCGATAGACACAGATTCTAAGTTAAACAACAGTTTAGACACATCTAATAGTCGTGAACCTTATAGTGCTGAGAATAATACAATAAATTCTAGAACCAGTATCATATCGATTGTAAGGAAATTTTTTCTTCATATAAGAATACAATAATGTTCTTCAAAGAAGTGAATGTTGTATATTTCATTTAATTTTTATCTTTCTTTTAGGGTAGTTCCGATGACTCGTTTCACTACGTCAAAACTTCTATGGAAGCACAGGAGGAGAACACTATTAATTCATCTAAAGACGAAGATAAAAGTCCTGTAGACGAGAAAATAATGTCAAGTCCAACGTTCAAACCAAAAAGTTTGATTCGACTGAAGCAAAAGTCAAAAATTCAGTTTATTCATTCCTCGGATAGCGACGACGACATTGTAAAACCCCCTCTGCGCGTAAATAGAAGAAATAAAGTTATTAATGATAGTGAGCATGAATCTGAAATGCAACGTACTTCTTCCAAAATATCGTTAATTTCACCTGAAAGCAATGTAAATAAAATTGAAGCAGAAGAAAGAAAAGCAATAGAAAGAGACAGCCAGCGAACCCCGAAGAAAATTACAAGGCCTGTGAGAAAAGAAAATGTTATGATATCAGATTCCGACAGTAGTCCACATTTTAAAAGTAGTTGTAACTCGTCTCCTCCAAAAGGATGGGTAGGACCAGACTTCAAATTGAATTTGAAATCATTAGATTTAGGAAAGAAACTGACTCCTTGGATTCTGTCAGCTAAAACGAGACCTATAATGTCTTCTGTACCTGTAAGTACTTATCTATAACACAATTACGTACATAGAATTATTGAAATCGACGCTACTATATCTGTTGTGCGAAAATGATTTGATTCCAGGTCACGAAGAATAAATTAGAAGAGAGGTGTAAAGAATTGAAGGACTTTCAAATCGAAATTTTAGAGAAATTTTATACTGCCTTAGATCGCATTCCACTGCCTGTTCTAGCAAAGTTTCCAAATTTTAATGCACAGACGTTTCAAGATTTAAAAATTCTGCATCAGCATGTAAAAGCAAAAATACGTTTGACTGAGACAAAGTTAGCGCATATACAAACTGATGAAGATGTACAATGTAGTAGTAACAAGACATGTGAAAACACAAATAACTTTGGGTTACCTACCACACCAGTAACTGCAAGTTATCAATCAATAGTAAATACTTCGGATAATGATAACTTCAACTTGTCTGCTGGAAATCTGTCCGATTCAAATTATGGTACTGGTGTCCAAATGGATAGTACAAGTTCTCCAATGCAAAAAGAATGTTTTCCATCATTCGAGAAAAATAATGAATCTCACGTAAAAGAGCAAATGGATAATAGTATAAATTTCCCACCCGTTCAGGGAAAGAAAAGAGCGTTTCAATTGAAAAGACCTATCAAAGCAACTGTGGGCACAGAAGTTTCGAAGAAAATAGAACAGATATGGGAGAAAGAAGGAAAATGTGAATCACTCAATGCTACAGCAATAAGTAACGATATGCACACGACTGCCAGTGCATATAAATCAGAAGTAGACGAAACTAAAGAAAATCTGCACTCTTTCCCCAGCTTTCCACAGGAAAAAAAAGTCAATTCTACAACAGTTAATAATATGCACACAACTACTGGTATGCATAAACCGGGAAGAAATGAAACTATTGAAAGTACGCAGTTTCCGCAGAGAAAGAAAGAAGAAAGTTCCGAGTTTAATACAAAATCCATGTACGAAAAAACTAAGAATGATTGGAGCGATATACAGGATGCGTATGGTAACTATATTACACGTAACTTATAATTAATTGCACAAATCAAATGCTGTAATCTATATTTAATATTTTAATTGTAGATGGTGTAGATGATAACTCATACTCTGAAGAGATTGTGGAATGTTTAACTCAAGAATTTGAACAATTCCCTGCACTAAATAAAGATTGTAACATAAGCTTTGGTTTGAATTCTTCAGGTAAATATTATGTATAAGAGACGCTCATTTTTTAAATAATAGTGGTTAAATAAAATAGTATGTTGTACATTTATGGAATTGGGAACATTAGCAACACAGAACGATAGTGTGAGTGGCAAGGGATCGAAAGATACGAAATCTACGAAGAATCAAACTGCGGCGGGTATTTTTACTGGAGATTATAAAAACGATGGGGTCAGTGGTGAATTTGATAGTAAATCGTATCCACATTCACGAGAAATGTTAAAGGTGGAGTTCATTTTTCAACTTTAATTTGAATGTATGTACTATTTGCAGGTATATTTATAATATTTGTAATATTTGCAGGTATTCAGACAAAAGTTTGGATTATATTCATTTAGGCCAAATCAATTGCAAGCAATTAATGCTGCACTTTTGGGTTTCGATTGCTTCGTATTGATGCCAACTGGAGGAGGAAAATCCTTGTGTTATCAGCTGCCGGCGCTCTTGTTGCCTGGTATAACAATTGTAGTTTCTCCATTGAAAAGTCTTATTTTTGATCAAGTTCAGAAGCTCACGTCCCTCGATGTAAGATTTTTCAAGCATACAATCTTTTATATTCAATATTTCATATCAAACATAGTTTACTGTCTTCTGCAGTTAGTTATCGCATTTTAATTTAAACGAAATCCTGGAGGTCTATGTCAAAACAGTGATCGATTTAACGTGGAATGATCTTATTACTATGCTTATTACAATTATAATATGAAAATAAACTTTACATAGATTCCAGCAGCACATATGTGCAGTGCTCAAACAGATTCTCAAGTAGATGGAATTTATAGAGAACTATCAAAGAAAGAACCAGCTCTGAAGTTATTGTATGTAACGCCAGAAAAAATATGTGCATCACAAAAATTTTGCAGTTACTTAACTACATTGTACGAGAGAGGGTTGTTAGCAAGATTCGTCATTGACGAAGCGCACTGTGTGAGTCAATGGGGTCACGACTTTCGGCCCGATTATAAAAGGTTAAAATGCCTTCGAGAAAATTACCCCAAAGTGCCAACAATTGCTTTGACAGCGACAGCTACGCCAAGAGTTAGAACCGATATATTGCATCAATTAGGTCTTACCAAGCCAAAATGGTATGATAGTACTAAGCTGCAAATGTTCACGAAATTTTTAATTATTGTAGTCAAATTTGAAGAAAGTGGTACCAAATCCTATCTTCATTGGCAATAACATTTGTAGGTCCAAAATAAGTAAAGATCGTACTAGATTCTCTCTAATTTGATACTTCAGTGTTTCTTGGAAATTTTTATAAACCATAATTGCGTAAATATTCGCAGCCTAGTTATTACTTTAATAGCGTCTTTAAATGCTGTAGTAAAATATTATATTTCCAGGTTTATGTCCAGTTTTAATAGGCCCAATCTAAGGTACAGCATAATTGCGAAGAAAGGGAAAAATTGTGTGGAGGAAGTAATAGCTATGATAAAAACAAAATATAAATCTGAATGCGGTATTGTGTATTGTTTATCTCGTAAAGACTGCGATGATTATGCAATGCAACTGAAGAAAAACGGTATTCGAGCATTTAGTTATCATGCTGGTCTTACAGATAATAATAGAAGTGACATTCAAGGTCGATGGATTTCGGAAGAAGTATGAAAAACTGTTCGCGTAGAATGTTTTTAATGTTTATAAGTAATTTCGCATATTCTATGATTATATGATACGACAAATTGCAGATTAAAGTCGTTTGTGCAACAATAGCGTTTGGAATGGGAATCGACAAACCAAATGTACGTTTTGTAATGCATGCAGCACTTCCAAAATCGATTGAAGGTTACTATCAAGAAAGTGGTCGCGCTGGACGTGATGGAGAAAACGCAGACTGTATTTTATTTTATAATTACACCGATATGCACAGAATAAGAAGAATGATTGAACTGGATGCCTCGAATCCTAACGTGATCAAAACTCATATGGATAATTTATTTAAAATGGTGTCGTTTTGTGAAAATAAAACAGATTGTCGCAGGGCGCTGCAATTAAATTATTTCGGAGAAGTATTCAGTCGAGAACAGTGTATTGCAACTAAAGCAACATCGTGCGACAATTGCAGAAATAAAGTAAGTCGTTGAGATAATGAATTATTATAATATATAGAAATTTTATATATAATATGTAAATCTTTTTAGGACGATTTCTCTATGTTGGATGCAACAGAAGCTGCGAAACAAATTATGAAAGGAGTGCGTGATCTTAACCAAGGGAGGAATTGTAAACTTACATTAGTATACCTTACAGATATATTTAAAGGAAGCGATATCAAGAAAATTCGGGAATCTGGTACGATGTTTAATTTGCTGTATATCATATTAATATCGTTCTGTTCCTCGTATGGGAGAGCTCGTAAATGGCATCAGACCGAGACGAGTTGAATATTCGGGAATAATCCCGATATATTGAAGAATTCCGAAATATTAAGGTTCTGGCACACCTCCAGTAATTACTACTAATTGTTTTTACAGGTGTTAATAAGCATCCTCTGTATGGCTATGGGAGATCGTGGAACAGGGGCGACATAGAACGGCTGCTTCATCATATGGTGCTCAAAGAATATTTACAAGAGCAAATGTACATCAATAACGAAATTGCGGTTGCCTACCTCAAAATTGGTTCCAATGCAAATGAGCTAATGACGAGAAAGGACACGAAGGTACATTAAATATTATTAAAACTATGTATGTAATGGATATGTGGTCCCCTCAGGGTTTCAAATCCCGTTCCACACTTCTCACCTCTACCAACCACTCTCCTTATCGCCTATTTCAGCGGGACCTACTTTTTATTACGGTGGGTTCCGAACCACCTTTGGCACCACAGTTTTTTAAAATAGCACATTGAATATTTCCAGGGGTGCCGGGCGTGGGATTCGAACTCGCGACCGCCTAGTCGCAGTCGCGCGCTCTATCCACTGACCCACTGCGCGCCCTTAATATTATTAAAACTAATAATAGCATTAACTTGAGTAGTAATGATTTAATTACATTAACGACAGGTTTTGCTTCCCATGAGATCATCTAACAGTAGCAATGCTGCGGTAGCAACGGTGTCTACAGTCACAAAGAAAATTGATAAAGTTTTACTAGACCTAGAAAGCCGTTGTTACAAGGAACTAATGGAAATAATAAAGGGAATAGCTGGTGCTCTCGATGTGTCTGCATCTTCAGTAATGAATATGATAGCTGTCAGGTCGATGAGTCAACAGCTACCAGATAGTGAAGAAGCTATGTTAGAAATACCACACGTCACTAAAGCAAACTTTGAAAAATACGGGAAAGCTTTATTAGACATTACACAAAAATACGCCGCAGAGAAATTTGGTAAAGTAGCAAATTATGTTAATTATAATATACATATATTATATCTTTTGCTGTTGTAATTCTTTTTACTGTTGTAATAGCTTATTAATTGAATTTTTGTTTGCTGAAATGATGTATAGTATTACTAAATGAAGAAGAAGCAGAAAGTAATGGTGACGATGACGACGATACATGGTATAGCGATGCAGCTACGTATTCGGGTTCAGTTAACATGCCCGGTGGTAGAAAACGCAAAGGCAGAGCCAATTACCGAAACAGTGCTAAAAAGTATAAACGAACAGCATCAAGGTAGATTATAAAAATACCGTGTTTTGTATGTTTAATCTAATTAATATTTTTCATGTTAATTCATAAAAATTGATAGCACGCGGAAAGGAAAAACAACGACGAAAACGACGGCGAAAACAAAGGCAGCGACTAAAGCAACAGCAAAGGCAGCAACAACAAGGACAACAGCAAACAAAGCTGTAGGTCTTGTAGATTTCACTCAACGAAAACAATTCACTAATAATCCCAATAGGTTTCTACAACTTGGTTAAAATACTGTATCCGTATCATATCTTCGCGTTTACAGGTGTGATTATGACTAATTTTTCATAATTTAGAGTATAGTTCATTCGTGTTCATAGACATTTGGCATAGTCCAAAGTAATGCAACAGTATTAAGTATCATTTTCGTAACAAATGTTCACGAGTTTGTATATACATATAGAAATACGGATTTTTGTAATAAAGATTTATTTTTAATAATGATTTTAAAACATGTGTATTCGTGTTAAATATCTAGGCGACTAACAGAGAGAATATATTTTTATTAAGACTATATTTACAGTAACTATTACATGTCTATATACATACCGACAAAATATATATTTGCTATTCAAGTCAATAAATAGGAGGAGTTTATTGTATTAGTACAATACTATCGTTGTTATAAAGAAAATAACTACTATGTACAACTATTTCTATAAATCCGGTTGCATTATTCTTACTTGACGATCCTCATTTTTAATATGCTTTTTCAACAAATCCATAACTTCGTTATCAAACTCTGGTGGAGTGGGCTTTGCTTCGGTAGCCCAGTAAAATATGTCCCAATCGTTGGATGGTAAATTTATCAGACGGTCGTACAGTTGTAATTGTTGATCGTTAAATTCAGATAAATACTTCTTGGCAAAGGTACTTAAAAGAAGACCATTCTCCAACATACCCCGCTTACGAGACTGATATACTAATCTACAAGAAACAGTGCTATAAATATTGCAATCACATTATTGTAAATAATTCCTCTTATTTCTACCTAGCTCTTTTAACTGTCGAATTTTCATCAGTACGTTCAATGTATGGTGGTATACCAGGTTCGTGGCCTTCCGGATGGATTATATCCCCAGGTCCATCTTTTTGACTTACAGAACTTGTTGCAATACTTTTCACCAGCCGTACCGGTTTAACCTTAAATTCCACATTGTTGCGACATAACTTCATTTGAACGTACGAATAATATAAATGCGTTTTATTTTATATATTTTAACTTACAGTGGATACCGCAGATTTTATAAGAACATTCATTTTCGTTTTATATTTGCCTCGTTCCGAATACGAAATTTATTACTTGATACAATGAGGTTACGCAAAATATACTATCATAACATGTGATAGAATCGACGGTTATATTGTATGAATTTATATAAATATGGAAGTTGTTGCTGTGTTTATTTTTATTATCAAAGACAAGTGTGACAATTATTTGAGGTTGACATAGATTGTACCACAGACAAAATACAAGAATAGTTTTCTCGCACATGCGCGCCCAAAACAGTAACGTATCTATATTACGAGGATAAGGTAGTGGAGTAGTGATATTGGCGGGAAAGTACCGAAACAATATGTTCGGGACAAAGAGACGAGACTAGTGTCCTATCAATTACAGAATATACACGAATACACATGTTATACATTCAATTTTCACAATCAAATCGTAACAATTTTTAAATGAAACATTTTTTAGGCGAATCGTGTACACGTTTGATGTTACCGAATCTGTAAGTTGATATGTCTAACCTTTCACAGTCGGCTACCTTAGGGTTGACCAGAGTTCTACCAAAATTACCCAGGACCATCTTCAGCAACTCTTTCTAATTATGAACAAAGAGTATATGTTTTTTCCTACATCATCTTTAGCATAGAACAGAACCTATCTATATATATAATACGCCTTTATTACGTACGCAATGTACACTTGTGTTGGTCGGGTTGCCGCATTTTAGGGGGATTTTTAATTGAAAGATTTACATACTTTTTAGTATGCAACAGAGCTGGGGAAAATAGTATTTTAAATAGTAAATAATAAATAATTCTATTTATTTTAAAGTATGTGTACAATTTTGAAAATAAAATATTTTATTTGATGCAGTAATTTTTGAAAATAAAATAATTTATTTGAGGAAGTAATTTTTGAAAACAGTATTTGAAAATAGTATTTTATTCGAAGAATAAATCTTCTAATTGATTATAAAAAATCAGGTCGTTTGGTACAATTATAAAAAAAGTTATACTATTTTAAAAGGTGTACAAACACTTTGTACACCCACTGTATGTAGTGTGTATGACCGCTTAGTCAATATTACGCTAGATCAGAAAATACATGTGACTCGGGGCGTGCCTTTCCCACATTCTTTCCAAAAAGATTTATGTACTGCTCTCAATAATACAGCGACTCCCACTAATATCCGGGTACTCTTAAAAAGACGATAACTTTTTTATTATTGAATCATACGATTTTAACTACTCCGTGAAGTTAGAATGATTAGATTGTTACATAAGGAAATGAAAATAAAAGGAAACAGCTATGTGTTTTGTACTAGTTTTAGTCATCAATTACACAAAGAATAGCATCGCTGAGCAATTAAAATATTTTCTTCGTTGTCGTCGTGTAATCGCACAGCGATGCGATGAATAAAAATGATCATTACGTGATCTCGTAGATCTACGAAATTATTATTACCGCTAGATAATTGCTAAACCATGGATTTTTACGTAAAACGGAAATTGTTCAAGTCTATCGTCAGAAACTGGAGTCAAATAAAATGATATTTTCTTTTTTAACGACCTTGGAACGTTGAAAATAATATAAGAATATTTTTGAACCATAATAATGTCTTTTCAATTTTGTATTTTACATGTTAGTCCGTTAATTCGTCGATACATTTGAAATCGAAACAGTTGAACGTGAGTCATGCGAGCTCATGAGCCACTGTTTTAACTTTGATTTCGAATAAATAAGATATCGCGAAATATAATATAATCGGATCCGTAGATACGGAACCTCCAACGTATATACAGTTGTCCCGGAACAAATGAATTTCTGTATCATACGTTTTATATTTATATGTTTATACGTTTATTATTATTAAATTATTATTATTATTATTTATTTTAAACGGACCGAAGTCCTTCTATACACATGTATTCAGTTTATATAATATGACAGAAAAGAATGTTAATCTTAAGTCTTAATCTAAAATTTACATAATTATGGACAGCGCGAAACTAAGCAAATATAGGTACTATTAACGAATAGTACAGCGCAATTTCGTTTTGAATGCCTGTAACGTGCCATTGAAAAAATCAATATTATTATAAAATATGTTTGAGCTAGCAATAATGCGATTTAAAGGATTTATTGCTCCATATGAGGATTTGGATTTCACTGTTTGAAATCCTGCTCTCGTTCTCAAAACACGTTCAGGTACATAGAAATTAATTTGCCTCGGGAGTGCGGGACAATCTATATTATTATTTATCAAATTAAAGATAAAGCTCGGGTCGGAAACTGTTCTACGATCAGATAATGTTTCAAGGTTGACTGTGTTTGAAATTTTAGAGTAATTATGATCAAAGATTGACATTGGATTGTTTGTCTTGTATGCACAAAACCTAAATTATACGTTTTATACGTCACTATACATATATCAATAGTTTCAAACAATAACGATCTAATACGAGATTAAAGATGTCAGTAAACGTAGCCGTTGATTTTTCAACGGGTATTACGCATGGACTCCGCTGTCTAGTAATTACCGTTTATACACACGGAAGAAAATGACAAGCTGAGAATCAGATCCCGCGAACAACAAATTGACTGGTTCGCCTACACGTAAGCCGGTTTGTCAGAAGTCCGAGAAATCAATCATTTCCTGCGTGTCCCACTCCCGGCTGGTTCTTATCATAAAACATTGTTAGGAAATGAACCTTGCGTGGCGATTGGCGACGACCAATTCAAAAAGAACGCCTACGGAAACCGCCTGTTGGAAAAAGACGGCTGCGTCCGCGGCTTTTGGACAGCTCATTGCCGGTTCAGGTGCATCAGTCCAGGATCCACCGGCAAGCATGCTGCTCCTGTGGCTAATGTAAGTGATTGCACGCGGCAAACAACGATTTAGCGTTCGACAAACAGTGACCGGCTGGACACGTTTACCTCGACATTATCGGTGACGTTTCTATTTTTTTTTTTCTCAAGTTCAACTGCAAGTAGAACACCTGCAATCAATTCTTTCGCAATTCGTTTCCGATCGTTCGTTCGTGCGAACAAAACGAACAATGGAAATCTAGAACGCGATACACGGTTCCGTTAATATTATGCGAATAGCGTGCACGGTGATTCGGGATTTATTTTTCTGACTTCCGACACTCTTCGCGGAATTACTCATTTATGATAAATAGCCTGCGGATTTTATGTATTTATGACACAAATGAATAGGAGTAATTCAAAACATTAAATAGATTAAAAGAGTTTGAACAGTGTCGAAATACTATCTGAACCGCATCGAAATTATTAATGAAAAAAATAAATTTTTACTTGGCTCCTGTAGATCGCAATTGATGTATAAAAATTTTATTTTTCATAGGATCCGCAGTCTAATGATACAAATAAGCAAGTACAGTTTAGAAAATTAAAATTATTAGAACAATAAAAAAGATTTGAGGACATCGGTGTATTGGTTTCAGCTTAGTAAGATGAATAAAAGAAGAGAGAATTTTGTTATTCGGTTTCTGTGGCTTGTAATAGATGCAGACAGTTTTTATTTTTCATAGAGATCCGCAGTCTAACGATACAAATAAGCACGTACAATTTCGAAAATTAAAATTATTAGAACAATAAAAAAGATTTGAAGACATCGGTGTATTGGTTTCAGTTTAGTAAGATGCGTAAAAGAAGACAGACTTTTGTTATTTGGTTTCTGTGGCTTGTAATAGATGCAGACAGTTTTCATATTTCATAGAGATCCGTAGTATACACGTTGATTCTTCACCGTGTTTTTCTTAACAGAAGTCATCTAACAGTCGTAACGTCGTTACCTACCGGACTACCGGTCACCAGGATCTGGAGGATACTGGAGGATACGGTGAACGACACCGAAACACTGCTGGACCACGACTACCATGAGAAACGAGAGCAAAGAGTTTGCGAGACGATGCACTGCAATCAGATCGGTGCGTTTTGTTGATCTCGTAACGTAACATTTATATAAGTTGGGATTTTCTCGTGCACGCGTGCCGTATTATGTAACCGACTGTTCGCGCGTTCCGTGCAGATACAGCAGATCCGAAAAGTATTCGAACGAAACCTGTGGTAATTTCGTAGGAAACATTAGCACAAACCAGTGGTGGACATTATTTGGGGAAATAAATATTTCGAATCCTGTTTAACATTTTAGATTTTATTTTGTGCTTAAAGAAAATAGTATCTTGAATAAGATACATACAATTTCGAAAGTAAAATATTTTTATTTTACCAATCGGAGCCATATAAGATAAAATATTCCTATTTTAACAATTTGAAAGATGAAATGAAATATTTTACAAGTTGCGTTGTTATTTCGTAAGAAAAAAAGTACGAACCAGTGGTAGACATTATTTGGAGAAATAAATATTTAGAATCCTGTTTAATATTTTAGATTTTATTTTGTGCTTAAAGGAAATAGTATTTTGAATAAGACACACAATTTCGATTGTAATATATTTTTATTTTACCAATCGGAGTTATATAAGATAAAATATTTCTATTTTAACAATTGGAAAGATGAAATGAAATATTTTACATTTTGCGTTGTTATTTCGTAAGAAAAATTAGTACAAGCCAGAGGTGGATATTATTTGGGGAAATAAATATTTCGAATCCTGTTTAACATTTTAGATTTTATTTTGTGCTTAAAGAAAATAGTATCTTGAATAAGATACATACAATTTCGAAAGTAAAATATTTTTATTTTACCAATCGGAGCCATATAAGATAAAATATTCCTATTTTAACAATTTGAAAGATGAAATGAAATATTTTACAAGTTGCGTTGATATTTCGTAAGAAAAAAAAGTACGAACCAGTGGTGGACATTATTTGGAGAAATAAATATTTAGAATACTATTTAATATTTTAGATTTTATTTTGTGCTTAAAGAAAATAGTATCTTGAATAAGATACATACAATTTCGAAAGTAAAATATTTTTATTTTACCAATCGGAGCCATATAAGATAAAATATTCCTATTTTAACTATTTGAAAGATGAAATGAAATATTTTACAAGTTGCGTTGTTATTTCGTAAGAAAAAAAAGTACGAACCAGTGGTGGACATTATTTGGAGAAATAAATATTTAGAATACTATTTAATATGTTAGATTTTATATTGTGCTTAAAGAAAATAGTATTTTGAATGAGACACACACAATTTCGAAAGTAATATAATTTTATTTTAACAATCGGAGCCATAAGATAAAATATTTCTATTTTAACAATTTGAAAGATGAAATGAAATATTTTACATTTTGCGTTGTTATTTCGTAATAAAAATTAGTACAAGCCAGAGGTGGATATTATTTGGGGAAATAAATATTTCGAATCCTGTTTAACATTTTAGATTTTATTTTGTGCTTAAAGAAAATAGTATTTCGCATAAGATACATACAATTTCGAAAGTAAAATATTTTTATTTTACCAATCGGAGCCATATAAGATAAAATATTCCTGTTTTAACAATTTGAAAGATGAAATGAAATATTTTACAAGTTGCGTTGTTATTTCGTAAGAAAAAAAAGTACGAGACAGTGGTGGACATTATTTGGAGAAATAAATATTTCGAATCCTGTTTAACATTTTAGATTTTATTTTGTGCTTAAAGAAAATAGTATTTCGAATAAGATACATACAATTTCGAAAGTAAAATATTTTTATTTTACCAATCGGAGCCATATAAGATAAAATATTCCTATTTTAACAATTTGAAAGATGAAATGAAATATTTTACAAATTGCGTTGTTATTTCGTAAGAAAAAAAAGTACGAACCAGTGGTGGACATTATTTGGAGAAATAAATATTTAGAATACTATTTAATATTTTAGATTTTATATTGTGCTTAAAGAAAATAGTATTTTGAATGAGACACATACAATTTCGAAAGTAATATATTTTTATTTTAACAATCGGAGCCATAAGATAAAATATTTCTATTTTAACAATTTGAAAGATGAAATGAAATATTTTACATTTTGCATTGTTATTTCGTAAGAAAAAAAAGTACGAGACAGTGGTGGACATTATTTGGAGAAATAAATATTTCGAATCCTGTTTAATATTTTAGATTTTATTTTGTGCTTAAAGGAAATAGTATTTTGAATAAGACACACAATTTCGATTGTAATATATTTTTATTTTACCAATCGGAGCTATATAAGATAAAATATTTCTATTTTAACAATTGGAAAGTTGAAATGAAATATTTTACATTTTGCGTTGTTATTTCGTAAGAAAAATTAGTACAAGCCAGAGGTGGACATTATTTGGGGAAATAAATATTCCTCAAATTCAGGTAGTTGATCCTTTTTTTCTATTGCGGGTACCTGCAGAGTTAATTTAATTGTCGGTATGTACTGCGTCTTCGACTGGGCCGATCCTAAATCGGGAGCGATCGCTGATCTTCGGCGATTTTCAGTCGCAGGGGTGCACCTTGGCTTCATAATACACGGGAAAGTCAAAGTGAACACATGTATATATTTTTGGTTTTCTCCGAGCCACCCTTCCGATTTTGTCAACCGGTAATTATCGGAACGTAGAAAGTATTCGACGCAAAGCAGGGCTCGCTACACCAATCAAGAATTTAACATACAAGAATCAACCTTAATTATTATTAAAATTAATACTGTGTTCACGCGAGTGATCGAAGTGAAAATTTGTGTAAGTGTACAATTGCTGTGCAGTGAATGACAGACGGGTGTGCGCGTCGATCGTGTAGTCTCATGCGCACAATTATGGTCTGTTATTTTTATTTAACGAAGTTATCATAGTTTAAATGAAAGTGATTTTGAAAGTGACCCAAGTCCATTTAAGTTTAATTCGAGATATTTAAGAGTTTGCGTTTCATTGAAATCAAAAATTATAGGATACCAATGTATCACACTCTTTAAGTGTATCTAAGAGAGTTAGATTACAATTCCTATTAAAATAATAGCAATTATTACGTGAATAACATGTGTCTTCTTACCAAGAATGGACGCAAATCACTTTCAAAATTAACAACTAGATACAATTTCATTCAATACAATTTCGAATGCTTCAAATTGAAAATCAATATTCAATTTATTTTATATTTCATTACAAAACTTGAAAATGTTCTTAGGCCACTTTCAAAATTAACAACTAGATTTGTTATAAAATTCGAAACAGCCAAAGACCATTCGATATAATTTAAAATGCTTCAAATTGAAAAATCAATATTCAATTTATTTTATATTTCATTACAAAACTTGAAAATGTTCTTGGGCAGCTTTCAAAATTAACAACTAGATTTGTCATAAAATTCAAAACAGGTCAAGACCATTTAATATAATTTAAAATGCTACAAATTGGAAAATCAATATTCAACTTATTTTATATTTCAATACAAAACTTGAAAATGTTCTTGGGCCACTTTCAAAATTAGCAACTATATTTGTCATAAAATTCAAAACAGGTCAAGACCATTCGATATAATTTAAAATGCTACAAATTGGAAAATCAATATTCAATTTATTTTATATTTCAATACAAAACTTGAAAATGTTCTTGGGCCACTTTCAAAATTAGCAACTAGATTTGTCATAAAATTCAAAACAGGTCAAGACCATTCGATATAATTTAAAATGCTACAAATTGGAAAATCAATATTCAATTTACTTTATATTTCATTACAAAACTTGAAAATGTTCTTGGGCCACTTTCAAAATTAGCAACTAGATTTGTCATAAAATTCAAAACAGGTCAAGACCATTCGATATAATTTAAAATGCTACAAATTGGAAAATCAATATTCAATTTATTTTATATTTCATTACAAAACTTGGAAATCTTCTTCGGCCACTTTAATAATAAAAGGCTGAAATATGGACGGCTTTTCACAAATCGAAAATTTAGTGGTCAAATACTTTTCGGATTTACTGTATGCATTACAAATTATCGGCCAAGTGAGAAGGAAACAAACGACATTCCGCTGTATCGGTTTTTTTTCGACGGGACACTGAATCACACGTGCTGCGCGGGTCGAGTACGCGAGGAAATGGAAAATTCTAGTTAATTGCGAGATCTCGGCTCGTAAAGTTGACGGTCATTACCGCACCTATGTGTTAATACAGAAAATGGCTGGTGTGGGAAAGAACTCGTAGATCAATGAGATTTTGTTAATGAAGTCCGTTAGTCAATGAAAAAGAATACTATTTGCAACTACCGGAACAATTAAACTTTACGTTCAACAGAAGAACAATTATACTTTATTAGTGAGACTTTACAGTTGTCTAGTATTAATAGCACTCATTTTTTTATAGTACATACCTTTACGAAAATCTCGATTACCAAGATCCTTGAATTCTTATGGAACGTTTTAGAAAGCTTATTTTCAATGTTCAGTTATTTTAGTGTCAATGTTGTTGATAATCGTTACTACTATGTCTACACGGTAGAATACGCGTCAAAACATAATTGCAGAATGATTTGAGTGGATAACGCATTTTTCTGGCCGTCACTATAATCGCAAAATGTAAACAATTCTTTGAATATTCTAGCTACAGTGTCTCGGATAATATATTAAAAAAGACAATAACTTTTTTATTATTGTACTATACGATTTGAACTTTTTTGGGAAGCTAGAGCCAGTAGTTTACTACAAGATACAAAAATTGCAATTGATCGGAATTGTTGAAAGAGTACTAAAAGTTGCATTTTACAACGGCTTTATATGGGCCTATATTGAAAATTTTAAAATACATTAACGTGACAGCCACTGTAAGTAATAAAATCAAGATTTTTAAATTTCTTTCGAAATTACCACTTTCCGTTGTTCCAAATGTGTTTCTGTGATAAAATTTGATTTACTGGGGAATTATTTAGAATTTCTTCTTGACAAGTAAAAAATCATTATTTAAAGCTTGATATAAAACGGATCACTTTTATATTATATTGTTCAATTTTATTTTAAGTTGTATCTCAAATAATTTATTCAGTTGTATATTATTGATTTGATTAATAATTTAATAACAGCCAAGAAGATTCTCGAGAGCATGGACACGTCGGCAAATCCTTGCGAGAATTTTTATCAGTATGCTTGTGGTTCGTGGGATAAACACAATCATATACCGGATAACGAAGTGGAATGGTCCGAGGATCAGGTCATCATGGAAAAGACCTACAAACGTCTGAAAGGCAAGAACGGGATCTTCATATCAATTTATAGCATGTTTGTTTCAGTAGTTTTCAGTTTTTAAATCGAACATCTTCCTTTCATTGTCTTCTATTTGCCAATTCTTTTTTATTTCGTATATTTTTCGTTCAATCGAAAGAGAACAAGTTGAGGAACTGGTCTTTGGGACTATGTTCCCTTTAGATAAACCTCTAGAAAAATTCCACAGTGGACATTTCAATTCTTTAGGTTGTTTACGATGCATTATTTCTGTATCTTTTCTTTCAAGATGTCCTCGAGGAACCGGATAGAACAACTGATATCATTCCGGTTAAAATGGCGAGGAAACTTTATCGGTCTTGCATGAACGTTGGTAAGACGCTGTTCGTAAAAATATATATAATAGAATGTTTCATAAATATTTATAAAGCATTTGAAGTTATTAATTAATCTTGAAGTGCTATGAAATTCAAATGTACTGTATCTATTTTCGAAGAACATTCTTTATTTTTATTCACGAATTTTCTATACCATTAAATGTTTGGAGATTTTTCAAGAATTTTCCATACTATTAAATGTTTTAAGATTTTTCAAGAATTTTCTATATTATTAAATGTTTGGAGATTTTTCAAGAATTTTCCATACTATTAAATGTTTGGAGATTTATAATTCTTTTAAACATGTTATAATTCGAAAAATCTGAAAAAATACAAATTGAGAATCATGAGTCTCTCAGACACAAATATTCTTTTAAAAGCATTCGATGTAGAAGAATTGTTGAGAACCTCTGTGTTACAGGGTTAGCGAAAGTTTTTATTATAATTGGATTCAATTTTGATGTAACCATTGTTTTATAATGTCCCATCAGACGCAATCGAGAGAAGGGGTATACGACCAATTCAAGACATCCTTGATTCTACCGGTGGATGGCCGATGGCAATGCCACTCAAATCTTGGGACTCTCACAAGTTCCCTTGGCAAAGGATTGACAAACATTACGTGACACTGATCGGCAATAGCGCTTTCTACAACATCGAATATGAAGTCGATCAGAACAATACGCATCAATACGTGCTCACGGTAAGCCATTACAACCATAAATTGCAGTGGCGAATCTAATGGTAAACGGACTAAGCGACCGCGTGGGGCCCTGGGATACCATAGGGCCCCGATTTTCAAAAAAAATCTATTTAATGTGTAACGGTATGAAACATTTTCATTATTTTTCTTTTCTGTGAACCCTCATCCGTCCTCCGTTTCAATTTGATACAGTTTTCCCGAAATAGTTATACTGTTCTGTTATTTTTAGGTAACTTTTTCCGAAACTTTGTGTGACTTTTAGTTTTTTAACGCGGAACACATAACCGAAAAACATAACATGTAAATTACTTAGTACTTAGTTAGTTACTTATAATTCAAAATATCGTTTACATTATTAAATATATTGGGATCTAACCAATTATTAAAGATTTCAATATTGTATGAGATATTCTATTAACTTCATATCCACAAAATAAAAAAAATCATATAAAGTGGAATTATTTTAGATAGGAAGACATGTTTAATTTGCAAAGGGTTAACTGATCAATTTGACTAAAAAAAACATTTCTTTTATTTTGTGTCACTGTGTCTATTTAACACCGAGGGACAGATTCAGTTCGTGAAATGTGGGACGGATGAGGGTTAATAAGTTTAGGAGAGTTTTCTTGCAACTTCTATTTCTAACTTGAGTTTGAGGACCCAAAAATTATCACCGCTTGGGACCTCCAACTGACTTGAGTCGCCACTGATAAATTGAAGTATTCCTATTGATATCTTGATCCAAATACAGAGTGGATCACGAAGAGTGATCAGTAGACTTTATTTTATGTCAGAATATAACTTGAATACGATATTCTGTTTTGTCGTTTCTTGCAGCTAGATCAGGAGACAGAGTATCCTCTATCAACGAAAAGAGACTTGAGCAAAGTATTCAATGACAATGACACGTACGCGTTAGGCATTTACCGAATAATTGAAACTTTTGCGGAGAACAAAGGTTACCATGTGCATCAACATCAATTGATCAATGACGTGGCAAAAATGGTGGCTTTTGAGATCGATCTTCTGAATGTAATAATTTTTTACTCTTTGTTTTCTTATATTATATGTGTTTATTTTATTCTTATATTATATGTATTTCTTTTATTCTGTATATTCTATTCTCGCTGCATATTCTTTCGACGAACCCATTCAATTGGAAAATATGAATTTTATAGATTTTCGAAGAGGGTAAGGAGTCGCACGCTTCCACTGAGAACTACGAGCGAATGACTCTTGGAGGATTGCAGAGGTGGTACAACAGTTCTGGTGCGACAGGTCCTACGGCGAAAGTAATTCACTATTAAACTTATTCTGATAATGTTCGACGTCGCTTCGTATCTGTAGACTGCGGATTCAATCGGAAAAAGCCACCTGGACATTTATTTCTTTTCAGAAATTTTAAATTAATTTTTAAGTGATAAGAAGAATTCTTATAATAATTTTAAAATTTCTGTTGAGGGAGATTTCATGTTGAAATTAAATTTTAAATATGAAGCAGAAATCTTATAATACATTAATAATTTTAATTGGGGGATATCTCAAGTTTAAATTAATTTTCAAGTATGGAGCAGAATTCTTATAATACATTAATAATTTTAATTGGGGGATATCTCAAGTTTAAATTAATTTTTAAATATGATGCAAAATTCTTATAATACACTAAAAATTTGAATTGGGGGAGATCTCAAGTTTAAATTAATTTTTAAATATTAAGAGGAGTTCTTATATATAATAAATTGAAAATTTTAATTGGGGAGATCTCAAGTTTAATTTAATTTTTAAATATTAAGAGGAGTTCTCATATATAATAAATTCTAATAAATTCAAAATTTTAATTGGTAGAGATCTCAAGTTTAAATTAGTTTTTAAATATTAAGAGGAGTTCTTATAATAGATATTATCTAAATTCAATTTCAGTTTTAAGTTCGTTATAAGAATATTCTCTTAATATTTAAAAATTAATATTTAAGAAAAGAAATAAATATTCATGTGGCTTTATCAGCTTGAAAATAATGCAGACAATTTTTACTATCAAGTTTAAAGTTGGAAATAATGCAACAGCAAATTTAAACTCTTTGAATGATTTTACCGTTCTCCATTTGATCAATTTATATTTATTATACATGCATAAAAGCCGCAGGCATACATATTCGAACATTTGATACTAGTTTACTACATTAGAATTGCAAAAAGAATTCGTAACGATTGAACTTTGGACTAACAATAAATTGCAGTAACACGTACTGATCGTCCATCTGGAGATGGCAGTGAGAAACTGGTATTAGTCTCTGCATTAGCGTGTATCAGTGTGACTGGAGCCTAAATGTATGAGTATCAAAATCACTGGTATATCCTGATGGACGATCAGTACAAATCCTTGCGCAAACATATACGTAACTAGACAGCGGATTCTTATGCAGAATAAAAATTGTCTGCATCAACTACAGAACGCAGAAATTACATGGTAATCTATCTCCTTAACGAGTTTAGCGACTTGAAAATGGTACAATACGCTAGCAACGAAGCATTTTCGAATTCCTTGAATGCCTTCACTGTTCCCTGTTCGATCTACTCACGTTTGTCATAAGCAGTGGTGCACTCAGGATTTAATCTTGGCGGGAGACGAGTTGAATACAATGATCTTTTTCTTTTTAGCAAAAATATCTGTCAACGGTAGCCACACATATTTACTCATATATGTATATATATATAGGGAAAAGTTGTTCAATAAGTTTAGTTTTACATATAACATATCCAAAAATCATCGAAATCGGAGAGGAAGCAGTTATTCTACGGTTTAGCTAATTTTCCAGTGTTTTGTTTCCTTCTTCTTTGGGTGGGGGGGATTTGGCCCCCTGGCTCCCCCCCCCCTGGGTGCGCCACTGGCCATAAGTACATAAAATCCGCAGTCTATAAACATGCTATGCTTCGAACGGATGGATTCATTATTCATCGACGATGAATCAGCATAGACGGTATCGTGTAAAGCGTAGAGGAAACACGAAAACATCGGCCATCGTGTCCACTTCCGTTGAATTTTCGTGTACCGCCGATCATTAGCGACTAATTCAACGAATCCTGGAACAATGGTATGCAAACTGTATTTTGGCCCGTGTAAATACTTGCAGATCAATTTCTTGGACGTGATGCAACACGTGTTCAAGTGGGCTAACATTAGCGTAGACGCGTCCGAACCGATTGTCGTGTACAACCCGGTATTCCTTCACAAGCTGGCGAGGCTACTTGGAAACACTTCGCAACGTGTGATTGGTAATGCCGTGATTACACAGATTTTACGGCTAATGGTAATTTACGTTCACCATTGGCAGTCGCTGTTTTCCCGACGGAAAGCTGAAGTAGTTACGTGACGATCATCACGGTCTGATATTTCCCTCGAATGCTCTTTGACAGTGAATCCACGGTTTTTTCTGTCTTCATCGTGCTTACCTTTTCTAGTCAATTACATCCAGTGGAACATGGTCAACAAATTCCTGGCGTTCACCACGGAAGAGATGAGGAACATCGCTTTCAACATGTCTTATTCGTCGTATAACATTTCGAACTATATGCCGAGGTACTATAACTTCGACCACCTTGAATATATATTTTCGTTGCTTGTCTATATAAATAAAAAAGAAAAGATGTTCGTTGGTAAGCGCATCACTTGAGAACGGCTGGACCGATTTGGCTAATTTTTTTTTGTAAATGTTTGTAATATTCCGAATAAGGTTTTAAAGAAAGCAAAATTGGAAAAGTTACCCGGAAAAATGGAAGATTCGGGAAAAACTAAAAGTGCTTTTTGAATCATATTTCAATACAACAAAAAAAAAACGAACGTCGCAGCTTTTAATCAATATTTATGTTTGCATTATCGACATTATCAACATCCGCCAGTTAGTTTATTTTTATTCCAATCTATCTAAATATCACAAACAAATTTATAGAAATTTGGACAGGACTACGTCTGTCGGATCAGCTAGTTATTATATTAAAAATGATATCATACAAAAACTTGTATGTTATAAACCAGATAATATTGTGATGCAAACGTATTTATATCAGTATACATTTTTACCACGCTTATATTAGCTTGCCGTGTTGTTTGTTGTATGCGTCAAATCTTAAACCTTAAACAAAATTCTTAAACGTTAAATCTTAAACGTAATCGAATATTAATCTACTTTCCGATACGTTAGAGACTTGAAACTTTAAACATACAGTGACTCCCACTAATATTCGGACATTTCGGACACTCTTAAAAAGACGATAAATTTTTTAATATTGTACTATAGAGAAAGCTAGAGCAACTACTTTGCTACAGGATGTGAAAAAAATTTTGTCACAAATTGCAATTGATCGGAATTGTAGAAATACTAAAAGTTGCATTTTACAACGTTTTTTATGGGGGCCTATATTGAAAATTTCAAAACTATGTTTTGTAGATCTGTGTCAATTGTATGAACTGTGAAAATTATTGCAGTTACATGCCGAAAATCGAGAAAATCTGCAATTCTTTCCATTTTAAACGTTTGCAGCTCATTGCAACGTCGCCCGATTTTGACGAAACTTTCAGAATATGTTTAATTAACACAAATTTGCAAAATCTAGTTTTCAAATTCGCAATATAGGCCCACATAAAAAAGTTGTTAAGTGCAACTGTTAGTATTTTTTCTACTATTTCTGTAGCAAACTAATTGCTCTAGCTTCGCAAAAAAGTTCAAATCGTATAGTAAAATATTGAAAAAGTTATCGAATATTAGTGGGAGCTACTGTAGCTCAGAACTGGATAACAAAGCAAATTTAAAAAAGAAATTAAAAAAAAAACTATGCGTTTAGGAAATTAAAAAGTCTCAGAAGAGTATCTCAGCGGGAATCGAACCTGGGCCTTACTAAATACGCTACTTGTTAGTTACAGACTAAAAACTAGAAAATAAAAAATCTTTTTAAAAGCCACGCTAATATTAAAATGCACTAAAAAGGAGAAAATAATTTTTTTAGATACTAGTGACTATAAATAAAAGCTAATCTAATAAAATCTAATAAAATAAAATCATCTAAAGAAATTATTTTCTACTTTTTAGTGCATTTCAATATAAGCGTGCTTTTTAAAAATTTTTCTTTTTATTGAATGAAACGAAGTAATTTCGAATGTACTTTTAGATGGGAAGTCTGCGTGTTGAACATGCACATGAAAGACGCGGTGTCGTATATGTTTGTCAAAAAGTACGTTTCGGACGGCGTGATCGACAAGGTGCGGCTTAACACGACAATCAAGAGAACAGTGTACAGTGGTTCGCAAAGCTAACATTTCAAATTACTTTTTCGAAGGCAAAGGATATGGTTCGAAGAATAAAAGAAGAGTTGAATAATCGTATAATGCGGTCTCATTGGCTGTCCGACACAGCGAAAACGGCTATAGCGCGGAAGCTACACTTGGTCAACATGCAAGTTGGATATCCAGAATGGTACAAGGACGATCAAGCCGTGATTCGATTCTACGAAGGGGTATCAATTCTTTCTTAAATATAAATGTCGAGATAAAAGTATAATAACTAGACTCCGGATTGTATGCCTTTACAACGAAAACGAGCTAGTGTCATTTAAAACAGTGAAAATATTAACCCTTAGCACTCGAGTGGTGACTCAGAGTCCCCACTAACAATTTCTGTACCATTATTCAAAATATTGTTTACATTATTAAATATGTTGGGATCTAAGCAATTACTAAATATTTCAATATTGTACGAGGTGTTATATAAATGTCATATCCATAAAATGAGTAAAAATCATATAGAATGGAATTACTCTAGGATGGAAGAAATGTTTAATGTTCGTGATAAAATACTTCCAAGTGCAAAGGGTTAACCCTTTGCATTCCTTTGTCAAGAGTGACTCGATATCAGAGAGAGAATTTATATGTTTTCGGTTCTTCCTTTATATTTTTAATTATAAGAAAGTTTGAGAGTTATATTTAATGTAATTAGTAAAAAATTTCGTATCCATAAAATGAGAAAATCATATAGAATGGAATTACTCTAGGATGGAAGAAATGTTTAATGTTCGTGATAAAATACCTCCAAGTGCAAAGGGTTAACCCTTTGCATTCCTTTGTCAAGAGTGACTCGATATCAGAGAGAAAATTTATATGTTTTCGGTTCTTCCTTTATATTTTTAATTATAAGAAAGTTTGAGAGTTATATTTAATGTAATTAGTAAAAAAAATTGTTTGGATTAAGCAGAAGTCGAGGAACTGTACTTTATAGTAAATTTCAAATGGAGCACTTAAAATAGTTGTTGGCAAGAAAATGGAAAAATAATTCGGAGTGAAAAGGGTTAAGAATATTAACATATTGTTTTCACTATGTTAAAATGATTAACGAAGAATATAAATTTATATTTAGCTCCTGTGTCTTGCAATTGATGCACAAACTTTTTATTTTGCATAAATATCCGGAGTCTAAATTATTAAATGATGATTGTTATTCAACCTTCGAAAATACTTTTTTGAATTATCCACAGCTGAAAATAGGTGCAGACTACTTTCAAAATCTATTAAATTGCGCCGAACACGAAGTAATGAGGAGTTTGAAAGAGTTCAAAGGCGTCGTCAGCAGAACCGAGTGAGTTTCAAAAATGGTTGTCTACATTTTTTGTAATTTCGGTGGAACACTTACCTGAATAACTCTGTGCATATTGTTTCAGTTGGTTGGATTATCCTATTACGGTGAACGCGTTTTATACTCAATCAATCAATGCCATCAGTGAGTACTGTATTTCGTAAAAATGAAAAAGGTTCAAACAAATTAATCGGAATGCAAAAATCGAAAATAATCATTCATTTCAGTTATACCAGCAGCTGAGCTACAAGAACCTTATTTCACGCCACTTTTATCGGAGTAAGTTATTGTACTCTGCTTTTCGATATTTCCTCGTAGTTTTTGTTTCTTCTTTTATTTAACAAATCTCGATAGAGACGTATTCTATACACACGTGTCAGTGCGCGAGCTATTCATGATCTGTATTTTATCAGCGCCATCAACTATGGAGCAACTGGTTTCGTAATCGGCCATGAGTTGTCTCACAGCTTCGATAGCGAAGGTATGATTTTAAAAAGAAATTTTACAACAAAAAATTAAACCGACTTCGAAAGAAAAAAACAAAAAATGCACTAGAAAATATGAAATAATTTCCATTTTATAAAATATTAAATATAATACAATCTTTTCAAAGGCAGCGCAAAATGGAATACTATCGACACTGGAAATTACGAAAATCCTAAAATTCTTCTACATACTTTGACATATTAATGCATCTTCTCTTCCCACCTGATTTTCAAGTCTACCATATTCCAATGATATCATAATCAGTAACATCTGTTGTTTGGAAAATTTTCAATTTTACGTCGCCTCCGAAAAGATTGTATTACATTTAATATTACTTTAACTTCAACTTTTCAAGGGAATAGCCATCTTCATAAATATTAATGGCCAACATTTTATTATATCTTTATGTTCAGTTTGTTTTATGTTTTTTTTTTATATATATTTTATACTTATAGTTAGATTTGATTATACAGAAGTCTTTGAAGCGTGTTCAAGTTAATTTGAATTATTAGACATTAGAAGGAATAAGATAAATAGTGAGTTAGTTAGGTACACATAAGACTGTAATAATAATAATATTTCATCTCATTCAGGGATCAAATTCGATGCGAATGGTTATAAGTCTGGGTGGATTTCTCGAAATATAATGGACAAGTACAACGATCGTGCGCTTTGTTTCGTACATCAATTTTTTAATTACACTCTGGATGTCTTGGACGCAAATGGAGAACATGTTATGGTGGGATTTTTAATATTCTATTCGGCTTCAAAAAATGATTACTTGAACATGCATTTCCAAACCTTCATTGGTTCTAATGTTAACACCATTGTCCATAATTTTGCATAAATAACTCAACATATTCTTTTAAGACATTTTTAAGTAGTATTTATTATCTTTAGTTTGAAGCTGTTTTAAATTAAGAACATTGTGAAGTTTACAACATATCGCAATTGCATTTACAATGCAAACTTCTTTGTCTTTGTTAATTCTTCTTCCTTTTATTTCTTAAAATCTCCACTCTTTCTTTGTTTCTTAAATTTTCAGTTCCTTAAGTAGATTAACTCGTGCTTTTCATTTTACTTTGTTTTTTATTTTTCTTTCTCTTTTCTTTCTTCACTACTTTTTGACTTAATTTTTGTCTAGAATTTTATCCTACCTACTTCCATCTATCGAATAGCTCTTTCTCGAGCTAATCGCGAGAGATTAACAAAACTTCATCGTGTACAGGTGGATGGTAAACTTACCGAAGATGAAAATTTGGCAGACGCGGTTGGAGTTCAAGCAGCTTTCTCAGCGTATCATAAGATAGCACATCAGAAACCCCAGATGAAGTTACCCGGATTAGAAAATTTCACCGACGACCAATTATTCTTTTTAGAATTCGCAAATGTAAGTTGCACATAATCTTATTCATATTCTATTTTTGATATTCTTAAATTGTTTCAATTTCTTGCTCATTTTTGTCACGAATCCATAGAATTCTCTGTCGGACGTAAAATAACATTTCGTTTACTTTCATCATTTACGTTTCCGAAACCTTGAAGCTTCTACGAAATTCTTCATTTATTTATAGTCTACAGTTCAAGTAGCAACGAATACATTTTACCGTGTCATTGTATGTAAATGTTCTCTGTTTAATTAATTATGCATAATTATGCAAACTCTATTCCATAGTCCTGGTGTTCCCACGTAAGGCCAGAATATGAAGAGGACGTAGTTAACACCGACGAACATAGTCCTCCAAAATATCGCGTTATCGGAAGTCTTTCGAACATGGCTGCCTTCTCTGAAGCTTTCCAATGCCCACATAACAGTCCTATGAATCGTCCATATAAATGTACTTTATGGAGTTAGTTATGTATCGCGAAGAGTTACTTAATTTTGTACGTATTTTCTATTGATGTAGGTAGATTAATATGCGGAATTTAAATGTAAATAGAGTTGCAAACCTAAGCCATTACAAATCTTTCCAAAAATCTATTACAAAACTTGTTGATGAACTTTTCGCGAAAATATCATGCAAACAGTGGAATAGGCCTACAGGGGATACCACTGAATAAAAAAAAAACGCATCAAGAATAGTACCTCATGGGTGATGTGGAAATCTATTCATACGAGTATCGCCCAAGGCTCCACGAGCGGTTCACACGGTACAGACCTGAAGTAATTAATTTTTTTCGTAATAAATACCAAGTAAAAATTTTTACGTAATTTTTCACACTCTGCATGTACTTATACATTTTAAATTGTCATGTACATAGTAATAAATAAAGTGTTTATATTAATAGTAGAAAATGAAGCATATTAGCAATCACAGTTAATGTGTTCTTTCTTCACCTCCCTCCAAATCCCCAAAAATTGAATTTCTGACTTGTCTTAATTGCACTACTTAATTTTCGAAAATTTTCGGGGTCTGACTTGAGGTTGACTTGTACTACTGAAAATCCGGATACCTCCTTCGACATCATGTTCTCCTAATACAAAGTTCCATTTTCGAGGTTTTCGGAAATTTTCTCAATTTTTCGACCGTCTGACTTGTGGTTGCGTTGTACTACTGAATTTTCTAAATTTTTCGAGCGTCTGACTTGACGTTGACTTGTACTACTGAAAATCCGGATACCTCCTTTGCTATCATGTTCTCCTAATACCGAGTTCAAAAATCGAGAAAATTTTCGAAAAACTCGATTTTTTGACCGTCTGACTTGCCGTTGACTTGTACTACTGAATTTTCGAAAATTTTTCGAGCGTCTGACTTGACGTTGACTTATACTACTGAAAATCGGATACCTCCTTTGATATCATGTTCTCCTAATACCGAGTTCAAAAATCGAGAAAATTTTCGAAAAACTCGATTTTTCGACCCTTCTGACTTGCCGTTGACTTGTACTACTGAATTTTCGAACTTTTTCGAGCGTCTGGCCTGACGTTGACTTGTACTACTGAAAATCGGATACCTCCTTTGATATGATGTTCTCCTAATACCGAGTTCAAAAATCGAGGAAATTTTCGAAAAGCTCTATTTTTCGACCGTCTGACTTGCCGTTGACTTATACTACTGAATTTTCGAAAATTTTTCGAGCGTCTGGCCTGACGTTGACTTGTACTACTGAAAATCGGATACCTCCTTTGATATCATGTTCTCCTAATACCGAGTTCAAAAATCGAGGAAATTTTCGAAAAACTCGATTTTTCGACCGTCTGACTTGACGTTGAGTTGTACTACTGAATTTTCGAAAATTTTTCGAGCGTCTGACTTGACGTTGACTTATACTACTGAAAATCGGATACCTCCTTTGATATCATGTTCTCCTAATACCGAGTTCAAAAATCGAGAAAATTTTCGAAAAACTCGATTTTTCGACCGTCTGACTTGCCGTTGACTTGTACTACTGAATTTTCGAAAATTTTTCGAGCGTCTGGCCTGACGTTGACTTGTACTACTGAAAATCGGATACCTCCTTTGATATCATGTTCTCCTAATACCGAGTTCAAAAATCGAGAAAATTTTCGAAAAACTCGATTTTTCGACCGTCTGACTTGCCGTTGACTTGTACTACTGAATTTTCGAAAATTTTTCGAGCGTCTGGCCTGACGTTGACTTGTACTACTGAAAATCGGATACCTCCTTTGATATCATGTTCTCCTAATACCGAGTTCAAAAATCGAGAAAATTTTCGAAAAACTCGATTTTTCGACCGTCTGACTTGCCGTTGACTTGTACTACTGAATTTTCGAACTTTTTCGAGCGTCTGGCCTGACGTTGACTTATACTACTGAAAATCGGATACCTCCTTTGATATCATGTTCTCCTAATACCGAGTTCAAAAATCGAGTTTTTCGAAAATTTCCTCGATTTTTGAACTCGGTATTAGGAGAACATGATATCAAAGGAGGTATCCGATTTTCAGTAGTATAAGTCAACGTCAAGTCAGACGCTCGAAAAATTTTCGAAAATTCAGTAGTACAACTCAACGTCAAGTCAGACGGTCGAAAAATCGAGTTTTTCGAAAATTTCCTCGATTTTTGAACTCGGTATTAGGAGAACATGATATCAAAGGAGGTATCCGATTTTCAGTAGTACAAGTCAACGACAAGCCAGACGGTCGAAAAATCCTGTTTCTTAAAGTTTTGCTTATTTTGCAATTCCACATCAGTAGTGTAACTGGGTGATATGTTAGGCTGGTGTTTTGTCACTCTACGTCAAATTGGAAGTGTGGGAAAAATTGGTGGTTCAATAAATAAATACGCAGATATACTTGTTGTATCATTGTCTTTATTTAATTGTTGTAGATTCATACATAAAATGTTTTTATTGTACACGTACATACCTGTGTTCTCTACATATAAATGTAACACATATAAATAAAATATAGCAAGAATGTTGACTGGCTCAGTGAAACTAGGTATCGCGTCAAATCACTACTGCAATCATGCAGATACAGGCGAGATACGATTGCTTTAGCTGCGGAAGACGATGAACTCGAATACTCCAGCTGGTGTGTCACGTCCGGTGGTCCAGGCATTACTGATAACTGATAAAATCTATCATTGTTCTAAACTCTATCCGAAAGGAAAGGGAAAGGAAAGGTGTAGGGTTTATAAATGAAGGTTTCACCAGATACGGGTTAACAAAGAAAATATACTTTAATGTAAAAGGAATATACAATAGGAAAAAATGGTACAAACTGTAACGTTGGGTTAACAAAGAAAATATGTTTTAACGTAAAAGGAATATACAATAGGAAAAAATGGTACAAAATGTGTTGATGGGTTAAGAAAGAGAATATACTTTAATGTAAAAGGAATATACAATAGGAAAAAGTGGTACAAAATGTAACGATGGGTTAACAAAGAAAATATATTTTAATATAAAAGGAATATACAATCGGAAAAAATGGTTCTAAATGTAACGATGGGTTAACAAAGAAAATATATTTTAATATAAAAGGAATATACAATCGGAAAAAATGGTTCTAAATGTAACGATGGGTTAACAAAGAAAAAATATTTTAATATAAAAGGAATATACAATAGGAAAAAATGGCACAAAATGTGTAGATGAAATATGAATGAGCAAATAACAATGTTCAATCACGGTCGGAATTATACGCGAGTACAGCAATCGGTTCGACAAGGAGAAATTACAAGAATTAGAATAAGAATAAGTAATTGCGAGAGACAAACGCGGCTCTCTTTTATACCCCGGTGGGCCGTCGGTTTCTGAGAGATCAAGGAGTGGGGACTGAAATTAGACAAGTAGGATCGCAGCAACGTTCGTTAAAGCAATGACCTAATAAACGGAGCTTCGAGGGAGACAAAGCAATTGTGTAACGGTTTTATTAGAAGAAAAAAACAGGAGTAAACAAACTGTCCTTTGAAGTACATTTAAAATAGAACACTTAAAATAGTACGGAGTTGTTGGAAATAAAATTGAAAGATAATTCGGAGTGCAAAGGGTTAAATTGATATCGCGTTAACTAAGATCGATAAAGCTGCGAATGCAAATAACTAAATTCGGTATTATTATTAGGGAGTGTCTATACTTACCGTAAACAATATGTAAATAAGCATTGTTTACTCTGGCCCGGTTCGTAACTTTGTCGCATTAATTATTTCAATTACACCACGTTGAACGACAGTTGAATTGGAAATAACTACAATAAGAAATTGCGTATTATAATAAATGTTATTTCACATTTAGAATTACATAATTTACAAGCCGGAGTAATGACAACGCTCCATTTTCCCCATTATTGTTTCCAGCTTTATCTAATACCTGTATACTATTATAAACCGAATTAAAATTGCGGGTTTAAAATCCTCATTATGCTACAGACAAAAATATGACATCTAATATTTACAAATGAGGTGTGTAACGCAAGCTTAACAATAAGTTTCCTAATAACTCGATATACATATGGTATATACACGGTGTCCGACAACGAATGAGAGAAAACTTAATAGATGATTTTTTTGAGCGATATAATATCAAAATCGAGAATAAAAAGATCCGATTTTAGATTCGTTTTCAATTGTTAATTTCACATAGTTTCACAGAAATAACTTATACTATTCCGTTATTTGCAGCTAAATTTTCCCGACACTTCGTCACTTTTATATTTTTATTGCGACACGCATAACCGAAATATCAAAAATATTAACGTCACAGTCTAATAATAAATAGATGGTTCTTTTGAGCGATGTAATATAAAAATCTAGAATAAAAAGAAATGATTTCAGGTTCGTTTTCAAGTTGTTAACCCTCGTCCCGTTTGTGCTTTTGAAACGACTTGTATAGGGCGTTTCAGCATTAATGGTACCCGACCGACAAGTCTGCGACGATTCACAAAAAGATAAGGGCAAAGTCTAGGTTCAAATGTTTCTGCGCGAATCTCTTTAACAAACTCTTATCTGACTCTGTTTAACACTAGGTTCACGGAGCTCTGGAAATAACTGTGCCACATTATTTTATAAACACAAGAACATGTCTATCCAAATTATTGACCATTTTCCCAATAATATATACGCAAGGAAATAAATTTGGTAAATAATTCCTCAGGAAAGCATCTCTACAAACTTAATAATCGAAAATTATATATAATAATAAACCTAGTGTTAATACTACACGAATCCAGCAGATTTTGAGTTGCAAAAAAATCTTTATTAACCAGACTTTCCGTGGATCTTCTCGCGAGAAATCAACTCCTTGCAAAACTACAACCACTACAGTAATGTCTTTATTAGAGCGACAGCCTCGGGGGACTTGGTCGCATAAATCGTGCGCAGACACTGATTTTTTTTATCTACAAAGGGCGAGCCGAACATAGAGAAGAACAGCGCGTGTAAATAAAGACCAGAGGTGGGCATTATCTGGCGAAACAAATATTTCAAATATTATTTAATATTTTCGACTTTATTTTGCTTAAAGAAAGTAGTATTTTAAATAAGATATGCAATTTCGAAAATAAAATATTTCTATTTTAACAATCGGAACCACAAAATCAAATATTTCTAGTTTAAGAATGGGAACCACAAAATCAAATATTTCTATTTTAACAATGGGAACTACAAACTCAAATATTTTTATTTTAATGATCTGAAACACAAAATCAAATATTTCTATTTTAACAATGGGAACCACAAAATCAAATATTTCTATTTTAACAATGGGAACCACAAACTCAAATATTTCTATTTTAATGATCTGAAACACAAAATAGAATATTGTAGTTTTTGTGCATACTGAGGTTTGTTGATAAACATTTAGTGTATCTTATCACCAGGAAACTAGTTCTACTCTCCCTCTCTCTCTCTCTCTCTCTCTCTCATAAATCTATTGAATGCGAACCATTACTTTCAGCAATAATATTTAAAATTGAAATTGTAAATAAATACAAAGTCCAAATAATTTTCAATATTCTTCAAATAAAATACTATTTTCATATACTGTTTTCAAAAATTACTGCCTCAAATAAATTATTTTAGTTTCAAAATTGCACACATACTTTAAAATAAATAGGATTATTTATTATTTATTATTTACTGTTTAAAATACTATTTTCCCCAGCTCTGATAGAGACCACGCGCGGGCCTTTGAACTGTCCACGTCTTTTTCTTTTCTATACGGCGACTGTGTCTCTACGCGTCGCGTTTGAAGTGGTTCACACCGATATACCGAGCCGAGAGATCAGATTACTAAGTTGGAGGGGATGACTTGGTCGCAACAACCATGCGCAGCATTGTTGCTCTAATAGAGACGTTACTGTAGTAACAGATTTATACCTCGACTACCGTATCAATTGTGAGATATTATTATTTAAACGCTGTGAATCAGAAAGCCGAATGGAATTCAGAATGCTTGTAATAGTAACGCGTTCGGATATGAAATGAATATGTATACAATTGGGTGACGGTATGCTCCTGTGAATGAATATGATAGTTATCGCTAGATGAATTCGTCTTAGAAACATTTACCATTGTCATCGTTCTGTTCTTATAGCGTGATATACTCCTTACTCTATATGTTAGATGTACATACGATAAGATAGTTGTGTCAAAATGATACGTTACAGGAAGTTCGTTCAGACGGAAAATCAAGTTCTGCGTAGCGAATGTGAACTTAATTGGGGATTTCCGAGTTGTTCGTTGAGGGTCGTTCGCCGTTGTTCATTGTCAACGTTCGTCACGCTTCAATAACACGCAGATATTGTAAAATAATTGTTGATATAAATGTATTCATACGTATATATAAATACATATCCAGTGCGCAATCTGCTCTTGATTTGCTATGAATTTGGCACCAAATGGAGGGCAGACCTTGCCCTGGTTATAGAGGGCAGCTCCTAACCTTCTTTTTAAATATTCGGCAAAACCGTTGTTATCATTAATAATGACTAGACCGCGGATATTATGAATTTATGGAAAACTTGTGTTCGTACAATGTAAAGTAGTGAGCATGTTAAAACTATTTAAGAAAGTCAATGTATTATTTTCAGCTTCATAGAGTAATTAAAAGAAGAATGGAATTTTTAGTTGGCTTCTATGTCTTGCAATCAGTGCGAACATTTTTTATTTTGTATAAATATCCGCAGCCTAACAATGACAGATAGACTGCGGATTTTTTGCAATTGTGGAAAAATTTGGTTCGTACAATGTAAAGTAATGAGCATGTTAAAAATATGTAAGAAAGTCAATGTAGCATTTTCAGCTTCATAGAATAATTAAAAGAACAATGGAATTTTTATTCACCTCCTTTGTCTTGTAATCAATACGAACAACATTTATTTTGCATAAATACCTGCAGTCTAATAATGTCAGATAGACTGTGGATGTTTACGCAATTTTCAATTTTTGTAGGTAAGTTTTAAGTAAGACGAATTAAATAAAAAATGTTACTTTCAGTCACTACTAGCCTTTGTCGGTCTGGAATAAATAAAAATCGTACCAAATTCTATCGAATCTTATATTCCAGCATTTTTTGATAATTTTCAGATGCCATGAATGCGTGAAGATCCGTAGTCTAGTTATTATTTTAAGATTTGTAAATATTTAAATAATTAAAAATGTAGGAAACTTTCAATTATATAATTTATAAATATAAATAAAATTCGATGTCTATTCTTACAGCAAGGTTTACTATAATTTTGCTAGATATTTGTTCTCAGAAAGAGATTAGCTTTGCCATAGACCTGCCATTTGTAACGAGGGCGGAGTCTGCTCTCGGTTTGTTCTGCATTTGTCAAGGAATTTCCTTTCTGCCGACAGATTTTGGCCAGCAGATTCAGAGTAAATTACCAAACCGTGCTCCAAGTTCTGGTTTGGCACCAAACTGACCGCATTTTGCTCGTAAGATACGATTGCAGAGATTCGATCATAATCTGCACGAGCAGATTTCGCTGACTGGGTATAAAAATATATAACTACTTGTTGTTCACGAGATTTACCACTTCGACACGTCGTTCTCTCGAAAATTATCTTCGTCAATCAGTATAGCAGAATTTCTTAACATCGGTTTTATTAACATAAGGTCTACAAAAATTATTGCGTGTTACATTTCGTTACACCTTCAGAGTTAGTACGTTGGATCGTTTCTTACTCTTTCATGGTTTATCTTTTTCTTTTGTTACAATTTACACGCATCGATCAGTTACGGCATTAAATAGGATAGCTTTTTAAATAATGCATATAACATTTGCCATATTCTATGCAGGACGGCCAAGTTGAAAAACGTTTTTTTTTTTTTTATACATTCTCCTTTGTCGAAGGATTAGAAGACGGTTTTAACTCGAAACCGGGGACTAAGTATTATACGCGGTTACATAGAAACGTGGCATCTACACCTGAAATTCGTCTCAAGTTTTACGCATTCCGTGAACAGAAGTCATTGGGAAACAATAAGAAAATCGAATGGTCAAACGAACAGAATATCCCGTGCATTTATTTTCCATTCTGTTCAAAGTCATTTTCGTCGATCTCTCGTCTGTACGCGGAAACAAGTTCTGGTCACGGCTTTGGCAGGAGATCTCGTGATTGCGATCGGTCAAGAATTACTTACATTCTCGACTTTGCTCTCAAAGCAGTGGATTCTCTCTTGCTGCATTGGTCCTTCGCAGTTTTAATTGTACAAGGAAATTAGACAGTGTTGGTAGCGTTAATCCTCGAACTTTCTTACGAGTATAATAATTGATGATGTTTACGACTATTCAGTGCTTTAGTTATCAACTTTTCGAAACGCGTTTTAGAGATACTTCTTGTAAACATTCTCTCCGTTGTTCCTAACAGCTGATCGTTTAATCTAATCGCCGAAAACTGAGTAATTAAATTCCCAATGGATCGATATAGAACCAGACTTAAAAAACTGAAAGTAGAAACATCACAAGATTGATCTAATGTGTATTGGAATAAAGAAGACTAGAAGAGTATTGGAATTACCATTAGATCTTAGGGATATGAAAGTACTTTGACTCTTATTCAGCCAACAATAATGTATAGATTATTTAACACCTTTTATATTTAACATATTTGCACCAATTCTTATTTTATAAATTAGTATATCAGAGAGCAAAGAATTCAGAGAAATTTTGTAATATTTTTAGAGGAACATTAACCCTCATTCTTCCCTCATTTCACGAACTGAATCTGTCCATCGGTGTCAAATTGACACAGTAACACAAAATAAAAAAAAATTCAATGTTTGTTCAGTCAAATTGGTGAGTTAACATTTACATTTAAGGTTATTCGGTTAAGTGTTCCGCATTAAAAAGAATAGTAATTATAGGGAAAGGGATACTGTCCTCCGATTTTTATGACATTTAAATACGTTATGCAGTAACACATTTTGAACTACTTTTTCCTTTTCCAATATAGGTTATGCTTTTAGCTTTCGAGCTATTCGCAAAAAACTATTGCTAACCAGGAGTAGTCTCTCAAAATTGAAAGCTTACCCTATATATATATCGTCACCATATATAGAGTGAGACTCTGTTTTCTCTCTTATCTCCACAGTGTGTTTAAAAAAAAAGTAAAGAATACAGAAAATTCAATACAGTATTAGCAATAGTTTTTTGCGAATATCTCGAAAACTAAAAGCGACCCCATATATTAGAAAAGGAAAAAGTTGTTCAAAATATCGAAATCTATATCATATTTCCGCAATAATTACCAAGAGAATAAAAGTCTTGGGAAAATTGACCGAAAATTTACAGAACGATATAACTCATCTCGGTGAGACTGTGTCAAATTGACACGAGAGACGGACGAGGGTTAACAAGTTGAATGCAAGAGAAATTGAAATGGTGAAAAGTTTGTACAGGCTTTGAAAAACAGGAGCCAGCGTCGTAAATAAATTATAAAGTACACTGGAAGATATAAATTAAACTTCTGATCCTTCGCTTCTGCCATAAGTTAATTGAGCTGCAGTATCTTTTGCTTTCTCACAGTTCAACATTCGTAACTGGCATAATCTTAAATAAATCTTCAACCGATTACGCAGGATCATCCGTGCCAGCCGATCAGAGACATGTCTGATACTTCCTAACATCAGAATCGTACGGACTAGTCACCGTTTAAAAAAAAACTACGGCGTTCGAACCAGTTGCGAACATAAAAAACAACGAAAGATCCCGAGAAGATCATTCACTCGAAGACAGCAGAGAGGCGATCAGAATTTTCTACAACAACGTTCGTTTGATTCTAAGTGGTACGCGTCGGGCTTTCAAACGTTCCGCGGATTTTCAGTAAATTATACATCCCGATTTCCGTATCAAAATTATAGTTCGCTTTGTACACTTTCTTCACCTTTCATTCCCTCCCCTCTTTTTTTCACCTCGAAATCGTGAATCATCGAAATTGTGAAACGTTCGACAAAAACTGCGCGGGGTTTGGATGCAACTGTTCGGCTTCATTTTCGATTATTCATTTTCCCCCTGTGTTTCGAGCGCCACAGTACCGATATTGTTACACCGCACGAACTGGTATTTGACTGATTCTAGCTGGACAAAAGTCAATTTTCTAGAACTACCCCCAGGTAAAAACTAACAGGTTATTTGGAGGTCCAGGTAGTCTCTCGAACCAACCCCATCGGTCCTCACTAGGAATGAGATCAAGTTCAATATGTGCTCACGAATCCGAGTCAAGTTCAATAACCAAGTTTCATTTCATGGGTTTCGATTACTACTTAAAAGCAATAAAAGTTACAATGATTATACTTGAAAAGTATTCGTTGTATGCAAGTAGTTATCGAATCTCGGAATGAGTACTTACAAGATTCGAAAATATACTTATAAATACTTCGATGTTGAAACTAATCGAAACTTTCACAAGTAGTACTCGAATCTTGGAAATCAGAACTGCATAAAAGGTTTTAAGCACTTTCTTTATTAAATTCGTAACTATTTAAGAATAATATTTCATTTACAATTACTTGGTTTTATCTTATTTCTTTTTTTATCCATGATATTTCCTGCTTTTGAAGATACTCTTTCTGAAGGTACAGAAGTGGCCATTATATAATGGTCTGTTTATTATATAATGTATAAAGTATATAAAGTATAAAAAATATAATGTATAAAGATAGTCATGTGCAATTTTTGATAAAATAGGGTACTTTATTGAATTTTCACGCCAAAATAATAACGAGTCTTCTTCGCGTTCTAAATATTGTGATTTTAGATAATTTTCCACTTCCAACACAGCAGACGAGGAGATACGGAAATTCGTAACGATATTCATAAAAATTTCGAACTATTAGAAACTGTTCGACCAAGATTCGAGTATACTTGCAAGTATTATTTACGTTTACTACCGTACTTGTAAAGGGTTCGAAACTGTCTGGCAAAGGTTCGAGTATACTTGGGAGTACAATTTTTTTCTCGAAGTACTTATAGAGAGTTCGAATTCCATCAATCAAGGTTCGAACCTGTTTGCGAGGTACTTGATATCCCATCCCTAGTCCTCACCGCTCACGATAACTGCAATGGCCATTAATGTAAGCATAATTTAACCTGGCGTTAGTTCGGTAGAATCTTACAGACCCCAGAGATTTTAGGTTGATTGTAACATTGTAACAACGCGTTTCATTAATTAAGTATTTTTGAATAATAAAAATTCAATTTCGTGGATCTGCGTTTTTACTCTGAAAAATTACAAGCATCTTAAGCAATACCTAATCTTGTATTTATGAAAAAGGTATGTATTTCTATTAGAGATCCCTATTTCACGTATACATAAATACACGTGTACTACTTTACATATATTTAAATACACATGTGTTAACGTGTTTTAATTTGTTTTAATTTTTAGGATACAGTTACTAATTTTCGAAAGCAAAATAGGGGTATACATAAATTAATATCAACGTTCTAAAAATTATACGAATTTAAATGAGGATCATTAAAATGAGCATTAGTACACGTGTATTCAAATATACATACGTGAAATAGTACACGTGTACCCATGTACTTAAAAGAACACGTACTGAGGTACGTGTATTTAAATACACGTGTGTTATTAATACACGTACATAACCACGATCTCTAATTTCTATAATACAATATATTATTTCGGTAGGTCTGTTAGACCCCGCCTTACCAACGCCAGGTTAATAAAACATAATAAATCGAATCAATTTTGAGCAATAAAAAATGTTGGCCAGCTAAATCGGTCGAATACCAGTCTGTGTTACGATCGCGTTTCAACTTTTACCACAGACCTTTCGACTAGTAGCGCGTTATAACTATTTTGGGTCTTGGGCAAGGTAGAATTTCGGGGGAAAAACGTAAATTTTGGTTTTTGGTTTGTCCCCTTTTGCTTGGGGCTCCGGGCATTTGTCCAAGTTGCTCATAGGGTAACGCGCCACTGCTTTCGACTATTTCTAATTCCTTAACACGCTGACTATCGCGAAGGCCCACCGAATAATTAAGAAACCGAGCGGAAACGAACAGTCAATTCCTGAATATAGGGTGTCCCAGAATGTACAGCGATAAAAAGAAAGCAAATTAAATAAATCTCGTATGAGATTTTCTATAATAAAAAAAATGAAAGCATACAGATTTAATTGTATTTATGTAATAATTCTTTGAAAAAAATCTGATGCTGGGGTTTCCGAGACCCCATATTACCTTGCAAAAGTTATAATTTGCTCGAGTAAATTTTACTGACTGGGACGCCCTAAAACGACAAGCGATCAAACGTTCCGAATGCTGTATAATTTCAAAGAAAAAGATCTCTTGCCGGTCAACTCGTTAATCCTCATACGTTCCTCAGGGTGAAAATTCACCCATTCAATATTTTCACATACTGTACAATTATTCGTCCTTTTATGTCTACATCGTGAGATGTATTTCTTTAAAATGTGACGCAATAAATGAAACATGATGTGTCGACTGAACGTGTAAAATAAAAATGGGTGAATTGTTATCCTAGTCTCTTTTATGCAGCTATCTTTGAGGAGCGTATGAGGGTTAAAGCAACTGTCGCGGATAATTGCATACGTAAAAAGAGGACAGAGGAAAGGGGAGATCCGTATGAATCGTGGAATGTGTTCACGAGTGAAGTGTCAACCGTTAGTTTATTCGTAGCAATCTCTTACCAGTTATTAGGAATTCATTATCCGTGGTATCCCGTTGCGAATGATCGTCTGTTCATTTTGATTTCTGTTCTATCTATTTGATGTATCTGCTTTGACGGACTCATCAATTAGCAGCGGCATGAGATTATCGTCTCCTCTTAATGATCCCGAAATGCGTAACAGAGGATCGATCTATACTTCTTTTGTCGTGTGTCTTTTTTTTCTCTCTATCTCGATGATCCACTAATACGATGATCGATGACGTTTGATATTTAAATACGAATGATTGACGATCAAAGTATGTCCGGAATGAGACGGATACCGTTCACAGAGTTGGGCAGAACAAGACTTGAACTTTGCGTTAAGAACAATTAATTTTCAAGTATTGATTAATTAATTCGGCTACCGTAAACAATCGAAAGATTCGACGCGGTTTACTCGATTATGGAATAATTGATTGCCACCCAACTCTGATCACTGATGAAACCGGTGAATTCGATCGATCGTTCCGAGGATCAATCGAATTGATTGTAAAGCGTTCGAATCGCAAAAACAAGAGAACTTCTCAGGCGGGACAGTTTATTCTTCGTCCACGACGGGACCATATCTCTCTTTCTCCAGAACAGAAAAATATTATGCTCTATGTATATTAGTTGAACACAAAGAACATCTCTCTCTTTTCATTTTTTTTTTCAGTGTTAGTGTGTTCGTATGTATGTGTGTGTGTTTCTGTATCGTGTGTTTATCTTTATAAGAGTCTCGAACGAACTACTATTCTCGCACAACGGACACCCACGCGTCGAGGATTTCGATCTATCTCTTAACACGCAATAAAAATCCAGTCGATCGGCTCGTTTCGTGTTAAAACGTTCGTTAACGATACACGCTAGACCTGTAATCTTTCCCATTACACGATGCAACACGTCGTACGAAAAACCAAAAGACCTGTTTGCTCTCTTCTTCTCCTTCTTCTTCTCATTGTTTTGTACGTTGCTGCACGAACACGAGAACCACGTCCGTTTCGTCTCGAAACGCGCGTACAAATAAACGTCTATGACTTGATTTTTCTTATCCACTAGAATTTTGATATGATGTAACGTGAGTATATTTTCCCTTTGTAGACCTGTGTGTGTACGTGTGTTCTATATCGCATCGCCACGTTTAATTCTGCATTTAAGAATACCATTTATTAGTGTGTGTGTGTTATTTCTTTTTTTTTATTCAACATAGCTTTTTATCCTCGATAATCTCGCACATTCTTCTTCACTTGTTGTCCCGTGTACTCGTTTAAACAGCAAAGAGAGTCGGAGGCGAATAATTCTTATCCATTTTGTTCGTTTTTTTTTCTTTCTTTCTCGTCTTGTATAATACACTATGCAACGTTACAAATTAATTTCTTTTTCTTTTCTTTTACTCTTCGGTTCACGATCTCCGGGAAGTATTCCATGCCGCCATGTTCTCGTCTCGCGACAGTTCTCATGGTTGGTCGCGTGAGATCGTACTCGTTTAGAAAATATGACGAAACGAACAAAGAATAACGGGGCTTGCTCTCGACCACGGACACAGAGAAAGAGAAGAACGGAGGAGGGTAACGCTCTCGAAATCTTATCTCGCGGAGCAAAAATGGCGTCAGGCGTGCTCGACGCGGAACGATTTCTCTTTTTCCGTTCCGTGATTCTCTTTCTTTGTTTCTCTCTCTCTCTCTCTCTCTCTCTCTCTCTCTCTCTCTCTCTTTCTCTCTCTCTCACACACACACACTTTCTCTCACTTGCTTTTATACAAAGTATAGCGCGTCGCTTATCTCGTTCTATTCCGTTACAACGACGTGAAAAGGTAAAATTTGGAACGAAGGGAAACACGCGTGGTCGCGCGGCGAACGGTGGATTTCCGGCGACATGATCTTCTCTTTCCTTTCGATCCTGTCTTCTCTCTCTCTACTATACCGTTGTTTCCCAAGATTTTAAAGTAATATTGCAACGTCAAAGGAACTGTACAACAAGCTTATTACAGAGCGGCTTTCTTTATCTCTCACTCACTCTCTCTCTCTCTCTCTTTCTCACATTCTCTCTCACTCGAGACGTTCTTCCTCTTCCCTTTTTCCCTCGCGATCAAGTACGACAAACGGAAATCTTCGACTCTCGTCCAGACATCGCGGCGAACGATCGAAGGTATGATTTGATCGATCGATCGCCGTCCGAACCCAGCTAACGTCCAGCGAGCTACACATTGCTTTGTGGCCTGGCGCTTCCTTCCTCCCGATAGTCCACGTAATTATTATTTCGTGTGATGTGTTTCTCTCTCTCTCTCTCTTTTTTTTGTATAATTTTCGCAACTTTGTTAAAACTTACTCGCTAAACAATTTGTTACTTTATAAACAGCGTTTCAGAGATAATCTACAGACTTAACGTTACTCCATTGGAAAGAAACGAAGGGGTGGCAGGGGACGAGGGTAAGGGGGTGTAGAGCTGAACGAAGGGAGAATAGTAAAAGATAAAACGAAAGGTATGAACAAACGGAGGTGGTACTTGTGAAACCTCGATTAATCACCGATCGCAAATCGGACGTAGGTATAATAAAATGCTAAGGCGTTCGCTAGTCCCATAAACCCGTTCGGAGGCGTTCTCGATCGCGTCCAATCTTGTACGAATCCAAATTCTCTCTCTCTCTCTCTCTCTCTCTCTCTCTTTCTCTCGAGTAAAACAATACACCTGTGTTTTCGTTTTTTGTACACCTAATCCCTTACTGGTCTTTTATTTTGCATCTCTCCGGGAAACGGATCGTTACAAAAACACCGTACGATCCTTCGAAATCGTTGATACATTTATCAAGCATGCTATGTACATCTCTCTCTTTCTCTCTCTCTCTCTCTCTCTCTCTCTCTCTCTCTCTCTCTCTCTCTCTCGCTTTCTCTCTCTCTCTCTCTCTCTCTCTCTTACATAAATAATCTTCTTAAGGTATACACACAGTGTATCCGGATCGTCAAGAACTTATCAGATTGCTACGCAAATGAAACACTGAGTCCAATGGGGAAAGTCAATAATATTGTTCTTCCTGCGAACTGGTTTATAAAAATATGATTATTTTTTGTCAACGGTGTTCGATCTCGGCAATATAGAATAAAACTCGTGATTCGGTGTAGCCGCCATTTTGATTTCGCGCGACACGGAGGAGAGGCTGCGACCCTCGAAAGTCTTGCGTACGGTTCACAGAAATCAAAATTTACAATTCGGAATTCCGATGTTCTGTTTTACCAATATATCGATCGCCATCGCAACAATGAGACTTTTCTTTATACATACGGCGAACAGCTCGAAACTCAGATGAACGAACATCTAAGATTTCAGTAAGGGATCTCGCAAAGGACGAGACTAAGGGAAATCATCGTGTATTCGACGAGACTCACTTCTGTATCGTTTCTTTCTTTTGTTTTCTCTCAACGCGACGCTATTTGCGAAAGGAAAATTTCATTAAAATTCACTGGGTCGATTCTGATTCCGCGGGGTCGTGTAACTGTACAAGCATTTATTTATTCGTTCATTTTGTTTCCCATTTGGGAGAATGGACCGATGGACGCGTACACGTTGGTGCGAAACAAAGATCGCGCGAACAACTCGCCTGGCACGGGTTCATGAGTCGAGCGAATGTACCGAAATGGTAGAAGAGACACCTCTCGAACGCGCGAAACGATGCGAGGTTCGTCACGGAATAAATTAAATATAACACGATTCCACTGTTTCATTCCGATGAGTTTTTCCACTACGTAAGAACATTATATATATATACACGTGTTATGCATCGGTAAGAGTCATAGTTACATTACAGTAGTAGTATAGATCGAGTATAGAATAGGCTACCAACTTATCATAAACGGTTTGGTTGTACCTAACTATATAATAATCAATACTTCTGCATAGGTTACAGTCGCCTATAACGTTCGATTGATCGTTGGCTCTGACGAATCACGTTCTAGGCCCGATCGATTAAAAATTGGACGGGTGGAAACAGAATAAAGAAGGTAAAACGGAAGTAGGAAAGGTGGGGGGGGGCGGGGTAGCAGAAGGGTTGGATGCTCGAAAAATTCTCAAGATGTACACGGAATTAGGTTAAATCGAGGGTGCAGTTGGGAAACTGGGATACAAAGGGATCTAACAGGAAATATATTTGAGTTTTTTTTTGTTGTTTTATTTAATCGTAACTACCATTAGAGATCCAATGTTCATCATTACTTATTTTTGTGTTTTTTTTCGTTTCCTCTGTAATCTTATCCAGAATACTAAACTCTCAAAGTGGCGTCATAATATTACTTTAAATTCATGATAATAAAGTCTATCGTGTATGAGAGTTTAACTGTGTGTCAACATGTCTCATACCATTATATATTTATATATATATATATATATAATCGGTATATATAATATATATAAATATAAATATATTTATGTATATATATTTATATATATATAAATATTTTAATAATAGTATGTATATATATAATATATTCACTACCTGCATATCACAACATAAATTTTTACTCTCTCCTCGACCGTTCAAACGCGGACACGCACACTCTCTCATGCTCACGCGACATACACACACGATCCCGTTCTACGTAAATTACTATATAACGCTGCGGTAGTCGGATAGTGGTTGAGTTTCTAAGCATTGTAGCGCCGTAAACCACAGAGAGGCGTATCCCAATCCGCGTTTCCGATGACCACACACACACACACCTTTGATCACTTGCATCGTCTCGCTAAGTTTCTTTATTCGTCATTTCTCCCACGGATCGCGCGACGGTGATACAAAGATGCGCGGGGGTTAGAAGAAAGGGGTCACATCGAACAATCCCTCGGAACGCGTGACGTTGCGTTCTCGAAGATTTACGGGAGACGTCTCGACGTCACGCGTCCCGACAACGTTTCCGGTCGCGATCGTGAACAGATCGGCGCGACACAGCTAAACAGAATCTCGCCGCGTCTCTGTGTTACCTCCCCCCTTTTATCAGCGAACCTAACCGACAGTCATGTGTTTGTAAACGTATCGGTGTATGTGTGTACGTGTGCGCGTGTGTGTCGATACGTCTGTGATTTGGCTCTGGCGCGTTGATCTTCCTGCCGTCCACGGTGATCGACGCGCTCAACGATCAAGATCCCCCAATTCGGAATATTTCGTCTAAAAAACGCAACACGAACGACGATTGAGTCGTTTGCCTGGGACGACGGCGCGGCGATGCGCCGTCGTCGTCATCATCATCATCATCATCATCATCAACATCGTCGTCGTCGTTTTCTCTTCTTTCGACGCGGTTCTCGCGCGATCGGTGACAAACGGTACCGTTCTCGATCTCTTCCTCTCGATCCGCTACACTGCTCACGAGCTCAGCCACTAACAATTATACATCAGCATAAAACCTTAGAAACCATTGGCTCAGCCTGAACGCGTGGCGCTGGTTCGCGTTGCACCACCCTCACGGGATCCAGGGCAGCCGGCGAGTTTTTAAAATATGCGACAGGAAGCTGAGCAGCAACTACTTCCGCCGCCTTTACTCTTTTGCCTCTGATCTGTAACAAAGAGGGGACGTCGTTAACCTAGGTCCGGCGACTTTCACTGATCCCCGGGGAAATCGAGTTTCGTTCGACGCACCGCACAGTGGTCCATGAACGCGATTTTACTGGGCAAAAATCGATTTTCGAAGTCGAACATTTTGAAAAACTTTCTTGGCTATTAAAGTAAGAATACTTGAAATCATAAAAATCCAAAATATTATCCATATCGGATAATTGTGTAACTAGGGTTTGTCGGTTTTTGAAAAACCGAGTTTGAAAAGAGTAAACAAAAACTGGTTTTAAGTTTATACATAACACATACATTTTCTAGTGTATTTCTTCCATTAGTTACAAAAACTGATATTATCACATTACCGACCGGTTATTATTGTATAAGTTTTAAATATCTGTGGTACATGGCTAAACACTTTTTAATAAAATCTTCAATAGCAACAGCAATTTTCGTTGTGAACCAACAAGTCACCCTCATTAACCTCATATAATAGTTTCATTTAAGATTGTAATGTAAAAGAAAATTTCTGTGCTTTTTTTGGTGCAGCACAATTATTGAAAATCCTATTAATAGGCTTTCGGTAGGTAATGTGTTATGATAACTTATTATCCGGACAGATATTATCAAGATTATATAAAGATTATTCTACAGAAGATGACTGCGATGTTAAGGAAAGGGACGAAGAAGAAAATCAAGACTTATCTATGATTAAAAACACTATGGAAATAGCAATAAATAAATATCTGCAAGAACCTGAAGAAGTGACTTTCTCTAGTCCTCAAACAATAAAGAAGTTGTTTTTGGTCTTGGAGACTAGAAATAGAAGAACAAAAAATTTCGATTTATTATTTAATGCTTTAAAGACAATTAAGACCAGTTCATTAGCAAATGAGCGAGCTTTTTCTATTTCTGGTAATTTTGTGTCGCAAATAAGGACACGATTGAGTATACATCCATTAACGTTCCTTGCTTTTTGAAGTCATATTTTATTAAACAAAGAAAGAAGTAAAATAATAATTTACATAAATATAAAACATTCGTTAATTTCTATGATTTTTTAAGAGTATTACTTTGCTAATTTTTTTATTTTAATAATCTCATGTATGTACATATATGTACCTTATGCTTTCCTTTGTATTTTTGAATTATTATAAATATTGAAATATGTCAAAATTAATCTAATGTTCGATTATAATCGATTCGATATAATTGAATATTGGTATGTTTCAGTTTGTTTAAGAAACAGTTGTTTATTTGTTCGACACATCATTCTATTTTTTTCTAGCCCGTGATCCTCACTTGACGTATGACATTTAAACGTAAAAGATGTGTTTTCTTTATGCTCAGTGATTCGTTTGCTTGTGTTAATAAAGTTCAGTTCAGTTAATTTTGTCTATTAAATTACATAATCTAATATAAATAACAGAAATTAATAACTTCTATTTTACGTTACAAATATGTCTTGTTTTTTATCTGCAAACAATTCGAAACCGGTTTAAACCGGTTTCATGGAAAAGTTAAAAACCGAAAACCGGTTTTTTTGTATAAACCCTATGTGTAACCGAAGGTAACCAAGGGTTTTTCATTTTTGATGCCAGATTCGTTATCAGTGACCTCAAAAACATCTAATTACCAACTTTTAGAAAGATTAAATAACATTTTGACTTTTTGCCAGTAAAATCGCGTTTCTGGACCACTGTGCACCGTTCGATCGCATTGTCCAACACCAAAAATGTTTCCATACAACTGTTTAAACATATTTAAACAATCGTAATGTATTAGTAATTGGATATCACTGTATTTGGTAAAGTCAACAGAATCTTTTGCTGCAAAGAGCAATTCAATATCTTTTTGAATAACATCACAATATTTCTGTTTAAAGTTGAAAAATACGTTGTTTTTTTTTTTCAAAATCATGTTTCTGAAAAACTGTGCATGTAGAGAAGAATTAAGGCCAGATTCGGAATCAACACACAGAAAACTTTATAAGATCCAACCAATCAAATTTTAATGAAATCTTGTCAATGTAATTAAAAAATTTTCACCTTGACCGAAAATTTGACTAAAAAGATTTTCCAATACTTTTACATTTGGAAACATGAAAAACGTTGAAATTTGTTGGACAGCATCTTGTAAATGATATATGACTGCGGATCTTAATGAAAAATATAGGAGCCAAATAACAATTTCATTCTTCTTTCAATTATCTGATTAAGCTGAAGCCGACGCACTGACGTCTTTAAATCGTTTGTAATATGTCCACTACTTTAAATTGTGCTTACTCATTTTTGTCGTAAATGCATAAAATCCGCAGTCTAATCATAAAGGATCGTAAACGATCAATTTTCTTGGTCAAAAGACGCGTGTATATACACATGTAGATAATAGTACTGTTCAATTGCACGTTCTGCCATTAGCGGACACTTGATTATCATAAATACACGTGAAGTAAGGTCCTCTAAATGCGCGAGGTGTCCGTTTATTCGAAGTAACACGGGTCGCGCGTTCCGGACGTGTTAATACGCGTGGAATAGAGTTGTTTAATTTTCCGTATGCTCGTGAGCAAACAAAAATGTCGTAAAACGTTTCCATTGCTTCGAAACTTGTCCGAAGAGACCCGTTGCCTCGTAAAAGAAGAAATAAACTCGAAGGAGAGTGAGACGCCGGAATCGTGCGTGTCCCGGTGCAACGCACACGTTTATCATTTCAACTAAACGCAGTGTTTCCGCCGCGACGAGTCGCAATTCTTTTCCGCGGGGCGGAGGATAGTTGTCCTCGGCTTCCGCAAGCTTCCGCAAGCGGACCGTAAACCGGGGTAATATTTTTCTTTCTCCGTTACGCTTCCACCGCGAAGGAAACGCCGGATAAGTATCGTTATGAATTGCTGTGCCTAGCGAGCGTAAAGGGTATTTGTCAGAAGACAGTACTCCGGGAAGCGAATGGCAATTTAGGTACTGTGCGTCCGTCAGATTATGGCAATACTCAGCGTTACCAGATCGAGGATAGTAGGAGAAATGCTATAGTCAGAACATGAGTGACGTTGCTAAGCTATAAGGTAGTCTAACTCTGATATCGTTGTTGTGATTCCTGCTGAGAATGGAGATCCTAATCACGATCCTACAGTATGGATAGTGACGTCACTGGTTAACCCACTATCGATACGTCAGTGGACAGTCTGCAAATTTTTATGCAGGGTATACTGTACTATTGCTGGCATTGCAGTAGTTATTGGCACTATTGATTGAAACTGTAGATATTAAGAATTCCTGGTGTAGAAAATCATTTTATATTTCTTCTTATTTATATTTCAAAGCAACGTTGTAAGTTTTCGTAACAAAGTTCCATGTATGACTGTTAGCAACGCTATTACATCCTGTATGACCGGATGTTACGACGGATGACCTAAGTGCCGTGTAAATAGCGTTTTATTAAAAAATTTTTTACGAGTAAGTATACCTTATCGCTTTATAACTTAATTTCAGACTGTACTACAGATTTAATAAGTGCGTATATGTTTAATTATAAAACAAATAGCCTGTTTAACGTTTACTTCTTGCTGTGCCAATGACTGTACTATTTGTCTTACGATTGTTATCCTCTGAATATATTTTATAATAAAAGATTTATGACTCTTAAAACTGTTTGATTTTGCTGGAAAATCTCTGTTAGCTTGTAATAATAGCAAGTTAAGCTCGTTTAAATATTCAAAAAAAAAGTTAAAAAGATTTTAATTACGATTTTGGTTTAGGGTGCCAATCATTGTATAGTTTACCCTATTTTAAGGCTTGACAAAATTGTCAAAAACTGCTACAATATTAAACTCGATAGAATTTAGTACAATTTGTATTTATTTTGTATCTATAAAGGCTATTCCCACTAGAAATAGAATTTTAAAAGATTCCACTTTCTTCGAGTTTGTCTACAGAAATTGGGAATTGCATAAACATCCGCAGTCTTCTTTGAGAGGTTGTGCTGTCGTTGTAAAATTATTGTGTATCACTTGCAGAGTTGGGTAAAAATTTTTGTTTAATTAAAATTTTATATATAGTAGCAGAACTGGGAGACACTGAGAACTTGTTCTTTGCCTAACCATTATTTGACAGACGCACAGTATACTGTCACCTCTGTGATTCCATTTTTTTCTTTCTCTTGCTCCATACTTTTGAGATTGAGACAGGATTGGTGGACGTTGATCATGGATCGTGAATGGTGGACACGGGAGATTTGGGCTTTGGGTACTTTGTCAGTCGGCTATCTCGCTGACACTGTCTGTGCCGCCGGGCTGGAAATGCATGCGTTCACCGTTCGACAAAAAGCCTGTAACCGGTAAAAACTTCATTCGAATTGTGGCACAGCTTCTTCCAGACTTGGGCACAACCCTGGTAGCATTTATGGTTGGGATTTTGCTGGACCTTCGTTGGCAAACCGTTAGAAATGTTGCATTTTCATGCAGGTGGCTCAACGTCACTATAATAGAACGGCCAATTGGACCGTTCTCTTTTACGGTTATCTTCTCGGTAAATAATAAATAAAATATATATAAACAACGTATATCCACGATAAAAATTGGATAAAAAAAGAAAAATTTCATATCAACGTCGATTTAGAATACAATCATTAACAAGTTTTTAGTTTGCAGCAATGTTTCTGACGTCTGTAAGAAGGTAAGAGTTGTTAATTAACTAACTATAATAATTGTAGGTTCAATATTGTATATTCGATAGCAAAAACCACCAACCATAAATGCTGTTAGGGAAGGTAAAAATGAGTGACGTCATTTAAAAGGAAAAGTCTCAAGCTCTAAAATGAGACCAGTTTTATTATTGTACTATTTGTGCCAACGAAACGGTCACAGTTCAAATATCGACGATTTCCTACGAACCGGAAATTTAGTACTCAAATACTTTTTGAATCCACTGTGGCTCGGAATCTAATTACTCGACAAAGGTTACCGTGCAGAGGGGAAACGTGATTCGCGTAACGGGTGAATGCGAATCCGAGTTTCGCTCGTTATTTGCCACGTCGATAAGGGTTGGAGGCCGCGGCGCCATTTTGAAAAAGTTTGCCACCGCGTCGCATTGTTTACCATATCGAAAATGTTTCGTTAAAAATAGAGAACATTGTTTTTCACGCGTTACTTTAGGAGTTGATAAGTGGATTGACGAATTTCGATCGTTTACGTCGAACGCATTAAGTTTATTACTTGTATATTACTCGGGTTACTTTCCTATTACGTAAGTGGATAGTATTACTGGCATTCAAACAGAGGAAGAGACTATTGGTGTTCCTGAAGACCGATCAATTGCGACAAGTTTGCGAACGTCTTACATTACGTGCACAGGGAAAGAAAGGGTAAAAAGAGGTATAAATAACCACCTTTTAGTTAAATTATTTAAATTCTGTGAAATTATAAAATTCAAGAGGTTACTCGCCATGTCTAATCGTTTCTGTCTGTTTTAACACCAAAGCTACCACTGCCGGTCAAACGACCGATTTTATAGTTTTCATTTTACAATTATTGATAAAAGTTGCACAAAATCTAAAGAAGTAGAGCCTTGTCAGTTTTAAACTAAAACATTTTTTAGTGCTCGGTTTAGTGTTAAGAATATTTATTGAAAAACGAAAGGAACATTTCTTCAACGTCAATCATTGTAAACTGTATCAGGGACATTTTCTTTTCTGCGAAGATCCAATGAATTGTTTATTTTCTTTAATTTTTAACTAATAATTACACTGCGGATTTTATGTACTCGTGACAAACTTTAGTAGGCGAAACACACAACAGTAAAGAAATAAATGTCTATAGCTTCTATGTATAGCTTCCGTTTCCCGGAATCGATGCACAACATTATTTATTTTGCATAAAGACCTGCATTCTGTTCAAATGTGCCCTGTTCAAAGGTTTAAATTATTTACAACTATTTCAGATTTGGTAAGAATCAAATAAATCGATTAGAGTTGATAATCTTTTAGGAACATTCAAATAAAGATCAAGATTATTCAAGAACTAAGTAAGGTAAACAGCGACGTGAAAAGTAAAGGAACGGCGACACAGAGGGACCAAACAAGATGCAATTTTCAATGTGTTACACGAGCTACATGCTAGTTGCATCGATACTTCTGACGTCATTGTTGGTATAAACGGCAACAGTGGCATGGTTTCATCGATTCAAAACAAAGTAAAGGGAAGTAACATCGCAAAATATTGTGTCACCGTGGTCACAATAAAAAGAGAAGCACTGTATTGATTTTTAATACGTACAGTGGATTCAAAAAGTATTCCAATACTATTCAATTACTTAAAAATTGCCTGTCTCTAAACTGCGACAATTTCGTATGAATAAAATAAATATTTTTCCTGAATAAATTTGTACAATTCAATCCGAATGCACTCTCGTTGGCGAGGCAAACAAAATTATCAATCGTTCTAATAATTTTATAAAATACTAATTTAAAGTATAGGTACGCACAAACTTTTCCGAATCTTTTGTGTCTCTGTTAGATCCACAGCACACTTGTCATTTACGCGAATACGTCCTGGTGATTGTGAAGCACGAAGCACCACACTTTCCCACAAGACACTTTCACACAGCCAGACCTCGGTAAAAATATTTCGACTAAGAAATACAAATATTGGCAAACACCATTTCTCGCAACTGTGTTACATATGTTTCATTTGAAACTAATACTAAATTACTGTTTCAAATGAAACGTACGTAACACAGTTGCGAGAAATGGTGTTTGCAAATATTTGTATTTCTTAGTTGAAATATTCACGATTTCGGAAAGTGTGTTATGTGCAGATCTGGTAGTTTATGCACCTGTTACGTATTATAAAAATATTTCAACTAAAAAATACAAATATTTGCAAATACTATTTCTCACAACTGTGTTACATATGTTTCATTTGAAACTAATACTAAATTACTAAATGTATGATGGTTTCGGCGCACAGGTTCGATCAATAATACAAACATTAATTTATAACAATTTTGCAATTCTAAACCTCGACGTTTCGATTCTGATGAGGATCATTTTCAAGAGATTTTGCGTCTGTAACAAAATGTAACTTTATAATAATAACCGTAATTTAAAAATATGTTTAAACAGCAGAATAAATTTATCTTTCTCACATGTTATTGTATAAGGTAAACATAAGATTTATGAAGACTATATTAATTCCATGCTGGTATTAAATTACTAAATTACTGTTTCAAATGAAACGTATGTAACACGGTTGCGAGAAATGGTGTATGCCAATATTTATATTTCTTAGTTGAAATATTTTTATAATACATAACAGATGCATAAACTACCAGGTCTGCACAAAACACACTTTCCGAAATCGTGACAGCGAGAACAAGTTACACCAGCCACGGTCAAAATAACACTGCGAACGCCACCTCGATCTTTTCGTGAATGGTTAAGGGTGGGGAAGTGTCGCGTTTGTTAATTGATCGCGGTTGTGTCGAAAGAATTTACGGTTGAGCAGTGAAAAACTGTCAAGGAAATTCCTTTTGTATTGTCTTCGGCGACACTGGCGTGATTTATGAGTGTATACCTGCCTCGATAGGTCAGTCGAACATGTTACCCATCTGTCAGGGTTGAATCTGTCGAAGCACTGTGGTTGTAAATAATAATCGATAAGTTCAAAGTCGATTCGCGGGCGTCTTTTGTCTGCTATCAACGTCTTTTTCAGATATATCGCCAGAAGTCGCGCCTTTGTGCTCGCAGCAATAATATGAAGAAAGGGTACGCGACAGACCAAAGATGATTCTCGAAAAATCAATATCTCGTTGGAAACGATTTCTTTTGTTTCAATCGATCAGCCTTAATCGAATACATTGTATGCTGGGAGAGCTGAGTTTTCGCGCGGAAATCGAATTAATATCGCGGACCTATCTCGATCGGTGTAACGTCTTCCCGTTCGCTGTCACGATTTCGGAAAGCGTGTTGCGTAGTGGTTCGTGATTGTGCAGAAGCGTGGTGTGTTGTGCTTCGAGAAAAGGCTTCGAATGGCGGGGACAGTTGTACGAACGTATTCGCGCGAAGAAACAATAGCGTGCTGTAGATGCGACGGAGGATAGAAGATTCTGAAAAATTTGCAAGCGTACCTTACATTAGTATTTTATAATGCGGGATTAATATTCGTATGTATAACAATGGATATATGGTTATTTTTAACCGACTTTGACAAAGAAGGGAGGTTACTCATTTAGATTTGTATGTGCCATTTTTCCGCTTTTTTTTCATATTTCGAAACTTTATATTTATCATTCTTAAACAATTGTTATCGGCGCTACGTTTTCGATCAATTTTTACATTACTATAGCTGTTTTACAATATACCCGACGTTTCGGTTCTGATTTAAACCTTTCTCAAGGGAAATTGCGTCTAGAAATACAAAAAAAAAACAAAATTAAATAAACCTTTTCTATATGTACTGTGAATGTATATAATATATGTGATTTGAAGACTATTTGATACATACTTGCTATTACTTTTAATCTGAATCGTTTTTACTTTTCATAGTTTGACTGAGTACTGATTGCTGTACTGGTTAGAGATGTACTAAAGTTCGTAAGAGCAATAGGACAAATCGATGGAAACAAACATGGAAAAACTGACCTACATAGACATATCGACTGAACATATTGATCGTTGTCATTGAAATCAAAAATTGGCGGTGAGTTTGAAATTCTATTTCTTAGCCATATATTTTCCCAACACTTATTGTTTTATACCTAAGTGGTAAATTTGAAAATCGATATATATTGTATATAATATATTTTGTAGCATTCGCATTTCTTTTAGTAGAAATTCTGGATGAACCTAGTTACAATTATTAATTGGAAAATTTATATTTATCATCTGAATGGGCAGGGAGACGATCACTTGGTACGGGCCTGGCGACGAACGTCCCTTTAATTTTCGTTTGTCTCGAGGCACGCACACGATCATGTTCTGTCTCATCGACACCGTCAGGTGGACTGTAGTAAAAGGCTTTTGTCTATACGTATAATTTCGCACAATCACATTTTGCAGAAACTTTAACAATTTATATGTCAATAGTTTCCCTATATTCAAAAGGGGTCTCATGGAAATCGCCGGCACAAATTTCACCGACAATAACTTTGGCCGAAAACGATTATGACCGACAATAACTTTGATCAATAACGATTTTGACAGGCGACGATTTTAGATTCGGTCAAATCAAATAGAGTAGGTCAAAATCGTTGTTGGTGAAATCCGAAGTCGGTGAAAACCGTCTCGGGAGAATTTGTGTCAGTGTTTTCTATGAGACCCATTCAAAAGAATTAAAAAATGTTCCTGTGATCGGTGTTGAACGGAGCCGTTCAAGTCTGTGTGGACGGTATAAATCGACTTTTAGTTGTTCTAAGGTTAATGCCGAGGATGGTCGACGAGAAATCAAAAGAAGAAAGATCTCCGCCCAGTTTCCTCTCCAACAGTGGACAGGACAGAAAGGATTGTCGGGCCGGAGGGCCGTTGATGATTTACCTTGAGAATTAGGCTCGGGAAGATTCTCTCGTGGGACCAGATGCATCACCGTGGTTTTTCCGAAGGGAAGCCCAAGAGCACCGAGCGTGACATTGCTGTGTAGAAAACGGCCTTGGTAGATTAACCGCAGGATCTCCGCTTTGGCGACTGCCTCTTCCGCCCAGTCTGAAAGACAAAGAGTCTGGTATCAGCAACGCGACCTTGCCTCGGATGTTCACGGTTTTTCCATGGTACCCACAGGGGAAAAAAAAGAAAGAAGGGAATTTCGCGGCCGTTGGTCCGGAAAAAAAACGTGGATACATCGGCGCTTCGATCTTGACGGTCCCCTTCCTCCGTTCCGCCCTGACGGACGTGAAATTCACCCTTTATTTTGAACCCTTCTTCCGGATTTCACGTTCCGATAATGAACGAGACACGAACATCTGCGTGGAAACTCGTGGATCTCGGTTCGCGATGGGTTTCCGAATTTTTTTTCCCGATTGTTCACGGCTGGTGGCCATTTTCCAATGAATAGTCGAGGCAGGACGGGCGAATAATATATAATACAGCGTTAAAAACCATGAAATTTTTGTAGTCAGATATTTTCGGAACGAGAGAACGAACATTGGAATATTCAACGGATACGTTTCCACCCCGGAGAACGGGAAGGATACGAGGAAAATAATGTTGCTGATATACCTCGTTTCGAGAATGCGCAAACAAGGAAAATACCAATCCTGGAAAAAATTATTCATCATACAAATGAAATTCCGATGTAGAAAATATTTTCATTTACGATAATGACGTATAAAAAAATTGGCCGAACCGTTAGGTGTACTTACTATTCAGAATACTTTTCTCGAGATGAAACTTCACTTATTTACTGTTTCTAAATACTGTAATAAAATGATTCGTTTCTTTCTGTTTATATTGTGAAATATATTTGTTTAACAAAGGACGCTGTAAATAAAGCGTAATTCAATGTTTGTCGGAGATAATGAAAAATAAAGAAGTTGAGTATTTTTATTTAATTTAATTTCGGTCTCGCGGCCAAGAAATTGGACTTGTTTTTACAGATCTACTATATCACTCATCCTTCTATCCCTCTATCCATTAATTATTTCACCCATTCCTCTATATCCTATGCTATTTGTTAATCTAATCTAGACTAACCTAGCCTAATCTGATCTATTCTAAACTATCCTATTATCTTACACCTACTATTGCATCTCCCTCTTTTCTTTTGATTGTTTTTTTCCTTTTTGTTTCGACACTCCTAAGCCAGTCTACTGCTTCTCTCACTCTTTTGCGTTGTACTATCTTTTCTATACTTAAATTTATTCTTTCCATCTCGTCACAATCCTCTACCAGATGCTAATAAAGAAGTTGAGTAATTGGATTGATAGTGGTTCACGTCGATATACCCGACCCCGTATATCGGGGTTTGATTTTCTTAGGTCAAAGCTTTACCGTAGCACGAAATGTGACGCCATAACTGAATCCATCTTCATATCTTCAACACCCGAGTGCTCTCAGTTGGCTTCACTCATCAGTTGTGTAACTAATATGGCAGTGAGCATGTTGATGCTTAACACATTACCGACCGGTGATTATTGCATAATTTTGAAAAATCTGGTACATGGCTGAAAACTTTTTAATGGAACTTTCAATAGTAACAGCAATTTTAACAAGTCACCCTCAATAACGTCATCTAATAATTTCATTTAAGATTGCAATATAAAAGAAAATTTCTATGCTTTCTTTTGATATAGCACAATTATTGAGAATACTATTAATAGGCTTCCGGTAGGTAAAGTGTTAAAAAGAAGAAGATTCTCATCTTGATCGATCAGAAAACAACGAAAGAGCGGGGGTTGCCGACGACATTTGAATTTCAGCCAAGTTCTTCGGCAGTAAATTTTATCCGTGAAACTGCGCGATTGACGCGCAAGAAAAAAGTGAAGCATTTGCATCGAACAATCGCATAGCGTTCGGCGCACGGCTGATGGAACACAGTCTGTAGCTTCTCGAAGGCGTTCCCGAGGGCTTTCGATCTTTCGTGAATGCACGTTCCGCAAAGGAGATTCCCAAGGAATGGCGCTTTTTTTTATTACAGGCTAAGCGGTGCTCTTTTATCTTTATGTAATCGCGACGATTTGCATGTAGGCAGAGCACCGGAGATGCTCCGCGACAGGATTATACTGGTCGCAACGTAATTCGAGACAGCGAGTAGCCTGGCTCTCGCGGTGGCTTAATGAATTTCCAAGGAGTGCCAGCTAGTTAATGGAACATTCCATCTTACGGTCTCGGGATCTAGTATCGTCGCGGCACTTTTCTGTCCCTGAAAGCCTTAGTAATTCGTGTACAACGGTTCGAGAGAGCAGAAGTTGTGGTCGGTGAATGCATTTCAATATTAAACGAGTTCCACCACTGCTTCTCTCCAGCGCGGAGTTTCTCCGGTGATTTACGTCCCAGAGACTTTATTTAAAAGAATACAAGACTCGACGCTATCCCGTTTCGTCTATTCCTCGCCGGTGGTATTAAGGAACAGAGCGTCATTCCTTTGCCGATTCGATCCGGATCTTTTTTCCATAATTCGAATTTCTCCGTTGTTTCTGTGCGACACTTTTTACGCGTGCCGTTTCCACACGACGCACGCTGCTTAATTGAATTGTACTGCCGCGATACATACCGCGATAGACAGCGACGCTTCGCGCCCCCATATTTCCGCGAGTGTTTTCAATTCTGGTTGTTTCGAGCCGCGTACCGACAGTGATGAACGAGCAAGCATTATCCCGAAGCACTGCAGCGATACCCCGGCGTCGTGGAATTTTTCCGCGTTCCATTTATACAGTGTACCGTGCAGGGTTTTAAGAAATGGCGACTGTTCTTCACGGCGAGACATTCCCTGATACCCTCGCTACTTTTATGGGAATTAGCGAATACCGGGCGCCCTCGATAATTTACTAAGCGAGCTCCGCACGCGCCACATCCTTTGTACAAACTGTAAACAATTCGTCAGCGTGTTCATCGCTCTAAAAAAATCAATCATTTTACAGTACGTAGAAGCAATGAATATTTAACAAATTTAAGAATCTCGATGTCACAAAAATATGATATAAAACCGTAGATATAACAGTCTAAATAATATATAATAAATGTGAATAATAGAATAATATTCTACGTAAATCATAAAATAATATTATAATTATAAACATTTTTACAACGGGAACATAACATAATTCTTAAACTGAGCATTTGTATAAAAGTATATAAATTCATAAACTCATGAAAGTTAGCATTACATGATAAAAACAGGAGCGAAATAGAATCTCATTATTTCAATAGTCGATTTGTTAAGAAATAATGGTGGAACATATGGTTCGAAACCGAACTTGTGCAGCAACGCTAAAAGTCATTTTAGTTGCAGTACGCTTCATCATCGTATCTGGTAGCAAAACTGTTATTTGTTCCTGGAGCGGTTTCCTGCCTCCTTAGTTATCTTGTTTAGTACAGTTGTCAAAGGTTACTCTGTGTAGCAACAAATAAAACGGTATTGCGTGGTTTATTTCGGAATATTTAAATAATAAGATGAAGAATTGAGAGGCTCTCCGTGAAAGAGGCAGCTATGACAAGATTCCTATGACGAAGACTTTGATTTTACAATGCGAATATCCGAGGAAATTTTGAAGGAATTGCTGTAATTAAGCAATAATAAAATGAATGATTTCGATCGTTCTGAGTAATGATCGCAGTCATTCTCCCGAATAATTATTGGTTTCGGCTTACCTTCCGGCCAGTTTTCAAACACATGGTGTGCTATGTCCCCCGCTGAGTCGCTTGGACTGAATAGGAACTCTTTTGTCTTACCGCTGACAAGAATGAGGCGTAGATTTATCTGAAACAGAAACCAACAAACTTCTATTAATATTAATGCCACTCCTAACGATCGTTTAATCACCTAACCATCCATATTCAACTGATTCATACGTAAATGCAATGCTCCTTGGTTACGTAAGACGAATAGTTTGTCGACATGCACTCAACAACTCCATCATTTATTTTTCATTAATATTAACGCGACGTTTAAATAAGTCTTTCAATAGTTTATATAGCGACGTGATTGTCAAACAGAATTTAGGCTGTCGCCCATTTAACAGCACACGAACGACATTAGACGTCAACGTATTCATTCCACAATTTTAAGCGATAAAACACATGAGAATAATGTTAAAAGGATGCTTAACATCCCCAACAAAAATAGCGGGTAAACTTTGCTTTGACGGACTCAAAATTTCGATTTTTTTCCAATGAGCTATGATGTATTGGTATTTAATTCGGTAGATTCGTACCCAGTGCGAATGCAGTCGAAATTTCAATCCTGTAGGATCAATGAATCAGGATTTATGGTTGCTTAACCCTCATCCGTCCCTCATTTCACGAACTGAATCTGTCCCTCGGTGTCAAATTGACATAGTGATTAAAAAAAAAACGATAACATAACAAGTCAAACAGTTACTTTTCGATGTTTTTTTCATTCAAATTGATGAGTTAACATTCACATGTTAGGTTTTTGCGGTTATATGTTTCGCATTAAAAAAAAAAGTCACCAAGTTTTGGACAAAACTTACAAATTATCGAACGGTATAACTTATTTCGGGAAAACTGTGTGAAATTGACACGAGGGACGGATGAGGGTTAAACTCTCATTGATTTCGCGCGAATATTTCGGTTCGATATTCTGCACGAAACATGTCAATTCGGCCAACACACTTCCAACCTGCGTCCATGTCGCTAACAGGATCAGACAGAAAGGCGATTATGAACCCTCGACAGAGCAAATCTAACGCTCGAGCCACAATGCTAATATCCTCGCTGCCATCCGGTTCTTCGGTCCGCGATGTATTTACTCGCAAAATGAATCCCGGAATAAAAGTGCCGGGCCGTTAATCATCGCCGCCGGTGTGTCCCTACCCTTACGCCGCGAATGCGTACACACATGTCGTAATGTTCGTTGTTCGGGACACCCCTTCGTTCTTAATTTTCATTTCCACGCTTGTACTCTTTGAATCGCAAACGTTAGAGGTCCCGGACCCTCCGGACTCTCGTATCTCTTCACCACGTGTCGCGTCAAGGGTCTGACCGGGGTTGCTTTGCGTTTCAAGGACAAAGCGGAGAGCACACTCGGGAAACACTGATAATAAAAAAGCTCGTCGAGGCACACGGGGAAACCGGCGCGGAAAGGGCGCGAACGGTATTTACGGTTCACGGTGTACGCACACATGGTTCGCTCTCCTTATCTGTCTTTACTTAGCGGCCGTATGAAAAGGAATTAGAGCCGACTCTCTTTCTTTTTTTCTTTTTCTCTCCTAAACCCTTAAGCCAGAATGTCGCCTTCCAGTCACGTAGCTGCGCCTCTGGACGGCATAAATGTCGAAAAGCCCCATTTTTCTATGGCGTCTCGGGCTACGGGGCAAAGGAACGCGGAAGCTTATCTCGACGCTAAGAGTGCGGCTTGCCGCTCGAGCCATCTTTTCTTTTCGAGCCAATTAACCGGTTTGCTACCGAGAGCTATTGTCATCGCTCGATCCGCTCATTATTGAAAGATTATACGGCACCGTGAATATTTATAAAACCGAGCGAGCATTTTCTTCAATACTTTCGAGAAATCACTTATCATCCTTTCATGTTTGTCACGAGTACATAGCGAATTTTATGCATTTTACGGAAAAAAAGCGTTCGAAGAATTTTAAAACACTGTTATGTTATCTCTAAGCTATTCAACATATTAACACTTTACCGACCGGAAGTCTATTAATCCTTTGCATTTGGAGCTATTTTAACTCGAAAATTAAACGTTTCTTCTGACCTACAATATTTCCATTCTCTGATTTTTTAAATTTGATAAATATGAAATTGATATAATAACTCATATAATACTTAAATGTGTAGTAGTAATGTAATAGTAATTTTAAATAATAGTACAGCAATTTTTAGTGGCGCCTCAGAGGCGCCACTCGAGTGCTAAGGGTTAATAGGATTTTAAATAATTCTGCTGTACCAAAACAAAGCATAGAAATTTTCTTTGACATTGCAATCTTAAATGAAACTATTAGACAACGTTATTGAGGGTGACTTAGTTAGTTCATACTAAATGCTAAATGAAAATTTAGCCATGTACCATACATTTTTCAAAAATATGCAATAATCACCGGTCGGTAATGTGTTAACACTCCGCTGTACAGTATATCATATCTGATACAGTTAATACATCTGGTATATAGTAAACTAAGAATGTGTTTCCTTACTATATTTAATGATATTTATTTTTCTGAAAATGTTGTTTTAAAAATCTAACCTTCTTTCAATTTTTTCATCCTAATTAAAAAAATCATGCAGCGAAGGGTTAAGACAGAAAATAAATTTCTATTTCATTGAAAGATAGATTTTGAAATAATCGCTGTTGGTTTGAATTACGGAGAAAATACCGAAAGTTGTTTTTTACAACTTTTGAATGTGGACCTATGTGAAAAATTTAATAAGTCTGTTTTTTCGATCTGTATTAATTATATATGTTTCAGAAATTTCATGAAAATTAACGACAGTGAAAATAGCAGTTTTTGTTCACAGACTTCATTAAAATGTTTTCAATATATATGACTGACTCATTTTTACCAAATGCAGAACACGTATGAAACGCAAGTACTTATGTAAAAGAATAAAATTATAGAAAGCCCTGTTTACGTTGCATCAAGTCGCATTGTACCTCTCGTGAGCCATCGCTGGGTGTCGCTGTTCTGAACACGTTAATCCGGTAATTAAGTTTTCAAGCTGCCTTACTGTGTTAACACTTTTTGGTCAGTTTCGTTGTACAGCGAAAGAGCTAATTACAGTGCTACGCTGGCTCACGTTCCACGACAGATGAACTTTTGTGTCTCCGTTGGATATTATGAACTTTCTATACGTGCTCGTATAAAACAGATTTTTTCAAAACAGATCTATCCTAGTGTGTTAGTTTAACACTCGGAAACGGATTAGCATGTCTAAGCGTGTACAGTACTCTCCCTGCGAACGTTACGTATAAAAGATCCGTTGTCTCATTCACCGTCTACGAACGCAGCGCAACAAATAATTCACAGTGCACTAATCTTGCGAATAAACGTGTAAATACTGCGTTGGAATTATCTGATCCAGTAATTATGACGAGACACACGCGAGGACAATAACACGTATCAAGTATTGAACTCAACTCAACTCTACGCTTACGTTCTTTCTGTTAATTAACCCTTGAATTCTAATTTTTACAAATACAGTCCACTTTTTGGTGTCTTAAATGTCACAAAATTATGACTTTCAGGAACGTCACTACATCTTGGAGTTACAGTTACATCGTTCTTTGTTATTCAGCGTTTTGTTTCGAAATAATTAGAAAAGAAAATTCATAGGTTCATTCAAGATGTCTTCTCATCATGTTGCTTTTCATATTATTATTGTATCGAAGTGGGTATTCTAAATAACAATTAAACCAGCATCCGTCCCTCGTGTCAATTTAACCGTTAGCACTCGAGTGGCGCCTCTGAGGCGCCACTAAAAATTACTGTACTATTATTTAAATATTTGTTTACACTATCAGATATGTCGGTATATAACCAATTACTACACATTTAAGCATTGTATGAGGTATTATATCAATTTCATATTTATCAAATTTAAAAAATCATAGAGAATGGAAATATTGTAGGTCAGAAGAAACGTTTAATTTTCGAGTTAAAATAGCTCCGAGTGCAAAGGGTTAACACAGTTTTCCCGAAATAAGTTCTACTGTTCTGTTATTTGTAGACTTTGTCCGAAACTTGGTGACCTATTTTCTTAATGCGAAACATATAACCGCAAAAACCTAATATGCAAACATTAACTGATCAATTTGAATAAAAGAAAACATCGAAAAGTAACTGTTTACCTTGTTGTTGTATCGATTTTTTTGTCACTGTGTCAATTTGACACCGAAGGACAGATTCAGTTCGTGAAATGAGGGACGGATGAGGATTAAATTTTCCCCAGTGCAATTTAAAGCAATACGAAGAACGTACAATTATGTGTACAACGGTTCAGAAAATAGAAAAATGAAAAATACTCTTATTTTTACTTTTTATGAAGAATGTTTGTTCAAATCTTGAGACTATAAAAACATGAGAATATTGCTCGAATAATGCAATTTCATTGAATTGCACAGGTTTATTCCGGTCAAAATATTTTTATCTTGACATCATAGAGAAATAAGGTTTATCGAAAGGTGTAAAAAAAACTTCACACACTTCCACAACCGAACATCAAAACCGTGGTATAATCACACAAATCTTATTATCACAGATTATCAGAGATTATCACAACGATAATCACACGTTTGACGAGCAGAGGTTGGAGTTTATCAGACAACTACGAAAACTGCATCTTTTTCTTCCACTCTCGTGCAATGCTCTACTATTCAGACCTACGATGGAAATATGTAAAATAACCTATTCGTTTCTGAATGCATGTGAGTTAAATATTTAAGAAAACTGTATAGGTTTAAAAACTGCTTCTTTACCAGCCACCGATTATTTATATGTAATTTGTATTGCATTATGTAATGCATAATAATGTATTGAAAACTAATGTATGGCAAAATAATCTCTACTTTGAGATTCTAATTGCATTAAATAAAAAAAAAAAATATATATATATATATATTTATCTTTATGTATTTTAGTCTTATCAGGAAAAAATTCCATAATAATGGGTACATTTACCCAATATTGATCGAAAGCGGGAGATGGGTTCAATAAATGAATAAACCACTGTCAACCGATGATCGCAGGTTTCTTCGGGTCTGTCTGGTAACGAGCGTGCGCGATTAAAAATACGAAGGGGCTAAGAGTCAGCGCACGATCAATTTCTCCGTGAAACGATGGAAGAAATGTTTCAGGAACCAGCTCTCGGTATCTTTCACAGAGAGTAACAAGGGTCCGGAATTCGTTCGCTCGGACGGCACGAGACCCCCTTAACGAGACTTCAATTGGTGTCGTTGGTGGAAGCGTGGCGAAGCGAGCACGTTTCGTTCGCGCGACGACGGGGACAATTAAGACCGTATTAATCGTCTCGGTTTCTCCGTTTTTCGCCCTTCCTCCTCGTTTTTCGTCTCGCGCGGACGAATTACGGTCAGTGGCCGGGCCCTCGCTCTTTCCCGCTGTCGTCATTCCCCCTCTTTCCCTCCCTCTCTCACTCTATCCCTGCCCTCAACAGACGCAAATTCAATTACGGTCTCGCGCGAAGACCGGCCAACATAAATAATTACCGACGAAGCCGGACTCGCGGCCGAGCAGAAGGGGGTGAACGCGGCTCGTGACCCTTTGCGGTTCCTGCGGCCGCGAGATTCCGCTGCAAGTTGCTGCGGCATAAATCATTGTCGCTCGGCCCGCGAATTATCGCTCGTAAACACGTAACCCACCCTCTCTGGCTGCCCCTACGCCACTGCAAACCCCAGTCGAATCATCCCCCCACGTCGTCGATAAAACAGACTGCACCCGGGACGACGATCCACACTGGGGAATTTGTATCGAAAAGTATGTCGGAAATACTTTAGTCGATCCGATAGGCTATTAACCCTTCATTGCATGATTTTTTAAATTTATTAAAAGAAACTTAAAACTACGTTTTCAGAGAAATAAACATAATTAACTCCCCGATTCATAGGGAAGTTACTGTAATTATTTAGAATAGTAATGAAACACATTAGTTTACTATATATCGGATTTGTTAACTGTATCACATACGATACACTATGCAGCGAAGGGTTAATACACTGACAATGATTGGAGTATTTAGGAGAATAAAGAAATGATTGTTTAACAGGACGCCGAACAGTTTAAATTCTCGTTGTTGAACAAAACACGCATTCGGTAGGAGTATTAATACACTGTGGTGAAAAGATAAATTGATTCCTTTCTTTCTAATCCTCTTATTCATTCTTATTGGTGCTTCAGACATGTTTCTTTAAATAGTCTGATCATTAATGGATGAAGTGAATAATTGGACACAATCGTCTGATGGATTGTCTGACGCTTACATTTAGGTAGCGTCGTTGTCCTCTCCAAGGATGATTGGAAATTCCGTATTCACGTCTGGCGCATGTTAAAACGCCACCAGATAATGCATGGCCAATTGAATTTGGCATAGTAATGAGTCGACGCGTTGCATTTAGCAAGCTCGGACTGTTACCGTTTGTGAAAGTTCGAGGTCGATCGACTATGTTATGTACGTTACAAATAAAATTTATCCTTGCGCGGATATGTTGATGCATTTTCCAGAAATACATCCATCGCGCTTTTCCCCTTGAAAAAGGAAATGAAGCTCAATAAAGCGTTGATAACGTGACAGCAGCTAAAAAGCAGAATAACAAACTCGTGAAAGCATTTTATATTATTAATCGCCGCGACCTATGACATCGAGTCCTAAATAATATGCCAATTGATACAAGACGATTACAACAGCTTTTACGAAACAGGAATCAGTTTATAAAATGTGAAACAATTGATTAATAAAACTGGAAAATGCTACCATCTGTATTTTAGTCACATTAACTTACATTAATCCTTTCGGTCCTTGCGTCCTCATATAAGGACACACTAAATAAATTTAGTTATATATTAAACATTCATATTTTCAAAGATCCTTGCAATTCTCGTGTAATCGTGTGTGCAACCGTATTCACGAGCAAGACGTTCTAGTGCTTTAAATCGTAACTTTACTGTACTTCGAATATATAATAACAAGATCATTTCTTTGAGACTCGAGGAGCAATTTTTCCGAGCGGGTGTGCCACGGTTTATTTTCTGAAGCAACCTAAATTCAAGGATTACCAAGGATAGACAGGAAGTAGGAGGATGACGGCATCAATCCTTTCTCGGAGGATGCATCCGTTCCTTCAGCTGTGACAGTTCACTAAGATTCCTTGAAATACAATCGTACCTCATTGAAACAGTATTCTATAGTATTCTATTCCCACATTATTCCTCTCTTTAGAATAGTACTCCTTTGTACGCGTCACTGTATCGCGTTCTATCCCATCCTGTTACGCTTTCGATATTTCATACGAGGCTGTGGTAATTCCAGAAGTTTGATCCTTTCTGTAGCAAGTCTGCTATGGTTCTGGAAGCGAGCCGTGCAGGAAGCATTTGGGAGAGCTTCGGAAGCTTTCTTTTGTGGCCTTTTAGACAGAGGAAATGGTAATGCACGAGCGAGGAGGAGCGGTGGCTTATTAAAATAGAACTCGCTGACTTCATCTAAATCTAAACGTTCGATTCGATAGAGTATCTTACTTGAAAAGAGCACAATTGAAAATGCTAGTGATGAGGAGACTGTCGATCTTTATGCAAAGTAAAAATTGTAAGAGACAGCAACTAAGTAAAATTATAATTTAATTAATTAATTAATTTTAAGTTAAAGGACAAGAGCAAGACTTGTGTTAGGCTAGCACAACTCAGATCTATAATTATATATACTGATTGGATAACTGTTACAAACTTAAATGCGAATTGCTTTTACGAAACGATGATTTACCATAACTTCTTTATTTATTATTTTTTTAAAGTAATATTGTAGCAGAATTCTATCACAATCTAGCACACTAGAGACAATTGAACAAAAAGTGAGGGCTACTAAAAAAAAATTGTTTTTCTTACTTTTTATATTATAGTTTTAACCCTGATCCATCCCTCATTTCAGGAACCGAACCTTTCCTTCGGTGTCAAATTGACACATTGATAAAAAAATCGATGAAATAACACGGTAAACAGTTATTTCTCGATGTGTTTTTATACAAATTGATTAGTTAACATTTACATCTTAGGTTTTTCGGTTGTGGTTTTCTAATTAAAGAAATAAAAGTCACGTAGTTTTGGACAATCTTATACCTACCTACAAATAACAAAACATCATAACTCATTTTGAAAAAACTATGTTAAATTGACACGGGGGACGGATGAGGATTAATATTCGAGCACAATGTAGCACGAACCTAGCACAAGTAAGGGGCACTTCTTAATGATCTCTCAAAATCATATACCAAAATTCAGCGTTCATTTAAGTTGACTATTTTATTCTTTTAATTAGATTTCTAATATCGTTAAGTTATAAATAATATAGGCTAAAACGACTATAACGTTAATCTTCCTTATTTATTTAAGAAAAAAAGCACCTTAAGCACCGTTTTAAAAAATGCATAAAATACGATATTTTTCTGGACGAGGAGAAGTTACATACTCCTTTTATCGGGAGGATCGAGTTGCAGCGGCACACGTATCGCAGTCAATCAGAGTCTCGTCTAATGAACACCCTCGCGAGACAATCTTCGACGCACCTGCACAGCAGGCTCGTGGAAGAGAGAGCCTGTCGAGGGATTGGTGGCGTTTAAAGGGTCGACGTTAAAGGGGTTGAAGCTGAGAAATTTTTCGGAGCGGATCGTGGGTGGTGGAGACTTCAAAGGGACTTATTCATGCGGTAGCATTCGATACTCGGTTTTTTGCGGTGTACACGCTCGCCGGTCGTGCCAGCCACACACGGCCTAGGGAAGCTGTGTGCTACCTGATGCGTCATCCACGACTCGATGCTTCTAAAAAGCATCGCCGTCGGGGGGATGAGCTGTTTTAAGCTTGACAACACTTTCCGGCCTCCTGGCTTCTGTACAAGTTCAACCACGTGCTCTCTCGGCAACAATTAGTTTCTCAAAGATAAACCAACGCGACCCGCGGCAGAGGGATGGAAAATAAAAAGGGGCAGGGTACGCGTGGAGCGACCGTTCGCTACGGCCACGTTAAATATGGACGCCGTCGTCTCTTCTGTTAAGAAAAGCCGGTCGCGTACCGGAGATTAATAATAAAAAAAAAAACCGGGAAATATCGACGGGATTATGTGTGCTCGCGAACAACGCCTGTGTACAACCCTCTACGTGCGTGCGGTTGCGGGTTGGACATGTGTATTGTCACGAACCTTACAGCCCGCCGAAGGGAAAAAGGAACTTGACGGGAACGCAATAAGCAGCCTAGCAACCGAGTTGGATGGTTCGTAAAGTGACGCTTTGAAATGCCGCTTCAGACGCGAATGTGTTATGGCGCCGGGCACAACCGTCGTGTCTTTTCTTTTCCCGCTTCCTCCTTGTGTTTTCGAATTTCCGGTAGGGAACTGCCGAAGCCATTTTGTCAGGTTTGTTTATTCCCCCATCGAAACGAACTGTAATTACACTGCGGATTTTATGGACTCATGAGGCAAACGAATACGTGAAATAGGAAATTGTAAAGACGTTTCAAGAATTTATGTTGTTCTATCATGTTCGGCTTGTTAAACTGATTAAAAGAATTACGAAATGCAGTCTAGTAATCACTAACTTGAAAATCATAATTTATATAACAATACTAAGAAAAACTATTACACTACGTAACTGGAGGTAAGTTATGGGTTCACGATTGAAATTCCTACAGCTGTTGAAGGAGCTATTAAGAAATCCTCAGCCATGGACGTGGTGTTTACAGAGAGGCACGGCATCCATATTTAGTAGATTTTATTTGAAACGATAATCACGAGCCAAGCTCATTATTATGCGACAAGGAATTATAGAACAGGAATCACGAAGATCAGTTTCTTTTTAGCAATCCAAATAGGGTTTTCCCCATCAAATGCGCGTGAATTAATCATAGAATTGGCTTATCAAAAAACAATAATGTTGATGCGCACGTGTATTTACAGGAAGGGTCGTTAAGCTACGTGAAAAAACGGCGAGCTCCGAGGACGTTCAAGCAACGTCGGAATCACCATTTCACCAACTGGTCGGTGCACGCAAGTCTTTGTCGCGCGGACCGATGAAATTGCGCTCGGGGGTAATAGGAAATTAATTAGCAGCCGTGAGTCGTAAAGCCGGCTTCGGTTACGCGGCCATAAATGGAATTTAATGCTATGCAAAACTTCACGGAGCCGGTAATGCCGATGGCCCACGTAGTTTATAATTAATCCACGGCGAACTAGGCCCGCCTGCCACGATACGCCACGCCAAATATTTCGGATCGTGTCGCGCGAAGACCTCCGATCCTCCAACACGCCTCACGGTGGCTCGAATGCCGCAATTTTAACTGGAGAAAATTCATTTTCGAATCTACTGAAACTGATTGACTCAATGTGATCTATAATAACTATGGAAAATAACGCGTCTATATTGTAAGCTCGACACGTCTTTATTCGTTCTTTGTTGATTTCGAACTGTCAGCAACATTTATTTAAAACAAAACCAAAACATCATGCAAACTTGTTAACAAAACACGTATTATACAAATCGATAAAAATATATATAACGTATAAATCAATAAAAGTATACATAACGGTCAAACACAAATATTCAACATTCTTACAATTCGGAATTGTAAGCTCAACACGTCTTTATTCGTTCTTTGTTGATTTCGAACTGTCAGCAACATTTATTTAAAACAAAACCAAAACATCATGCAAACTTGTTAAGAAAACACGTATTATACAAATCGATAAATATATATATAACGTATAAATCAATAAAAGTATATATAACGGTCAAACACAAATATTTAACATTCTTACAATATTTAATAATAATATATACTTTTTATTTTCCGCTTTAGAAAACTTTGTAATATGTATTAGAAGAGCAACACTTGTGGCCAAAACTATTCTAGCGTTATTTCAAGAGTTTAATGTTATCTTACTATAGGTCGCTGGATTCGTCTTGTTATCATTTAGTATATTATGATGTAAAAAGTATATGGTAATACTTAAAAATTGAAGTAACCTTCATTTATAGTTTTATAAAAAAAAATTTTTCTTTAATTGTTTATATTGAAGTTTGTATAAAGGGAATACTAATCAACTTTCGTTAGAAACATTTTTTTGTCAGATCATCGGTAATATTTGGAAAATCGTGTTAACAATGCTCACAGTGCATATTACGGTACAGAAATCGCAAAAAAGTAACCAAGACATAATTCGTCATAAGAATTATATGAAATCTAGTATTCAAAGGTTTTTGGGGTCTCTGATTACGAATCAGAAATGAAAAATTTGAAATTGAACGTCTGCTTGTTAAAATAAACGTAGAACAATAAAGCGCAGGGAAGTGCAGCTAAAATTTACATGTGTATATGTTGAAGGTCTAAGCTTTCAGAAAAATCAAGTCTGAATGCTAACGTTTATAAACATTTTTTTCAAACTCTACCTAAAGTTTACATTGCACTTAACTTTGTATCCTTCGTATATTGATTGAAACATGCTTATATTACCATTAAATAACTGAGATATACCTGCTAGAACATACGAAAATATAGTACAAATTTTCATTTCAGCTTTGTGTAAATAATAATTAAACTATTTCGTTGTTCCTCCAATTTCATAATTTTCAACTTCAAACCTGCTCGGAAAGCTATCTGAAAGACCTAACATTCAGTATTTTGAGGTTTCAAAGTGTTATTTGAGAGAGAAACAAATTTTGTTGAAATTTCGAAGTCGAGAAATTGAATTTTAGCCACAAAAAGCGGTCTTCGGGACCACTGTGCGTCGGTTGCCTGGTCAGAACTCAAACTAACATCGATGGCGTTGCAAAACAAAACTTACTTTCCAACAATAACTGCGGATTTTTCGATTTTACGACACAAATGAACAGATCGAAGGTTATTACAGGCTAGATTGATCTTTTGGCTAGCATTTTTGACTACGATAAACCCCGATCTTTGCATTAAAATTGATAACAAAGAGGAAACAATCGTGTTGCAGCAAATCGCTCGTAACTCAAATCGAAATCTGTCGAGGAGACGCCGGTCGCCGATAAATCTGAATGAAACGACGAGGTAATGGAGCCGGGTACCGGGCAATTGATTCGATGGGAAACCGTTTCAAGATTTCCCTCGTTTTCTGGAATGCATATTGAAATCGCGCCGAATAATAATTCGCGACGGATGGGAGAGGGAACGGGTTCGCGTGGTGGACGCAATTGGACGTAATTCTCGAAAGAATTGGAGCAGAGACGATGGAGAAAGTCGTCGTCGGGAGGCATCGCGCGGGCGAAGAGGGGTCGGCAAAGGATAATGGACTTGACGGTGTTACAGGATGTTTTCAGCGAATTGCGGCCGAATCCATTTTAAACCAATTTCGGCGCTAATTAATGGAACAGCCGGCTGTAGCCATCGGTTGTAATAACAACGGTGCCGTGCACTCCCAGGGGGACGATCGAACGCGGGTCATTGATCGTCATGAAAACTCGTCGGCCGGAAACCAGACGCGAGAACACCAATTTGTATTATGCACCGTGTCACAACGACCGATTCGGACCGGTCCGGACGGCTCGTGTCGCAAACGCAATACCGAGAGCCCCCGACTCTGTTTGCAGAAGCCGAATTTGAAACGTAGAATTCCCGCCGAGGGAAAATTTCCCATTCCCTCGGTGATCGCGCTTCGATATTCCCTGCTCGCCAGAGATACGCCTTTTTCGGAAAACTAATCCGAACGACGCGACGCGACCCGGCATTTCTCGGTAAAATAGGTCGCATATTTTATTTAAAACAAAATACGTACACAGACAAGTTTTATACTGATCAGCCGAGAAGCTTGATTCGGATTTTGTGTACGTAATCAGTTTCGCATGGCGATTCAAATTGTTTTCTTTATATTTCTGTGGAAATTCGTTGATTATTAGCTGTCAATTTATAACTGTTTCAATGATCTCGATCAACAACTTGTTAATAACATATATTCGTGTTTTCAGCGCACTGGTTCGATCAAATACTACTACTTAAGCAATTTTGCAAATTAAAACAAAAATTTTCAACGTTTCGGTCAACTATTTAGACCATTTTCAAGAAAAAAGATTTTTCGTATAATTGCGTCTTTAAAATATTATTGAATTAGTATAAATTATGTTCAACCTGATACCAAATAATTCATAATGTTTTTAGTAAAAAAGACCACACACTTGCTAAGTGAATTAACTATTTTGAAACTTCTAAAACTTTACACACGTTGATTCCATGCTTGCAATGTACAGAATGATGAAACGGACGTTTATGTTTCTAATAAAATCCTGTGCTGTAAATTGGTTTCTTTTTCTACTATTTTGGAATTTTCAAAATCAAAAGCATGGTCAAACTCTATTGAATGTCTCGTCAATGCACTATGTTGTGCTGGGGATGAAAAACTGTTGTGATTATGTGAATTTATATCTGGAAATAAAGGTATTCCAGAGTTTCTTTATGGTACAGGGTAAATATTAATGTCGTGGTTGACGAGAGAATTGAATGTTGAATAAAAAAGCTATAAGGGTATACGATCTGAGAAGCTAACAAGTACAGTCTTACCTCCCATAATGTGACAAGGTCTATGGAGTCTCAGAAATCGTAGAGGTACTACGTTATTCGAAGTATGTAAATAAAGATCGTACAGAAGAGACTTCCGCATAAATCCATCGCCTTTATTTCACCCCGCTGTGGCGACTACGCTGTGAACGGTGAAAAATGGAAAATATAGTTTATCTGGTGGCAGCAACTTTCCCGAAGCACGAGATAGAAAAAAAACGTGCGACCTAACAATATTTTCACGGGTCCCCTCTTCGAGTTGAAAAAAACAAACGTATCCTTTGATGGGAAAAATCACGAAATTCGCGTGTCCCTTGTACAGCGCGGGAAAAAGGATCGCACAATACGCGCGCGATCCATTGAGTTCGGCTTCCGTCGATAATGTATACGGCGAACGCGTGAAAACGTGTCACACCAGTGGCACACGATGTAACATTCAGATTTTATTCAGGAAAAAAAAAGGGGGACGACGAACGTGCTGGAGGCGTTGCAAAGCTTTCGAAATAGACAACGGGATCAGCGCTGAAATAATCACTTACTGCATAGAGGCGTATCGACAAACGATATTTTCTACGCCAGATCTATCGATGGTTAAACACTGGATTTGGAACAGGTGACACGCTTCCATATAGATCTCACGAAAGAAAAATATTCATAACGCCACTCCACGATCGAATCGTTATTATATTTCTCAGTGAGAGAAATTACTCTGGCTGGAATCCGTACACGGAATACTTAAAACGTCGCGAAAGCTTCTGGAATAAAAATGTCTTTTCGAGAGAGCAGCAGCTCAAAGTGCCAGGGAAAAATGCTGCACGGTATCATTTTTCTGATGAGAGCAATCACTTAAACATTTTGCACGACGTGCTAATAGTAATAACTGGACTGCGAGTATTTATAGCGAAATGAACATTTTTCCGTGTCGTTTGTGAGCAACAAAAATAGAATAAAAATATGTTCGTTCTTTTAGCAATTTCAGTAAATCCTCGTAGTATCTGTGCAGTGTTGTATATCGTCTGTTCATTTTTCTCATGGGCACATAAAATCCGCAGTCTAATATTAATGATAATCGGATTTATTTCCTAAAAGCTTTCTCTGTCCTAACATCGTAAATCAACGATTTCGTGAATTATTAAATGAACGTGATTAAAAATTATCGTTGATCTCCAGAAGATTTTGAAAACGATAATAATTGGAACATTATTTAACAATTATTCGAGTAGTATTCGTTTATGCAGATTCGACTGCGCAGAAGAATCCGTGATTTAATTGCAAGGAAGAATAAAATGGTACCGCATGTATGTACTGGTAACAGGCTTCTCTCGGCACAGCATGTTCAGCGAGCGTTGGCTATTTTCTAACGGAAAGCAGCGCAGAGCCTAAGTGGTCCAATCATCGGGACATATGGGTCAGAAAGATATTTCTTTCCCCATTACTCAGCAAAGGATTATTTCACGCGTATTTGCTTAATGGTCGAACATCTTAATGGACTCGCGGCGCTGATTCCACAATTAACTCGCCGCGAACATTAACGATGCACACGGAGTGTTCTCGGAGTCGCTTTGAACAGATGTCGAGTGAATTCCGTATAAAAAGAGCATCGGTATCGACTTACACAGGATCCGTGTATGGACCTCCGGCGGTTTTTTTTCCCACAGGGAAATAGAAAGAGGATGAAATACGATCGCTGCTTCTAGCCGGGTCACGCCTACGTCTGCGCCATTAAATAGGGTGATGTGCTTCGTGTCCTGAGCTTCGAACATCGTTCATCAAGTAACAAAGAAAATTCAGAACCGCGAACTATCTTCCGTACTGCAGTCATCCCCCATTAATGATCCGACCAAGTTCCACGCGTGAACTTCAAACGGAAGTTTCATTCGTTTATGGAGAATTTCGGGCAGCAACGAAGCTACACTCTGCGAAATGGCTTCTCACCTAAATTAGAAGCCGGTCGTTTCGAACCAGACCGCTCGGTAGATGTAGTGTTAACGAGTACTGGAACACTCAAACCGTAACAAGTACACTTAACCCATCTGCATTGATAAGCATGCCGCTAGATTTTCGCAACCTTGATCCTAATCAAGCGGATCGCGGCATTGCCAAAGCAAGGATTCTGCTGAAAATACTGGCTGGAACATATACAGTGGATCCAAATAGTATTTCAACACTATCTATATATTCAACAAAATCATTAATGCGTGAAATCAATTGTTACTTCACCCCTGCTGTCCACGATCAATGCGAAACATTTTTATTTCGCATAAAGATCCACAGTCTACTTAGAAGTAATGTAAGAAATTTATCAAAAACATTTATACATTTATAATGTAACAGTTTAACAAAAACCTTAATGGTCCGGCACTAGGGGAACTCTGTTAAATGAACGCAACTACGTGCGATTCGTTCAGAAGCTTTTGACACGTCCTGTACACACGGCGTTGCAACGAAATCGTTAAAATTGCATCTTCGACGGCGTTCTCTCGAATTCTGGCTCGCTGAGTAACAGCAAAAGAATTCTGAAGTAATCGCGGCAAGTCGAAGGAGCGCGCAAAGCGCCGACAGTGGCCCCGAGGCAGCGAAACTGATTCATGCCGAGGCAATTCGCCGGAATCGTTTTGGAATCGGTCGCGAAGGTTATGATTCGTTATGATCAACGTTGGAGCGACAATCGAGTACGTATCCACCAAGAAGTACGTCTTTAAGATTCTAGGTCAGAGTCCCGCCACTCGTACGAAGCGTTTCGCACTCGAGAGAGCCCTCGCGAACACGCTAGGAACGTTGAATGCTTAGGAACGAGACGACGTGTTTCGCTCGCCGCGCGTTCGGATATCGTTTTTCATCTCATCGCTGCGCGGCACCGGCACAGAACTATGCTGGGCTTCACGAGCTGACATTCAACGGTCCGACCATTGTGCTCCGAGAGCAAGCTGAAATGTCAATTTCGCTGGCCGCCGGCGCCGCACAGTGGTCCAGATCGAACAATTTAGTGACGTCTCTCGTCAAAAAGTCAACTTTTTCACAAATCGATGTCTATTCAATTTCTATCGCTCTCTCCAGCACTTTGTGGACCTCGGTCATCAAGAAATTAACGGAATTGAATAAATACAGTGCTGTGGATATAAAGGCCTCCTATTCAGACTGGCCACCTTCAATATTTCCGTTCTTTGTAATAACATGACAAAATTATATTGTATTACACTACTGTGCAAAAGAAAGATAAGTAGACTGCGGATCTTAGTGCAAAATAATTGTTTGCATTGAATGCAGGACACAGGAGCCAAATAAAAATTGTATTCTTCTTTTAATTATCTTATGATTTTGGTTTATCACTCTTGGTTTCAGTGTTTCGGTCTGTTTGAACTTATTCACTAAGTTATTCCAAAAATTTAAAGGGATTTATGTTATTATGTATATTCAATTTCTGTGCTGTGGATATGAAGGCCTCCCCTTATTCAGGCTGGCCACTTTCAATATTTCCGTCCTTTGTAATAATATGACAAAATTATATTGTATTACACTACTGTCCAAGTGAAGGATAAGTAGACTGCGAAACTTCGTGCAAAATAAATGTTTGCATTGATTGCAGGACACAGGAGCCAAATAAAAATTGTATTCTTCCTTTAATTAAATTATTATAAGCTGGAACTAACATATTGATGGCTTTAAATATTTATTATATGTCCACAGAAAGCCATTTCAGATTATTTTTCAATGAAAGTTTCTTTCCATATCCTTTGAAGTTTAAAGGTTCTACCAAAATGTCAGTAAATATCGGTTCATTTCTTGCAGTGACAATCGAGTGACGGGAAACGGGCGTCAGTTTTTGGCAACGCTGTGTTCACCAGTATGATGTTACCCATTTGTACAGGAAACACGCGTTAAGCTCTGATAAATGTAATTTGATAAGTTACCCCAGTGGATTTCACGCATTTACGGCGGTGCTCGATTGTTTAAAATTCAACGGAGTTTCGTGTTTCAGTAAACAGACGCCTCCGTTTTGTGCGGAGGTCAGCAGGCTTTTTGACAGATTAAATAGATATTCGTTTGACCCGGGATCCGTCGACGAATCCAGAAAAGTCTGTATTTGCGTGACTTTGCGCGGCACACGAGAATAAAAGAAACAAGTACGAATACATTTTGTTGCATTTATCGATTAGTCTGTTCAATGTCAGTTGATATTGTTCATTCCCAGTTGGTATTTTGAGGAAAGTTCATTGGAATCCATGCAATTCTGATGGAATGAGAAATAGACGGATCCATAGAACAATTTCGAGAAACGTATGAAAATTCAATATCGTTCAGCAATGAAATCAATTAGCACGTTAAGTTCCATTAGCTGTTTTTTTATATCTAAATTCGTCCGTGATTTCGATCTTTTTTTCGAGAACCGCATCCCGTTTGGCTTTCACTGCTTTCACTTCGCGGAGAAAGGACTGACATTTCATCTTCGCTATGTTGGCACAACACAGAAAACTGTGGAACTTCTTGCTAGTGTTAAATGACGATCTATAACAATGGATAGCGTAAGTACATCTAAGAAAAATCCTCCGGTCCATGCTGTTTCTTAGATCGTACAGTTCTACAATTTTTTTTCTGACCTCACCACTAAATACAGTTAAAATTATATCGTGTTAATTGTGTTTACGCCACAAGTTGTTGAAAGTTCAGTGAAAAAAAAAAAATTAAAAATAAAGAAGTTTTGTAATAGCAAATGATTAGAAACAGACAAGCTTTAGTTGATTATTATTGTCTTTTCGTTCGACGCTAGTAATAGTGTCTGTACACGATATATGTAAGTGGCATTTCAAAAGGAAGATAGGCTTTTTGTCAGTACCATTTGAAGAAATCACAGAATCTAAAACTGGATACAGGTCTGAAACCTGTCCTGGCGCAGCATGAAGCGTGAACTGTCGACTGCTCTACGAGTTCACTGTACTGCCTCGTTTATCAACTATATGCTCGCCGGTGAAACAAGCTTTCCACGGTCTTTCATCGTTGTCAGGGAAACCAAGACGCTAAATACAGCGCCATTAACTGCCATCTGCATTGAAAGCGTGAACTACCGATTTTAATGTCTTCCACTGTCACTATCCTGTAGTACTAATGGCGAATGTTAGGGCTTCGAATCGTTCGACTAAGCCTCGATAAGCCTTACTCGTGGATTTAGTATTAACAGAAGAACTTCACGACGCACGGTGTGATGTTAAAGCACATATGATTTCTTACTCTATCCTTTTTTGTATTTTTACTTGAAAAAGAACAGTACCTTGTCCCAGTTCCCAGAATCACCCTGTATATAATTATGACTGATGTATTAAGTATGATTTGCAAGTCTTTTTGTAAAAAGAGCTTTTGTGAATATGACAACGAGGTTAGTCAGACTTAGAGACTTGCAAATGAATAATTAATTATTGGTTAACTACCAAAAAAGTGCATGTTTTTTTTCTACATATGAACTAAGAAATGGGACTTTGTTCAACCTAGATCGGCAAAATATCACACTGTGCGACGCATCCACACATACATTACAATGAAACTACGATAGCGAATCACTTGTAAAATATTTAACAAAGTTGTTCATTAGTTGGCAGAGTTTTTTTTAGCTCCAACCGCACGTTAAGTAATAGCGTAGACTCGTAGAACGACAGCACAGCTTCGTAAGTGGGTGATCGATTCGCGGCGTGGATAAATTTTTTCGTAGTGAAAGTAATACCGCACGCTACATCGCTTAAACTAATATTTTAAGTGTTCACCTTTCTACAAAGTTTCACTAAAATCGATACGAAAGGTTATCAACATTTAGATAACCATCTCGCGCTAAAGTTATTAATAGTTCTTTCTGCATTTATGGCTTTCAAAAATTATCAGAAACTGTTAGAATATAAAATTTCACAGAATTTAGTACCATTCTTATTCATTTCAGAACTGCAATGACTACTACCACTGAAAATAAAATTTTTTACATGATTTCTTCAAATTTGCCTACAAAAATTGAACATTATATAAACATACCCAGTCTATTAATTAACAGAAATTTCAATTTTAAACATTCTTTTGTTCTGCATTAATTTTCGGGATATTTTGAACGAGGCAAAAATGTATTAGGACAGGCGATGAACCAATGAAACATCATCAAATCTTCCATAATTATTTTCCTCGAGTCTCCTCGCCTCACGCTTCGTGTATAATAATTCCATCGTAATCAGTGCACTATGTTTTAATGCATTCGTTTTTGTCGTATGTTAACGCAAATAATGAGCACAAAGAGTGCTGTTACGAAGGACAGGAGACAAGTGGACGCCGCGGTGCACGAAAATAAAATTGTCATTCAAACTCGTTACATTAATTGTCTTCGCGGATTGCGCCCCGAAAATTTTCCACGAAATTTCATTTTCCACGAAACAGGATGTACGGAGGGAGCCATACAGCGCGGCTAGGACCGCTAGGGACGGTTTAACATTTATGAGAAACTAATCGCGCCGCCGTTGTTCCAAAACGTGTTAGGGCCGGCCGGCGAGAAAAGATTAAAAGCAACAATTTGAATAAGAAGCTTAACGCGCGGCACAATAGTAATTCCGCACAATTTACATACTTAAGCGCCAGCTGAAACAGGTCACCGCGTCATTACGTAAATACTCGAGAAAGGGAGAATTTCACACGGAAATGGAAAACACACAGACCGCGGCCGCGTATTACGTCAGCAGAAACACGTCAGAGTATAATAATCCTCTTTAAGGTTTGATCGATCAAGTTCTATCCTTACCGGCCGAAAAAGAAAGGGGTCAGGTCCGAGTTTCGTGTAAGCAGACGGTTTCATCGACCATTTTTCCGAGACACGGTATAGTCATTAATTAATATATGCATGTACTAGCTTTTAATGTTTAATGCCCTCGAAAATTGATATTGTTTCTCCATAAAACCTTTTAACCCCCCATTCACCCCTATAGAGTTTTAATTTTATGTCACATCACCATCTTAGATTTCAAAATTGATACCATTTTCGTAATTAACGTCCCTAAACCTCAATAACGATACCCATACCGATTTTTAGGCTTATTCACACCATTTTACCCCATTTGTCGAATATAAGTTTGAATTTAATTTATAAGGAGTTGATTCTTGAAAAACCACCACGTATCTAACGGTTAAGGCTATTTACTTTATACTTATAGTACCTCTTTATTTACTACATAAATAAAATATTCCTCATATAAACGTTGCAACCCCTTTTCACCCCCTTAGGGGTTGAATTTCGAAATATTCTTTCTTATCCCTTGTATAGATCATAAAGAAATCCTCTGTGCAAAAGTTTAGCTTTCTAGGACCAAGGGTTTAGCCCTGGGCATTGATAGGTGAATAAGTCAGGACATCATTTTTATATATAGAAGAAGATATCGTTTAGTACACAAACTGCTGATCTTTAGATGGAACGAAAGTGTTGTATATCGATTGCAAGAAACGGAAGGCAAGCGGATAAGGGGGTCAAACGTGCCCACCCTCCCCGAACTGTTCTTTATCGCCAAAAAATGCGACAAGCTTCAAGTCGACACCCCTACAGCAAGTTTTGTCGTAAATGCATAAAATCCAGTCTATTTATTACGATTATGGACGTGCACTTTTTTTGGATTAGGCAAACATGTATGAAGAAATTGAAAATCTCAAGAAATAGCTATTTTACTGCTACGACTACAAGTGCCCAGAAATTATAATCCAATTAAAGATAAGTTTTCCCATTTTAGTTTCACATTCAGAAATAGTTGGGCCACTCTTTGTAGAACTGCTGGGTATTTTAATCTACTCGAAAGATCAGCTTCAATTACCCAACTTTGACCATTTTTGTCTTTGCCTCCCGTTCGCACTGCGATCATCTCAAACCACTTTATTCCCGTACGAATATTTCGTCTCTTTCGATTACTTTTAGTTAATCTCTGCTTCCGGTTCCTTTTCCGATCGTCCTCTAAAATCCTTTGGCGATCTTTGACCTGTAACAGTCGATGGCGCGTGAAAAGTCCTAAAGGTTTTGGAACGTTGCTGAAAGAGGATTGGTGTGGTTCTTCGAAGCCACTGTAAGGGTTCCAGTACACTTTAATGACCACCGGAGAGACTGGGAGGTCATCGATGCGCTTGGAAAGGCTTCGGTAATCCTTAATAACCAGTAAAATGACCATGGTAGCTATTGATCATTCTACAAATATAACAGCCATTTGATGGAGATTAATTGTTCACGACATTTCTATTAAGATGTCATTGCATCTTCGGCTTTGAAGAAGGTGAAGAGCCATTGATTATCCACGAAGAAGTTTTGCAATCTTTGATCAACACCCTAGACGTCCTTATTAACCACTGATGGATCTCTGACTCGTACACATCTGCATAGATCCAAAAGTTTGGTGGCCTTTGGTGATCACTGAAGACGTTCCTACAAACATTAAATTGTTGTCCAGGCAGGTATGGCTTCCCACGAAGGGAAAGAAAGGTTTTTAGGTAATTTTGTCAACGAAGATGATTTACTGAGTGAAGACGTTCTTACAAACTTTAAGTTGTTGTCCATGCAGGAATGGATTTCACACGAAGAAGAAGAAAGATGTTTAGGTAATTTTGTCAACGAAGATGATTTACTGAGTGAAGAGGTTCTTACAAACTTTAAGTTATTGTCAATGCAGGTATGGATTTCATACGAAGAGAAAGAAAGATGTTTAGGTAATTTTGTCAGCGAAAATGATTTCCTGAGTGAAGACGTTCTTACAAACATTAAATTGTTGTCCATGCAGGTATGGATTTCACACGAAGAGGAAGAAAGGTTTTTAGGTAATTTTGTGAGAAAAGTTCTTCGTGTTGTCTATCTCGTTGTACAGCTTGTTAACGACGTATTAGCTTGCAACTTTAAAAGCCATTGATAAAAGACTTCTTGCATGGAAGCATCCGCAAAGCTGAGTGACGTCTAACGTGGCCGCAGAGTAATAACAATCCCGGTTGGTAGCTCGGAGCGAGATTTCCGTAACCATCGCTAGTCATGATTAGCTGGTGTACCTATAACGCATAGAGTGATCGATTTCCTGAGGTCCTCGAGTGCACAGTTCTCCGGCGCGGCAGAAAGGTTCGCGCGAAGAATGGCGACCGAGGCGGAGTAAACAGGCAACAAAGAAGGAAGAGACAAGTGGGCTAATAGCGAGAGTGTATCGGCGGGTTCGTAGATGAGGATGGGGGAATGGTGTAGGGGAGAGTAGGGGGGTTACCTTGATTCGGCGAGTGTGCGCGTCATAGAGTGCCGAGGCTACGTCGCGTCGGTGGCTTTCGCGGAACCGGGTCATTGGGGCATTTGGGTGCAGGACCGGGTGCATCTGCGCGCATATGCATACAGAATGACCCAGATTCTGGGCGTCCTTCGCTTCGACGCGTCCCGAGGAGGAAGCCTCGTCGAAAAATATGCCCCGGTGAATGTGTGTCGATACCTTCGGGACTTCTGGGGGTACGAGTGCGAGATGCTAGCCGGAACAGCCGCATTGTGCATCCCCCATTCGCGTCTCGAAATTGCTTCCGTTGGTTCACAGGGCGGCGCGCATCTCTGGCGTTTGCCCCGTGTGGTTCTTGCGTGGCCGCGTGACGTCAATACGCGATTTATTTAACAAATGAGAACCCGGAGCACCTCTGTCGTTCAGAGCAATTAGAATTTCATACGTTTCCTCATCGCCTCGAATTTTATTTCCCCGGTCAGACCCCTTCTCACTTTAGCCCTGTAAAGTTTGTATTTTTTTATTTGCGACGTTTCTCTTGTGCATGAGCGATGTGTCCAAAATTATTCTAACAATTACTTTTCACCAAAGTTTCATCAAAATCACCATGTATCACTTCGTTACGTTCTCCTGTTAGGGTTAGGGGTAATAGACAGGTCGTGCAAGTTTCAATGTTACAGATTTCGTAAATGTAAATGAGCCCTGTATTTAGAACGGCGCTGCTGAAAGCTTGTTTTTTTTATTTCAGCTCTTGTTGAACTTCCGACCGGCCCGACCAGCTAGGCCAGAGCGCCGACTGCTTTATCGATTTCGGCTCCGTTGGTTCAAATTATTTCCAAGGACTCCCCGTTATGATACAGACGGATGTTCTTGTTGACGCTGCCGCGAAGCAAACACCGTGAGAGGATCCTGTTGCCTAGAATGTAGATTCGGCTCTTCTTTGTCCCCGTCGTTTTATTAGGTCACGGCGAGAAGTGCATCGATCCGGTGCCGAGTGGAATTTCCTTAGAAAATAGTATCACGTTTTAGGGGAACACTCTGGTTTTCCCGTGTCCGCTCGCCGAACATTCAATACTAATTAAACTGAAAATGTTATCGGAGCTCTCGTTCCGTGATTTGCTTATCAACGCTATTTGTCCGGCGACCCAACGAGTTCATCAATTCTACGAAATCAAAGTAGTTCATTTAACAATCGGAGCTGATGAATTTCATACTGTTTCATGACCAGGCTGGCTGCCCCACCCACCAATTATTTAGAATTTCAACTTTCTATGAAATAAACAAATGGTATTCTTGTTCTCTCTTGAAGACACCTGTTCTTACCGGTATTGGACAGACAGTGATAACGTGTTTCATAAACATTTTGTTTGATTATGCCGGTTTCTATAATTCAGTGTTCTGTACATGCCGAGCGATACCATCGTAGATATAAATAACACTTCTCTCCCTTTTTTCTCGACCCTTGCACGCACGCGAGCATACGCATTGCGTTTATATCTAGAATATCATTTCACAAGTGGATAGAATGCGACTGTAAAAAGTTCATGTAAACGTATATTGCATACGACCCTCATTGCGGGTTTTCTTCGGGTTTTCTTCATACGACTCTTTTCCTTGCGTCTTCGTACCGAACAATGTTGCGTGCGTATTCGCGTTTTCTCTTGGACTATCTCGGGCAATAAAAGGATTAGCATATCACCGAACACTATACTCGTTTCTAGAGCGTTAATCCTAGGCAGTGAAGTATTTCAAAATGATGTTGCTTTCCTTTTACGTCCGCCTCTTATCACATATAAAGTTTAGTCTTTTTATTCTACATTATTTACAAGTAGACGGCGGATGTTTATGCAATTTTGTAGATCTGGAATATATAAACATCGTACTAAATTCTATCAGATTTTATATTCCAGAATTTTTTGAAAATTCTCAGATGCCGTGAATTCATAAAGAACCGCAGTCTATTTATAAGTTAGCAATATTAAAAACACACTATGTAGAAAGTCTCCTAGTTTAAACTAATTTCCTAAATTATTATTCATGCTGTTTAGATGTATCTTTTGCACAGTGAAACCAAGCTGATAAATATAAATACAAATAGGAAAACACATTTGTACTGTCCGAAAACAGGGAAAACTTTTGGCCAACAAAATTTAAGCAACAATTCAACGGGATTTAAGTTATGAATTCGAATTTATGGAGAAATATATAAGTAAGGGATGGTAATGTGCCAGTCCTCGATTATACTGATTTCCCACCGAATTTGAAGGAGGATCAGCTGCTATAGATGCTCTTGGTTTCAGTATTTCGGTCTGCTTAAACTTATTTGGTAAGTTATTACAAAAATTCAAAAGAATTGTGTTATGAATTCGATTTTAGAGAGAAATATAAAAGTAAGGAGTGGTAATGTGCCAGTCCTCGATTATACTGATATCCCACCGAATTTGGAGGAGGATCAGCTGCTATAGATGCTCTTGGTTTCAGTATTTCGGTCTGCTTAAACTTATTTGGTAAGTTATTACAAAAATTCAAAAGAATTGTGTTATGAATTCGATTTTAGAGAGAAATGTAAAACTAAGGATAACGTGCCAGCCCTCGAGGATACTGATTTCCCACCGAATTTGGATGAGAATCAGCTGCCATGCGTGCCGGCATCCAGCCATTCGTCTCCGACCTTCGCCCTCGTCTGGGCGAGGATACGAAGGCAGGCGCCGAAGGTGGCGGCGTGTTATCGCGAGGAGCGCGTCCCTTTGTCCCTGTATCTCTTCCTACGTGTCTCGCCCAAGATGGGTCAACGAGATACCAGAAATTATTCAGACGGAACGACGTAGCCGAATCGGGCCGATTCAGGTCGAGCAGGGTACCGGCACGCAGATACGCTCTTCCGCTGCGCCGGTAAACGAGATGTCCTGGAACTGGTGCTCCCTTGTCGGACATCTCACCCCCGTCTTTATTGCTGTGCCGGGATGCACCGATGCGCCACTTTTTACGGGTAACACGCGCCTGTAACTCGTGACCCGGCCGATTTTTATGAAGAAGGGACCGTGTTCTCGATTTCACGGAGACTTTTCGGTGACCCAGCTTTACGAGTATCGAATTTTCCGGTTACTTCTTGCCCATGGTCGCGTCGCGACGTCCTGGAGATGGAACAAGGAAACTTGTTGTTGAATGGCCAGCACTCGTTCCATGGCTGTCGGGATCACGCGAAATTGCGTTACGAAACTGAGACTGTTCATTGTTTGCTTTTCGTTAGAATGACGATCTTGTTGGACTCTTGCTCTTTATTGGATTACCACTTGTTCGTAGACTTCCCAGGAGATGGTTGTAACTGTCACTCCCATTAACCCTTCATCGCATGACTTTTTAAATTGGGATGGAAAAATTGGAAGAAGGTGATATTTAAAAATCACATTCCCAAAACATCATAATTGAATTCGAGCATTTTTGATGATATAGAATTCTTTTCAAAAGATCCAGTATTAACTGGTAAACTAATTCTTCAAATACTTGAAACAAACTGAAAATTGATCTCTAGATTTATAAAGGGTCGTGCTAAATGTTTTTTCTTAAACCCTTCACTGCATGATTTTTTTAAATGAGATGAAAAAATACTGAAAGGAGATCAGCTTTTGTGTTTTATTTAAGGGAAAAAAATTAAAAGAAAATTTTCAGAAAAATAAACATAGTAAGATAACATATTATTAGTTTACTATATACCAGATTTGTTAACTGTATCGGATACGATACACTATGTAGCGAAGGGTTAACATGGTTGTGAAGAATGGTACAGCAATTTTTAGTGGCGAACTCTGAGTCACCCCTCGATCACTAAAGGATAACATGTGCTCTACTAAATATATTTATTTAATCGTTCAACAATTGTGAAATAAAAAAATTTGGAACCGGTCATTTGATCGGTACTAGTAGGTTTAGTGTTAACAATCTTAAATCTTGTATTTACCTTTTATCTTATCTATCTCTACCTACACGGCGATTTTCTCCGTGGATTCGGTCAAAGCAAATACGAATGAGAATAAATACCGCAACAAGTAAGTAATGATGATAAAGCGATTACGGTGGAGGAATTCTGGCCATTATCGCTGATAAGTGCGATACACGTACGGTACGATGGCTTATTATTTGTAGATTTGCGAGTCGAAGATAATCGAGATGCAAAACAAAGATAAATTAATGATCCGTGAAACGCGAGACTTCCGGCCACGATTCTCACTCATTTTCATGGGACGTCTCCCGTAACAATGTCATCCTACTGTGCGCTAATTATCGAACGGTTCGCGACGATTAATGGACACAGGGTAGCTACTGCACAACCGTTTGCATGTTCAATTTCATTAACGTTGTCTGGAGTGTACTTTCTGCTACAGCTGATTTGTAAAAGCAGTTACAAGGAGTAGTAATTGAACTGCGGATTTTATGCATTTCTAGCAAAATTGTACGAGTGAAACACAGAACAGAAATGTAACAAATGAATTTAAGAATATTATTACATGCGGAGTAAGGTTTCAAGATGATTGTAACCCTAAGGGGAACCAATAAAGTTATACATACATACATGTTGAATTATGTTCTAATAAAACTGTTGGAACAAGAAATACATTTCTATGTTTCTTACAATTGATGAAGAATATTTTCATTTTGACCGTTCTTACAATTACAATAATTTTAATAAGTTGATAATAATTAGACAGCGGTTCTTCATGCAAAATAAACATTTCCAACCTAAATTGCAACAAACTGAAGAGAAATTGAAATTTATCTTCTGTCATAATACATTTTTTAATAGGTCGAAAATAATATAAGAATATTCTTAAATTGCTCCAATATTGTCACTGTTTTAAATTACATCTATTAATGTTTGTAATAAATTGTATAAAATCCGCTGTCTAATGATAAAACATTTCTAGTCTTAAACAACGTTTATCTTTGTACTATTTTATGATTCACCTGCTCATTTTTACCACAAATGCACAAAATCCGCAGTGCAGTTACAACTATATTTTTCGTGAAATTCCCACGGAAGAGAGTGAGCGCAAAAAACTTTTTGCAAATGATCCTATTTTCCAACCATTTGCGCTCGGAGCTGTTTCAACTGTAGAAACCAGAGATTTCTTACAACGTGGAATATTCTCATTGCACACAATTTTCTTCATTTCATGCGTATGAAATTAAACAGTTTATTCAATGCAAACAATTTTTATGCGTATGGAATTGGACGCTTTCGCTGACGACTTCTAGCTATTACCATTTGCCCCTGTCAAGCATTCAACAATTTAGCCGACGCAAACCAATTTAGCAACGTTGAAATGGTTTTAATCATTTTTAATGCAGTCTCGAGGTTACTATTCGAGTACAAAAGGTTGAGTTTTTCAATTCAAAGATGTAATATTTAAAAAATTCTTATTCCCGTAATCTCAAGCGAATTACAGAAGGTTGTATGCAATTAATCTACGAACCATTTCACGAAACCAGTCCATTCGTGATGAAAATGAGTTGGCAAAAATTTGGAACAATTCTTATCCTGTATAAAAATCCGCAGTATATTTATCAATTTTAAAACTACTGCTTATAGACACGCTAATCCAAGATTATTCCTAAAGCTTCAAAAAACATAAAGTTGTTATATTCCTCGCACGGAATTTAATTTGTAATAGATTATTATCTGCAGTATGAATTTGATTCGCAAAACGGTGAATAAGACCTGCAAAAGGATTAATTTGAAGTTCAAAATTAGGGTAAACAAAATAGCTAATCTCTTGTATTGGACGTTTTAGCAAGTGTCGTTGGCAGTTTCGAAAGTCCGAGGTAACCCGTAACGGACAATTCTCGAGTGGACCTTAAATTCAGAAGTTTCTGGCAACAATTAAGCAACCAACCGGATTAGTCATGATTAAGGTTTGCTGGGGAGATATGAGACGCGTAATCAGCGCGACTCGATAATCGTAGAAGGTGTAGCAGGCAGGGCATCTTATGCACCGCCCACCCTTATCCGGTGATGCTCTTTGAGAGCAATCAAGCAAGTAGAACGCGACGCGAAGAATAGATATCCGGTTGTTCGATAATTAAGTGACCCGGTAGTGAAAAAGGGATGACAACCTGTCCCTTCGGTTGTCAAGGTATTGGTTGTCAAGGCATGCCAACGCGACGTCGAAACGTCACTTCGTTCCTTCGACGCCCAGAAGCTCCTGTTCCGTTTATTTCCACACGTTTCATCGTCAACCGACGCGCACGTCGGCTACGAAGTAGCAGAGACGGAGCCCCGAAGTGCTCCGGGGGCTGGAGGCATTAAACCCAGGAAGTTACTTTTCCACGATTCCGCGTGAATTTGCACGCGGACGGATCCCAGCCATATCCATGGTGTCGGGAGAGCTCCGACTGTTCGTTCGAGTCGTTCCTCGAAATTGAAGCAATCTGGTTACCGGAGACCGATCCACTGCGTTCGAGCATTAGAAAGTGCAGTCCAGACTAACAGATAGAAGAACCCAGAGACTCACTCTCTTCTTTGTTCTTCCAACATCCCCTGGCCACCACCAACCCCCACGAGATTTCGTTCTTTGCGAGAACCGCCGCGTTGTTGCACCACACTGCTGCCATTTCTGGGATTGCTACACAAAATCTATAATTTCATACGATTTTCATGAAAATTGGTGAGCTAGATGTACCATTCGTGAGGTACATGTACCATTTCCGGCCAGTGCCTTATTTATTTATATTAAATTGGCGGTACATTCATTCTTTTACTTTTAGTTTTCTTCAGGACTGTATAATAGTTTTGAACTCCAAATTAACTCTTCTGCAGATTCACATTTTTGTAAATTCAATTCATCATTTTGCAACTCATGTTTTTCTACACCTTATTATTCCGGAAGACAAATTGAATTGCATATATGTAATGTAACTTAAATATAAAATAATATACAATGACATCAAATTATCATAAAAGATATTTATAATATGTGTTCTCATCAATTCATCTACATATAATGGTTCTCTTGTTACCGCGCGTGGTAATTTTATGTACATATTCATGCAATGCTTATAGCAATCTGTAGGAGTGGTAGTTAAAACAGAATGATCAATAAAGTCCATCGAGTGCCCATGGTTTGAAGAATCAGACAAAATATTATTTACACAGAGTTAAATTTCTGTAAATCTACAAGATGAACTTGATTTACAATAAGATAAACTTGATTTACGAAAGGATTAATTCAAAGTCAGTAAACTTCAATTTTTGAGCCGTCTACAAGATGAATTTAATTTGCAAAAGGACTAATTTGAAGACAGTATTATGTACTTCACTTTCGAGACGTCTGCAAGATGAATTTAATTTGCAAAAGAATTAATTTGAAATCACTACGGCTTCACTTCTGAGTCATGGAAAAGGTGAATTCGATTTGCAAAAGCGCTAGTAGGACTAGAAAAAGGATTAATTAGAAGTTAGTACAGGTCACTTCACTTTTGAGTCATGTACATAGTATATTCTATTTTCTACATTCCATAGGATGAATTTGATTTGCAGAAGGATTAATTTGAAGTCACTATGGCTTCACTTCTGAGTCACGTACAAGATGAATTCGATTTGCATAAGGGTCAATAGGGCTTGCAAAAGGATTAATTTGAAGTTAGTACAGATCACTACGCTTTTGAGTAATGTACATAGTATATTCTATTTTCTAGATTCCACAGGATGAATTTGATTTGCAAAAGGATTAATTTTAAGTCAATATAGCTTCACTTCTGAGTCATGTACAACATTAATTCAATTTGCAAAAGGGTCAATAGGACCTGCAAAAAGACGAGTTCAAAGTGCAAAACCTGTAGTGTAAGTTCGTCCCGAGGGAAGCTTTTTTCCCTGCGATCCTGCACAACGGAGACATTTTCACTTTCCACGTTTGGAGACTGAACCTGTACAACGAGGACAATGCGTGCCCCTGGAGAGTAGACAGCACGCGAGAAAGGAACGGTAGACAGGAGAAAAAGAGGGCTACCGGACGAGCCGGGGTGGGCCGGGGTGGGCCGAGGCTCTTGCAGAAATTACAGCGAAACGCTGGTCAAGATAACGACCGGTCATTGTTCGCAGCGGGTTCTTCTTCGAGGGTTGCGTCGCGGGTTCTTCTCGAACTCTTTTAAGCGTCGACGAAGGGGTACGTGTTATCGACAGCCGGCGAAGATACTGCGCGTGACACACTTTTAACGAGAGAGCTCCCCGTATTTGCATAGCCGAGACGGTCTGAGCTGTCTGAGGAATTTTCGCGGCGCCGTCGTTGCGCCCCGTAATGCACCGGCTGACTCTCCTTTCTCGCTGGCGCGTGAATGAAAGTTGAGCGAATCGCCTGTCGCGGGGACAAAGCGCGGGACAAGCACGCGTTGACCTTGCTGGACCATTCCGAGATAACTGTTTCCATAGGAGCAGATGGCCGGAGCTGGGACCATTGATCGCCAACAAATGGCGAGCCTTCCGCACCGGTGCAGTCGCGGTGCGTTTCCTATTCTTCAAGATTTCAGGCAACCCTCCACCGTACAAGATCGATAGGGAAGATCTCGCGGTTACTTCCCGTTGCATCCTAGATTTAGCTAGTTTCTCATAATAAAAAACAGCCAATGTTCACGCTATTACTATCCAGTATTTACTGGATACGATACTAGCATATAATGGAAGAGGAAAAATTAGTAGTGTTTTTTTACAGGCAATAGCGTAGGTATTTTTTTTTTTGTTAATCCTTCGCTATAGTAAAATATAGTAAACTAATAATGTGTTTTCTTACTACGTTTATTTTTCAGAAAATGTTGTTTGAACTCTTTTCAATATTTTTCCCTTAAATAAAACACAAAAACCATCTTTCTATTTTTTCATCCCAATTAAAGAAACCATACCGTGAAGGGTTAATACTATTTTGTCAGATATGAAGGTGAATTTTCAAATGGGATGCTTTGTGTTTTATTACTACACATGAATGACGGATGAAAGACAAGATTATGCGAGATTAAAAATGGAAGAAACGTTTTGAGTATTTCATACGAATGCGCAAGTGAATGTAGACGAAGTGTCTCGTACTTTTGTCCACCACTGTAGCTCCGTTAACAGAAAGGTCATCGGTGACTGCAGGAGGCAAAGGAGCGAAACACGATGCCGCGATCAACGTGGACCGTATACGAATGTTTTTTTCGTAGAAAGGAAACAGTCGCTGGCTAACGACCAGGTTAAATTTTCGGCGAGTCGGGTTACATCTTGCTGACGGTTTTTCCACGAAACGGGTCAGGGGACACCTGGCCAGGTATAGGGCTCACGTTCTTTTCAGCTTCTGGTAATCTAGGTTTCGAGACCATCGCCGATCGCTGGGAATGGTTCCTTTTCAAGCGCGAAACGACAGGAAGCTAACTACATTAGAGTCGTTCTATTGAGCCGGCGAATTTTCCCGGTGAACGTCACGCGAGCACAGCTCACGCCCAGTACCCAGATTCCGTCGGATCCCGTCTTTCAGCACGCCTCGAAGATTACATTCCGCGAAGAAAAAGCGAACGGAGGGCTTTAAAACGCTCTCGAACGACTCGCATGTGGGCCACGTTTAACGTTATGCATAATCGATACTATCCGACGCAACGGAAGGGAGCAATTGATCCGAGTGCTTTTCTATTGATCCAAAAAGAGTGATAATGCCAACAATAGTATAGTTTACCCTATCTATTTTGTTACATGTATATATTTATTTAACGTCTCTTTCAACACTTTGCTAAGGTTATTTCGCGACGGGACCTACGGTTTATTAACCCTCATCCGTCCCTCGTAACAATTCGACACAGTTTTTCCGAAAAAGTTATGCTGTTCTGTTATTTGTAAGTAAGTTTGTCCGAAGCTTCGTTAGTTTTATTTTCTTAATGAGAAACTCATAAACGAAAAACCTAAGATGTAGATGTTAACTCATAAATTTGAATAAAGAAAACATCGACAAATCACTGTTTACCTTGTTATTTATCGATTTTTTTATCACTGTGTCAATTTGACACAGTTTTTCCGAAATAAGTTATGCTGTTCTGTTATTTCTAGGTAAGTTCGTCCGAAGCTTCGTCACTTTTATTTTTTTAATGAGAAACTCATAAACGAAAAACCCAAGATGTAAATGTTAACTCATGAATTTGAATAAAGAAAACACCGACAAATCACTGTTTACCTTGTTATTTTATCGATTTATTTTTATCACTGTGTCAATTTGATACCAAAGGACAGATTCAGTTCCTGAAATGAGGGCCGGATGAGGGTTAAGGTGGGTTCCGAATCACCTTGGACACCACAGTATTAGATGGCACATAGAATATTTCCAGAGGTGCTACCTATTGTTACATCAGGTTGCAAGGAAAGTTCTCTCATATTTTAACCCTTTGCACTCGAAGGTATTTTATCACAAACATTAAACATTTCTTCCAACCTACAATAATTCCATTCTATATGATTTTTCTCATTTTATGGATATGAAATTTATATAACACCTCGTACAATATTGAAACATCTAGTAATTGCTTAGATTCCAACATATTTAATAATGTAAAGAATATTTTAAATAATGGTACAAAAATTTTTAGTAATGACTTTGAGCCACCACTCGAGTGCTAAGGGTTAATTAAGCACGTAATTTTGCTTGTAAAGTCGTAAACACATGTTGCTAGCGAGTCATTGGGAAACCCGAATTGACAGGTTATCTGAAAGCTAGCAACAATTTCTTACGAATAATGGAAGTTATATCATTGAATAATATTAAACATATATTTTTATAAATTCATTTAAATGATTTCGTTAAAACACACAACTTTCCGTCCAACCTAATACATAAGAATACTAATCCTGCAGTATAAAATTCTAACGCAAAGTATAAGTACCTACTCACAAGCTTTTCAGATTCTTCTGTTCCTCCGTCGGATCCACAGCACACTGCCATTTACTCGTATACGTCTTAATCACTACACAACACGCTTTCCGAAATCGTGACAGCGAACGAGATGTTACTACAACCACGATCAAAATAGTACTGCGATTATCAATTCGGATTTATCGGGGTAGATTTAGGTGGGGGGATTGTTGCTTTTGTTAATTGAACGCGGTCGTGCCGGACGAGCGGGAGAAATATGAACGTGGTATGGAGAGGTGGAAAAACCTTGTCCCCATCCCTTATTTGGTCACTAGTTTTTACCCCTCTAGGAGGGGACGCTAAGTCAGAGGAGTGCAGTTTTTCTATGTAGAAAAAAAGGTGAAACGGTCGCGAGAAATCCGTATATTTTTCTAATAGCGAAATCAGCCGTTATTTACTCGCGACGAAACATTTTAAACGCTGAGTGAAGAAGTGAGGGTGAGAGGACAGCGTCACGGAAGAGCAAGGGGCAGACTAGTCTCCGCATTTATAATCTGGCATTTTGCTATAATTTTTTGAACATAAAATATAGTCTGGCATTTTGAACACAAAAGATATCGGGATGAAATTTCTACTAAAATTTATTAAAAAATATTTCTAAATACTGATAACTATCGTAATAAATACTTTGTTTCTAATAATTTTGTAATTAATTCTTTAAATTGTCTTAAACTAATATGTAGAATTGTTTACTCGTTACTTATATTTAGTACTTTCTCCGATAATTTAAATCACCGATGCCTTTGATTCTAAATTTCTCTGTATTATTTATTGACATTTATTCTTAATATTATGAAATTAAATGATTTTAAAATAGCTCCGAGTGCAAAGGGTTAAAACAAATATAAATTACAACAAAGTTTGAGAGCTATACTTAATATATTATATGTAGTTAATCTACTTATATCTTAATGAGTATTTGTTTATGATATAATATGGTTCCTTTGCAAAATGTATTATCTAAAGACAGACTCTAACAACAACTTTCTTTGGTGTAAACAATTTTGCGGCAAGTATTTTTTACAAATTTCCACCGATCCAGAGGTGTACCTTCACCGCTAGAATGAATGACTATTACTTTTTATGGACCATGTACAAGGGAAAAATTAATTTCACCGACAATTCGTTCGGCGATTAAACTTGATATTGAACTGGAACGTTCGTCCAACAAAACCGTATTGTATATATATATGTATGTATATATATATATATATATATATATATATATATATATATATATATATATATATATATATATTAAATGCTAAGCATCGAGCCATCCATTACCCACAAAGCACCGAGCACGCTTTCACAGAGGTGCAGACTATGTCCGAGTTCCAGCCGTACGTCAGAGTTTCTCTCGACCGGGGACAATATCGACAAGTTTTCATTTATCTTGTTGCTCTCGCGTAAATTAGATGCGCGGTATAAGCATCGATCACGATGATGTATCGACGGAACGAACGAACAAACCAATTGTTTTAACGTCGCGACAGGATGCAGTAAAGCTGGTCACCTGGAAGCGAACATGATTCGTATATCGTCGCGCGGTTTAAACAATGCGTTCGCTGACAAGAGAAAAAAAAAATACACGAGCAACATGACAAGCTGAAAAAAAGAAAGATCTTTACAATAGAAGAATGGAAAATAGTTTCTGATGTCTGGGAGTTGCGATGAAACACATAAAAGTCGCCGCAACTTATAGTTTCACGATTGTTACTTCAATATTCCTCTTGGGTGACCTTTATCAAGCGTTCAAACGTTCATCTATTTTTACTAAAAATAACTAACTTTATTATAGATTGAAAAACTGATCCGATATGCGAATGATACCGGGTCTGATACTGTCTTTTTTATAGTAAATCTTTATAGAAAAGCTTTAGAGGCAACACAGCACTTTTTCACTTATAATAAATGTCGAAAGGGCTCTATACGTTATAATTCGATCTTTATGCATTTATAGTGAAATTCAGAATCGTTTAAAAAACTAGAAGGTGACCCTCAAAGGGTTGCTTGCAACCGCCAACCCTAATCAAATAAATGTTTTTCTACCCTTCATAATTGGCTCACAATTGTGACAATGTATATGACTGTTTATAACAGTAACTAGACAGTAGTTAATCTCAACTACAGTGATACTGACCAATGGAACAGCTGTTGAATCATGTCCATTCTCGGTTATCTCAATAGTCAGTATTGTATTCGTCAGTGTGTTACACGTTAGCCTTCCCTATGGGGTGAAACGCACGGGGGAGAAGGGGCGTGGTTTAATAATGTATAAAAGAGATGTGAGTCATTGGTGAGTCATCAATGAAACGATCGAAGAACGGTGTCCACTGTTCTTTATAATTCTACTAACTCGAACAGGTAGGAAATGTCACAAGTGCGAAGACTAAAATGAAGTACTTGAAAAAGTTATTGTCTTTCTTAGAGCGTTCGAATGTTAATTCGAGTCACTGCTGCGTTCGTGCTGACAATCACAGAAATTCTGTCCAGCGAATTCTGTGTGCCTACACGAAAAGCGAGAAATCAGGATAGTAGTATAATTTCGCATGACGCATTGTACGTATCGGCGATGAAACGACTTATCGATACGTGGCTACGCAGAGCGGTAGCGTTTATCAACAAGTTGCATTGAGCTGCTGTGCCGCAGATTATGGATATCTACGGTGCGTCAATGTCACGAATACCGATGGCCACCGCGAGGTAAAGCGAGACGGAATTCCCAGGGCGGTAGACGTGTCCCATTAAAATAATTGTAGTTCCCGCGTCGTTAACTAACGGCTATGACTGATGACAACACTTGATTTATTATCACGTGGGCGATGATGCTGTTCGCCGGTGTAGGAGCACCAAGGAGTGACCACAGTCATGTCGCGTGCCATTAACCCCCGAGGAAATTTGGAAGTTGTAAATTCGAGGATCAGAGTTCCTTGAACCCCTAAGCGAACTATATATTGAGGCCGATGTTATACACCCCACTCAAATTTATGCTAATAATTATTTAATGCGTCGCTATTAATAATATAATTGTTCGTGGAGTTATATGAAAATTATCACTATCTCACTACGTTTCTGTATGCCAGTTCGACGAAACTGAATATTAAATGTAAATATAGTTTAATTGAATCTCACTTGAGGGTTACATTTTTATTTTAAACTTTCTTTAGATACGAGTTCTATCATATTTTCTATTTGGAAAATTTGTATATTGATTTGTTTGATCGAACATGCTTCGTCAGGAGTAATTTTCAAGGAGAGAGCTTCACAATTGAAACGGTGGTTGAAACTTCTTTGTAACTTTAACGTTGACCTAAGCGAACTATTATATTGAGGCCGATACTACACCCCACACAAATTTATGCTAATAATTATTTAATGCGTCGCTATTAATAATATAATTGTTCGTGGAGTTATATGAAAATCACTATCTCACTACGTTTCTGTATACCAGTTCGACGAATCTGAATATTAAATGTAAATATAGTTTAATTGAATCTCATTTGAGCCAATTTGAGGGTTATATTTTTGTATTCAAACTTTCTTTAGATACGAGTTCTATCATATTTTCTATTTTGAAAATTTGTATATTGATTTGTTTGATCGAGCATGCTTCGTCAGGAGTAATTTCCAAGGAGAGAGCTTCAATTGCGATGATTGAAACTTCTTTGTAACATTTAACATTGACATTTTTGAGACATTTATGTCCTAGTAACTGTAGGAAGAGGAGGCGTGGATGATTACTGTGACGCGTCATAGCTTGAGTGACTAATTCCAAGGGTCATGAAGAGTTGAAGCTTGTTTTCTAGATAAGAATCCTACTACGACAAACAGGTACTAATAGAACAAATGATCATTCATCATCATTTTTAAAGAACACAATGTTACCGCCGTTTCATTGCCACCAATCAAGCAAAGCAGGATTTCAGGATAATAACTAGCGATGGGCATATAATGCTATAATGTCTTGCAAGTTTTCGAACAAATCAATTCGATATTCACATGAAATCAGAAATTCTTGAAAGTCTTGAAGTCTTGAAAATTTGAAAAGTCTTAATAATCTTAATAAATATTATACTTTTTATCATATTGGTACGTTCATACTATGCCTTGCAAGTTTTCGAACAAATCAATTCGATATTCACATGAAATCAGAAATTCTTGAAAGTCTTGAAGTCTTGAAAATTTGAAAAGTCTTAATAATCTTAATAAATATTATATTTTTTATCATATTGGTACGTTCATACTGTTATTCATCCCAATGCTGACATATCTTAATCATTGTTTCGTGATAGATGTAACATTTCAAGAGTTACAATTTTTAAAAATCTTCCAGTGTTTTAAGGCTTTTAAGATTTTCAAAACAATGAAGACTTTTAAGACGTTCAAGAGTTTCAACAATTCTAAGCTTAGAATTATGTTACAAGTGATTCGATTTTTTAGTCGTAAATATTGAATCGAAGCGATTCGAAGTGATTCGGATCCCATCACTAATAATAACGAGCCATATATGGAAGATGAAAGAACAGAGAGAAGAATTACAGGACATTATCCTAAAATTATCAAGGTTGGTGCAATTACAAATGGAGGAAATCTAACTTAGAAGAGCGAAATAATATGAAAACATTTTTTCAGAGGAATCCACTATACACGTACAATTTCATCTGTCCAGAATATGAGTCAGTGAAGTCACTGAACGCATATTCTTCCTGTGTATCGCTTCTCTGGACGTTCATTTAAAATATCGATAAAGTGAGCCAAAGCTAAGCGTTCATAAGCTACTCGTACATGCTGAAAAGACGTCCTACAAGTTTGTAGACATGTATGTCAGCTATAGATCAGGCATGAGTATAGACTGGCTCATGGGTCATTGACCTGGCTCCGTCGAAATCGAGAGCAACGAAACCACATACACTCCCGAGCAATTTACACGGAGCATGGTAAGATAGATAGTTTTCCGCTGCCGTCGAACGTCGGCCTCGCAAGATCGAGAGAATCCCAATCCTCTTTATGACAACGGGAGTTATTTGCACCGAAACGGTGCCCCCGGGGGCAATTCAGAATGCTTGTTGCTCGTGCCTGCTGTAGAGACGATTCGAATCCTCGGTCTACGGTAACATAAAATTTTTTTCCGGGGTTCACTGACATCCACGCCGAGCCATCGACTATAGTTCGCGCACTTTCGTAACTCGCTGTACATTACCCGTCGGGGAAATTGATCGAGATACCGATAGGAGAACGACAGGGATAATTGAATAACGGGGATCATAATTCTTCTTAAATGCCAGTGGGGGTTCCGTATAAATTCTAAATTAATTGATAATTCGAGATGGAGCCGGTTACCGTCACCGATCTCGTCGGATAATGGCGGAACGAAAAAGTCCACCGGCTCACGATCTTCGAATAAACCACGCCGCCGGCCGATGAATCATCGGCTCGTAGATCACTAACGCGCCACTAAACACGCTCGATCGTACCAATAACTTGAAAACGAGGCGTTGCACCGCGTGTCGGCGTTCGAGGGAATCACCTTTTTAACCGTAAACGCAATAATGAACATTTTCTATGACGGTCAATAAAGAAGTCGTCGCACCTAACGCTTTCACAGAATTTTTATGTCGTACAGCAGTCCTGTTCAGCGAGCCTTGTGGCAAAGTTACGGGCAAATGGCGACGTTTGAATGAAAGCGGAATGGGAAAGAATGTGGAATTAATTCGTGGCCCTTTCTTCAAAAATATTCTGTTTATTTGCAAATGGTGAAGATCTGTTCAGGCCAGGAAACTAATCCCCATCATTTTCTGTGTACCGAAAATTATTTTAAATAAATGCTTCATATAAAATTTTCCCTAGATAGACGAGCTTCCAAGATTTCGGACCGCGCGATCAAACGCAACTCTCGATAACGTCGATTAGCGCAGGCGCTATAAAGCGTTCGACTGCGAAACCTCTTTCGATCGGGATTGTGACGATGTGTCGGTAAATTAATCGGTGCGGCAAGCTGCGTGGCGTGTCGTTCAATTACGAATTAATCGAATTCACGGGACGGTTTCGAGAACGACGGTAAACCGTGCATCACCGACGCCAGTAATTTTCCCAATCTTCACGGAATATCTCGAGCTGGTAATTATGCCAATTACAGGACGACCTTAGGTTAATAAATACTAATGCTGTCCCCCGTCCGGTACAAATGTTTCTATGGCCGTGTGCCGCAACAGGCCTCGCTAACGAGCGATAATTTCTCTCAAGGCGATGATGCGAAAAATTCGCGCTTCCTATAAGAAACCGAATGGCAATCACGGTCGCTCCGTTTGTCCGGCGCGGCGCACGTGACGCACGCGATACACTTCCGTCGTCGTCGGCGAACGAAAATGAGTACGTGATTTTCTTATATATTTTTTTTTTCTTCTCTAATAGCAGAGAATCAAAATTGCGGCTCATGTTAATTCGAGGTTCGCGTTATTGTTCGAGATAATGATACGTTCGCCTCGGCTCGAAATTAACACATTGCCAACGAAGAACGCTTAAATCGTTTAGAGAGCTTTTAATCTGCGTTGTTCATGGTTTGGACGGGCTCGCGAAAATTATTACATTGTTGCAAACCTTGAAGCGGTTTACGTAACTGTCTGTGTACTTCGAACTTCGGTTGTTGGTGCAATTGCGTTCGCAGACTCGGCGCGGGATCGCGGCGCGATTGAAATACGTTGGAATGTTGTTGATCTACAGTTGCACCGGTACAAACAAAGAACAGTTGCGCCGAATTTAATTTTAATAGCACTGTTGCCGAGCTATTTCCTGCTCGAATTTCATTAGAACCGTGGCCGTAGGTTATGGTAACTTTCATTTTCGTATGTTTATCGGTAATGTTTATGATTTTATTGTTTACGCAACGAAACAAATCCGGCGAACTCGTCGAATCGTGCATTGAAACTGTGAAACGGAACAATTTACCTATCGGAAGCCTATTGATGTTTATAGAATATCTCGTATCAATTTATCAGCCACGAAAATTGATTGTAACGCTTGCACAAATGGCAAATCAAAAAGTTCATATATCGAAGGATTAATACACGATACAGTCTATTGTATATTATACAATACATTTATTTTCATAAAATTATTTCAATCTGCGGACTCGTGAATCCGATTTTCCGTACGGCAGGAAGCTTTTTACGTAATAAGGGAGGACAATTTATTCGATGGATGCGGTTTTTGCTGTTCCGTTCAATGGAATGTGTGATATAACGGCATACTAAAATATTCCTGGGACGGGGGAACGGCGCCATTATCCGAATTGAAAACATCGCAGCTAGCAGATAGGGCAATAGGCAACCTGAAGAGCCGGTGGTTTCACTTTCTGGCTTATTTCCAGCGTCCCGGAGACCCGAATCTGCGTTACGTCTAGATCGATAGATTTTTTCTCGTCCGGAGATCTGTCACCGACGTACAAATTTATGCCAATAGCTTCTTAAATGTACAACTTCAGTTTTACCATAAACATGAATTTCTATAAGTCAATTTTATTTTTTGAGAACATCTATTCCTGAAATTATCGTTATTTGCTTCGTCAGACTCAGAGCTGGGGAAAATAGTATTTTAAATAGTAAATAATAAATAATCCTATCTATTTTAAATTACGTGTACAATATTGAAAATAAAATATTTTATTTGATGCAGTAATTTGTGAATATAAAATATTTTATTTGATGCAGTAATTTTTGAAAATATAATTTGAAAATAGTACTTTAGTTTAAGAATATTGAAAATATTTGGACTTAGTCTTTATTTTCAATTTCAAGTTTAAATATTATTACTGAAAAGTATGAATAGAAATAGTTTCCTGGTGATAAGATACACTGTATCTTTATCAACAAACTTCAGTAGGCACAAAAATTACAATATTCTATTTTGTGTTTCAGATTATTAAAATAGAAATATTTTATTTTGTGGTTCCAATTGTTAAAATAGAAACATTTTATTTTCGAAATTGTATATCTCATTTAAAATACTATTTCCTTTAAGCAAAATAAAGTCTAAAATATTAAATATTATTTGAAATATTTGTTACGCCAAATTGTGCCCACCTCTGGCGAGACTTCATTTGAAACTAAATTACTTTTTCGAATCAAACATGTAAGACAGTTGTGATAATAATATTTGCAAATATTTGTATTTCTTGAAATATTTCTTACGCAGGTCTAACGACCCACATCGCCTAAACCATTTTCTTATCCAGGACAGCCAATGGGTTGCATCTTTACAATCAGCTTGATGCCCCAGCTAATGGAGAGTTCAGGGCCTCTGCTTTTCGCATTGCACCTCAACTCACAGTGCCTCGGGCCCAGCACCACTCCTGTTCAGCTTACAAAAAGACCTAGTTTCAACCTGTTTCATGACATGAACATTTTTGAACGAGTTCCACCTATGTTATAGATACAGCCCACTGTGCGTCGCCATAACGCTGCTTTCCCATTCAGCAGCCTACGCTTGCTGTCCGGTGAGCACGTGATCAGAATGTCAAGCAGCGATATTTATCGGAAGAGCTTTCTTCATCGGCTTCTTTTTTTAGCGGATCACTGAAATGTTCTGGTCGTCGCATCGTCGATTGCCGGCAGTTTCTGGCATGAATTTAACGCGATCGCGATGGAGAAGAAAATTTATTTAAACATGAAATCGATCGACCTTGTTTCCCCGGGTATTTTTAAGTGTTTCGAGAGTTTCGAACGGTCATGCGCCGTTCGGTATTACAGGTTTTGCGATGCCATTTGTCCTTCTATCGTTGGAAATGGTGAATAAGAGGGAAAGGTTGAAATACAATTTTTGTTTCAGTAGACTAGATCGCGGCAGTTTTGCTACGGCCTGTATAATGCGAAGAATGCGGAAGAACCGTAATGACCAGGCATAAATGGAAGTGACTAATTCCAGTAAGCTATTCCACGATGCTGTTTCCGATAAACACTTGGTGCTTCTGGTACGACCTTGTTGTAATTATTTGCAAATGAGTATTGCTACGCACATTTGCAAGTTGGTACGTTCTTTCAGCAGTCCGATAATGAATCAAGAACGAATAGAAATTACTGGTTCTTCCAACTAATTCCGCGACTCATTGGTTCTAACGATCACGTTTTACGCTTCCCCCGCGACCTCGATGACTATTCCTATGGAAATGTGATTGTTTCTGAAGCTTCTAGTCCGCTTTAACGAAGGGTAACACCTAATATTAAATCTAATATCAAGATCCATGTTTTGTACTCTCTTATATTACTCGGGAAATTGATATTATGTCAGACTGACTTTTAAACAATTAATAGCAATTTATTCGGAATTATATAATACCGATGTCGCAACTGGTCATATCCAACTTGTTACACAAATCGATAACGTATGATGGTAAAAGCGGTATTATAATATTCATTAAGCCTCATACGTTCCTCAGTGTGAAAATTAACCCATTTACTACTACTTTTACATACTATAAAATAATTGTTTCTTCTTTATCTGTTTTACGAGACATGTGGACTGATTTGCTCCATTTGGTTTTAATCACCCAGTATATAGAATAAAGATGTTTACAAAAATAATAGAGAATCGTTCCTTTGCGACACAAATATTGATTTATTAAGCCAGCGTACACTCACTCTTCTGATTGACATCGTTCTTTTGTATTATTTTCCTTCCATTACAATTGTTTTCTTAATAAATAACTTTTGGTTAAATGATCTTTGGGTTGCTCGATTAAAAGTCTAGTTGCAGCTCCGGAATTTAAGCTTATGGCTTATGATACATTATAATCTGGCATTTTACTATAACTTTTGAACGATAAAAGATTCACCCATTTACTAATTTTACATACTATGAAATAATTGTTTCCTCTTTATCTGTATTGCGAGACATGTGGACTGATTTGCTCCATTTGGTTTGAATCACCTAGTATATAGATTAAAGATGTTTATAAAAATAATAGAACATCGTTCCTTTGCGACACAAATATTGATTTATTAAGCCAGCGTACACTCACTCTTCTGATTGACATCGTTCTTTTGTATTGTATTCCTTCCATTACAATTGTGTTCTTAATAAATAAGTTTTGGTTAAATGATCTTTGGGTTGCTCGATTAAAAGTATATTTAAAACCTCCCACAAGACATATTTTTCTACAATGCGACGCGATAAATGAAGCAAAGTTTATTAGTTTAAAGTATGAAACAAAAATGGGTGAGAAAGTATCATAGGGTTTTTTATGCGACTATTTTTAAAGAGTGTATGAGGGTTAAAGAAAATGCAAAAAATTGATTTTTTGAAAATGAAAAACCAGAATGGTCCTGTAAGCAGCGTACGTGAAAGTTGTTTACAGGGAAGTAGTAAACCGATGCATTTAGTCACGGAAATAATCGTGGGAATGGTAGTTGCAGCTCCGGAATTTCGGCTTGTGGCTTATGATACATTATAATCTGTTCTGTTGTATTGTATTTCTTCCATTACAATTGTGTTCTTAATAAATAACTTTTGGTTGCTCGATTAAAAGTATATTTAAAACCTCCCACAAGACATATTTCTGTACAATGCGACGCGATAAATGAAGCAAAGTTTATTACTTTAAAGTGTGAAGTAAAAATGGGTGAGAAAGTATCATAGGGTTTTTTATACGACTATTTTTGAAGAGTGTATGTGGGTTAAAGAAAATGCAAAAAATTGATTTTTTGAAAATAAAAAACCAGAATGGTCCTGTAAGCAGCGTACATGAAAGTTGTTTACAGGGAAGTAGTAAACCGATGCATTTAGTCACGGAAATAATCGTGGGGATGGTAGTTGCAGCTCCGGAATTTAGGGTGACAGCTAGTAGAGTGCGATAGCGTCTCGCGACCACCGAGGTGCTCGGGTGCAAGCGTACTCGACCCAGAAGTGTCGCTAATAAGCTGTGCGTGGTGGTAAAAACGTAGGGATCAATTAGGGTTAACAGTTGTAATTTCGCGGCATTCCGGGGATCCTATCTGCCGCGCGTCGTAGGAAAATGCGACGCTCCAGAAACGGTACTCAAAAGCCATAGAAATACCGATTTCCACGGCTGGCGTTGCGTGTTTAATTACATAACTGGATTGACCGATATACGCAGGCACCGTGCGCCTGTGGTTTCAAATTTGAAAAGGTTCGACCCATCGGATCGTGAAAAACTGGAAATATATTCGCGAGTTTGTATCTGCCGATTTCCCGGATCGACCCGGCAGCCCGCAGAAAAATAATAATGCTAACACTATCCGTACCATCGACGAGTCGATCGAACGCTTTCACATTTTTATTTTATAAGCAGTGAAATTATAAAGTTGCTTTCATCAGAAATTGTTACGTGCATCTCTTCATTCAACCTCGTTATAAAAAATGCGAGGAATTGAATTGAATTCAATATTGTAATTTTTGTAAGACAATGTATACCTGTTATGTCTTGTACAGTAGAACGTCAATTATAACCGAACCAATGAATTAAACATCTTTTAATAACTGTTGTTAACATTAATTGTATATTTATAATTGACACCCACCTTTACCTGCTACTGTATATACAAATCGTGGCGTTTGCGAGAACGAAAATAATTATGCTAGTTGCTTGAATTATTTTACAATTTTAATCAGCCGATTTTATCATCCTCAAGATTCCATTAATTTCTTCAATGCCGTGTAGATAGCTAATGCTTTTTTAATTGTCGACGTGAAAAGCTGCTCTAAACGCAAACCGAGTGTCAGGCTTCGCGACGGAAATGTGCGTTTCAATTTAAATAACCCGTACAAAGTACAATCTTTAAAAAAAAACCAATGTGACCTGATCGTAGATTAAATAATTTAAAGACTTCGAAACACGCTAGATATGTATTTCGAGGCGCGATATTCAAACATTTTAGCGAATAATAGTACAATATACAGGGTGGACAGAAAAGAATGGGGCGATAGATGACCAAAGAGGATAATATTATGGTCCAGAGGTTAAAAGTCAATTATTTCTATCTACAGGGTAGGACATTTAAGTGGAAACACTTAAACATCTTTGTTATTAATGGAAAAAGTGGTCAGGACAAAATTGTAATATTATATCATTCTTTCCAGAGATTTTAAGGACATCCAGCTTTTTTAAATGGAATGATATACTGTTTAAAAAGAACTCGAAACTATCTTGAACCTATAATTATTCACAGCACTGTAATCCGAATTCCCATTGTTGTCTCCGCTCGAAATTGAAATCGTCGTCGGAAGAGTCATCGTTCTCGCGCGTGGTTCGAATGAAGTTGTCTAGCGGAGCGGTTCGACAAATGGCGAACGTAAATTGTCGCTAAAGTATGTGTCCGTTACGTCAAAAACGGTCGCAATTATCGCGCGTTTAGCATTGCCGTTCGGTCGATTACTCGGACGACGAGAGCACCCGGGAACTGCTGACAGGGGCTTTCGGCTATCGCATGCAAATCCAATAGACGGTTGTAACGGCAGCGGCAGATATTAAATTTCATACATCCTGATTGCGAGCCAAATTCTGCGGAAGCTCTCGACCGGCAGGAAGCCTGAAGAATTTGATACGCGGCGTCCGCACGAAATGCCGGAAGAACTTCTCGACGCGTCGGAGACGCTGCGAAACTTTCTCGGCTCGTCTCACACATGGTGCACCACCGTCGATGGAACAGAGAAAAAAAACAACCACGTTGACTTCGAGGAACGTCACAAGATGCGCAACGGAAACGCATTTTTCGAAGACCCGCAACTTGGAAACGCACAGTGGGGCGTTTAGCCCGAAAACCTGCCTAATATCTGATTTCAAAAAGTTTAAAGAAACTGTGCGCATAAGACCGTACGACCGAAGTGAAAACTTCTATGGAGTATACACACGTGTCTGTTTCTCGCTAGAATAGTGTTTCACCTCGGAGCGTGACGTATCAGACTCATTCACTGGCCAGTAATTGTTTTCGTAGCTATAGAATTATCATTAAAAATGTAAACTCCTTTATCTTTCTCGATTCTTCCTTCTTTTGATTTCCTAAAATCTCCATTCCTTCGTTGTTTCAAGATGTTTTCGTGCACTGCACTTTGTTTTTCATTTTTGTTACTGGTTTTTTCATTACTTTTCGATCTAACTTTTACCATATCTTCTTATCTATAATCCACTGTATCTAGAATCGTATCCTACCTACTCACATGTATCGAATAGGTATCGAACTTAAAATAAACGAACTAACAATAAAATAAAAAACGAACGAAAATAAAAAGAAAAAAAAACGAACTAAAATTCAATAATCGACTATTTAATTTGCCGCTCGTTCTCATTGAAGTGTACAAATTTATTCAGGACAATATATGTATTTTTACGTATTTTAATCTGATTGGGAAAAAATATCGCAGTGATAGGTACATCTACCCTGTAATTTATTTCGTACTTAAGTTTTTAGTGTTATCTTTTTACGGGGCCCTGGCCTGCAGCCGAGAAAACCCACGCCTAGATCCGCCATTGGATAGGGGCCGGACTGCTAAAGGATAACGCTTCTTCGATCGCGATTATAAGCACGTAGATAGCGAGTTAATTCGCGATACTCGTTCGCGCAGTCCAAGTCCGCGGCGAGTGAAACGCCAGGCATGAATATTCATCGGCTGCTTAACGTCCGATGGATCAAAGAAATCTGAATATGCATGGTTCTTCGGCGGAACGCGTAAATGGCGAGCGGTATCAGATCCACGCCCGTATTTATCGACTGCTTTCTACCAACTGAATCTTTTACTACCGACAGTTTCATTTCCTTTAATATCTAAACGAACCATATTCGTTTCAGATACCTTCTTGTGCGTCGACTCTGAATGCACGTATTTTTCATATTTTAAACCGTGTGCCACGAAGTGCTGTTAGTTTTAAATATTTAATATTCGACGCGAGTGTTTGTAAAAATTTTGCACTTCTCATGAACGGTAATTAATAGACTGTGGATGTTTATGCGAAATAAAAATATTCTGTATTGATTGTTGGCAGCAGGAATAATATACAAATTGATTTCATCCCTTAACCCTTTAGTGCCTAAAGGTACTTCATAGTCTTGCCGTTTTTGTTTTTTTTTTTTTAAACTATGTATTTTATTTAGTTTAAATTTTCAGAATAAATTTTTTTTGTTTGTTTCTAATTACTGACAGTACTTATAAGTACCTTTAAAAAAAACATCCCAAAATAACAAAAAAAAATGTAAAACGGGTTTTCGTGTTTCTTTTGACAATAATATTTAATAAATGAATTAAATAACGATTAAAATTTGATTTTTTTAGTTAAAGTTAAATACAAACATCTACCCTGACTTTAAAAAATTTGACATATTTGCATACAATTGAAAATCTACAGCATTCTCTGAGCAGTCTTGTTTCTCGACAATCCGAACTGAAGAATTCTTTGGTTAACAGAATAATAGCGGTTCGGTGTAAACGGAATGCACGAATCACTTAAATCTTAATTTCCATAGAACGGCCCATGGAAACATAAAATTACATAAACATCCGTAGAGCGATTATGTGCTAACAAAGAATCACGCAATTCGCAGACTGCTCCATCAAGAGCGGCGAGAACGGTCATAAGGAGAAATGGATATAATGTAGCTCGAAAGAATTCGGCAATGCGGATCTCTTGCGTGCCACGTTTGAAGTTCAGGATCGATGCTGCGCCGGCGTCCGTGCATCCTTTTTATTTTGCATAAACGTTCGCATCGTCGGTGTACACGTTCCTCGGACACGAGCGTTTCTGCAAAATTCGCGGACCTTTCTGAAATCTCGCTCGCGTGCGCATCGTGGATTGACGTTCCACGCGGAATCACGCACACCGTTGTTGCACAGTCTTCTAAAGACGAAACTTAATTCTTTAACTTTCAGATTTCCGCACATATAACTTTAGGCATTTTGTAAAAATAATTCCAGAGAAATTATTTGATAACGTTCCTGAAGTTGACTTATTGAATCAAGACCAAAATTATCAATGCTACTAAATTATTCTTTAAATTTTTTGTCTTATTCATAGATTGTATGAAGTCTATTCCAGTCTTATTTCAATTTTAGTCATTTATAAAAATAATTCCAGAGAAATTATTCGATTACGTTCCTGAAGTTCGTTTATTGATTCAAGACCAAAATTATCAATGCTGTTAAATTATTTTTTAAATCATTTGTCTTATTCATTGATTGTACGAAGTCTACTCCAGTCTTATTTTGATTTTAGTCATTTATAAAAATAATTCCAGAGAAAATATTTGATTACACGCTGAAGCTGGTTCATCGATTCACGACCAAAATTCCCAATTTCATTAAATTCTTTTTTAAATCATTAGTCTTATTCATAGATTGTATGAAATCTACTCCAGGTCTTATTCCAATTTTAGTCTTTTTTCTTAAATAATTCCAGAGAAATTACTGGATACGTTCCTAAAGGTGGTTAATTGGTTCACAACCAAAATAGCTATTGGTATAAAATCATTTCTTCTCGTTCACAGAATCTGTGACACAAATAGTACGAAGATTTCTACCATCGTTCTAATTTATGTAATCGTTTAAAAATAATAATAGTATTCGTTATATGTCATTCTTACTTGTCACAGTGATCGACGTCTTTTTTAATACCGACGAACAAAATATCTGTACCTGTAACAGAAAAACAAAAGAATTTCGTTAGAAAAGTTATGCACGGTCCATATCTTACAATTAAACTGACGTTGTTTGTAACTCCAATTAGAAAAACCAATTAATCAATTTTGATAAAATTGCACAGCGTGTAACAATATTCTAAAAGAAAGTCTTGTGCATGTTTGTGTCAACAAAAGAAATTCATGTTGTAAATTTTTAATGCTAGACAGCAGAATACTAATACTAACCCTTAGCACTCGAGTGATGACTCTGAGTCACTGCTAAAAATTACTATACTATAATTCAAAATATCGTTTACATTATTAAATATGTTGGGATCTAACCAATTACTAAACATTTCAATATTGTATGAAGTATTCTATTAATTTCATATCCACGAAATGAAAAAAAATCATATAGAATGGAATTATTCTAGATAGGAAGATATGTTTAATAATAAAATACTGATAGAATAAAAAACTAATAGACAGATAGCCACGATTTTAGATGCTTAAATAATTGTTAGGCGTTGCTATTACACATTTCGCAAATGTTCAGATACTTTTGAGCGGTTAGTACATGTCCACTTATTGTTAGAATGTCCATTCGTTTCACTGTGGCGCTGATGGTGGCGCGAGTGGATCGGAAGCGACTCATTAAAAGTCGAGGTTTCGACGCGAGGTGTGCTTGATCGCTCGCGAATCTAGGCACGCGACCTAGACCCGACCTTTCCCAAGTTCCCGCCGGAACGAGGCTAATACAGACACACACTGACGACGATGTCGCGTCTGTGAATCGAACCAAGGAATAACGAGAGAGGCTCTCTCCGTATCTGTCGCGATTACGCGAACGCCCGGAATTACGAACCCGCGGCTGCTTATCGATCGACCCTTTTAAGTCCCCGCCGCGCACCGCCGTCGAAAACGTCGGCCGTTATTGTTTGCCGCTCGCAAATTGTTTGCTCTTCAAGCTATTTCATTCTTTACCCTGCGGAAGTGCAACGCGCTGCCTTGATCGTCGAGTTTGCTTCGTTAGGTGTTCCCTAGTTGTTGCAGCCGTTCTTCTAGGAGCAAAACGGGTTAAACGGACTGCAAGCAATTTTTTTTAAACATCTCCTCGCCTCGGCAGTTAACGGCGATGTGGGTCGAAGTGTGCGTCAGGCAGCGCGTTACACTGTACATATTTGAATAGTGCAGTTTGACGTTTCAAGTAAGACATCCCCGAGGTACTTATATATGATGTACAGACTGCACTAAAAATGTTATACTTCCCCTTACCTTACGATATCGTAATAGATTCGTGCTGAAGATTTTGAACAGAGTCTAATGAATATATTCATGAATATCTGACGACAAAATAATTATCTCGATACTCAGTCCATTAATACAGCTAAAACTAACAATACATAATGGTTGCAATATAATGATTAACGTATCAGACTCGTGATGAAGATTCTGAACAGAGTCTGATGAATGTATTCATGAATATTTGACAACAAGATGAATATCTCGATACTCAGTCCATTCATACCGCTAAAATTAACAAAACATAAAAGCTGTAATGTAATGGTTAACTTTAATGATTACCTATAACGATTACAGGGTGCATCAAAAATGTTGTACTTCCCCTTACCTTACAATATCGTAATAGATTTGTGCTGAAGATTCTGAACAGAGTCTAATGAATATATTCATGAATATTTGACAACAAGATGAATATCTCGATACTCAGTCCGTTAATACAGCTAAAACTAACAGAACATAATGGCTGCAATATAATGTATAACGTATCAGACTCGTGATGAAGATTCTGAACAGAGTTAAATGAATATATTCATGAATATCTGATGATAACATGAATATCACGATACTCAGTCCATTCATACCGCTAAAATTAACATAACATAATGGCTGCAACATAATGATTAACTATAATGATTAAGGGTGCATCAAAAATGTTGTACTTCCCATTACCCTACAATATCGTATCAGACTCGTGATGAAGATTCTGAAAAGAGTCTAATGAATATATTCATGAATATCTGACAACAAGATGAATATCTCGATACTCAGTCCCCTAATACCGCTAAAATTACCAGAACATAAAGACTGTAATATAACGATGAATTTGTCAAAAATTCAATACAGTATACAAAGAAAAAGCAAAGATTTTTGATCGTGTCAGCTCATTTCGTCCCACTGTGCACCTGGCCCCTAGCTTTCGCGTTACCTCGATACCAGGTTGTACAAAGAATGGAATTATCCGGGGATACGCGCGTGACATCACATTATTCCGACATTGAGGAGAATCGTCGAGCGACAGTTAATAGAGAGGGATGCATTTCGAGGGGAGTACACGCCGGTCTGGTAACGCTGCCAGTGAGTCGCCTGGGAATTTACGAATTTGTTGACTAGGTCGTAAAACTGCATCCTCTTGTAGCCAAAACCACACAATGATTTCCGCGTGCAATTCCCCCTTCGTATTGGTGGCGGACATTTTCCCATTTGTGTTCACTGATCGATGATTTGTATAGTGAGTTACCTTATCAACAATTGCTTTGTCCATATTTGTCTTGCCTGCATCTTATTTATGGGACTGCCTTAAAAGATTCCGGATTTATCTCGACGGGACTGTAGAATAAATTCCTATTGCTTGTGCTTTTACCAAGGACTGGAACGTCCGCGACAACCGAACGAGGGAATAAGTTTAACGGCCGTGGACCTTGGGATCTATAAAGCCATTCACGTCGCGGCTAGCACCCCGGCTATAGCCAGTTCCTAGTTTCCAGCAGGCGAACGTATTTGCTGGCAGCTCGCGAAGCCGAGATCCAACGAAAGAAACATTTATAAAGCCGGGGGGTTCGTAACATCGCCGTCGACGCGCCATACGTATCGGTCTAACGAACTTCCGGTGCACGGGGGCCAATATTTCACGAGATAATAAGGAACAAACAGCGTTCTCGTGTTCGGCGCACGACGCCCGCGTTCACCTTTATTATACAGGACACGGCTGGGCGAAATTCGTTCGACCAAAGGCCGCACCGTGCCCCAATAAAGTGTAAATGGATTACGCGCTAAGCCCTCGATACGACTACGGGAATCCGAAGTGCCTCGGAGATTCCGTACAATCTCGCCCGAATCCAGTGTCAACGGACACTCTAAGAAGCCATTACATACGTCTCCCTTAGCCGCCCGACGTGGAAACGACGGGAATTTTCCGCGTTTACGATTTCACGGTGTCCGGACCACCCTTATCCCCCATCTACGATCCGTCTACCCCGCCTTTTCGGAGTAATTAACTCCTGTTTCGTAACTGCCATCGATTATGTCGAACGCTACCGAATTGACCGTCCATATCCTTCAACCCTTCGTTCGTCGAGTAACGAAGCAAAATGTTGCCTTGTTAGGGTAACTGTTACGATCACTGCGGTATCCTGCTTCGATCGTACATTATTGAAGTGAAACTTCGTTGCTGAAGGGGCGACGATTTTCAAGCGTTACGAGAAACTCTCATTCTTACAATCTAGTAATGAACGATCAAAATTTTCGACGCAAAGGAGGACAGTGTATGGTAAATACTTTTTCTTTCAGTCGAAAGTTTTGATCGTTCGTTACCAGTTTCTCTTTTAAATGTGACAATACAATCGAAATTCGGTATATTTAATTTTTCGCCTTGTTTCAACCAAGTTTCGCTCATCACCGATAACGTTGAATTACTTGCAACTTCATCTTGTAAATCTGGTGCGTGTAATTTTAAACCTCGACAATTTAGTGAAAATACCGAAATGCCTTTTTCTTAGATATATTTTGTAGTTTTGTAGTTGATGTTCATGCTGATCCTCTTTTTCCACGATAAAAAAGTTTGATCGTTCATTATTAGACTGCAAGAGGTTTCGCTTCTGTCGCGCGTGGTTTTCTACGTGTATGATTCTTTTTAATATTATTAGGTAATTGTTCCCCGTATCCTCGTCTATTTCAAATCCTCACGATATCTACGCGACGCGTCCTCCGCAGTCTCTCTCTTCCTTTGACAATTTTACGCACTATTTACATATCCGATCAAACAGCCACTAAACCCGCGGCAAAGCTGCTAGCGTCAGTATTCACAGACTCCTATTTACGGAGTTCGCGTTTATTTGACTCGATAAAATGGCAATTACCGGCTGCAGTCGACTTCAAAGTGGCGCGAAGTCAGGGACGCTGTTCCTGCCACTTTCTTCCTTTCTTTTCGTTAATTTTTCGAATTCCCCACCGACGTAAATATTTTGATTAGGCGGAGATACGAAACGAGAGCGAGAGTGCGATCTCGCGAATTGTCTTTCATAAACGCAGCCCGAAATAGCCGGCACTAACGAACGTCTTAACGCTTCGAGTGGTTAATCTTGCGCTTCTTCGCTCCTCGAACCGAGATGCTTCGAAGAAAATGGAAGAAAAGTAACGTGTGTACCAAGCAGACGGCAAAATATGATCCCTTAGCGAGGATCTCCGGCGAGGCGGAAGAACACGGTTCCGTTTCTAATTCCGGCAGAGCGAGCAGCGTTCTCCGGCTACCTTTAAATTCGAAAGGCCGCGGGAATGTACAGGCCGATCCATGATTCGTGGCACAGTGTTGCGTGTTATTCGAAAAACAGTAACGAATAAAACTCACACGAAGTGAAACATAAAACAGTAAAGGATCAGCAAAATCCAAGAACCTTGTAGTATTGATCCTAACTTAACAATGTCAGTAAGGGATGAAATCAATTTTCCTTTTATTCCTGCTTTCCACAATAAACGCACAATATTTTTATCTTGCATAAAGATCCACAATCTACTCATCAGCCACTAAACTAATCCTTCTAACATTTCAGAAAAATTCAAACCGTTAAGCGCGCATTGAAAAAAAGTTATTCGTTTCGAAACGATGTACGAATACTTTTTACGTATTGGTTGCTGGCTGTATTGAATCCAAGTCTTTTATCGTAGCATTTGAAAAAGTGACTGCCCCTTCGGCCTCCGAGGTTTCCGGGGCGAACTTCACGCCCCTGTACACCGCGAAGAATCGTTCTCTAGTCCTCGACGGCGCCAACACCGGGGCACCCTGTACATCCGTAAGGCTTTCACCTCGTTTTTCCTGTTGCAGCAATTCTCCACGGAAATCTTAGCAGAAACATGACCGTGGTAATGCGAGCGTCGCGCATGAAGCCAGACGGGTTTGCAGCGGGCAAGCAAGCAGGCGAGCAAGTAGGCAGGCGCTCTGGCTGCCGGGTGGCCTAGCAGCGTATAATGCAGAGGGTGGGATAGTGTGCACGAGAAAGAGAGAGAGAGAGAGAGAGAGAGAGAGAGAGAGAGAGAGAAGCGAGGACGAGCGAATGCCGCGATCGATCGGCACTCACCAACCAACGGGGGTTTCCCGTATATAGACGAGTTCTTCTGCACTCTGCACCACCACACCCACGCGTCTTCACCCCAGCCCCGCCGCCCTTCCTTCATCCTTCTTCCACCTCTGGCAACCCTCTCGAACCGCTCCGTTTCCCCTTGTAGCTCTTTGCCCAACTTTTGTATTTCTTTTTCCTCCGTTACGTATACAGCTCCCTCCCCCCTTTCTCTCCCCCCCCCCCCACCCCTCGCGATGCTTCTCTCTTCGTATAGTCCAAGGAGCTCTGTGACGAACGACAGACATAAGCAGCAGCAGCTGTTCCCAACACGCGCCGCCTCGCTTTTCTCTCTTTCGGTGCCTAACTGTTTCTCTCAGCCGCGGTGCACGCAGACACTCGCGTGACACACGCATTTACCTACTACTCTCTTCCTCTTCGTCTGTTTCGAATGCTCCCGTCACCACACCCGCGTTTCTCCCTTTAGGACACCCCCTGCCGGAGGAGCGTAACGAAGTCGTAATGAAAGACCCTAACGCTCTCGCGTGTCACCGGAACGAAGACGAGCGAGAAAAATAACGCTGTCGGCGCGACCCGGATGGACGGAATTGGCGAATCTGCAGAACAACTACCCGCCTTACGATTCCGATGATTTTTTGATCAGGTGAATGTACCGATCACTGCGGTATTTTGATTGACAGTAAACTTACCAAATTGGATTATATTTATTTTCAACTTTAAACCATTTATTCTTAAAGTTAAAAAGTTTGTAGTTAGGTTAAGTGGTTCAGAGAGTTATTGCGTTAAAAGCCAATACTAAAAAGCGAAAAGCTGAACTGAAATAATTAAAAATTAGTTCCTGAACAGTAATTCGAAATATCGATTCTTACAACGAATCTAAGAATCATCGAAATCGAAGGGTAAGTCGCTGTTCCACAGTTTAAACCGAAAGAGTGGTGCCTGGCTAATTCGTTCCCCGCCAAATTACATTACATTTATTTTCAACTTTAAATCATTTCTCTTTAAAGTTAAGAAGTTTGTGGTTTAGAGATTTATTGCGTTAATACCCAATACTAAAAAGCCGGAAGCACTGTGAAATGATAAACAAGTAGTTGCTCAACAGTAATTCGAAATATCGATTCTTACAACGAATCTAAGAATCATCGAAATCGAAGGGTAAGTCGCTGTTCCGCAGTTTAAACCGAAAGGGTGGTGCCTGGCTAATTCGTTCCCCGCCAAATTAGATTACATTTAGTTTCAACTTTAAACCATTTATCCTTACAGTTAAAAAGTTTGTGTGTTGGAGAGTTATTGCGATAATATCCAATACTAAAAAGCCGGAAGCTCTGTGAAATGATAAACAAGTAGTTGCTCAACAGTAATTCGAAATATCGATTCTTACAACGAATCTAAGAATCATCGAAATCGAAGGGTAAGTCGCTGTTCCGCAGTTTAAACCGAAAGGGTGGTGCCTGGCTAATTCGTTCCCTGCCAAATTAGATTACATTTAGTTTCAACTTTAAACCATTTATCCTTAAAGTTAAAAAGTTTGTGTGTTAGAGAGTTATTGCGATAATACCCAATACTAAAAAGCGAGAAGCTGAACTGAAATAATTAAAAATTAGTTCCTCAATAGTACTTCAATATATCGATTCTTACAACGAATCCAAGAATCATCGAAATCGGAGGGTAAGTCGCTGTTCCGCAGTTTAAACGGAGAGGGTGGTGCCTGGCTAATTCGTTCCCCGGGCCGATCCCCTCGATCACCGAATTCCGCGGCTTTTTCCTCGTTTTCTCCGAGGCTTTCTGGCCGAACGGACGCTCTGGCCCGATTCCGAGCACCGTGATTTATGTTCCGAGGCAATCGGTGCGCCGATAAACCTTCCGCGAGGATATCATTAGCGCCGTATCGAAGATAAGGAATAATGAGGCTTTTTTATAAAGAGGGAGACGAAGGAAATCGATCGTCGAAACGCAGAGTGAAATATTTGTTCGACTCGGGTCAGATCGGTCCAATTCCTTTTCGGTCAGGAGTACCCTGCTTATTGGCCACGGCATTAATGGAACCTGGATCGAAGATATTCCCTGGTTCGAAAGAATACGAATTACTCGTGGATTTCGTACGAATTATTTGGGACACCCTTGTAAATTGTTAATTACGAACAGGACATGGTCTCGGGTCTAATTCTAGTATTTCGTATTTGCTGGGATGAGAAACTATCTTTACAAAACTACCCTTATGGGGGTTGTTACAAACTACGGAATTTAAACTTTGCTAGTTGATTTCGAATGTGATTTCAAGCAATTAATGTCTCTTCTGAACGTACCCTAGATTAAGAATCCCCTGAGGAATTTATAGAACACGGCGCGGCGTCGTGACGCTCTGACAGAACGAGACAGGTCATTGTAGCTCCCCACCTTTAATAGTTAATTCGTGATACTCATAAAATGATAAACGACGCGGTGACGCGTTTTGATCGTTACTTCTAATAACACCAAGACGAAAATATATCTGTAGTCTGTCCGTTCGTGGGGTTATTCCTCTTTACAGTAATGTGAAAAGCCGATGACCTCTCCCTACGAACGAAGCTGCAAGTAATTCGACAGTTTTTATTTAATCGTAATTAGTTAACGCGTCTATAAACTACAAATGAAGTTTTCACGACTTTCGCCTTTCTTCTCCGTCCAATTGAAATGTCTCCAAATGTCATTCGGCAATTTTAGGAAAGAGAAACAGCATTAAAAGATCCCCGGTTAATTTAATAATTAATATTCCCAAGTACCATCTCCAACACCTCAAGAAAACAGTTATCATTATTTTCAAACGAACCAAACTCAACACATGTTCTCCGTGTCCCTAGATCGTCGTTCGCGATCGATAGAATCAGCTCTAGAATCCTCGGTAATTACCGTAAACGAAACAAAAGTGTTGAAAACGCATCGATTTCACTCGTGAGAACCTGCTCGAAAGATGCAAAATATCGTCTGGCATATAAAATTAATACGTGTGACAAGTGGAACGATCTGGAAGAGAAACTCTTTAGAAATTCGCGATTAGAAACGCTGCAGGCTCGCAACATTCGGAAGACTGACCGCGTATGTCACGCTCCCCCGTTCAATGAAATTTATTTTTTAAAGAAAAAATATTATTAAGTTGTCACATAAATTCGCAACCTTTTGTTCCGTAATTCTATTATTGTATCAGTATATCATTGGAAAGCTCTGAACCTTACGATTAATTAAAATAAATAAAAAAATATATTTAAATGACTTTGCTTGAGAAAATGTGGAGGTCGTTTGTCACACAAGTAATTATCATCGTAATTGTATCGTGTTTGGTGTAATTTTTATCAGAAAAAGAGGCGAATACGATGATAAAGGATTTATGGGGAAAAAAATTAAGTTCCGATACTCGATAGCTCGCTGACTCTTCTCCCAGTGGTGGGAATAAAATTTGAACAGTTACGGCAGAGAATCCTCGGCGACCGTTACGGAGGTAACACTGGTAAATTCTTCGATCCGATGGTGACCAATTGTGTGCCGGTTTTCGTTACGAACTTTCCGTGTGTAATTCGTTCCCGGGGTTCGCCACTTTCCCTGTGGCCGTCGAAATTCTCGGATTTCGATTTCCAAGTGAAATTTCACCGCGCCCTCCGGACTCCCTGGCCGCGGTAATGGAGTTGCGGGAGACTGCGCGGCTCGGTGTCTAGGATTTCTCGGGCAAATTGCTGACCGTCTTTGTTTAGCCATGAACTGGATTCGTGATCCCAGCTGCGGAGCAGGAAATGAAGCTTCGGTCTCTCCGGAGAAGATTACGGTCCGGCTGCGTTCGAAATCGAGAATCGACCGTGGCTTTTATCGCGGTTTCGTTTCGTTTTCGACCACGAGTCAGCTAGCTGGCTGCCTGAATCGGATCGGCAATCAAAAAAGAGTGGAGGAAAAAGAAAGAGGAGGGAGAGAAAAAGGGGAAAAATCGAGGAAATCACCGTGGCGCAAGCTGCGCGTTGATTAAGGCGTGCAACCGGCTCGTTGATTAAGATACTGGCCACGTGGCCGCGCATTTATACCCGGTCCTTTGGATCCATTAATAATTCGGCAGCGCGCTGCCCGACCGGCGTGAAACTTTCAATTTCCGGCAACAAAACGGCCCGCCGCAGGAAAATGGAGAGATGGGAACGCAATTGTCGGCGATGCGTCCACGGCTCCCGGCGTTCCCGGCGCAACATTAATTAATGAAAAACAGGGGGAGAGTTGGGGGTGGCGAGCCGCACAATCGATTTATACACCCCGCCGGTGGACGAAACCCTTTTTTTTCCCGCGTTACATTTTTAACTTGATCGCGCCAGGATAGCCGATTACACGATCGTTCTCCCTTATCAAGCTGTATTTACACTTCATTCGAAAAAAGAATCCGCGGACAATTCTACGGAATTCGATCATCGATCATGATTAGGGCAAGTAGTGGTCGTTGCAAATATTAATTGATTTTATAATGTAATCTTTATGGAGTGTTTTAATCAAGAAACACTTTTTACCTCCTAACCTAACAACTGTTATTTATAAACGTACAACAAAATTTTAGGAGAGAAAGCTATCATATTTGGAGGGGGATATAAGTCTGTGTGTTATGGTAATATTTAGATCACATTTTCCGAGATCTTACAAACAGTGATGTCTTTTTTTTAAATAGAATGACCTACCTAAATTCAGCGTACAAAAGTTGGTCTTCATTTTATCGTTGTGGTCGTTCGAAAGATTCAGTGCGAATAAATGTTCGCCCCATCTATGTCACAATTCTGAACCCATTGAAATAGAATGATTACCTGTCGCGAGAAGATACACGTAGGGATTCGCATTTTAAAAACAGATACTATCGAAGAACATACGTTCCATTACGTAAGCAATGTGAATTTATAACCGATTAATGGATAGCCTTTGAATGGTTCCAGATAAAGCGAAAATTTTGGAACAGTTATGAAAAACTGAAAACAGATTGCATCGACTCTGCATCGGTTCTGTAACAGTTCTATTTCGGTTCAGTCATTCTATTTCCTGACACCGTTTTTCCTGAACGAAACAAGTATTTATAAATATGGCTATTCACTCTACACATGTCGGTTGAATTTGCAGACGAGAGAAGATGACTAACAGTCAGAGTGTGAATGTCAATCAGTTCCTAGAATGATTGGTGAACAGGTTTCGTTTGCACGTTTCGTATCATTCATAACTAGACTGCGGATGTTCATGGAATTTTTAATTTTTGTTGTAGGCTTTATAGATCCGAAGCATAGATCTAGCATTTTTTGAACATTTTTAGTATAAAGATCCGCATAACTGCACACATCAAATGCAAAGGGATAAAAACATTTGAAGAATTTAAATATACCATCGCACTACTTCCAGCTTATTACAATTATTAAGAAAGGAACCAAATGTTTGTTTTGGTTCTCGTTTTCTTCTTATTATTCTCGTTTAGAATCTGGGCCACTTATTTACCAAATTGATTAATAAAACATCCACAAAATAAAAAGTGAAGAGGATTTATGAAATAGGGTGGTCCACTTGTTTCAGGTTAGAACTACGTTTGCAGTGGTGTCACCGAATAATCAACTGATCCGTAAGACAATAGAAATAGACGATCCTTTTAATAATTCGAGAACGAAGCCAAACGAATCCGAATCTTCCCAGAACGCAACTATCGAAATTAGCTTCCAGAGTCCGCTTGCCTAAAAGTGGACCATCCTAAATGCAACTGTATCTTTCCCGACAGGTTCAACCACACATTTTCCATCACCTCTTGCACTGCTCTCTGCGCGAAATAAATTTCCTGTTTCAGGAAAGATAGCCTCTTTCTGATGCGACGTGGTTCTTACGGAAGTGCATTAGACGCGTCTTGAGTAAAGAGGAACGGGAACCAGGAGATTATTATTTTTCTTTCAGACGTTCGCGTAACTAGTAATTTCACTAATGAACCTTATGCTACTATGCAACACAGTGATTCATTTCTCTCGGCGACGACGCTCTTCGTTTCTCCTCTCTCTAATTAAATATCTTATTCGGCTTTTGAAAAAAAATTACGCAACGTTGATTAGACATTTTGAACCGTTACTTCGAAAATAAAATTTTTCTATATACAATTTGAGGTGTTATAAAAAGAAATAACCATTAAAACAGAACTTAAATAATACATATTATTAATCAATTCTCCTTCTGTATGCTCAATTTCGCGACGAGGAAATGTACTGCGTTTTTGTATTTTTGTTAATAACTATTTATTAGGACCTCACATTGCGCATGCAAACATTTAATATACGGAAAATGTATTTCTATTTTGTTTATCGAATGAACTATTTATTAGGACCTCACATTGCGTATGCAAACATTTAATATGAGGAAAATGTATTTCTATTTTGTTTATCGAACGAATAAGACTTTTCTACGTTTTACACGGTCGATGAGGTCGCAGAGAAACAGTAGAGACACAGGATCTAAGAAACAGCACGGACCTGAGAGTTTTTCTAAGATCAAGACTTCACTATTTCGAAAGTTTCTAGATTAGGAAATAAATTGGGTGTAGCTAGTCTCATCTCTATCTGATTGTACTTGTTACACGTTTGGCCCCATCGCTAGTTGTCGCGGACGGCAACGCTTATGCAATCGTGCGTGCTCATTTTGTTGGGCGCGACCATTCTGGAGACGCGTCTCGCGACCAGACGAATCATTATCGGATGGATGATATTCAGTCGGTTGAGGAAAACATTAATAAACGCGCGAGCACGGAATCGGATTTGGCGGAATCGGGCCGAACACCGACACCTCGGAATCGGATTAGTGTTCGCCGGCCGATAAAACTGAGAACACCGTTCGAATCCGATACCAGGAATTCTCAATAACGCGTCGAGGCAACCGCACCGTGATCTATCCGATCCTCTTCCGAGCTGCCTTCTTCCCACGTTAAATATAGGCGACCCGACACGTATACACACGGATTCGCTCTGCCGAGCCGAGCATATTCCACGTATTCCGCGCTCGTACCGCGAACCGAGGATATAGAAAGAGCCGAAGTGGAAGTAACAGTAGAAGAGAAAAGAAAGAGAGAGAGAGAGAGAGATGCTGGCTGGGAGAGGATACAAAGAGAGAAAGGCTACATCCAGGTAACACCCAGTTTACTCGCGATACCTGCAGAAGCTGAAGCGCACCCGTACGAAACGGCCCAAGGGAAACGGCTGAAACGCGCGGCCAGCCCGGAAACACAACGAAAAATTTACATTTATCGCTACGCGTCCCCGCGAACACCAACAACGCCTGTTATTGACTATTTCAGAAAAATAACGGCGCCGTTGCGCCGCCGTTCCTCCCACTTCCGGCCGGTTTTAAGCTGAGATTCGTTGTACGGAGTGGAGCAGATAAAGTGTTGCAAACAACGATCGAAATGAACAGTTATGTATCTCTCGGTTCTAACTGAATTTTACTGGAGCTTCTACGTTCCGATAAACAATTATGACAATAACCCGGTATACAATTTCTTATTAAAAATTTCTTAGCATCTTTCTTGACAAACGGCAAGATTCGACATTTTTATGCTCTTGGCTGATCACAGGAGGCAGTCCCATAGAAATACACGGCTAAAAAGATCGATTCTTTTAAAGATTGTATTTTTTGAATGCATAGAATTATTGAGACTGTAATATTTTTGGTAGTACAAATTTCAGAGTATATTTATACGTATCTGAATATCAATTATAATTTTCTTGTCATGGAATATTAAAAAATGGCACTTAATGAAAAGAAGTCATAGATTCAGGAGGCAGTCCCATATAAATACACGGCTAAAAAGATCGATTTTGTTAAAGATTGTATTTTTTGAATGCATAGAATTATTGAGACTGTAATATTTTTGGTAGTACAAATTTCAGAGTATATTCATACGTATCTGAATATCAATTATAATATTCTTCCCATGGAAGATTACAAAATGGCACTCAATGAAAAGGAGTCATAGAGTCAGAAGGTAGTCCCATGTAAGTACACGGCTAGAAAGATCGATTCTGTTAAAGATTGTATTTTTTGAATGCATAGAATTATTGAGACTGTAATAGTTTAGGTAGTCAAAATTTCAGAGTATATTCATACGTATCTGAATATCAATTATAATATTCTTCCCATGGAAGATTACAAAATGGCACTCAAGAATGGAGTCATTGATAATGTCATTTTAGTTATTTTAACATTAGAACTCTTTTAGGTGGTGACGTTTCCCATTTGTATGTTTGTTGTTTCATCGTTGAACGACACAATTGCCACCTGGCAGTTGGACAATTATGTTAATATATATTAGTTGGAAAAAAATTAAACATAATAGACTAAAAATATACGCGTACACAGACTCGAATTAAATAAAATTAAATAATTAAAAGTAAATATATATTTTCAAAGAATTATTCTATTGTTATATCACAGTTATTTCTAGATGTATTAATTAAATATATTCAATCATTTATTTATATAATAAAACGATGCGACAAAGATGTTACCTGGCAGCTAGACAATGAAGTTAAGTTCATACGAAGTTAAGTTCATCTTTTTCAAACGTTCACACTAATGTACACCCTTAATGCGAGCAAGTGTACGTGTCGGTTATCTTTTTTCGGAAGAAATCAATAAACTGGTATTAGAAGCTTCTTCGAGCGAGGAACAGGGGAGGGGAGTAAACCCGATGCAAAAGTCTCTGGATTTCAATAGGACGTGTGCTCACTGGGCTTTATCCGCTCGGTATTACGCCTTTGTCCGTCGTCGGGAGTGGAAATCAATTTGTTGACGCCGCGTTCTTGCGTTATCCGAACGTGAAAACCGCAGGCGTCGACGGCGGCGCACAATGCTTTTCGATACAGTTTTATCCAGGCTCGACGGATCGATCAGACTTTGACCACGCGTGCCGTTTCAAGTTTTAATGAGTTGCCGGCTTGCGGGACAACAATTCGTTGGTCCGATTGGTAATTATATGATTTCATTATAATTGGTTTCGACCTGACAATTCTATCATAATGAATTGCGCGCACAGCCCTGCTAAAACTTCGCACACCTCTTTCGTCGTAATTGATTATCGCGTTCGCAATCCGTTCGTTCGATTTACGGTTTTATGTAATGAATTCTCCAATGATCCAACGGCTCGCTCGTCGTGGGATGGTGTCGATTCGAATGTGTAATGTTCGCGTTCTATCGTGATGCAAGAAACTTGACGGTTTTACGCGTGAAGTAACAGCCCGTTTCGATGCATAAAGGTTTAAACGAAGCTGTTACTAAATGTCGATCGTCGGGCATATTACGATCAATCCGAAGCAGCGTGATTTTCTTTAATTTATGCGAACGTTGCGCCGCGAGTCTCGCGCTTAATTGCCAGTAAAGAAATCCCTAATGCTGTTAGCAAGACAGCCTTTCAATTAGATTTACGAGGGAGTTATCGACGCTTTCGACTGATGACGTCAATACTGAAAGCCGGCAAGTGCACTCGCTGACGATATAACGTGTCGGTCACGATGAAAGCGAATCAACTCGATAATGAAAAATTGCTACGCGAGAGGAGCCTGGAATTTGCCTCTTTAATCGACACTCGATTTCGCCGGTGGTTAATTAGTGCAGACCACTACATAGTACATAATCTACGTTTCATTATTATGTGTTCCAACTAGAATTGCCAACTGTCCGGGAGTTGAACTTCCTCTCCACAATCCTAAACCGTATATCCATTTTTGTCATAAATGCATAAAACTCGCAGTCTATTCTCAGTCTACGATTGTACAGACGTATTTGTGGAAAATTATTCAACAAATATTATTCTCCTGTGCATAGTAAATGTAATAATAAATACACTCTTGTTACTTTGACAAAGCGAAGTAACATTACATAATATTAGCCGTGTAATCTCGGTGACGAAATAACTAATTTTAGTTACATGGTCGGATACGTTCGATGGAAAAATGGTGCAACTCGAAACAGTTAGTCATTGGACAATGAGTAACAAGCGATTAAGTAGAAGTTGTGTAAAACGCAATAATATCGAAGAATGTTGCGTTCGTCTTATGCAAGCCAACCAACGTAGTGTTGAACCAAACAAACAGACATTGACTCACACCGTTGTTCATTAAACGGCGCATGTATTAATTCGAAGCATTCGGAACAAATGTAACATAAGACGAAAGTGGATCGTCCGACTTCAAGTGTTCCGATCATCGCTTTCAGTAAAGGTTTATTTGTCCGGGGCTAACGAGAAGCTGCAAGTTATTCGAGCGATCCGCCCATGTATGAAAGACATACCGGCACTGTTAAAAGCTTTCATTCTATTTGCGTTTTGTGCTCGGCCGTCAATGGCGCGGCGAGTCGGCAGTTTCGGAGTAATGGAGAGCTGATTCTTCTGATCGCGGGCTCTCGAGAAAAAAGTCTCGAGATTCGAGATTAGCCGGCTGTTCTACGACCCTAAGGGAGCGGCCTAATTGCTTCTCGGTATACTTGGTGTCGGCCGTCCCTTTTCAACGCCTCTCGGAGCTACGAGTTTCCGTCCCTGAAGGCGGCCATTCTCTTTTTTTCCCCCTCGTTCTTCCTTTTTTAAATAGCGGCGATCGCTTTTTCGAATCCGGGCCCCCTCCTCGCCGGGGAAAAGCCTCTTAACTTATCGCGTCAACTTGTCCCTTAATTAATCCTAAGAACTACAATGTGTAGCGATTCATTTGAGAGACCGGCGCCAGCCCATCGAGATCTCTCTGGACGCTGTAGCGATCTCCGGGCATGAAAGGGATACTACTCAGCACCGAAACATTCCACCAAGTAGACTCTATTTTTTCCACTAAAGAACCTCAAACCCCTGGAGAGCGGTAACGTAAGCTACAATCTGAGGATGGTGTCTCGATTTTTTCTCGATTTTTTCCCTACTTTGGACGCCATATTATTAGATATAAACATAATCTCGTTAAATCATGAGCTCAGGGCGCTGCGCTGAACCTTCCTCTTTAGAATAAGCCTTCACACAGCTCAAAACATTTTCGTCTGTGCGCCATCTAGTCTACATAGCTGAACTAAAATTGGCTCAAATTTTGTTCTCTAAGTCACTCTACGTCTCTTAGATTTGTTCTAATCTCTGTCTGCATGAACGAAATATGGGAAATCACGGGAAACAATTGTTTGACCTTATACAAGTATATTTTGAGCTGCACAAAGGTTCATTTAATAGAGGAAGGTTGATCGTAGCCCGCTCAGCTCATGATTTCAGTCAAAAAAATCGTTTTGTATTAGAAAAATACATGGGAACCTGAGGGTGGTTGTCTCGATTTTTTTCCTCTACTTTGGACGCTCATATTATTAAATATAAACATAATCTTGTTAAATCGGGAGCTGAGCGCTCCACGATCAACCTTCCTCTTTAGAATGAATCCTCGCACAGCTCGCAACATGCCCGTATAAGGACAAACAATTGTTTCCCGCCAACACTGTTTTTATCCTTAAATCTAGTTATATTCTAGTAATATTCATGGGTTACATTACCCCCTTAACAAGGGAGTATGCTTTGCTTCATGTGCTGTACCTATTCCGATTACCGTCGAGGGTTTCCCCGATGTTTGTTAGCAGCAGCGATGCGCAGGGTGGACCTTATTGTTGTAACTATGAAGAATTTGAGCACGCAGCCCCCTAAAATTGCTCTGTTTCCAGTGGCGGCTCAAGGCCCCGAGCGGTAAAGCTTTTGGGGTCCTCAAACTCAAGTTAGAAATAGAAGTTGGAAGAAAACTCTCCTAGAGGGAGATAAGGGAGAGGTTAAAGGGTAGAGACAGAGAAATACAACAGCAAGAACAGCATACGAGGATAGAGCAGTCCAAATACAATGAAAGATACAAATACATGAGAATAGGAATGCTATTGGAATATCTGAGTAAGGAGGTTAGAGGGGACAGTCATAGCTCACAGTGCGGGTAAGTTGCGGAAATTCAGATAATTGGAATAAATACTGACTGGAGGAAGAGGCAAGGGGATGCGACCTATGTGGGGACAAGTATGGAAGCCTAGAAGATTTAACAAGGGATTGCAGGATAATGGGGGAAATGATCAGGCTCGAGGATGTAGTCAGCGGGAAAAAAAGACAGAAATGTTGAAGAATGGTTGGAGAAGTTGAAGAAAACGAGAGCAAAGAGAGCATAAATATACCAAAGAGCATACCAAACCAACAAAAATGCAAAAGTTAGGGAATGGGGAATGAAACAATAAGTAAGAAATTAAGTAGGTTAATGATAATTAGGATACTAAAAGAGTAGGACAGAGTAGGAATGAGTGAGACAAAGAAAAGAATGACCGAATGCGTGAAATAAGATAGTTTTGTATAAAATAGGTTAATGGCAACCAAGTCACATTTCTTTATTAAGAAAACTCTCCTAAACTTATTAACAAAAAGAAAACTAATGAAAGTATTTCATACTGTCCGTTTCATGTAAAAATTATACACTGCAGCACAATGTAATTCGTTTCAATGAATAATAATCGAAGGTCATATGAAATCTTGACCGAGAAGTACGTCACCTGTCAGATACAAAACTGATCATGGACACCACGTAGTCGGAGGGCGGGCAATCAGGGCAATAAGTCGATCAGTCTGGGTCCTCGAGGGACCAGCTTAAAGCTGTGTCTCCGTTAAGCAATCGAGCGAAGGTAATAAAGGCTCTTGGGACTGGCACTTAACTGTAATATACTACGTCTACAAGTAATTCTTATTGGAGAATTGGCTTAGGTGTTCTCGTCTGGTAGTACATTTCCGAAATATCAAACTGAGTCCACTCGAAACTGAGCTTAGATATTTGAGGATCTGTTGCTTGAATATATCAAATGAACCTTCAGTTCAAAACAGTACGACTTTTTTTAAATCAGTCCAAACGATCTGACTTCTTTTAGCACTTCCTAAAACTTTTCTGAGTATAAATTGATAAGTGATTGTACAATAATAAATCATACTTTAAAAAAGTCAGCAGAAAGTTTTATATTTAATGAATAAGATAAAGATGACATCTTGTATTTTTTAAAGAAATATTGGGGTCGAGATTGGTTAAGGAGTTATTAATTTTCTGCCAACTCCTCTGCCAAGTCCGAACACTGTGGGACGCGACGGGCCAGCAGGATTAGAGCGAGCTGGAAAATAAATAGAGGGTTGTTGGCAGAAGGACGCAAGGGGAGGAAACACCTGGATGCAACCCGAGAATCGATAGCTCTCGAGAAGGTGTCACAGCGTGCGGAGAGCACCAGATTCGCCCACGTCACGACTACTCGAGCCTCCTGAAATAGCATACTTTTCTTCATCGATCAGTCTCGCGTCTGCACCATCTCCACCCCGTCCAGTCGCCCTCCGCGCCCTCGCCCAACCCCCGAACTCCCCTCCAATCCACCCTCTCTCGGTCTTTCGGTACGAGAAGGCCGGGGGTCGAGGTTAACCAGTTCCTCCGACACCCCTCTTCTTCTACCACCCATTTCCCTCCTCTTTCCCTCCACAACAGCCCCCGTTTCGTCCGCCGTCTTCTCCCACGGTTATTCGCGGCTAGATTATTCGAGAAGCGGAGCTATTTGGGTGGTCTTATTAAATTACCACCCTCGACACGGAACGAGGGACGGATTTCGGATCGAACCCAGTCGACTTGCGGGACGTCACATCGTCGTGTCGTCGTCGTCTCTCGCTCTGCCTGCTTTAAAGCGATTTCCCTCGAACCCGCGGATTATGTAATTTTCCCTTCTGCCGGATAAGTTGGCCGCGCGAAACCACCCCTGCGCGGTCGTTAGGGTGACTTCTTGATCGGGGGAGAGCGATTTCGGGGAGGAAGCGAGCCCTGAAACGCGGCGAATAATCGGCTCGCTCGTTCGAATGCGAGGGTGTTTGTGGCTCGTCTTTCGTTGCCACGAAAAGCTGAGTCGTCGAAACATGAAATGTGTCTGTTAGACTGTGATGGACAGAATGCTTTTGCAATTTGAATACGTCCATCGAATACATAAATCAATTTATTGCAAACGAGTCAGGAAATCTTTATTCGCGGTCTATTTATTGCAACGAGTGTCCAAAAATGTTGTACTTCCTTGAGGTGATTACCGAGGCAATTTTAAGTCACTTTCGCTGTAGCCGCGCTCTGATTGGTTTTCGCGAGTAATTGCTTCGCGAAGCCGTGGAGAACATTTTCGCAGAGGAAAAAGTTATTTACAGACTGCGGATTTTATGCAACTATGACAAAAATGGACGCGTATAATTTAAAGCAGTGGACATGTTTAAAATATTCACGAACATCTTTGTTTCAGCTCAATCAGATAAGTAGAAGAAGAATACAAGAAGAGATCGGCTGTCCGAGGGTTAAAAATATGCATGCGATTGCTTCCTATAGTCAAACAATAGCGTTTCAACGTCACTTCGTGGAAGAACGTTGCTCGGGTGACTCATTCGGGCCGGCTAAAACACAAAATCACGAATCTTCTCTGTCGAAAGCTACCAACGCCAAGCCACTTCGATTATTTCTCGTGCTATGCATTGTTCACACGAGACTGTGCATTACTAAAGCGAGCCGAGCACCGTGTAAACACCGGATGTTCTATGCAACGCCCAAGAAAGTCTGCTTACGAAATTAACTGTAGCCGCGTGCTCGGTTAGACCGATTGGAAAAATCGCCAATGTAAAACAGGCTGCCGCCGCGCGAATTGTTATCTCTTCCGAGAAGGTCTCATTGTCTAAACCGACAATTGGTTTTCTGCCGTGAATGAATAATCGCGGTCTATTCTGTGGAAGGCAGCTGCTACTTCCAATAGGTGTCCCGATGATTCTTGCGTGGAAAAAAAGGCTACGAAATAAATGACGAGAAGTTACAGTATAGTTTCTGTAGGCGCTAGAATTTCAACACGAAAGATGCGACCAAGAATACCCCCCCCCCCCCAAATTAATAATTTAACCCTTTGCACTCGGAGCTACTTTAACTCGAAAATTAAACGTTTCTTCTGACCTACAATGTTTCCATTCTCTATGATTTTTTAAATTTGATAAATATGAAATTGATATAATACCTCATACAATACTTAAATGTGTAGTAATTGGTTAGATACCAACATATCTGATAGTGTAAACAATTATTTAAATAATAGTACAGCAATTTTTAGTGGCGCCTCAGAGGCGCCACTCGAGTGCTAAGGGTTAATCTCAGCTCGGTACAGTAATGTTTCTATTAGAGCGTCAATTCTGCGCACGGTTGTTGCAAACAAAAAGTCTCCTAAACTTAGTAATCTGATCTCGGTTCGGTATATCGGTGTGAACCACTAATAACGCGATGTGGAGAGTCACAGTCGCCGTATAGAAAAGAAAGTGACGCGCGGTCCTTTTCTATGTTCGGCTCGCCCTTTGTAGATAAAAAAAATGGAGTCTGCGCACGGTAAATGAAACCGAATCCCCCCGAGGCTGTCGCGTCTATAGAAAATATGGATCCCATTGAAATCACCGACACACATTTCACCGACTCCAGATTTGACCGACAATAACTTCGGCCGATAACGCCTTCAACTGAAAACTAATTTGATGACGCCTTTAACGACACGATTTTAGGTTCGTTGCCGCTCAAATTCGTTGTTGTTGTCAGCCAAAGATACTGTCGGTCAAATCTGAAGTCGGTGAAATGTTGTCGGGGAAATTTGTGTCGGTGATTTTCATGGGACCCAGAAAGTATGCTGTACTAAAAATTTGAAGGAGATCTTATAGGTTTCTTCCACTTCCGAGAATTTCACAAAAACCGACAATTCTACGACGATGCCGACGTGCATCGCAGAATCGCTGTGACGCGACCGGTTTCCGGGCACGGGACGATTACGGATAAGAAAAGTGAAAACACTTCCTCGCTCCCCAGTGGTAATTGAAGTGGTTCGACGTGGAAACGTTCGAGACTGGATGGAATGTTATTGTTGGCGATCGTCAAACCCGTTCCCGGAACATCGAAGCCCCCTGCTTTCACTCGTCATCGTTTCTTGCCGCGATCCCCCCGGGGATAATTAACGACCGGCAGGAAAGCTCGGTTACAGGGAGCTTCTTTCTTTCAACGCCGGAGCTCATTAGGCTAATTATTCGCAGACGATTGTTAATTAAATAAATTCCGATTCGATGTACCCTGTACTTTCCGGGCTATCTTTCTCCCCACCCTCTCTGATCGCCAATTCGACGGGGGAATCCAGACGATCGTTAAGCAGCCATTGATACGTCGGTAATCTCGCGGACGGAGATGACAACTGATTTCGTTCGAGTTCCGGCATTTAATTAGACAGCTTAATTTCCTTGTGATCTGCGAGTTCCAGCCGCCTGATCGAAAGCAGAGTTTCGTTCGATGGATCCCGCTTTGTTGTTCACCGGAGAAGACACACGTTTTACAATCCTCGGGCGCGCGTTGAATTTCTTTGACGGAAACTACTTTGTCAGAGTAATTACTGGACTGTGATCATTTCGTTGAAATGATAGTATAATAATAAATTTAACGCTTAAACTGTGTAAACTCGAGCAAGCTTGAATCAGTGGAAATGTAATTCTGTTCAGCTAGCTTACTTACTACTTACTCGGTAATTTTACATCCAAATTTGAAGGAAAGCGGTCAGGTGTTGCTTATAAAAGAGCCTTACCTAGAACAGAAAGAGACAATTGTTAGTATCAAATGATTAAAATACACTTCGCATTGATATTTTCACATCTCAGATTGGCGTTGTTGACATTATTAATACTTATAATATCAAGAGATAAACTAGACATATTTTTCAATACTGCTATTTCATTATGGTTTCTTGTTGTCTAAAAGGTAAGTAGAGAGACAATAATTTTCGTGATCTATTATTAGACTGTGGATCTTTGTGCAAAATAAAAACTTTCCAATTCAATTGTGGGGGATTGAAATTAAATGAAAATGTATTAATTTCTTGATTAACCTTCACAGTTATTGTATATTCATTCTACTTATTTTTGTCACACATACATAATGTACGCGGGCTAACTATTTTTAATTTTTTTTTAATAATTTTAGCCAGTACTCTGCTCCACCTGGTAGATAAAACAAACGTGCAAACAAACGTGACAACCCGAACGAATATTTGCTACGCTGCTTGTGTCAGTATGATTACAATGTCAGCAAACATATCGCGTTCCGTCATATTAATTACCGATGTTATCGATCCCTCGATTGTTTCCCGGTAGCCATACAACGCGACATCCATATTATCGTTCAGGTGGCATTGAGACGCAACACGAAAGATAAAAGGATTAAGAAATATCGGACCTGTAGATATGTAGTAGTGCAGGAAGTATGTACAGTGGCAGACAAAAATATCCAGACATCATTAAAATACGAATAACTTTTTAAACATTGAAGGAAACAACCTAAATTATATTGAGATGTTAGAACGATTATTTTACTGGATAATATGTAAAAACAATTGTGTAAAAATCACTATTCGAAATTGCGATGGAAAAAGTGAACGCCTATAATGAAAATTTAAAACATGCTTTTTGTACAAAGTTTCAATGAAATCAATTAAGGTTTCTATGAACCATAAGTTATTCAAACTGGCAAAAATTGTGGAAAAATATCATTTACCATTCAACATGCCTCTGAAACATTCTTTGCTACGAGTGATAATAGAATGATTTTTTTAATGGCACGTTACGTCTCGTTGACTCGTTAATCATACCTGTATTTGTTTAGTTTTGCGCGGTCCATTCTTTTGTAAATTTTAGTTAAGTCTTAGGTTAAGATTTTAGGTTAAGACATTCTTTTTTTTTTGTTATGTCTTCTTTTTGTTTTTATCAGTTATACTGTAAAAACTGTATACATTTGTATAAAAGGACCTCGGTCCGTATATAATAATAATAATAATAATAATAATAATAAAGAATGTATGTAATAAAATGTAAAACTATATTTGTCTTATTGAGTGTATGGACGTACTACTACAAGAAAAAACAAATTGTTTTAATTACTACGAAGATAAAGTTGTTATGTCTGTGAACCTAGTGTTAACAACGCTCGAGGAATTGGTCGCAACTCCGTCACAGAAGAATCTTGAAGTAAGATAACAGGACAAAGGGGGATACTCTAGAATGGAGGAGGTTCCACCGTGCCATGATCCCTCTGTAAACTAGTCGTCAAGTCGGCCTCGCACCCTCCGCTAACTTTCGCGAGTAAGTTGAGCGCAATTAAGAGCGACTTGCGGTCCCGATGTAATCAAATGTGGCGATTAGATTGGCCGACGGCTCCGCGTTGCATTAACTCGCTGATATGGCGCGAGTATCGTTGCAACACCCGCGGAGCAGTGAAAGCTGCTAACTAGAATATCTGGAGATATCGCGCGTCTTCGGATTCATTGTCGCTCAGAGTCGTCAAATGAAGGGAATTCGCAATTCTTCTGTAATATATTTACGTTACGATCATGATCGAAGACTATCGATAAGATTTCTTTTAAGTGTTCAAATACTTCTGTACGGTGACGCAAATATCCTGCGAAATCTTGTATCCCACTTTCTTCTTTCAACAACGACTCAATATTTTCTACTATATTATATTCTTTCCAGCAAGACAATTGACACAGGGTAGAAAGTAGGCTCCATCTTAATGCAACATGTTTCGTACAGCAGTCTCTCGAGTTATCACGCGAGAAAATCGTGAACAAAGAGAACGAGTTAGACATCTTTATTCTCTGAATAAATAAAACGAGATTACTACCCAAAAGGATAATCCCTGCGCGATAGTCGTTACAGGAGTGTGTTTCTGGGAAAGTTTAATTATTAAAATGTCAATTAGAAAAGACTAATGGAGTCTTCGAATTAAATGGAGTTTCTGGAAAAAAAGAAGCGGAATTCCGGTATACCCGACGGAGTTATGATTTCAATTCCGCCGAGGAATTATATGCTTTTCAGAAGTGTCGCAGGTTCGAGCTAACCTGGACCTATTATTACGGCTCGCCGAGGAAAAGTAAAGCTTCTCTTTGACGGGAACACGGCAAAGCACTTTGCTCGCCTAAGAAACGCATCGCGTTAAAGCGTTCGCGATCAATTCGCCTTTGGTATTCTTAGCATCCTGCACGCTGGGCAATTTCAGGGGCGGTAATATCGTGACGGTCGTGGCGAACACTTAATGGTCACTGTTTTTCGGGAATAAGGTCAGACGATCTCATCGCGTTTATTTTTAGAAACCTGTCATAACACTTCTATTGTTCCTCCTTTGTAAACTACTTTTCAAGAAGGGTTAACCAAACTAGAGAAATACGAGTAAAATTTTAACCCTGTATCTCGACCGGGATGATACCTATAGGGTAAAATGGGAAAATCAAGTTTTGACTATTTTCCTTATTTAGAATCACTTCTTCAAAAAGGGTGATTCCTAGAAGAGTCACCACTAAAAATTGCTGCACCATTATTCAAAATATTGTTTATATTATTAATCATGTTGGAAGCTAATCAATTACTAAACATTTAATTATTGTACAAGGAATTATATCAATTTCATGTCCATATAAAATGATAAAAATCATACAGAATAGAATTATTCTGTATGATTTTTCTAGAATGACATATTTAATTTTCGAATTAAAACAGCTCCAAGGATCAAATAAGTTTTTCCTTCACGAAAATATTCTCGAAGTTTCCAACTTGAAAATGCTGCTTGTAAAATCTGAAAAACCTCGAGAAAAGTGGATAAATGCACATTCGAAGTAGACGGGCGGGTCTTTATGCGGAATAAGAATTTGAAGGCGATACTATCTGCTTCGAAGAAAAGTGAAGCAGAGAATTGTGTTGATGCGATTCTACGAACTTTCTGAGCAGAGTAGTATAATAAACGTCGTATAATTTTGTCCGGCACTGTATAGAGCGCACCATAAAGGGAACGGTGAAGCTCAACCGGAGTCGTACGCTAAATTTCCTTATCGATCGTCCACCGGTCACTGACCGCCGATACAAAAATCGAAACGTCGTCGATGCGACCGCTGTAAGCAGGTACGAATTCGCGTGGGCGTTTCCATAGGCGGAAGCACCTCTCGAACACCTTGTAACCAATAATAGAACCCCGTCAAGACAATCGCGTTAATTTTTCCGTCTGCAGCCGCCGCCGCGAAAGAAGGAGGGAACAAAGAAAGGAAGTCGCGCGCGTGCGCGAGCTCGTCTCGCTCCACGATCCTAAAACATCAAACCGCAGTATTAGGGGCATTCCTAGTATATTTTGTGCCATTAATGTACGTAATGCTAAGGACTTAATGTGTTTATTAAAATATTTTTCTTTCAACAAGACAACAACGTTCGCGTGAGCCAAACAGTCCTTTGGTAATCAAGATAGAAGAAAAATTGTGACCTTTTGTTGGAGAATGTTTTTCTAAATCCTGAGATTATAAAAATATATGGAACGATTGACTATTTCGTTTGCCTCGCCAACGAGAGTACATTTCTATTAACCCTTAGTTTAGTAACTCACAGTCACCACTAAAACTTTCTGTACGATTATTTAAAATATTCTTTACATTATTAAACATGTTGGAATCTAAGCAATTACTAAATGTTTCGATATTGTACGAGGTGTTATATAAATTTTATATCCATAAAATGAGGGAGATCATATAGAATGGAATTATTCTAGGTTGGATGAAATGATTAATGTTCGCGATAAAATACCTTCGAGTGCAAAGGGTTAAATTTGTACAAATTTACGATTATTCAAAATATTCTTTACATTATTAAACATGTTGGAATCTAAGCAATTACTAAATGTTTCAATATTGTACGAGGTGTTATATAAATTTCATATCCATAAAATGAGAAAAATCATATAGAATGGAATTATTCTAGGTTAGAAGAAATGATTAATGTTCGTGATAAAATACCTTCGAGTGCAAAGGGTTAAATTTGTACAAATTTATTCGGGGAAGAATATATATTTTTACGCATTTTAATCTCATTGGTAAAAAACACCGCAGTAATGGGTACATTCACCCTATGCGAACTGTTTGTTCGTTCGCGGCACAGAGGAACGTCCTGATTCCGTTTAAACGGGCCACGCTCGTTTCATCCCCCCGAATAAACGCTCGTCGCCTTTTGCCCGGCCCGGTGGCGTATTTTTTTCTTTCCTCGTTGCTCATAAATTCCGTCGCGTATTTTTAGCGGGACGCGATCGAAACAATGACACTATTTCCACGGCGTTTCTGGGACACGCTTTTCGTAAATTCGAGCCATTAAATATGGAGACCGCGTGTCTATATTTACGACGCGCGCACACGTTCGCGCGATTCCCTTCTTCTTCGTCTTCTGCTTCTCGCGCTGACAGATTCACCGGGAGGAATTGAATCTGGGGTGCAACGCAGAGACCTTTCAGCGAGATACACGTCGCCGTGCACCGGTTTTTCTAGCAGAATGCTGGCCAGAACCATTCACCGGGGAATAAATGGCAAAACATCCACCGATGTCTTTCGAATGTTGCGAAACATCAACCGCGTAACACTTTTCACCTGGAAGCCTATTAACCCTTGGAACATTAAGGGAAAGGGTCATTGAACCAGAGCTGGGAATCTTTTATTTATAACGGAAATGAGTAACAACTATTTTAAATGAATCGTACCCCCAGTTTCAATACTGTTGTTGAAAATAAAAATAGTATTGATTCATTTAAAATCCTAGCAATTTCAAATAGTATTCTAATGATTTCGGCGCATGGTTCGATCAATAAATATTGATCGAAACATGTGCAGAAATCATAAATTTATTACATATTTCAAGTGCGATCGAAAAAAAAATTACCAGTATTTTGATGTTTCTGAATTTCAAGGGAAAAATTTTGTACTCTAGTCCACTTGATATCTTGCAACGTTTGTTTGAAATATTTGTATTCAAGTAATTTTAGGTCGTCGCGTTAAGAAACTCGGTCGCCTACACAAGGATTCAAGAAGACATGTAATGTGGCTTGAAATTACATAAATTATTTCTACGTCGTCGCAGACATGTCGTAGCAGACAATAATCAATTATATTAGTCGATTTCTGTCTGGAAATTTAAAGATATTTTATTTAAGACGCCTCCGATAAAATATGAAAGAACGGGGAGATACAAACGTCAGCATAATAATGCATTTCCGTTTCGAATGATTAAAAACCGATGGAGTTATCGCGGCAACCTTTAGCTCTATCAATAATGTCTTTTTCTCGTCGACAACGAGTAGAGAGGTAGATAAGAAAACATATAATTCAACTCAGTGTTCACTGCCGAGTGACGCATCGCAACCTTGCAATAATTCTCTTAATAATTCTCATAGAAGAATTCAAAAAGCGACGTTAAATAAGGTAACAACAAAAAAAAAAACTTGCAATAAATAGTGTCACAAGTCGAAAGAAACAGCGTTTTTCAGAAACAGCGAAAGACTGTTACTGGTATTAGGTGTTAGGGAAACCGCCCGTACTAGTTCTAAATACTTATGTACTTACATTAGAACAAATACTTTTCTGTACAATCGAAAACTCGCGACGGATAATCTCGGATCGGCCTGCATACGAACACGCGTAATCAAATTTGTACGACACGTCGATGTGACATACCGGAAGCGAACCGACGGCAGACCCTAACGGAAAAACGATTATCTTCACGGTCGGATTAACGCAAACCCTATTTGCAAGAGCGGCGATCCCCGCCGGTGTCATCAAAGCTGCAAGCGAAGGAAATTTCACGGATTTGCGATTTCTCGGTCGCACTTTTGCCGGATCGAACGCGGCCGACGCGTCACCTTCCATCCATCGAAGTTAAATCGTCGCGAAACCAGAATGAAATTTTCGTCAGGGAATTTTCGATCGACTTTATATTTTATATATAAAATGCTTCCGCACGAGTAAATATTCTTCTTGTATGAGTAGTCTCATTGGAAATTAGAGTGCAGGGTGTTCCAAAAATGTTGCACCTCGTTAGGAGGGATGATCCCTTAGATTTAGATCACTTGAAGTCACTTTTTCCTTTGCGAAAATGTTCTCCATGGATTCGTTAAGGCCAATCAGATTGGATGAACTGGAATCTTGTGGAGAACATTTTCACGAAAGAAATAGTGATTTCAAATTTTACGGGATCGAACGCGACCGACGCGTTACCTTCCGCCCATCGAAGTTAAATCGTCGCGAAACCAGAATGAAGTTTTCGTCAGGGAATTTTCGATCGACTTCATATTTTATAAAATGCTTCCGGACGAGTAAATATTCTTCTTGTATGAGTAGTCTCATTGGAAATTAGAGTGTAGGGTGTTCCAAAAATGTTGCACCTCGTTAGAAGGGATGATCCCTTAGATTTAGATCACTTGAAGTCACTTTTTCCTTTGCGAAAATGTTCTCCATGGATTCGTTGAGGCCAATCAGATTGGATGAACTGGAATCTTGTGGAGAACATTTTCACAAAAGAAATAGTGATTTCAAATTTTACAAGATCGAACGCGACCGACGCGTTACCTTCCGCCCATCGAAGTTAAATCGTCGCGAAACCAGAATGAAGTTTTCGTCAGGGAATTTTCGATCGACTTTATATTTTATAAAATGCTTCCGCTCCAGTAAGTATTCTTCTTCTATAAGTAACGCGAGTCTCATTGGAAATTAGAGTACCTCCCATTTCGCAAAGGGAATAGTGACTTCAAATGATCTGAGGAATCATCCTTCTCAAAGAGGTGCAACATTTTTCGTTAATGACTCGAGAACCAGCTCAGGAATCATCCTTTTTGTTTCTCCTACACCACTGCTTCTTAACCGGTGTTCCGCGAATATATTACATATATTTTATAAAATATGTTTATTTCAACGCTGGATGTTATTGTTTGTTTGTTGAATCATTAATTTTGGTAACAGTTCTCTGTATCTCGATCGACAATTGTTCAAAACTACAAATAATGTTATTGGCGCACTGGTTCAAAGGATTCATATTTACCTCCACTTATTATCGATTTACCAATTACATAGATCAGTGTTCTTTGATTCGTTGTCGTTTCAAATCTTCACGGTTTACTCAGTCCACATGTCACCGGCATGGAACCAACATGCTGTTCCTCGACTCTTAATAATTTAAATTAGTACATTTTTCTAAACAACTGAGTTTATACATTTGTATTCGTTTTTAATACTTTAGTGTCTTCTGCTTGTTCGGGAATGCATTTACCTAACCATATATTAATTATTTGATAAATTCTTACAGACGCAATACAGAAAATTTACATTCTTGAAAACGGTCTAAATTCAGACCGAAACGTTGAATTAAATTTCATGCGATATCTTGCAAATTTGCTTATTGTCTGAAATTGATCGAACAACCAGTGCGCCAATAACATTAATTGTAGTTTTGATTAATTTTGGTGTTCCGCAAATTTTTCATATAATCAAAAGCGTTCCCTGACTTGAAAAAGGTTAAGAACCAGTGTCCTACACTGTTTCTGGGACACCCTGAGGATAGTAATCGTATTTTAACCAGGAGTTACCGATGACCCACATTTACATTATTTTACATCCACCGTGTCGTATGTTGCGAGCATCTTCCACGCACACATTCAGCATTCATGTGTATCGCACACATTGGACAAGAACATTCATTCCCACGAGTCTACTCAATTCCGACAGAACGGACTCGGGGTACAACTGATATCCTTAAGTACCCGGTGAACTCGATCCCGCTGCTACTTTTAATATTCCATAAAGAAATTTCGGAAGCGTCACGACAAGGGCTGGCTGTCGCGTAAACACGTCCCCAGTGGGTCGCGGGGATGCGTCGCGTCGCGTAAATTACGTGCTCGACACGCGAAGCTCGAAGCGCCGCGGAAAATTTTCCAGCCGCGACGCGCCGAGCGGAAACTTGCTCCGACAACACTTTACGTCACCGCGCGGAAACTTGAAAAGTTAATCGTGCGCGAATTACTTTCAGCTCCCAAGCAAGTTCGTCAACTTTTTCTCCCTGCTCTCCTCTCCCCCACTCCCTGATTTATATCTCTCTTGCTTTTCGGACTAACCCCTATTCGTTCCCCGCAAGATAACATGCTTAAAATTCTTCTGAAAAAGGTCATTGAGTGAAAGATGCAATACATATGCTTGTTCTGTGAATGTCTAGTGAGAGGTATAATGATGTATGGGGCAGAAATATATGGGTGGAAGGAAAGGGAGGAACTGGAAAGAGTCAAAACAAAGTATATAAAATGGTACAATTAATGTTATTGGCGCACTGGTTCGATCAATTTTAGACGATAAGCAAATTTTCAGAATATCACATGAAATTTAATTCAACGTTTCGGTCTGAATTTAGACCATTTTCAAGAATGTAAATTTTCTGTATTGCGTCTGTAAGACTTTGTCAATTAATATAAAAGAAAGAAACAACCAAAAGAAAAGAGGGAGATGCAATAGTAGGTGTAAGATAATAGGATAGTTTAAAATAGATCAGATTAGGCTAGGTTAGACTAGATTAGATGAACAAATGGCATACGATATAGAGGAATGGGTGGAAGAATGAATGGATAGATGGATGGAAGGATGAGTGATACAGTAGATCTGTAAAACCAAGTCCAATTTCTTGGTCACGAGGCCGAAATTAAAATTAAATTAACATTATATGCTTGTTCTGTGTAACTTTCCCTTGTTTGTTATTCTCGCATTGAATTCTGCACAATGTAGAAACAAATCAGTCATGAAATTTTCTACAATAAAAACGCAGTCTTTCTTAAAAAGTATTTTGGAATATTGCATTGTCATCCAGTTCTGAGCTATGTTGAAAGTGTCAAGTCTCTAGCTGGTCGGGAGGTTAGTTTAAAATCAATTTAAATATTTGCACCGAACAGACAAACAAACAAGAAATGTATGTGAAATAATAAAAACGTGCTAAAAAATATGTAGCGCGTTGCATTAAAGAGAAGTTAGTGGGAGAAGCAAGCGCGTTCTATGGGCCCCGACACTGGCGTAGGTACTGTGATGCATGATTTGGAGACAACATGGCTTAAATTTCTGAAGAATAGACCAAGAGCGCTTTCTTAGTCACAATAACGATCCCACCGCAATCACTTGGAACTGACAAGACGGGCTTGGAGCGGAGGTTGGCCATCTATTGTGATTCTCGGGGTAGCCCGGTTCTCTAAAAAAAAAAACAGTCTATAATCTTAGGTCTGGCCCGTGTTCAACCGTGGACCGTTCTAAGGATCCGGGTTGCAATTATCGAGGCCGTAATTCTTGCGTGTTCCAAAGAAGGGAATCCCACTATTTCGTGACTGACGGTTCTATGGGATAGACTCGCGGATATCTCTCATAGGCAGGACCTTCGGGGTGATCGCGTAGCCTGCGGGAACCATTTCGGATTCGCGACTTCTCTTCCGGCGAGAACCAGTCGGAGGGGCTCTTTCGAATTGATTTCCTCTTTTCGCCGTGGGTGTTTTACGTCTGATTCGGCCGGGCCATAAATTTCGAGCTAACTTAACCGTTCGCTCGGAAAGCTTTCTTCGTTAATGTCTCCCGGGTCTGCACTACCTCCCACTTTGCCTCCCTTCCCCTGCTCTACCCCGCAGCCAACCCGTCGTTCCTTTTCCTGTTCTTTTCTTCTCGTTTCTCCCCCGTTGCGTCGGTAGCCACTTCCAGCGGTTCCTTTTTCTAGGACCTTTGAATCCCCACCGCGGGGGAACAGAGAGGAAAAGTGAGAGAGACAGATACTAAGACGGTGTTCCAGCGGGCTTATTATGCTGCTCAATATTCAGCGAAGAATATGCCACGAGAAAAACGAGACTGGTAGTTATGCGCATAATTTAGATCCACTGGCCAGGACGTTCGATTCGATCGTGACGCCTCCCATTCCCGCCTCAATGTTCGTTTAATGGCCCGCGACGACCCACGTATCCGTTAACCCACTGCTCTTAACCCACACACGGCGAAACTTGGGTCGATCCTGACCCAACAGTAAAATGTCTCTTCAACGGGAGAAGATTATTTTTTCCATAAGTCGCTTCTAAAACTGTTCAGAAATATATTCTCAAAGTTACAGACTGAAATGCGAGTCTGTATTAGTGGTTTGGATAAGTTGTTCAGAGAGTTTAAACCTTACGTAGCCAACCAAAATGTATAGATTATTTATCCTGTCTTCCTCGGGTCTATACAATCCGAGATGAACTTTACGTTATCATAATTACTTTTAAATATTGTTTCATCATTGTAATGAAAAATATCTAATAACGTTTATAAGAGGGATACGAAAGTGCAATGTAAAGGAGGAACATAGTTAAAGCATTTTGTATTTTCAACATATATTTGCACAAATACTCATTTTAAGACTATAAATTAATGTATTCGTAATATTGTTGATTATTCTACAAGGTTATGAAATAAAGTAATGCCAAGGATTCGTAGTACAGAAAATATGAAAACTCAGTATAGACAGTTTATTAAGAAAAAAAAAAAAAATAAGAATACAGATGAAGCTTCTCGCTCAAGAGCTTCGGTTCGACTAACTTTAGGGTAGAAAAACGTGTTCAGCGTATACCGACAAGACGGTCTTTTTTATTGATGACTGAGGGGTAGGAAGACCCAGGCATAAGGGATAGCATTCTCCATTTTTAACGATCGTAAATTTTGTATATGCACTATATGATATCGGCGCTACGGGTTCGATCACATATACAAAAATTAGCAATTTTGCAGTATTATAATTTCAACGTTTCGGTTCAGTTTTGAACCATTATCAAGAAAAGTCCGCGTCTGTGAAAATTAAAGTAATAAAATTTGTTATTCATTAAACTGACTATTTAATACTTGCAAAAATTAGGTATTTATAGATACTTGCTAATTGTGAAAAAACAGAATGAAATCAAAATAAGTGAAATGTGATAGCGGTGCAGAGGAAACTTAATTTTTAGCTAAATTCTAAATACCAAGTTTAACAAATATTTTTAGTGGAACTTTAACCAGTTGTTGAAGGAAATACAGTATAAACGAGTACCCTGTTGGTTACACGAGGGATGAACAAAATAACTCTTCGAATAACGTTCAAATAGTTATAAATACTATTTTTAGGATAATTATCCTGCGGTTACCAGCGAAGCAGCAAGTTTCAAAAGTGTTCAGATACTTTTTGGATCGACTGTAGAACATAAACAGTGTTCTCTTATTTTTGCCAGCTACTGCACATTATTGCATTCCGATGCTGCAAAGCCTGCGTCGAGCGACTTGCGCAACGTCCTCCAGCCGAGCAGCGAAACGATTAGCCAACGATTTCTTCTGGAAGCAATAAAAGCTCTCTTCTGAAACAAGACGATCGGAGGAGTCGTGTCATCGTATTCGGCGGTGTAAACTCGAAGGCGAGCCGAACAATAAGAGGACGAGCGGCAATACAGTATGCACGACTCGCGTCGGCCGCGATCATAAAATCCGAAGCACCGCTGAAAGTTGTTCGCTCCGCGAGTTAATCGACCGCGAGTTACTCGAAATATTCCCGTCGATAAATCAGGACCGAAGAATCGCACGGGTATTTTCGTGGCACGATTTCTTTTCCTCCGTTTCACCGAGATTCCTCGTATCAAGGGACAAAGAAAAAAAGAAGAGAGAGAGAGGGAGAGAAAGAGAAGCACCGTTTCGAAATATCCTTAACCTTGGAGCCGCTCCAATTACACGTTCAATAAATAGAGAACAGCGGAGGGCACTGATAAAATGCCAAGTAGTACTCGCGAGGTCTACTGGGCGGGCCCGAGCAGAACGTGAAACCGCGCGCGACCCGAGAGAAAGGTAAAATTCGTATCACACCGTATGCACACATGGGAAGAGACGTTGACAAAGAAGAGAGAGAGAGAAAGCAGATTCCGTTTGGCCGTCGTAAAATTTTCTCCAGGATTTTACCGTTCTCGCTTCGCGGCGACGTGAATTTCTATAAAGCAACGTCCGACAATTGAAATGATTCCGGGGAGAATAAACTGAAAGGCCGAGATGAAATTCGTTTAAACGCCCGAGAAGAATCGTAACCGCGGAACCGTTCGGATACAATAATGTGTTCGCTGGTCCGGATTACAGGGCCGTGTTACAGTCCAGATTCTAGCGCGATATTTTCAACGCGAAACCGACGTACCAGACAATTATGCAACACGATTCTTCGAAGCGTCCCCCGAGCGAATGGTTTCACGGTGGAACGTTCCGTTCGTTTTTCGTGGCAGTAAGTTTGGGAAGAGCGGCGCTAAACGTTCCGGGGTAAGTTGTTCCGATCATTTATAAAAATGGATAAGAACACGCGATTCGGTTTCAGTTGGTTTTGTTATAAAAGTGGGTAATAACGGTCTCTCGGTGTAGCGTGTATTTTTAACGATGGCTTTTAATCACGTACCAGATAAGTAAATATTATTCGAGCCTTACTTTTTCATCTATCACGATTGTTTAATGTCGATGTCACTGATTCTTTTATTCTCATCGATCAAATGACATTCATGTTGTAACAAGGTTTGTTAGATATTTCATACTTGTAACTAAAATATTGTTGTACAGTTTTGTTTTACACTTGGAATTAACAAAATATGTTTCACTTGTAGTGTCACATTTTTAAGTTTATGTATCATCACAGGACTATTTTACAGTCTATGAAAATAGTAAATAGTAAATACAACCGGTTACACTGCCATTTTTGAAAATTGCTGGCGAATAAGTGAATATAAAATTCAAAACTAAGACATTGAGTTCAAGAGGAAAAAGATTTTCGTTTAGCTCAGCTTTTTACAACTGCCTGGGAGAATTTTCGTCAGTCTAGTAATAAGACAATGCGGATGTCAGTGTGTTGATATAAGCTACTCCGACACTATAATCGCGTTTTGTCCACCTCTTTCTAATTGCATTGTTGTATCCCCACTTTCGCAGCTCGACTGCAGCCTTTCTAATAGCGAGACAATGAGAAAGAGGAAGAAAAAAGGAGCGAGCGAGAGCGCGCGGGACAAAGCGGAAGTGAAACTTCAGACAATGAAACCATCCTAAAATCAGTTCCACCGTTCTCTGTAATCACCGTCCAGTTCCGAACTAGGAAATTACAGGAACGATACGCTGTACACAGTATTGTCTATTATTGTATTTTGCAATAAGACCAGGTCACCAACAATAAACGGTATCAATTACCAGCACTGTGGCTAAACAACCAAATTTCGAATACGAGAGTTCTGTTTAACCACATTAACGTGTAAACATGGAAATTTAGTTATGTTATTGCCTATTATAATGTGGGAACTAACGGTGTTTACACATACCCCCGAATTTTCTATGAACACTTCAATCGACCAACGTGGTTTAATGAAAATATTGTTAATTGGTTATGCTCTACAACTTCCACTGCAATCTTTGAATATTTCATTCGCGTTTCAGAAACATTTGCCTTCTATGATAAAGCTTCTCTTTCGTAGCATTAGTTATTGCTCAGGGAAAACGAATATACAGCCACCAATTGTTTCTCTCCTATTGTCAACGTATTGTCTGTTATAATTAAATCATTTGAATGCAGGAGGTAAGTTCGATTATTCTCGTTTCTTTTTCATATTAATATCTTGATTAACCCTTTGCACTCCTTTGTCGAGTGTGACTCGACACTAGAAAAGAAAAATGTAAATGAAACAGGTTTCCATATGTATTTGGTTCTTCCTCTATTTGTTTAATTTCTTATTTTTCAGTTGAAACCGAATATAAGTCCCAAAGTTTGAGAGCTGTATTTAATACAATTAGTAAACAAAATCGTTTGAAATAAGTAGCAGTCAAGGGACAGTCCTTTGAAATAGATTTCAATTAAAACACTTAAAATAGTAGGCAGCACTTGTTGGCAATAAAATTGAAAAATAATTCGGAGTGCAAAGGGTTAACAACCGAGAAAGAAAATGATAAAGTTCATGGTGTTTACCCTCGTACATATGTATTTGGTTCTTCCTCTATTTATTTAATTTAATTGCTAAAATAAGTAGCAGTCAAGGGACAGTCCTTTGAAGTAGATGTCAAATAAAACACTTAAAATAGTAGGGACTTGTTGGCAATAAAATTGAAAAGTAATTCGGAGTGCAAAGGGTTAACAATCGAGAAAGAAAATGATAAAGTTCAGCGTGTTTGCCCTCGTACATATTACCCTTAGATGAAGGGATAACTATTCAAAATGTTGGGGGATTCTCTTTCAACGTAGAAGTATCGTTTTGCAGACGATATCAATAAAAATGGTGGTGGCGACCGGTGCTTATCCTGCTAAACCCTTTATTGGCAGAAAACGGGATAAAATCGACGGGGAACGGCCTCGGTTCCCAAGATTACGTAAACCGCGGGTCCGCAGTACGAATTGGACCGATTCTCTAATAGCCGTCCGTAGAGACGACACGTTAACTCGCAATCGGCCACGAGCGAGGTATTAAATGGTTGACGAGCTGCCTACCAAACTGACCGACCACCACCTATCGCGATGGACCATTCTCGCAGAAGGTTCCCCCGTAATACCGGTTAGGTTGGCGCACAGGTACCGCGCGCGCGGTCACATCCTGCGGCTCGTATTCGTGGCACGCTTTGCGATTCAAATTCGTTAGACTAATGGCTCGACGTGTTGGCGAGCCCCGCTCAATTTCGTAGCATAACGGCTAAAAGTTGTTCCCCGCGTGCTGGTTGGACGGCTGCATAGAAAATCCCGAACACGGCTAATTTGCACGCGAGCGAATATCTCGCGGCCACTCCGAAAACCATCATCTAAAAACGAGCCACGGCAGACCGGGGCTAAAAGTAGTCCCTAAGTTGTTTCGATCATCATTTATAAAACAGGACAGGATGTGTTCATGTATTTTTTTATGACTTTTTTTAGCGAGGTACACCGTGGTAATAAAATATAAAGAATGCTCTAATTTCATTTAATTGAACTGACACTTCGCAGATATGAATAAAAATCATTTAGTTTTCAGTTTCATTATAATGAACAATAAAAAAAATTATATGAATTTTTCAATTTAAATATTACATGAAACCTTAATGTTTCACTAAAATATTAAGATTTTTAATTTCATAATACAAAACCAATTAAACCACTTTACTATAGAAATTTCCTATAGAAATTTCAATAATATAAAATCTTTCATATTAATTTGATATCACCCTCAATAATAATAATAAATTTCAATAATATAAAATTTTTCATATTAATTTAATATCATCCTCAATGATAATAATAAATATCATATCAATAATATAATTGAAGTGTATTATATCTGATACAGTTAACAAATCTGGTATATAGGAAACTAATAATGTACTATGTTTATTTATGTTTATTTTTCTAAAAATGTTGTTTTAATTTTTTCTAATACTTTCTCCCTTAAATAAAACACAACACCTGATCTTCTTCCAATTTTTTCATCCCAATTAAAAAATCATGCAGCGAAGGCTTAAAGAACATTTTAGCTTGAACATCTTCCGACGTTTTTTCCGCGAAAAGTAATGTATAATATTAATGTTTTTATGTTTGGTATATTCGGTAGATATATCGGACAAAGTTGATGTATGAAAGCGCAGTTGGCACAGTGTACCTTTTGATCCTGATTGGCGTCCAGCTGATCGGAGATATCGATGCCCAAAAATCGAAAATTTCGTAACTTCTGCGCGTATCTGAAATCTTCGGTGCAGCGAGCACCCTCGAGGCAACTATGTGCGCAGAAAACGCGCGTAACGCTCTTCCACGGAGCCGTAGAATCGGGTTGCAAAGTTATTCCGAAGAAGTTTTAACAGTATTCCGAAAGAAACAGCCGTCGAGTTGAAAAGTGGCAGATAAAAGTTGCAAAATGTTTTTGCGCAGCTCGCCGCGTCCTCGAGGGAAATGTTTTCAGGCAGTTTGCTCCATAGCCAAGAGAATCTCTTGGTGAACGCGAGGAGGTACGTTGTTGTTTTTTGTAAATAATGTTTTGTGTTAACATATTTTGAGAAGGGCTTTGTTCGGTGCATTTGTCATTCATTTTTACAAGGCGAACGTCACAACCTCTTCTTCGACCAATGAAAATACGCTGACGGTAAGTGGTAATTACTACTATTGCGAGGAGACTGCGAATCTTTATGCAAAATAAATGTTATCGTAGTCTATCAACCTTCCGACGGCTGTGCCTGAGACTATTTAGACAATTTGTGGCAATTAAACTAACTAAATAGCTGTTTCATTGAGATATCATCAAAAGTAAATTTTAAAAAAATTATATTTATTAATAAGTTTCTTCTTTTAATTATTCTAATATCCGGTGTCGTCATCTGTATACATATTTACTATATTATTTACCATGAACGCTTTTTCATTTAGCACGGTAAAAAATATTTTTCGGAGTAAATGGAAATTTTTTATTGAAATATTCTATGCATTCTTTCCTGTTTGTATCATCTACAGTAGATTGTGGAACAAATTCATGGGAACCGGATATTTCGAATCTCACTTAACACAGTATGCTAATCTGTTCAAACATACGCTACAGCTGGTTTTCGCACGCCGTACACAATAGTGAACTTAGCGTCGCCACCCAACAAAATCGTGTTACATAATCGTCGTTGATACCGCAGCAGGATATGTATATCGAAAATGCAATTCATCGATGTATTTTATACATGTGCACTGGGTCCAAGAAATATTTGAACAGTAAATACTCGATTTTTGAAAAATTTCGAGTTCTATCTTCTATCTTCTTCTTCTACATAAATAAAAATTAAATGCTGTTCGTAGGTAAGTCCATCACTTGAGAACGGCTGGACCGATTTGTCTAATTAAAAAAAAAATGTTCGTAATAGTCCGAATAAGGTTTTTATGGAAAGAAAAGTTGAAAGATTATTCTAGGAAAACGTGAAAGTGCTTTTGTTCAAGGGATTTTTTAATGTACTCCTCCTCAAATTGAATATCTATGACTACAATCGTTAATAGATACAATGATCTGATTGTTTACACATTTTCAATAGCTTTTCACAAATTCACAAAACGAACACAAAAAAATTTATTTTTGGACAGGACAACGTCTGTCGGGTCAGCTAGTATGATATAAAAATTCCATTAAAATCGGCGTGTTACGATTGGCTAACCACCCTTGTGAGCTTGACAAGCTCGTTCCTCATCGCAGAAGCGAAGAGATGGAGTAGAGAGACCGGCTATCAAAACAAGATAAATTGCTAGATAAATTAGGGCGTGGATTGCAAGGTTTAATCTCGATTCTGCAGACAGGATTAAAGGCAAGATTGCCGGTCCAAAATGAAAAAACTTTCTTCCTAAATTCCTTCGAATGTCTTCCTTTTTTTTCGGCTTGAGCTCTGGCCTTTTACTGCCTCGTAAACCGTGGTAAAGTTGCTTGATAGCAAGCCAACTTAAGAATGTTCGGTGATTTTGATTCGTTTAGCGCGAACTTTCAAGCTTTCGAGCGTTGAACCAGAGTCCTCGGGTTTTTGAACCGGTCCAATTAGGATCTTTTAATCTCGAATCGACCCGATTCGAATCTCTCGGCCGTAATTTTCCGTAATTCAACTTCATTAATTCCGGTAATGATGACATTACGAGCATGCCGAATCCATGCCAAACCTTGCATTCGTGAAGGGGGCAGGTCGGTCACACTAAGAACACACCTAAGACGACAGTGGTCGGCAAACTGCGGCTCTTTCACAAATGACTCGTCTGAGATAAACTTATTTTAAACCGGAGCGAAATGGAAAGTTGTTTTCTTTAGTAATATCTTTGACAGGCTGGAAATAATACAACAATATTTTTAAATTGTTCTAATGTCCTCACTGTTTTCAGTTATAGCTACACATTTTTCTCATAACAAATCCACAGTCTACTGTGGATTTTAAATCGGTGTGTACCTTGAAGTAATAAAGTCAATGTAATAAAGTAAAGTAATGAAGTTATCGACTACAGAAATCTTCTAATAACTTGCAAAGAGAATATCGAATCGAACGGGAGCCAGAAAGCAGAAGAAAGTGATCATACGGTTCCGTTGGCGTGCCAGAATGTCGTATCCGATACGCAAATTCGACGAGAAAGTATAATCTCTATCTTAAAATACCTGAGTTTAAACGAGCCTGCACTTTCATCGAGCGCGCAGACAGCCCTTAGCCATCATCTCGATTGATCATCACCGCGAACAGTAAAATCCGCCATTTAATACGTGCGAACGGGTATGTACTTTCTGATTTTCTCTCGCCTTCTTGCGGGAGATTCAACTATCGCATCCGGTTACCGTTTCTTCGACGTCTACCCGACAGAATTCCGGCAGAACTTTATTATTTTTTCCGTGGAACAGTTAATGCGTGAAACCGTAAATGACGGGATGCTCCGACCGCGGCGGAGTCCCGGATAAACTTTTTCGCGGATCGAATGCGGGACTTCGTGAGCCACTTACTACACTATAACAACAGCGTTACGGTATACGGGAACGGTACTTCGGGCACATGCGATCGAGTCTCTACGAATACCGTTCGAAGTTAATCCGGTTCCATCTTATGGCATCGACGTTCGCCCCGATCGACGATTATCTTTTACGGCTACGTAATTCCCTTTCATAATTTCGCCGGGCTACCTTCCGTGGCGCCCTTCGTGTACTTTCACCCATCGTACGGTGCACCACAGTCCCAAACAGCTGGACAAAATTCATACTATTACATGTACAAAATAAGTTCGGTGCCTTTTGAGCATACTTCTGATCTTTATTTATAGAACAAGGAATACACGTTACGTTTCCAAGCTCCCAAGCTTCTTCAAACGAACGGAAATTTTTCGTTTAGTTACATCAGGTTTCTCAGTAAGATTCTGTTGTAAACTATAATTAATGTTATTGGCCGAGACCGAAACGTTGAATTAAATTTCATGTAATATTTTGCAAATTTGCTTATCGTCTTCAATTGATCGAACCAGTACGCCAATAACATTAATTGTAGTTTCGAACAATTGACGATCGAGATACAGAGAACTGTTAAGATTCTGTTGTGTTTGATAAGGATTTTCATTCGATAATTGCTCTAATTACTCGTCTTCTACTTTTTTAATGGCACACGGAATTAAAAGAAATCAGAGTGACTTTTTTATAAGTGCGTCAAACGATTTCAGACTTCCAGACAAGCTAGATGGATTAGCTTGAATTTTGTCACAAATTTTAAAAACATGTTTTGTAGATCCTTATAAGCTATACACATTCGGAATATTTCTATTAAATTCATTAGAACAAGAAAGAATAATCTGCTTGATCCTATTCCTCGCAATGCGGTATAATTAATAACGTGAATTTTGTCCAGCTTTGTTCGATTCTGGCCGAGTGTGCGACGTGGAAAAGCGCGAATCCATTTTCCAAAAGAAAAGCCACGAGCACCCTGTTGAATTCCGATTTAAAGGCTGTGCGTGTAATAACGACGGAGGCCCGGCGAACGTCCGCTTTATTGTCATCATGAATATGTATGCGACCCGTTATTCGTTTACACGGAACAGCTGTATCGCGTAAACGTGTTTGAACCGGAGAAAGTCCGCTCGGTTCTCGAATAGTGTCGAAAACCTGGCGTAATTTTGCCGATTGTAATTTACCATCGTCCATAGGGTCCGCCATCGTAATCCGCTTCTTTTTTAAAATTTTAAATTAATGTTTTCGGCGCAACAGTTTCGATCAATTTTTTAATCAATTAGCTATTTTGCAAATATGCCTAACGTTTCGGTTCTAGTTTGAAGCTTTATCAAAGGTACATTGCGTCTAAAGAACCAAAGAAAAAATATATAAAGGTTAAATTCTTCTCGATCGAAATTATGACAAATTATAAATTGATGATATCGGCACCAGGTTCGATCATTTATAAAAAACAACAAATGTGCAATTAATTCATGTTTCTAACGTTTCGATCCCGATGTGGATCTTTTTCAAAGAGACATTTTTGCGTCTGAAAAATATATAGAAAACAAAATTAAAAAATAATCAATAGTTTTGAAAACCGTGTAACAGAAAAAGAACACAGAATTAGTACACGTACATGTTATGTCAAAAAATGGAAATATTCAAAAATATTGAAGAGTTACACGAAAACCAACTTTAAGCCATGGTGGCAGATATGTAACTGAAACACGTGCAGTTTCAAAGGCAAGAAGGCTCTGGCATATATATGGATGATGTTTGGTGATTGGTAGATCGATATTGATCAATGGTGGTACGCGAAATGCAGAGCGGCAATTTTGAAACCACGTTATTAGAACTTATTTGAAATACAATTTTGAATGTAACCCCACTGTATAAATTTTAAATATATATAATGAAATGTAATATACATGGATTGAAGATGAAGAAAATATTATTTGAAAATAATATTTTCTTTTACCTTTCGTAAATTTACCTTTGATAAAGGTTCAAACTAGAACCGAAACGTTAAGCATATTTGCAAAATAGCTAATTGACTAAAAAATTGATCGAAAGTTGCGCACATCAATTTAAAAATTATTAAATATCTGCGATCGATATAATTTATTATTTGTAATTCGTTTCCTCCGTTTTCGTAATTATTCTAAAATGAAAACGATCCTTCTCACAGTGGAGTATGTGATCTTTTTATTCTATTGCGTAATATCCGGTGCTCTTTCTGGTATCATTACATTCGATAAAGGTTTGTAATCATAGTGGAAACAGAATTAGTCCTTGATTTTCAAAGATTGAAGATTCATAGCTAATTTAAGTAGAAACGAGCATCAACAAAATCGCAGCGTGTGTTTCCTGATGAAAATTAATGGTAAGAATTTATTTTATAATGTTATTACCGACGTCGAGCCTATAAATAACGATAATTTAGCTTTCCCCGACTTTTCGGGTCATATACCCAACTGTGCGTCGTGCGGATCGATCAAATCCTCGTCAAAACACTTTCGATGTCCGATATCCGAGCTTCCTGGAAGATACTCGAATTTCCTGGATCATTGTGTCACATTACGTCACATTGATTGCTCAAACGTTTCCCTTATCGTTTTTCCCGACTGTCACCGATACATCGGCTCATCGTTTCCAAACATCCCGCCGCGCCTCCATGGAAAACGGACATCGCCATTTGGAAATCGTTCGTCGCGAGCCGTGCTAGATTCCCACCGTACACTCTGTAGAAAGTCCTCGGGAGTAATTAAAATTGAAAAATATGAAAGGCGATATCAAATTGAAACGAGACAGCAAGACTGCGATACGCAGTCTACTTTTGAATGTGGGCTATGAGATTCTACAGGGTGATTATGAATTACGCAGCCGAACTATCGGTTTACTTAAAGCTTCGTGAAATCGCCGAGATGAACTGTAAAGCAATCTACAATTAGAACTAGAGGGGGGTTGTTGCTCGCTCGCTTCGCGAGCTTCGCAGGTGGGGGAGTTGTAGCTCGCATTGCGACCCCGCGAGAGGGTTAGTGGTACGGATGTTGTTTGGTGTGTGACTCTCCACGAGCCACACAAAGAACTTCCCGACTCGTTAGTTGTAGTATATTAGTATCATTATTTATTTAGTGCACGATTGAAGATGATTATATGTTTTCAGGGAATTTCAATAGTTTTCTACTTATCAAAATGTTTGCTATATGGCGTCGCATTAGTTGCATAATTGGAAAAAAGCAATTTAAAAAAAAAAAAAAAAAATTTTTTTTAATTAAAAAAAATTAAAAAAAAAATTTTTTTTAAGTATGTCTAAATATATATATAGTTACGTTTGCTTCTTCGGTGGATACGCCTTTCGTATAAATTGCAATGTTGAATCAACTCCTTTCGAAAAAAACTAAAAAACTACTCGACCAAAATGGACCAAAATCTAATCAGCTCTAAGTTACAGCGGGGCACATCGATTGCATCATTCATCGTTCTGATCGCGTTGTTACTTTTTCAGAAAACGTTAACGAAAAATTTGATATCATAGAAACAGACATACGCACACACACACACACACACACACACACACATACTAACAATTTGATAAAAATAGTCTAAAATGACTCCAATGACCATGAAACGTGAAGATCTGCAAAAAATTCGATTTTCGATTTTCGGGGTAATTACAATAACTTCCCTATAAATCGGGAAGTTAAAAATAAAATTATATAGTCATCATTATTTTCTACAATTAGAGAAGAACATTATCTATGAATGATGGACGTTTATGAAAAGCAGGCACGAACTCGTGAAATCGTCTAATATTTATTTAACCATTTAAATAATTGTGAAACAAACAATTTCGAACTGTTGGTGATAGGTTTAGTGTTAACCCTCATCCGTCCCTCATTTCACGAACTGAATCTGTCCCTCGGTGTCAAATTGACACAGTGACAGAAAATAAAAAAAAATCTTAATGTTTTTTTAGTCAAATTGATCAGTTAACGTTTACATCTTACATTTTTCTGTTGTGTTCCGCAATAAAAGAAAATAAAAGTCACACAAAGTTTCGGGAAAATTGTGCCTACAAATGACAGACGAGTATAATTTATTTCGGGGAAAACTGTGTCGAATTGACACGAGAGACGGGTGAGGGTAAACAGAAATATTGGAGAAACCGTAACTTTGTACCATCCTGTAGATTCGATTCTCCGGTATATCTGATCTGAATTGATTTCGTAGTGACGGACGGTTTGGCGCAATCGTTGTACGATACCATGAAAGAAGACCGTTCAAAGCCGAGGTCAATGGTAGATGACGTAACCGCACCGTAACACATCGAATATTTTACACAATTAATTATTGCATAACGCCCCGACGAGCCCAACGAACGAGATCCTTGATACAGTGCACGTACGTATCATGTGTCACGTTAGAAGCGTTAGAAGTATCTACGGTCTTCCCGGCGGTATTACCTTCACCTAGTCCCCTGGCCACTTCTAATCCTTTTATTCCTGCCCCATTTTCACTCTAATACCAATTAGAGCGCGAGCTGTATCAGCTTTATGGTTTTATCAAGTAATATGAGAACGAGATGGGAGCATCGAGGCTTACGGAACGATCAGACAGCTGCTATTTTCCGGCAATTCTACGGGAAGGTAAAACAAAAATTTCTGTCAAGCGAATATTGCACTTCCGATCGATGGATCGAGAACGTTCGTTCGAAACTATAGGGAAGAACTGGTAATAAGTAGAAGTATATAATACTTCTGGAAGAAAATAGTCGATCGTATAGATCAACCTCCATTATTATCTAAACTGCGGATTTGATATATTTATGACAAAGATGATGGTTTCATTTAAAACAGTAGAAATATTAAATTAATTTAAGTACAGTAAATCCTCGGGTCCGTGCTGTTTCTTAGATCCCGTAGTTCTAGTAATATTTCTTTGGCAAAAATGGCATAAAAGAGAGTAATGAAAACTAAAGAATTTTACAGGAATTTGATTAGGGAATTTCATTATCGAACCTCTGAAAAAGGTATTTTAAAAATAAAATTACTTGTTATTATCTCACATTGTGTATAGAAACGTGTGATATGCGAAGAAATTATTTGTTTTGTGTTAATGGAAGACTTGTATAGTTTGCGTACGGTTGATTTTGTGAGTAAACTGAATGTCAGAAACTGTTCGAGCAGCTTCTGTCCGATCGCGATGTTTCACACGGAAATATCGTTTTGCAGGCACGCGGCGTGCCGTGTATCGCGTTCGTATAAAGAGCAATCGAAAGAGGGGCACCGAAAAACACCTTCTGCAGCGTCGAACGCTAGGACTTTCACGGGAGCGCGGCTGTTTCGCACGGTGTTACTCAACAGCTCGGATCGGCGAGTCTCGTTGCCGATTCCGCGGTGCGGTTCACGACTTGCGACTCTCGCGCTGTGTAACGTTTTCATTGCCACAATTCCACAGGAAGTTTTTCTACGCTTTCGTAAAAGTGTACCTGACCGCGCGCAAAGAGAAAGTGCGCGGACTACTTGTGCTATTCTTGCGAAATTCAGACGCGTGGCCCGATTACTCTATCGTAACTCCTGCTCGGGCAACGCGTGAACCGCAAACAACGTGCAATCTGGAATCAACAACAATTCTGATTGCACTCGGCGACAATACTGAGGCGAATAAACTAGAGTGGTGAAAGAATAAGATATATGTATTCCCGTCGCGAAATAACCTTAGCAAAGAGTTGACAGCGACGTATAATAAATTTAAAAAAAAGAAAAAGAAAATATATGATATGCAAATTTAATTAATTATGTAAGAATGTTGAATATTTGTGTTTGACCGTTATATATACTTTTATTGATTTATACGTTATATATATTTTTATCGATTTGTATAATACGTGTTTTGTTAACAAGTTTGCGTGATGTTTTGGTTTTGTTTTAAATAAATGTTGCTGACAGTTCCAAATCAGCAAAGAACGAATAAAGACGTGTTGAGCTTACAATAATAATATTAAATTTTCTGTGAAATTTCATAATAATTCTATATTACCCCTCGATGAATCAACATGAGACAGCAAAATACTCATGGAGTCTAATTTCTATACATCTATTTTCAAATAACTTGGAAGATTTTCTCGATTTTCGAAGAAGAAATTTACAAATTTTATTGTTTACTTTCCCAACCAGATTCATGTTTTACCACCCAGAAAATGAGCAGTAGTAAATATGCAACAGACGACAGTTAAAGAAGAGATCATTCGAGTTTATTGGTTTCTCAGGAAACGATTGACATAACGGCAGCTGACAATAAGGTATTGCTTTTGAATTAGGTCGTTTACACATTTATGGTAACAGAATTCTCCAAAATCGATGCCATTTGTCTTCGAGGAAACATGATCTTTCAGTTTCCAGGCTAATCGTTCCGCCACTGTTTGGATTGAAGTCGAGAAGTACAGTGCCGGTTATGCAACTTCGTTCTACTATAGTCGAGCGTCGCGATGCAAAGTTTAAGATAGCAAACTGAGAACGCCAGACAGTGTCTGCGCCGAAAATGCGCGCGCGTACCACGTAGTGTCCTTCGACGGAGGTGTGCTGGCAACCAGTTCCACTATAGTGAAAGATTTATGGGTTAGGGGTTCCAAGATGTATGGAAAATCTGAGGGATCAACGAGAACTCCGGAAAATCGACAGTGTGTCTTAGGAATGGGTGAACGTCTCGAAGTTGAGTTGCTGAGACTGCGGAGCTACCGAGATCCTCCACGTATTGGGTCATTGCGAAAGTCTTGATACGTTTCTAACAGATGGTGTTATTCCTCTGACAGAGGGATTGCTTTGAACAAATGGTATTATATATATACAATACCGATTTTATTTATAGTCATTGATGTCTAAAAACATTAATATCTAATTTTTAGTGCATTTTAATATAAGCGTGGTTTCTTAAAAAGTTTTTATGTATAATACCATTGGAAAGAGTGCACCTTCAGTTGTTTTTAGACAACAGATTTAAGTTATTTGCACAGCGTTCTCACCATAAAAATAATTGTTAAATGTGAGTTTGAAGTAGAAAAGGTTCTGCTATTCCCATGTAGGCCTTTTCGAGGTCACCTCAAAGTCAAACAAATAACAGCATGATGTGTCCCCCGCGAGCCGTACAACTTTTGTTTATAACATTTTTTCGTATCATTCATATTGCAAAAGTTTGTACTCAAACAAACATGTAACGTATAACTTCTACGAAAACGGAAATCAGGTTGTAAAATGTTCGGAGACAATTGTAAAAAATAGTGGTGACTATATAATTCAAATAGGGTACGAACTTTTGCAATCGTCCAACATTTTCACCAGGCACACGTAGAAAAATACGTACACTTTCGAAAGACATCATTTACATTCAGGGGATGAAAAAGCTTTGAAGTTGGGGCGACGAATTATACAGAACCGTGCATGCATCTCCGAAATTAATTTAAATCTACACAGTCATCAACTGGAATATTCCCTCCAAGGGAACGTGAAAAGACTGCTGGAAATTATGATGCTCACACAATTTTAAAAATATAAAAAGATTTTTACTACGATTTCGGCTTAGTACGCCAATCATTGTACAGTTTACCCTATCAAAATCCATTTCTCTGATAATTATACATGACTAAATACAAACAGTACGATTTTAGGGGTTTTGGAGCTCATATCTCATTACTTCGCAAATATTGCCCTTCCCACCACCAAGCGGAATGATTTAATGTTTGCTACTCTTGCAAACTCGTTTGTTGACTGAAAATGAACTTGCATCGCGAACTTCGACATCGGGACAGTTTAATCGGCTCTGTAATAACGTAAATATTATCATTCGACGTTTTCAATATAGAAATATCCTTCGGCAACTTATTTATTCACGTGTTGCACCGATGTTACTGCGTCGGAACGAGCGACTAGGTGTTTTGACACGTTTACGTGTTAATAGGCTCGCGAAGATTCTTGAGATTCCCGGCTGAGCCTCGCAGCATTCGAATTATGTACTTAGCGAAGTTTCTCTTGCTGCATGTTTCTCTGCTTCACGTTCTCTATCGGAAATATTACGCGTTTTTAAGATATTGAAAACAAGCATTATTGTCAATCGATGAGACTGTCGCGTATGATTTTTAATTATATATTAATCATTTAATGACGCTCTATATGATTTTGAAAAACGATTACTTCCCTCGAAGTGTATTTACATTGTACCTATTATACATATTAATCATTGCTCTCGTTATACAGAATGACGAGCTGCATCGAATATGTTTCTATTTTAAAAAATGAAGGTGTCGTTGACAACGCCGAAATCCTTTCATCTAATAACAAATCGTTATTTCCATGCTATAATCTTCTTTATACTGTACACCTTTGGTTAATAAAGTTTTATCATATTTTCAAAAATAACTCAGATAATTATGTGCTAATGTTTACCGGACCAGCCTGCATAAACTGCATTGAAATAAATGTGTCCAATTAATTGGCACCATAGCTTCCGGTACACAAACCGGATCGGAGATTCATATATCAGATTTGAATAAATGAATATATTCTATCCAATCTAATTGATATTTTTGCTGTCGATAAACATTCTAGACCGGTTATTCGCGTGGAGCAAAACAATTAGCGTACATAAATATTTATCGTATCGAACGACTAAGAATTATTCCCAATGTTCGACATGCGTTGTATTTATACTGGATCTCGCTATTTCGCCTGTATGTAAAGTAAATACACGTGTAACACACGGGTCCGGATCTAAATCTGTGTAATATTAAATATACGGCAACAAAATACGGTGTATTTTAATTTCGCGAATATTCCTGCATTTACATTACACATGCATTTTAATACGCGATGATATAACATTGAAACAGCTGAGCGTGAAATTAGATTTTGTACGAAAATACACGGATATCTACATCCGTGTACACGAAGATTAAAATTAGTACAGTATTCCCTCGAACAACGAGGTTTCCGGTATTCTTGTTGACAAATTTCATTTCTTTTACATTTATCTCATTTTCAATATTTATCTAAATTTTCATAATATCCTAGAACATACAATTCGATAGAATTCTGTACGTTTTGTCCGACTTTGAAAAAAGGTGAAACTCCTTGGGACTTAAAAGATAGTCAATTAAATAAAACCTTCACGATCCTCCTTAGTCAATTGAATAATAATATTTTGAATCAAATATAAGCAATATTTCATATAGACAACAGCATTTTTAAGTACGAGGAATGTACTATTGATAAAAAAAGACAAATATTATTAAATAGCTTCTCTAGATTATCAATGAGAAAACATCAATAAGAAATGTTCATATTTAAACGCTTTCTCCGACTACGATTAATCAAAATTTCACTTGCTCTCATCGTTCGCAAACGTGCTGAACGTTTATAAAGCGTTACACACTGCATTCAATTCGGGCTTCCGCAGTCGTGCGGCTCGTAAAATAAAAATTCGGCCATGGAACAATTCCAGCGTGTCCCGTAAATATGGCGGAAATGGAAGATCGGAAAAGAACGAATTTAGATTATCGCGCAGCGAGTGTGCGGATGCAGTCACCCGCTGCGCCGGTAATGCCAGCGAAACAAACCGCTCGATTTTCGCGCGGTTTTGCGGCCGCGTCGGATGTGAAACGGTTTCGCGTAAAAACGCTCGTAAATCTGCTTGGCCGCGCGGTAACGACTGATCAGCCGGCCTTACTTGCCGGCTTTAAACCGACAACTTGGAAATACGAGCGTGTTGTACGACGCCTCCGTATCAATCTCAACGAACCCGATCGAAGATACCGAGGAGGAACGCCTAATCACCGGATGGCCGAACCTATTTTTCACGAGGTCGCTACACGCGAAATCAGACACGTGTTGGCGCAGAAGATTCGCAGGAAATTTGAAATACTGTAAATAAATAAGTAAATAAATAAAAACCAGAAGGAGACGAGTAAAACTAATCCCAAGAAAAACATCCTGTAAACAGGAGCCAAGTTCCTAAGGCCGTAAAAAGTTGTGAGATCAAACAAAATACAGCCAAGTTCGTTAGCTTAGAAATACCTATTCCAATACTGAAAATTAATTAATTTTTGAAGATTTACATGGAGGGCTAAATTATTCAAACTTGGTCTGTACTTTTTAAACCAATGGCCATAAAAGGTGTAAGGTAGCGGCCAGGTTTCAATAATTTAGCCCTCCATGTAACTATTTATAAAATTAAATAGCGTTCTTTTAAACTAATTTTTACAAACGCTTTTTTCAGTATTGCAAGAGGTATTTCTAAGCTAACGAACATGACCGTTACTTTTTAAACCAATGGCCATAAAAGGTGTTAGGTAGCGACCAAGTTTCAATAATTTAGCCATCCATGTAACTATTTAAAAATTATATTTCAAAATTATATTATAACTAATACTGTGGTGCCCAAGGTGGTTCGGAACCCACCTTAATAAACTATAGGTCCCATCGCGAAGTAACCTTAGCAAAGAGTTGAAAGCAACGTTAAAATATTAAAATAAAAAAAACCACGTTGGTTCTGACGTGCGGTCGTTCCACGAATTCGCTACTCTAGATTTTATTTACCGTTGGAAGGTTGGGAGGCTGTAAGGGTCGGGAAATCTAGATCACGAAAGAGAAAGGAACTTTTCGTAAACTTCGGGGAACGGACTCGAAATAAATATTCGAACAATACACAATACAGAGGGGAACGTCGTTCGCTACGGTCGCAGGGATGGCCGACGTCAGGGACAAAGACTTTGTCTGACCAGTTCATCCGTTTTTCTTCGTTGCCACCGTTTTCTCTCTCTCTCTCTCTCCCTCTTTCTCGAGTGTTCCCTCCCGTGGAACCCTCCATCGTCATTTCCCTCCCCCGTTCTTTCCGCTTCTTTCACGTCTCTCCGCAGCCGTTACGGTTACCGTTTTCCGTGGAACCGCGGCACGATGAATCTTCCTCTGACCTCTCTTTCCTTCGTTCCCTCCCCCGTTCATTATCGTTCGCTTTGAAGCTTTAAGTAATTAATAGCGTAACGGAGATAACCCTTACGCGTTCTTGCGAATGCCTCCGCCGTATTATTACGCTGAGAAGACTCCGAGAGAGTCCCGGCATTCGGTGCAACGCGGGAACACCGGGGAATATAATTACGCGTTAGTTTAAACACGGTGCATCAACAACGATGGCCACTCCCGCGGCCATTCAATATTCTCTTTGAAATAGTTTGTGTGCCGCTGATCGGCCGAACCGAGCCCACCGTGGGAACCGAACGGCCACCGGCGCCGCACAGTGGTCTAGAAAACTACTGTTCTTTCGACCAAAAGTCGATCTTACACGTTAGGAGCCGTCACGCACTGTCGACCAGCCGCGAGCGATCACTGGGCTACGGGGAAACGTATCAGCTCGTACACACTTGGTCGTAACGAGAAAATGACAGAACTTTTCCTCACACTTAACACATTACCGACCGGCGATTCCTGCATAATTTTGAACAATCTATAGTACATGGCTACACACTTTTTAATGAGACCTTAAACAGCAACTGCAATTTTCATTGTGAATTAACAAGTTACCTTCAATAAAGTCATCAAATAGTTTCATTAAAGATCGCAATATAAAAGAAAATTTCTATGCATTCTTTTGGTACAGCACAATTATTGAAAATCCTATTAATAGGCTTACGGTAGGTAAAGTGTTAATGTGTACAATAGGTGTAAATTCACCTGGCGAAATTCTTTTTGCGAGATTTTTTTCACGCCTCCTCCTAAAATTGTGCTATTGTGTAAGAAAATAATTCCTGCAAAAGTTGAAGTTGATCGGATAAGGGTACACGCACAGTGGATCCGTTTTCGTCCGATTCGGCCGACGTCCGACGCATCTGTCTCTTTTTTCAAGCGTGCGGAAAAGAGACACAACATCTGACGTCGGCCGAATCGGACCAAAACGGATCCACTGTGCGCGTACCCTAAGGGGAAGACGTGCCACATTGACGTTGAAGTTGCGAAAAACATGAAATTTTACAGGAAAATAATTTTTTAGAATTTTTTAGTATTACTGCAGGGACCTCTAACCGTCTGCAGAATTCTTGAGGGGTTGTGATGGGATTTTTACACCGTTAAACCGAAACACGTCTATCCCGACAACAAATCTAAAAATTTATTGTCTAATATCCACTGGACTCTAAGTTGAAACTATGTTTTAACATCTAAATTATCATGTTTATCGATAGAAAATTCAAATAATTCAGTAAGGGACTCTACGGGACTTCCACTGGACTCTATGTTGAAACTATGTTTTAACATCTAAATTATCATGTTTATCAATAGAAAATTCAAATAATTCAGTAAGGCATTAGGTACAAGCGTTTTTTTTTCTCATGAAAATCCTATATATCAAGCAATTTATTGATTCAAAGTGTCACCTACTTTTATGGTATCAGGAAAAAGAATTTTATGAAGTATATCCTATAAGTACAGCTAATGGGACGAAATTTTCAAAATTTGTAAGTCTCGTATATGGAATATACTAGGTAAATAATACAGTTGAAATAATGTTTCTCACCTTTTTCTCCTTTAAATAGAGATATTTCAAGAAGGGTTCAAAACATCCTGTAGTTTTTGGTTTTTCGTAATTAGTAGACATTATACTTCAATTTCCTACAAGTTTTACCTGCTACACTCAAAGTTATTCAACATTAACCCTCGGCGAATGCTACTTTTCTACTCGGCTATGAACTTTTTATTACAATGATTTATTTACTTGTTTTTCTTATAAATATTTATCTATCTGTTTTCTACACGCAATATATGTACTATTTATTCATATTTCATTTTTACATTATACATAAAACATGCCTCTTATTGTTTCTTTCAAATTTAGGTAGTGTAAAAGAATGGGAAATTCTGAAATAGTATTCCAAATCTTGGATTAGTGCATTTAAAACAATTCCGAACAAAAAAAATATAAATTATTGCTACGCATATATATGCGGTACAGAGTACCGCACTGTGCGTCCGATTGATTTAAAACTATGGACGATCATTTTTTTATGAAATAGAACAATAGTGAAGGGAAGGCGTGCCCAAAATTTCACCCAGTGTACAGTCCCTGCTCATCGAATTAGCGAATTAGGACCACTCGAAATTTTCACAGTGAACCGTGCAGGAATAATATCGTAGAAGGGGAAAGATACAGTGGGAAGACAAATCTTGATCTGGCGATTCTAGTTTCGTGAGACATCGCGATTAATCACGGAAAAAGAACAATCGTTGTAAAGTATGGTCCGAAACGAGACGCCTCTATTCCTTTGTTGTCCTTCTTTCTTTTGCGGGGGCGGTCGGTGTATCGCGCGACGAAAGCGATTTCGACGTGCGGCAGAGCAATTGGCCGAATATGTAAATTCGGTGATTTAGGTCCTGTGAAATTCATGATACGTTAAGCATACATTGCCGGAGCCAGGTTCGACTGATTGCATCAGGACCGTATTCTCGTATCGCAATTGCCGGCTCGATTCGTTACCACTACAAGCCGCACGGGACGGACAGGTGCATAAGTAACTGGCATTCACGATCGTTTTCGAGTCCGATAATATCCGATACCGGAGCGCGACGCCAGTGTCCGATATAATGTATACATATTTCTTCAATAACAGAGCGCACAATGAACCGCGTGCTCGTACAACGTAACAGATGGAATTTTGTAACACGATCCCGGCGAAAAAGCCTGCTGCATCTGTTTCGCCTTTTGTGCCCACGCCGGTTGCACCCGGTAATAAAATACAATTAAGCAATTTAACTTTTACGATCGGCGTTTTCCACCGTGCGAGATGCAAACCAGCCGCGCGCGGCTCGCCATTTACATAGACGATACAGTGATTGTACTATCGGTGGAGCGACGCTAACGGTCGACGGTTACAACGAAATTTACAACGAAAAATGGAATGCAGCAAAACAATGTCTTCGTTATCGGCTACCACGGACGGAAACAAAGTGTGAAACTGTTCTCGCTGAATTACTGTAATGCGAAACAATCCTCTGCGAATACAGAATGGTTAATATTTTCGGCGAAAGGTTCGATCGTTTCTTACTTTATTCTATAAAGCGATTCTGCAAATTACCAAATTAAAATCTTGAAAATGATCTAAAAATTGGTAATTTGCAATATTGCTTTATAGAATAAAGTAAAAAACATTAACTATTCTATATTAACGATAAATACGATCGATAGAAGAATATATTAATCCTCTATGAATTGTACCATGCGTTACGGTCTATCCTATTACATTCTGTGTTCTACAGGGTGTCCGAAAAATGTGGTACAGTCTTCCCTCCTATAGTGTGAACCCCCTAGTGGAGGGGTACAATTTTAACACTTTCGGTAGAAACGATTTTCTTGCTATTAATAAATCTACTGAAAGATTTCTTCAGGTCAATGCGAAAGCTTTATTAATTTTAGTTAATATAGTCGTATCCTTGTACTTCACAAAGCGCCGGTCATAAATACAGACAGATCCAAGGAGTAGCAATAATCTTCCAGCAAGTATGCTTTAATGTTTTCTGGACTGTCTTCAAATAGTTCGGAAAGACGTAACTGTGCATAGCATTCATTTTGTTTCATTGAAATCGTTCTCTGCGAGCAAGAAAGAACTTCTTGATAGGAATGCATTCAAAAGCCACTCTGTGCTTCGAAAATCATTGGACTCTGTTTGAGGTACATAATTAAAAAGTATTACATTCTGTCTGTTCTCTATATTTCATTTCACTGGTAAATATCATTTTATTACTTTCGAACTACGCCATTTGCGAAGAGTTTCGTGGAAAATATATATCTTTTTATACATTCAGCTCGTTTGTAATATCCTGTTTAATTAAGCATTTTATATTTGAATTTAAATCAGCAGACTTCTAATTAGAAAATGATAATTTCATTTGAATATCGAGTTTCATAATGAAGTATATAAAAGCATGCACACACTGTGCAAACACGAGGGCGTTGCTTCACCACGAAATGGCGTCCCCGAGAACGCATGCAAACCCGAGCCTGACCATCTGCAAGATCTCTTGTGTTTACCTCTAACAAACGTTGATGTTGTCGACCATGGAAAAACCTCTCGCGCATGAAACAGACGGAACTTTCTGACAAGCCAAACAAATGCACAGAGTCACGATACAAAGTGTGACTAGCAAGACGGTCAGGAAATTAACGCGACGCGAAGTAGAGACGCGTAAAAAATGCTGGAACGACGCGTACGCAATTCAAACGGCGGCGCAGCGGTTTTGTTTGTCTCCGTATCAAGCCGCGGTAATTTTCCCGGCGCCAAATGTCTCGTTGTCAGATATATATATCGCCATAAGTTCGTTCGACGAAGTGCGCAGTCAATTATGAACCTTGTGAAAAATCTTCAGTCGTTGCAAAAAAAAAAACAGTGGCTTCAAACAGTATTTGAATACGAAATTTCCGATTCTAAAATTGCATACAGGGTCAGCCGATCAAAATTACCACTGGAAATAACTCGTTATTAGACTATGGATTTTATGCATTTACGACGAAAATGGAGCGGTCAATTTTAGAACAGTATAGACATCAAATGAATTTGAGAACATCAACATACTATTTCCAGCTTATTAATGTGATTCAAGAATTAGGCTACGGATTTTATGCATTTACGACGAAAATAGAAAGGTAAATTTTAAAACAGTAAAGACATCAAATGAATTTGAGAACGCCAACACGCCATTTCCAGCTTATTAAAATGGTATAAGAATTAGACTACGAATTTTATGCATTTATAACGAAAATGGAACGTTACATTTTAGAACAGCAAAGACATCAAATGAATTTGAGAACGTCAATATACCATTTCCAGCTTATTAATATGATTCAAGAGTTAGGCTACGGATTTTATAAATTTGATAACAACGAAATGCCATTTCCAGCTTATTAATATGATTCAAGAAGGTAAACAAAGTTTTTCAGCTCCAGTTTCTTGCAATCGATGCAGAAAATTTATAATTTGCACACAGATCTGCAGTCTACTCATTATTTACTGGCTTTATCAAGAAATGGTTGAATATGGTTGAAGTCCATTATAAAAACACAGTTCGATTTTTTAAGACTTGCAGTTTTTCAAATAGCGCCGAATATTTTTATTGTTACTACATAATAGTAACTTAACTATATTGTAGTATTTAAAGAAACGGATTTAACAATCTCTGTAACAAAGTATCTTCAATTTATTTTCTGAAACATCGGAAATTTATTGTGCCAATACTTTTTAGATTTTCTATGCCTACTGTATCGTGCTAAAAATTAGAGCTGTGACTTATGAGATACCCGGGTACCCGGGTTACCCGTGAGATACCCGGGTAAACAAAAATTACTCGGGTACCCGGGTACTCGGGTAAAAAGCATTACCCGGATACCCGGGTATTCGGGTAAACAAAAATTACCCGAGTACCCGGGTATCTCATGAATAGACTGCGGATATTAATAAAGACAATTCTTGAAAATACTTAGTCTTATATATCATTTTTGTAAAATATAAACTAATTTAATAATCAAGTAAAGCATATGGCGCTGTGGCACAGGTAATAATAGCTCTCGTAACCAGTTATGAGACCTCATGAGATACTCGGGTATCCGAGGACACGGCTGTCTTTTATAAGACCCGGGTACCCGGGTACTTGGCTATCTCATGAGATACCCGGGTAGTTTTGCTCTACCCGGGTATCTCATGGGTACTCGGGTACCCGGGTATCTCATATACCCGGGTAAAAGTTCGAGCTCTACTAAAAATCGTAGATATGTAAATAAAAGATGGCATATTGTTTCTAAAAAATAAAAACACTGTACGAACAGTATATAACTTTCAAAAACTGAAGATGACCATCAAAAGGGAAAAGAAAGCAGATAAAAAAGGAAAGGGTTAGGTTAGTTAAGACTTGCTGTTTTTCAAATTGCGCCATATATTTGTATTGTTACTACATAATAGTAACTTAACTATATTGTAGTATTTAAAGAAACGGATTTAACAATCTCTGTAACAAAGTATCTTCAATTTATTTTCTAAAAATTGGAAATTTATTGTGCCAATACTTTTTGGATTTTCTATGCCTACTGTATCGTGCTAAAAATCGTAGATATGTAAATAAAAGATGTCATATTGCTTCTAAAAAATAAAAACACTGTACGAACAGTATATAACTTTCAAAAACTGAAGTTGACGATCAAAAGGGAAAAGAAAGCAGATAAAAAAGGAAAGGGTTAGGCTGTTTGAATAAGGCGTCCACGCTAATATGAATTGTATTGTGCGCAGCCACATGGTCGAAAGAACGCGTGCCGCGACAACAATTTTTATTTGCTCGACACATAAACAGGACCGGTTTCTTATGAGTCGTGGCTCTCTGTCTCGCTGCCGTGCTCCTTCAATACGGAGCCCCCATTAATGAGGTTCCTGTAGTACGCGTGTAAACGTGGCACGCGTTGTGTGCATCGCGGCGAGCAAAAGAACAATGGATTCAAAATAGAACGGGGAAATGGCTTCGGTACGAGTTCGCGAGCACGAAGGGGCTTCGAGCATTCTTCAGGGAGGACGCGATCCGCCCCGTAAACGCCGAGGCGCCATTGTGACCAGGCAAAGTCTATCGTGACACATTTTATTCAATATTTCCCACACGAGATAGCCATTTGCCATGCCAAGAATGTGCTCACGATTTTGTTAAACATGTTTGCCTAATCCAAAAAAAAGATACTCATTGATAACCACAATAAGACAACCACGATAATATAGACGTGGTCGTCTGATAACATCAATATCAAATCAGCAATTTTCAGTTTTAACAATCAATTGTGCAGTTAAAAATTCGGAAAAATTCAGAGTTGTCTGTGCTATCAGATAGAATGTTCATAATTGTTTTTCGTAATTTTTTGTTGAGCAGAACTGAAGAAATAGAGCATAATTTACTGAAACTAAGACCACCCCGTAACTACCCTTGCGATGAGGGTACCAACTAGAAACTTGTCACAGAAGGTATTTTTTGGGACCTCTATTAAATGGTATGAAGAAAGATTAATTTGGTGTACATTTGATTTTCTTTTAAGACCTTTATTAAATGCAAAGAGCATAAAAGGATCTCTTCGCTTCGAAGCCTTTCTGGATACCCCGTCGAGAACGATTCTAATCTGATATTCTATCCTTAACGATCAGAATATGATCGCATCGCAAATGTTCTCAAGCCCGTCAATGTCATAAACTCCACTAGATCCGGACTTTTTTTCGTTTACCGCCGGAGGCCTTTCAGATTCCATTCGCGCGCGACTTCTCTCGTAGCCAACACGATTCCTATATATAGATCTTTTGTTCGACTACTTTTGAATGTCCCTACACTAGATACGGCCCGCATACTTCATACTGCGCGCTACCTTGACTGTGTGAAAAGCAAAGAGCACCCGCTTTTCCATCTTTTAAATGTAATGAGGAGAACCCGAGGACAAAAGATTGAAGGTAGTGGCCGGATAACCAGCTGGCGACCTTGAAATTTGTTCCAACAATGTGAGGCGGAGAATACTTGAGCGATTCTCGCCGCTTAGGCCATCACCGGTTAGCTATAGGTGGCGAGATTAATCAGGCGAACGTGGCTTCGAACATCCTTTTACAAATGTCATTCTGGATTCGTTCTAAATCGTTGAAACGCGTAATCCTTCTCTTTGCTAGATTGTGATATAAAATTGTAACAATATTCTTATTTAGTAGATCCTGTTAGAAGTCTTTAAACCATTTGTAATTTGCTATATAGATTAGGGTGGTCCTTAATTATACTTGGTGACCATTTTTTTGCGAGATTTTTTTCACGCCTCCCCCTAAAATTTTGCCAATTGGTAAGAAAATAATTCCTGCAAAAGATAAAGTTGATCGGATAAGGGGACAGCGTGCCGCATTGACGTTGAAGTTGACAAAAACATAAGAAATTTTATAGGAAAAAAAAAGAAAAAAAATTTTTTTTAGAAGTTTTTAGTATTGCTGCAGGGGCCTCTAATCGTCTGCAGAATTCATGAGGGATTGTGATAGGATTTTTACACTGTTAAGGAAGCTGGCGGGTAGCAATTAGACAGGCTAACTAATGTGAAATAATCTTAATTCGTACAAAGTACACTTGTACTTGAATGCACTTAAGAAATTATGATATTTTTGGAGTTATAAAATATTTAACTTGAATTTTCAGTATACTCTTCACATTTAGCGCGCAGTTACTTCTATTTCAAAACTTCGCGCTCGATGAGGCACGACTTCCCGACGTCCGATACCTTTAAAACTTTGGATTTATCATTTTTTCATGAAATGGAACAATATTGGGGGGAGGCGTGCCGAAAATTTCATGGTCGAAAAATAAGGTCCACCCTAATATAGATCCACAGATCGGTAACGACAAAAGGTAACCCCAAGCAAGAAGAAACTAGTGGATTACCGATCGGCACAGCTTCCATTACGGTAAGATTTCTGAATTCCCTCGGTTCCCAACGTTTCGTTCTTCTTCCGGGATCGCGGGGAATTGTTTCGAGCGGCCGGTATAAAAAACAAGCGGGACAAAAGTACTGAAGTTTTACGACTGGTACGTGATACCGTCGGATTTCTCTCGAAGGAGAACGCGCGGCTCGCGTCCAGAATACTCGATGGAGGTGGTGCGTGGTGGGAGATCGAGAAACACAGAGAGAAAGAGAGAGAAATAGAGAGACGGAGGAAATCCACACGACGACAGTGTTTTTTAACCAGCTAACGATCCCGCATCAACCATGCAGTTTGCCTTGATCCTGAATCACTTGCAATTAAAAGTGAAACGCGCGTGTCAATCGTATTCCCCGACAATGTCGAGCCGAGTAGATACCCTCATTCGCAATACGTCGAAAGCTGTCCCTAGCCATGGTCTTATATCGAAAAAGCACTGGTATAGGTCGTTGAATTCGTCTCGACACCAGCTAGGACACTACGAATTAAAAACTATATATTAACGTTTAAAATATCAATTGTAACAAAAATTATTTTATGAAATTTGTAGAAAACTGAATAATAATTTAGTATAAAGTAGATTATTGAGTGGAAACTTCTTTAGGCGCACCGTGTACATAATTGTTGAACGGAGTCTGATCCGTCACGCGCCGAGGTGAAACGCTATCCGGTCAAACTCCAGAGAGACCAAACGGGTATGCAATCGCTATAGAAGTATTGATCTGCGTTTAAGAAAATATTTGTTCCATTCGCACTGTTTTGCAAAGAGCGAAAGAGGTAGAAATCTGGCGGTGCAATGTCTCTTATCGAAAACGAACAATATTTTCGATCTTCAATCTTTGTAACAGGAAGGACACAGGAATCTGTAAAATGTTAAACTCGCAAAATTGATATTTGATCACTTTCTCGCATTGTCCGAACACTGTGCTGCGAGGCGCTGTGAATTTCACGTTTTCCCTCGGCAATGATTCCGCCCGCTTTTCAGTGGGTCACGATACATCGTAAATGCGAAACAAGCATCGCTGGCCGGGCCGGTTAAAAATTCGGAGCACCAACGTTAACTTTCCGTCTGAATGGAGAACACGGTACAAGCGAAACCGCGTTGCCCGCAGCGACCGGCCCAGCCCACCGGATACAAAAGTAGTAAGAGCCCTTCGCTTTGAAACCGACTGGCATCAAACGACTCCGGTGCGGACACGTAAAACAAAAATGATAGAACGAACGATCTCTAACGGTGGACGTAAAGCCATCTTCAGGCCTTTCCACTCGGCCTCGTGTCTTCTTTCTCTCTCTCTTTCTCTGGATAGTACTCGTCCGATACACGCCGTTCCGTTTACAGGTACACTCATCCTACGAGTTTCTTGACCGAAGTTACGGCTGGTACTCGAGACTCGCCGAGGAAAATTGCAGGTCGAAGAACAATATTGGAAGGAAATTGTTCCTTTGATCTGCTCGACGAAAGAAGTTCCAGTCTGCGTGAAACAACTGTGATCTGTTTTTAGAGAGACCCCGGAACCGTACCAGTCATAATACACCCCGCTGCATAACTGTGTCGTAACCAATGTGTTCGAGATTTTTCAACTTTGGAAGAATCGTCTAGGAAAACCAAGTGCATGATAGAGAACTACGTATTAAAGTATTAACCATCATGTAAAATTTTTAATACTTTAATTAAGTCAATGATAGTTATTACCATGTTGTATATTCGAACACTTCGTTCTACCATATCTAATCTACTTGTTAGGAAATGTAGTGAAGAAGATACTAGCTGGCCACCTCGAAGTTCTGATTTGAATACTATTGAACATTGTTTGGATTATTTGGACAGAGCACGGAGAAAAAATCAGCAAAAAACTGCAGATGTATTGTTGAAGGTATACAAACAGAATGGGAGAAATTCCAATCGAAGTTGTTAATAAATTGTATGCAAACTGTATGAGAAGAATCAGTTAGGAGCATGCCATAATTTATACGTAAGACAGAAAGTTGGTAGTTGAAATCCTTCATTTTAGCAACTTGAATCATAATAGTTTGTTAACATTTAATAGCGCTATAGACATGCACGAGACAACTTTAGTTAGTCAAGTAGGAAAAAATCGCGGTGAGTAAACACGTTGAGAAATAGGGTCGCACAGATACCGATCATATTGGTGCAATAACAATGAGTCCTCGAGCCCCTCGCTAGCTCGACAGCAACACTGACGAAACGACGTAATTGTTTTCGCAAAGGGTACAGCTCATAGCCGCAAGCCTCCCACGCTATTAGATCGCTATCAGCGTGTCTTCAAATCCCTATTGAATGTACCAGCAGACTGACGAAACGTCGCAATCACTTTCCGAAAGGACCTACATACCTGTAATCCCAGTTCGCCATTAGATAAGTATCAAACAGCCCTGAGACCCTTGACAAAGCTCCAACTGTTGATTGACGAAACATCGGTATTACTTCCTGAAACGGCGAGACGTGTAAAGTGATTTTACCGTGCAATCGCTAACGAGAAATATCCGACCATTCTCGAGAGATCCGTGCACTATCAAATTGAAATTATTCCCTGAATATAACTGCTGTAACTTCGATCGATTTATCTCTACTCAACATCCACCAAAAATCAATACTACTAGATTGTTGCATATGACACGTTCGATTCATAACGTTCACTTTAAACGAACATGACTTTCCTCGGAATAAGACTGATTGATAACAAATTAGTAGAAGTGGAACCACAGGATCTAAGAAACAGCATGGACCCGAAAGTTTTTCTTGGATCAAGGCTTTACTGTACATCTCTGTTCTTGGAAAAAATTAATGTTGAACCGTTTGCAGAGGTGAGGAAAATTGTAACGAAAATAATTTCTGGAAGCAAAAAGAATGAAACCGTTGACAGTGTTTTCATACATTCATAAATAACAACAATCTTTTAGGCATCCTTATTTCTGTACGATACAAAAAGCGATACTGCAAACAGAAACCAGGTCGATAATACGAGGTAACATTTTATCGTGATAAAATTGCTTTTCAAAGAGATTAAGTTTGAATATGCATCAAGGGGATTAAGAATCGTGCACTATGGCGTAATTAGAACATCAGGAAATATTCCCTTCTTACTCGAGCGTGCATGTACTGAAAGCATATTAAAACCTATATGTTTTTTGTCGAAAGAAACTCGCTCACGGTACCTTCCGCGTGCATTTACAAGAAAATCATTATCAATAATCCTCGTATACGAACGGATCAATATTTCTTCTGTCGCGACGATTTTACGTGAAACTCGGTTCCTCGTTTCGTGTTCGCGAAAACGTGTTTTCGATGCACTTAAATCGGTCTGTTAAATAAATGGAGCAAAAGGCTTCACTAAATCACGCGCCGAACGTTTCATTACCGCGAGCCGAATATTAAAACCGCAAGCAATTAATGCGCAAATGCGCCAGCTGACTATAAATATTCGGTACAAACGCTTAAAATCAATTTATCCTTTTTGCAGCTCCTTTCGCACGTTCCCCGGGTCTCTTCCCCTCTAATTTCCTTTCTCCCCTCGATTAATCCCGTATTCCCGACGCAGCCAGTTGTCGCGCAATAAACCACCGACTTTTACAATCAGCGTTTTACGACGCGATCAAACATTTGCAAGTGAAACGCGAACGAGCCGAGTCTCTCGTCGTCGCCAATTTTTATCAGCCTCGCGGAACTTCATCCACGTGATTCAGGATCACAAATGAATCGTCAACTGCTGCGAATGATCTCGAGCGAAATCGACGCCGGAAAGAAAAGAGGACAGTGTCACGGTGACCGCTCGATAACCACCCGATTTTCGGGCTCTGGCGGCAGCCCCGGGAAACGAGCAGTTATCGAACGGCCAATTACACGCTCGCTCACCTCGCTTATCACCTATTTGCTCTCTCGATGCGATATTCACTTATTTAAACCTGGATCTATAAACCCAGCGAAACGACGGGTTTCAAGTTTGCGATTATTTCATTAAAATATGGATTGATTTGCTCCATTTTGTTTTTAATCATCCAATATATAAATCAAAGATGTTTTAAAAAGATAATAACGAATCGTTTCCTGGCGAAAAAAATATTGATGTATTAAACACGCGTAACTTCACTCTTCTGATTGACATCGTTCTGTAAAGATGTTCTTTTGTATTGTATTTCTTCCATTACATTTGTATTCTTAATCAATGACGTTTGAATAAATGATCTTCGGGTTACACATTTAAAATTTCATCGAGTGAGCACAGTCCTGCTATCTTTCTAGTGTCGATTCAATACTCTCTTGGATGTACTGTGCAATTTCTGAAATATCAGTTTAGCATTCTCTATGAAGAACGTTAGAAAACATCTTCGCCAAAGGTGTTCAATAGACTTCTTGTAGCTGGAGCATCTGTGTTAGTTTTTAGGTCAGTGTCATTCGAAATGAAACTGAAAATCTTTTGTTACGAAGACTGGTCTTTGGAACATTCTGCGTGACGAAGTACGAAGATATCGCACAATAGAGTGAATCGCTTCGAATGAAAAAAAAGAAACGAGATAGTTTATCGACATGCGTTGCAAGAAGTAGAAAAATCGACGCGGAGTAATGTACGAAAAGAAACTGCTATGGCCTTCTACCCGATAAAATTTCAATGCGTGTACTTAGAGATCGTTCGTGGCGAGCAGTTATCTGGGTGGTTATAGAGCAGGCTCTATAATAACAGAAGGGGAAGGAGAATCGGTCGACCGGATGCGGGAAAAACGATATGGTCGTTTCACGTTTATAAACGGATTCGACTCGATCCAGCCTTTTTTCTCCGGATACCGCGGGCCATTTCTACCTTTGTAGGCGTAGACCTATGGGGTTGCAGAAAGGGGTGAGAACGGGGGGAGGTTCCTTTTTTCGCCGCGGTTTATTGTACGAGCTAGAATTGTCCGGGATAGCTGGCGCGGCTCCCTTTCTCCCACCGGTGAAAAGAAATAAATTCTGTCTGTTCTTTAATCGACCTTGACCGTGGGTTTGCTCGATATCAACGACAATGGCGGGACCTGCAGCCGCGACGGAATCACCATTCGCGGCCAGACACGTTCTCTTTCCTGTCTTTATGCTGCGCCCTCTACACACGGACCTCGTGTCGACCCGATCACTTTTCAACGGGATCAAATGTGTTGATAAATCACGTAGCCGACGAGCGGAATGAACCGTGAGAAATTCGGTGGTTTAGAACGACTCACGCGTTACCTTGAGAACGAGATACACTCGAATGGAGTGCATACGTAGCTCTGACGCAACGATCCTCGGCCGCTTTTAGCTGCACCGCTCGCGGCCTCAGAAGAGGAACAGAACGTGGAAATTGCTTTCGGAATGACGCCGAGTGCAACACGATCTTTCAACCATTTCGATACTAACGACCGAGATTTCTTTAACAATAGAAATATGTGAGATAGTTTTAATCAGTGTGCGTTCTCATTTTTAACTGAAAGATATTCGTATCTTTCCTAACGAATAATATGGTAATCTACGCCTCTTTATATGGCGAACCATTTACTATTTATTTTATACATGAATCCATTTTGTGTTCGCCGAGAGTTGGTTTATTCATCAGCGTTATCGACGATCATTAAAGAGTGTATACAATGGCGGCTGATCTAAAAATGAATGAAGGCCACAGTTGATAGCAATGTAGGAATTATTTATTAAAGAAGATGTGATTCATTAACGTCGACTCGATGTTTACAAATAAGGTTCTCCGCGAAGTTAAGAAATTCCTTTCCAAACGTGAAGAAATTAAAAGCTAAAAATATAAAACTAATTCTTTATGCAGTCACTTGGACAAGGATGGAAATACTGTTTTAGAAGATGGAGAATTAGCTAACCAAATGTTATTAATGAAGAAAAGTAATAGTTAGGCTGTGAATCCTTATGCAAAGTAAACATTCTATACCTCGATTATAACAAACTAAAAATTGTTCTCTTCTTTTAATAGGTTCTATAGATTGGAATTATGTTTCAATAGTTCTAAATACTTCTATTGTGATCTTTTTGGGGTAAGTGAATACTGACGGGACTTATTTAGAATCATCAGAAGATTAAATAAATCGGCGATAGAATATCCTCGCCACCGGCAGTCGCAAAAAGTCGACTGGATGCTCGGCTCGCCAGCGGAATAGTACCTCCGCCATGAATTCCAATTTGCACGATTAATTGTAACGAAACTAACCTTCTCGAGCCCGCAAGTCTCCGCGGAAAGCATTTCTTAATTGAAAACTCGCCGTCGGCGTAACGGGACGAAGGTATTCGATTTTGTTTTTTAACAAGTACGACCGCGACCGCGTTTTCAACCGAATAATCGTGACTGCGGTAAACTTTTATATAATCATCGCGAACTCGTTGCTGACACGCGAGCAAATTAATTTTAGCTCTAGCATATTGTACGTGTTTCAACGTTTAGCCGGCATATTTCGGTTTCAGTCTTGGTACGACAATAAATAACTCCTGGTAAACATAATTCGTACGAATTTGGTATATAAAAAAGATGTGACGAATGAATTCTTCTTTTACTAGTTTTATGCAACGTAACAACGATATCATTTTATATGGAAACCTCGGAGTTTTTAGAATAAATGTCACCGAAAATGGACACATTCGACTGAACGGTTCAAAGCGATAAATGGTGAACGAGAAAGTAATTGGTTCTGGACTGCTAGGGGATTCTATTGGTAATTTTTGACGATCCTGATAAGGTCCCCATGAAAACGATCTGTGAGCTACTACCAGCAGCCTGTAGTTAATAAACGCATCGACCTTTGGGCGGAAAGAGTTAAAAGATTGACCCATGCGAAATAACGGTACAATTCAATGTCCGAGGCGATTATGTCTTCTCTTTATTTCGCGGCCAACGAAACCCGCGAGAATAAATCTTCATGCGGCGCGAACGAGGAGCAATCGATATCGACGGCAATTAATCGCAAAATGAAGGCTGAAACGAAAATAGCGGAGAAGAGGCGTGCATAATCGGCGCGAATCCTCGTGCACAAATATTTGCATCTATTTAACGATCTATCAATGCCACTGAATTTTGGATGGCCGTGATATTTCTAGCTTCGAATAGGTCGAATCAATCTATTTTATCCGCAGTGCTACTACACGTTATTCCAAGGGGTCAAACTAAACCTACATGGTGGACGAACCGCTTTCACCACCGTTACTTGTAATAATTAGACAACGGGACTTTATGGAAAATAAACATTTTCTACCTAAATTGCAACAAACCGCAGTGAAATAGAAATTTAGTTTCTTTCTTGAACATATTACTGTGTATTAAACATATATTTATCGAATATATTAATGTTAAATAGGTTAAAGATAATATAATAGTATTTTTTAATTCTTCCAATATTTTTACTGTCTTAAACTTCACCTATCCACTTTTGTCATAATTACATACAATCCACTGTTCAGAAATTTTCTTTCTTAATATGTTCAATAAGTTGAAAATAATTTCTGATGAGAATATTGCCATTTCAAGCAACAATGAAGCGGTTACTTTTTGATTTATTGGTTCAAAACGTGTGCTGCCAGTCTTCGTAATCAATGTTTTATTGAATTCAACGAGTTCTGTTCATGAAATCAATAAAAATTTCAAAATGAATGTTTTCATTCTGCGAATATATTTTGTTCCGTGTTACAGTTATAAACAACAATGCGAATAAAATTCATTTAACTTTCTGTGTACTAAGTATATCTTGTTTTTAATTTCGCGGTCATTGTGTTCCAGTTTTAAATAACGGGGTGTATGAAATCTATTTGACTTGCTTTGCGCGGAAAACAGGATTATGGTTGTCGTAAAAACGTGACTTTAGTAATCAACGCGTTAACATGCTGATTCGGATCATTTCGAATAGTGCGAATCATGCATCGTGTTGTGAATTTTTAGCAAACTGATTGAATCAGATGATTAATAAAAAAAATGGGTTTTCGAAGTTTGTTAGAGGTGAAAACGGGAGACTAGTTCGATAAAATATACAACTTAAGTTTCATAAAATAAAGAAACAAATAGAGAAAGATCTGTGTGTAAAAGTAATTCTACTGTTTTGTAATTACAATTATGATATTCAAACATTTTGCTAGTTCCATTGCTTTGCAGTTGCTGCCTATTACAGCTTTATGTAATGCTTGCAATTATCCGCTTGCCGAACGATGATTGTCATCGTTGCAACAATTCTCTTTCGCGTGTAATAATTTCCCAGAAGAGGGAAGAAAATACACGTACACAGCAATTCCAATTTTAAACTTTCCACCGTACGCCCCCGTAATTCAGGGTTGAAACAGTTCGGGGTTGAAGTAGCCGAAGCATTTGAATATTTCGAGCCCTAGTCCGAACGCCGCCTCGTCCGCTGATTTAATAATACTTAGACGGGAAACAAAAGCTGAATCGATAGGAGACAAAGGGGGGTGGGTCGGGGGGTTAAGGGGTTGGGGCACACGTAACGCAGGGCGAACCCCACAAAGCTCTTATATTCCGCGCGTAATGCGATTGGTGCCAATTAAACAGGCTCGTTAGAGCGGCCGCAGGGAGTGCACTATGCGGAGGAGTCGGGACTTTGTAAAAATTCCGCCGCCATCCGGTTGACTTAAAGCGCGCGTAGAACGCTCGCGATACAATTAATTCGCGCATAGATCCGCGAAAGAGAGGAACACAGACACAGGACGAACCGGGAGTCCGCGCCACACGAAATAAATGAAAAGACCAGGAGAGAAAGTTATGCGACCGCCCCCCTCCCCGCCCCCGTTGGCTGACGCAGCTTCCCCCGCGAATCAAAATTAATTAGCCTCTTGCAATGGCAACTAGACTGCGGCCTTCGTCAAGTCCGAAAAATAATAACTTCCATTCACTCAAAATCCTGTTCATATTATTTCTTCCAAATTGTAAATATAACTTTTCAATATATACAACGAAAATGCAAATTAACATGACCACTGACAATGCTCTAAAAATATCATAGAGCACTAACAGTTTGCCAGACGGTCGTTTCCTGTCGGAAACTTCCTTTGAAAATAGCAAACAGATCACTAACACGGTCTAAACACCTGATTAAATGTAGAAGGTGAATGGTTAGCAGTTAATTCGCCGTGATACTGTTAGGATAGTAGGAGAAGGTTGCACGGGAAAATCGGGTTCGCCGTGACGACGGCCTGTTCTATATTCTTTCGTAGTGGTGATAGTCGAACTGGAATTTTCGATCGATCGGTTATAAGTATACAATTATATCGCGCGCGCGATTTAATCCGCTCGTCAACGTTTAAACGTCAAACTGTTGAGTCCGAATCCCTCGATGTTATATTTCGAGTGTCGCGCGAGGGATGCTCGAGAGTGATAGACTCGGAGGAAGTAGAACGATAATAGGATGACAACGTGAACAGAGAAAGAGAGAGAGAGTGAGAGAAAGAGAAAAAAAGAGGAGATACGAATATCACGGTATTGCGAGGGTGCACGTCCGTTGTTTAATCAGGGGAAAAAGGGGATACGAGCGACGCGTTACGAGACATCTCATTGATCCGAGGACGAAATTTTACGCATTGACGGTTTCGTGGCCGTGACTCGGTGAATAAAAGCGCAACTCGGCGCAAATGGTGCCGGACCCGCGGCGATCCCGGGTTTGCGTGGATGTGAAGGATAAAGGAGAAAGAGGAGGCGGAAGGGTGCGGTAGACATGTTAGACCTGGAGTGACAAGTCTCACCTTGTCTGAGGGTATGTTGCGCGAACTCATCGTAGATGGTGACGAGAGGGTGTCGTGAGGAATCCTGAGGCCGTCTGTGATCTGACCCAAAGCCGTGTTTCCCGAATGGCACAGGTATTAACAAACGGCGACAGCAGCGAAAAAGCCAGTGCGACGCACTTACTCGATGAAAACACACTCACGCACAGCTCACTATTCCGGGACCATTTCGGCCCGAGCCCTCGCTGCCCGATCACTCACTCCGACACCTGTCGTTACTTGTACATGTCGGGCGCGAAGTATTTGGGTAACATCTTGCAGATAACGAACGGAATACGCTCTCTATGTTTGCACCGCACGCACCCACCGTCCCAGTCCCAGAGCCAAACACATAAAATGGCGAACCCGACGACGATGCAGCCTTCTGGCCAAAGCTTCGGTCACAGAGTACGCGGTGGACTAGTCGATCCCGTTCGATGCTCTCGACAGGTGGCAGTGGGAGAACTGTTGACAGCGTCGTTCTCGGTGGATTCCCGAAACACACCGTACACCCTCGCGCTCATTGTTCGAACACGGACTGCACGCTGCCCACAGATGCGAAACTCCCGCGCTCTTCGAGAACCTATTCAAAAATTAGACAGTTTATTTAAATTTTCTACTTGTCCTTGCAACCAATTTAAGGGAATAGGTCACTCATCAACTCCAAAGATACTACTTGGAGTTGTCGTCTCTTCTGATACTTACTCTTTAGTTAGGACACAGAATGCACTTGAATAAATGTTGAATTCCCGCGCTGTTCGAGAACCTATTCAAAATTAAATTTTTAATTATTGGACAGTTGATTTCGATTTTATGCTTGTCCTTGCAACCAGTTTAAAGGGACAGGTCACTCATCAACTTCAAAAGTACCACCTGGAGTTGTCGTCTCTTCTGATACTTACTCTTTAGTTGGGTTAAAGAATGCACTTGAACAAATGTTGAATTCCCGTGCTGTTCGAGAACCTATTCAAAATGAAATTTTTAATAATTATTGGACAGTTGATTTCGATTTTATGCTTGCCCTTGCAACCAATTTAAAAGGACACACCATGCATTAACTTCAAAAGTACCGCCTAGAGTGTCGCCTCTTGAGATACCTATTCTGTGGTTGGATCACAGAATGCACGCTTGGACAGATGCGCAACTCCTACGCTGTTCGAGAACTGAAAATAAAGTTTCTTGAACACAACTTCCGAAGTTTGTTGTATTTCATATTATTATTTATGAGATATCTAAGTATTATAAGGTGCGAAAAGTTTCCAGAAAGATTAAGTTCAATCGAGGAAAATATTTAACGATTCTTATGCACGAAAATATAAGACAGTTTTGGATCGAAGTTTTGTTGAAGGTTGCATAAGTTGAAACGAAGAAAGACAACTTTCTAATGGAAGTTTCGCATCTAGTCGAGTACATACAATTTATAATTTGTACATGCGAATGAAGCTTACCGAAAACATATATAAATAGAATTATATAAATAAATATAAACAGAGATTGATAGGAATTAGAGACATATTCTAAATCTACGATTTCCGATGTCTATTATTAGGGAAAAATATTATATTTTATATTTAGTTTTTTATTAGACTAAGTAAACAAGTTTCGCATTATTATTTTACATTCACTCTTTCATAGTTTGTATACGTATTTCTGAAGCATTTTTAATTCATTTTTATATTTTATGATACTCGGAAGATAAATAAATGTTGATTCGAATTAATGTATTGTAAACAGAACCTTATGTTAGCGATGCATTAATCTAACGCATAACCTGGTCATTTTGGTGTTTTGACAGTTTGCGAATGATACATAGATTACGTTGGTTTGATTTAACATTTTCTCATATGTAATCGGAGAATTATGTGTAACGTTATATACCTCATATATATTTGACGTACAATGCGATATCTGTGATAAGCATTTTATAAAAGTATATAAAGAAATGTCCGCAATTATAGATGACAAAGTGGTCGCAGGGGCACAATCCGCAAATGTTGTCAAAGAAGATCCTATTGTTGCTCTCACGGTATATTTACGAATTTATTTCAAGATTTATGCAAGAACAAGTTCACTGCTTCATCAAAATTCATTCATTTAATTTATCTTATGATGTCTATTCAAATTGTTGTAGGAGAAAGTGAATGCATTGTATTTCTTTCGAGACCATTATTTCGAAAATCGTCCCATTGAGGAGGCAATTAAAAAGAACGGTGATATAGAGAAAGAAATGAAAGACACATTAAATAAGTTTGATGAATGCAAAGGATATGAAATTGATGGATCACGTGCGAGATACTACTATCTGAAAGGAAAGGCCTTAAATGTTACAGAATGTTTTGTACCTCAAGCAGAAGAACTATTAACTAAAGCAGTAAAATTAGAACCTAATTTAATAGAAGCATGGAATGAATTGGGTGAATGTTATTGGAAGAATGATGACATTCAACAAGCAAAGAATTGTTTTGTTGGTGCTTTACGTCATGTAATACATTCGTACATTCTCTATTCACTAATATCTTAGTCGAATGTGTTGTAATTATAATGCAATCATTTCTGTTATAGGGTAAAAATAAAGTATCTTTAAGAAGCCTATCTATGGTATTTAGACAGGAACCAGTTTTTACTAATGAGCAACGAATACAAAATATACAACAGGGAATGGAGTATGCGAAAGAAGCAGTTAGTCTAGACACAACGGATGGTACTTCCTGGGCAATTCTAGGGAATGCCTATTTGTCTTCCTTTTTTACAGTAACACAAAATCCTGCGACACTACGTTGCTGCATTTCAGCTTACCAGCAAGCAGTAAGTTATATACAGTGACTTCTACTAATATTTGGAAACTCTTAAAAAACCATAACTTTTGAGGACATCCGAATATTAATGGGAGTACTATACATACTAATCTATCTTTAGTTCTCAATCCTATAATTTAACTGTGTTATAAATTTACTTTCAGGAAAAAGACATTGTAGCTGGAAGTAATTCTCACTTATTTCATAATAAAGCAGTGGTGGGTATTTTATAATCTTCCAATGCAACACTTGGATTCAGATTTCTATTTTTACACATAAATAATTGTATTAGGCTTTAAAATATCAAGAAGAGTACTATGCAGCATTGAAGTCATTCGAAAGGGCAATGTTACTAGATCCAATATGGGACACACCGCGTACTAAGAGAGATGAATTGTTACAATATCTAAAAGATGTGCAAAATTTAGTAAACAACAATGGAAGAGTAAAGCCAAAGAGATTGTACCAAATGATAAGGGTATTTAAAATTCTTTTTCCATATAAAAATTTTACATACATAGATATAATATGCCTTGATATCATTCTACTCTGCATTGTTTAAGATTGTAGAAAATTTAGTACATTTAATGTATGACTTTGGTACATATACATATTTATAGGTTTCTGATTAACTGTAGGCATTGGATGTTAAACATTTGGGACCATACAAGGGTGGCTCATTCACGTCTGGTCAGAAAACTGTGAAACTAGAGTTGACAATGCTAAAAGATTTGGCTGTTGGGGTTAATCCGGAGAAAGTAGTATTCGGAAAAGTAGTATGTTGGATACAGGATACAGACTGTGTACCTTTGTAAGTGTATTCCGTACTGTTTAAAGAAAAAATAACAAGTAAGAAACAGTATTTATTATCTTATTTAATAAATACATGATCTTTCAGCGCTTTTTGTCTCGTTGACGAGGAAAAAACGTGTATAGCCGTAACAGTATACAATCTGGCTAAGGGTCGTGGAGTTACTGTAGGAGATTCTGTGGCTATACCTGAACCTTTCGTTATCCACCAGAAGTTTTCTTACCTTAATAATGTAGGTGTAACGCGAACACATTACTGTGATATTTATAGTACTTATTACGTGTCTTTTTCCAGGACTTCGATTTCAAGTCTATACGAGTTGAAACGCCAGTCATATTGGTCGTCAATGGTAGAAAACTAGGTAGAGAGCAACAAGCCTCTGCGAAATTTCATACTTTCAAAAAGACGGATTGAGCACAAACTTTCAGGAGGCGATAGTGAGACACAGTTAATGCTCAGATTTTTCTATAATTCGAATGCGAATGAGCGATGACGATTACTGCGTTATTTTAATTCTGAATTCGAGCATTATTACATTCATAGAATTAGATCATCTTACCACAGTCAATGTTGTCGAGGATTGGAGTATATTTACTTGTATTGTTAACCGTTTGCTTTGGAAGGATATCGTTCAAGTTGCAGACAATTAAATTTTTAAAGACGTTTTACATAGTTTGTTTTCTACACGATAGTTCGCGTCGCGTAAGTATTGTTACGTTTTGTTTATGATACGTTAACTTACGAACGAATGATTCTTTCATTCACAATATGACGCCATTCTATTTTCGGTAGTAAGTCACTTTGTACATTAGAATTTCTCAAAACTTTTACAAAGCACAGTTTGATTACATATAAAAATACTGATTTTTCCATACCCTTTAGTGTACTTTTCAATTTCGAGGTAACGTCCATTTCAATGCTATTGGTATAAAACTTCTTATGAAAATTGTTTTGTGTTTTCACTACTTTTATCAAAGTAAGTTTGTTGTACGAAGGGAAACGAGAAGAAACGTTAAACTTAGGCTAACACATGACATTTCATTTTCAAACAAGCTAACATCATCATAAAGTTCCATTCATCAGTCATCTCTCACCGTGCCTATCAAACCAATTTTCGACTATGTACGGAAAATCCACACTAACATTCTCTTTACTCGTACTCAGTATTTTTATTAATTTATTTTAATTCTACTAGAAATGTCCATGACTTCGTAAGTCTCAAATTACGTTCCGTGTACGTTTACTTTCACATGAATTGGTTCGTCGACCAAACTTCACTCGACTCGAGAAGAACAGTCAAAACTCAAACACGAAAGAGAAAAAGATCGCGAGTCTTGTTTCTTCGTAAATCAAATTACCCTCCAGGATAACCGAATTAAAGCAATACAACTACTTCTCTAGAACATAACAATAATTCAAGAAACAAGACGTCGCTTATTTTTCAGTCAAGACACTTTTGCGAAAAATGCTTGTGATATATTTAAAACGTTTGTATAAAAATGTTTTCTATTATCGATTATAATAATAAATACTTATTTATAACAACAAGACAGTTGACCGTTTCTCTCCTACATCCTAGTATCCGTTCGACGGTGAACGGTAGTGAACTTTCAGAGTGGATGTCGTGATTCACGACGATCCGGAGCTGAGATTCTCTTCGAGCTGCAGATGATTGGTCCTCGCTGGAAGTAATTCGAGCTTCCTTCTCCATTGTGCGAAGACCAGATCACGCGAGGGAAACGAACCCGATACCGACTGTTTCTGCGTTTCTTTCAACGTCGACGGAGGTATCCTCACATGTTCACTTCCCACAACTTAAAGTAATTGTCGATCACCTCGAGGAACCATTCGCGCCGCTGCGTGTCGTTGAAGATCGGCGCCAGTGTTCGCAGTTGCAGCTGCAACAGTGCCTCGTTGCCCAGTAGCTCGTCGAGCTGCTTCAACAGCATCGCGTCCCCGTGCAGTTTCAGTAAGCTGGCGTGTGAGAATATATAATATTGATTACGGAGCCTTTCCACCGCCCATGCTTCAACGGTGCGATTTCCGCTCGCCGCTTGAATCGTGCCGATGTGCTCGGCGTACCACGGCGAGAAGTAATTGCTTAACTCGAGATTCGACAGGTTCGCTACTCCGCGGGTCTTCAAACGTTCCTTTATGCGCAGATACGCTTGAGGCGTGTACACGAATACCTAAAACAAAAATTATACTTGTTAGTTAGATGCAATCACTACCGTGCTTAGTGTAATTGATTAACACTAAACCTACCGCCATCGATCAAACGATCGGTTCCAGATTTTTCATCTTACAATTATTGAAATTATAAAGATGCTTTTGTGGTAAACGATCACAGACTTCAAATGAATTTAATCTTATTATTTTTATAAGGCAAATTCAAATCGAGTACGAGGTTTTACAATCGTCGGATACTAGTTAGTTTCAGATATTGTTGCGAACATTCTTGAAGCGAGGATATGTTGAAGCAATAAATATCAAGTACCTATCAATCTCTACTCTTTCATAAGACGTTTAAGGATGTAAAGTCATTACGCGCAAGATTGGCTAGGTAAGCTTCGAGAGAAGATCCGTGTCGAATAGAAGAAAATTATCATAAAATCCAACTTTTCCACAGTATCCGTACCCGGCTGACAAGGACGTATATAATTAACAAAATATCGGGCTCTCAAGTTACACCGTTGTGAATTTCAATTAGGCAACTTATGTAACCCTCGTCGCCTCTAGTACGATGATGCAAAGTATTGCAGACGCTATAAACTGAACAGTACAACCGAGCGCAACATCTATCAGAATCTTTTAGCGATGTAAGATAAACATTTCGTATCACAATTCTCGTTCCCTCTAAATCATGTTGAGCAACCTTGTGCAATCACGTTGACGGTCTTAAGGTGTTCAACTTCTAGGAAAAACGGCTCGTGACTATTGTTCGCGTAACGTTTACCAAAAAAAAGAGTTTTGTTTGAGAGATCAATTTCAGTTACATCTTTATAATACCAAATAATTTCCATTTCTGTAGTTTCTGTGCAAGAATACTGACGATTCAATTTTCGGCAAAATTCTTATTCAGTTACTGAACTAACATGGAGAGCTCACAGCAGTGGAGTCATCAATTAAATTAAACATTCGTGTTTACCAAGTATACTGAAATCGGATAAAACCTGGAAATTATCTTTATAAATAATGAGTATTGTCAAAAACGCTCGGTCATTGATCTGCTTATTTGTGCTGTAGATTCACCAGAAAGAATTTAATTAAAATCAATGACCCCACCACTGTGACCTCTCCTTGTTAGTTAACACATTACCGACCGGTGATTATTGCATATTTTTGAAAAATGTATGGTACGTGGCTAAATTTTCATTTACCATTTAGTATGAACTAACTAAGTCACCCTCAGTAACGTCGTCTAATAGTTTCATTTAAGATTGCAATGTCAATGAAAATTTCTATGCTTTTTTTTTGGTACAGCAGAATTATTGAAAATCCTATTAATAGGCTTCCGGTCGGTAAAGTGTTAAAATATCGATGGACGCTGTTCGATTTTTACTGTGAGCGACTTTTTTGCTCTTCCACAGTTGGAAGTTCTGTTATCGATGACCACAAGCCGACAAATTATCATTATTTAACAATTCTCGCCTGGTACAAGGAATTCCCCGTGACATAGGAGGCGATATAGTGCGAGCCGAAGTTCTTTATGAATCGAACGACGCTCGCGGTATCGCCGACCGTGACGTTCTTCGTTTCCCTGTAAACGGCCTCGTCGAGGATCATCGACTCTGCGGTGCCAGCCAGCTTTTGGTTCTCCCGGAACCTGGCAACTCGCACCAGCACGTAACAATATTCGCCAGAGATGAAAGAGGCGTTGATGCCTAGATGCCGAGCGATGGCCGCTTTCGACCAGCTGCCGGTGAACGCCCGCCACGGTCTCTCCAGGTTTTCGAACGTGAAGTCGCGGAAGTAGGCTTGCAAAAGCTGCCGGATGTTGTCGCAGAACTCCATGTGGAAGTCGCCGTCGAAGAACGCCGTTTGTTGGCGTTGTCTGTTCGGCGCCGCCGGGACCGGGTTCGTGAAAACGTCCAGGGTCGGCTCCCGGAATATCCAGGTGTCGGTATCGTTTCTGGGCAACACTCTCATGCTGATGCTCAGGTAGCCGTATCGGCTGAAGATGTTCACGGCGCCGCCGAGACGCGGCCCCTGCGACCCGTCGCTGACCCGCGTTCCCACCAGCAACGCGAGCATCCACGCCAGGACCAGGAATCGCGCTCGTGACCACATCTCTCGCGGCTGCCTGTGGCGGTACCACCTGGAACGAGAAAAAGCTTGCTTTCAAACTGGTATAGGATGTCTTCGAGCGATCCGTGACCGCCTCCCAAACCCGTTGATCACCGACAATCTTGCGAACCTCGACAACAACGCAACGTACAGGGTCTAACAACAGCGAATGATTCTACAGGGTCGTCGCACAGTGCGGTACCCTGTGGACAAAAATCTAAAAATTCATTGTCTAATATCCACCGGACTTTATGTTGAAACTATGTTTTAACATCTAAATTATCATATTTATCAATCGAAAATTCAAATAATTTAGTAGGCGATTAGTTACAAGCGGTTTTTTTCTCAAGAAAATCCTATATCAAGCAATTTATTGATTTAAAGCGTCACTTACTTTCATGGTATCAGGGAAAAGAATTTTATGAAATATGTCCTATGGGATATGGTAGCTTAAAGTACAGCTAAGGTGACTGAAATTTCAAAATTTGTAAGTCCCTTATATGGAGTATACTAGTAAATAATACAGTTGAAATAATGTTTCTCATCTTTTTCTCCTTTAAATAGAGATATTTCAAGAATGGTTCAAAACATCCTGTAGTTTTTGGTTTTTCGTAATTAGTAAACATTATACTTCAATTTCCTACAAGTTTTTCCTGCTACAAACTGCAACACTCACAGTTATTCAACATTAACCCTCGGCGAATGCTACTCTTCTACTCGGCTATGAATACTTGTTTTCTTATCGATATTTATTTATCTTTTTTCTACACGTAATATATGCACTATATGTTCATATTTCAGTTTTACATTATACATAAAACATGCCTCTTATTGTTTCTTCCAAATCTGTGTGGTGTAAAAACTGGAAAATTCTAAAATAGTATTCCAAATCTTTGATTAGTGCATTTAAAACACTTCCGAACAAAAAATATAAATTATTGCAACGCTATACGAATTTTTTTATTTTTGTTCCAAATTCCTATCAGAGTATCGCACTGTGCGTCGTGGTAAATCTAACATAATCATTGCCTACAGAAAAACCTCTACTGTGAAATATTATCCTAGGATCTCCCTTGCAACTATAGTAACGTTTCTATTAGAGCGACAGCCTCGGGGGGATTTGGTCGCATAAACCGTGCGCAGACACTATTTTTTTTATTCACGTGTATCTAAATACACGTGTACTCGTGTATTTCACGTACACGTACTCCAATACGTGTCATGTTAATACGGTAATGTTTCTATTAGAGCGACAATGCTGCGTACGTTTGATGCGACCAAGTATCCCCTCAACTCACTAGTTAGAGATCGTGGTTTTGTGTATTAATAACACACGTGTACTATTTCACATATACATAAATACACGTGTACTATTTCACGTATATTTAAATACACGTGTGTTAACGTGTTTTAATTTGTTTTAATTTTTAGGATACAGTTACTAATTTTCGAAAGCAAAATAGGAGTATACATACATTAATCTTAATGTTCGAAAAATTATACGAATTAAAATGAGGATCCATTAATACACGTGTATTTAAATATACATAGTTAAATAGTATATGTATGTTATTAATACACAAAACCACGATCTCTAATTAGTAAGTTGGGGGATACTTGGTCGCATCAAACGTACGCAGCATTGTCGCTGTAATAGAAACATTACCGTATTTCCGAAGAGCGCACGAGGAAATAATTGTGCACTGTAAAACTGGACACCGTGTGTACGAAGAGCATAACGCTAATTGATACTGTAAGGAACCAGTACTGAAGATAAAATGCACAACACTCTTCTCGGGATCCTGATCATCCACACGATCACCATTCCGATAACGACACTCGCGCTCTGCTGATCAGATATAAAACGATTACTACCGCGCAACTATCCCGATGAGATACCTTCCGCGATACCAGATGAACGAAGATACGTAGCTCTTTCAGACTGCAGCTAGAGATGCGTTCTCCGCTCCTGGTTCACGGTGTCTGTCGGCGTATGGACGAGTGCACGCGTGCATACGCGATGCAACGGACTGCATGCCGGTAGATAGCCCCGAGTAATCTCGTTTTGTAGGTCTAGGTGTACGTTCTCGAGGCATTTGCACGAGGCAGCGTGCGACCTTCATCCCCACCTGATCTCCGAACGAACACCTTGGTTTATTAGCGTTGCCGGTGATAACGCTTCAGAGAAAGGATTGATACAGAATACGATGGAGTCCTCCAGGACCCTGGGTGGATTTTCAGAAATTCTGAGTGATCGAAAGCTACGAGGGGAGTTGCTCGAACCTCCTTCAAGGTAGTTGTCCGGCACGTTCGATCGCGTGCAGGCAATTTCTGTACATCTTGATAAACCTCCGGGTGACGCGATTGATTGCTATGCACGCCGACTGCGATTTATGTGCCAGCCAGTGTTAACGGTATTGCTCCAAGTGGACTGTGTCCATCCGGTCGCGGTGTTCATTGAGACGCGTGTCCAAAAGCGACTTCGCCTATTTCCGTGTCGCCTTCCGCGCAAGTCATGCGATGCAAATCGAAACCTTTTTTTCTTTCTCCCCTGAATCCATTAATATATCCCATTAGAATAGCCGAAGGTGAGCTATTTAAATCCTCCACGATCTCTTTTTCTCCACTGTTCCAAGATCAAGGTTCTGGATACCGAGCGACGCCATTCATGCGTGTGTCGCAGAAACGCGCGAAGGTTGCCCCAGGGCCCTTGGACTTCTTCCAACCTGGCAATCGTTCTGGTAACGCAATTGTTTTGCCTCGTTGCGCCGCGCGTTCGTCGCTCATTACTTGTTGAACATGGCTCTACTGTCTCGGGGACCGCTGACAATTACGCGGTTGCCTCGGTCCGCGGTTTCGTTGGCTGTTGGTAATCGTTGGTGGAGTCCCTCTCGAGTCCGTGATCCGAATATCGGCAGGTAACTTTTTGCCCCCTGTCTCCCTCTCTCTCTCTCTCTCTCTCTCTCTCTCTCTCTCGGGTCTCGCGAAACTCTTACCGATTTAACGACCGATGCCAACTCTCGAGGATACAAAAGAACAGAAACGAGAGTCTGACAACAGGAAGAAAACTGAATAGCGAACCGCTCCGTAGCCTCGGTGGATATGGTAAAACGTGATTGTTCTTACGGAACCGTATCCTCGGGGGAATAATGAAACGGAAGTGAACGAAACGGATCTGGACCGTCACAAAATGAAACACGACTTGTCAGTCGAGAAACGAACTCTAGCGGGTTCACCTGTTCAATGAACACTTAAGAAGTGAGACAGATGAAGACTTAAGCTGTCTGCTGGATTTATTGGGTTGGCAAGAAAGTAACTTCGGTATTTTAAGGTGAAATGTAACCCATGTTTTCTGGTCCTTATCGACAAGAATTAACTAATCGCATTGCGATTTCAGATCATGATTAGTGAATGTTTTACCATTCGAAGAGTTTTGTATAAATACTTCGAAATAAATGGTAATTTAATGGCGCAATGTCCGGGCTATAGATGTGACATCACCGTGGAATGTGCAGAGTCAAATGACTCCAGGAATGATTAGAGACACCCCATTGAATGATAATTACACAAAGAAGCTTATCATAGGTCAAAACACAAATTGCTAATTTCACGATGACAATACTAATTTGAATACGGGGGATATCGTTCGAACGACTGCTAAATGAATTAATATCAATTTATCCGAATATTAATGGGAGTTACTGTACATACTAATCCATCTTTAGTTCTCAATCCTATTATTTAACTGTGTTATAAATTTACTTTCAGGAAAAAGACATTGTAGCTGGAAGTAATTCTCACTTATTTCATAATAAAGCAGTGGTGGGTATTTTATAATCTTCCAATGCAACACTTGGATTCAGATTTCTATTTTTACACATAAATAATTGTATTAGGCTTTAAAATATCAAGAAGAGTACTATGCAGCATTGAAGTCATTCGAAAGGGCAATGTTACTAGATCCAATATGGGACACACCGCGTACTAAGAGAGATGAATTGTTACAATATTTAACAGATGTGCAAAATTTGGTAAACGACAATGGAAGAGTAAAGCCAAAGAGATTGTACCAAATGATACGGGTATTTAAAATTCTTTTTCCATGCCTTGATATCATTCTACTCTGCATTGTTTAAGATTGTAGAAAATTTAGTACATTTAATGTATAACTTTGGTACATATACAAATTTATAAACACAAACACCTATTTTGGCATTTTAAAAAATTCAACCTCTAAGCGGGTGAAAAGGGGTTGCAACGTTTATACGAGAAATATTTTATTTATGTAGTATATAAAGAAGTACTATAAGTATAAACCAAATAGTCTTAACCCTTAGTCATTAACCATTAAATTCAAACTTATATTCGACAAATGGGGTAAAATGGAGTGAATAAGCCTAAAAATCGGTATGGGTGTTGTTATTGTGGTTTAGGGACGTTAATTAGACAAATGGCATCAATTTTGAAATCTAAGATGGCGATGTGACATAAAATTAAAACTCTATAGGGGTGAATGGGGGGTTAAAAGATTTTATGGAGAAACAATATCAATTTTCGAGGGCATTAAACAATTTCCTGTGCGAACGAAACCGCGGGGAAAAGCTAGTATTTAATAAATACATGATCTTTCAGCGCTTTTTGTCTCGTTGACGAGGAAAAAACGTGTATAGCCGTAACAGTATACAATCTGGCTAAGGGTCGTGGAGTTACTGTAGGAGATTCTGTGGCTATACCTGAACCTTTCGTTATCCACCAGAAGTTTTCTTTCCTTAATAATGTAGGTGTAACGCGAACACATTACTGTGATATTTGTCGAATGGTTCATAAATACATTACGGAATAGGTGGGGATACAAAAAAAGTCTGTCACTAGCCAAATACAGCCGCGCACGATATGGAAGCTGTCCAATGAATGAACCAATGTCGCCAGATGAACATACGGTGAACGAATTCGTTGCACCTACACCTCTAGAACCGTTACGGCAACGAACGTCGTGGAATGTCACCTAGAAAATTAGACCTTTCACCGCGACACATCTACCAATTTGTAAAGCACTTCACTCGTGTCAAGCGAAGCGTCCTCGAACGTTAATTTTCTCTGGATATTGCATACACGGTTCGATTGACAGTTTCGTTTACAAACTGCGGTGTTTCCTTGGATGCAACGGTTAGCTTGGAATATCTTCGATACGCAACTTATAGCCAAGTGCAAAGTTTACTCTGTGGCCATTAGTTTTGTTTATACGATTGCGGTTTACTGGAAATTAAGGCCAGATGGTTCAAAGTTTGCATAACCAGACTTCAGCGTTATTCTCATAGAAAAATAATAGTTAAGATAATATGTTATCTTATTCGGCTAGATGTTATATGAAATAATCACGTGTTATTTTATGTCAACAGGCGAATCATTTTTCTTTAGATTATTTCGTTATTTAGAATTTCTATTAAATCATTTCTCATTTTACTTTTTAGTCGATCGCATACTTCTTTAAAGAAAATCGAAAATACTCTTTAATTCTGTCTTGTCGGCGACGCCAACTGTGTCTGAACACTGAAATAGAATAGTGCCTGACTCGTGTAACACATTGTCAGTTGAAGTTACTGTTATACAACTCGGTTCGTCTTATCTCGTGTAAAATTATTTAAAGTGAAACGCTTCTCTTGTGTTGTTTGTCAAACAAAAATAATAGAGAAAAAAAATCACATCAAAAACAAGTAAGTTAGTTTTATGAACAATAAACAATTTGTGTTATTACATTCAAGCATTTTAATAGTATATTTTGAAAATTGTACAATAAATATATATTTTTACAGACGCAATGCAAATACATCTTGAAAAGGATTCAAACTAGAATCGAAACGTCGATGATTATTTGATAATCTGGAAAATTGTACTTTGATTTCTCAGTAGTAATTGATCGAACCGTACCGCCGAAACCATTAAACTTTTGTTATTAAAAATAATAGAGTATTTGAAATAATTGTCACATTGCAATATCTTATAACATCGTATAATTGTATTTGTAGCTTTTGTTAGAGCATCATAAATGACTGAATTGTGACTGAGTTGAATAAATAATTCTATCATCGAACAATATTAAACATATATTTTTGTAAATTAATTGAAACGTGTTCTCTAAAATACGTCAGAACTTTCCCTCCAGTCTGATAAGTCTGTCTGGTACATTCGCTATCTTCGTACGCAACTGGACTTACAGTTGCCGAGTTTAATTGCAATCGACGCGTGTCGCGACGGTATAAATACAGCGCCTTCGAATACTGAAGGAACGGAGTATGTATAATCGGAGTGAAAGTGAAATTGAAGTCCTCCGTCGTGCACCACTTTGGTCCCCCGGTTGTCCACAGGCTTTTGATCCCAATAATTTCGATGGGTTCGATCAAACTGGCCAACGTAATCGAATGATTCACTCGTCGTAACCGGCGTCGCACGATTACGACATACGCCATCGAAAATTTTAATTGACTGTATCGACGAGGAATCGTTGATCGGAACGCATAAATGACGTCACACCGTCCTTGACCCATATTCTCTCATCTGATTTCGCTGCTTTCGGAGCAATCGCTTTCAGCCAGGTCAAAAATCGTCTGCACTCGGTGCATCGGTCAGTATCCGAAGTTACGCGAACTTTCACATTCTACGAAGCGAATGTTCTCTTCGCTGAACGGCTAGCTTCTAACTTCGGCTAATCGATAATTCACCTGATGTCGTGGAATTTCGAAATACCTCGAAGAAGCTAACTCGTGGTTTCCCAGACGCACTAACGCCGCGTGGACGATTGCATCTATGGAACGGCCTGCAACGATACGATTTATTGTACAACTAATTGTTCGACAGAAGTTCCAACGACCGTTTGAACGACGGTTGCAACGTTTGTGGTGCTGTTGCAGAACTGGTAGTACACGGTCGTATCGTACGACGATGTAGCATACTAAAACTCTGTCGAACGAGAAGTTTGAACATTTGTAAACACGATGTGACTAGAAGCAATTTTCTCATGTCTGTGTTCAGGGTTGCTAACCCTCTCAGATTGCTCGGAACTGTCCCGGAATTGAAGTTGCTGTCCAGAATCCCGGTCGAATGTCAGAAATCGACTCGGAATTTCAATTTTAAGTGGGTAGGGTACCCACGTGACATTACTAGCATCTAACCAGAATCTAACTAGATTTTGGGCCCAAAACAGGGGTTTACGCGGTGTTGTTTCACGTCCTCTTCTCTTGTTTTTTTTAGATGATGTTTATATGAAGTAATATTAGTGTCCAAAGTAGGCGAAAAAAATGAAGAAAAATTCCGAAGATTCTAATGTATTTTTCGTTCACAAAAAGATTTTTCTCGCGAAAATATCGAGAAGAGCGCACTGCGTGTAACCTTCCTCTTTCGAATGAGCCCTCACTCAGCTCAAAATATAATCATATGAGGACGTGAAACGACACCGCATAAACCCCTGTTTTGGGCCCAAAATCTAGTTAGATTCTGGTTAGATGCTAGTAATGTCACGTGGGTACCCTACCCCCTTTTATTATTTAATTATTTTCCAATTTCTATCCAGAATCTATCCCCACGAAACAACTTTATCATTAAGTTTACTGTAGAAATATTTGAATATGTAATGCGATACGTATGTTGGCTCCGGTCCGAATTGATCACGCTTCGTTCGTCGTCTGTTGATAAAACAGCTCGTGTCAGCGAACTTACATAACGGGAAGCTTTTTATCGATTTATCTCGAGAGGAAGATCGTTCCACATACACAGATTCTCGGTCGCCGTGGTGCAACCGAAAGTAGCCATACATATTCATAAGATTGCGGCAAAGGGTTAGGTTCGTCGTGTAGAACCTCTCCGAGGCTTCGTGGCGATTTTATTCGTGGCCGTTCTAATGCGTAACACTAGTAGCAGCGATAAGAAACTCGATGTCGCGGCTAATAGTTAACGCCAGCAACTGTCTTGTCAAGATAAACCCGGAATTACCGGAGTAATTAACGAGCGCCACCATAAAATATTACGGTCCTGTTGTTACCCGATCTTATTATGGTCACTGTTCGGAGAAGGATAATGTTATCTATTCAAGATTTCAACCCCACTTCGGCAGAGTTGAACGAAACAAAGTTTCTCTTTAATTCTATTGCCACGGCACGTTTGGGAGTAAAAGCGCTCACTGTGTGAGAAACGGAACATCTAACGTTCCCAACACTTTATCACGTTATTTCACAAGGAACGCTGACTTTAGAATGAATATTTTACTAGTATAGATAATTTGATATATCCGCGAATTAATCTATTCTTTCTGTCTTTGAGAATGTAAGAATAAATTTAAGAGGATAAATTTCAGAGATTTTTAAGAATAATGTTTATTATAGTCGATTAAATGTTTAATTCTTATTATACCGATCATTTATTAATTAAGGTCATTTAGTTTTACCTGTTTCGTCACGAGCTGACATATTTTTGTATAATTATACCCAGATTTTTAATTAGTATCGTCATTCCCACGAGTACCAGCTCAGTGATTTACAATTTATCATGACGTAATATTTAGTTTATTAAGTAAGATCGTTTTTGTTTAAAAAAAAATATATGTTGATTTAGTGACATCAATGTGCGAGATTATAAGTTTATCATTGACACGTATGTGTATGTGCAGTAGGGTGGTCCTTATTTTTTTCGACCATGAAATTTTGGACACGCCTCCCCCCAATATTGTTCCTTTTCATGAAAAAATGATATATCCAATGTTTTAAAGGTATCGGACGTCGGGAAGTCGTGCCTCATCGAGCGCGAAGTTTTGAAATAGAAGTAACTGCTTGCTAAATGTGAAGAGTATACTGAAAATTCAAGTTAAATATTTTATACCTCGAAAAATATCATAATTTCTTACGTGCATTCAAGTACAAGTGTACTTTGTACGAATGAAGATTATTTCACATTAATTAGCCTGTCTAATTGCTGTCCGCCACCTTCCCGCTAACAAGTCCGTTTTCGCTCAAATCTCGTGTTTCGGAGTAACAGTGTAAAAATCCTAACACAATCCCTCATGAATTCTGCAGACGGTTAGAGGCCCCTGCAGCAATACTAAAAACTTCTAAAAAAAAAAAGTTTTTTTCTTTTTTTTCCCTATAAAATTTCTTATGTTTTTGTCAACTTCAACGTCAATGCGGCACGCCTTCCCCTTATCCGATCAACTTTATCTTTTACAGGAATTATTTTTTTTCCAAATGGCACAATTTTAGGGGGAGGCATGAAAAAAATCTCGCAAAAAAATTTTCACCAAGTATAACTAAGGACCACCCTAATGTGCAGTTAATCGAGAACGATTAACTTGTCAGGATGGCTGAATTGTAAGAATGTTTACCGTATGCATGCATGCCACGTCATCTATTTGACCATTGTATATATTTTTATTGATTCATGCGTTATATATATTTTTATCGATTTGTGCAATTCGTGTTTTCTTAACAAATGTGCTTGGCGTTTTGGTTTTCTTAAAAAATAAACATTGCAGACAGATCCCAACGAGCAAGGAACGGATAAAGAAGCATTACGCCTTTTTGAGTCTCCTCCTTACAAGAAAGATCTTTCTCAGCCACCTTTCTTTATTTAAGGGGGTTGTCTGAAAGAAGTGCTACTCCCTTAAGTGCGATTGCGATCTGGACTGATCTTTCATCTAGCATTCTTGACTAATTAAAAACCCCATCTTTGCATTATCGAGAAATGAGATGATCAATCCTGAAAACGCGAATCTACCCCGAAAAACTGAACCTACAGTTCGATTCAGAATGCAACCCAACGAATTCGCAAGCGAACGCTACTAATAATTTCAAACGCGTTCCCATCGGTTGATGAAATGCTCGTTAAACGTCCGCCTGTCCGAAGCTTCCGATTTAGTAAAGCGGAAGTGGAACAGGTTCGACTTTCGCCATTCTCCGTTAAGTGCAGGAAAGTGGCATGTCGCCTTGATTAGAAGTTCATGGGCGTACGAACAGGTGGAGATCGTAGAACGTACGCATTATTGTTGCTCCCTACCCTCCCCCTCCCAAATCTATAAAAGTATATAGACATTCTTCTCAAGGTTACAAGAACGGTCCGTCGAAAGTGAAATTTTATGATAGAGCCTAATTGGTCTTAATTGCGGAAAGATTATTACCTCCGAAGCTGGAGTTCGGTTTTCCTTGGAATTCGCCGCGCGGCTGACGCTTTCGTTTGACGAGAAATTAGAAAGTTCCGTAAAATTGAATGTTATAATGATTACAAACAGACGCGTTGTTGCTCTACACATTGCTGATGGTGCGGCACATGATACGCGAACTGTTATGCAACACGTGTTATGCATGAAACGCGTGGCCCAATAAGGCGACCCTGCTGTAGGATAAACAGGTACGCTCCGCGTCAAGGAGGAGAAAATGATGACTCCTTCGGTCATACGTAGTCGTCGAACGAACAAAAGATTTCTATTGCTTTAACCCTCGCACGCTCCTCAGAAATAGCTGCATAAAAGAGACTACGATAACCATTCACCCATTTTTATTTTACACGTTAAATCAACATATTATGTTTCATTTATAGCGTCGCGTTTTAAAGAAATACATCTCGCGACGTAGGCATAAAAGGATGGATAATTTTACAGTAGGTGAAAATATTGAATGGGTGAATTGTCACCCTGAAGAACGTATGAGAGTTAATAATAATCCTAAACGAAATAATTAGATTGCGTTACCGAGGGTGATTATGTTGGTTCAAAATCCTACGACCACAGATTTTAAGAAATTATTAAATAAACGCCGGTGAATAATACGTTAATTCTGAACATTTAATTTTATTACTACAATTAATGTTATTGGCGCACTGGTTCGATCAATTGGAGACAATAAGCAAAAATTCAACGTTTCGGTCTAAATTCAGACCATTTTCAAGAATGTAAATTTTCCGTATTGCGTCTGTAAAAAGTTTGTTAGGGAAGGGTTTGCCTAACCTTATATTAATTAATTGATAAATTCTTACAGACGCAATACGCAAAAATTTACATTCTCGAAAATGGTCTGAATTTAGACCGAAACGTTGAATTAAATTTCATGTAATATTTTTTGCTTATTGTCTCCAATTGATCGAACCAGTGCGCCAATAACATTAACACTTTACCTACCGAAAGTCTATTAATAGGATTTTCAATAATTGTGCTGTATCAAAAGAAAGCATAGAAATTTTCTTGTACATTGCAATTTTAAATGAAATTATTAGATGACGTTATTGAGGACGACTTGTTAGTTCACAATGAAAATTGCTGTTACTATTGAAAGTTCCATTAAAAAGTTTTTAGCCATGTACCAGATTTTTCAAAATTATGCAATAATCACCGGTCGGTAATGTGTTAATTGTAGTTTTGAACAATTGTCGATCGAGATACAGAGAACTATTTAATTTTATTAATCATTTGTATTAAAATGTGAAAGAATACGTCATTAACACTCAAAATGTGATTATTATCCCCCACGACAATTTGTGTCAAGAATTTTAGCCCACCCGGTGTACGAACACTGTAGAAAACCATCTTGAACGTCACCCGAAAGAAATGTAGTAGGTGTCTCGAATCGTATGGAGTGCCTAACCGCAAACATATTCCGTAGAAAATGGTTCAACGTCGAGATATGGTAACGATACCTTGAAGTAACGATGCGTCGGGGTTGAAGGATGTTCGAAGAGATCCGCAAGAGATATCCTCGGCAATGAAAGACCGCGCGCACGATGGGTTTCCGTGTGCGACCGATAATAACGCGACGGACAGCCGCGTCATGAAAAATCTCCATTGAAAGAACAAACGAGTACGCGTCGGACAGTGCGATTCAGTTGTCGCTGGGTAACAAGGAGCGAGGTCTACGTGACGCAGAAGTCAATGGGGAAGAATGATTTAAGTAGCGTCGTGTGGTGGACTTGGAAAGGGGTCTTGCGCATCAGATTAGGCACAGGAAACGATTGCCACGACGGAACACGATGCCCGAGGAAATCATTTCTATCATTCGATTAATTCAAATCATTCATCATTTAGTCTCGCAATATCCCGTTCTCTTAATCATTCTGTTTTTCTATTCGATCCGTTCCTCGAAACGCTTCCAACGATTCGCGAAACTATCAGAAGACTACTGTTTATTAACACGTTGGTCGCACCCTTGGCGATCGCATATATTATTTAGAATATTAACACTTGGCATGCGGGTATACTTCGCGCGGGAGTTTGGTCATTCAGTAAAATCGCAGTAAATCGAAAACTACTTCGTTTTTATCAACGAAACTTTTTTTTATTTTACACTTAAATATATACTCTATGATTGTTTTAACAAAAAAAAACGACATTTTGACTCCAGTGACAGACTGCGAAAAACGTAAAAGTACGTTGCCGGCATGCCAAGTGTTAACTATTCTGTTTAAACCTTTCGGTCAGAAATGATTTATTCCTGGAAAAGAAATCATGACTTTGCTAAGCAGTTCTTTGAAACTATCAATATTTAGTGTATTACTGAAAGGATTAATAAAATATTGCGAAAACATTCGTGAATATTCTGTTTGTTATCTTTTTTTTAACCTAACCTAACCTTCTTCCAGACATCCCTTCAATTGTAAAATAGAAAGTCTGGAATAGGTCGTGTTGATCGGTGATGGTAGGTTTAGCGTTAAACAATTATTTCCAATACGGTTTCGAAGCCTCGGCTAACTCTGTTTTAAGTGGAGTTCGTCGTGCTACCAGCGAATTATTATCGACGCCAGCTTCGGTGAGCGGAATTGCGAAAGAAATGTTAAGGGGTTAACGTCTTTCACTTAAGACAGCGACGACGGTCTTCGGCGACATCAGTTTCATTGTTCCGCGGGTGCAGATTAAAATGACGTGTTCGCACCATTCCACGCATTGCAACCGGATGACGGGTTTAGAAAGGGAGACACGCAATTCGCGAATACGGTGTAACCGTGATTCTTTGCTCGGAAACTCCCCAGCGAATGTTATCGCTGTGTAATTGGGGCTGCTAAGTGCTTGAAATTTATAAGCGCTCACGTGCAGCAGTCAGAGAGTGTCGCTATTATTCATCGGTGCGTTGACTCTCTGCACGTGCACTTCGGCCTTTCGAACGAAACGAGCCTACTCGGAGATCTCCGATTATTATCAGCCACGTTTGTCACTCAATGGCCGCTAAACGGTCTCGTTTACATGGGCAACGTGACGAACGTACAAACCGCTCGCGATGCCATTTAAACGCGGCTCGTACGTTCACTAATTTTTGCGGCGCGCATCATCGATAAGCTATCCATTAGAATTTCGTTTGTTCTTCGTACCCGATCAAGATTTCTTAGCGTATCCGCACGTTCCAAGTTTTCGTGGATGTCAAAACAAACTGGCCGCAGAAAGAATGTAAAAATGGCACTGTTTAAAACTTTTCCGAGTATCGTTCTTTTACGCGCTCAAATAATAACGCTGAAATAGTGGGAAACAGGCAGGGGTTGAAAACGGTTATGATATCGGTTTCGGTTCTCAAAACAATTATAAGAACCAAAATTGTCTTAAAACAGTTATGAGTGAAAAAGGTTCTGCCTTATATCGATTTCGGTTCCGGTTCTACGGAACCGATATTATATTGGTTCCATATATATATATATATATATATATATATATATATATATCGGTTATATTTTATAATACATATAAACTAACATATTAATTAAGTCAAATATAATTATTCATTATATACATATGTTAAACTGAACTATAACTGATACAGAACCAAAAAATATGAGTTGCATAGTTGTAGAACTGATACGGGACTAATATATTATGGATTTTTAAGAACCGAAACCGATTGAAGAATCAAAAAATAACAGTTATAGAACCGAAACGGAATCGATATAATATCGGTTCTGTAGAACCGAAACCGAAACCGATATGTACAAGACCCGATATATCTATAACAGTTATAATATTTTTTCGGTTCTCATAACTGTTTCAGTCAGAACCGATATATAACCGTTTCAAACAGTTATTTTTAGAACCGTTTCAATCCCTGGAAACAGGTAAAGTTACTATTCGCAACTTATTAAAATAATTAGGTAAGATAAACAAACTTTTTTAACCAAACATTCGCAGAACATACTGAACGATACCTAATACAAGGATGGCAGCTATTGTTCGACCTTCAAGCTCGATGAAAATTCTTTGCATGTTCTCTCGTTGCCAGTACCTGCACGCAAAAGCTACACGGGTCCGTTTATCTTCGAATGTGGAAACTGCTACAGAAGTTATGAAGAGAGATCTACCTTTTATTTGTCCTTCGGAGACGATAATGAGTTTTATTATATAACGAATGTTTCGCAGGATTTTCTATTAGGTCGACGCATTAGCCTTTGTTTATCCTTGAAATGTACTCAAGACTTCTTACGACTCCGTCAAAGTCGCCGAGTATTAATCTATGACAGTAATCAATCCTATGTTTCGTTGATGCATGAAGTAATACTCCTAGATCCGCGCGTCTTTCGAAAATTCTTTCAGCTTGAGTTATGTAGAATCTACATGAAGATATTAGTAGACTAGCCGTTAGTGTGTAGCCGACTCATGACGGAGAATATAATTTAAGATTGTTAAAAACGCAAAGGGAACGAATAAAGAAATTCTCGAACTGAAAACTTGGCCGAAACTGTTTCAGCATTATTTTCAGACTTGCATGCATAATGTAGTGAGTCGTTGGATTCATCTTAACGTCAGTTACAATATATAATAACTAGTCTGCAGATTTTTATGTAAACTAAAAATGTTCCGTATTTACTGTGGAAGCAAGTATTTAACCCTTTGCACTCGGAACTATTTTAACTGCAAAATTAAACATTTCTTCGGATCTACAATATTTCCATTTCCTATGATTTTTGAAATTTTATGGATATGGTATTGGTATAATATATCATACAATACCGAAATGTATAGTAGTTAATTAGATACCGATGCATTTAATAATGTAAACAATATTTTGAATAATAGTATAGCAATTTTTAGTGGTGCTTCGAAGGGGACAAACGAGTGCAAAGGGTTAAATAAAAATTGATAATCTCTTATATTTCACCCAACAAATTTCTTCATAAATGCATGAAGATTCACAATCTAGTAATAACAAATACAACTTAAAGCATTAAGTTGACACGAGTACATAAACGTACGTGTACACGAGTACATAAATAAAAATAATAAAACTGGTAGACTGATGTCCATAAATTCGAATAGCTCAAACAACTGAAACTCTTCGTCTCAAGCGAGATTTGAAAAATCGTATTTCGGCCAACTTTTCAAGGCAAATACTCCATCGTGCGGCTAACCGTTCAGAATACTGAAACGCGATCGTGAAAAGGTACGTACACCGTGCAGCATCTCGGCACCAGACTGCTCCATTTGCCCAAGCGGAGCGAGAGTTCTTTTATTCAAACTGAAGCTATAAAAATCAGACACAGCCGCTGCAACCTGTCCTTGGCTTTTTACGTCTCCTCTGCTTTAAACCATTTTAGGAATATACACAGAGAACTGTGTCGTAGCCGGCATGCCGGCGAATAGCAGCGACGTCGTTAAAGTGCACGTGCACCGTGATTCACGAGCGCAATAATTGTGACGATCATTTATTATACCGTTCTATCTGCCACTCTTCTAACCCCTCCAATATACATATACATGCAATGGTATCGATAGAAGATTCATCCAGGATTTAGAAACTGTTATACTGTATTATATCTACGCAACTGTTTGAAAGATCTCTACCGTAACTGTTCGAATCTTATCCCCACCACTGAAGAGAATCCCCTTGAAACTAGTCAAGCAATAAACACGCTCGACGACCAGCGAACTTTCCCAATTGTTTATTTCTTTAATAAAATTTTTACCAATGTATTTGTCTCGATCTTCTAAATCAAACGACACTGAACATGACATAATTATAATCATAATTACTTGTGTAACAACCGAACTTAAGAATTCGTGTGTCTCTACTGTAACTGTTAAGCCCAAAGCTTTAATCGCTTGTTACGCGTGTAATTACGATCGTAACTATATCGTGTTTGGTATCACTTATTTTCCAATTACTCTGGTTTTTTCAAAAACGTAACTACCCAGTCACCCTTAACATTTGTGATCTTATGTCATTTATCATGTCTATTGGCGTGGAAAGAGTTTCTCTCCCATTTTCATTCTCGCGTGTGCGTAGTAATAAGTCTACGATTAAAATGACTGTTCTCGTCGCCGGATAGAATATTAATGGAGCGTAATATGTTCATTTTTCATCGTCATTATCAGCGGGCGAAGCTTCGCACCGGCCGTCCGTCCACGAATTACGTCCGATAAGCTCCGAGGGTCAAGAAATCGGGATGGCACTTACCCTACCGGATCACACAAGTTTATTTCACTTCCGTTAATCAACATTCCCCTCCGCATCCTAAAGGTTCCGTTCCCCTCGCGACTCTAACTGTTATGGGTCACTGACTGAATGCTTGTTGCAAGACACCAGAAGATAACACGAGCTCCCAGTGTTGCCATTACCAATCACGGCCGCACTTGTTGCGACTGCACACTTGTTGCACCCAACTCGTGCCCGTCTAAACAACGCTGATGACTTCGTTAACTACCGGCTAGCATGTGCCGCTTCGTTTCTTTTTTATTAATCCCTTTGCTGATGACGTGCGAATTAGTTCGCGTAGAAACGACGAACTGCGATCAACAGTAACAGATGTGGTGTATACAGTTTTCCAAAAATGTTGTATTTCCTCGAAAGGGGTGGTTCCTGACAGAGGCGAATTAAGTCAGTCTATAGCGAATGTTATCCGGAAGCCTTTTGTATGATAATAAAATAAAACACAACTTTTACAAAGGGTCCCTCAGAACTTCTGAAATTCTTTTAATATTTTAGCTGTTCGAAGTTACACCTATTATTACATTTTTCTCATAAATGCGTCAAATCCGCAGTGTAATTATAACAAGAGTTTCAAACAATGTGGATGTTGGAAAAAGAAATAAATTCCTAAGTGGCTCCTGTATCTTGCAACGAAGATAGACAATTTTTCTTTTGCATAAAGATTCGCAGTCTATTGATTGAAACATATATGATTGTATACAGTTTTCCAAAAATGTTGTATTTCCTCGAAAGGGGTGGTTCCTGACAGAGGCGAATTAAGTCAGTCTATAGCGAATGTTATCAGGAAGCCTTTTGTATGATAATAAAATAAAACACAACTTTTACAAAGGGTCCCTCAGAACTTCTGAAATTCTTTTAATATTTTAGCTGTTCGAAGTTACACCTATTATTACATTTTTCTCATAAATGCGTCAAATCCGCAGTGTAATTATAACAGAGAAGAATTATGGCCTCCTAGAAGTTAGCCTCCACTTGTTGAATTAAATAATTTCATCAGTTGTGCTGAATTGTGCTATGTTTGTGCTATATTGTGCTCGATTATTACAACCATAATATAAAAAATAAGATGAAAAATTGAGAAAAACGATTTTTTGAGTAGCCCCTCACTTTCCATTTTTTTTTCAATTTTCTCAATTGTGCTAAGTTGTGCTAAGATTGTACTAAAGTATTACTTGAAAAAAATAATAAATAAAGAAGTTATTTACAGCACAACTGATGAAATTATTTAATTCAACAAGTGGGGGGCTAACTTCTAGGAGGCAGAATTATGACAAGAGTTTCAAACAATGTGTATGTTGGAAAAGGAAATAAATTAAGGTAATAATAAAGATAGACAATTTTTCTTTTGCATAAAGATCCGCATTCTATTGATTGAAACATATACGATGTGTATTTTTAGACACTTTGTACGCGAAACCGCCAGACGTTATTCATGTATTAAGATCAGTCAGCAACGTGATCGGCATTATCATAGTGGTGGTAATATCTCTGGCAAACGAATGCGTGGCGTGTCGTTGACAGAGGACTCCGATAAATATTCGCAGACCGTGCAAGATCGCTTCTGTGCATTACGAAATTTTTATGCTAGTCAATTTGTCCGTTTACGACAACGATCTTATCCTTGTTTTCTGGTGTATTAACATTGCCTCAAGGTCGATTCCCGAATAAATATCGTCTGGCTATTTTAGGAATTTCGTGAGTGTTTTTGAAAAGCAATAATTTAATGATCAGGGTAAGGGACAAAGGGTATCGTGTTTGCCTTTTCCGTCATCAGGGAATTCACTGATGCGAACTTTCCACGCGTACAGTCTGTTGCAACTTGTATTTCTATAAATAGATGAAATCTGTTCACCTTGCAAGATCATGCACATTTTCCTGTTTATAGTACCGGCATTTTTCTCCGTTCATTCCTCTGACGATATCTGAAAGATTCCCCTTTTCCGCTGATATCGTGACATTAATTGCGCTTCTTCTCTTTTCCACTGTATCCGTATCGGTACGCTATGAATAGATTCGATCCAGAAGCCAGCGAACAGTCATCCCCTGATTTTCTGTTGAACTTTTTCGTTTCGTATGAATTTTGTGTCTGAAACGGTCGAAGTGAATCACCGATAGTCCCCCGTAAGCATTAATCAACGCAGTTTTGAAAAACAAAAGTTTTCGATTAAATAATTAATGATCAGAGATACAAATAGGTCAGTGAGTGTGGTGCTGTACTTTTAAATTATAATGCAATTTTATGAATTATTGAAAATAGCTGTCCATTATTAAATTATACGGATAGGGAACAATAACTTAAAATAATGTTTAGTCAATGAACTGATAGGAATAAGAAAAACTCAAATAGTTTGACACGAATATATCCTCAACAAATTAATGCAGTGTGCACAGCTAAATTAATATTCATATTTTAAGTTGACGCTAGTTAAAATATGTTTGAATTCTCGAAAAAGTTCTTTTGCATCTCGCTGCAGCGTTGCAGTAATCGACAGCAGAGGTTTCGGTGTTATCCGCAGCCAGCGAACCATGATCTCTTAACATCCAAACAATTTGTGTTTACGACACGCCACACTCACACGAATTACACACGTGTCAATATTGAACGCGGTTCCGTTTATACAACTGATTGATAACAAGCTTCTACCGTTCGACTTTGTGCGATGCGTTTTGTCGCATCGCTCACCGCATACTGCACATCGTTGCTTTCCGTAAAACCTGAACTGCAGACGTACTTGTGTTAATATTCCACTTACGTTCGTCGGGATATTAACACATTGCCGACCGGTGATTATTTCATATTGTTGAAAAATGTATGGTACATGGCAAAATTTTCATTCAGCATTTAGTATGAACTAACTAAGTCACCCTCAATAACGTCGTCTAATAGTTTCATTTAAGATTGCAATGTCAAAGAAAATTTCTATGCTTTTTTTTGGTACAGCAGAATTATTGAAAATCCTATTAATAGGCTTCCGGTCGGTAAAGTGTTAACAAATGTATATGGAAGAATGTTATTACCAGACAGCGGATTCTATGCATTCATGACAAACATGAATAGGTGTAATTTGAAACAGTGGAGACATTCAACAAATTTGAAAATATTGTTATATCATTTCCAACCTCTTCAATGTATTAAGAAAGAAAATAAATTCCTATTTCATTTCAGTCTGTTGCAAATCAGGTATAACATTTTTATTTTACTTGAAGATCCACTGTCTAATTACACTGTCCAACAACAAAAATGTTTCCATATAACTGTTGACCCTTAATTTTTCAGATAAATTAAAAAATATCATTAAAAAATGGTGCAAAAGTGGTGCCTCTCCGTCTTTAACGATTGTTTAACCCTCTGAGGCGCCACTAAAAATTGCTGTACTATTATTTAAATAATTGTTTACACTATCAGATATGTCGGTATCTAACCAATTACTACACATTTAAGTATTGTATGAGTTATTATATCAATTTCATATTTATCAAATTTAAAAAATCATAGAGAATGGAAATATTGTAGGTCAGAAGAAACGTTTAATTTTCGAGTTAAAATAGTCCGAGTGCAAAGGGATAAACATGTTTAAACAATCATAATGTATTACTATAGCACATCGCTGAATTCGAGAAAGTCTAGAGAATCTTTCGCTGTAAATAACAATACAATATCTTATATAATAACATCATAATATTTGTTAAAAGTCGAAAAATATGTCTTTTTTTCAAACTCATGTTTCTCAAAAACTGTGCGTGTAGGAGAAAAGTTAAGACCAGATTCGGAATCAGCGCGAAAAACTCTATAAGATCCACCCAACAGTTATATGGAAACATGATAAAAGTTGAAATTTGTTGGACAGTGTTATTATTACACGTCTCATTAACCGTGTTTCATGTTCGATACTTGTTGGATTGAAATACAATGAAAATTGAATATAACGAATTTGTACAAAAATGTTTGAACAACGAAACAGCGTGTTAATTGCAGTAACAACAGTTTCCGATGCTATACATTCGGAGGCGAATTCTTTAATTGCTCGAGCCGCGATTATCACAAAACAAGCAACAATCAGCGTGCCCTCAATTTCGCCGAGCAGTTTCGCCGCTTTTGTCTCGAAACGAGCGAAACCAGATTTTTACAATCATGCGGGATCCGCCGCTTATTATTTCCATGACGGTGTTGTTATTTTTCGTCGAGCGAAAGACGACTCCTCGCAGTCCTTTTACATCCTCGGTAATCAACCTGGCATTTACCGAGGCATTTTAAATATATCTTCAGAATCCTCGTGGCATAAGATCAGCCAGTTCCCGCGATCGCTTGCATTCATTCGAAATCTAACGTGTTTCACTATTATTGAAAGAACAAAAAATGTCCTCTCCCAAGGATACTTTCTTGTCTCCGGTGTATTAGCATACTTGCACCGGCACGCATAGCACTTGGACCGGCCATCGATGTTTTCACGCCACAATACCCACAACGAACAAAATTCATAAATATTCACAGAAGGACGTCATTGTCTGTACACCATCGTCCAAATGATGGAGCAACTTTTGCTCGTCAAACGAAAACACGCCAGACATTTTTCTCTTCAAGGAGGCATTCTGGTTTTGAAGGTCGGTTTAACAATTTCTTGCAAGTTTCTTCAGAGGAACTATTTTACTTTTTGCATTAGGATTTTCTAAATATATCTAGGCGTGTTTGAAGTACATAGATTATTCATTCAAGTAAAAACTATCACGTGTGTTATACACGGTATTCCGAATTTAAATGGTCAAGCTTCAGGAGCGTGTAGGGGACCGAAAAACTAAGACAAAAAGTCTTTTAGAGATTTGCTCGTTTTTGCTTCGTTTTGGAGAAAATTGCAGAAAAGAAAACAAAACAACTTTTCATTTTTGTACTTATTTATTTACAGGTTATTTACGTTATCATCTATTTAATGTAGATATTGTTCAAAATGTTGCCCATTGACTTGATAAATTGCAGCTAAACATTGTTCTGGTGATATTTGGTGCACTCCATTTATGATTCGGTCTCTTAATTGCTCTCGTGAATTGATTGGCACCGAATAAACTTTCTGCTTCAAGGTTCCCCATACGAAGAAATCCGTGGGTGTCATTAACTACATTAAATAGATGATAATTCGTAACATTCAATCGTTGTAGATCAGATCACTACCATCTTGCAGCATCCCTTTCACGACTAAATATAGTAAATGATTCCAAATGTAACTGCGGCTATGAGGTTCAAGATCTTAACCATATTATTTGGAAATGTACCTTATTGGAATCACAACGAGTTGATCTTATGAAGGGATTGAATAAGCTCAACTTGTTCCCACCCTTGAATGTTACATAGATCGTTGCTCTGTAAACCGAACATTCAAGCGTGTCATCTTCTTTTGAATTTCTTCAAACAATGTAATCTACAAATTTGAAATTATGTATATGTCAAATACGCTGTTTTCCTATTGATCCTAATGTATATGTCAAATACGCTGTATTTATATTAACCCAAATGTAAAGCTTCATAACCTCCAAACTACTCCAAAGGGGAGTTACATTAAGCTCAATAAAAAAAAAAATAGATGATAACGTAAATAAAATGTGAATAAATAAGTACAAAAATAAAAACTTGTTTTGTTTCTTTTTTTTTTGCAATTTTCTCCAAAACGAAGCAAATTGAGCAAATCTCTAAAAGATTTTTTTTAATTCGAGACACCCTGTATACATACTGCAGATCTTCATGCGAAATAACAATTTTGGAGGCCAGTTTAACAATTATTTGCAATTTCTTTTCAGAGGAACTATTTAACTTTTTGCATTAGGATTTTCTAAATATATCTAGGCGTGTTTGAAGAACATAAATTATTCTTTCAAGTAAAAACTATCACGTGTGTTATACACGTACTGCAAATCTTCATGCGAAATAACAATTTTCTATCTGAATTGCTACAAACTGGAGTGAAATAGAAAATTATTTTCTGTTTTAATATTACATCTACTCGTTTTTGTCATGAATCTATAGAACCCACTCTCTAGTTATACATTCTTTTATGTTTTTAATCAATATAAATAACAAGCACACGTTATAAAAATTTCAAGAAATCTAAATCAATTCATTATTATAATTTTTATAATACAATGTGTACCAGTAATATTTTATGCTCGGTACAGTTAGTATTGATGGGCGGCTTGTAGTTGCAGCATTAGGTGTCGAATGGTGTTCAACACTTGTGAATGGCAGTGTACGCAACGCTCGCGTAATCGCCTGCTCAAAATACGAAAGAGAAGATTGCTGGACCTTGAATGAAACTATAGACCATTATCCTTGATGCAGGTATCTTTTATAACAGTGTGGTTAGAGGTGCTCGTGTAATCCCGAGCGTTTTATCATTTTGCAATGTCACCGTCCACTCTTCGTTGGCGATTATTACAGCGGAGCGAGAAAGAGAGAGGTGGAAGGGGAAGCAAAAAAAAGAAGGGAGAAAGGTCCTCGACAAGGCTGAATAAATAATTGCCCGTGCACGCTTTAGAAAAGTCTTCTAGTGACATTTTCACAGAGAAGGCGCCGCGCGGCGCTGTTTGTTTGCGGGCTCGATGAGCCACGGGAATGCGTTGTTCCTCGCAAATCGAGGACCATCTTGCGCCACAGATTGCGGGGGAAGAGCGTCTAAAGAAGATCTCGTGCCGCATGAGAAGCCAATCGCGAAGATCTCGACGGGAGTCACGTTTTCATCGGCAACGAGTACGGTTTGCCGGTTTTGCAACGCCTGCATACTCTTCCAGAGTTCATCCTTTCAGAACAAATCACGCCGCTCGCTCTTTCGCCAGACTGTTTACACTTTTTCGCCAGACCGTTCTACCATTTTCCTTGGCACGCATACAGACGGCCGATACGGCAGACCTTTTCTATATATCTAATTACCAAAAATTCAACCAATGAACATATTCAAAGAATTTGAAAATTTTTGTCTTGCATATAGAGCCGCGGTCCACTGATGTGTCTTATAGTTTCTTCGCGGGTGCAGCAGCGGAGCCGTGATCGAACAAAAGGCTCGAGACAGCGTCGCGAGAAATAAATCATACGTTCACGATGCAAATTGCGATCAACGAGCAAAGTGTCAGCAACACGGATCTCACGAGTCGTCGTTAAGCGTTGAACAGATCCGTGCAAACCGGCGTATGAATCCCGTTGAATCATAAGGCGCGTTCCAATCGCTGCGTCGCCGACGACGGGACAAATGAGCACGTCGACACGGAACAAGTCCGTGTTTCCATCATCGTTTTACGATCCAACCACGATATACTCATACGGGGAGGCAATAACAATGTTTCAGCGAGGCAACGTACGAGAGAGCCCGTAATCAATCGGTGCCGATCGCGGCCAATGACGTGTAAGGTCGCGCGGCGCTCGCCGAGCGATTCGCTCCGATAATCGGTTGAAAGTACGAGTTCCTGGTACAATTTTCTTGCAAAACTCGTGCGTCGGTGCACTATTCCGAAGGCTTGTTCCTGCTTGAAAATCAGGGTAACCGGCATAAGGACGGTCGCCGGTCGCCCGCGAACTCGCACGTGTCCGCTGTCTCTCTTTGTTCGACGCAGAGATCGCCGAGTCGAACTCTGGGGCCAACGTGAAAGTGCGACACACGATGCCAGTGATAAATGTGCCAAGAAACACGCGGATAACCGAGCGCGGTCTACCTCCCTCCCTCTCTCTCTCTCTCTCTCTCTCTCTATCTCTTTCTCTCTCTCGCTTTTACAAGACACCGAGGTGGCCATTGCACCTGCAACCGTTCGTTTAAAGGCACGAAACTCTGCAAGATTGATCGGGAGTAATAAGCCGATCCTAATGAACTCGGCTCGAACGATACGTTCGGCTGACTCATTGCGAGTTATCGGTCGACTCAACCGCGAAACGAAATTCTACAATCAATTTGTACTGGCCAGCCTCGGCAGTTGTACCTCCTTTAGATACCGAACGTCGTTTATTCTACACAGGTAGGGCAAAGTGGGATCCCGCAATCCCGCAGGATCCCGCGTCATTTTTTGATCCCGCATTTCTTAAATAGGTGATGCGGAATCCCTCGGGACATGCGTATAAACAAAATTTCGCAAACGACAACGCGCACGATGAACTATTTCGATGTTTTGTCGAAGATATATAAGATTTTTTAAATTTAATTTAATTACTTAAATTTAATTTAATTACTTAAATTTAATTTAATTAAAGACTTCGAAGAATACGAAGAATTCGAAGCTTCGGAAAAGTTACAGCCCTAATATATATGCATATCACATATACATATATGTATACAGGGTGTCCCAAAACTACCCTAGGAGCCGAAAATGGGAGGTTCCTTGGGTCATTTTAAGCGACATTTTCCTTTGCAAAAATGTCATCCGCGGCTTTGTTTAGGAGTTATTAACGAAAAACACGGACCAATCAGAGCGCGACCTAGACGCGAGTTGGCACAGACGGCCAATGGACAGTTGGCGTGTCGAGCCTATTTTGCCAACTCGCGTCTAGGTCGCGCTCTGATTGGTCCGTGTTTTTCGTTAATAACTCCTAAACAATGCCGCGGATAACATTTTTGCTAAGGAAAATGTCGCTCCAAATGACCCAAGGAACCTCCCATTTTCGGCTCCTAGGGTAGTTTTGGGACACCCTGTATATTTCAATCGTAGTTCCAAAAAGAGATTTATTTTCATTTATGTATATTTAGATTTCGTTCATAAATTTTGACTAATACGATTAATGATGATCATTTCATTAAGTAAAATTTGTTTCTTTATTAATATACATATATTAGATTGAAGAACTAAATCCTTAGTCCCGCAGGACTCCGCGGGACCCCGCAGGATTCAAATAAATCCCACATCGATCCCGCGGGATTAAAAATGGCGCACGATTGCAATCCCTATACACAGGGCTATCCGAAAGTTGTGTTTACACTGAAACAAATTCGAGCAACGTTTTCGTTATTTTACTCGATTGTATTGAGCAGTGGCACCCCTATCCAAACGAAATAACTTTCAACAGTTCTCTGTATCTCGATCGGTAATTTTAACAATATTTCTAACAACACCAGCTTCCCACTTACAATTGTTTTATTTTTTCCAACGTGAAAGTTATTTCAAAACTACCATCAACGTTATTGGCGCACTGGTTCGATAAATTGCAGACAATAAGCAAATTTTCAAAATATCAGATGAAATTTAATTCAACGTTTCGGTCTGAATTTAGACCATTTTCAAGAATGTAAATTTTCTGTATTGCGTCTGTAAGAATTTATCTAGTAAGAAATAATTAATATATGGTTAGGTAAATGCATTCCCGAACAATTGATCGAACCAATGCGTCAGTAACATTAATTGTACTTTTGAAATAACTTTCACGTTGGAAAAAATAAAACAATTGTAAGTTGGAAGCTGGTATAGTTAGAAATATTGTTAAAATTACCTCAACATTTGATCGACGCGGTAGACGCAATTGTAAAAAGAATAATGTCGGTATGCGATCAATGTCCGTGCAGAACACAGACAAGAATCGAAACCTTTACTGTATTATGAATTTTCCAAAATTAGAGTTTGATTTTGAAATTTTTTCGAAAAACGTACAATTTGGATCTTGGTTTTGATTTACTTCTTTACTCTAATGCGCGTGATGCTGAGGGCTTAATTTTTTTTATTAAAACGGCAAGAGAAGTTTCTCTTTATATTTTTATTGTATCGAAGTAGGTAACTAAATAATAAGAAAGCTTTCCCTATGGTGGTCATGTGGTGATTTTAACACTTTAACGACCGCTCACACAACATGTGTGTGATAGCCGGAACAACCGTTTTATGTGTAAGACATGTAAAATACCATTACATGTAGGTGATTGCTTTAATAATTATCATACAAAGGAAAAATATTCAATAAAGTTCTTTAAAATTAATTCTTCAAAAATACTGCCGGCCCCTGGCGACGTTTGACTGCGTAGACGGGAGGTCGTTAAAGTGTTAATATTTTATAATACCGTGGAAAATACCGCAGTAACTTTACAGTTTCAACAATCGTGAATTGAAAAATTTCGAACGAATGGTTGCAGCAGGTGAGTCGAAACGACTTTTCGATTCACTGATTTCCTATGATTAAGTCACGTTGACGCAGCATCGCGCAATACCTACTCATTGTCCCAGCCACTTTTTCTTTTCCCACAACCGTGTTACACTTATTGCGGGTACTAAACACGCGTACCAATAACCGCACTGTTTTATACGTGAATGAGCACCGTCGATGAAATCGTTCGTCGGTTCGTTGAAATCTATCCCGTCATTGGGCAACGTTCGGGGTGTAATTTCTAATGTGACGCGTGCGCGCCAATATCGCGGGGCAAACTGCACCGGAGAAAGTGTAATAAAGCTAACGAGAGTTCATCGTGATAATTGATTATGAAACGGACCACTTTTGGTCGCTCACGCGGTGTAATTATGATTTTAGGCTGACCGCCGACTGCGAAAGCTGACTAAGGATTTCTGTGTTTCGCAAGCTTATTGTCCAATTAGACCTGGTTCTCGAGAATATTATGTTATAAAACTCTCTTGCTCCAGCTGATAATTTAATATAATCAAGATACTAATCTCTGTTGAATTTTGGAGGAAGTATCTGTTACTTTTTAAATGTGCTCTATATTTTTTTAACTTTCACAGGGTTTTACTGTTTGCAATTATACAACCGGCGATAAATTCTCGACCGAACAGAGTAACAGAAACTTGACGAGAGGTAACCAATTTCTTTTGCATAATCAATTTCGATTGCAGTCGGAGCTATTTTCAATCGAAAATTAAATATTTCTCCCAACCTAGAATAATTCCATTTTATGTATATTAATTTGTTTTATACGAATATGAAATTGATATAATACCTCATGAAATACTTAAATGTTCAGTAATTGATTAGATAGAAACATATTTAATAATGTAAACAATACTATGAATAATGATACCACAATTTTTAATGGTGATTCTGAGTCACCACTCGAGTGCTAAGGGTTAAATTGGTGTAATATCAAGTAGATACACATAGGATAATTAGTTCCTTTAGTAATAATTACCCCCTGGTATTGATACAATCAAATTTTTTAATATTTGAAATAATCCGTAATTTGATTACACTGTACCTCTTGGAACTGAAGATAAGACTTCTATCACAGTTCTTTCACAATTTCCATTAATTTCTTAGTGTTTACGAATATTTTCTATATACTCAAGGTCACGCGAAGGTCATAGTATTATGTAGATGGTTGGATATATCTTGACCTCTACTATCGTATCGCGATGATGAAATATTTCATAAAAAAGTGAAATTCTGTTCGATCGAAAACTTATTGCCAGGAGTAGCGTAACGTAATCGTGCAACAAATTGAGAGATTAAGCTAGAAAATATCCAGCAATAATTGCTAGGCTGAAGACTAGAGCCCACTGAAAGTGGAATTGCGACAACGCAGCCTTGGACTCGTTGTATTATACTTAGGGGATCAGCTTATTCTACATAGTTACCCGTGAATCTCTATGCAATTGTTCAGCAATGTCGCTACGACCATAGACGCCACAAAATTGTTCGTTATTTGCGCCGGCTCCGTAATCATTTGCACAGCCTATAATAATGAAATACGATTCACTCTGTTAACGGTTACTCGCGACAGAAACGTTATGGAACCTTAAAAATAGGCGATTAATAAATTTGGGGTAACACGAGGGGGATGTTTTCAAACCCCGCTTCAAACACACGTGGTGAACACGTGCGAAAACAGGGCTTACGATTTGTGCTTTAATATACAGATGCTCGCGTTCCCGCGAAAGCTGAAGCAAGATTTTAAATGGCCTAGCAAAGTTTCCTTCGCTGCTTTCAAATATAATTTCGGTATGTTAAAATTGTTGTAGTTATTTAGGGGCTACCTCTACACTATACTTTAATTTCTTGTAATTTTATACAACGTCATTCAAACATGTTATTTTGATTTTTAAATTCGTTGACATGTTATTTATTTGTTTTCAGACCCTAAAGTCTCCCCTACATCCGCCACTGTATCGTATACATTACTATTTAAACTTTCTTTTATCTAAATTATTTTTTAGCGTTATGCAGTGTCCACATTGAAGCAACCTCCCTGCCTTCTTCTTCTTTTACTAAATAAATGGGGACAGAAAGTTGATTTTGCTGCAGTTTGGACTTTACGTTCCTGCAGAACCGTTCGCGCGTTACCCAATGCGTAAACGAATTCCGGAATTGCCACTGAAATGTGGTTTACGTTGGTTGACATTTTTCGAAATCGTACGAGGACATCTCGTGCTCGCCTGCCAAAAACGAAGTGGGCATGTGGGTCAAGGCAGACATTGAAATTACTCTTATTAATGACTTCTGACTTCGGAGATTGATGACTCCATTCAAGTATGACACTTGACTGTGGCACCGAAAGCGCATACAAATGATTCGAAAAAAAACCATCATAGAACCATTCACGATACGTAATACACTAGTGCAAATTTGATTTCAAAGAAATTAAGCTACGCACTGAGTTGTACTGCAGCAACATATTAATGTATTTTATTGTGCACGCTTATTTGGTTTAAAGAAATGAATAATCAAAATAAAAAGTACACTAGAAATTGAATAATATTTTGTGTCTGTAAAAAAATGGAAATATATCTACCTCAGGCCTTAATTTGTATAAATTTTAATTGAACTCTATTATTATTAGTAAACTGCGGATCTTTATGAGAAATAAAAATTTTCTATCTGTATTGAAACAAATCAGAGTGAAGTATAAAGCTATTTTGTTTTTTTTTTAATAAGTTTAATAGGCTGAAAATAATAGAACAGAACTATTAAATTCTTCTAATAGTTTTGCTGTTTTAGATTACACCTACTCATTTTTCTTATAAATGCACAAACTCCGCAGTCTAATTATTAATTTGTAACAAATACACTAAGTCGGTATTAAAGTCAATATTTTCATTATACGATGCACACTTCTCTGAAGTTTAAACGCATATAGATCGTTGATGATTAGAAAGCATGTTTTCATCTACCTAATATATAGGCTACGTTCTCGCTACTTTATATATCTTCTCGATGTTGTAATCCTTGCGCGTGACCGTAATGTATTCTGTGTTAGATTTAGAAAAAAGTTGCAGAGATCTGCATCAACCGTAAATTGAAAAATTGCATCGGTTTACTTTGGAGCAAAGAACGTTGCATGAAATTTCTGAATGTTTTACAACTGTAATAACGCCTTATTTCTAGGACATTTTTTTTAATGAGAAAACTTTGTATATAGTTAATACACTTTGTATACATACAGTCCGCGTACTTGCTCAATACTAGGAGACCTCGTTATCGCGTATAGTATTGTTGCAGAGTGCAGGACGCGATTATGGTCGCGAGCCTCGTCAAATTCGGGCATTGATTAGAAACTTGGGTTCGGTCAACCTCGAAATATTGATGCTCATTGTGGAGCAACACGCTGCAAGCTGCAACCCTAACGATCGTGATATCCCGAGCGAACAATGGCCGACGCGGAATACTGAAGTTTGTTTCAACATGGTCTCGCGAGGCGAAAGAAGCGGCCAACGGGAAAGACCTGCTAATTGTAAGAATTTAAGGACACATTATGTAACGGAAACTGTTTCTCGTACAATGCACAATTCGTTTGATGTAACCGACTTGACAAACGATTCAGATAAAATTTATTGTTTGTCTGTTTTAATAGTGTCGTGTTTACAATCTTTGTTTTCTCGTAACTTTATGAATTTTAATTTACTCCTGTTGCTCACAACCAACGCAGAACATTTTTCACTAAATATTACCATTCAGAAAAGTTGAAAATATTTGATCACCCGAGTGAAAGTTTAACCATCTTGAATCCTGCGAACCTAATTTTCAGAGCCGTTAAAGATTCAGGTGTTAACAATGGGCCTGAATTCACATTTATTATTATCCGAGGATCTTAGCTACTGTGTTGCAGGCAATAGCTAAACAAAGCGGAAGAGTTTAATTAAAAATCTTCCTTTACCTCTTCAATGAAATGTGCGGTCGTTGGCACAATCATTTCACAAAGTATCCTTAAGATCATAATTACACCTGATCCAATATCCACGATGCAATTAAGCGGATAGCTTTGGTGATATCAGCTGCCATTAATCAGCTAGTGGCTCAACTGAGACGGAGTCACGTGTCTGCCACTAAAATGCTAACGTCACCTGTCTAAATTTTATGCTGAACGATTCAGACCCTTCCCTCGAGTGGCATCGCGGATGCATGCGTTTAACATGAGCATATTCGAGTGCCTTCTATTTGTGTTTCTTGATAGGATTACAAAGGTGGTCCGCAGTTTGCGACAAGCCTCCACTAATCTCGCTACCATTATTATTGCTATTAATACAGCTTCGTCGAGCGTCAATGAATTGGAAAACCAACGAAGAAGTAACACGTACGTTATAGTTCTTAATAACACAGTTTCTCCCATTGCAAGATGTATACTCAACTTTTTCTAAAGTAATTTCCAATCCAATCAAACGAGATTCTTTTCATTTTCATTCACGTTTCTCTTTAATACTAACCGTGCGACCGGACAAATTACCGTTTTCACATCTTCTATTTTATAACTATTGAAATTGCGAAGATTAGAAATCATTCTAACAAAAATTCTGAGAAATCTAAATAAATTGGAAGTTTTATAAATACTAGTTGAATGTTGTGCTAGCGACAGTCAGTGTTAATCGATGGTGGGTTTCGGATTTGTACAGTCAGTTTAAACGATCAGCTGTTTATATGAAGAGGAAATTAAATTAAAATTATTGTACAAGAATTTGAATGGATGTAACAGTAGCCGAGTGTGAAATTGGAATTTTTATAAATACCAGTCACTACTTGTGTTAGACACGGTCAGAATCGATGGTGGGATTCGAATCTGTTTCTAGCAATGAGTTTAAACGATCAGCTATTTATTGTATGTAGAGTAAATTAAATAAAAATTATTGTACAAGAATTTGAATGGATGTAACTGTAGGCAAGTGTGAAATTGAAATTTTTATAATTACCAGTCACATCTTGTGCTAGACACGGTCAGAATCGATGGTGGGATTCGGATCTGTTTCTAGCAATGAGTTTAAACGATCAGCTTATTTATTGTATGTAGAGTAAATTGAATAAAAATTATTGTACAAGAATTTGAATGGATGTAACTGTAGGCAAGTGTGAAATTGAAATTTTTATAAATACCAGTCACAACTTGTGCTAGACACGGTCAGAATCGATGGTGGGATTCGGATCTGTTTCTAGCAATGAGTTTAAACGATCAGCTTATTTATTGTATGTAGAGTAAATTAAATAAAAATTATTGTACACGAATTTGAATGGATGTAACTATGGCTACTTTGAAATCGTCGACGGCGTTCGTCCGGCAAGAGTCAAATCATTCTGAATATTAAAAGGAACAGCTCGGAAAGGGTACGCGAAAATATACATTTGAGCTCGGGTCGTTACATCATCACAATGATCGAACCGGAGAACCAAAAAAAAATTCACGTGTACCGACGTAATATTCCCTGTGAAAGCGACTGATACGTCACGGTAACAGTATAGAAGGTATACAATATCGGCAAGCGTTGACAGACTCACCTGATCGTCTCAAGGATTCTCCATCGTCTCTCTTGCCTCGTAGATCTTTCAATGTCACAGGTGCGCGGATCTACCGGCGTAGCATCGAATCATCGCCCCTAGCGTCTTCATGAAACCACACGAATCTCGTTCAACACACTCTTTGGTTCTAGATCGAGCGCCAAACATCGATCGAACAAACCACTATCGATCCGACACCACCACCCTTCGACCGACCAAAACAAAACTATTCTTGCAGTGTCCTTATTAAAATCCTTTTTAAATTGGCTTAATAAGTGGCAGAGATTCGAGTCAGCGGATCACGCCATAGATCCTAGCGATCGTCAATGAAACTGTCAGATCGGCGAGCTGAATCGTACCGATCGATCGATCGATAAAGATCGTTACGCGGGGGCCTCAGGCTTCCGATCGATTCATTGCAGAGTTAGAGTTTCTTCTTCTTGTTCCCTGAATGGGGATCGTGCACGTCCTCCGCCGCGAGGACCGATCGATCGATCACGATCGATGCCGTTCTCCGCTCACGATCGCGACGGGCCACGATCTCTCCGTGAGCAGCGGATCTCCGCGACTGCGGCTACTTCGTATCTACTCGCGGCGAACGATCGCCAGTGAATGCGTGCGCGCGCGTGTTCCTCTCTGTTTCGTAGTGTGCACGACCGTGACGACGCACGAGACGTTCATGTTAATAATGCGAGCGCCCGCGCGCCCTCACGCATTCACGATCGGCCGGACAGAGGGAGGAAGGTTCTACCGATCTACCTTCTGCCTTCACAATGGGTGGTACACTTGGGATGAAGAGGATCCTTTTCTTCGAGAAGATCGATCCGACCGCACAGAAAAGTGGTCCGACCGGCCAATCTAGCAGTTCATTTGATAAAAATTGATAACTTGTCTCATATCGGTATTTAAACCACATATGTTCCTCAGAGTGAAAATTCAACCATTTACCTTTTGCTCATATTCTAAAACGATTGATTTCTTTTTATCCTGTGTTGCAAAATCTATTTCTTTGAAATGTCACAGCATAATTGAAACATAATTCGTAGATTTGAAATGTGGAGTAAGAAGGGGTGAAATATTATTGTAGGATCTTTTATGCAACTATTTCTGAGGAGCGTATAAGGGTTAATAGATATGCGAGAACCCGGGTCAGGATGGGATTCGGAAAATGATCGGATTTCACAAGAGTGTTTGGGCTGACAGATATTGTTATACCCTTACATTTCCAAATAGTACCAATATCTTAATGAACTAATTACTAGATCGGACCACTGTGCTTCGAGGGAATTTTATAGGACGAGAAAATCACTAAGATTTTAACATTTTTTTCCTAGAAAATTATTGGCTTTAGATTTTGCTATTTTATAGGTACAATTGTACGTCCAACAAGTAGAAACAAAAATTGTATTCATAACATCGAATTTTTTAATGACCATCCACATTTTGTTAAATGAAATTCTGGTTATCAACTAGATAGATAATTGAAAACACAATGCAATGATTTCTTCATAATTCTTTGCATAGTTTTATCATGATTAGACTGTGGAGCTTTATGCATTTATGACTTCAGAAAATTTTCAAAAAATGCTAGAATATAAAATTTGACAGAATTTACTCTATTTATTGACTGATATATATGTATCAAATGTATATTTTCGTTCTCGAATAAGCACAATGCAAATAATAAAACATTAACGAACAAATGCAAGGAAACTTTTGGAACCTTCCACTGTTTCAGGTCTACTATCAGGATTCTATTACGGGGTTCACATACGTCACGCCACGGGAAGATCGAGGATCTAGGGTCTCAGAAAATGGTTGATTTCTATCGGAGTCTCCCGTCGCTCGAGGTGAGAAATGAATGCATTATTTATGATTTTTAACTTATCAACGGAACTATCACGAGGACCTAAGGGTATAGAAATCCGTAACGAAAAATATAAATATTAATAGCAACATAAATATTGAAACAGCTAACATATCCGTTGTCTTATGTGTTTCAATCGAGTTACACGTACTTGCAAATATTCCCAACAAGAAAAGATAATTAATACAAATCTGAATAGGAACATAAATATTGAAGCATCTAACATATCCGTTGTCTTGTGCGTTTCAATCGAGCTGCATGTACTTGAAGATATTTCCAACAGGAGAAGATATTTAAAAAAAGAGTTTGAATTATCAATGAAATTTGATGCCGGAGTAGATCGACTTTGAATATTGTAGATATCATCACGCGTAGTTTTTTGGAACGAGGACATTTTGTTACCTTAGCAGCCTCTACGTACCTTTATTCATTGTGCTAGTTAGTGACTAAGGAAATGGATCATAAAAAATGGGAGTTTCAAAGATCAAAAAATACAAAGAGATACCGAAGCGTTATTCAGCGTCAGCGTATGGAGATTGTTATCGCGGGGAGCAGCGTGACACAAAAAGAAAAACGGTGGTAAATATGCACGCAGCGGAACAAGGGAATACAAAAGTGTGGCAATCGTTTCACTTTTGAAACTTCATCGAGTGTTGCAAGAAACGGTAAACGATCTCGTATTTCGTAACCGTTGATCCGATTCGGCTCATTACGCGCGAGCTTCCTTCTTACGGCAGCTCTTCTTCCTGTCGTTTCCTAGATAACAATGAGGCATAATTCGCGATCCATTGGAGCTCAGCTTCTCCTCTTACGATCGGCGATAATAAAAACGGCATTGTTTTCACCTTGTCATGTTCAATTCGCTCTTTCTTTGTTCACTAATTACGTAAGGCACGATAACAATCACTTTCCACGACGTCGTTTACAGCGACACGACAAATAATACAATCAATTGAATATTTCCGTTATTTGGAATATTATGAAACAATGGTACACACAAAGCGTGCGATATTGAAGGGGGAAAATTTTCTATCGAAAATTATACAGCGTGGTTCAATAACTTTGACGACCTTGAATATTTTCGTTATTTGCAATAATAAGAAAGAATGTTATACACAAAACTACGTTCATTGCTCTGTCTCGAATCTGCAGTGGCTCGCGAAAAAGCTGACGACATGTAAATTCTATATTCTTGCGCAAACATGTATACGGAACACACACAAAATGCTCACGATGCATGTTTTATCAAAATTATAAAAATAAATGTGAACGGTGGCTTGTTTTAAATCGAATTCATAACAGCGTGTGAAACGTACTTATTCGATTCATTGAATTGCAATATTAAAAAAAAAAATGATGAAATGATACAATTCTCGTTTCCTGTTCGACATCGCATCTCGTCTTTATTCTTACGCAATGATTTCTGCGGTTTGTTGTACCTCTGTGTTATTCGTTTTCACTAAACTGTATGCGATTCTAGAATCCGCGTAGCCAATTAAGATGCAGAGAAGTAGCGAAACACGCCCGCGCACGAGGCCTATCTCCTCTTAGCTGCTGTGTATTCCAAGCGAGTAATGATCGCGACCTTGAAGAATACCAATCATCCGTCTAACAACGTCGTTGGCCAACCACTCTTCCGGTAGTCTCGTATCAATCGAATTTGTAGCCGTGGCTCGTCTAATTAGTGTATCGAGACACAAGTCGCACGAAAACACGAGGCCGCCAACAGTTGTGCAAATATCATCAGATTTCGCAATGGCTACCAACACTCGGAACCGTGAAAGTTTCTGATACCGCGACTGGAAGCGAAAGAAATGGCCGTCGGTATCGGGCGACGCCGCGACCACCGAAGGAAATATTTAATCGATCGTTAAGTTACGTTACCACGTGTTACGTGATTCGAGAATTTTTCGACAACATTTTGCGCCTCCAATGGAAAGGCTTCCGGGATCGTAGTTCGATCCTGTTGCGCTTTGTTTACAATGCGCTCGAATCTTGCTCTCTTAAGACGCTGTAATGTCGGCAGATTTTTAACTCCTTGATAGTAGAGTTGGAACGAAAGTTCGTAGCGTTTGTAAATTAAAATTGAGAACGTTTACCTTTTTAATGTTAGATCATACGACTTTGATTACTGCATAGTGTTTCATATCTGATACAGATAACGAATCTGGTACATAGTACACTAAGAATGTGTTTTCTTACTATTCTAAATGATGTTTAATTTTCTGAAAATACTGTTTGAATTTGTTTTAATATTTCTCTCTTAAATAAAACATGAAAACTGACTCCTTTCAATTTTTTCGTACTAATTAAAAAATTCAGTAAAGGGTTAATTTACTACACGATGTGAAAAAGAAATTATTAACGAATCTGGTATATAGTACACTAAGAATGTGTTTTCTTACTATTCTAAATAATGTTTATTTTTCTGAAAATACAGTTTGAATTTGTTTTAATATTTCTCCCTTAAATAAAACATGAAAACTGACTTCTTTCAATTTTCGCGTCCTAATTAAAAGATTCAGTAAAGGGTTAATTTACTACACGATGTGAAAAAAAAATTATGAATGAATTGTAATTGGTCTTAATTACAAAGAAACTAATACAAGTTGTTTGCAACCTTTTTATATAGGCGAATATTGAAAATTTTAAACAAAATTGAAAATATCATAAAAATCAAAAATTCTTGTATTTCATAGGAAAGTTCACTGTAGACTTCCTGGATACTTTCAGTCTTTCTCCTGTTTCATTTCGCCTAATCAGTTTTCTCATAAACGCGTAAAGTCCAGTCTGACTATCACGTTCTTCCGCGGTACTAACACCTGGACTCTGTCAACCAGACCAGCTTCACTGCCAAGTTAGTAGCATACGAGAGAAATGACCAGTTGGTGAAACGAGGCTAGGGTGAAGGTCGGATTAGTCACGAGCGGCGTGTCCCGCAAGTTACTCCTTTACAGGTACATGCATCGACCGATCTGCATTTTAAGAACGTAGACAAAAGCGTGTGTAACGAATGAAACATTTACAGGCGTTCGATCATTATTTCATACACGTGCCCGCCGCGTTCTGTTCCCGCGCAGGATGTAAAAATCCCTGTAAAAAAAAGTCTTCGCGGTATCAGTTCGTATACTGACCGTTCGTGCAATTGATTTTGACCTTTTCGAGGGTGATCGTTGAGAAATAGCCTGATCTACCGAGTGGCAAAGTGTGACTAGTAACAATCGGGTAAAGAGAATTCTCGTTTAACCCTCATCCGTCCCTCGTGTCAATTTGACACAGTTTTCCCGAAATAAGTTATACCGTTCGGTAACTTGTAAGTAAAGGGTCTAGCTGGATAAGCATTGACCAGCGGCCCCCGCTCCGATTTTCCTGATTCCTGTCTTAAAACATCGTTTTATGTCTAAAAAAACATTATCTAAAATTTCAAATGTCTACCCCCACCGATAGGGGTGATATTGGGGTAAATTCCCCTGCACTTAAATGCAATTTGCTCTAAAACGAGGAAAGATATCGACATGGAATAAACGGCAAACCAAAGATATAGATACACTCTATATTTCAGATTTTTTCAGAATTTTTTGCTAATTATTTATACTTGAAAATAATTAATTAATTTTTTGGGAAGTTTTTAACTATCTTCCCCTGGGTTGACACCCACCAAAAAATTCTAAAATATTGCTATGATGCTAAGCTATTTTGTATAAAAAGTCCGAAACTTGGTGACTTTTATTTTTTAAATGCGAAACGTATAACCGCGAAAACCTAACATGTGAATGTTAACTTATCAATTTTAATGAAAAAAACATCGAAAAGTAACTGTTTGTCTTGTTAATTTAATGTAATTTAATTTCGGCCTCGCGGCCAAGAAATTGGACTTGGTTTTACAGATCTACTATATCCTATGCCATTTGTTAACACATTACCGACCGGTGATCATTGCATAATTTTGAAAAATCTATGATGCATGGCAAAACACTTCTTAATGAAACCTTCAATAGCAACAGCAATTTTCATAGTGAACTAACAAGTCAACCTCAATAACGTCATCTAATAGATTCATTTAAGATTGCAATGTGAAGGAAAATTTCTATGCTTTCTTTTGCTACAGCACAATTATTGAAAATCCTATTAATAGGTTTTCAGTAGGCAAAGTGTTAATCGAATCTAGTCTAACCTAGCCTAATCTGTTCTATTCTAAACAATCCTATTATCTTACACCTACTATTGCATCTCCCTCTTTTCAACTGTTTGTCTTGTTATTTTATCGTTTTTTTAGCACTGTGTCAATTTGACACCGAGGAACAGATTCCGTTCGCGAAATGAGGGACGGATGAGGGTTAAAACAGTGGCAGGTTTCTTTCGCTTTGTGTTCGACAAAGAATTTTTCTGATAATGCAAGTGCAAAATTATGAATAAATTCAAATGATCGAATAACAAGAATTTTATGTATAGTTCTCTGTTTTTGCATATCATTCTACGAGCTAAAAACATCGAGACGGTTGAACCGGTTGTACGGCCATCGGTAAGAATGTCCTCACGGCCTTGATGTCAAACGTTATCACAATACTTGCACGGGCTCCGATGACTTCTGAACCTGTGAACCGCGAATCCGAGCGGCCGAGAGACTTTCGTAATAAATTGAAAGTCCGAGATCGTGCAGACACTTGTTCTACGAGGAAAACTGATTAATGTTACTTCTTAATCGGTTTCAACTTGTACGTATTACCTCATAGTTGGGGGACAAGCGCGTCGGACAGGTCAATGTCCATATCTTAGTGCTTCTACTTTGCAACATCCGAGTAGGTCGAGATATAAATTTCTAGGCAAAATACTTGTGCAATTCTAGATGCAAATAATGTAGATCGAATACTACACTTTTTGTCGAGTGGTTTTTCTTTGCAGTGTAAACATTCTTCGAGTAGCAACCGACTCTCTAAAATGAAGAAAAACAGGAATTTATAACGACATGAAAGTAGTTATGATGAATTCGTCCATCCACCGGAGTCATTAGATTTTGCGCACATTAACGTGTCATAAATGTTGAATGAAAGTTACCTACGGTACTAAATTCATTTACCTACGCCACTGCACCGACGAGATACTGTTAAAGACTGCCAGTCTTATGGGAGATCGTGTCACTCGAATAATTCGGTGTTTTCTTACGCAATCTAGGATGTATTCTGACTGGAGTAAAAAACAGAAGGCCATCGACGTGATCTCGTCGGTACAGAAGGCCACTGAGGAGATTCTTGATACTTACGAGAGACTGGTAGTATCTCCTCGGTGAAATCGATTATCATGAATTGTTACATTCTGCACCGAACGTATTCCAAGTTAAGCAGATATTTCAGACGATGTTTTAGTATTGATTATTTAAGATTTACAATATTGAAAGCAAAACTCAAGGACAAAAGATTCCTAGAAATATTAAGAAAGCATTGAAGCATAATGTTCGGAAAATCACCGATTCCGACTTAAAATTTTATATGAGATACCTCAATTTCTACTTTCAAAGTATTTCATGAACGAGAATTATTACCTTACACTTTTTCTTACATAAATGTTCGAAGAATCAATCTGTGGAAAAGGAAATATGTTGAAGAACAGAGTAAGGGAGAGTTTACTGTAAACAATTAAAATGGCAAAAGAATTATTATAGACATTGAACAGATAGAATCAATAAATTTATCGTAGTATTTATGTTGAATAAATTAATGCGAATGTGCATGGTTTATAAGTTATTCTGTATCTCGAGTTCTATTGCCTATTTTGACTAAAAAATTAGATAGTCAAATAGTCAAGGGAATGCTGGTTAACATCGTTGCTGAAAGGAATTGTTATAAACATTGAACATCCAGAAATAATAAATTTCTCTGTGAATTGTATCGAATAAGTTAACGCGCGCGAATATTCATAGTATAAATGTTATTCTATATCTCGAGTTCTATTGCATATTTTCAGAAAAAAATTAAGTGGTCAGACGGTCAAGGGAGTGGTTGTGGGCATCGTTGACGAAAGGAATTGTTATAAACATTAAACAGCGAGAAATAACAAAATCAATAATTACTAACTCGGCGATCGAATCGATCGATGGTAGAGGAGTAGGGGGAGACAGCTAAGCGAGAGCGCTGAGTCAGTCAGTCAGTCAGTCGGATCGGCGGAGTCGGCAGGGGCGGACGGGTAGCGGTACCCTGTGTGCTAGGATGTCCCGGGAGACCAGGGGTGGACCAGGGGTGGCCCAGGAGTGGACCAGGAGTGACCAGGGGTCCCCTGGTGAGTTTTAATTCAAATATTCTTGAATACTTGTTGCTTTGTTCACTCTTGGTCCACTTTCAACTGTTTCCACTCAACAATCATTTTAAATGTTTATGCCCAATATTATTATTGTAATTTCCATCGGAGAAGAAACATTCACAGTTCAGTGTTCGAAACATTTTTATATTTCTGACATTGGACTTGTGTTTTTCTTCCTGCTTCTGATTTGCAAAATGTAAAAACATATCTCATTGAATTGAATATGAATATACTCCCAGCTGGCTCGCAATCGGCCAAGGGTAAAACGGTGCTTCGTTCGTTTACCCTTGGCCCACATCCAGTTCGCAATTTCGAAGTGTTTGTTCAGTTAGTGAACAGTGCAATTTCAATTTCTGATTTTCCAAGTGTTCACTTCTGAACTTTGATAAATTCTACTTCGAAGAATTTTCATACATTGTTGAAAATTGGTGTTCCTCCGGTCGGAGTTCCCTCAGGGGTTCACTCACGGAGGGGACCGTGAGTGAGTACGGGGAGTCGCGTCCCTGGGGCTACCCGAATCGCCTATAGTTTGGTCAGGCCTCACTCGTGTGCGGGGTTAGTTTGGTTCTCGTGAGCTCGTTGTCTGGTTTTCTGGTTTCTCGTTTTCTGGGTTTTCGGTTTTCTCGTTTTCTCGTTTTCTCGTTTCCTGGGTTTCCATTTTCTGGTTTTCTCGTTTTCTGGTTTTCCGGTTTTCTCGTTTTCTGGTTTTCTGGTTGTCTGTTTTCTGGGTTTCTGCTTTCTGGTAGATTTCATGCAGTAATTCGCACTCGTGTGCGGGATTTGTGTTAGGTTTAATTATTATTAGTCTGTTTTAGATAGGATACAACAGCTCCGATTCTTTCCTGAGTCTTCTATCGTCGTCGAAGAGGACATATTATAAATAGTCTGTTTTAGATAGTATACAACAGCCCTGATTCTTCCCTGAGTCTTCTATCGTCGTCGAAGAGGACATACCAAGAAGAGGACTCACCACGATGACAAATGAATATTTATAAGTTAGTTTTATTTGCCGAGCAATTATTGTCTTAGAGTCACCCCCGAACCAGAGCCTTCTGCTCTGGTTCGCGTTTCGTTTTTGCGAATCAAAGCCTTCTGCTTTGATTAATCCCTGTTTTGCGTTTAGTCTTTTGGTCAACAATAATTGCTCGGCTTGCGCGCGTTAATTGTTCATATTTTATATCGTCGTTGTAAATACGTCGAGTAATTATCGCCGTAAATTCACTTTGTTCGTTTTTTTTTTTACTCCGACACAGTCTTCTACTGTGTCGGACACCTTTGCTCGCAAGTAGTATGTACCAGATTTATTGGTACGGGAGTTCGCGGTAGTTTATATTAATGGGGGGGTCGAGACGCGTTGTGTCCGCTCTTTACCACTCATCGGTAAAATTTTCCCACCCATGTCCGTCAATGGCGGCAGGTGGTTGTTGAAGTTGGTATTGTTGTCGGAACTCCTCTCGACCATTGCTCGCGTTACCCTCGAACCAGAGCCTTCCGCTCTGGTTCGGTTTTTTTTTAAAGGACCAGAGCCTTCTGCTCTGGTTTGCTTAGTTTTTCTCTCTTCTTGAAAGAATCAGAGCCTTCAGCCTGATTCGACTTTTGCCCCCGTGAATCGGAGACTTCTTCTCCGATTCACACCCTTTTGCTCCGCGATAATTACTCGACGTATTTGTGTAGTACATTAGTATAAGTTCGGCGTTGTAAGAAAGGGAGCCAGAAGGAATATTGCATTCGTTCTGACTCCCTTTCCGGGTCTCTTGTGCAGCAACCTCCTCGTGGTGAGACCTGGGCAATCGGCATTATCCTTTATTCGTAAGAACTTTCAGTATCTTACGAATAAAGGATAATGTCGAGCTAATAGCTGCACGTTTACAATTTTTGAAAAAAATATGTAATAGAGTTTAAGACTTGTAAATAAAGATACATATTTCATTACACTGAAACCGAATTTACTTTCAGCTACCTTGTAGTCGGCCAAACGTACAACGGATGGTTTCTTCGTTTACCCTTGGCTCACATCTAGTTTGCTGTTTCGAAGAACTTGTTCAGTTTGTGAACATTCCAATTTCAATTTCTGATTTTCCAAGTATTCATTTTGGAACTTTCACAAGTTCCACTTAGAAAAATATTCACATCTTGTTGATAATTGGTATTTCTCCAATCGGAGTTCCCTCAGGGGCTCACTCACGAATCGGGCCGTGAGTGAGTACGGGGAGTCGCGTCCCTGGGGCTACCCGAATCGCCTATAGTTTGGTCAGGCCGCACTCGTGTGCGGGATTAGTTTGGTTCTCGTGAGCTCGTTGTCTGGTTTTCTGGTTTCTCGTTTTCTGGGTTTTCGATTTTCTCGTTTTCTCGTTTTCTCGTTTCCTGGGTTTCCATTTTCTGGTTTTCTCGTTTTCTGGTTTTCCGGTTTTCTCGTTTTCTGGTTTTCTGGTTGTCTGTTTTCTGGGTTTCTGCTTTCTGGTAGATTTCATGCAGTAATTCGCACTCGTGTGCGGGATTTGTGTTAGGTTTAATTATTATTAGTCTGTTTTAGATAGGATACAACAGCTCCGATTCTTTCCTGAGTCTTCTATTGTCGTCGAAGAGGACATATTATAAATAGTCTGTTTTAGATAGTATACAACAGCCATGATTCTTCCCTGAGTCTTCTATCGTCGTCGAATAGGACATACCAAGAAGAGGACTCACCACGATGACAACTGAATATTTTTAAGTTAGTTTTATTTGCCGAGCAATTATTGTCTTAGAGTCACCCCCGAACCAGAGCCTTCTGCTCTGGTTCGCGTTTCTTTTTTGCGAATCAAAGCCTTCTACTTTGATTCATCCTTATTTTGCGTTTAGTCTTTTGGTCAACAATAATTGCTCGGCTTGCGCGCGTTAATTGTACATATTTTATATCGTCGTTGTAAATACGTCGAGTAATTATCGGCGTAAATTCACTTTGTTCGTTTTTTTTTTTTTACTCCGACACAGTCTTCTACTGTGTCGGACACCTTTGCTCGCAAGTAGTATGTACCAGATTTATTGGTACGGGAGTTCGCGGTAGTTTATATTAATGGGGGGGTCGAGACGCGTTGTGTCCGCTCTTTACCACTCATCGGTAAAATTTTTCCACCCATGTCCGTCTCTGGCGGCAGGTGGTTGTTGAAGTTGGTATTGTTGTCGGAACTCCTCTCGACCATTGCTCGCGTTACCCTCGAACCAGAGCCTTCTGCTCTGGTTCGGTTTTTTTTAAAGGATCAGAGCCTTCAGCTCTGGTTCAGTATTTCTCTTTGAAAGAATCAGAGCCTTCAGCCTGATTCGCCTTTTGCCCCCGTGAATCGGAGACTTCTTCTCCGATTCACACCCTTTTGCTCCGCGATAATTACTCGACGTACTTGTTTAGTACATTAGTATAAGTTCGGCGTTGTAAGAAAGGGAGCCAGAAGGAATATTGCATTCGTTCTGACTCCCTTTCCGGGTCTCTTGTGCAGCAACCTCCTCGTGGTGAGACCTGGGCAATCGGCATTACCCTTTATTCGTAAGAACTTTCAGTATCTTACGAATAAAGGATATTGTCGAGCTAATAGCTGCACACTTTGAATTATTCTTAATATTGCATACTAGAGTGTAAATTAATATCCACGATTATTGCAAACCTATTCCCTTCCATAACATTTTGCAATGACACGTTTCATCGGAACAAAATATATTATTCAAGCTTGTTCATTTGATTTTATTATTAACGCGCATGTCAATTATTGTCAAATGTTACATTCTCCGCCATATTTCAGACGATGTTTTGGCACTATTTTGATACTATTCAACCTCGTCGGTGCCACTGTCGCACTCTTACGTAGTTCACGAGCAAATGTCCTATTTAGTTGGAGGCAGCACTTTTAACTATGTTGGTATTTCAGTCCACTATATATGATAAACTTTCGAAAACTGGTTAAATCTGATTGAGATAAAACTTTGCACATAGGTTCGTTTTGCATTAAATACATGTAATGCAAACTCCCAAAGGGACTTTTGAAGACTCGAAAAAAATTTCCTATCGTTTTAATGTCATGTTCTACCTTACCGGGTTTACGTTTAATAATACCACCGACGAGTTACAGTTAAAGACTGCCAGCCTTACGGGAGATCGTGTCACTCGAATAATTCAGTATTTTCTTACGCCCTCTAGTATGTATTCTAACTGCAGTAAAAAACAGAAGGCCATCGACGTGATCTCGTCGGTACAAAAGGCCACTGAGAAAATTCTCGGTAAAATCGATTATCATGAATTGTTACATTTTGCACATAACATATTCCAAGTTAAGCAGATATTTCAGACGATGTTTTAGTGTTTGTTATTTAAGATTTACAATATTAAATGCAAAACTCAAGGACAAAAGATTTCTAGAAATATTAAGAAAGCATTGAAGCATAATTTTCGGAAAATCACCGATTCCGACTTTAAATTTTATATGAGATACCTCAATTTCTACTTTCAAAGTATTTCATAAACGAGAATTATTACCTTACACTTTTTCATACATACATGTTCGAACAATCTATCTGTGGAAAAGGGAATATGTTGAAGAACAGAGTAAGGGAGAGTTAACTGTAAACAATTAAAATGGCAATAGAATTATTATAGACATTGAACAGATAGAATCAATAAATTTATCGTAGTATTTATGTTGAATAAATTAATGCGAATGTGCATGGTTTAAAAGTTATTCTGTATCTCGAGTTCTATTGTCTATTTTGACTAAAAAATTAGATGGTCAGATAGTCAAGGGAATGCTGGTTAACATCGTTGCTGAAAGGAATTGTTATAAACATTGAACAGCGAGAAATAACAAATTTATCAATAATTACTAACTCGGCGATCGAATCGATCGATGGTAGAGGAGTGGGGGGAGACAGCTAAGCGAGAGCACTTAGTCAATGATACAGTTAGTCAGTCAGTCAGTCGGGACGGCGGAGTCGGCAGGGGCGGACAGGTTGCGGTACCGAGTGTGCTAGGAGGTCCTTGGAGACCAGGGGTGGACCAGGAGTGACCAGAGGTTCCCTGGTGAGTTTTAATTCAAATATTCTTGTATGCTTGTTCCTGTGTTCACTTTCAACTGTTTTCACTGCACAAACATTTTCAATGTTTACCTCCAATATCCATATTGCAATTTCCATCGGAGAAGAAACTTTCACAGTTCAGTGTTCGAAAGATTTTTATATTTCTGATGTTGGACTTGTGTTCTTCCTCCTGCTTCTGTTTGTCAAATTCGCACTTTTGCCTACCAAGTTTCTCGATAATTACTCGATGTACTTGCGTAGTAAATTAGTATAAGTACTGTGTTGTAAGAAAGGGAGCCAGAAGGAATAACGCATTCGTTCTGACTCCCTTTCCGGGTCTCTTGTGCAGCAACCTCCACGTGGTGAGACCTGGGCAATCGACATTATCCTCTATTCGTAAGAACTTCAAGTTTCTTACGAATAAAGGATAATGTCGAGCTAATAGCTGCACGTATACAATTTTTGATAACAATGTGTAATCGAATTTAAGAATGCAAAATGTTACAACATATTTCATTGAATTGAATATGAATTTACTTTCAGCTAGCTCGCAGTTGGCCAAGGGTACATCGATGCTTTGATCGTTTACCCTTGGCCACCTTCGGTTCGTTATTTCGAAGTACTCATTCAGTCAGGGAACAAGATAATTTTAATTTCTGATTTAATACGTGTTCGCATCGGAACTTTCACAAGTTCCTCTTCGAAAAATGTTCACATCTTCTTTAAAATTGGTATTCCTCCGATTGGAGTTTCCTCAGGGGCTCACTCACGGAGGGGACCGTGAGTGAGTACGGGGAGTCGCGTCCCTGGGGCTACCCGAATCGCCTATAACTCGGTTAGGCCGCACTCGTGTGCGGGGTTAGTTTGGCTCTCGTGAGCTGGTCGTCTGGTTTGCTCTCGTGAGCTCGTTTTCTGGTTATTCAGGTTTTTTGGTTTGCTCTCTTGAGCTCGTTTTCTGGTTATTCAGGTTTTTTGGTTTGCTCTCTTGAGCTCGTTTTCTGGTTATTCAGGTTTTTTTGGTTTGCTCTCTTGAGCTCGTTTTCTGGTTATTCAGGTTTTTTTGGTTTGCTCTCTTGAGCTCGTTTTCTGGTTATTCAGGTTTTTTGGTTTGCTCTCGTGAGCTGTACTGGTGGTCCAGTAAAAATTCGCACACGTGTGCGGCATTATGTGTTGTGTATAATTATTATTAGTCTGTTTCAGCTAGAATACTATAGCCAGACAGTCATCCATCCATCCATCCATCCAGCCAGCCATCCATCCATCCTTATCGTCGAACGAAGAGGACACAGTGAAGGAAGAGGACCCATCCAAAGGAGAGTTGTCGGAAAACAGAAACAGAAACAGTACCAGAAACAGAAACGGACACAGAAACGGATCACGGAGACACGGTGTCAGAAACAGAAACAGAAACAGAAACGGGAACAGAAACGGGAACGGGAACAGAAACAGAAACGGAAACTATTGTATATGAGTCTAAGATACTAAACGCATTAAAACATGCAAATAGATATCAAAACCATATACAATAGAAACAGATAGCGGAAACAGAAACAGTCACAGACACAGAAACAGTAACAGAAACAGAAACGGGCCCAGAAACGGAGACGGATAACAGATACAGAAACGTGATACAGAAACAGAAACAGAAACAGAAACAGAAACCGACAACTCGAAGAAGAAGGACGATAGAGGAATGGGATAAGAGGGAATAAGAGGAGACAAGAGGAGGATTCACAAAAGCGAACGTAAGATTGTAAGTAAGATCGAAGTTCCCTCAGGGGCTCACTCTCGATCCCATCCGTAAGATGGGACGGTGAGTGAGTACGGGGAGTCGCGTCCCTGGGGCTACCCGAATCGCTTATAGTTTGGTCAGGCCGCACACGTGTGCGGGGTTAGTTTGGTTCTCATGAACTCGCTTTTCTGGTTTGCTCTCGTTAGCTGAATTCTTAAAGGTTACAATTAGGAATTCGCACTCGTGTGCGGGATATATGTTGCGTCTAATTAGTCTGTTTCAGTTAGAATGCAACATCTGGACGTCTTTCATCGTCGACGAAGAGGACACAGCACCGAAGGCAGCACCGTATTATTAAGTTGCGTTAGTTAGTAATATTTTATTTTGTACGATAGTTATTAAGATTGTATGTCATCGTTGTATACACGTCGAGTAATTATCGCCGTAAATTCACTTTGTTCGTTTTTTTTTACTCCGACACAGTCTTCTACTGTGTCGGACACCTTTGCTCGCAAGTAGTATGTGCCAGATTTATTGGTACGGGAGTTCGCGGTAGTTTATATTAATGGGGGGGTCGAGACGCGTTGTGTCCGCTCTTTACCACTCATCGGTAAAATTTTCCCACCCATGTCCGTCAATGGCGGCAGGTGGTTGTTGAAGTTGGTATTGTTGTCGGAACTCCTCTCGACCATTGCTCGCGTTACCCTCGAACCAGAGCCTTCCGCTCTGGTTCGGTTTTTTTTAAGGATCAGAGCCTTCAGCTCTGGTTCAGTGTTTCTCTTTGAAAGAATCAGAGCCTTCAGCCTGATTCGCCTTTTGTCCCCCGTGGATCGGAGACTTCTTCTCCGATTCACACCCTTTTGCTCCGCGATAATTACTCGACGTACTTGTTAGTACATTAGTATAAGTTCGGCGTTGTAAGAAAGGGAGCCAGAAGGAATATTGCATTCGTTCTGACTCCCTTTCCGGGTCTCTTGTGCAGCAACCTCCTCGTGGTGAGACCTGGGCAATCGGCATTATCCTTTATTCGTAAGAACTTTCAGTATCTTACGAATAAAGGATAATGTCGAGCTAATAGCTGCACGTTTACAATTTTTGAAAACAATATGTAATAGAGTTTAAGACTTGTAAATAAAGATACATATTTCATTACACTGAAACCGAATTTACTTTCAGCTACCTTGTAGTCGGACAAAGGTACAACGGATGGTTTGTTCGTATACCCTTGGCTCACATCTAGTTTGCTGTTTCGAAGAACTTGTTCAGTTTGTGAACATTCCAATTTTAATTTCTGATTTTCCAAGTATTCATTTTGGAACTTTCACAAGTTCCACTTAGAAAAATATTCACATCTTGTTGATAAATGGTATTTCTCCAATCGGAGTTCCCTCAGGGGCTCACTCACGGATCGGGCCGTGAGTGAGTACGGGGAGTCGCGTCCCTGGGGCTACCCGAATCGCCTATAGTTTGGTCAGGCCGCACACGTGTGCGGGGTTAGTTTGTTTCTCATGAACTCGGTTTTCTGGTTTGCTCTCGTGGGCTCGTTTGTTGGTTTTCCTGGTTTTCTTCTATTCTGGTTTGCTCTCGTTTGCTGAATTCTTGTAGGTTTCAATTAGGAATTCGCACTCGTGTGCGGGATATATGTTGCGTCTAATTAGTCTGTTTCAGTTAGAATGCAACATCTGGACGTCTTTCATCGTCGACGAAGAGGACACAGCACCGAAGGCAGCACCGTATTATTAAGTTGCGTTAGTTAGTAATATTTTATTTTGTACGATAGTTATTAAGATTGTATGTCATCGTTGTATACACGTCGAGTAATTATCGCCGTAAATTCACTTTGTTCGTTTTTTTTTTTTAACTCCGAAGCATTCTTCTACTGTGTCGGACACTTTGCTCGCATGTAGTATGTACCAGATTTATTGGTACGGGAGTTGCGGTAGTTTATATATTAATGGGGGGGTCGAGACGCGTGGTTTCGCCCTTTACCACTCATCGGTAAAATTTTTTCACCCATGTCCGTCTCTGGCGGCAGGTGGTTGTTGTAGTTGGTATCGGTGTCGGAACCCATCTCGACCATTGCTCGCGGTACCCTCGAACCTGAGCCTTCTGCTCTGGTTTGATTTTTCTTTTCGAAAGAATCAGAGCCTTCTGCTCTGGTTTGCTTAATTTTTCTCTCTTTTTGAAAGAATCAGAGTCTTCTGCCTGATTCGCTTTTTGTCCCCCGTGAATCGAGGACTTCTTCTTCGATTCACACCCTTTTCCTCCGCGATAATTACTCGACGTAATTGCGTAACTTAGTATAAGTCCTGCGTTGTAAGAAAGGGAGCCAGAAGGAATATCGCATTCGTTCTGACTTCCTTTCCGGGTCTCTTGTGCAACAACCTCCACGTGGTGAGACCTGGGCAATCGGTATTATCCTCTATTCGTAAGAATTTCAAGTATCTTACGAATAAAGGATAATACGAGCCAATAGCTGCGCATTTTGAATTATCGTTATATAATATTGCATACTAGAGTGTAAATTAATATCCACGATTATTTCGAACCTATTCCCTTCCATAACATTATGCAAAGGCACGTTTCATCAGAACAAAATATATTATTCAAGCTTGTTCATTTAAATTTTTTATTAACGCGCCTATCAATTATTATTAAATGTTAAATTCTCCGCCATATTTCAGTTGATATTTTAATGTTATTCTTGTCGGTGGCACCGACGAGATATTGTTATTGTAATTTTTTTCTAAGAATTATAGAATGGGTAATGTTAGCATTCTATATTTATTTATTAGCTGCGTACTAAATCTATTTACCTACGCCACTGACGCAGTGTCACGTGGTTCACGAACAAATGATCTATTTAGGTAGAGAGCGCTGAACCACCAACTGAATCTCGTCGGTGATGGAACTTTTAGCGATGTGGTCCTTCAGCTCACTGTAAGTTCCACCGTTACCACCCCGCCCATTGCGCCCACTTAGCCTGCCGCGGAATAGCACGGGCGGTGGCAGTCTTTAACAGTATCTCGTCGGTGATAATACTACTAATAATTCGGCTCGATAATAAATTAATAATGACACACTACAAAAGAAATTACTGAAAAACTCACAGATGGTCCACGTACCATTAAATTAACTAATTCCTAGGCTTCAAATTCGCGAAAATTTAAAATGAATTTCTGGATCTTAGAATGTTTTCCCGTAGGAATTCATAAACGATTGACGACTCGAATTCAAGGTGGTACCATGTTATAAGGGCACTTTGATTTAAAAATAACACGAGAGCACATGGAAAGAATATTGACTCGATAAAATCTTTAACTATGAAATGGAAGCGTAAGGTCTAATGTAAAAAGTTGTAATATAATAAATCTAATGTAACACCTTGCCGAAGAATTGAACTATTTTTGTAGCATTGGCTCGGCGTGATCGTCGAATTATAATATTTTATAGGTCAATTGGTGTTATTCTGCGAAACAAAATATTATAAACCGAGAATCGCACCGATTGCCCAGGTCTCACCACGTGGAGGTTACTGCGAGTGAGACCCGTCCACCCACTTAGCATTTCTTTATCGTCCCACCCGACGGAAAATTACAAAACTACACAATTACAAAATAGAAAAAAACCCATAAAAATTTTTGTACCCTTCATTGTAAAGTTACCCGTCCGAACCCCTAATCTTCTATAGTATATCATAGAAGCGGCCAGTCTTGTCAGGGTGCAGTGCAGCAATTCATTAATCGCAACTCTAAAAGGCGAGATTTTCTAGTATTTGCATATTGGAAAACGTCTACATTAAACCGATTCGATTCTTCCTAGAATATTCTTACTTTTTCGGACATTGCGGAAACCAGTTTTGCAGGACGCGATAAACACTAAGTTTCATCGACAAAGCTACTGCACTAAACGTAAAGATACCCCGTCTTTTACCTTGCGGGCCGACGAGGCGTTCGATACGCTTTACATACACATCGTGTATGTCTACTAACGCGATCGAACCACTACGTTATGGAGCGTTAGTCCAAAAAATGTACATGCTGGTGAAACGCAGTGGTACGTTCCCTGCATTTAGCGCTCACACACCATCAAATGGCTAAAGGCACACGTCGCTACGTTCAGGTAAACTACAGTGATTTCCGGCATCGTAAGTCACTGCCAATACCATGGCTTGCGTTGCATTAGATGCTAATACAATGCTCACCATGATATTGTCGTGCATACCGCCACAGGGGCGTAACTTAATACGTCTTCTTTTTGCGTACGGTATTGTCGAACGACAGCAGAAACACTTGTCCCATTGCTAGAACGGCAAACGATTTGTGTGTTATGCCACACCGCGGCTAGTTGAACGTAGCAACGTGCACCGTGATTTTGCGCTAACTGCAACTTGGCCTCAAAACGTACCAATACGTTTCTACTTTACGCGTAGTGGTCCGGTGGGCATTTGCTCCACATTTTGACGGTATCAAAAATTCTAAAGTAATATCCAAACACATTTGAATATCTATAAAGTGTCTCTGAAATGTTTAACATTCATATACACCCTATGCGACTGGTCCTGCAATGTCATTCCTCTACTCTGATACGAGTCGCGACTCTTATCTTTCATTCTGCCTTGTGACAACGCGTTGGTACTTTTCGCGACAATCATTTTTCGCAACGCTAATTCCTGACACAAAAATGACGTTTCGCGGTCTATTAATGTATTCGCGACTTATTAATTTATTCGCAGTCTATTAATTTATTCGTGGCCTATTAATTTATTCGCGGCATGCAGTACGAATGACAATCTCTCTTTGAGAGGAGTAGACCTCCACTAATTTCGCCCCAGACATTCCCTACTTCAATTTCTATTTTCATACATGCAACGCTAAATCAACGCGTTTCAATAAAAAAAAATAAAAAAATCAACGCGTTGTGATTCTTTCGCAATTCTATTAAAAATCGCGAATGCCTGCACCGCACCCGGCAGCCGTATCGACTGCAACCACTTTTACAGTGGATCGTTGCAGCTGGAGCATGGGCGCCTGAAATATCGAAAAACTCGAAAACAAACGCGATACTTTTGCTGCGCAACGCTAATTCAACGAACAGAGATTTAAAAGATTACTTTACATTTTGTGCAAAATAACAATGGAAACATTAAACTCTTATAAAATTAGAAAACTCTTCTAAATACATACTGTTTCAAGTAGAAGTAAAAATGAGAAAGGGACTCGCGACTTTTTCATTCACAACGCTACACTCTACATTATCTATATTTAAGTTAATGAAAATCGCGAGTATCTCCGCAACACTAATTTTGATCTCTGCTCAAAAATTGAATAATGCAACACGCTTGGTCTTTTTCGCAACGCTACACTCTAAATTATCTACATTTAAGTTAATGAAAATGGCGAGTATCTCCGCAACACTAATTTTGATGTCTGCTCGAAAATCTTGTTCGCAACGCTACACTCTACATTATCTATATTTAAGTTAATGAAAATTGCGAGTATCTCCGCAACACTAACTTTGATCTCTGTTCAAGAACAATTAATGCAACACGCGTGGTCTTCTTGTTCGCAACACTACTGAAAATCGCGGACGTGCCCATCTCCGCTGATCGTTGGGGCGGCGAGGCCTGCCCATGTATACAACTAACTACTTATACTATTACTACTTCTACTTCACGAGTATAGTGACAAGGTAGTAACGAATGAAATGACTTCGCATCCGAAGATGCGAGGCCATTGTTGCTACCCTCTTGAACGACAGTTTGTCTGGGTCACTTCGGCAAATAGCCTCTTCTTTTTGTTCGGCGGACCGCCAAACATCTGAAACCTTACACGTGCTCGCAGAGTGAAAACGATCAACGACTTCCGAGACGAATGACAAGTCTCGAAAGAAGCCTATCGCTCCTCTGGTGCAATCGAGCCGGTATCGCAACGTTTCGAAAACCCTAATTCCGCGCGCGTTCCCGTCCGCGTCCGCGAGAAGCTAAGAAACCAGCACGAAGAATCGAGCACGAAGCATCAAATCGAACGTCATGCCTCGTTCGATTTAGCTTCGAGACGAAACTTTGAACTCTACCAGTGACTGGCTACCGTGCGAATCGCGACCTACCCGAAAGAGAAAACGGTAGCCAGCCCCGGACCCTACCTATCTAAAATTAACAATCACACCAAGAAGGTAAGCTACCTACCTACCTAGCCCTATATTTAAAAAATTGCAAAAGACACATGCTCTCAAACACATTCGTTACACGATCTCCACACACACGCCAGGGTGCAAAAACCTAACACCCTAGAGAGAACGTCCCGGGACGCCTCCGACACCCTAGCGTTCAAACCACAAGCACACATTCTAAAGGTATATTATTAGTTTTGCTGAAATCGACTGACAATGGCAGCGATCATTGCGAAACAAATGGCTATATTGAAATAATAGCTGAATTGATTATAAATTAAATTGTTCGTAATTCCGAATACTGCACATTATTTTAGTGAATAGAGAAAACTGCTGCACACATTCCACGAAGATCCATGTAGCATGTCACGGATCGACAGGAATGTGCGCTACTGAATTTAGTTGAAACAACCGACGCAATTCCACTGCCTAACAACACACATACACAGGTGGAAATTGCGTCGTGCACGATGCACTAACCATTGTCAATCGCCACATATGTATATGATTAAAAAACAATATTCCATGTGCCCGTTGCTCTCACCCTCTCGAGTAGCACCTGGGCACGCGAAAGGATTCGAGCAACGAACAGGGAATCTTTAATATTCTGAAAATCCTAACTAAAAGAATCTGTTAGATTTTATACGGGCTAATGTTCATGCATTTTCGACAAATGACTCTACTTGCAATGAAAAATTTAATCTCAATTTAAAAATCAAGTATATAATTATTGAAAAAATTAATGAAATTTAATTGTGGATCAAAGAAGGACTAAGCAAGATTTTAATAAAGATATTTATTAATTGATTCATGTATTTTCAATCTTTATGGAAATATTTTTAAAACCCCTCGGACGACCCTTTCGACAAAGCAACGTTTATAAACAATGGAAAAAGTACTCTGCTAAATGAAATACTCGTGAAAGAAATACACGTTAATTAATTAAGTAATTTTGCTTTGTCTGAAGAATCTATCCGTCGCGAATCGTCTTTTTGTACATGGTATCAAATATAATGTTTCTGAGTAATTAAAAATTATTTTAAGATAAGAAAGATTATCTCGATGATGAAAGTGATTCTAATAATTGTGTTCCAAATTACGGAAGACTTTCATCTTCTCGCAAGTTGGAGATTAAATTATCGAAATTGTTAATTTATAATAAAAAAAAACACGTACAAAAAGACCCTACCTAGCTAGGAAACAGATTACTACCCGCGGAAACGCCTGGCGTTTCCACGGTCACTATACTCGTCAAGATGAATCAAATATAGTAATAAAAAGTTTTTTCACTCACTACTTGTTGGAGGGAGAGAAGCTGCGTTAGAGTCCTGGAATCAATAAAGAAACAAGATATTAAAAAAACAATTCATACAATTCTATCGGAATATATGTATAGAGTTTATTTAAGTGATTGTCGAAATAAAAATAGCAAAGAGCAGGTGGAAAGTTATTAATATAATATGGAAAATTTATTCTCAACTTGTGTAAGCTGTACAATTTTTTATTAATACTTTGGAAAGAAAATTTTCAATAACAAAGATTAATTGTGATGATAGACTTGATAACTTACATTCTCTCCTCCTCGAAGAAGCACGACACGTTGCTCTCGGTCTCAGCTATCGATGATGTAGTCTTTTAAAATATGTTATATCCTTAAAATATGTTATATCCTTTATGTTATATCCTGTTATATCCTTAAAATATGTTATATCCTTAGGGCTCTGTAACAGAACAAATAAATTTATTCAATCTCAATGAAAAATATATATTTAAAGTTGAATATTTATTAATTGCTTTTATTTATTAATTATACTTACGTTCACGTTCTCTCCTGTTTGAAGAAAGCACCGAGCAGCATCGAGTAATATCAATGAATTCTTTTCCCTCAGAATCTTTAACAGAAAAAACAAATTTAATAATTTTAATCGACCAACAGTTAGAGACGAAATCAGTATTTATAATAAATAATTCAATTTGCATATAAAATCGAAATTAGTTTCAACGGAGATTGAATAAACTCAATTTCTATCGCACGACACGAATTCAAATACAATTGATTGTCGCGACAAAAGAGTAAATCCGTGAATTAATAGGATATAAATAATACAAATTGAATATATATTAATTGTTCATCGATGTTATGAAAAAGGATGTTCAATAATACAGTATAATTGGAAATATAATGTGCACTCACGCTCGCGTCTTCACCTGCTTGAACAAAGTACGCCATGACACTAACGGCCGCTTTCGATTATCGGAAGCATCGAGTACTATCGATCTTGGCCATCTACATCTCTCGAACCATGGGTACTTTTTCCCTCGGAATCTGTAACAGAAAGAACAAATTGATTAATATCAATTGGCAAACAGTCAGAAACTAAATCACAATTAACAATAAATAAACAATGCAATTTGGATAGAAGATAGTAATTAGTTTGAACAGAAATTGAATAAACTCGGTTTCTACCGTACGATACGAATTCAAATACAGTTGATCGTTACGACAAAAGAGTAAATCCGCGAATTAATAGGAAATAAATAACAAAAATTGAATATTTATTAATTGTTCATCGATGTTATGAAAAAGGATGTTCAATAACACAGTATAATTGGAAATACAATGTGCACTCACGCTCGCGTCTTCTCCTGCTTGAACAAAGTTCGCCATGACACTAATGGCCGCTTTCGATTATCGAAAGCATCGAGTAGTATCGATCTTGGCCATCTACATCTTTCGATACTTTTTCCCTCGCAATCTGTAACAGAAAGAACAAATTGATTAATATCAATTGGCAAACATTCAGAAACTAAATCACAATTAACAATAAATAAACAATTTAATTTGGATAGAGAATCAAAATTAGTTTGAACAGAAATTGAATAACCTCAATTTCTGTGGCATGATACGAATTCGAATAGAAATAACCGTTACGACATAAGAGTGAATTTTCGCGAGAAGGCAATACAATGCGAGAATTTAGTCAATAAAACAAACTGACTTGAAGGCAGAATTGATTTATAAAAATTATGGTAAATAATCTTAGTTTCTGGAATGACGCAATACAGAAACGATACACAACATTAACGGTTTCTGCATGGCGTCGCATATTTTCTGCGTCCCGGTCATGAAAGACGTTGATAACAAAGGTTAGGGGAGTGGCATGGAGAAAACGTAAATACCGTCCGTACACTTTGATTTTTGTAATTCGTATGAACCCGCGGCCGTTACTGTGAACAAGTGTCACCGATGATTGGCGAATATCACCGAAGATCGGCGACTGTTGCCGGGTTTCCGATGATTGGCGGTTACCCCCGAATTTGAATCGGCACGACCGAAAACATACTATGTACATACTATCAATAAACTCTATAACTATGGGCAATAAAAAAGAAAGGTTCAAGTATTTACCTAATTGCTATTTAGCTCAATAAGAGGTACAGTAAAATTACAATATAGTAAAAATACACAGTATATTTTCAACTGTATTTAGCAGCAAGTTTTCGGCCGCGCGGTCCGTACGTGTTTACATGCGCTGTCCTTTTCTACGTTCAGCACGATTTACACTGTCACAAGAAAACAATGTCTCCCCTTTACCTAGAAATGTTTCAGCTACAAACCAAGAGAATAATAAAGTCGATACTCCATTAGATTCTGATAAAACAGCTTGTAGCACTATATTTGGTATACCCTTTTATAAACTGCTTCATAAAAAGGTTTTAAGAAAATATTTTTAAAAAAGGTTAGGTATTTGTGTTCTTATAAACAACGCTACCGTCGTGATTTTAAAATACAAGAACCTACGTTGTACTCTCAGAATCGTTTTTATTATCTTATAATAAATTTAATTCGTGAAATACCCGAAGGGAGAGAGAGAGAGAGATTTCTGTTCCCACAGATCGATTTTTAAAACTTTTATGTTTAAAAGAAAGTGTAAGGTTATAATGCACATTTGTGAAATATTTTTACATAACATATCGAGGCGTCTCTCTTATAAAATTTCAAGTAGTTCTCGATTTCTCGAAAATTATGCTGTAATATTTTCTTACGTAGAATATTTCTAGGCATTTGCTGTCCTTGATATTTGTTTCGCTTTAAATATTTTAACTTTATTTGATAATTTTACCCGGGCACTTTCTACAGAGTCGGTAATCGAGAACTATAGACAGAAAAATGCATTGAATGATTGTCTATTAACATACCTCGTCTATGGTGAAACTACTGTGTCGGTAAGATAAGAAATTTCATTAGAATGATAAAGCTATCTTCCGAATTGCCAAAAATCCTTCGAAAAAGAAGCTATTTACAAAATTACAACTCAATCAAGCTTCCGGAAATATGTATATAAAGCCATGATCGTTTTCAACATCTCCTGATTCGCAAGATGGATGCCATTTTATCTTCGTTCTTATTGGTTGACAACTTGTTGCTGTCTTATGATTGATTGCATTACTAGATGGTAGAAATAGAAATATGATACTTTAGAGACAGATATTATAGGATGATTATTGCAGATAAACGCCATATATACTATATAACGAATTACCTACATAGACAGGTGTAGTAATGGATTATGGCAACTATATAGAAACAGTCGACACGGATATGATCTTGATATGACACATTGAGAAGAGTACTCGACCGGTGTGAAGTTTGGCAATTAATTTGAGTAGCGAATTTTCGGTTTAAAACATTGGCAGTATGAACAGCAATTCGCATAACTTTTAGTCATTACTAATATTCGTATAAAAACGAATGAATCTATTTGCAATGTGAATTTTAAAATCGAAAATTTTTTCAGAATTGTAAACTATCAATAAAGGTCACTACGTAAACAAATCTCTCTTATTGTCATGTAATTATTACTCGTTGTAATTTGAAACGATGTCGTCGATGTCAACGATTTCGTCACTTCGTCGTAAATGTGCAACAGTGAATTACATGTTACTTCAGGTATAAATTAATGTTTTTTTTTTTTTTAGTTTCGATAGCATACTTGTATTGTCATTATCTTGTAATATTCATAATATTGTTTCCGAATCGAGATCAAAATAATACATGTTCGATCGAAGAACTTTTCCATTGTTGAGGATACATTTCGTGTTTTTTATAATGACATACGTTAGCCAGTCGGTAAGCAACTTTTTAACCACGTTTCGCTGGTTAAAAAAAAATGGTTTTGTATTTGTTATTTCAGTGTGGTGGCTTGAGGTGACAGGATCAATTGTTTCACCTGACACAAAATTTCGTTTCGACATACGGTTTCGATCTATCTTTAAGATTTATTTTCGCTTGTTTGCAATAAAGACATAACGAAGTATTTAGTCGTGAATAAAATGATGTGGAAAGGTAAATAACCTTTAAATTAAAAAGATTCTTACGTGCAACAAAACCATATACATACTGTATGTGCATAAGATCAAGCAATGTTCTTGAATTTTAATGTACAAGTATCTAATACGACTACTGGTAGTCGTGTTGACACATATACGTATTCTCTGTAATTTATTACTTCCTCTTTCTTTTTTAATGTGTCATTGGGCAAAATGTCAATTCGCAATGTTTTGTAAAAGTACACAATAGCACTGTGACATATGTTTCATAACATCTATTTTTACAGGTGTAAAATGATAACAGAATATCGATAAACTCATAGATACAATGTCATCCAACGAATCTATTCGAATTTATGGGACTATTCATCCTGGAGGACCAATAATAGGATCTTCTTTACGAAGGCATCTTTCTAATATAAGACGAGTAGGACGATTGAATAATGGTAAATAATTCTCATTGTTTACATTCTTGTTAACCCTTTAAGTACTGTACTTGGAGGGTTAATGAATTCATTCGTAAACCATGGTATAATCACCGTCTAACTATAAGGATAGGTCTATCATCCAATTACACATAGTTTTATTGTCAGTCTAGATAAAAATATTATTCTAATTTTATTTTAACAAAACTGCTATTAATTGTTAATAGAAATACTCAGTGCTCAAGTTGAAGAGGTTTCAGCGAACGAAGAATCATTGCCAGAACCTGCGGAAAGTACACAATCGGCAAGCGATGTAACCGATGGAGCGTCTTCCCCGAATCAACCAGAAGTCAATGCGGTAAACTCAGAAGACGAGTACGTATAGTATCCTATACCAATGTTCGATACAACATGAAAAACTGTATTTAAATGCATGTACATTGCATAAATAATGTTTATTCAATATAGCAGGAGATACTGTTGGGTGTGTTTTGCGACAGATGAAGACGATGCAACTGCATCATGGGTAAAACCATGTCATTGTCGTGGTACAACTAAATGGGTTCATCAGGGTTGCATTCAGAGATGGGTTGACGAAAAACAGAAAGGACGAGCAGGCGCTAATGTAGCATGTCCACAGTGTAACACAGAATACATCATTGTATATCCGAATATGGGTTTGTTTATTTTGTTTATTTTGTTTATTCGGCACCATGTAACAAATGCTATTTATAATAAATGTATGGATAATATTTTAGGACCGTTGGTAGTAGTATTGGACAACATTGATGGAATAATTTTCCGAATTTGTCCGTACATAGCAGCCAGTATAGTTGTCGCGTCTATGTATTGGACGGCTGTTACATATGGAGCAGTAACTGTAATGCAAGTAGTTGGATATAAAGATGGTTTAGCCATGATGGAGCAAGCTGACCCTTTAGTGTTATTAGTTGGTTTGCCAACGATCCCGATAGTGTTGGTATTGGGAAAAATGCTAAGATGGGAAGATCAGGCACTTAGCCTATTCAGACGACATGCATGCAAGGTTCCTATTCTGAGGTATTTTTTGCCAAATAGGTATGTGATCATAAATGTAAATTACTTCGATGGGTAATATGTACATTGAGTTAATAATGTGTATATTTATTATTTCAGTTATTCTAGTGACGATAGAACCCAATTTGAAGAGATGCCACCCATGAATGATCCAGTATCAGCAACACGCATTCTTTGCGGAGCACTTCTGCTACCCAGTATTGCCAGTATATGTGGCAAAATATTTTTCGAAAGCATACACTCCAATTTTCAAAGGACGTTACTCGTACGTATTAAATATATATATATATATGTTGGTAGCCAAAAATTTTGAATAACTCTTAAAAACGTTCTACGGAATTTTACAGGGTGGTATAGCATTCATAACAATAAAGGGCGCGTTCAAAATATATCATAAACAACAACAATACGTGAGACAATGCCAACGGCGTATAATGGACTATACAGATGACAATATCGCACTATATAGAAGACAACAAAATTCTGACTCCAATCAAACAAGTTAAATATAGAAGTCCGTGTGCTATTCTCAAAACACTGTATGTACTTCCTCAGAGTTTAGAGGAATTCAACTTCTTAGTGTACTTTTATTATACAGACAAATGTCCAATGCTTAACGTTTATGTAACAATGTAAGTTTATGGGTACTATGATCAGATTTAACAAATACGTAAGATATACATAGTATATATGTGTGTATATATATACATATATATACATATATAAGGATGGGAAATTGTCATTATATACATAATTCTGATTAGTAAATTATTATAATATATGTCTGGCATAAAACAATTAACTGTAAGAAATGTTATATCTCTTAAACGTGTTAGTAGAACAACAATGATGTCTGTTCATCCTTCCTTGAATAGTAAATAAGGCGTATAAATTTATCTATACGGATGATGGTTTTTTAGTGCAATTCTATCTCTTTAGTACTTCAAATTAACTTTTTCGCTGCGACGTTTTATGTAATTAAGGACGTTTATGGTTGACAGCGAAAATATTAATAGCTAAGAAACTGACGAAGTATTGTTTACCATATTAAAACTTTAATTTATTAGTAACGAAACTGTATATTTTTCTGAAATCTGGAATTCGTATGTATCCTTTGTACCGAAAAAATAGCTGAACCTAAATGTAGAGATTGTCTGTAATTTGCCAGACGTGAGAAAGAGAGCATATTCTTTGTAGAAGTTAATTTTTGTTATGGATAAGTTTTGGAATAGATAACAAATTATATAATATATCCAATAAAAAATTTTATAAACGCAGCATTATCTTATGTAAATGCTTTATTTTCTGTAGTTATAAGAAATTAGTAAAGATCGATTCGAATCAATAAACTGTGTTATTTTTGTAAACAACTACGACACTGCTATCAACATCGATCAGTTTACTTAAGTTCTCGGTACTCACAGTCACTATTCCCAGAAATGTTCCTCGATAATGAAAAATCACCATACAATAGAGAAACGCAGGTACTAAAGGAATTTCTCAAAAAAGAATTCTATAGTATACAAATATATTTATTATTAATATATTATTTTCTCGGTGATGTAAGTTTTGAATAAATTAAGTACAATCTTCGTTTGAAAAATACTTTGCCTAGTTATTTTTAAACATTGTAAGTGTTTTTGTGTCTTTTGTTTTTCACATGTATACCACACAGATAATTAAATTAAAAAAGAAATATGATAATTTTTACATTGTACAAAGAGACATACGTATCTTGCTATACTTAAAATAACTACCTTTATACAAACAGAATTGTTGCTTCTTTTCTATAACTAGCAGATATTCATTTATCACGATTTACACATCAATTGTACGTACTATAATACATTCTTTGTTTACATCCTACTTTCGTACGCGCCAAGGAAATAGTAAATTTAAAATAATGATTTATATATAACATTTTTAATAACTGTTAAACCAATAAAAATACAAAACAAAATGCATATGTTTCATAAAAAGAGAAAACAATTTTCGGAACGTTACAAAGTATCAGCAATCTATATAAATAAAACTGAGTACAATATTGTAAAATGTAAAACAATATCTATCGTATGAAACTTATGTTGTACTTCTCATTTATAACAAGCTCCTTATTAAAATTAAACAGTAAGAATATATATATATTCAATTAGAAATTAAATAATCATAAAAGCTCCTGGTACAATAAAATTGCTCTTCAATTGTAAATGAATGCTGTAGAATGTACATATCTTTAACAAATTGAACATAGGACGTGTTTTGATGTTTCACGTCACATTAAAGGCGGCCCTGTGTACATAATACTTTCAGAGTCAAAATTTGGTGGTCCTTCGAATGCAAGTAACTTAACTTCTTCAATAATATCTGGCGAGTCCATGCACGATGTAGAACTAACAGTTTTGAAGAATGTGCATGGTCTTGGACCATTTCCAGAATCATCCTCGTCGTAAGGTGGACTAAGTATATCTAAAAATGCAGCAGGACCTTCGACGCATGAAATTTCGTGCAAATTCTTATCCCTGGGTGTAAGAACACAAGCAGGTGAATTACTGTGCAATGATATTGGTCGGTGTCTAAATGCATCCTTCTCTTTATTTAATTTGATTATATGATCGTCGTTTTTCAAGGTGTAACTGTTCACTTGTACTGCACCGCTAATTACCTGCATTATAAATTACAATTAAAGGATACATTAGTCAACTCAGCATATATTTATATATAGGGTATACACGAGTTAGCTGAGGACAAGGTGGATCAATTTGGGGAAAGAGGACATCAGAACTTTTACAAGTTAGCTGGGTCACTCTGTATATTTATGTCCGAAGAAAGATAATATATTTTATGTACATACCTTTAAAAAGCCATGCATTCCAGGGTGATCGTGCATGGGCATTGTAACTCCATGTTTCAATATAAAAATTGAAATGGTCAAATCTTTGTTTTCAAATATATCGATAACGCACATTGGTGCAGATTGTATTTGTATAAAATCAAGAACTTGTTTGTTTAAATTGACATCCTCAGCTGTGATTTTGTTCATTAAATTCCATAATTTATCAAAGTTCTTTTGGCAAAGTTTGAATCCGACGTTTCTCCGTCCGTCGAATGTTTTCAGTGCTTGTTTCCATAAAATTTCGATCGCCGATGCCATGTTTCGAGTTCGTACCACTATACTTCTAAAAAAGCACCTTTTAAAAACCACATTGCTATTTCAATAATTTGCTGGTAAAATATATTCGAATAACTGGCAACAAATGAAACGTAATTTACCAGAACTAACGCTACGTAACCTTGATTATTATAATACGCATCGTATCAAAGGAAAATCGAAATGATTTCTATAATTACAATTACATTAAAAGTTAGAATAAATACCGTTCAATTATTCTGCACAAATACGCTTCGCATTCAATGTTCTCCACCAAAATTTCATTGAACAAGTGTTCTAGAAACGAACAAAATTGTCACGTTTAGAGGTTAAACAAGACGCAAACTTCATTGTTGTTGCGCACAACAATTCCAGGAGCGATATTATTATTTTTGAACAACAATAAACGTTATTGATATATATATATTCCAGTCTTTTATGTACTTAATGTTTGGTCCTTGCTAATATCTCACTTATAATATCTGCTTGACTACTCCATGCTAAACATGGCTGTGTGATTTGATATCAACACAAGTCACGATATGTAAACATAAACAAAAACTTAAATGTTTAAAGTCAATGATACGCAAATAAACATTACGTATTTTATAATGATAAAACTATTATTCGCTGTATATTCAAACGTATTTAAACAGAAAAGAAAACTTATTTACGTTTGCATGTCGTTCCAATATATTTTATTATAAATATTGAAAAATGCGTATATTTACATTGTACATATATATCTGCACTGTTTAATCGAATATATAAATAAATGCTGTCCAATATTATACATTTATTTATATGCATACATGTATATACATATTTATACGCTGAATATTTACAGAAAAAATGGTATTCCGACCTATACTGCCATGTTGTATGGTGTATTTAATTTTCTAAACAATTTTCAATTTTTTAAATATGCTATACTAAAAATTGCATGATAATATGCAAAGAAAATGTTTATAAATCATGGATTATACATTATGCACTTGAATATTATCGTTAGCGACCTAAATGTATTAGAGCCATCCCCGTCGGAAGTCGGGTCTATAAGTGTACATGGTCTATGGATATTCAAAGAAAAGATGTCGCTGGTGTGGTCTGATAAATTTGCGTACGCATGCATTCTCGAATGCGGTGTTTCGCGACGCACGTGCGCATTGGTTAGCCAGAAACTCCGGAGTTTTGTTTCTGTGTTCTACGTCACTATGGTACGTTTCGTATGAGGAACTGCGAGAACATCTAGATACGTTTGATAATCCCAGCCACATCCCTACCACTTTGTCAGCAGCTCCCTGCGTTGCTTTGCGTCGGCCGACGGGTAACCAGCCGTGGGGTCACCAGATAAATTATGTCAAACGGAGTGGTGTTACGAACGTGAGCGACTTCGGGTTTCGCTGTACCTGCACAGGAAAAGTATCGCAAAGTGCGCGTTCGTACGGTCCCCGTGTGATTCCGATGCGATTTACAAACTGGCCGTCGTTTTTTCGACTTTCGTTAAATGAGTGCTACCTTTAAATGATCGTAGAAGAATCTGTGCTTCGGTATCGTCTTCGGCACAAATGAATGTATCTATATTGATTTCATTTAAAAAATCATGCTGACCCTGCACCACCAACTGTAAGTATTTACCGCCTGTCACATTGTTTCACCGTTTCGTCGATTGACACTCGCGAATATCAACCTCCACTGCTAGTTCACTGTCATCAAACCTCAGGATACGCGTGTCCCTTTCTTTTTCTTTTCGCACTTTTTGCAAGAACCGAACACACACGCGTCCGATGCACTCGGATTCACAGAAAGTGCGACTGAAATTTGAAAAAATAACGATCGTTAAGCGTGCTTGTATTTTGATTTTGGCGGAAATGTGGACGGATTATTTTGCCGCTTTAGCTACGATACAGTCTTTCGATTACATATATTGTCGTTCAAGATTTCTCGAGGTTTCAGACTATTTCTGATTGCCTCATTATTTATTTATGATTATAATCGAAGTTTGGGAGAAATCTGAAATATTTCTCTCGCGAAGTTGTTCGAAAAGTTGAGTTAGAATTCGAAGAAACTCAATTAATGAAATTACGTTGTACTTTCTTGTCAACAATGAAATACTTTGTTGTGTTGTTAACGTAATAATTCTTCCGGAAGTTAGGTAATATCGACTCGTGTGTTCCACTATGGAATGTCAGAGATGAATGAATAATAAACGATATGGTGAATATTTTGTTAGAAGAAACGTCATTTTTACGAGACAACTGTTTATGAAATATTAATTCGAAATCAATGTTGCGTCGCAGGTACCAAGTCTCGTGGACTGTCGTAGAGGATTGAAACAAATGATAGTGACAACAATAATAATGCAAGTAGAAGTAGAATACATTGCCTGGTACATTAGGTTTACTACATACGTTCGTATACAGTTACCTCTGCTTAATTCAGTTTCGCGCAAAAATAATTCGGAACAGCAATGTGGCATTTCCCTGCGTCGCATGTAATTCTGTTTAACGACAATTTACGGTCTTAATTCGTTCGTGGATAATGGCTAAAGTAAGGTTATGAAACATTTTAACTAACTTCTATTTGTAACGTTGGCAGACTACGAACGCAGGTAAATTCCTTTAGTACGTTTCATTTCAAGGTCGACGTTACTCGCGAGTAATTCATCAAACAGTCTTGCATTCGTTGAATAATCTTGAACAATTAATAAGGTACAGAATATGTAGAAATTAATTGATTAGAAATTCTGAGATTGAGATAGAATTGATAGATCACGTTGTTGACGTAAGAATAATTGTTCAACTTGCGTTCGGCGAGATTCCTAACTTCTTCAATCATCGGGAGAAGTAATCGTTGTAACTAGACAGCGGGTTTTATGCGTTTCTGACAAAAATAAGTAGATTAAAACAGTAAGAACATTAGAAGAATTAATCATATTAAGAAGGAAACGAAATTTCTAACAGTATTTTTTAATTCTTCTAATGTTCTTACTGTTTTATTATTGTCATTGCATAAAATCCGATGTCTAATATAATTTATATACATTTCACCGTACCAGCATCTCGTTGAGCTCAACAAAATTAGATTTATTCGACATTTAACTATACAAATTAATGTCTTCAGCCTGGACAAAGAATTGTGTCGGCCATATATGATTGATGAGGCAGTTAACGCGTTTGTCGAAGTGCTGCCCCGTTTAAGAAGGTCCGGGTCTAGAAAGAGGGTGGGAAAATCAATCAAGAAAATCAATCTCTCTTATTTTCACAATCTCTATGTCTCCGAGGATGTTTCCTGAAATTGTTTTCATAAAATTCGCGAAAATTGTAACGCGCAGGGTATCGGCATCTTATAGAGTTTCGAAAGACTCGTCGCCGTTGACGATCCGTACTTTCGCGAAACTTTTAACACGTTTTTCACAAAACTTACTTCTTCGATCTTGTTCTACGTTTCCCCCTAGCAACTACGGGCTCAAGTGACTAGGTTTGTTCGAACACACCTTCCATACATTTGTCCTTCTGGTCGGAACTACAAATGTGCAAATGTAACATAAACTTTTATCTTTCTTGGTAAAGGAAAACCAAAAAGTAGTGGAAATCGCGTTGCTTGTTGTTACCTTTAGCTAGAATTCATATTTTTATTCCATTCCGAGAGGATTCTTGCTCGGCAAAATAAATGTTTACCTTACAATATGCGGGAGTAGTTGTTTGTAGGGAAATATAAAGAAAAATTCTTACTGGATTCTATTTCACTCGTACCTTGAATATAGTATTTACGTTAGTGCAAAGTTATTATTAAATAAAATGTAGTCTCGTTCACCAACGTATAATGCGTCTTTTAGCGCGATACGAAGAGGAAAGTCACTATAACAAGTCGCACAGTGGTTCTAGAGGGTATAAGCATTTCTAGAGTTATGAGTCAATTGTTTTTAGTTTCATCAAACTTTCAACAAAGAATAGAGACTCTAGTCCCGACCATAGTAGCGCAGACAATGCGTAAAAAGAAACTTTTCGTTCATTGATATTATAAAAGCAAGGAGAGTCAAAAACTATACAACAAGTTGTCATTATTGTATTTAGAAGAATACTAAATGCAGGGTATACACAAGAACAATGGGAAAGGCTCACTTATTCATGCGTCCTATTCGACTTGCTTCATAGCTATAGCCATTTTTGTCTTTCAGTTCACTTGCCCTCACTGTAACATTGAAACAATATGTCAAATAGGACGCGCGTTAACATACGGATCTTTTAAAAGAATTTTTATATGAATTAAATCTGTTTCTCTACTTTTTATCCTATTATATTCTGCATCTTAAATTTATTAAAAACGAGTCTATTTATGAAATTCATTAGTCGGGGTCTGAGACAAATCCAAACTACTATTTACGCGTTATTAAAACTTCACCTTGCAAGGGTTAAAAGAGCATAACTTAACGTACAAAGACCATATTCACGCTCACCGTATTCTACTAGGATTCAGATTCTGAACTTCAGAAAGGAAGTATTTCGATTGCTTTGAAAATGGATTGATAGACGAAAGGGGCCGTTCAAAGTGAAACCGTTCGATTCCCAAGTTCACGGAGCGGCCGAGAAAAAAAATGGGAGAAGCGAAAGAGATGAGTGAGAGGGAGAGAAAGAGAGAGGAGAGAGGAGAGACAGAGGCGCGTTACGCTCGTCCGTTTCGTGCATTGAAACGTACCGCTTGGCGAGCGAGGTGACCCGCGTCGAGGCTACACAATGGCACATCTCTCTCTCTCTCTCTCTCTCTCTCTCGGTATCTCCTCTCGTTCACGTCGTCTCTCTTTCCCTCCGGCGTCGTTTGAATATCCATGGCTGCTCTTCGCCAGGCTCTCGGGTTAATTGATCGGCCGGGATGTTTTAGTCCTCGTTGGCGACGCGACGCTCAGCTACCCGGCTCATGGCAGCAGCCTGTGCGTCCACGTGAGATCGATCACTTGACTAGCACCGGGGCCAGTCGCAGCCCTATCACTTGTTCAACAGATGACGCAAGGCCAGGCCTGTCCGAAGATACGGCCCGGTTTTTGCGGACCGATCAAAAACGATTCACCCGCAGATCCCGCGCCGCCTTTTGGCTGATCGTCGGTTCAATTTGTACTGTACGTGGATCTAAAGGCGTCTGGAACGGTTCGATTGGTTATTGGTAGACATTTGAATGAGTAGAGGAAAGGGCGATGTGACCTTCACGTTTATATTTCTTCCTAAAATCTGATTCTCGCAATTGAAATGTTACAATATTACCAAACACAATGATTTTGTACGATTTCTGTTGCGGATACTAGACACACTTTTGTAAAAAGTCCAAGAATCACTCGTTTTTATAATACAATTAACCCTCATACATTCCTCAGTGTGAAAATTCATCCATTTACTATTTCTATATATTATAAAATGATTGATCCCTCTTTATCTGTGTTGTGAGACGTATTTCTCTTAAATGTGTGGGGATAAGTGAAGCAAAGTTTATTAGTTTAAAGTGTGAAGCAAAAATGGGTGAGAAAGTATTGTAGAATCTTTTATGCAAGTATTTTTGAGGAGCGTACGAGGGTTAAATCCAGTAACAATATTCATATAGATTTGCAACTTTTTATTTGAATTTTGTTACCGAATTTAATTGTATGTAGTAGGAAAATAAGTAATTTTTTGGGACTGCTTACAAAAGTGGTGGGTAATATAGCCTCCAACAGAAACCTTACAAAATTATTGTTTCTGATAATATCCTGACGCACACACCGATTGAAGAATACACAGGGATATCTATCTATCTATATATCTATATAATCTATCTTCTATCTTCTTCTATTTTCTATCTATAAAAATTAAATGCTGTTCGTTGGTAAGCGCATCACTTGAGAACGACTGGACTATTATCTGATAACGATCTGGTTATTAACTTCCCGATTTATAGGGAAGTTATTGTTTTTATTTAAAAAATGTTCGTGATAGACCGAATAAGGTTTTTAGAGAAAGAAACATTGGAAAAGTTTCCCGGAAAAATAGAAAATTCGGGAAAAAATGAAGTGCTTTTTCTATGGGATTTTTGTATGAACTCAAAATCATAACTCACGATTCGAACGATAGATATGCGTGATTCTTTTTTTGATTTGTTCGTCATGGTCCTGGAAAATTTTCAGGAAAAAAAAATTCGAGACAATTAAAAGGAAAGTCGGAAAATTCGGACAAACTGCAAAAATCATCTCCTGAATGTAGTCCTCTTTAAATTGAATATCCATGACCACAATTGTTAATAGATACAATTATCACTCAGAAATACGTTTTTTTCTCAGTTATAGTTTGTTTATACATTTCCAATAGCTTTTCACAAATTCACACAACGATCACAAACAAATTTATTGAAGTCTGGACAGGACAACGTCTGTCGGCTCAGCTAGTAATAAATATTAATTTTTCAAGCGAAAACTTCTTTAGGCGCACCGAGTATTGTGTGCACAGTATTGTTCTGATTTTTCTTTTTCTTCTCGAATATTCTGAACAGCAATAGAGTCCTAATGACCGTAACTAAAATAAATCGTGGCGCAAGGGTCTAAAGGAGAAGCGATTCACTTGTGGAGTTTCAGAAACTTCGCTTTTATTAAACTCTTAAACTTTTACTGATGATACACGTTCTACCGGTAGTCGTAAGGAACGTGCGAAACGAATACAACGGAAGTTGCAGTTAATGAAACTACTATGTAGGTATATCGTACGGAATGATAGTCCAGCATGAATCGGGGCGGGCTATACATATACTATAAATGTTACAAGCTGTCCACTTCAGAACCACACACAACAGATATTGACTTCGTTCTTTTTTTACACTAAATGGGACAAGGGGCTGACCGTTTGACGTGCAACAAATTTTTCTGGGACATCTGCTAATCGAGCACAGAGTGTTACCCTCTTTAAAAAATCGCAGGCTGACATTTTCATACTATTATTGACGTATCGATGATTTATATTACGTGCACGTTATTCTCGTTTATGAACAAATAAGAGAACAATCGAATTTGGTGTTTTCTTTGATGTCTTTCTTTTCAGTTTGTTGCGAATCAGGTGGACAATATTTATTTACCATTATTGGACAGTATTTTGCATAAAGATCCACTGTACACTTGTGAAGTCATTACTTACTCAAATAATTGATGAAAGAAAGAACTTGGTTCCTGTTTCTTGCAATCGATACAGAACATTTTTATGTACATTTTTTTTGATTTTGGTTTCAAGGGTGTAATCTAACCCTCGATGATTGATTATATTATTGGATTGCTGATCTTTGTGCAAGATAAAAGATGTTCACATTGATTTCAGGACACAGGAGTCAAATAAATATTGTACTCTTCTTTCAATTATCCTATTAAGCTGAAACTAATATCTTGATGTCCTTAAATATTTTTTAAAATGTCCACTACTTTAAATTATACATACCCATTTTTATCATAAATGCATACAATTCGCAGTTTATTGAATATCCAATGAGTTAATAAAAAAGGCCAGTATAATTTTGCAACATGATCTACCGCGTCATTTCAAACGACAAATAATCGGACTCAGGATGGAACGATCGTTTGAAAAAAAGAAATTAACGAGGTTGCCGACGAGGGAACGTCGATTCTTTTTCCTGGAGTCATAGAAGCGGTGCAAACAACACGCTGCAAACCTCAAGTTTCGTTTTAATCAATACTGTCGCGTGGTCGCGTGCAGAAATTTCTTTCCCTTATCGTGCGTGGTGCGAGAACGCCAGGACTCCAGAAGTGCATTCGTCGCGGTAGAAAACTGCATTTGCTTTTTCGGGTTGGCCTAAACGTTACACGAGCACCTCTTCCACGCCTCATTTTTCCTCTCGTCTACACGTGATATAGTCTCGGTCGTGCTAGATAAAAAATTATTTCTTTCTCTTGACCCAGGACTCCTTATCGTGTCTCTCACTCTCTCGTGCCGTTTATCTTCCGCGTGTAACGATAAGGGGATGATATAATGGTACGCTTTAGTAGCTTTCGACTGCTGTTTCCGCTTTTCTTTTTTTTTCGCCTCCCCCTTTCGGAGTCCGATTTGATAAATGAGTTATTTATAAGGCCAGCGATTATGCTGCTCGAAACGCGTTATTTAGGGTAAACGGAAGCGATCTCTCGGATCTTCATGGATAATTAAGATCCATTTCAAATATCTCGACGGAGACTGGTAGGATTTTTTTTTCTCCATTTTTATTCGATTGATATTAACTGTACCACGACATGTTGTAATTATAGAAATGAAAAGGGTACTGCGCTTAAAAATTAAACTGGCTTAGTAACTATAACGTTTATAAGGTAATTTTATTAAAGGTTTGTACCTAAACTGTTAGTAACCTAAATTTAGGTAATTATCTAAAGTGTTTACCTAAATTTACGCGAGAAATACTTCCATTTCTACCTAAATTGCAACAAACTGGAGTGAAGTAAAAATCAATTTTCTTTCTTAATGTGATTAACAGGTTGAACATAACGTAACAGTATTTTTAGATTCTTATAATGTTTTTACTGTTTTAAGTGACACCTACTCGTTTTTATCGTAAACGCTTTTATCATCCGTCTAGTTATAAGAGAAATAGATTCGGCTTGATATCGGATTCGGCAATCTGTGTAAATTTGCACAATCTTCTGCTGGTAATTACCTCTGTAGAGATAATTAAATTTGAGTAGGATGTTCCCGACGAATATTCCACTGAAGGAACGCAGGTGTACATACAACGCACATCGTGTGTTAGTACGATCAAACGGGAGAGTCAGCAGCTAAATAGATACGAAATTGAAAAATCAATGCGAGGCCAAGTCAAATACGAACAAGATAACTCGATTTTTTTGTTTATCGTAAACCTTCGAGGGAATTGCAAATAACGAGGTTGAATAAAAATGTGTATATACTTCGTAGCGTAAAAAGCTTTAACAGTTTACGTTCGAACGTATGCAATAATGAAAAAGTTAATTGCGCATACTGTGGACAGTTTAATTATCACCATATGGTCCACCATCTGGCAACACATGGATCGCGGAGCTAATAGGAAGGTTTACCATGAATTATTCTACTCTGTGCATCTCAATGAAGCGAGTGGACGGACGTTTATTCATGTTCCTAGCAGTTTTCAAAATCGACTAGCACAAATGAAATTTATCATAATTTAAAAGTCCCTTCGATTAATAGACGTCTTAAAGTCTGTTTTATATCTAGCAGAAGATTAACAATTTTTGTAGAAGTAACAATACTCAAAAACGTAGACTACCGCTCGAAAATATGTGAATACTTACCAAATGTCTAATAGCAACACCTAAACGTTATTTAACGCTAAACATTATACAAATGACAAGGCTCTGTTTATATTTATATTTTCTGCGATTTTGATTACAACATGTGCTTGGACAAATGAATTTAACGAATCAACTTCCAAGCTTCGTAATTTCAATAATTGTAAAATGAAATTTATTACATCAGTGATACGTGTAGTGTTCAGAATTTAAAATAGTGACTACATGAAATCGATATTTGTTACTTTCTTATGGAATATCTAACGTTTTAAGTTAAAAACTACATTCTCCCATGAATGAACGATGTGTGTGAACTTTGTAAATATTCCAGAGGTTTACGATGTCATCGAAAATGATTTATTCGATTACCACTTCGCACAGCGTCGGTTCAGGTTACAAGAGTACGAAATGACCCTTGTATTTTCCAGAAAGCTCTCTTTATTACCGTTAAAATGCTTTGTCGAACTTACGCCCGGGTTGTCTGACCGTGTCTCCTGCCTTTTCGAAACGCTCGCCTAGGTTATAAAAGGCTGGACAGGAAAACAAGCATGGAAAATGTCACGGCCTTGTCTCCCAGTCTCTCCTCTACCTGCAACGTCTCTATAAATATAGACGGGTTAAACAATTTCCCCGACAGACACACGCTCGCGAGCATCGAACGTAAAACGATTTTTTAGGCGTACAAATCGTCAGATTTTCTGCGAGGACGCATGCTACTCGAAATTGTTAACAAAACGTTTCTTTCATCCTATCGCAGCCCTCGGTTTTACTGTTTAAAATAATATTAACCCTTAGCACTCGGAGTCGTCACTAGAAATTGCTGTACCATCATTCAACAAATTGGTTAGATTATTAAATATGTTGGTATCTAATCAGTTACTAAACATTTAAGTATTATACGAGGTATTATATCAATTTCATATCCATAAAATTAAAAATGAATGATATAGAAGAATTTATTGTTATTCTAGCTGAGAAATGTTTAATTTTCGAGTTCATATAGCTCCGATTGCAAAGGGTGAACCATAGGGGAGGAAGATTCAATTTGCATTCTACAATCTACTTAAAATTGCTATACCATTATTGAAATAAATTGTTTAGAGTATTAAATATGTTGGTATCTAATCAGTTACTAAGCATTTAAGTATTATACGAGGTATTATATCAATTTCATATCCATAAAATTAAAAATAAATGATATAGAAGAATTTATTGTTATTCTAGCTCAGAAATGTTTAATTTTCGAGTTAATATAGCTCCGATTGCAAAGGGTGAACCATAGGGGAGGAAGATTCAATTTGCATTCTACAATCTACTTAAAATTGCTATACCATTATTGAAACAAATTGGTTAGATTATTAAATATGTTGGTATCTAACCAGTAGACTGCGGATCTTCGTGCAAAAGAAAAATTGTCTGCATCGATTGCAAGAAATAGAAACAAAATTGAACGTTTCTGTCGTCGTAAGATTTTTCAGTAATTTTGAATTTGATCCTTTCCACTTTGTTATAAATGCACGAAGATATCTAATTATTACATAGTAAAGAATGTATATGCAAATGTTTCCTCGAGGGTCCAATTACCCCGTTCGACAGAATGCTTTCAGCGAGAACGATAGGGGAAGGATTGTTCCATGCAAATGAAGAACAGGAGAAGGAATCCTTTATAAACGGATGGCCTGCTGGTAGGATGAAACGTTCGGATAGCAGAGGTTTCGGGTAACGGGTATTCGCGTAACGGTGTTTCAGGATACTGAAAAATCTTGAGCGCCGTGTTTAAAGCCTTCTCCCCCTCCTCTTTCTTTCCCTCTCGGTCTTGTTTCCCATTTATTTTTTGTTACCTTTATATCTCGTCAATCTTCGTGCATTCAAATGGTTGTGCTGCTCCCGTTCCCTGGCATGGTGGTGTCCGGTCTTATCTCCTTTTGTTCCTCCAGCGTGGCGCACGGAGCGAATTCAATGTCAAAAGCGAGATGAAAATAGCCGGACGCCGAGTGAACCGAGAAAGTGACTGCACGCATATCGATCGCAGGTTTAGGGTTTGTGCAAATACGAACGACCCTAGAATAAGGACTCTTAAGAGGCTGCGTACGTCTAGTAAGTCGGATCGATTGTAGTTTCAAATAGTACGATAGATTATGCTGCAAAATTACACTGGACTTTTTGATTTACTTATTGAATAATCAATAGACTGCCGATTTTATGCATTTGTAACAAAACTTGGCTCGTACAATATAAAGCAGTGGACATGTTAAAAGTATTTAAGGACATCAAGGTATTAGTTTCAGCTTAATAGGATAATTAAAAGAAAAGTACAATATTTATTTGGCTCCGGTGTCCTGCAATTATTTTCCTAAATTATTGTATATAGATTGAAAATAATATAACAGCATCTCTAAATTTTTCGAATATTTTTGCTGTGTTCAATTTACACCTATTATGTTTCTACTATAACGATTGTGTCAAGTGATATAAATCAAGGTTTCCTCGATGAATTTTCGACATCAATTTGCTTAAACAAATGCGAAGAGTTCGTTTAATCCTAGAGTTTCTCTTATTATCGGAAGTATCGATTGATTCAATTGTGTCCTTCCGAGTGCAAGCTTTTCATTGTAAGCCGGTAAAACAAATAAAACGTTAAAGTGGTAGAATAGAAGAAAAATAAAAGATAATTGATTAAAGTCGCCCCTCAGACAATTCAGCAAGCGAGGAGAAAACTAATGCAATTTTCTGCTTCTCTTGGAAAAGCGGAGTATATCTCTCGGCGAGTCCTTTTTTCGTTGACAAAGCTTTTGTCAACTCTCTTTTCTTTGAACTTTTAAAGTCTCCTTACGCCAAGGCCACGGTTTCGCGGAAAGTCCCGCGTGTATTCAGCCGCAGAGGTTACCGCTGTAAATTTCAATGCAGTCCGAGAAAAAGGGGACTTTATTATTACGTTTACGAGGCGGAAGTTTCACAGAGTTTCAAATTCCCTTAAGAAATTCCTGCGTTTGTCTTTTGTTTCGGCCAGAAACAATTCACGTGGAAAACGTACCTATAGCATTGCCTCCGAGGCGTGAATCCGAATCGTCTTAGAAATTTCCGTTCGTGTACCGCTTTCCACTCTGTTGCAATAAGCGGTCATTATGCTTCGTTATGAACTGTATTCTGGACGGGGATCCATTCTTCCGTCGTTTGTTTACCGGTGCAACTTTGGACCGTGAATTCTTTGAATATACCACCGTTTTCGGATTACGGATTTTCCAATACTTCATCCTGCAACAATGGCATAATTCCTCCAACGCTAGATTTGCCGAGCACTAAAAGCGACTATTTTACATTAGCTTATCAAAGTGACAAGAATGTGGCTATCCAAATTTTTAACAATTTCAATAATCATAGTAAATTTCTCTTGCTCTCTCTTCTTCTGCTTTTATCGGAATTCTACTGACTTTTTACTGTCGATGCACAAATTTCAAATTGCATGGGGAGAAAATTGCGCAAAACGACAAGGATGAAGCTATCCAAATTTTTATTTATTTTTAAATATTTTTTTTATACTCCTATTATTTTTTATTTATTTTAGAATAGAATATATATTTATTATTATATATAATCCAAGAAATTTGTAAATTTGTACGTTTCACCACACTGGGCTTCGGAAAATCGTAGATTAATGACAATATAATTAGTAACAGCGACGACGTGATAAATATTGGATTTTGTACCAGTGTTCTGAATGCATCATTGAATTACATAACGTAGTAATATACATATAAAATTTCATTCTTCATGCCTCGTGGCTTGTCCTCTTGTTTGAGTTATGTAAGTTCCTTTCTACACTTCGTGTGATAACGTTTTGTAAATACGCCTGATAGGTACTGACACAGATAGATTCTCCGTGAATTCATAGAATCAAGATTCTCCAGTGGGCAATTTTACGAAGAAAATCCTCTGTGATGAGTTTCAAGCTGTTACCCTTCGCACAAAGGTAGTTACAGGGTGAGCACAGTTTAATGAATTATGCTCTGAAAAAATTCACGAACATTCTACTTAATAGCACACACGACAGTGAATTATTTCAGAATTTTTTGTTGTAGAATCGATTAATTAAAAAATCCGGGAGCCTAAAATTGCCGATTTCGATTTCACATTGAAGTTTTCTTTTTTCTAGCGTCTACATGACTCACTCACAATTTGCATCAAACATTTTTATCGGTCCCTATTCATTATACTATTATAAATGTCAGCAATAGTATTTTATAATTTTGTGAAAAGAGATTTGATTATATTTTATTTATGATCACAATTAAATTCACAAGACTTTTTTGACTGACTGACTTTACTAACTCTTTTAACTCGCATACGTAGCCAGAAAATAGAAACGTGTCAGTATTTTTTGATACGGAACTGGCGTATTCGTTCGCGCAGAAAACATTTTCATCGGTCCCTATTAATTATATTGTTTCAGATACTAATGTCAGCAATAGTATTTTATAATTTTGTGAAAAGAGATTCGATTATATTTTATTTATGATCACAATTAAATTCACAAGACTTTTTTGACTGACTGACTTTACTGACTCTTTTAATTCGAATACGTAGCTAGAAAACAGAACCGTGTCAGTATTTTTTGATACGGAACTAGTGTATTTGTTCGCGCAGAAAACATTTTCATCGGTCCCTATTAATTATATTGTTCCGGATACTAATGTCAGCAATAGTATTTTATAATTTTGTGAAAACAGATTCAATTATATTTTATTTATGATCACAATTAAATTCACAAGACCTTTTTGACTGACTGACTTTACTAACTCTTTTAACTCGCATACGTAGCCAGAAAACAGAACCGTGTCAGTATTTTTTGATACGGAACTGGCGTATTCGTTCGCGCAGAAAACGGAACCGTTTCCCGACATGGAGGAGCGAGCAACAAACGTCAAGCAACAAAGATCAAGAAAAGCTTGGTCTACCGAGAAATCGGTTGCGCGTGGGAAGAGAGCGTTTGTGGAGAGAGAGCGGACGCGCGTCGGTCGTCGATGAATGAACTTATTCCGCGTATCAGTTGTGTCGCTTGAACAGAGAACTTGTATTTTTCAACGATCCGGTTGCGTCTCCGGTATTCCATCGGACCGTACCGGAAATTGGTGACAGGAACGCCGATACACGTCGAACGTCATCCGCGGCCTCCTACACTCTCTCTTTCTCTTCCGCTTTACATCGTCAAGGTCACTGCTAACATTCCCTTCGACGGCTGTCGGGAAAGTTTCCCGTTTACGAATTTACCGTAACCGATAGAAGAAACGACTCTCGCACGTGCTCCTTTTCATTCAACTCACAATCGGCGTTTTAAACGATTTCTTGCGGCGCGGGGACACATAGTGTCCATCGAGTGCGGCGATTCTGCGGTTATGCCGAACGGAAATCGACTGGACACAGTAATCGATACGAAAACCGACTTTTGGGAAAACCGAGCTACAGTCTCGGTTTCCGATAATTCTCTTTTCGGACGGTCGGGTTTTCACTTATAGGAAAGAGAAGCAAAATGCAATTAAACCTTAGACCAGTGGTTAACCTTTTCCAAGTCAAAGTCAATGATTGTATGAAAAATTTGCTGAACACCAAAATTTATGACCCAAAAAACAAACAGAAACGTCCGCGTAGAAATAAATATATTTTAGAAAGTATATTATTGAATATATTTAATACCAACTGACCCGACACACGTTGTCCTGTCCAAATTTCAATAAATTTGTTTGTGATGATTTTTTGAATTTGTGAAAAGCTATTGGAAATGTGCAAGCAAAGTAAAAATGAGAAAGAAACGTATTTCTGAGTGATCATTGTATCTATTAACGATCGTGGCCATGGATAAAAAAAGTACTTCTATCTATTCCCGAGTTATTTTTATTCAGACTATTACGAAATTTTTTAAAATAAATTAGCCAATTCGATCCAGCCGTTCTCAAGCGATGCGCTTACCAACGAACAGCATTTCATTTTTATTTATATAGAAGATAGAAGATTATTTATATAGATATTTCGTGGAACACCGGTTAACCAGTGCTCTAGACTGTAAACGTTTCTACAATAACTGTAAAGGTGTATCTTCCATATCCGATGCAGGTTCTAGTTAATCATAAAGTTCTCAATCAAATTATTGATGAATAATTTGTTGAAATAAGCATGGAGGAAACTTGCTTAATTTTTACAAACCGTTCGCAATTGTAACAACTTAACACAGGCTAGTTCACCTGTCTATGATTGAACAATCATTTTCAATCCTCCCCGACGCGACTCGTCATCAAACACCGTTGTCCAACAGGCGTGCAGTTTGTTGATAAAACCTCTCTGTGGGAGAAATCGAGAATAATGAAAGGTTCCCGGATAAAGGAGGAGGAGAATCGCTCGTTTATTCGCAAAAGCCACCGCCTTGGAAAACCTTAATTCCCCCTTTGGCAAGATAGAGAAAGAGAGAGAGACAGAGAGACAGAGGAGAGGGAAAGTAACCAGTAATTTGCTTCTGGGTGACGGAATGACAGTCATCAGGATTTCGCGGCGGGCAGTCGCATTCGCAATGCTCCCCGGCAGCGAGCATTACTCTCCTCCTAGGTTGGAATTGTCGGCACGACCCACGTGTTGTGCCAATCGTGTGCCTAACAAGGATCTCGAAGGACGCCGGGTTTCCTCAAACTTTCCCACCTATCGGAATTCTGCGCTCCGACATCTGTTTCGAATTCGTTCCGCAACCGAGAGAAGAGAGACGCAAATTAATCCCACAAATAGAACGCGGTGGTTACCAAGCCGCAGTTGTCGAGGGAGGAAGACCGAGGAGGGTGTGGAGGCGAAGGAAAGGGGGATGGAGACGACCGTATTTTCCATCCTTCCGGAAAATACGAGCGGACGACCGCCGTCGCAGTTCAAGGATAGTGCTCTGACGTCTACGCGGCTTTGTCCTGAGTTTAGCCGAACCGCCCGTAACGCCGGGTGGTCGTTAAAGGTGGAGTCTCGTACAGGGTGTCACAAAGTTATATGTCGCGGACACCATAGCGCAATTCTACACCAGTTCTTCTAAGGAACCCTGCGCAGAGTTGACCATGAAAGTGTAAGAAAGCATGTTAAAAGAACCAAACGTTTTTTAAATCATGTTCTACTGAACATGTGAACCAATTTTATAAGAGGAACCCTTTTATTTTAACCCTTTGCACTCAGTTCTCCCCTCTGAGGCACCACTAAAAATTGCTGTACCATTATTCATACCGTTGTCCGAGGGTTAAAAACAATTTTGATTTTTTGCCTTGCTTATCACGTTCAAGGTCAATTTTGCGGGAGGTTCGTAGTGTAATTTTCAAGTAAATCGGGGGTGTAGAGTCGCGCTATGGTGTTGGCTGCATATAATTTTGCAACAATCTGTACACTGTACGGGGAGACCAATTTTGGTTTTTATCTTGCTTTCAAGATCAATTTTACGGGGGGTTTCTAGTGTAATTTTCAAGTAAATCGGGGGTGTAGAGTCGTGATATGGTGTTGGCTACATATAATTTTGTGACACTCTGTACACTGTACGGGAAGACCAATTTTGGTTTTTTATCTTGCTTTCAAGATCAATTTTACGGGGATTCGTAGTGTAATTTTCAAGTAAATCGGGGGTGTAGAGTCGCGATATGGTGTTGGCTGCATATAATTTTGCAACAATCTGTACACTGTACGGGGAGACCAATTTTGGTTTTTATCTTGCTTTCAAGATCAATTTTACGGGGGGTTTCTAGTGTAATTTTCAAGTAAATCGGGGGTGTAGAGTCATGATATGGTGTTGGCTACATATAATTTTGTGACACTCTGTATACACTGTACGGGGTTTCACCATAAACTCCCCCGTAATCCCACTGCTGGGCCCCCCTTCTCGCACCGTGTCCTATTCGCGACGACGATAATTGGCTAATTAAGTCACCCTCACGCTCGACCGTTGCCCCCGCTCGCCGGTGTTCCGGTAATTCACTTCCAGGCATCTCTTCCTGTGACACAACAATGTAGGTCAATCGACGCGTGTGCCATAAACTGTCGGGCTAGGTGAATTCACTTCACGCTTCCGATCATCGTTTCACTAACCGGCTGCCGCGTTGCGAAAATTCGTTAACCGGATAAAGAGCTTTTCATCAGGCCGGACCGCGAGATCTTTATGCGTTTAGGCCGCGCGCGGAATTTTCGAAAACGCGCGATCCTACGTTGGCAAATGTTGATCGCGTTTTTCCTTGGGTTTTTTGGAAATTGATCGATTAACCGGCGCGGCGGCTGTTCAGGGACTGTTTCATACTTCTGCTATTCACGAACGAGGATTAGTGGAACAATTATTTGATTGTAGACTCTCATAAAACGAGATAGAACAACTTGTCAATCAAATTCTCGCAATTGACGCTTTAACGGTGAGAAAAATTAATTTTGTACACTCGAATGGATGTTTAAAAAGTTTCAAGCTCTGCCGCAAATCTTATTCATTTATTAATAGCTCCATCGTGGTAAATATAAGATAGAGAACGCATTAGATTTCCATATTAATTACGCTCTAACCGCATAAAGGTTCACAGTCTAGTAACCATCATTGTTCAACTTCGATTCGCCAGAGTTCCGTGCAACGAGCTTGAAAAACTGATTTGTTGGGCTCAGAACTGCATCGATGCACTTTTATAGCCTACTACCGTTTCCTCTTTTCGCCTTGATGCACTTTTAAACTTGATTGGACTTTCAAACGATCTTCTCCTAATTCTCTTACCATCAGCTTTTTGAAAGTTTCGCTACCTTTTTGTAGGCTTGAAATTGTTCCTATCATGTTCATATTCTTTATCAAAAAAATATATATATTATATTATTCTATTTTTGGACATATTTCATTCAAGTTCTGAGACATTTTATTCATTTATTCTTTTCTCATATTACATTATTATTCTATTTTTGGCCAATTTCATTCAAGTTCTGAAACATTTTATTCATTTATTCTTTTCTCATATTATATTATTCTATTTTTGGACATATTTCATTCAAGTTCTGAGACATTTTATTTATTTATTCTTTTCTCATATTACATTATTATTCTATTTTTGGCCAATTTCATTCAAGTTCTGAAACATTTTATTCATTTATTCTTTTCTCATATTATATTATTCTATTTTTTTTACCATATTTCATTCAAGTTTTGAGACATTTTATTCATTTATTCTTTTCTCATATTATATTATTCTATTTTTAACAATATTTCATTCAAGTTCTGAGACATTTTATTCATTTCTTCTTTTCTCGTTAATATCATATCTCTTTTGAAATTATTAATACTGCTGTTATTTGTTCAGTAAATCTATGAATGTTCCTAGCATATCCATATTTTTATAAAAAGTATACATATTATATTATTCTATTTTCTGGTCATAACTCATTCAAATTTTACAAACATTTTTTTTCTGTAAATCTATTGTCGAATAAAACCAGCGCACAATAATTTCGCTTGCGATACTCCCATGCAGTTTTTATTATACAGAATATTTAAAGAGATTGTATATGTATTCAGAAGAATTGTTTGAAAACACTGATTACTTTCTACCGCAAAAGATGCATATACATAAATGTTTTCGAACAATGTTTTACATCTACTATATATGTTCAACGAGATCACTTTTCGAAGAAGTAAGTGACAATTCCACAGTATATTTCGCTGAACGTAGAAGTCCAAGCAGAATTTTGTTGAAACGAAATTTATACGAGAGTTGGTTGATATCGTGGCCGATATTCGATGAAAATAGGTGATTCATTCGATAGTCGGAGGCGCATCGATACGATTATCGAGGTTGCAAGAGTCACAGGGATTTCCTAATCCGCGGATGTCGCAGGTCTACGATCGGGCTTTAATATTCACCCAAGGACGAGGCGATCAGGCAATTCATAGTCAGCGGAATGAATTAGCTGCACTTGACACGCGCCGGCCGGCCGTCCTAGCAGGAATTCGTAGTCAGCTTCCGTGCGCCAGACAGTCGAGCAGACTATGCAAATAACCTGCGAAACTGTGTGCACTCGGTGCACACGTGAAAGCAACATTACAGTGCAACGGTCTTGGTGCACCACATTCTCGCGGACACGTGAGTTCCGTACGTTCACAAATCTACAAGGTGTCTTGGAATCCTCGATCAATCCGCGTCACCGTTGATGCTCGTTATACTTGGTTGTCTCTCATATTTTTAGAACTTCAAATGACTTAGATCATCTTGATAATGAATTAAATAGTTGATCTTAAATTATGAAACGTACTTGGTTGTTTCTCATGTTTTTAGAACTTCAAATGACTTAATTCAATTGGAATTGAATTAAATATTTTATCTTAAAGTGTGAAACGTACTTGGTTATTTCTCATGTTTTTAGAACTTCAAATGACTTAGATCATCTTGATAATGAATTAAATAGTTGATATTAAAGTGTGAAACGTACTTGGTTGTTTCTCATGTTTTTAGAATTTCAAACAACTTGGATCATTTTGATAATGAATTAAATAGTTGATATTAAAGTGTGAAACGTACTTGGTTGTTTCTCATGTTTTCAGAATTTCAAATAAGTTGGATCATTTTGATAATGAATTAAATATTTGATCTTAAAGTATGAAACGTACTTGGTTGTTTCTCATGTTTTCAGAATTTCAAATAACTTGGATCATTTTGAAAATCAATTAAATATTTGATCTTAAAGTATCAAACGTACTTGGTTGTTTCTCATACTTTAAAAATTACAAATAACTTGGATCATTTTGAAATTGAATTAAATATTTGATCTTAATGTGTGAAACTTACCGGGTTCTAGAACTTCACAAGAAACTTACAAATATGGATGCATGCTTCTCATACCTTCAAATGACTTGGACCATTTTCAAAAATGAATTAAATGTTAAACTGTAAAACTTCGCAAGAACCTTACATACGGATACATGTTTTTAGAATTTGAAATGGCCATTTTCAAAATTAATGTTTTACCTGAGAAGTGACTTATCACTAGACTGTGGATATTTATGCAAAATAAAAAATGTTCGCATTGATAGCAGGATACATGAGTCAAATAATATAATGATATATACTTTGTTAAATTATCCTATCAAGCTAAAACTAATACATTGATATCCTTGAACATTTTTAACATGTCTACTATTTTAAATTGTATACATACCCATTTTTATCATAACATTTTTAACATGTCCACTATTTTAAATTCTATACATACCCATTTTCATCATAACATTTTTAACATGTCCACTGTTTTAAATTGTATACATACCCATTTTCATCATAACATTTTTAACATGTCTACTGTTCGAAATTGTACGTGCCCATTTCTATCATAAATGGATAAAATCCGCAGTCTACAAACTGATAAATTTTAATTAATTTCAAAATATTCATTTTCTTCGGTTTCGAGAGATTCAATTTATCTGTTTGACGTTCAGTCCAGTTTATTCCGAGTATATAAAAATGATTTTGAAGATGGGCGGGTTGTATCGCGGAATAAATCCGTCGTATCCTTCCATACAATTTTGGTCTTCCCCTGTTAGATATTTTTTCACGGTACCCCGTGTAGAATGGTAGCACTGCCGCGGCCGCCGCCGCAGCGTATCCTGCATGTACACGCGTATACTTAGGACATCTCGAGCCTGTGTACAGGAGTTACCCGTACATAAGCCTGGATCCCGTTCGTCGGCTACGTCGGGGAAATATACGGACTCGTATTTGCCGATATTATCGCCACCTTAAGCCCATCTCCTGGGCTACGTCTCTCTTTTTCCCCCAAGAGGCTTCTAAATATTGATTCGATAGAAATTATGTATGGCAACGGAGCAACGACTCCAATGAATCTTGCAACCGTGTCGTTCGCGCTCGGGACCAATAAGAATTTTTTTCTGTATCCACTTGAGTATCCGTTCGAGATACTGGCCTCCCAATTTTCCTTAATTAATTTCCACGGTTAATCCTGCGAGACCATGCTGCAGAACCTGGATCATCCAAGACAAAATGGAAAATCCCTCCTTCGTGCACGGTTAAATGATGAAAAAATATTTCAGAAATATAATCTCCTTCCTGAAACAAAATAATAGATTGACTAACGAGTTAATCCTTTGGACTAGAAGCAATTTTAATTCCGAAATCAAGATACACCTTTGAACCTAGAAGATCTTCATTCGATAGAATATTTTTCAAAATTTTTCGAAATTTTCAATCCTGAAAAAAAAACAAACATATAGTATACTGATCCTTTTGTTATTACGATAATTAAATTGTTCATCTGCCGTCCTTTCGACGATTTGCATGAGCTAGTTTCTTTCATAATTTCAAACTAATTGTTACTTGTCTAGCACCGCGATAGTTCATGCGAAAATATTAATGAACACTGTTGCGAAAAGTATTATAACGCGATTCACACGATTCTGGCGGAACAAATTGTGAAATCGCGCAGTACGTCGTTACACTTGCGAAAATGATTTTGTTCTACATTTTAAAACAGAGTGTCACACTTTTTCTTTCGAATGTTGCTACTCGATGGCAATCTTTTACTATTATTGAGTTTGCCAATTGATATTAGTGCTTTGACTGGCCACGTTGGTCGTATGCAATACTTATTTATCAATCTGAAACTTATGTTCCAACACGATGCATTAAGTGAACCAAATAACGTTCTGAAATTCGTCAAACGCCTTTACAATTTTGTATTTCACGCAAGAATTGTTGCCACGAATGCGTCAATATCCGCGGTCCAATTATGAAATAAGTTGTTCCGATTTTGTGCGACTTTCACGGGAACCAGTGAACGTGTAAATCCGATTTTTTGTCACGCATAAAAGTCTGGAAAAAAATCGGCTGGCCAGAAAATTCTGTGACGGCGAAACAACGTTGCATTATACTTAATCTGCTGCAACTCGACGTAACGTTTTATTTAATTTCGCGTCCTCTTTTGTCCGGGAGAATTTGTAAATTTGCGCGAGCAGCGTCAGTCTATTTGCGACACGGCCGTTTGTGTACCGATCCGTGAGTTTCCCGGTGCCTTTTCAAAATCACTGTGCACGGTAACCTATTTACGTTCATCTCGAAATCAAAGTTCGAGGGAGCATGCCGGCGTGTATTCATTTCGAATTCATTTGGGTCAGCCGAGAATGGTTTTTTCGCTGCGCATCGTTGAAACTCCGACGCCAGGTTAATGGCATAAATGGGACCCTATCCTGTTTTTTGTTAGACACGAACACGTTCGCGTGAACACACACATGCACAATAAACAGTCGCGAAATGGTTCCGGATAGTTAACCCTTCGCTGCATAGTGTATCATATCTGATACAGTTAACAAATCTGGTATACAATAGTAAACTAATAATGTGTTTTCTTACTGTGTTTATTTTTACTGAAAATTGTTGGTTGAATCTTTTATCAATATTTTTCCCTTAAAACACAGAAACTGACCTTCTTTCAATTTCTTCATCCCAATTTAAAAAAATCGTGCACTGAAGGATCAACGTTTCTTCTAAATTTTAGTATTTGACCAATCCATTTTTTAAAGAATGAAATTCTAATTATAACCACTGTTTTACCATCAGTAAAGCTGCAAGTGTTTTTCTTTCTGAAACTCCGTGGTTTCAATGGTGGCCTAAATTAGGCTATTCTCCTCTGAAAGCAGCAATTAGACGAACACAACGGCGGGGCTAAAGCTGTAAAAGGGTCAATCATTTTTCCAGGCCCTCAATTAACGGTTTTGACAGAAACGAGTCTTTCCTTGTAGAACATGGTCGGGACATGGTAGGAAATGGTTCCGAATATAATGGCCCCGCGTCATCGAAGGAGCTAAACTTGTTGATGGGCTATCGATACGGTATCGGCGATCATTAAGTGCATTCCTGCAGCGGCAATCTTTTGCTTCGAATCGGGCTGTCCTGGTAACGAGGAGACGCGCGTCAGGCGTTTGTCCGCAAAACGGACCGCATCGGCAACTATTCCACCAATAATGGCCCTTTCTCGCCGGTAGATAACGAGCAAACGCGGTCTCGTCATTGTCCCGTTCAAATGGAACCGCTGTACCCAATTTCTCGAAACGGGAGCCTCCCGTGGATCACCCTCGAGCCGTCCTTATCCCTCCGTGTTCCGAGTGTCCGCCGAAAATTGCCGAGAGTATGATGGAACGACGGACAGTCGGCGATTTTTCTTAAAACTGGGACAGAAATCAGCACGGGTTGAAGAGAACATATGTGTCCATAATTATCCTGTCCATAAATATCTCTTGTTTCGAGATATTTTAACCCTTGCTGCATTTCAACGAGCCGCACTCGTCACGAATATTTTAAACGAAGTCTAACAAATATGAATGTTACGCATTTCTTTCTAACTGAAATAAAATTTAATTAAAATTTTATTTGAGTAGCCATATAAAAAACAAAAATTTTATTTCTTCTTCTCGATATTTGCCGAGATAAACACTGTTAATTACTGTAACTGTAAAGAAAATAATACGACAAGGGGTTGAAAGGAAAGAATAACACTAAATGCATTTCATATAATTTTGAAATAACAAGCACTATCTGTCGGTTGATTTTTGACAATATTTTAAGAATTACATTGAATGAATTTAGTTTAAAATAATGTAATGTGAAATAATTGACAAACTCTTCTTTTCATTTTGACTTGGACTACTTTCATAATTAGCGTATTGTATGTATGTATAACTTTATTGATTACCCTTGGGATTACAACCTTTAGCCATCATTTCCATCTTCTTCTTTATCTTCTCGTCGCTCTTAACCTATCCTTAAATTCTATCTTACAAATTAGCTTATCACCACACTTATCCTAAAATAGAGAGAAAGAGAAACCTATTTATAATAATCGCTATTTACATATATATGTCTTTATTGAATTCCCCTAAGGGTTTCAATTCCAATACTGCATATTTCTCCATTTTTCCCTGCTTCGCTCTTATCCTCTATCCTTAAATCTAACTTATTAACTAACTTATAACTATCATATACTATTTACATACAGAGAGAGAGAGAGAGAAACGCTATATACAAAAGACTTATCCTATATATACAACATTTACATTATTTACAATATTTATTTGTTGTAATCGCTATTTACATTAAGTCTTCTTAATAATTAGTGTATTATATAATTAGTTCCATAATTTTTCGGGCCAAATTGTACCCAGAAGGAGTAGACCCAGTAAGAGTGGAGTCCTGCGTCCTCTGGAGAATGATGAGACCGCAGAATGTGAATGAATTTAGTTTAAAACAATATGATGTGTAATAACTGGCAACCTCGTCTTCTTTTAATTTTGCCTTGGACAACTTTCATAATTTAGAGTATTATATAATTAGTTCCATATTTTTTCGGGCCAAATTGTACCCAGAAGGAGTAGACCCAGAAAGAGTGGAGTCCTGCATCATAAGGAGAATGATAAGACCGCAGAAAATGAATGAATATAGTTTAAAACAATATGATGTGTAATAACTGGCAACCTCGTCTTCTTTTAATTTTGCCTTGGACAACTTTCATAATTTAGAGTATTATATAATTAGTTCCATAATTTTTCGGGCCAAATTGTACCCAGAAGGAGTAGACCCAGTAAGAGTGGAGTCCTGCATCCTAAGGAGAATGATAAGACCGCAGGAAATGAATGAATATAGTTTAAAACAATATGATGTGTAATAACTGGCAACCTCGTCTTCTTTTAATTTTGCCTTGGGCCACTTTCATAATTTAGTGTATTATATAATTAGTTCCATAATTTTTCGGGCCAAATTTTACCTAGAAGGAGTAGACCCAGAAACAGTGGAGTCCTGCGTCTTCCGAAGAACGAATAAGACCTTAGAAAATTTATCGAGAGTAGATCGAACAGTATGCGACATGCACGTGAAATTCCGCAGGATCCGATAGCTCTCTCGAGTTTCCGTGGCTGGTGGATTTGCTATGAAGCCAACCGCGTTCGAGACCGAGACCGAGACCGAGACGGAGACACCGCACCGGAGCAAACAACTTGACTCTGTGTGCATGCCGACGAGACGTTATCGAAGTTCCATGTACCCGCATGCTCGCGAGGATTTGGTGCATGGAAAGTAAGCTTCTCGAAATAATTAGAGGATCTCGTGTCTCGAGCACGTATCAAGTGCAGTCTGCATTGTACGAGCCTCTTTAATCCGAACGCGCACTGCCGGTCGAACCCTCGTCCGAACCAAGTACGGATTACCTTCTCGATCTCGTGACAGTCAAGTTATTTTACTATTCCATGGAATAATCATTCTCGACGATTACACCGTCTAACAGATTTCAACTTTCCTTCGAAATTCAGTAAAACAACCGAAAAATCGTATTACAGTTTGAAACATTAACAATTCCAAAAATGGGAGGTTTACTGTTTAAACTTTTTCGAGGCAAACACTAGATATTTGTACAACAACCAGAAAACGTGTTGATTCTCACTATGCGATTCTTGTAGAGTTTTTCGGATTTAGCGTGAAAAATAATACAGTAGTACAATTTAAATTCTTCAAATTATATTACTGTTAAAAATTAGTTCTGCCCATTTTCATCATTAATGCATAAAATTCCTGAACAAGCCCCACCGATTACACGGTCCAACAGATTTCAACTTTCCTTCGAAATTCAATAAAACAACCGAAAAATCGTATCACAGTTTGAAACATTAACAATTCCAAAAATGGGAGGTTTTACTGTTTAAACGTTTTTCGAGGCAAACACTGGTCATTTCGATAGAAGATTCAGCGATCTTCGAATTGTAATAACATTTTCCAACAACCAGAAAACGTTTTGATTCTCACTATGCGATTCTTGTAAAGTGTTTCGAAATCAGCGCGAAAAATGTTTAATGTCTGAATATGTTTAACAGGTTGGAAATAATATAGTATTACATTTAAATTCTTGATTGTCTAAATTGTATTACTGTCAGAAATTAGACCTGTCCATTTCATCATAAGTGCATCAAATCCGCAGTATAATGATTAGCTTTGCACTTCAAAGTTTATAATAAACCTGTACACTGTAATATCATTTTATGTTCAGAAAGTTTACTAAGATCGGACATTTCACATGCAACAACCTGATATTATTAATCGCGTGGACAAGAAGTATGGTTTCCGTTGTGCTGTATTTTTTAAATATAATTGAATAATAGTTATGTAAAACGTTAAGACGGCAGTAGAGTGAAACGGTATTAGAACCGGAGCAACAACAGTCGGTTTCGATGAATAGGATTATTTGGCAAAGGCTCGGAGAGGTTTACGTTTCCATCCCGACAGTTTCTGGACTCGTGTGGTCCCGATAAGAGCGATTCGGTTACAAGATTAAGGAAAGTTACATGATCTGATAGGTCGAGGTCCCACACAGCGACCGATAATGATGGCCACTAGGATTATTTGATCTGATAAGGACAACGCACGAACACCCACTACGCGATACCGATAACCTTGGATATATAGGATCTGATAACCGCGAACCCAAATCTGCGGTGACTAGACAAGGACGCCTATCCTGACTCATCCAAGTCAGTGGATAGAACAGCGAGACTAGAGCTCGATAATTGTCCCAGACGACGCGACGTTTGGTGGAAAGGACCACATCGAAAGGTATAAGGGCAATTAGGTAATGAGTTCATGGTACTCCATGCCGGCACGCTCTCTTCCCTTCTATCCACCTTGCTCTCGTGACGCTTAAGGGGACATTACACTTTCTCGGGTCGGAAGAATCGACTTTTTAGAAAGTATCATATATCGATAATACTCCCTGAAAATTTCCGAGGAAAATTCGAAGCACTTTCGAAGTTATAGACGATTATAGCAGACATAGCTGAGTTTGCACGATGATGGCACCCTCAGTATGTTCATCGCGACACCAAGAAAAAAATTAGCATCCTAATGCGGTTCAGAGTTTTCAGGACTTCGTTATGCATAGGGAAAACGCAAACGTGTAAATTAATAATTCATCCTTCAGAAATAATGAGAAAAGATTGCAACAGCGTAGTCCAGAGGGGAATGACATACTCGGCTCGTTTGCGGCAATGTTGTGCGCTGTAATAGGACATTAATTTCTTAGTTGTGTATGACGAATATATTCGTCAAAGAATAAAACTACAATATCATAATATAATATAATAATATATGATATAGTAGAAGGTGGTATAACATGTTAGAGAACATAGTATGTACATACATATATTATATCACAATATAATATAATTTGTCAGAATATATTATATATTTTAAAATATATCTACTAGAATATACTATCGGTTTTGCACTCGAAATTCAACCTCATGCAAATCAATTTCACCCATTAAAAATATTTAAAATTAATTATTTATTTATTTAGATTCAATTATATATTAATTTAGACACGCATGAACGCTGTCGTTACTGTCAGTGAAATATAAGAACCCCAATCCCCAATACGCTTCAATAAATACAAAAGTATCTTAATTTTTAAATTACTCGGAAACTGGCTACAATGAATTAAGTTAAAGTTAATGAATTGGTAATTATTAGATTGCCGATCTTTCTGAAAAAATGTCTCCATCGATTGGAAGAAATAGAATCTACGTTGAATGTTATTTCTTTCGGTAATGATTTAAATAGAGGAGAAATCATGTATTGACACCTTCAATTTTAAAAGTTTCATCTCCTCAATTTCGTTGTGAATGCATCAAGATCCGCAGTCTAGTAATTACTTCTAAATAAGTATTTGATCATTACATTTGATTCGATTCTTTTACAAAGACTTACTTAAAAATCCTTTATTCGTAAAAGGTTGGAATTGATTTGCAAAAGCATAATATAAAACATAGTATAATATACTCAATATAAATATAATGTAATATACTAAAACAGGGTTAGTCACAGATTTTCAGATAAGATAATAACGACTCATCAGAATCAACTTCTGCGCGCGGTGGAAACGCATAATAATATGGTCGTCGGATAAGAAATATTGTATTCTCTATGGAGTTCCATGGTCATCCGAACAATAGTCAGCTCAGTGGATTATCCGAATGTGTACACACGATAAATATTATCATTCCGCGTGAACACGCGTTAATTCGACGCGTTAGCTCGAACGAGAAAGTACTAAGAGGAACCGGGTGAATCAAACCCGCATGCATCTCTCTTGACGAGTTTCTACGATGACAAGGGGGGCCGATGAAAGAGACACGCAGTCTAGGGTAAAGGCTTCAAGATAAACAGAGAGTCCGATGAATCACTTTCGACCGCGGCTTCACAATATTGCGTATCAGCAACCGAAGAAGAAGAAGGGGGTCCGCTAATATTATCGCGTGTTGAGAAATGCCACGGGGAATATAAATGGGATTGCCTTCGGCTGATGCCACCGCGCGAACTACGTGTAATCTCTGTTCTCGAGCATGATCTCTGAAACGTCGTGCCATGTGCTCGCGAATTGTTGATTTTCCTTCTAGAAGTCTCTTAGTGCTTTTACTTCTAGAAGTCTCTTAGTGCTTTTCCTCACAGAAGTCTATTAGTGTTTTTCCTTGTAGAAGTCTCTTAGTGCTTTTCCTTATAGAAGTCTCTTAGTGATTTTCCTTATAGAAGTCTATTAGTGCTTTTCCTTATAGAAGTCTCTTAGTGCTTTTCCTTACAGAAGTCTATTAGTGTCTTTCCTTGTAGAAGTCTCTTAGTGCTTTTCCTTATAGAAGTCTCTTAGTGATTTTCCTTGTAGAAGTCTCTTAGTGATTTTCCTTGTAGAAGTCTCTTAGTGATTTTTCTTGTAGAAGTCTATTAGTGCATTTTCTTTATAGAAGTCTATTAGTGCTTTTCCTTATAGAAGTCTCTTAGTGCTTTTCCTTACAAAAGTCTATTAGTGTTTTTCCTTGTAGAAGTCTCTTAGTGTTTTTCCTTATAGAAGTCTCTTAGTGTTTTTCCTTCTAGAAGTATCTTAGTGCTTTTACTTCTAGAAGTCTCTTAGTGCTTTTCCTTATAGAAGTCTCTTAGTGCTTTTCCTGTAAGGTTCAGCATATTAGTAGACTGCGAATTTTATGCATTTCTGAGAAAACGGAATAGATGAGGTACAATAGAAAACCGAAGAAATCAAACGAATTGAAGGAACTTTCAAACGAATGGAAAGAACGTCCACAGGACATGGCATCGGAAGAAGGAATGCATCTTAATTTAGCTTCTATTCCCTGTAATTGAGTTAGGAAACTTTTGAGTTATCAAGGTTGTTACGCAAGTAATTGTAAGTGTAATTAGATCATGTTCGGTGTCATTGTAATTAGAAACTCGAGACGAATACAATGGTAAAGATTTCGTAAGAAAAAAAGAATAAAAAATTAGAAAATTAGGCAGTCTTCTGCTTCGCTTGCATTAGTGCGAGTCTAAATGATACTCAATCCCTGACTGGTTCCAATGGGAATCCTCCCAGTGGTGGAGATAAAATTTGTACACTTACGGAGGGAATACTGCACCGTGGTTGACCCTTCACTGCATGATTATTTTAATTGGGATGAAAAAATTGAAAGAAGGTCAGTTTTTGTTTCTTATTTAAAAGAAAAATATTAAAAGAAATTAAAACATCATTTTTCGAAAAATAAACAGTAAGAAAACACATTATTAGTTTACTTATATACCAGATTTGTTAACTGTATCAGGTATGATACACTATGCAGCGAAGGGTTAAGAAGTTGAATGAAATAAGTTGAGCACTGATTTAATTATAGACAGCAAACGACAGTGATTCGACGGTAAAACGATAATAAAAGTGTAAAGGTATGCGAACGGCTGATACCTGACCGCAGGTTTAGTTTATTTTTGAGATCGGTCGCTTTCACCTCGTGTGCCCGCAGTTTTCCCAGGATGTTGGCGCGCGAGCAATCACGGCAATCACTTAAGAGGACGCTCCGTAGCGCTTTCACTATTCCCGGTATCGAGGGCTTGATTTACGGTGGTTGTTTAATTGCGGCATAATCGCGGTTCGTTCGCGGCTCGGTCGCCAGCCTCTTCGGGGCGTTATCCGGCCCTCGTTGCCGCCGCACGATCGCATTCCATCCCGTCAATGTGTATCGTTTGCTCCGGTGATCGAATCGCGGTTCCCCCTGTCATCGTAAGTTCAAGCACCCGTGTATGGCCTGTGATAATATTTAATCTGATTGTAACGCGATCCAGATTACCCCATCGCGCATCGCGCGTTGCCCCCGCCACAAAAACGAAGGAATTCTCTTCTCTAATACTGTCTCGCCGGAGAATGATAATGTAGATACATATTATGATCGAATATGCATCGCGATCAGAGTGCGGGACACATTATGGTCGGAACGGTATCGTTCCGATTAAGAAACGCATGTGACAGTCTAATGGATGGTAATTGCAATGTAACTGGGCTGTGATTGAACGCTGCCTTTCACGGTCCTGTGACTGACACAACGCGCAGATAAATTTTTGATATGTCCGACGAATCGTTTCAACTGTCACATCGCGAGAAAATACGAGCGAAACAAATTATTTGTATATTGTTATCAAGGTGTGATTGCCAGGCTGCAGGAAATACGATTTCAAGATACTATTATTTAGTCAAATTTGTTATCTACCGATCTTGTTATTTTTGCCTTTAATCATTTTCATAGAGGAGAAATCATGTATGTATTGGCATTTTCAATTTTCAATTTCATCTACTCAATTTTGCTATAAATGCATAAACATCCGCAGTCTATTATCCCATATTAATTGCTTTGCCAGAGCAATAATGGTTATTTTCGTCGAAATTTCACTCTGAATTTCCAGTTCAACCCTCGTCCGTTCCTCATTTCACAAACTGAATCTGCCCTCGGTATCAAATTGACACAGTGTCATAAAATAGAAAATATTACAATGTTTTTTTTTAGTCAAATCGATGAGTGAACACTTACATCTTAGTTTTTCCGCTTATGTGTTCCGTATTGAAAAAATAAAAGTCACATGAAGTTTCGGGAAAAAAAATTTACTTACAAATAACAAAACTGTATAACTTATTTCGGGAAGACTGTGTCAAATTGATACGAGGGACGGATGAGGGTTAATCCACTGTTTCATTATTGGGCCATTTATTCGAGTTACAGCGCTACGAAGAAACGTATCAGTTCTTATCTCACATATATTGTTACAGAAACATAACAAAGGAAATTAGTTTAAAGCGATGAGTCGCGATAGTCTCTCACGGTTTCTGTGTAGTATTGTTTTTTCCAAGCTTTTACGAGCTATGAACACACAAAGATCCTCTGTCTAATAATTACCATTGGATAGTATATGCGCTCCGCCACTAGCAATTAAATCGTTTATGCGTTTGAGATGAATGCTGATGTTTGCTGATGAAACAAAACATGACTCGTTTGCTAATATTCTCGGAAACGAGGTTTTATAGGCCAACTGACACTATTTATCATCTATCAATTATCGCAAACAGAACAAATTTTCAATTGCTTTTTCTATAGGCGAACATGTTATGAACAATTATATACTAGCTGACCCGATAGAATTTTTCCTGTCCAAATTTCAATAAATTTGTTTGTGATCGTTTTAATTACGCATATCTATCGTTCGAATCGTGAATTATTGTCTTGAGTTCATACAAAAGTCCCATACAGAAAAGCACTCACTTTTCCCGAATTTTCCATTTTTCCGGGCACTTTTCCAATTTTTCTTTCCCTAAAAATCTTATTCGGACTACTACGAATGTATTTTCTTTTTTAAATTAGCCAAAACGGTCCCGTCGTTGTTAAGTGATATGCTTACCAACGAACAGCATTTAATTTATAGTTATATATATACCAGCTGACCCAAAAGACGTTGTCCTGTCCTTTCAATAAATTATGATTTTTGCAGTTACTCCGAATTTTCTGACTTTCCTTTCTAATTGTCTTGAATTTTGTTGCTTTGAAAAGTTTTCCAGGACCATAACGAACAAAACAAAAAAAGAATTACACATAGCCATCGTTCGCAATGGAATTATGGTGTTAAGTTTATACAAAAATCCCATAGAAAAAAGTACTTTCATTTTTTCGGGCAACTCTTCCAATTTTTCTTTCCCTAAAAACCTCGCACTATTACGAACATTAAAAAAAAATAGCTAAATCGGTCCAGCCGTTGTTAACCCTTAACACTCGAGCAGTGATCCAGAATCACCATTAAAAATTGCTATACCGTTATTGAAAATTTGGTTTAGATTATTAAATATGGTGGTATCTAATTAATTATTGAACATTTAGTTATTGTATGAGATGTTATACCAATTTCAGATCCATAAAATTTTAAAAATCATGAATAATGGAAATAGTCTAATTAATTAATTTTTGAGTTAAAATAGCTCCGAGTGCAAAGGGTTAAGTGATGCGCTTAGCAACGAACAACTTTCATTTTTATTTATATGGATATAACCTTTCCTTTAAATATCTGGAAACAAGAAACATATGACTTGGACCACTTTCATAATTATGGGCACATATCTCATATAGACTCATCTTGTGTTTCTCCCCCGAGTGTCTCACCGCACACTTTTCCGCCGTCTCTTAATCCACGGTTCGGTAACAAGGTTCGCTTACCATCTGAAAGGGCGTCGTTAGCAAACTACGAAAATAAAAGAGAGGTGTAACGGGGTGGTTACTCGCGTCGCCTCGAAATGTCCCTGTATCGTGTCGCACCGGTGTTTGTACATACTTATTTAAAACGGCGTCGACAATAGGCAGGCAAAGCCTGGGAAATGTCCCTGGTGAATACAGGTAACTCAATACAGACATCATTGTGCACGGGAGAATAGGACAGCGCGAAGAATCGGGAGGCGTGTGGCTGATTAAATATTTAACAAGGTGCAGCAGATCCTTTGTGCTCGAACAGCCTATCCCAGCTACACTGTAAATGACATTTTTCTATTGTTGAGGAACGATCGTTCTCCGAGCCGCGAAAAAGCCCGCGCAAAGTCATAATTAACAAACAATTTTGCAAACGCGACCATCGAGGCTGCGTCGACGCGTTCGCTGCCATGTTATTCACTCGGAAATCACAGAAATAATTGTCCCATTGCGATTATTAATTAATTAGTTAGTTGTTCAATTAATTCTACACATGATCTACCCTAGTCGCATTCATGGTTGTCCAACTATTGAGAGTTTTGTCTAGAAATATCCAACATTTATTTTTATTTATTTACTTATTTATTTATATATTTTATTATTATTACATACATATTATTTATATCAGTATATATATTATATATACATAATTATATATATATTTATTATATTTACATAATTATATATGCATAATTATATATATATTTATCATATTTACATAATTATATATACATATAATTATATTCGAGCTTACAATTATTATACTCGTGTAAAAATGTTCCCCAACATTTAAATATCGCACGTCTCACAGACGTTAGAAACGTTGCTACGATTAAAAACTTGTTAATTGTTCTTAGACTACGGATGTTCATGCAATTTTTAATTTTTCCAGGCAAATTTCAAGAATGTAGGAACAAATAAATACCTGTTTTCAGTGGTAGTAGCATGTATAGATCTAAAATAAATAAAAATTCAATTGAATTGTATAGAATTTTATATTCTAGCACAGAGTTTCCCATACTTTTATCTTATTTTTTTGGTTGATCATCACTCGCCTTTCAATACGAAGTAGAAGATCTTTAAATGAGTTGCAGTGTATAAAACCTTTCGAAATTGTCGCGGAACACCAATTTACATCCCATAGTTTTGGGAAACTCTGTCGTAGCATTTTTTGAAAATTTAAGAAGCCACAAATGCATAAAGATCCGCAGTCTAGTTATTAGTTAATCGGTTTGATCGTAAATCTAATTCGTGGTTCTGTTTCAGAGTGGTGAGGATCGCTCGAAGATGGGGTTGAAACGACGGCGCAACAAACCGGTGCACCGATGAGGTGATTAATTTTTCGGATAGGCGAGGTGGTGCAGAAGAAGATGATGACTGCCATGGCCAGGTTGCCTTGCAAGCAAACTTCGCCTTCGCAGCAGCCACGGGTAAACAATTTTGGGAACAGCCGAAACACGTACTGGGACATGCAGCCCAGGCATCCGGCACCTCCGTACGTCAGGAATCACCATCGGCACGTCGATCATACCGGTAAACATGCCCTTTCATTTATTAATAAACGCCGCAAATGTTTGTGTATCCTGGTAGCACGCGAGAACGAGCAAATCGCGATATAAACCGATAACTTCAATGAAGGTTACTCGAGTTTTTTTTTCTTGTTTTATTTTTACACCGCTAAAATAACCCTATAGAGGCTGCGTGCTTCTTTCAATCGCTTTTGAAGTTTTTTACATTCCTTTGGGTGGTGTTTCGAAGTCAGCGAGGGAGTACGAATTGATGCGACGAAATTACCCTCTTTCACGTGACTTGTGATAAATAGAAAAGATCACTCGTTCGTTCGTATAATCATGAGCAAAATTGAACCAATGAAAACGTATTCACAGAACAACATTTCTTATGCGTTTATTAACACATTACCGACCGATGATTATTACATAATTTTGAAACATCATGGTACATGGTTAAACACTTTTTAATGGAACCTTCAATAGCAACAGCAATCTTCATTGTGAGCTAACAAGTCACCCTTAATAACGTTATCTAAGAGTTTCATTTACGATTACAATGTGAATGAAAATTTCAACGCTTTCTTTTGGTACAGCACAATTATTGAAAAACCTATTAATAGGCTTCCGGTGGGTAAAGTGTTAAAATGGGATCGCGAAAGACTTAGGAGACAGCTGGTTTTTAATTCCTTTGACCCCCTTTAGACACTAGGGTTAAACATCATCACTTATACAAAGTCCCTCAATAATGTTGTATTTCCTACTTGGGACTAGATCAAATCGAATTACTTTCCTTTAACTACGGGATTAATAGTAATTAGATGCTTTCTTATTAAACGTTTCAGTAAATTAAACAACATTGTTTATATTCTATGAATTAACCGAACCATCTTTGCAGCTATGCAGGGTGTCCCAAAATGATTTTCCTTGAAAGGGGTAATTCCTGAGGTCATTTCAAGTAACTTTTTCCTTCCAATGGCCTCAGAAATCAACCCTTTTAGGGAAATCATTTTGGGACATCCAAAGCTACAAGGATGGTCCGAGTTAATTCGTAAATTATGATGATTTTGTTTAATTGACAGAAACGTTTAATAAGAAAGGATCTAATTGTTATTAATGTAGTCCTAACTAGGAATTTGCATGAACATCACAGTACCGAGTTCGCCCGAGGACGTTTCTGCAAATTCACGTTTCGAATCGATCAGGAAAGGGCTATTTTGATTCGCCAAGGTGCTCGGGTAGGAAATCACGTGCTACGTTATGGTTGATGGGCCTCGAGTGGAAGGGTCGACGCGTTACGTCGTCGGCAACGCGCGATTATTTTCTCCCCGTCACGCGTCGCCTTTACATTGACATTGAAGTTCAAAGCGTCCACGCGTTTCAAGACCAGTTTTCTTTTTTTACATTTCACGCGACCCCCGGGTACGCGAGGCGTAAGAAAAAAAAAGAACGCTGACCGTGGAAGAACATATTTTTACATCGGCGGCTATCGCGTTTCCTCGCTAAATATTCGCGCCTCGGCGAAAACTTTCGCAATCAATCATTTTCGGTAAGGGAGCCTTTTTCGGTCGTGCGTTTCCGGGAGGTATTCGACCGGAAATACAGTTTCCGAAAAAGTTTGTGTTTATTAGTATTATTATTTTTGTTTATTAGTAATTGCAGCCGGATCACAATTGAAGAGGACATGATTGATTAACACTAGAAAGACTGAAACTTAGTATATACCTATATTGCCCAAAATCAGTCAAAATGACTGCATTGTGAAAGAATAACTAATGATAAAAAAAATTTGTTAGAACAAGTATCACTGCATAAAGATTCGAATAACAAGTACTACTTTAGCTTATTGAGCAACTGCAACTTATCAAGTATTCGCCCAAATCGACAATTTATCATGTACTTGTGTGTTATCATGTGACGGTAATCGAAAAAAAATGAAAACTGTTATTTCAATACAGAGCCGAACTAGTCATATAAGAAATTTACTCAATTCAATAATAAGAGTCAATTGGTTATTTAAAATTTCCCAAGCAGTCAAAATGACTGCTTTTGGGCAATATAGGTATAACACACATATATATACCGGAAATGAAGGAGGGGGGAGGTAACTATAATTATTAATAAACGCATTTATATGTTGTACAAAAAGTCACAAAATTCTAAGAAATTGTGTCATTATATACATAAGTGTTTTTCTAATTGAAATTAAAAAGCAGTCAAAATGACTTTCTTGGGCAATCTAGTGTTAAAACTCGCGGACCGGAAGGAACGGAAGGGTTCGTTAATTAGGGGTCGCGAATCGATCCGCATGTGTAACGACTCGCGGTTCAGAAGACCGTTCATTATTCACGCGAACCGTGCAACCTTTCTCGGAAAAGTTTGTATCCTTGAACGAAGTCCCTATCGACCGGACAGTTTTATCTTCACCCTTCACCGTTAATTATCCGTTTTCGCGACAAGAAGGAAACACACTCGCACAGGCTATTAGTTATAATGATCTTCGATCTGTCCGAGTACTTATTCGCGCGCTCGCGTATCGATTACTATGTATCGCTCATTACAAAGTTTTTTAACGGTAACGCGTGTACCGTTCTTCATCTGTTCGCTGGAAAAATTAACAGGTTCGTTTCCGTGTTCGTTGATATTGATACATTCTTTTCTCACACCGGTGGGAATTCAGGCTTTAAAAACGTAACTGATAAAACGTGATATGTAGTTTACGATCTTAATCTGTTAGCATTTGATACTATCGGATAGCGGTGCGAAGGGACTTTATATTTTAATTGTATCGTGTCTCGCTTATTCTCTTTCGTAGGAAGAGAGAAATTGTTTATGCAAAGGAAAGTAATATTAACACAGAAACTAAGGAGTAATTAATTCTCCTTTGTAAAAACGACATCGGTGTTTTGGATTCTTGTTATTAAGAAGACTGTTATTTTCACAGAACGTTAACAAATACAATTTCTTGAAATTAATAGAACGCAATAGAATACAATCTTTTACAATGTTTACACAATTCGTTCAATTTATATACTAAGAAGTTGTTCGAGAAATAGATAAAACAACGGAATTCAATGTTTAGAAAATTCCGTGAGATGTTAAAAATTAAATGAGTGAATAAACGAATGCGATAGAATACAAATAATTCGTTCCACAGCTCGAATAACAATAGCACGTGAATACTTTTCTCGTTTATCACTAGACAGCGGATCTTTATGCAAAATAAAAATTTTCTTCCGGAATTGCAACAAACTGAAATAAAATAGAAATTTATTTTCTTTCTTAATATGTTAAATAGGTTGAAAATAACACATCAGTATTTGAAAATTCTTCTAATATATTTACTGTTTTAAATTGCACCTTATCCGCTGTCTATTAATCACATATTTCTTGCTGGTTGATAAAATTGCATTAGGTGTTTTCTAAAAAGCTTATAAATTGAAAACGTGAGGGAAAATTTTGGATTTCTAATGAAACAATTATCAAATGTCTGTTCAGTTGCGTATCTTTCGTTCGTTTGGAGAGATCTCTGTGGTATTAAAGGACGGGCTCGCGATGTTATCGTGCAACGAGGGCTGCAGGGATTCGTTGCAGTTCGAGTGCACCTTGCCACCGCTGCGTTCCACGCGTCCAGAGTAGTCTAGACACATTTCTGCCGCCGCGGAATCCGCAGTTTCTCGAGCTTCTGCTGCTTCATCTTTTTTCTTATCTCTCTTCCGCCGTTATTATCGCAGTCTGCGGTCGTTTCAAAAGAAAGTCTCGCACAGTGTGTCAAACACATGTCATCGGCTACCATGACCGACACGTGTGATTTGTAGCGTACGTAAACGTCGACATCCTCGCCAAGAAGCTCCGAAACGATTTCCGTTTTGAAAATAAGGAATAATATGAAAATGACGAGGTCTAATATTTCTAATATACCATTATTGAGACTTATTTCTTTGGGCATTTATTATAACTAGACACAGAAACCATACAAAACCATTTTCCTATTTTAAACAATTTTAATAAATTGAAAATAACATATGTGGACGTTCTTAAATCGTTATAATATTTTTACATGGGCACATTCTTGTTATTTGTATAAACTGATGTAAAATAGCCACCCTCAGTGCTCCGTAAACATAGTGTTAACAATTTTAATGTTTAGAAGATAATAAATCTCTAGATTCTTTTAAGTTTTTTACTGTTTCAAGTTGCACTTATTTTAAAAGTACTTTTTTAGGAGATTTTTATTTGTACAGTAAAATCGAGTCGAATTATTTTACGGGGTCGTTGCTCCAAAGTTAATCCGTTCTCGAATCCACGTAAATTGTACGAATTACGTGTTGTACTTCCTGGTCGAGCGAAACCAAGAAAGGGTGATATATCACGAGCCCACAAACGATGTCCCGATGTCAAGCTGCTAAGTGTCAAACACAAAACCAAACGAACCCCCGCGCGACGTAACATAGTCTTTTTTTAGAAAGTTCTTAGTTGAAGATCCCTCCAACCGTGTCAAGGAACCCGCGCTTCTTATAACCCTCGTTTGCTAACGCGGGGTTAAAATGGCCTATGCTATTTGTTCTACCAAAGAACGGATTCGTGTCCAATTATTTTTAGCAAATTCCTGTCTGAAACTAATTCTCCGTCACACGTCTCTGTTTTTGGTTCGTTCATCTCCTGCTTTTTTACCAGTGCAGACTGTTTTAATTATCTCCATCGATTCATTCAATGAAATGTGTTTTACTCTGCACGTGATTAAAGTTTAACTCAATAATTAATTAAAATCGTTAGATATCCGTGGAACGGTTCATGCAGCACACGCCAATATATCTATTTATACAAAAATCGCAATTCGTTTACAAAATTATTCGATATTACATTTTTCAACGGTATTGTGGCGTATAATAAAAATTTATTTACTTTAGTTCTCGTTCGTGTTGGGATATTGTATCATCGCCAGACCACGGGATCTCTGTGCATACTTTTATTGGAAAATCAAAGTACCAGGAAATATTATTTTAGAGAGTAATATCAATTTATTAAAAAATGATATTTCCTTTACACAATTGTTCAATATTGAAGTTTCAGTATTACTGCGATTTTTGATGTGATGATATTTGATTAACACACCGATTCGCAAATATATCCGCTTTTACGGAAGTGAAAGTTAACATGAAGAATGTAATTTTTATTTATTCCGTTTCAGAGAAACAGTTCCTTTCTTATTGGAATCGTTTTTTTATCGATCCCGTTTTATTCTTTATATAATTCCGTCAATTCGAAGATAAAACGCCAACGACTGTTCAGTTTTCTGGGACAGCGGATGCGTTTCCCTTACTTCCCGAAGCCATTGTGTTTCGACACCACGTTATTTCAGGTTTCTTTTATTGCCGAGTCATACTGTGACAAAAAAGTAGCGAAATGGGGAAATTGCAGAGTTTGCAACTTTGCTCAACCACGCCATTTATCTTAGACGACACATCAACTTTTTTTTGTCACAGATTCCTGTTGTTATTGAAGGCGACAGTTTCTTTTTTTAGTAATGTTCGGAAATAATGGTTTTAGAGGGAACGGGTTTTCTTTCATTAATCGTTGCGAACACGTGAACATTCCACTTTTTTGATCCGAAAAATTCTATCAGGAAATTCTGTCTCGATTCTCTTTTCATGAAAACGATGAACGAAACTAAAGATATAGTTTAACTTTTCGGAAATTGATTTTAATTCATAATTTTAGTATTCGCGATTATATTAAAAATAGACAAATCCACGAATTTCGAACTATTTATAATTTGTGAGAAGAACCATTAGGAATCAGAACGATAAATACATTTCAGACGTTTATAGAGACCAAGAAATGTGGCACGGCTCTGAGATAACATGAAATCATTCTGTTTGCCAGCTGACTACTCTTTTATCCAATTGAACAGATTAATCTGGCCCGAGACGTGGCCGAATTCTCTCTGTTCAACGTTTATATTAGAAATTGTGATGAACGATCACGATCTAATATTAACCTCCGGCGTGGCAATAATTCTAAATGCGAACAGAACTCTTATCATTTAATACACCCTTATATCCTTTTATATTTTATATTTGTCTTATTTCTTCTTACTTATAGTGATCAAAATTATCTAATAGTAACTGAAATGCGCTTGAGAAACTCACGTATAATCTAGTCCAAATATAAATTAACTAAACGTACAAATATATATTATTATTTCTGATAAAAATGTGAATGGTGAATTCAGGAATATCATTATACGATTTCCAACTTATCGAAATAATTAAAGAAAGCAAAAATTTTCTGATTGTTTCTTGCAGTCGTTACAACACTTAAATGTTTATTTAGAATAAAGATCCGCAGTTTAATAGTTTCGATCTGGTTACAAGCAACACGAGTGTCAGCGCGCATATGTATTTTATTCGAACTCGTTGTCGGCAGAATCAGACACTACTGATTGTCGTGGCAACAATCAATTGACGCTTATTCGTGCCGAGTGAGAGAGTATAAATACAACCATAAATTTCGTTTAACCCCCGAGGCTCGATGCGACAAGCCGCCTCGACTTACACGAGCGTTATTTGTTACGTAAGTTGTGATAACCGTTAAATGATTTACGCATGATGGACCCGGTGCATATCTAAAGTCAATGGGACAAAGTAAACAAACACACGAAAATTCGGTGCATCCCTCGTACAAACATTATCCTGCAAATGTTTGACGAAGCTCTTCTATTAAAACGAAACACAAATAACTCGTATAATTACCAAGTTCGCTGCTTATAATCCCATTATAAGGTAGTATGCACCACATTCCTCTTTAATTCGCGTTGGGCGCACACTTTTCGCGAAAATTCCGCGGCTGATTGCATATTTGTTCCAACGTGCTCGTGATATTGATCAAAATTGAACTGCATTTTTATAGTAAATATTAGGGGTGGGTAGATACCCGAAGATCTATGACTAGACTGCGGATGCAATTTTCAATTTTTCTAGACAAACTTTAAGAAAGTGGTATCAAATAAAGTTCTGGTTTCATTAGTAATAGCTAGACACCCGGATTTTATGCATCTATAATAAAATTGAACATGTGCAATTTAAAACAGTGAAAGTATTAAAAGATTTTTAGAGTATTTATATATTACTTTCATCACATTAAAATTATTGATGAAGAATATAGATTTATATTTAGCTTCTGCATCTTGCAATTGATGCACAAACATCTGGAGTCTAGTAACAGCATTTGTAGATCCAGAATAAATAAAAATCGTACTAAACTCTGTTGAATTTAATACTCCAGCATTTTTTGAACATTTTTATGAGCCTCTTATAAATGCATCAAGATCCGCAGTCTACCTATGACGTTCGGGTAACCGAACATTTAATAATTTTCGAGTATCTCCCACCTCTAGTAATTAAACCCTATCATTAGGAATATTTTGGTGTAGCTATATGACGTATTTCACGATTTTACATTGTAAAAATAAATATCGAAATTGGTGCATTTATTTTAGAAATTTCTCTGTGTAATTTCCTGAAAAAGAAGAAAATTTATATTTATTGTACGCCTACACGTTCTCCAATAACTATACATTAACAAAACCAAAATAGAATTTCATCACTGTCTAAACCACTTGGTCTATACTTACTAGACTGTGGATCTTTATGCACTTATGGCTTATGCAAGTGTTCGAAAAAGTCTAGAGAATATAAAATACGATAAAAAATTTGTACAATATTCATTTGTATTGGATGTACAAAGGCTGTTCCCGTTAAAAATAGTATTTTATTTTCTTCCACTTTCTTTTAGGTTGTTCAGTGAACATTGTAAATTGAAAAACAGGATGTTCTTTCGTGTTTTACACATTTTAATTTGTTTTCTACGTTGCAACTTAAAATGTGTGTGTGTGTGTGCTCGTCTGGTGGGCGTGGGCGCGGAGTATTGTTTGTCGAGAGAGCGTTCGATGAAAACGATTAAGGAAGACGAAGATTGTTCGGAGATATCAGGTACTCGGATCGCGGGTCAGCGATCGAATTCGATGGTTCCTGTGAGCGTTATCGCGGCCGGTATCGATGATTGTTACAAGTCGGGGGTGTCAGCTCCCTGGGGCGTGTCAGTCGGCCGTCATCAATCATCGGCGCGGCGTGCGTGCCACGCGAAAACGGGAGGAAGCCGCAGATGTCGGCGTACTGATCATTAACGCTCGGGCTCGCCTTGTCGTCGTTTCAAACGAGGCACTTTAACCCGAGCCCGTGTGCAAAGTGCGTACACGTGCACACCACTGTCGATCACGCCATTGCCGGAGGAAGCTGGACCTGCGAATTCGAAGAAACAGCTTCCCTCGGGAACACAGACGATAAATTTCGGGAACTCCGTCAAGACTTTACTGGTATCATCATTTGATCGTACTCTATTTTAATATCATTCTTAATTTATTGTGAAATAGTAACTGTCTCTCAATAAGTTTTCCGTTCCATAGATCTTTCCGCGTACTTCGTTTTTTTTTTATTTAGAATCGTCTCTTTATCCAAAATCGTATCCTACGTATCATTGTCATTTATTTATTTATTTATTTATTTAATGTTTTAAACCAAATATGGTTTATATAGCATGTTCAGTACATGAATTCAGTAGCGTATTACATAATGGTTTAATGCGCCTTTTAACTTAACTTAACATTATTTTGTAATTCAAGAGGTTCATTCAATGAAATTAAATTATATTTTTAATGCACAACGCTTAATAAAATCGAAAATAATTAACAGGCCTTTAATATCTGGACTACATAGGAAGTATTTCATACAAGTCGGGAGACAGTACTTGTGTCGAAATATATCTGAAACTATCCTACGTATATGTATCTAATCTAAAACGTTAGGCTGAAGTGAACCTCGTTTCTAATCGTTGTTGTAATTCAGACTGCAGTATTAATGCAGACTCAATGCATGTAACACTTGATTTTTTTATTGAAAAGACATGTGAAGTTTCTTTTCATATTTTTATTGTATCGAAGTAGGTATCTAAATAATAATAAAATTTTACCCTATGCAATTTGAAGCAGTATAAAGAATGTAGAATCATTTGAACAACAGTCCTTTGGTGATTAAGATGGAAGAAAAATGGTCTTATTTTTACCGTTTATGAGATTACAAAAATACGAGAATGATTGACAATTTTGTCACCTCGTCAGCGAGAACATATTTTCATTAAATTGTACTTTATTAAGTATTTTTAAAAATGCCATATTAAAACGTACACCCCCAGTAATGTGTACATTTATCCTGTGTTGGAGTTTTCAAATTCGTTTAAGATTTCCACCGTGTACTGTGGAAAGCAGACTTGTAACAATATTTGCGCAATCCTACGAAGAATCCTGACCATACGCGCACCTCTCTTCTAATAAATAGAGCGTAGTGATATTAGCCAGTGCTAAATAGAAACCTTCAGAAACGACAGCGTGTTTACAGAGCTACGTGAAATTTTGTGAACCGACGTTTCAGACTCTCTTCGTTTTACCTTTTCGGCTTTGAGCCACAAAAAGACCGTCTACTGCCACTCACTTTTAGAAATAGCGGGGACAACAAGGTGCTCCAGGCCGGTGCAATGAACCGTGTTCCCTGGCTTCCCGTTGCACCGAATTTTATTGCAGCTCGAAATCTTGTACCTCTAGAACCATTAAACTTCGTCAAAGTTTCGTAATCTTCGCAATTATTATCGATCATTTAGTTTATGGTTATGAAATCACAGAGGAAAATATACCATTGCCATTGTTCTTGTTCAACTTATACACGCTAGATTATATAGAGATCGATAGATATGTTTGCCTACGGTATCCTCGGATATTCGCGAGATCTATGTTACTCGTGAAAATGTTATTTCGTTGGTAGCATCGCGAGAGCTCCCACAAATTCAATTTTCAGACACGCTATTGCCGAGGATAATGATAGATTCAATTGCGAACATCTTTCGCTCATCACTTCCGGCAATTCATCACGCAGCAGGATGTTTGCCTTGACTATCCGGAAATAAAGCGAACTTATCGGCAAGGCCGATATTACTCATAGCATTTCGTCTCGCTTTCAAAATTGGTGATATATCACGATTCTCATCCCAGCTGGAATCTTTTATCTGTAGTGTGAGTCACTTTTGTTACTTATTGTTAATAACTGCATAAGAATTTCTGAATTGAGGATACTCGTATACATTCTCATTTTATAAACATCATAAGTTGTCTTAACCCTTTGCAGTCAGAGATATTTTCAATCGAAATTTAAACACTTGTTACCTAGAATAACTCCATTCTATGTTTTTCATTTTATGAATATGTGAAATTGTTGTGACACATCCTCCAATACTTAAATGTTTAGTAATTAGATTAGATACCCACATATTTAAGAATCTGAACAATATTTTGAACAATGATATAGCAATTTTTGGTGATTACTAAATATCTGCAGTATAATTTTATTTTACTGAAACCTTGAACAAGATTTTATATTTCTTTAATAATTCGATACGTTGTTAACGATCGTGATACTCGCAAAGTGAAGATTCTCATTCTAAGCGTAATCTTCTCGCTGTTATTATTCATTTACGTTACTTAATATCTGGATAAGAATTTCTGAATTGAGAATACTGGTATAAATTCTCAATTTATAAAAATCACAAGGTGCCTTAACCCTTTGCAGTCGGAGATATTTTAACTTGAAAATTAAACATTTCTTCCTACTTAGAATAATTCCATTCTACATATACGATTTTTTCATTTCATGGATATGAAATTGACGTAACACCTCCTCGAATACTTAAATGTTTAGTAATTGATTACATACCAACGTACTTAATAAACCAAATAATATTTTGAATTTGAGATGGTATGGCATCTTCAAAGTCATAAAATGCATAAAAGTCTGCAGTCTAATAATTTTACTGAAACCACGAACGAAATTTGATATTTCTTCAATAATTGCATACTTTCCCTTATACATATATGATTTTTTTCGTTTCATGGATATGAAATTGATGTAACACCTCCTCGAATAGTTAAATGTTTAGTAATTGATTACATACCAACATACTTAATAATCCAAATAATATTTTGAATCTGAGATGGTATGGCATCTTCAAAGTCATAAAATGCATAAAAGTCTGCAGTCTAATAATTTTACTGAAACCACGAACAAAATTTGATATTTCTTCAGTAATTGCATACTTTGTCTACGATCGCGATACTCGCAAAGTGCCCATAAAAATCGCAAAAAATTGCATGCTAGCATCTCACGTGCATAAATTCACCCCGAAGTAGCTCACAACTACAGTTGTTCGGGCCGAACGTGGTATCGGTATTCGCAATATAATTTTTTGCGCGCAAATGTGTCGCACTCTTGGGGATATGCGCAAGTGCCGTAACAGCGCTTTTAAAATCACAGTGTGCAGGCGAAATAGCCCGGGTGCATTGTGCGTGTCCCTTAGAAACCAGACGCATATTTTCCTCTTGTCACTTTAAAATTTCATCGAGTAAGAGAAACTAAAAAAAAAACCATATTCTACGTTGTGCTTTCTCCGTTTTATCTTCGACTTTTATTGATGAAGCGCATGGCGAATTTGCGCAATATGTAGTGAAAGTACCAGCGCAACTTTCTACGTGGATCGGTAAGTTTTGCGAAGTTCAACTTGTCGAACGCGCGATTTTTCCGTGTACGATGTTTATGAATAGGGCGTTGAATTTTATCTGAAATTGAATTTTCGGATGTATAGCCCATTTGTTACGCTTGTATTGCGCGTCGAACGAGGACGAACGGAAGCGGGATTCCTACGGAAAGCTTTAATTTATGAGCATGGTCGACGACCATGCGAGATTTATACGGAATCGACTTTGCGAGAGGAGCCGCGCGTCTTGTAATTGGAAATATTGTATAACAAATGTATCGCCAAACTTTCCTCGTGGTACCATTTTTCTTTGAATATTATTAAATCATTTTCTTCCCTCTCTCAATCATCTTCATCAGCTACAAATAATTTTCCGATGTTTATAAATTCCTTTACTATATTAATTTTTGCCACGAGCGCTTTGTGTCGCCAGATCTTTCTCGTGATACCATTTTATTCGAAAGTGAACTGACTCTAATTAGATTTGCCGATTTTTAAATATTATTAAATGTCAAATAATTCTATTCTCTCCCTTAATCATTTTCATTCAATTGTAAATTCCTTTAGTCTTCCTCTTTTTTTAAATTCCACCCATTAATTTTTCCCACGAGTACTTTGTGTCGCCAGATCTTTCTTGTGATACTACCATTTTATTCGGAAATAAATTCATTTTAATTAAATATCAAATAATTCCCTTTCCACCATCAATCATCTTCGTCAGCTAAAAATAATTCACCGATGTTTATAAATTTCTTTAGTAAATCTCTTTCGTAAATTTCACCCATTAGTTTTTCCCCTGAATGCATATCAAACGTACAAGTATGATTTTGCTTTTAAGGATTATTTCCTTCACTATATAATGTAATTTATAATTATTAAGACTGATGAATTTAGATTTGTTGGGACAATAGAGACTTCAGATATCAGAAAGTTTCCACATTTTTCTGACAAAGGTTCATTACGTATGTCGGACATGCCGGTAGTAGTACAGTATTTGAAGTAGTTTGTTCGAATCAATTGTTCGAGAGTGTGTTGCATGTGTGTTGAACACGCTGACTGCGGTTGTGGCAATTTAGCATTTCCGACAATTTGAGGATACGTGGCCGACGTCAATTGGCTTTGTTGCTTGTTTCATGTTTCACGTGCTCCACCTGTCTTGAATATTTAATTAATTTAATGTAATGGCCGAACAACTGCAATCATCGGCGAATACAAATTACCCTACTGCGTAAACATTACATTAATCTGTCGGAGGAAACATGTAATGTACATTGTAAAACGTCTGTTTTCGAAGTGGCGTCGCAATGGGATTTCCTAAGAAACAATCACCATAAGATTCAATTGCATCCCACGAGACAGTCGTATTTCTTACAATTAACACAGTTAGCTTCTGCGTTAAATTCGCGGAAAGATATAATACCGGGTTGGAAAGAAAGTTCGTAGCGTTTTCATGTCATCATCAGTGTAATCATGGAAGAATAATGTGTTCTGAATACAAAAAAAAACTTTTTAAAAAGCACGCTTATATTAAAATGCACTAAAAAGAAGAAAACAATCTTGTTTAGATATTAGTGACTATAAATAAAAGCGTGGAGCGCTAAATTACATTAACGTAATCTTCGTCGACGATCCACGCTTTTATTTATAGTCACTAATATGTAAACAATTTTATATATATCTAAGCATTTTAATATAAGCGTGGTTTTTAAAAAGGTTTTTTATATATCTTTTTATTTTCTACTTTTTAGTCTTTTTTTAAATAGAACGCAAGATATAGTAATACTGGTCGTACTACCGAGTATTTAGTAAAACCCGGGTTCGATTCGCGCTGTGATTTTTTTTCTCCTAACCGCACAGTTTTTTCTTAATTTTTATTTTTAATATTGCATTGCCATCCAACTTTGAGCTATGTTTAAAGTTTCAAGTCTCTAGCTCATCGGGAAGTGGTTTAAAAATCGATTTCAAAATTTTACGTATACAACAATATCGACAACGACAACTGGGCAAGCTAATATAAGCGTGGTAATAAAAAGAAAATCCTCAAAACCAAATACAACATAGAAAATATTAACCCTTCGCTGTATAGTGTATCATATCTGATACAGTTAATAAATGTGGTACATAGCAAACTAAGAGTGTGTTTTCTTATTATGTTTTTTTTTTAAATGTTGTTTGAATCTTTTATCAATATTTTTCCCTTAAAACACAGAAACCCACCTTCTTTCAATTTCTTCATTCCAATTAAAAAAAATCGTGCACTGAAGGGTTAACGTTTCTTCTAAATTTTTGTATTTGACAAATCCATTTTTTGCTCTATATCATACAAAAAATACTAAGAGAAAATATGACACGAAACGATGAGGACATCGCAAAGAACTTAAAGGGTTAACGTAACCCCTGAATATTACTAGAATATTACTAGATTTAAGGCTAAAAACAGTGTTAGCAGAAAACAATTGTTTGTCCTTATACGAGCATACTTGGAGCTGCACAAAGGTTCATTGGATAGAGGAAGGTTGATCGCAGATCGTTCAGCTCAAGATTTAAGTAAAAAAAATCGTTTTGTATTAGAAAAATACATGGGAACCTGAGGGTGGTTGTCTCGATTTTTTTCCCCTACTTTGGACGCTCATATTATTAGATATAAACATAATCTCGTTAAATCATGAGCTGAGCGCCCTACGATCAACCTTCCTCTTTAGAATGAGCCCTCACACATTTCGTAACATGCTCGTATAAGGACAAACAATTGTTTCCCGCATACACTGTTATTACCCTTAAATCTAGTGATATTCAGGGGTTACGTTACCCTCTTAATCAATTTTGCCTGGTGAAATATGCTACTTTCTATACGCTCAAATTTAAATGATCATAGTAACTAAAATATTTATTCAATGTCATTAATTTCTTCATTTTCTAGGTCCACATATCCTTGCAAAGCAATACAAATTCATTAGTTTTCAATTTCGAAAAGTCGACCTTTAGGTCGAATGTCCCTAAACTATTCGATTCGGACCACTGTGCACCAGGTACAAGGGATTCGCGGCGGAATTCGCGTGGGTTCCCACGAGGGTAGCTTGTCAGCGCAAGGGTTTAAAGAACGTGTAGGATAGACAGGATTACGCGTAGGGAAGGCGAATGTTGGGTAAACGAGACTCGTGCCGGCGCACGTGGCCTAACCCTGTCGAGCGTGTATCTGTCCGTGTTGCCGGTGGCCTGGTGTCCGTTTACAGGAAGCGGGCCATTTACCGTTTTCACTGGAGTGTCACTTACAGCCGTCTGGTTTCCTTGTCACGTGCCGCAGGGAAGCGGAAGAGCGCGGTGGAGCTGCTCCAGGAGACGAAGGCGTTCTATGTGAAGAGCGAGACCGTTCTGGACCGGAAGCAGGAGCTGAAGAACAGCGGTCATCTTCAGGTGTCACAGCTGAGCGCGCCCGGAGCGCCGCCCAGGTTGCTCAGGAAATGTGGGACCGCACCGACGTGTTCCATGCAGCCGACCTCCCCGTCGCAGCTACCGACTGCTCAGCTGACGCCACCCTGTTGCTGGGCATCCTGCCACGAACAGGACAGGCGTAAGTCTACCGAGTAAAACTTTCGATGCACTTCCGACCGGCTAATCGATTTAACTACGGGCATTTCAGCGTGCCGGCGAGCCGAGAGCCGCGACGCGACGCGACGCAACGCGCCGCGAGTCGCTCTTCCATTCCATTGCCGTCGGGCAGCTTGCCATCATCGCCCGGATCACTTTAATTGGCCGTTTAAACGACAACCGAACGCTCCGCGGGTCCATTCTCGCGGTACAATTACATCGGTTCACCAGACAACGGTTCAAATCTCGCGAGCGGAACGTCTTCTTTTCCTACAAACCGACTCGAGTACTACTCGACAAAGCGAGAGGAATCAGTACATGTACAGGGCAATGGTTCTCTGATAAGTTTGCGCGTGTAATTAGTAATTACCCTTCTGTAGGGCGACCTTCTGTTCATTCATTAGTAGACAGCGATTTGATGCATTTGTAATAAGAAACGAGTCGGTGAAACTCGATACAGTAAAAACATTCGAGGAATATCAAAGTATTGAGACATTAGAAAAATGTATGCTATCGGCGCACAGGTTCGATCATAATGAAAAACAAAGCAATTTTGCAAAAATTAAATTATTCCCAACGTTAGCATACAGCCGATAGCATACATTTTTCTATTAATTCATTACGATCGATAAAATGGAATATTTATCGAGACATTATTTTAAATAAATTTTTTTGATCTAGCATCATTTCCCTGCAAGTGACGCGTAAACATTTTATTTTGCATAAAGATCCGCTCTGTCTATTCGTCGGAAACTGATGAAATATTATTCTATTGTATTATACGAGCACAAAATCCAGAAATATTTCAAATAACTGCAGCGTTCGCGTAGCCCGAATTAACGATGGGGGAAAGCTTTGAAAATCATTTGGAAAAAGCGAGCTAATAAAAACGTGGTAAAAAAGGAAATGATTGTCGATCGTTGACAAGTACAGCGAAGAAATATGCTTTACGATCCGATTTTACACCTGCGCGAAACAAAACCGCCGACTGACAAACGAGCCGGTCGTTTCCTGACGCGTGACCCGCGCGAGGAAACTATGCTTCGAAGAATACCACAACCGCGGACCGCAATGGATTCAGTGAAAACGTACAATCATTTAATCCGCGGCAGGCTATTAATGCGCGATCACCAAGCTCTAAGACGCATTCGATCCTTCATGTACTGATATGTACATGATGATATAAATGATGAGTTGATGATATAAATGATACTTATTTAAAATACGACATCAAAATGCTAGGAATTTTTTCTAAATTTCATTTCTGGTATTACTATAGAAGCATTCGTACCTTTGTAATCGTGAAAGATATTTGATCCGATCATTTGACAAGTGAGAAGAAGATACGGCCAGTGATTAAGGATTCCTTTCATTGTTTAACTTATTATTTGTACAAGCTTAACAAAACACTTTCGTATAATAGCATGTCCGTGGAAATTAGTATTCACCAATCGTTCTTTCATTTTCTGAATTTTATTTATTTGAGAAGACTGTGTCATTGTCAAGATTATTCCAGAATACAATTCTAACAATATATCTGGTGATTACGAACGTTTAAAAATGGGCCAAACGGCTAATGAATGAACAGAGATATCCCAGTGAATGATATTATAATTACACGAGCAAACATGAGACCATTGGACCACTTTAACATATAAATTTCTGATCTCACAATAACAACTGCTAAAGAAACGAATGTAGCGCAGAATATGTTATTCGAGTAGACGAGATCACTTTACGGAAACATCCGTGGAGTTTTAATGAAATTACTCGGAGCAAATTTCATGGAGGGCGTTCTAAATGTTATGTTTACGTTTAATACGAATTCTGTTGATTCACCGGACAGGTCGCCATACTTCACAAGCGTAAACTACTTGATATCGTACGATATTGTATTTAAGAGACTGTGGGCGATCCTCAGGAACGTTTCAATGGAAGTGGAGCGCTAAAGCTCTTCCAGGACGCGATAGATTAAAATTCTTCGAGCCGGATAACTCACCGCAACCGCATTTCTCTGGTTTGGTGCTCGAGCCACATTTGTGTATCGCTTTCTGCTCTAAAGTAATTACAACCGGCGTGATACATGATATCCTTACATCTAGACGTATTACTTCCGAATGGTTGGCCTAATCGGGTAGCTTATTTCGACGTTGTCGCGTCGAGTAAGGGTTCGTTTGATTGTAATTAACATTTCCGTGACCATCGACACAGAAGTGACACGCTCGATCTCCGGCTGGAAGCTGTTGATACGCAGTCGCTCCTTTATACACGTTGTAGAAGATCAGTTCTTCCGGGGAAACCTGTTTACGCAAAATAAAAATTGTTCGAGCTGATTGTGAGAAAGAAAAGTCGCATGAAAACGCATTTCCTCTTTCAATAATTTTAATATGTCTGAAAATACTACAGAACGAAATTAAATTCTCTTTTTTCATAACTGGACTGCAGATCTTCATGCGAAATAAGAATTTAAGAATTCTTGTCTTAATTGCAACGAAGAGGGGTTAGAAATAAATTAAGAATGTTATGATGTTCTTTAATTGTTTTAACGTCGCGTCACTGATATTTAATTTCACTTAGCTAGTTCTGCAATAAATGCGTGAAATACACAGTCCAGTTATACCATTTTCGATCGGACAGACGTTTCACTAGAATAAAAATATAAACGAGAATGCAAGGATACGGTAAAAAAGAGAAAAATAGTGCGAACAAACAAGCGCTCTTTATTATTTTCTGCGCAGTCGGTAAAAAATCAGTATCGCATCCGGAATATCAAGCGAAAAGTCTATCTAGCCGGAAACTGTTACGCCCCAGTCAACCTGTTATGTCCAGAAGTATACCGAGCAGTCACGGTGGCTCGTTTTTAATTTCGTAGAAATACTGCAACGTATTTGCCGAGACATAACGCGATTTTTACTGTACGTGCTCGAACAATCGAATTTATACTCACCCTTAAGCGATGTCGTTTTCATGAGAGAAATGAGTAAGATACATTTAAACCGGTAGAAATATTGAAAGAATTAGATATCAGTATGTAATTATCAACTTATGAAATGACTAAAGAAAGACATTTTTATCTGGCTGCAATGTTTCGTAATTGATGCAGACAATTTTTATTTTGCGTAAATATCCTGCAGTACACTGCATAACACAATTTAGTGCCGTACAGTATTTATTGTATAACAACATTGTATCACCTATTGTACATATACATATTGTATAACCATTGTATAACACAATTTGGTGTTGTACAGTACATTGTAGAACACAATTTGGTATCATACAGTATACTGTAGAACACAATACATTGTACACAGAAAATAACAGAATACATTGTACACAGACACTAACACAATTTAGTGTCGTACAGTATACTGTAGAACACAGTACATTGTATACAGGCAATAACACAATTTAGTGTCATATTTTACACTGTATAATACAATTTGGTGCCATACAGTATACTGTAGAACACAGTACATTGTATACAGACAATAACACAAATTAGTGTCATATTTTACACTGTATAACACAATTTGATATCATACAGTATACTGTAGAACACAATACATTGTACACAGAGAATAACACAATACATTGTACATATAAATAACTCAATACATTGTACACAGAGAATAACAGAATACATTGTACACAGAGAATAACAGAATACATTGTACAGAGACACTAACACAATTTGGTGTCGTACAGTATACTACATAACACAATCAACCAGTTTCCCCGCGGAGGCACTTTTGCGTCTTCCGTGGCCGTGGAATGCAAGAGTTGAAGTTGGTCGACCTGTCAGGTAATCGAAGAAGGTGTAACGAGTTTCTAGAGCGGATTTGCGTTTTGTTCGACAGCGGACGGAATTTTGAATCCTCAACAAACACTGCCACCCGCGCTGCCACCGAAGAGTCCACGCCTGGTTCCCGTTCCGCAGCGGCGCACGATTTCAGGGCCACCGAGCAGTACCGGTGGAGATCAGCTGCAGACGAAATTACGCCGGCTGCTAAATACCGACAGCAAGGAGAATGTGTTTTTCCCCGACAGCCCGTCGCAGTCCGTCATGCAGTCGAACGGTATTCCGCAAGAAGAGAAATTCCGATACTCTCCGGGAAGCTTGTCACCGAATTTTCGTGACGAAGACCGTGGAAAGGTTTGCACAACTTCAAACAATAATATATCCGTTCTAACAATTACAACAGACTCCCTTGTTAACTCTCTCGGAAACAGTCGGGAGCAAAATTCAGTGTACACCCTTTGAAAGCTAGTAAATTGTTTAATGCTTTGTATTCGGCTGGTGCCTCGGAGTCACCATTAAAAATTGCTACACGATTATTCAAAATATTGTTTAGATAATTAAATGTTAGACGATTGCAGAAGTTCGTGACGAAATTGAAAATAAAATTCAATAGTTAGATTTTAAAGAAGCTTTATCAACAGCTTTTTGAATCAATTATGTATATTAAAAAATCATATGGAATGGAATTATTCTAGGTGGATAAAATACCTCCGACTGCAAAGGGTTAAGACTGCACCACACTGCTTCAATTTATGTTTCAGAAGCTAGATAACTGCTAGTTCCTAGAAATGACGTGTAATGAAAATATTGTCCAATGATAGTACTGTTGATTCTCGAATCGAGAGTGATAACATGATTCCTTCCTCTCTCTAATTTTACACAATGCTTAAGCACATTACATCCTCGTACATATCCCGTACGTGTCCGTACTTACGGCCAATGAATGGTAACTATCGAAGAGACACAGGGAGAGGAAGCGCAGTTAGGAACCGGAAGTTGTAGATACACGCGTTCGCGAGTTGAACACGGAAGCCATATCATATTCCTTCACTGTGTCGAACACGTGTTTAGCATAATCGATAGAATCGTCACGAAACCTGCAATGGCCACTTTAATAAATTTACTTCTCGATTCGAATTTCCTGTCTAACACGTGATAAAGATTTGGAACACATTCTAATAAAAGTATGACTTAACAATTTACTTTAAACTGAAACAAAATTCTATTTTGGTTTTTGTTAATGTACAACTATTGGAGAATATATAAGCATACAATTTATATAAGTATTCTCTAGCCATCAATTTCAAGGGTTGTTTTCGCGTGGAATGCTTCTCTGAGAACCATTTCTCAGACAAGTTTCATAAAAATCGACTCGCACGACGGGAATACGTTTCCCTGTAAGATTAAGGATATTTCGATGGTATCGCAAAGTTTTGATCTGTTTGCAGCACTGTTTGCAACAAGACGTCCGCTTCAAATTCGGCCGGAGTAACTCACACTCGCACACTTCCGGTCGAGCCGGAAGAAAGTCCGCCAGCTCGCCGTCGGTGGAGAGCACGGTTTGCCACAAATCTTTGCCTGACCTTCACACGAGCACACGACGACGAGCGTCCCTGTCGCCGCGCGCATCGACGAAGTCCACCAAGCCATCGGGGCACCATCAATCTTCGAACAATTGTCCGGATTGTGAAACTAGTTCAGATTATTCGGAGCACAGTTTCAAGCGGGACGCTGTCTGTTACCGGAGGTACTCGACGCATTATCGTGCATGTTTTCGATGGATTAATCTAGGAAAGATTCACATAAATTAGATAACGCTCGCACCATTTTCGTAGAACGGAAAACACTGCTCCTCAATTGAGCCACTTGCATACACCGAGCAGTTCCTATTAAAACAATCAACATTTAAATGAAACCATAACAAAATGTATGCACAGTGCGCGCACAAAATCAATAAATAAATGTATGTAGATATAAATAAGGAACACAACGTTAAACAAGTCGAATTAACATCGTTCGTAGCAACGATCTTTCAAAGTTAATAGCCATTTGCTAAAATGAATTTTCTGTACCGACTTGTTTATCACATGAACACAAGGGCGTACAATTGCATCTTGAAATAACGAAAGACGTGGCATTGAGAAAATTTTTATTAAATGAAACACCCTATAGAAGTAATATTGTAACCTCTGTAGAAATAATTTCAGCTAATTAGGTTTTCTCGGAGCCACGAACTCGAGAGTGTCAACCGTAATTGAATATAAATTGCGTTATCTACGGACTAGTTGATAAAAACAATAACTCATCTTTTTCGCAACGGACAGTGTTCTGATCGACGTGAAATGAAAACTTCGTTACGCGATAACGAAGCCTGTAAATGCATAGTGTTTGTATTTTCACAGTCTAGTTAAAGCAAACCGAGTATTTGTCCAGGGCGAGCGTACAATTTTAGATTGCCACGCGTTCAAAGGGTTCATTAACGTTTGTAATGCACGGGGTTTATTTCTAGGTTTATGAAGTCTCCGTTGTTGAACTGGAACAGCGAAACTGTCCAACGCAAATAGAATTGAGACAGTCCATACAATCCTCGGCGAGGCCTAAGAGCCTTCGCATCCTATATTTCCGTCCGTTCATTCTGTCCCAGTGCTCAGGTCACGACTGCTTTAGCTTCCATTCGATTTTATGACCTCACTATATCTATGACACCGAAACTGCACAGCGCTTCAATAATTTCAGTCGATGTGACAACATACTGTCGAGTTATTGCCCTATAAAAATCGTTGGAACTGCGAGCATCTTCTCTTCTAGATCTTTTGTTTGTGGGCCATGCGGATCCCACATCCTCAGATGTTCTCCGCGTTGTAAAACAATTGACGTTACAGACGGCTGGTTTATTATTAATGGGCGCCGTGTATTTTCCGGAGAACCTACTAGATATTGCAGAAGCTTTTCTTCGGATACTGGAATATCCGATCATTCTACTTTATGATCATTCTCTTCTGCACACTGTTAACCCCTTCTGTGTTCTTCCTTTATTCATTTAATTGGCTTACTTTTTAGTTAAAGACAAATATAAGTTACAACAAAGTTTGAGAGCTTTAATGTAATTAGTAAAAATTGTTTGAAGTAAACAGCAGTCAAGGAACTGTTCTTTGAAGTTTAAAATAGTATGGAGTTGTTAGCACGAAAATTGAAAACTAATTCAGAGTGCAAAGTATTTATATTTGTCAGTTCATTTAATGTTTATGGAAATAGAAAAATGTGACATAATAAAATGTGTACAGTATAATCATGTAGAATGAGCAACATATTATAGTTCCAGGCACATTCGACGATCGCTAGGTTCCGGTGGCGGCGACGCGAGTAGCGTACTATCATCCGGAGGTCGTACGCAAAAGTCATCAGGGTCCAGTAAATTGAGTCACGGAGCGACTGCGAGGGACTCCGGAGGATCATCCGGGCATTGTACTCACCGTAGTGAACCTCCGCCAATAATACAAGTACACTTGAAAAGTGCAAACAGGGTCGTGTCGACGATCGAAGCATAGAAACACTTGTATCTAGACTTGTACTACGAAAATTTTGGAAAAATTGCGTCCAATCTGAATATCGAAGAAAGTAGTCAGTTATTTCTCACTTTTTCGTTTGGGCTTGTAGCGAAAATTTAAAAAACGCGTTTCATAGATCAAAGAGTGATACAACTCAAATTATATTTCTGAAAAAGGTATAATAATAGATATATAAATTGTGGTGTGTACTTCATAACTAGGCTGCGGATCTTTATTTTCAAATAATGTTAGAATTGTTATTAATTTTGTATCTACAAAGTCCATTGTCGTTGAAAATAAGATTGTATTTCATACCCCTTTTTTAAAATTTGTCTACAAAGATCAAAAGTTGCATAAACATCCGCAGTCTACTTATGTCAGAGTATCAGATCGAAAATGTTCTATTTTAACTTTTTTGGAGTAGATGGTGGTTTTCTTTTAATGAGAACCCAAGTGTACTCTGCTTCAGGTGTTAGAATTGTTCGGCTCGGCCTTGAATAGACGTCTATCCGGTTATTTGTGGAGCAGATATTGACTATAATACTTTTTCAGGACTGTTGGAGTCATATACGTCGTGACAGTGGTGCATCAACCCAACACTCGACGGAAAAAGATCGCTCAAGAAAAGGTAGTTATGCTAACGGTACCCCACTTTCTGTTGTGAGACATTACAGTCCTGACTCCGAAAGTAGCAACAGTCAAACGGATTATAGTCCAACGTGCAATTCGAGGTATGCATTCACATCATCTACATTTTTTAGTACGTTGAAACTATCAGAAACACGAATACCTACTTCACAATTCGTCTTACTTTTAATATTTTAGCATGACTATACAGGATGGTCCACGTGATCGTAGCCACCTTATCTCCTTTAGTATTAGACTGCGAATCTATATGAAAAATAAAAATGTTCTTCATTGATTGTGGGAAGCAAGAATAAAATATAAATTGATTTCATCCCTGAATGACATCATTGCATTAAAAACAAAATTGCAATGTTCTTAAAGTTTTCTAATCATTACAAATAAAGGGGATATTTAGGTGGACCACTCTGTATACTATAATCATAATATAAGGTATTGTTATTAATAGGCTTTTTAAAGATGGCGTTTCGTTTCTAAGAAAAATTTATTGGTCTTGTTCACCATTGAAATCTGCTGTCACTTTCATAGTTGATTGAAAAAGTTGGTAAATTGTCATTGAAAAGAAATAATTCATTGTCGTAGCTATGCTAAACTGGTTTCTGGCAGCAGAAAAGAGTAACTTAAGGAAATGTTATCTTGGAAAGAGGGAAATTTGTAATATTGGCTAGAGTGAAAGAGGTGTCCTTGAGTAGTGTGTCGATGTTAGTATAATTGGACTGCTGACTAGTGTATAAATTGAACACTGTCTCAATCTCTCCATCAGGTTTTCCGACGGCTGGAAAGAAGGCCGAGGTCGACCAATTCTGAGATCGAAGTCGGACATCAGTGATCGTTACTGGCGTCAGGATAACGGTCGTTCGAACAAAGTACCTGCTCGGCCACCTCGGTCGATAACTCAGCTCGAAAACTTTTTTGACCGTTTAGGTCTAGACTCGGATAATTATCAGCGTATCACGGAACCAGACTCGAAGACATCGTCTCCGGTATTTTTTGATAGCGTTAGCTCCGTTGACTCGGCTTTAGGTCTTTATTCGTGGGTCGGTAATAACCAGACGAGCCAGAGTGGTCAATGGCAGAACAATAATTGTAGCGTCGGCATGGGCAACGATGAATGCAATCAACGGGTCAGTGATCCACTGAGCATCGTCGAACGAAACGCTCGAATCATTAAATGGCTCTGTCAGTGCCGAAAAGTGCAGTTTGGGTATAGTTAAACAAGTATGCAAAGCGGACAATCGATCCTCCGGTCCGGGTAGCGTGCATTCGAGTCCGACGAATGTTTTAGGGGACTTTCATCTTGCCAACGATAGTTTTTATGCGTCGCAGAAAAACTATGCCTTACATTTATCATTTCACTAGCGAAGGATAGTAAACGTTGATAACATTTCTGTTTTTTTTTCTTTCTCTCTTCTCTCTCTCTCTCTTGCTTCGCCGTGTTACTAATGCTACACGTGGTAGCATCTTAATTTATGGTTTCCTAATTGCAAGAAGAACACTGTGCCATCTACTTTTACGATTTGTTTGTTATGCATTTCTGTTGTGTCTTTAATTTTAAATTTGCCACTAATGAACTTTAGTGCGAGATCTATTGTTTTCTTTTTATGTCGGTAATGTTCTTGTCAAAATTTGTACATACAATTAGCGGACGGTGAGAACCGTCTAGATATTTTACAGTCATGTAAAATTTTTACCTGTTTGAATAGTTTTGTTTTCTAGGGAATAAATTTATTGTATATTAGTTACGTTAATGTTACAACGAGTTTATGATGCATGAATTGATGAATGCGCTCCGCATTTGTGGTTTATCGGTCACGAGAAAGTTAATCTATAAAGAAATTGAATTTTATTGGAACGTTTTACTTTTAAGATGATTACGGTAAATTAAATTTGTACATTGGTCATTGCTAAATTTCGATATTCTAAATTGCGTTGCGGAGATGCTTTTGAAATACGCGGAGATCGTGTGTGTTGTTTTTACGTTAGGGGAAAAAAGTTGCTCTTTCATTGTTCGAGCCACACATTTCGAAGTTTTGTTTTCGAGAAGCGATCGAGGTCATTTCAAATTGAAATATTCACTCAAGATGCATTTCAACTTTTTCTGGTTCAGTAGGAATTGATATCATAGCGTTACACTTGTATCGAAAGTCAAAGATTTGTCTAACAATGCAAAGTAACTTGCTGTGTTTACCATAGAGTTCTGAACGTAGTAGCGTTAGTCGAATTTCATTAATGTTTTTCCTCTTTCTCGATGAATCTATTGAAACTTTATTGATCTGTATTTTAGAAATGCAAAACACCACTGGTACAAAAGAACGAATGTGATTTATCGAATTTTGAAGAATTTTTCTGTGTAAGAATGTTTGCAAATGGAATTTGTATAAAGGATTTGAAGGAGTTTTCATGTTGGTGTTTTTATACCTTATAAATCTTGTTAGATGCAGTTGCGTTCTATTGTTGCAAAAATTATTTTCGATTCGATATGCTTGAAAATTTCGTGCGACATTACTACTTGTGCTTTGTATTAAGGAATATTTACTTGATGCCTTCATTAACTTTAAGCTGTTTTAAAAACTTCGAGAAACGATTTCACTAACTCAAATGAAATATCGGAAAGTGTTCTTATATTTTCGACATTTTATTCAGTCTAGATGTCTACTTTGTGCCTAAACAGTTCGAAAAGAATGTTATTTTAATAGACAAAATTCATTCTGATTGTTCGATATATCTTTGAGTAATGCTTGATATTTTAATAACAGAGTTGATTCGACTTCCGTGTGTATTTTCGAAAATCGAGAATATCAGTTAGTATTAAAAGATGCTCGAGTCTCGATTTGTCAGATTTAACAAGTAAGTATTAAAACGATACTTAAGTGATACCTTGTCTCGTAGGACATTTAAATTGAATACAATTGCGAAAAACAATACAAAAACAAAGAGACGAAAGCTTGTAATTTCTAAGGGAAACGTATTATTCATTTACTGCTTAAACACAAGAAAAAGAAAACAATGATTCCTGACATATTTCAACGTGCAATAATACAGATAGATTCACTTAGATGTTTCTTATTTTAGGTGATACTTATATTACATCGTACTACTCGATATATTTTACCTACTGTGTGGCAATCAATTACGGATATAATTAATTACGACTTTGAATGTTTCTAACAGACAAATTGTTAATTATGTGATTCAAGTATTTTAACAAAAAGAAAAGAAGAAAAAAGAGAATTCGTGTAATATAAAGCAACAAGAAGTTACTCAACTACTCTCATTTCAAGTGATATAGATGTCTTAGATAAATAGTGATTCGCGCAGATTCTATGTACGAGAGGCGTGGTAGTGCATTACGATTAAAGAAATACAAAGACGAGTTCGAAACGACTAACTTGGCGGCAGTGAAACCTTGAATTTTTCAAGCGAAATGTATAGTAATGCTTGTATTGAACACTAGATGTTTCTGTAGTTACATAACCAGTATTTGCGGTAACACTTAACAGTTTTTGACAGAATTATTATAGGGGGTGTAACCGAAATTACGAGGATTGCGTTCGGCAGCCGATCGCAAAGTGTTATTGCACAAAGACGAGCATAATATACATATGCTCGCGACGAACATTTTGCTTACAACTTTTTGAGCTATGCACCGTTTATCGCTCGTGTAATCGAAACATATTAAAAACTATTCGACGAAATTGATTTAACACGAAGAAGGTGTGTTTCTTCTTTGCCTTGTATAAGAAAAAAAGAGTTCTTAATATATTTTTACTAGCGGTAGTGATTTATATTTCGATGATTTATGATAAGCTGTTCGGGAATTAAATTTCAAAGTCTAATTACAATTTAAAAAGTGTTATCGTAGAATTGTAATGGATATGATGTAGGGCTCTTACTACCCGGGTATCCAAGTGTTCGGATACTCGAATGTAAATCGAACATCGGAGTACAAGCATCCGAATACTCGGATATTCGAGCGAATATCCTGTAAATCCGAGCAACGGTAAAAGCCCTAATGTTGAGCGTTCTCGAATATTATTTTCAAAAAGTTTTAAGCAAAGTAACTGACATAAGATTTACGCGTTGCTTCTTGAGAGTACACGCACAAGGTGTGTTCGATTTCTACTCTACTAATATTTAAGACCAACTGCGTCGTTGGAGGTAATGTTCGTTTCGGTGCGTTGCAAATCTACCCGACTATAAATTCTCCTTTAGCGGTTCGGAAGAAAGGGAAAGGCTACTCGTTACTCGTTACGGTAGAACTATACATTCCATTTCGTTAACATGTGTACACGAATCTCAAGAAGTGAGAACGAGATAGTATAAGTTTGCCTTCTTATCATTATCATTAATAGGTATTGCGTTCTCCGCATCGGTGACATTTATTAACGTAATCGAAGGAATTTCTATAAACGTTTTAGACTGCATTCTGTTTTAGCTGATAGTTTTATGTGATCAATGTACTTGTATATTAGAATCTATTGTGTTGTCCTTATCATCTTATCGACTTTTGAGGCTTAGACAATTTTACTATTAAGTAGATCTGTTGGAACCCTATTTTGTAATTTTAACTGCAAATGTATACTTGAAGATATGGAACTTACATATAAATGTGCATAATTTGTGATCCATACTATTTAACGTTGTTAAAGTCATACATTTTTAATTGCTTTTTTTTATAATCTAGTCACGTAGATCAAAATATGTTAAATTCCGATTAAATATTATTAAATTCCTTCTGTGTATTGCTGGTGCTTTTATTTTCTCTCCTGTGTAAGATTGTCGCGAGCTCGATGACGTATATATGTATAGAAAGAGTTGAAACGTTTAAATCTTCAGAATAATTCAGCCTAGAGTCAATAATTTTGGACGTGTGCCGAAAGGGCGCGTGTATCAGTGAACCGTGTATCCGCGAATTAAAAATATCCGTGTTCTGAATACATGTGTAATTATGCATTCTATTCTCCGTGTACACGGATCCATATAGACGTCCATGTATTTTCGTACTCAGATACGTTCGTCACGTTCGGAAACAAATGCGTTTTAGAAGCGAGACAGCAATAAATTTACGGTCAGCTGTTCGTGTTATATCAGCGTGTATTAAAAATAGACGTGTAATGTAACTACACGAATATTCGTGAAACTAAAATGCACGGGTACCGGTATATTTAATATCACGCGGATTAAGAATCATTCGTGTATTTACATATTTACACATGGAATAAGGATCTACATTTATTTTCAACATTCAAATGAATAGTGCGCACAGAAGTATCGATTTCCGCCATCTATTGGCAACCATAGTAAAATAATTGATTAACAGGTTCACGATTTTACCGTAGATGGCACCAGCGAAGTATTTGTAAATCTGATACGTGCGCGTTTGTTGTCTGCTATAACAACCATTTCAGGTATACAAGCGAACTAAGCGGCAGCTTAGGGCCCCGGATGCTTCTGGAGGCCCCGCGTTTGGATCAGAAAATGCTTAGCTTGTCAAATTGTGTAAAAGCGCTGGCTACCATGGTCAGACGTTTGCTAAAAAAACGTCTTTCATTTTGATTACTTTTCTTTAAATTTTTTTTGGCGAGGCCCCGAAATTTTTGATCGCTTAAGGCCCCTACTTGTCTTGATCCGCCACTGGGTATACAGTAAAACCTTATATGCTGTCCGGGGTCCACTCACTCCACCAGGGCCGGCGTGACCTTTTGCGGGGCCAGAATACACATTCAAATCCTATACTTCAATTTCACAATAAGGAATTTATTATTATTATGCGGTTTATGTATTGTGAGATTGTATTTTCTACACACACCCGAATATTCAATCTTCTAAACAAAGGGTCCTTTTTCTTTTTTTATAGTGTGAAAATGCTTTACGCATACTCCAGCCCCCCTGGGGGGACGGGGGTTATGTGGGACTGTTCAGAGGACCCTCTGGCCAGCCTACCATCTAAAACCGCACTCCCACCTAAGCTAATGCAAGGGGGAGGCCAGGATCCTACCGAACTCAACTGGCCACCCCGTTAGCTAAAATGCAGCCCAGGGGCATCCCCCATGTATTGGCCAGTTGAGTTCGGTAGAGATCCTGGCCTCTCCCCTTGCATTAGCTTAGGTGGGAGTGCGGTTTTAGTGGGTAGGCTGGCCGGAGGTCCTTTAGACAGCCCCACATAACCCCGGTCATCCCCCCAGGGGGCTGGGGTATGCGTAACGCATTTCCGCACTTAAAAAAGAGGGGGATCCCCCACCCTACTCTATAAGACCCCGGGCGGAGGGACCCGCCCACAGCTCCCGGAGCCTTCGTTAAACAGAGGGTTCTGCAAAACGTCTGACGAGTGTTTGTCGACCGCGGAGTCTGCCAAAACGCAAGGCCAGGTTCCAGCGAACGCGCTAAACCTGCCTCTCGTCGGCCCTGCACTCCACTGCCTGTCAACCAGTGGTGCACCCAGGATTTAATCTGAGGGGCGTGGACGAGTTGAACAAAATGACCTTTTTTTTTAGCAAAAATATCTGTCAACGGTAGCCACACATATTTACTTATATATATTATAATATATTGGTTAAAAATGTTTAGTTTTATATCCAAAACTCATCAAAATCGGAGAGGAAGCAGCTATTCTACGGTGTAGCTAACTTTCCAGTATTTTGTTCCTTTTTCTTGGGGGTGCACTTGGCCCCCTCGCTCCCTCTGAGTGCGCCACTGCTGTCAACGCTGTGTCAACCTTTTCAGCGATACTTTTCGGTCACGCGATTCGTATTTCATTCTGTCCTCTATGTTCGGCTATCTATGGAAGTCTCGCTCGGCCCGGTAGACGCAGTTATAAATCAAAAAATAGTGTCTTCTATGCAAAAGCTGTCCGTTCAGAATACGGTTATTGGACAGTATGCGAGGATTTACTGTACCGGCAATCGGGCGCAACCCGCCCGGAATATCCAATAATATGCGTATCTATAAGCATGTATAGTCTAAGTTCGTACGCATATCCTATATCCATGTCGGATCTTTAGGTATGTATAGTCTACGGTCTAACGTGTACGTCACGTCGACCATATTGGCCGTGGTGCGCATGCGTAACGGCGAGCTGCGCCTTTGCAGTCTGTGGTCGTCAGTCAGTCGTACGGACGCGCGATTCACGTTTGACGCGTAGTTTCGGATGCGTGGTTCGAGCGAAATCGACGACGGTTGTACGTTCGACGGTGATACTGGCCGACGGTGTAAACTCCGTCGCGTATGCGTTCGATTATTGGTGTCTGGTGGTGGTGACGGTTTCTGGTAAGGTCGCGGTGGCACGTTTCGCTATGTCGCAAGTGCTTTGGCCGCGAGAGGCGCAGTGACGACTCGTCCGTGAGCCTGCCGACATCCTCGACGGCCTTACGATGGAGTCTATCAGAAAATGGTTCTACAGGCCTAAGGTGAGTCGTCTTTCGTAAAACCGTTCTCCCTAATTCTACACCCTCGGCGACGAGTCTACCCGTGTCTTTATCTCGTCTTTCTGCCGTCATATACCCTCCGTGCGTTACTCGTCGTGTGCGAGACTTTTCGCTGATCGAACGCGTGCGCTCGTTCTTTTTTCCCCGTCTTCCCCCGTGCACGTCTCCCGTCGGACCTGCGCGCTGGTGCCACCTGTTTCGTGAAAATTCGCAGGATAACCCCGGAGAGGTGCTTCGGGCGACGTGTGTTACACCTGCGTGATCTACGTGTGCTGCGCGTATGCCTTCATTGACGAGCAGCAACTGACTCTCTCTCTCTCTGTTCCGTCCCGTTGTTGTTTATCACGCAACGTTCCCGAGCTTTCCAGCGATTTATCGCCGACCGACCATGGCACAAAGAAACCACCGCGAAATTGCAAGTAACGTTCTCGCGTACCACTCCGCGTAACCGAATCAGCTGATACGTAATAGAACCGTCTCGTGGCTACCGAGACTCTACTCCGGCCACATTGTAATCCCGCTCGAGGATTAGCTTTACGGATATTTCTGTCATAAATACATTGTCCTCGCGAAACTCCGTCTCGAACCGGCCCACGGAAGATCGAGCACCATACGCGGAAGCGTATCGTTCCTATTATGTACAGAGCCAGGGACAAAAGATAGGAGAGTATTTCTTTGTTACCATGATAACGAAAGAAACATATCAGTACATTTATTAACATTAGATCTACCGAGTACTAAATACGATTACAATGTTTCATCTTAGAGGAATGTCAAGGTTCTATTTATTTCGATTTTGTGCAATTTTGTTCACGATATGTATTCGGATATAGAAATCTATCGAGTCAATTGATTATGCATAGAAAAACATTTTTTTTTAAATATTCTGTATTAAAATTTGTTGATTATTCTATATACATTGAACTGTCTGAAAAATCGTGTTAGGTTTTTAAATAAACAATATCCGTAATGGATTCATAAAATGTTGATTTTTAAATGGTTGTAATCACAATTTTTAATAAATCTGGTTTACGGTTATTTTCCATTTTTATTACGGGCTCGTACAAAAAAGTTTTGGAGAGTGCTTTCTCAATCTTTTTTGCACGTTGTTTACTAAATGAATGCTTTCAACTGCTAAAAGAAGGTCAGGTCGTTTGATCGAATTTTCGAAAAAGTTGTACCGTTTGAAAAGGAGGTTCGAACACTTTCGTGGCCACCGTATCAGATCTGGATGTAATTTATTTCGAATAATAATTTGTAAATAAATTCCAGAAATAATGCACTTTAGTATTTGGAAAGTAATGTATTTCCATTAATGATGCATGTATGTCATTTTGGTCAATTGAAGGAATTCGATGCTGTGCAAATAACTGGGAAATAATAAATTGTAGAGAAATTCTATCTCCGAAATGACATTCAAGATAAATATCAATGTAATTAACCTGCTGTGCACGTGTTTATAAATAATATCTGTCTAAACGTATATATGTATAAATGATATCAAATGTGAAAGGGAATAATCAGTGAAAATAACAAATAATCTATTTCGAGAAATAACGAATAAGTAATTAAACTTTAAATAAATTGATACAATCTCCGTATGAAGTGCTTAACGATAAAATTGTGTTATTTGAAAAATAGATTATTTCTACAATAACATACTAATTAAATGTAAAATAAATTAATTAAATGTTCGTACGAAATACATTGACGATAAAATTGTGTTATTTGAAAAATAGATTATTTCTACAATAACATACTAATTAAACTTAAAATAAATTAATTGAATTTTCGTACGAAATACATTGACGATAAAATTGTGTTATTTGAAAAATGGTTTATTTCTACAATAACATACTAATTAAATGTAAAAGAAATTGATTGAATTTTCGTACGAAATACATTGACGATAAAATTGTGTTATTTGAAAAATAGATTATTTCTGAAAGAACTTTGTCTAAAGTAATTGAAAAAAATCATGTTAAACGCCCAGTTCTGCAGTGTGCACACACACACACACGTCAATCGATAAAGGATATACATTTCTCAAAATGATTTGATTAGCCGTTCGATTAGGTCAAACGAAGACTATGTATTCCCGATCTTGTTTTCTATTTACAAAGGTACTTTCTCTTTCATTACCGGTGTGACCTACATTTAAAGTTACACGATTCTGGATACCGTGACGGTTAACCCCAATCCCCGTGGAATGGGATTCCTAGGCGAGACGCGGGATTCGCGCGAGAAGGTGAATTATGTTTTGTAACGGAACCGTTTTACAATTGTCGAAGCGTAAGCACGTTTGTGTCGTTAATTAATGCGCGGTGCGTTTCCATTGTGTGGAATATTCGTCGCGGTGACGGAGATTCGTCGCACGTATCAGGAAAAGATTTTCTGTCGATGCTCGTCGAACATTTGTCGTCGGTGTTCTGCCGATGGCACGTCAAGCTTGTGAAAACGCGACGGCGCGGCGAAATACATATAGGCATTCCATCTGTTCCTGATGGTTCTTCCTCATTGCTTCGACCGGCGTGTCTCGTGGTTGCTTTATGAGTCGGGAAATGATGCAGCACGGTGAATCGACTCGATCGCTCTTCCCACCGAACCGATTCCAAACGATTAGTATCTAATGACACGTCTTTCGCTTGTGTACACACACACGCATTATCTCGTACACTGTTCCAACGGTCGTGTTCGCCACGATCACTATGTCAAATCAACTGTCGTGCAACCAGTTAGACGATTATTAATCCTTATACTGTTTTTTTTCGGATACGTAACTTCATAATCGTCTTTTTCTGAATCGCTTATTCTTGGACTACATTTATTTTGTTGCCAGCATAAGGTCCTGTTTTACATTGCACACTGCTTGCACAAATCTTTTTAATGGCACGTTGTTCAACATCGTTTTACGATTTTCTTCCTGACTTGCACCAACGAGTGAAATTTATTTTTTTGCATGTTTAATAGGTTGAACATAATATTGGCTTGGTAGAATGTAATTTCAGTATTTGAGGGTGAAATAATTACTTATTATAAATGAATATTCTGATTGTATATTTTGAAAGGAGGATAGAAGTTATTTCTATGTATTGTAATAAGGAATTTGGTTATAATGCAACAGTTGCGAATGAAAGCATATTTCCCGAGTCAATATTGAAATAAAAAAGCGAAACAAGGAGATGAAGATATAAAAATTTTAGTAGCGTTGTCAGCCACTCTTTGAATAAATATGTAAGTGACACTTTCTGATTTATTTTTGGATTCAAGCAGCTGTAAACTTCCTATGTTTAAATATTGACGATAAATATATCTGCACTTGATCTGATTCGACGATAATCCCTGCAGAAAGAAGAGAATAATATGTGCACCCAGTTTAACGCTACATACCGAAAACGAATTAAATTCCATTTCGATGTGAAAGAGAGGGAATAGCATTGACATTTAGTAGATCCTCTTTGAAACCTTCGGTTCGCTTTAATGCTGCAGGCTAGGGGTTAGAGGAATCGACCAGTGACGCGGGTATCTTTGATAAGTGCAGACCCATCTCGCCCTTCGATTCCATCTTGGTTCTTTTCCCTATTGAAAATCGGACAACCGTGAGCTCGATTCGGTTCGGCAAGCCCAGTTTCCCTCGGGCCGAGTTTCGTGGTGGCCGAAACGGGTTCGGCGCACTCTCGATGGCAGCCTCATCGGCCGTGAACGAAAGGTGGTAGCACACTTTTCAAGTTTATCGCGGCGGGAAAGTAAAGATTTCAGTTAGTTGGTTCACGGTGCCTTGACCGTGCCTACAGTTGGATCAGCTTCAAAATCGGACGCAGCCCGCGGAACACATTTCGATTCGAGGGAGATCGAGCGAAGCGTCCCTCGATTAATCATCGGTGTGCCTCGCACGCTGAAAGCATAGTGGTGCACGATGAAATTTACATCGGGTCAGTAGCCACCAGTCTCGTATTACCTAATATTTTTAACCCTTTGCACTCGGAGCTATTTTAACTAGAAAATTAACCCTCGTCCGTCCCTCATTTCACGAACCGAATCTGCCCCTTGGTGTCGAATTAACGCACTGGTAAAAGATCGCTTACATAACAAGGTAAACATTTATTTTTCGATAGTTTTTTTTTAAAGTGAAACTTCTTTTGGCAGGGTGTAGGCCTAATTCGCGTCACGGAATTCGCGACATGAAAAAGCTTAACGGTCAAAAGTGGGGGTATAGACCCCCTCTTCTCTCCGTTGAGAACGGTGAGTAAGGCCTTTTTTAATATGCTAAAGTTCTACAGTTGAAAATGGTGAAATTATAAATTCGGAAAGATGCAAAACTGGGGAATGCTGAAATTGAAAAATTGTCAAATTTTAAAGTTGAAGAATAGAAAATTGTGAAACTGTGGAATTTAGGGAAATTTCAAGTTTAAATTGAGGGAAATGTCCAGTTTAAATTGAGGGAAATTTCAAGTTTAAATTTAAAGAAATTTCAAGTTTACATTGAGGGAAATGTCAAGTTTAAATTGAGGGAAACTTCAAGTTTATATTTAGAGGAATTCAAGTTTCGAATTGTGAGGAATGTGGGAAATGCTAAAATTGTACAATTTCAAAGTTGTAAAGTAGAAAATTGTAAACCGATGAAATTGTAAAATTCCAAAGCATCAAATCTGAAACTATAAAATTCGAAAGTTGCAAAGTTGAAAATGGTAAAACTGTGAAATTGCAAAATTTTACAATTTCAAAGTTGCAGAGTAGAAAATTGTGAAACGGTGAAATTGTAAAATTCCAAAGCATCAAATCTTAAACTGTAAAATTCTAAAGTTGCAAAGTTGAAAATGGTAAAACTTCGAAATTGCAAAATTGTGGAATTTTAAAGTTGTAACGTAGAAAATTGTGAAACTGAAATTGTAAAGAAAGAGACATTTCATAGCATTTCCCATACGCTCTCCTTCTTTGCGTCGAACATTTTAATCTTTCATTACTAGACTGCAAGAAGTTTCACTTCTGTTATCCAAAAAGTGACGAGTTAACATTTACATATTAGGTTTCTCGGTTATGTGTTTCGCATTTAAAAAATTAAAGGCACGAAGTTTCGGGCTTTACATACACAGATAACAGAACAGTATAACTTCTAAATATTTCTTTATGTCGATCGAGACATAATAGAATTGTTAATAACAAATACTTTAATGTTATCGGCGCACTAGTTCGATCAATTGTTTTTTGAAAAACACTGTATGCAAATTACCACATTAATTTCAACGTTCCGATCTTACTTTAGATCATTTTCAAGAAATAATTGCGTCTGTAAATGATTAAACGTTATTATGTTTTACTGTGTGTTAATATAAAATGAAGTAATACAATTTATTTCGGGAAAACTGTGTAAAATTGACACGAGGGACGAACGAGGGTTAAACATTTCTTCCGACCTAGAATATTTTCATTTCATTTTTTTTTTCATTTCATGGATATGAAATTGATGTGAATTTGAACTTGTCTGGATTTCATGGTGAACGCAGTTTTAAAAGTTCTTCATTCATTGGGATTGTGCCTTTCTCTTCGATTCATTCTCATTCGTTCGTTAATGCTAGGAAACGGAAGGTGGGTGGTGGTTTGAAATTCTTGGAGCACTGGTTCGATAATACATATTTAGTTGCGAAACAGTTCCAGACGTATCTATTCAGAGAACTATTGTATTGCGTTGGAAAGAAAGTCCGTAGCGTTTTCAACTTAATAATCGAAGATAAAATCAAGGTGTTTATTCATACGTTTATTCAGTAACGCGAGAAGTTATTAGAAGTTACAACAGCATGGAAAATATGAATAAACATCTGTATTTTAGCTTTCAATATTAATTTACAAACGCTACGAACTTTCTAGACTGTTCAAACACGAAATTGTATGAAATGTTAATGTTAGATTGATTAATAAATTTATTTTAGTCTGATTCGGACGCAGGACGAATTTTCAGCACAGAACTTACCTGAAGTGAAAAATGAAGCTACTAACAACACTTTTAACTATTCAATGTCAAATAGAATCCATAACGAAATGAAATCCATTAGGGAGGGACTGTCTGCTGCAGCGTGGTTTCGAAAGTGACTTTTTTCACTTCTCCATGCCTTCTCGAATTTCGCTTTCTACTGAGCATAGCTTCGCCGTTAGCACGTCGTTAGGATCCATCCTCTGCTTCTTAATTTCTATTGCAATTAGAAGAAGCGCGTAAACGGCTACAACGATCTTCTTACGGCCGGACCGTTTGTTTTCATTCCAGTTTAATCATTCCACTTCCATTCGCGCGAGTCGTTGCATACCATTTCCATTACCACGAACGTTTTGTTCATTTTCTCCCGCGAGAATTAACGCCGCGGAGGTAGCTTTCTTAATTAACACTTTAAGTTTGCCAGAAATGAGGGACGGAATTTGGTCAGATTTAAAAGTGAATATTTCGTGCGAGATTGGGCTCTGTAAAATGCGAAAAAGTTGAAAGGATACATGTTTATCATTTGAATTTCTACTTAGGTTGCTAGGTTGGATGTTGTATAAAATAAATAACTGTTGACGACAGGTGATCAGCAACTTTTCTACTAGTTAGAAAATACGAGATGATTTTCTGCTCCACTTCACACTAGATCTACAGAGCATTGGAAGTCACTACTCTACATTTATCATTTTAACGAGTCCCCTATGTAGTGTTAATATACGTATCATTTACACATATTCCCACTATCACTTATTCTGTGGTTATAGTGATTAGAAATTCTCTTGATCGTTCAGAATTTCATAAAGAAAGAAAGAAAGTCGTACGTCTATGTTTTCTCCAAAGGCTATATGTATCGACTACATCAAACTAGAATTTTATTTCGGTTTAATCCCTTGCCCTACGATTTGTTTTACGGTTTCAGTGATTAGAACCTTTTTGTAGATAGTAATTTCTTAAAGAAGAAGAACATTTGTAACTAATTGTATGCCCAAACCGAGAAAGAATTTCATTTCGATTTAAAGGAAATTAATAACATATTTATTTATTAAGATTCTGTTTAGGATCTACATTATGCATTTATGACAAAAATGAGTTAATGTAATTTAAACTAACAAAATACTAGGGAAGAAAATAAATGTTTCACTTCACTCCAGTTTGTTGCAATGCAAGTAAGAAATGTATTATATTCTGCTTAAAGATCTACAGTTTATTGGTAACGCACACATTTATTAGACACTGTTTAAAATCTTCATGATTTTAATAATTCCATAAATTCTTGATGCTTGCAACATTAGCACATTTCATATCATCAGTGAAAGCAGCAAGTTTCCAAACGTTTTTGGGTGTTAGTGTACATGTATTAACTTTCTTCCGACTCGATACGTCGCAGCCATTCGATCTTGTCTTCATGGTCGTCGAATCGAGAGCAGATCTAGAAAATACGTATAACAGATCTATAATATCTCGTTCGGCGACCACAGGTGTACATTTTCCTCGCTCGTGATGTGGATACAGCGAGAATTGTTGAAACGGATATTCAAAGGTCGCAACGGAATATAATTTTCTTAGTTTCGAGTAAAAAATCCATAATAAATTTAACCCTTCAGTGAACAATGCAGCTCTATTCGAATTTATTCTAATAATTAGACTGCGGATGTTTATGCATTCTCCAATGTTTGTAGACAAATTCTAAGAAATTGAAATAAAATGAAATCCTATTTTTAATGGGAATAGCCATTTTAGATCTAAAACAAATAAAAATACTACAAAATTCTATCGAATTTTATATTACAGCCGGTTTTGAACATTTTCATAGGCCATAAATGCATAAAGATCCAGTCTACTAATAATTAGTATGCAAGCATTACATAATAATGCGACTATTTGTGGATTTAGATTCAATTTCTTCAGTTATCATCCCTTTGGAAGGGTGTAAACAGCCCCCTTTAATGTTGGAAATAATCAATGAAAATCAACAATTTCCTGTTGTCCTATAGAAAAAGAATTTTGTTCCCTACAGCCAGAGTTATGCAAAATTTTTATCGAAATAAAAATTTCGAGTAAAGTGGGTTGTAATTTTGATTTAAATAAAATTTTTGCCCAACTCTGCCTATAGCATAGAAGAACCACCTGATTGCACGTTCGTTTCTCGAAGCGAATCTTCGAGCGGCACTGTAATTTCTCGCGTGCACGTCGAAGAATCTTACCGTTAATTAATTGATTAACTGGCAGTCTTCGTGCGCCACGAAGATCATAAACCCGAATTCAATCCTCACGCGCAGCTTGATTCGTGTCGATGGGTTCTAGATGGAACCAGTTAGTGTCAAACATATTAAGACGAACTGGCCCGACCGCTGCTTTCAATCTATGCCGAATACCCTGGAGATTTCGAAATCCAGTTTCCATGCGATCGAGATTTCGCTTCTGACAAGACCTTTGAGTTAGCTATCTAGTTTGCGGAAAGAATTTGAAACCGCTGAAAGATTTGGAACTGCCTAAAACTGTCCACGGCGCACTATGGGACAAACCGATGAATTCTGTGTCAAAATCAAAGAACTGTTTTTCATTGTTAATAAATTAGTGTTTTCTGATTATTCGGGTAGGCGTTTGCCTAACCATATATTAATTAATTGATAAATTCTTACAGACGCAATACTGAAAATTTACATTCTTGAAAATGGTCTAAACTTAGACCGAAACGTTGAATTAAATTTCATGTAATATCTTGTAAATTTGCTTATTGTTTGCAATTGATCGAACCAGTGCGCCATTAACATTAATTGTAGTTTCAAAGAGCTTCCGATAGAAATGAGATAGACCGATGAAATTTTTTTAAAATTAAAGCTGAAACTTTACAGAATATGGGATAATTATGGAGATTATGGTTCGAACGTTTTTTAACCTTGCACAAATAAAAATTTTAATTTTTAACAATAATTCGATTTTTTGGAAGATCCGTAGACAAATTTTGAGGCCAGATTTTAAATCAGCGTGTAAAAATCTACGTGAAATGATGTATAGCATGTTTGAAGAAAAATTTCCGCGCATGGTATTGGAAAATCCACAATTTTCTTGAGATTGTGCAAGTTTAACATATTTTTTCAAGGTTAAAAAACGTTCGTACCACAATCTCCGTAATGATTTCATATTCTGCAAAGTTTAAGCTTTCATTTTAAAAAAAATTTCATCGCTCTATCTTTATTTCTATTGAAAGTTCTTTGATCTTGACACAGAATTCATCGGTTTGGCCCATAGTGCGGCGTTCGCCACAATTAATTTGATAGTTCTGCTAGATAAACTATGATACTTCGGAGATAGTTGTGCACGCAGAGAGATACGGTACGATTTCGACAGTTCGTACTTTTCTTTTATCAAGAGGAGAAATTATGTTTACGGAGAAAGTTTTCCGTCCGAAAGAACCGTTCGCGCGAATGGTTTGCTAAGTTTAGTGACTGAAATGACGAGTGTAAAGATCGAGAGCACTTCAGACGACCACACTCTGCCGGTGCTGATGAAATAAAAGCATAATTATAATAGAGAGAATAATCTGTATCATTCGCGATCTACTTTATTGAGAAATTGATATCTGAAATTTCTTTATCGAATAATTACAAAACAAAGCGTGACATTCCCTTCATCATTAAAATGATTAACTTGACATTTAACCCTCTTAAATATTAAGTTCATCATTTTAACATTTAACCCTCGTATGTTCCTCAGGATGAAAATTCAACGATTTACTATTTTCACAAACTATAAAATGATTGAAACATATATTCATGTTTTCAGCGCACTGGTTCTTGAAAATGGTCTGAATAGTTGACCGAAACGTTGAAAAATTTTTGTGTTAATTTGCAAAATTACTTAAGTAGTAGTATTTGATAGAACCAATGCGCCGAAAACATGAGTATATGTTATTAACAATTTGTCGATCGAGATCATTCAAGTATCCTAGAATCTTTTATGCAACTACTTCTGAGGAGCATACGAGGGTTAAGTTATTGTATGAGGTATTACATCTACAAAGTTTAAAAAAAAATCATAAATAATTGAAATAATATAGGTCAGAAGAAACGTTTGATTTAAAATATCTCCGAGCGCAAAGGGTTAACACTATCTCGAAGTGGCACGAAAACATAATATGTAGGTACTCTCAGGTGGTATAATCATTCGAGTCACTGACCCTGCAAAGTTCCAACAAAATCGATGTGTAAAATGTCGTGCGGACCCCTTGTGAACGCAGAGGTCCGCTCTGCTACAGGAAGTTCCCTACGTGACGAACGCCCTGAGATCATGTTCGTGTATGGATGCGTGTAACGCACCCACGCAAGAACGAGCATGGTGTACAGGAGGGTGTCCGAAAAGCGGGCGTTCATGGGGGCTGGCGACGCTGAAAGAGGGTCAACGATGCGTTCGCGAATGACTCATATCGAGGGGGTCGTGTCTTGTTGACGACGCCGTGTCGCGCGCTCCTAAATTCTTCGCGAAAATCCGACGGGAAAGTCGATACAGAAATTCCTCGATATACATGCATAGATTCTCACGGTTCATACAGGGTGAGTCTCTCTGTAACGTGAAAACTCTAAATAACTCGTGAGTTGTTGTGTACGGTAAAACATCCGTTCAGTTCCAATTCGGCTTGTCCGATATTTGCATGTCCTTTCTCCTTGAGCCGGCGACGACATAATTACGACGCCTTTCTTATGTATGTTTTATTCTGACCGGGACGCGAGAGATGCCACGCGAAAGTGACGGTCGTTTATTCTGTCTGGCGGGAAAACGTCGAAGTGAAACCTCTTGTCGGGTGACGCGAGCTCGATATCTAGAGATATTTGCTGGGAAAGATAAACAAAGTTATTAGGGGATGTCTTGGGGATTATTGAGTGGAAGTAGAAGCTTTTTTGTTATATAATATTAAATTAATAATTGCGCTTATGTACATAAAGATAGTCATAAAACAAATAAACACAAAACGCTCGCATCACAAACTTGTATAAATATAATTCCGACAGGGTGAAATCAATTTTTATTTTATTCCTGCTTTCCACGATCAATGCAGAGTAATATACTCATTTTTTTTTTAATTTTCACTTAGATCACTTTCACAATCATGGGCATATAAGATTATTGCATAGATTCGTTCGGTTATCTTCAATATACGGTTCCATTTAAAAAATCAAAGATGACCTTTCAACTCTCCTAACTTTGTAGAAATAATTATTTTGTACGACACATAATTTAGAAGTTATTCGAGGTGAGCAAGCTAACTGTCTTGTATTTCTGTCATTTATTAACAATATTACAAGTAATCGGTTCGAAAATCGTTGACTATTATGAGTGGCTTCAGAATTTAATTGCAGTTACATGCACTCGCAATGAGTCACAGCTAAATCGGTCAAGCTAGAGCATATTTATATTTGCAACCGACGAATTTGTGTTAATCTCGATAACTGCTAACGCGATGTTTATTCCCGTCATTTCCCACGAATTCATTTTGACAGACCGAACAGTTGTTAAATATGAAATTGGTGATCTGGCCGTGGTTAGTTTAGCCTGTAATAACTATCGAACGAAGGAAAAGTTAATCGTTTTCTATTTTTGCAATAGCTTGTTGTATTAATGTCATCAGCGTCCATTCATGGGGTTATTTCTGTATTCTTATAGTCCGGTTTTTCAGTATTCATTTACGAACTTGTAGGGCTCTTCTTCGGAGCAGATGTCCCTTCTCTACACACGTATCAAATTATTCGATTTAAAAAGTAACATTACGTATACCACTATAAATAGAAGTACAGAGTAGTGTACAACATGATTGCGTACCAACCTGACGGTAGTGATGTAATTGACTGGCAATCGAGCCGCAGCAACACGGTTCCGATGAATTCTGTGCTGTAACGATGAAAAGTGAAAAACAGAATTGAAAATGTAGCATTTGCGAGGTTTAACTATTCATTGCATAATGTAAATCATACGTTCGAATGTAACGTAACATTCTCCTCGATACGAGCTGAAGAAAATTTATATTTCTTCGATTTAATCTGAAGTTGTTCTTTATTATACCATCGAGCATCAAGTTTCGTAACTACAGTGACTCCCACTAACATTCGGACACTCTTAAAGAGACGATATAACTTTGTGAAAGAAGAATTCTTCGATTCAACTAAATCCTTAGATAAAACAGTCATTTCTACCGTTTTTAAATTTTCCGAATATGTTTAATCGATACAGATATCTATGAAACGTGTTTTCGAAATTTTCCATATAAGCCCACAGAAAAAAGTTGCTATAATACATCGTTGTGTAGCAAACCAGTTGTTCTAACTTCCGAAAAAATTTAATTTCCCAACATTAAAAAAGTTGTCGTCTTTTTAACAGTGTCCGAATATTAGTGGAACTCACTGAAGTTACGTCTGCACTTCTTTCACTTGACAAATAGCAATCCGATTATAGAATTATTCAAAAGTTAGAATATCGGAGAATTTTCGTTCTCGCATATCATTTTATGGTACATTATGTGGTCTACTAATTTCGAATTTCTGTTAATTTCTCACATTCTTTCTCTTATCAATGCTTGATCATGCGATTCTTCAAACCTGCAGCTTGGTTGCATTCTTTCCGTACGATGGGAAACGTTGCGTAAATGTTCGCGTAACGCAAAATCACAAATATTGTGCAATGGATAAATCAGATGTTTGTTTTATATGCAGTTTTTCGGTTCGATAAAATGTAATCTTTGTTGTGGTTTGTCGGGGTGACTAACTAACGCGATGAAGTCACGCTCAACACTAAACCTACCATCACCGGTTTAAAATGGACGGTTCCAGATACTTTTATTTTACTTTATTAATAGTATTTTTTCTACATTCTTTATCTTCATTTATACATTCTTTATCTTTCCAGTTTCTTAGCTCTCCTACACTCTTACACTAATATTTACAGTATGTACATTCTATGTGTGTGTTTATTTTCTCTACTTTCTGTCCTTATCTCTCCTAACTTGCTTTACTTTGTTGTATTGATATAATAAAAATAACTGCATAAGAAATGATTCTATAGAGCATATATTACAATAGAAGCTGCACAAAGTCTAAATAAAATCAATCTTGTCATTTTTATAAGGGAACATGTACCAGTTACTTTTAAAATTCGGTAGGTACTGTGTTAACAGCATTAGTACCAAAAATCAAAGTGTCAAAACGAGCAAGTAATGCGGGTGGAACTGAAACAAGGACAAACGAGAAAGTATTTCATCACTTTCCACGAAGTAGTCCGGTTGATTCACGAATTCCCTCGAATTGTATCCGGAGACAATGCCATATTGACGCGATAACGCGTCGCATACTTTGCACGTGTCGTCTGCGTTACATCACTCGGCACATTGTATTGTGTACACTGCCCGGAAATCAGTTTTTAAGTGCGCTTAGTATACCTTCACTTTCGTCAAACCAACCATATTAATTTTCACAAAATTCTTTATATTTGTCACGAGATTCTCGTCAACTTATTCGCCGCATTTTAACGAGTCAGACTGGTCATGACGATTGTAACAAAGTCTAATAAATATAAATATGCCTTTCTTTTTCGATGAAATAAAATTTGATTAGTTTGCAATCAATATTTAAGCATTAAAATACATGTAGCCATATAATTCTTTCCTCTTCTAAGACATTCTTTGGGATAAATACGTTTTAATCACTGTAATTGCGAAGAAAATGTTACGGAAGGGGTTAAAATTGCACTGAACACGAAATAATTTGAACTGTAATCAGTGGTTTAAACTAGATGTTAATTTCCGGGAAAATACTAGAACTGCACCATCTAAGAAACAGCAAAGACCCTTGGGTCTTTTTTTATATCAAACCTTTACTGTACTAATTTCATTAGGAACATGCAGTTCAAGTGTTCATTCATTGGTCACTCTACTTTTATCTCTTGTTTAATTAATCTATTCAAACAAAATCATTTTCGTGCTGTGAATTAGAAAGAATTGCTTTCCAGAATCACGCAGGAACCACAACGATTAGTGCACGTGTTCTGTTACGGAAGATTAACGTTCCTCGGTTAATAACTCTGAGAAAACGGAATGTCATCGGATATTTTTATTGAGACAGGGCATTATTTTATTTATGGCGATTGCAGTGTAAAGATCGTTAAAAGGGTTGAGTCAATGGAAAGGTCACTTCACTTTCCAACGAGTACGTAACAGTTAAAAAAAGGAAGCCACGTGTGTTTTCAAGCATTACAAAACTCAATTATTTACAATATTTCTGCGATCCTTTTAACAGTGACTTCGTACACTAACAAATAATTATGAAATTCTGTATTCCCGTCGAGATCGCAAGATTATTAATGCTGTAGTCGAGCTTCATCTTTGATTCCACCGTTTGAAAATTAATAAATGAAAAACTGCGGTCGCGTAAACATCCGTTCTGTAATTATAATTATCGATGCCGTCGGATATGCAGTTAAGCAAACCGCGCGGGCGGCTGCTTTGAAAGTTTACGGAATCGTTCGTGGATTATGTCGGTTCGACGAGAATCTTTGCAAAAACCTAATCGCGATATTCCCGGTTTATTCAGCGGAATTCAACCTTCGCGTGGAACGCGTATCAGAACTTTCAACGTTGATGACTGTAATACGCTTCATGGTGCACTAACCACAAATTGACTTCCTGACATGTTTCAAGGAGGACTCAATCATAACATTGTTCCACTAATTTCGATTACGGTTGTGTTCGTCAACCCAGAGAGCGCTGCGCGTTTCTTTCCACTAAAAGACATCCACGAAAAATCATCCGCTAATTTTCTCTTGATGATTCATTTTTCTTTTAAATTGTGTGCTATTTTTATATTGATTTGTCGAGATTAGTCGAACAGTTCTGATCAACTTTCAAATTACTTTCCTCCGTCTGTTCACATTACATTCTTAATCATTTTCAAATAGAATATACAATATGTTTTTTAACAGCAAGTTAACAGAGCTTTTTGAGAACCACGTGTTTTCAGTTTAATTATTAATATGGATCACTGCAGAAGTTGTGAATATTCGAAATTATTCGAACAATTCTAATGAACTTTCAATTACTTTTCCCTGTCAGTTCAAATTTGTTTCTTAATCATTTGCAAAGAGAAAATACGACATTTCCAGAGATTTTTCACAACCAAAATGGATACGATTAAGTATACAATTTGTTATTTAACGACTTACAAATTATTTTCCTCCCTGTCTTTGTTCATATTTGCGTGTCAACAATTTTAAAACGTGCGGTAATGTTTCGAGACATTTATTAAAAAACCAAGTAAACACTGTCAATGTAATCTCGTGCGTTGGCATAGTAATCAATTACACGAAATTCATGAAAAAACATTTGTCTGTATTATTTTTACGATTGACGTCGTGTTCATGAAAAATTCAATTCGTGTCAGAGATAAAACGGCGCGTTACCAGTATGAAAATTTAAATAGCAAAAAATTATTTAAATCGCTATTTGAAATGCAGGAAAATTGTTTCTTTGTTTTCGAGCGTTACTATCGAAAATAATGTTCGACGAGTAGCCGTGTTTCCATTTTACGCCGGTTTATTGTCGTATCGAACATCGTTGCAGAAAATTCGAAAGCGATTCGTCGGAATTATCCGCGGGTTAGGCGGCAACGGCCTTCCATTCAATTACAGTTGCAAAATAGGGCACAATTACCTTTTTAGAGGACTCCGGACGGTTGAATAATTTACTGCATTCCATTAACGTTGATCTGAACATTTAGAATGACACATGACAATTTTAATTTCGCCGGTTTCTAGCGCGCACAATCTATGCATGGAACTTGAAATCAAATTATAAATAATTCGTTACTGCGGACAACGGCGATGCCGACAGATCGGACGTTTTAAATTGATTGTACTTGTTGTTTGAAATCGTCCGGTGTTTTTCGGACGGTATCTAATACACATTGTTCATCATACGCGCGTGCAAGTGCTTGTTTTTACAATGCCGACTGCATTCTGTCGGAAAATTTTGCCACGGTTTCGCGTTGATTCGCCACACGTGGCGGAAATGTTGCAACTATCGGTAAAACTAGAAAGAAAGCGAAATCTTTTATATTTTTTCTTTTTCTATATAAAAGTAAAATAAATAAGCAATTTCTAAATTATTTTTCCATTATTTTCCAACACTGAAACTTCAGTTACTACATAAATGTTCACATGAAACTTCATATGACTCGAAGATAAATAAATATTTATTCAATAAAATAAATACTCGTTAATATTTCAAACACTACATTTAGAGATTGTACGTACTATATGCGAGTAATTAAAAGTTGATAAAAGTGTTACCGTTTTGTGAAAAGTGATGGGACATATTTAAATGGCATATTTTTATATTCACGTATTTTCCTACATTCTAAAAATTGCAAAAATTATGGTCAGAATAAACTTGTCCAAGTCGAATGAAATTAAATGACTTTGTTAAAATAGTAATACCATTTAAAATCGTTCCCAGTGTGGTTAATTTCCTGGTATATTTATCGGCTGAGAAGGATAGAATAAAAATAGTTTTTCAGAATTGTAACAGACTTAATTGGTTGAAAATAATGGAACAGTATTTTTAAATTCTTCTAATATTTTTACTGTCTTAAATTCCACATGTTCATTCATGTTACAAATGCATATAACCCACAGCGTTAATTATAAATATATTTAAATATGATCGTATGCCAGATCCTTTGAAACTTTTCTTCCTGAATTGCAACAAGCTAGAGTGAAATAGTTTGAAAATAAGATAACAGTATATTTAAAGTCTTCTAATATTTATACTGTCTTAAATTACACCTGCTCATTCTTGTCATAAATGCATATAACCCGCGGCGTTAATTACAAACATATTTAAATATGATCGTATGCCAGATCCTTTGAAACTTTTCTTCCTGAATTGCAACAAGCTGGAGTGAAATAGTTTGAAAATAATATTACAGTATATTTAAAGTCTTCTAATATTTATACTGTCTTAAATTACACCTGCTCATTCTTGTCATAAATGCATATAACCCGCTGCGTTAATTATAAATATATTTAAAAATGATCGTACGCCAGATCCTTTCAAACTTTTCTTCCTGAATTGCAACAAGCTAGAGTGAAATAGTTTGAAAATAATATAACAGTATATTTAAAGTCTTCGAATATTTATACTGTCTTAAATTACACCTGCTCATTTTTGTCATAAATGCATATAACCCGCGGCGTTAATTATAAATATATTTAAATATGATCGTACGCCAGATCCTTTGAGATCGGTGTAGGATATCACGGGATGCACGGTTACGTTGTTTTGTTGCGAGCGTCGCGCAAGCGTTCGTAGGAGAGCCGAATCAACGGCAGATTCATTCGCAAGAAACATCTTATTGTGCAAGATTCTGTGAACCGGCGGAGCGTGTACGGTTCTTTGAACGCGAACGGCGACGGCACGATTCGCACGTACGCCGTAAAATCATTGTCTAGTCGCCTGGATTATTTTTGCATACGGCCGATTGTGCCCGTAACCCTGTTGGAGATCCGCGCGACATTTTCCTTTGAGTGTTACGCGGTCGCGGACAATGACGTTACACGTTTAAACGAGAAAATTTGTAATTCCATCTTTTCCGCTACGAACAGACTCGAGCGTCTGTCTCTATGCAAATCTTTGCTTTATAGTTTACTCTCATTAATGAATTTCATAGTTTATGTAGCCAACTAAAATGTGTAGATTATTTAGAAGCTTAATATATTTGCACACGTTCCCATTTTAAGGATATAAATTAATATATTAGGGAGCAAAGAATGGACGATCACAGAAATATTGTAATATTTTTAGTCTCTATGCAAATTTTTGCTTTATAGTTAACTCTCATTAATGAATTTCATAGTTTATGTAGCCGACCAAAATGTGTAGATTATTTAAAAGCGTAATATATTTGCACACGTTCTCATTTTAAGGATATAAATTAATAGATTAGCGAGCAAAGAATTGACGATCACAGAAATGTTGAAATATTTTTACAGGAACATATTTATTTAGATTTCGCGGAATTTTGATTACAATATGTGCTTGGATAAAGAAATTTATCGAATCAATTTCCATGCTTCATCATTTCAATAATTGTAAGATGAATAATATAAAGCCGATCATTTGACCGGCAGTGGTAGATTTTGTGTAAACAAATTGTTGAATGAAAATTCATTGAAATATAGTTTTCGAGAAAAGGTTTTGAACGTTCGAGTCTCGCGAACATGATCGACCAATAATCGATGTATTTTTACACATTGTTTCTCTGAAGATCTGACGCGATAACAAGGGTCAATTAGAATTCAACGAATTAGAGCCGGTGCATAAACGGGATTGCATGAACAAGAAAGCGTCGCTGTGGGAGTGAGAGAGAAGGAGAGAGTTACTCCCGAGATTGAGATTAGAAATACTTCAGGATCAAAGAATCCCTTTGTTTCACGTTGAAATTTCGGTTGTTGAGGTCAACATGGCGTGTCGTGCACGCAGTCATGGACATTTCACTCTGGACGGTTCGTTTGCGATGAAAATGGGAATTGTCCGCTCACAATCAACCATGTACGGTTCAAGGTAGACTCTAAAAGCCGTCGTGTCATTGTTCAACTTGCAGACACTGCCTCTCGTTAATCCATCTCGTTGTCAAAGCTCGTCGAACAAAATTCGATTAATTACTACCTGAAATTGTCATTTATTTCGAACAATTCGCAAGTAGTATGCAGTCCTACGGGAAGAACTTGATCCTCCAAACGTTGCGAATGAAACCTTCCTCTACATATAAAATGGAAACTTGTACATTAATTCGAAATCGTGTAGATTCTCGTTATTATCAGGTTGTTCTTAAAGCTATTTTAAACATTCGGACTCGAAGATTCCTTCCCACGTAAAATATATCCATTACATGCGATTTTTATTGAATTTTAGCTATATTTATAACAAACCTGTAGAGTATAATAGTATTCCTAGATTAATACATTTCATGATATTTGCAATCACATGTAACGATCAAACATAGTAACAGCTTTTTAAAATAATTAAAGGAAATATTATTGGGCTCCGATTGCTCGTAATAAAATCACAATTCAATTATACAATAATTCTGTATTGTATCGCGTACAAAGTCATTGGTACTAAACTGCAATATTCTGTCAGTTTTTTAAAATCATTAAAAGAAAAACAGAAATATTTGGCTCCTGTTGCTCGTAATTGATGGAAACAATTTTTCCTTTGCGTACAGATTCAAAGCACAAAACCAGTGGTAGTAAACTGCAATATTCTGTCACTTTATTAAAATCATTAAAAGAAAAACAAAAATATTAGGCTCCCGTTGCTCGTAATTGATGGAAACAATTTTTCCTTTGCGTACAGATTCAAAGCACAAAACCAGTGGTAGTAAACTGCAATATTCTGTCAGTTTATTAAAATCATTAAAAGAAAAACAGAAATATTTGGCTCTTGTTGCTCGTAATTAATGGAAGTAATTTTTCCTTTGTTTGTATAAAGATTCAAAGCACAAAACCATTGGTAGTAAACTGCAATATTCTGTCACTTTATTAAAATCATTAAAAGAAAAACAGAAATATTTGGCTCTTGTAGCTCGTAATTAATGGAAACAATTTTTCCTTTGTATACAGATTCAAAGCACAAAACCATTGGTAGTAAACTGCAATATTCTGTCACTTTATTAAAATCATTAAAAGAAAAACAGAAATATTTGGCTCTTGTTGCTCGTAATTAATGGAAACAATTTTTCCTTTGTGTATAGATTCGAAGCACAAAAGCATTGGTAGTAAACTGCAATATTCTGTCAGTTTATTAAAATCTTTAAAAGAAAATCGAATTTCTATTTGGCTCTCGTTGCTGATAATTGATGGAAACTATTTTTATTTCGCGTAAAGATCCACAGCCTATAAAATCACAATTCATTAATACAATAACTGTATCGCGCACAAAACCGCAATATGCTCTATAGCAAGTTCGCGCGTATTCTGTCTGCGACCGGAAGAAATATTCATTCTTGTCCTGTGGTTTCGAATAAAAATACAGCACGAAATCGCGGCATTGCTTTCAGTTTCACGCTCCGAACGATTTCTGGTCGAGACGTGGCGGCTGCAGTTTGTGTTCCTTTTATCTTAGCGTGCGGAATGGTTTCCTGAATAATTCCACGGTCCCGTTCGAGCAGCAGCGATGCCACCGCGGTTTCGATTTATAAAATGGTCGCGTGCCAGCCGGCTCTGCGTACACCAGCCCCCGGGAAATAATAACGCGGTGCGCGCCGCGATTAATTGCGAAGCTAGAGAGCACAATGACAATTTTAGTCGCGTTCCGTCGAGATAAGGCGAAGCCCGGCCGTTTTATACCGTGTATCGACGCCGATAAAGTCGCGTCTGGGGACGTCGCATGCATTCGGTTGCCACTTGATCGACACGCGAAAAACAATTTCTCTTTTTTCTTTTCGGTCGAAACACCTGCTCGTCGCTTGCTTTATGCGGTCGGTGCTCTTCGCGAAGTAAATCGATGCACAGCGTGGTGCGCGCTACTCGTCAATGATTGACACACTTTTTGCGATAAAATATCAGCGAACACACAAAGCATGCTGTCGCGTATAACTGATAGCACCGTGGCACATCCTTCGAAAATTCGTTTTTCCGATCGGAAAATTGCTATTCGTTATTCGACCCTAGAAAACCACGGAGATAATGGATGACCTATTTTTGATAAAAAGATTATGCAGATTGTTGAGAGGCATTTGTGAGATTTCTTTAAGCATACCTATGAAAAATATCGCTAATAATCTCCAATAATGTAGTGGTAATATTTATTGTGAACTAGCTGACCCGACAGACGTTGTCTTGCCCAAAATTTCAATAAATTTAAGCACTCTCATTTTTTCCTGAATTTTCTATTTTTCCGGGCAACTTTTCTAATTTTTCTTTCCATAAAAATCTTATTCGGACTATTACGAACATTAAAAAAAATAATTAGCTAAATCGGTCCAGTCGTTCTCAAGTGATGCTTGAGATAATTTTTATTTAACAACAGACTAGAAATCTACCAATTATTTTTACGTACTCTATGATGGCTACTTTCCACATAGATCATTCAAGATGGTGCCGATTGACGTATGTATTGACAAATGTACATACTTTAGTAATAAATGTTTAATGTTCTCGGCGCTACGGTTCGATACCGATCAAAAAACAATTTTGCAGATTATCTACTTTAGTACATACTTTAGGCAGAGAAAAAAGTAAAACAGGGCAGTTGCTGCAATAATTAAATGTTTAATTGAATGTCTAAATAAGAAATCTAGTTGATTAAATTAATGGATTACAAAAATATTGAAAAATATTAAAACACTATCGTTATTGTTTCGTAAGCAAAACGATTGCAGTACGATGAGAAGCCATCTTGTCGCTCAAGGGTTGAACACTCTCCAGGGTTGGTGCTCGCGAGTCGAGGATCGTTTCTCGTCCTTAATTCGATGGGCCATTATATTTTTCAAACGTAACAAGGTTGTTAGCATCGTTCAGGTTTGCAAGTTAATTATCCGACTTTCTCGAAGAGATACTGGTCCGATTAGATAACGTTCTGGTTCGAAAATGATTTCCTATACATAGACGCGGCGGAAAGCTCGATCCGATCCGGCTTTGTTCGCTTTCGTCTGTCCGATCTTATCCGACTGTTCTCCGGCATCGTTTCTCATCCAGAAATTTTAATCACGCCATAAATCTCTGGATTCTCGACGGGTTATTGGAACACGTTCCCCCTCGTTTCTGTGAAAATTCGATGTATCACGTCCGAACGGTTCTCTTGTGGACGTTTCAAGAACTATTGGCCAATAAGTAACACGCTGGACAGCAGCTTGCGAAATGTTCAATGTGACACGTTTCCGTGATCACACTTCGCCAAAAGTGGCACCGGTGTTTTATAAATTATCGCCCGGCCCGGCAATTTCATTGCAAAATCCAGCTGATCACGGTTTTTCATTGACGGCGGATCTTTAAGGAAAATAAAAATTGTCTGCATCGATTGCTACAGATAGAAACCGAACAGAAAGTGTTACTTCTTCCCTTCGTTCTTTTTTTGCAAGCAACGTAACGGCATCTGTAATTATTTCTTTAAACATGGAGGTACTTTTTTAATTGTATGGAAGGCACAGGGGTCACATGAATACTTTTTTTTTATTTAATGTAATTAGAATCTCAAGGTGGAGATTATATTGCCGTACATTATTTTTCAATACATTATTATACTTTATATAATACAATACAAATTACATGTAAATAATTGTAGACCAGGACACAAGCAGTTTTAAACATATACAGTTTTTAAAAATTTTTAACTCACAGGCATTCAGAAACGAGTAGGTTATTTTACATAACTTTTCTTTTTTAATTATCTGAATTACAACTGGCAGACCGATGTCCGCAAATCGTTTAAATACGTCCACTGCTTTAAATTGTACGTATCGATTTTCAAAATTGAAAGAACTTTTGTCTGGCTTTTATTGCACGGAGTTAATCAATTTGGCAAACAAGCGCGACTCGATTTCGCGCTGTTCTTTGCATATACTGGTTCTATTATCCCTCAATAACAATTAGGAGCAGAGCAAATAGAACGACCATGGGTGCATTGTTGCTGGTTTTCTAATGCCCGGACAGAAGCATGCTTTCAATGATTGCGGTTCGTTCTTGTGGATGACTCATCGCCGGACGAGACAAAGAACTTGTATCGATCTTACTCTCGCCTAACAGTTTCCTTTAACACATCTATTGATACTTAGATAAGAGAACATAAATATGTTTATGACTGTTTTGTTCTCCTTACTGTCCGCTATCGTTGTCAGATAAAACGAGGCGCGCGTTTCGTAAGAAGAAATTGGATGCGCATTGATAAACCCAGCAAAAGTGGAGCAACGAATTCTCGTGTGTCGCGGGTTCTTCCTTTCAACTATCTACTTCCTGCTAACATATTTTCTAATCGCGCTAATTCGATGGAAACATGTGCTATCATCGTTTGAACTTAACGGTACTCGAGGCTCGTCGTCGTGTTTATTGAATTCTATTCGGAATTGTCATTAATCAACCTCGAGATTATAATTAGAAGGACTGTTTACTAGAACGGTATCATTCTTTCTCGGTTCGATTACGTGTTTCTAGTTACGAATGTATGACATACTAATGTATTCGTTCGTTAAAAGTTTTTCGAATCATGTTCGCAGGATCTTTATTGCGGCCGAATTGTATATATTTTAATATTTGAAAAGCTGATCAGGTTTATTGATTGGGAAACATATTTCTTATCTAGAGATAAACACGTAGTTCGTTTAACTTTCTTCGATATCTTCGATTCATTTAGTAACAAAGTACAGAAGTAATCGTTGATTATAAGTAGAATTTGATGCATTTATGACAAAAATGAGCAGATGTAATTTAAAACGGTAAAAACATTAGAAGAATTGAAAAGTACACTTGCATAATTATCAACCAATTAAACACATTATATTTAGAAAGAAAATAAATTTCAGTCCCATTCGTTGCGATTCTAGTAAAACAATTTTATTCTGCGTAAACATCCGCTGTGTAATTATCAGTGGCTTCCATTTAATCAAAACCTCATGTGATCGCAATTAGTCGCCTAACGAAGCGTTGAAATTCGAACATATTTTCACTTGCGACCGAACAAATTCATTCCCGGTGCTCTCTCCGAGAATTTATTGATTATTTACGAGCAACAAGAACATATTCTACTGTCGAATAATGATCTACAAACCTTTTGCACATTTATACTTTATCTGACAAATAATTACTAGACTGCCGATTGGTCTGCTAAGTAAAAATTCAAATTATAAAATGTGTTTCCTCTTGCAATAATTATAATAGTTGGACATAATGTAATAATATTCTTAACTCTCACACGCTCCTCACAAACATTTGCAATATTTACATAAAAGATCCAGGCATAGAATTTCATTAATTTTTGCCGTACACTTTAAATCGACAAATTCAATTTCAATAGCAACGTCACATTTTAAAGAATTATATTTCACAATGCAGTCAGAAAGAGGCCAATTATTTCCAGAACACCAATTAATTTTTATCATAAAATAGCTGATCCGATAGACGTTGTCCTGTCCAAATTTCTATAAATTTCTAAACAGACGTCGATACTGTAAATTCCTATTGAAATATTGATTAAAGGTTGCGGCGTTGGTATATTGTTGTATTGAAATATGATTCAGAAAGCACTTTTAGTTATTACCGAATTTTCCATTTTCCGGGCAACTTTTCCAATTTTTCTTTCCTTAAAAACCTTATTCGGACTATTACGAACATTTAAAATTAGCCAAATCGGTCCAGCCGTTCTCAAGTGATGCGCTTATCAACGGACAGCATTTGATTTCTATTTATATAGAAGATAGAAGAAGAAGATAGAACAAGAACATAGAACAAGAACATAGAACAAGAACATAGAACAAGAACATAGAACAAGAACATAGAACAAGAAGATAGAACAAGAACATAGAAGAAGGACATAGAACAATAACATAGAAGAAGAAGATAGAACAATAACATAGAAGAAGAAGATAGACCAAGAACATAGAAGAAGAAGATAGAACAAGAACATAGAATATAGAAGAAGAAGATTGAACAATAACATAGAAGAAGAAGATTGAAGATAGAAGAAGATTATAGATAGAAGAAGATAGAAGAAGAAGATTGAAGATAGAAGATTATAGATAGAAGAAGATTGAAGAAGAAGATTGAAGATAGAAGATAGATGATAGAACCCGGAGTTTAAATGATAAATGAATTTCCACAGCTACTGAAAGATGAAATTCCTCAAACCGAAAGACGCGATGTTCTAGCTTTCGGACAGAGCAGAGTGTATGCATCCACTCGAACATCAGCGAATCAATATCCTTTCCGCGTCGCGACTGTGAGCGTTCGCGTACGGAGCGTGGACTCGCCTTAAGGGGAAGGATCGAGTTGTCAGCGATCGCAATCGCCACGGTTATATACGTGCAGATCTCTCGCAACAATAACTGTTACCGACCTACATAGTTAGGCGCCGTGAAAGAGGGCGTAAACTTGCACGGCGAAAAATTAATGCTGGCCAGAGCGTAATCGCGGGACGATTACTGTCTGGCCGGACGTCGCTGTTGAATTGCGACGAGGCGCGCGATGCGACATTTTCACGGAAACCCTGTCCATTATCCTTAATGCAACCGTTTCGTCGAAAGCAAGAAGGGGCAAAGTCGCTTTTTTCCCCGTAGGCTCTTCTCTCTCTCCTCTTTTCTTTCGTATTTTTTTTTTTCGTCCCCTCCCTGACTAACTAAGAAACGTACAAATGACTGCTAGGGACGATTCCCAGGAATGCGCATTATCAAAATGGTTAGCGTATTAACCGCTAAGTGGATTTTAATCTACTTGGGAAATGCACCGAATCAATTCAATTATATTTATATTTAATATTCGTATCTATCAAAATGGTAGATAGAAACGTAACGAGATAACAAAATTTCATTAATAGCTACAAACTAAATAATTATTAGCATTTGAATGGAGCCTCGTTGGTCCCAGTAGTTTATTTAAGGATTAAAGTACGCAATGTCGAGCTTGGTTTTAATAGAAGATCGAATGTATGTATTTTTAAATTCATCGAGAATATCGTTCGCAGACGAATCGATAGACTCGTGGTTGATCTACATGATAATAACTTCCATCGTGCGCAAGATCGATCGATTGTCTCGACGGAATCGATAGCAATAAATATTTAATTCCACATAATGGCCGGAAGAAATTGAATCGCTTATTGAACGCGTTTCTTTAGAGGGCAAAATTACGCGATCGATTAAAAGCTCCGGCTTTTTATTAACCATACCAGAATATTGCTTTTTCATAGAAGTGTACTTGTTAATATTTGATTTTTATCTAGATCATGTTTGAAAGCTAATATTGTTCACGATATTCAGACATCTATGATATTCATCATGGTTACTATGTTTTTTTTACATGTTTACTGTTCATTTCCATCTATTTTTTGATCTGGTACTGGTAAAACCTTTTATTTGAGAGAAACAAAAAAAAGTACGGAGGAACGGTGCATCGAGCGGGAATCATAATACAACGTAAAAATGCTATCTCTTTCCTGACGGTCGTAAAATCTCCATTAGCGACGACGTGTTATGTTGGAATTCGGTTCGGTTTTGCCATTGTTGGTGACGTAACATCGTATATCTTAATGGACCGATGTGAAAACGTCATTAAACATTCCGGAAAATATGGATTGTGTACTGAAATATGGACTCGGAAATAGTTAATATACATCTTGCGATACGAATCATCCGTATTTACAGTGAAAAATTCCGAGGAAACTAGAACTAGTCAATTTACTATGGAATACTGCATTTGTTAATTTATTAAAACAATTAAATTCTATTGAAGCTTATATTTTTAATGAATTATCGTCAAGACATTTTTTAACTAATTACATTACATTTAACCTTAAATTTTCACATGCAAGTTAGCTCAAATGAATAAGTTCTATTGCTAACTTTATATTTTTGATTTGTCGAAGATCGTGACACATTAAAAACTCACCAGCAAAATAAAGTGAAACTATGAAATTCTACAGAATCTTAAATTTTTTATTTGTTGTCCACATTGATGCATTAAAAATGCATAAGCCTGAAAATCCCGCGACAGGTCACCCACTCGCGATTCTTTATGAAAAATTCATTACGGAATGGAAATTTATTAGTCGGCTGAAACGTCGCAGAGGAAGCCGTAACAGAAGGAATTAATAAAGAAGATTGGAGCACAGCCATTCTTTATGCACGTGTGTCGCACTCGCGTGTTCCACTTCAGGAAAAACGATAGAACACGTGTGAGATTCGGTTGAACGTATTTCTCCTGTGTGGATAAAATATTCGTACCAGTTGCTCAATACAAAATAAGTAGTTCCCGGAACAGAGGCTGTTTCTTTTCCTGTTGACGCGTTCATTGCCGTGCCGGTCACCGGTGTCCAGCCACACCATTATCAATTGGAGTATCTGACCAATGGAAAAAACAATTAATACGTTTGCAATCGATGGTACTAATTAATCCGCGGGGTTTTCTGCATTTACTTTAAACTTATCAGTCGATTAAAACGTTAAAAACGAATTTAAAAATGCTTCTGTATTCAACCTGTCTAACGTATTATGTAATAGAAAAAATAAATTAATTTCGCTCCAGTTTGTTGCAATTCTGGTATAACATTTTTATTTTGCATAAAGATCCGCTGTCTAATTATCAAATACACGGGAACGTAAAAATCCACAGAAATTCATTTATTTTTATAGTACTTTCATCCTCTTACAGAAATTGTCTTTCATTCTATTTTTACGTAACTGGAAGAATTGTTATAAAAATCCACAGTTCACACGTTTGAATATTCAATCGTTATATATGTCATTGTTACAAAAAGTTTCTTATGAAATTTATTTCTTTTATATATAATTCATATTTAAATTTAACTTGAATGACTGTAGTCTCCGTATATGATGCATTTATGATAAAATTTAGTACGTGTAATTTGAAACAAAGTTTACCGTCATTGGAGAGTATCAATACATTATTTTTAATTGATTAAAACTTGGTTGAAGAAATCATGGTCGTTATGTGTGACTCTTGTTTCTTGCAAATGATACACACAATGTTTATTTTCCGTAAAGATCCGCAGTCCAGTCATTATAGTTTCTGCATAATACGAAACTGGCACAGTGGACAACGTAACAGTTACCTACTTGTAAAAAGACACTATGCATTTTTTCACCTTGCGCAACCAGACCTTCGACGCCAACATATTTTCTCGATTTGCAGATTCTATAAATAATGCGACGTTAATTTTACTCAGCTAAAAGCCTGTCTAATGACTAGACTGCCCACCGAATACGTAAAATTTTGTATTAAAATATTGTATAAATGTTACACTATGCATGACCCTACGAGAAATGATTACTTATGAATAATATTCAGTATTAACGTTTTAATTACTACTGAGAGACTTATTAAAGAAACTTTTAGCTATGACTCAGACTTAGAAAAAGTGGGAAACCAGCGTCGTAGGTAATATGCTACTAAAAACTTCCTGCGCGAGTTTTATGCAATACTAATTTCTAAAACTCTCATTTACGGTTCAAATGTTTACTATCTGATTGAAGAACTCTGAATAAAATCAAAGTTGTACAGTTGTTCACTTAATCGTAGAAAATACTATGTGAATTTTTCTATAACATACAAAAATAATCTCGAGCACGAACAAAAATAAAACTGAACAAATTCAAATAAACGTATATGCCGTATAAACCTCGTACAGTTTAAATCAACAAATAAAACTAAACAACGTCAAATAAATTGATACGAGAGAATTGGATTTGCACTGATTGGCTTCGGAGCATTTCAAATATTCTTTCAATCAGATTGGATCGAAGTCGATCTGGATGGGAAGAAATTTATTCGTTACGCCATCCTATTATTGTGAATTTTAATTACGAATCAAAGTTGATTTCCGCGTTACATCGAAGATCGCTGTGCTCCTCGCAATATAATGATTTACAACGGATCGAAAATTCTAGTAGTTTCGCACGATTAAAATCGACAATGGTTTCCGGCTTGGCAAAGGTTAACGCCTTCGGGATAGTCTTCGATGTTTTCTCGGCGGTCTGACCCAGGTGCCGTTGTTTTTTTCATGTTAATCCGCGGAACGTTTACATATGCACGACGAGGATCGCGTTTCGTTGAAAACCGAGCATACTGTCACGTGTAATAACGAGAATTTGAATGGACTTGTCCGCGTGCACCTTGTGTGCTCCGGAGCATGGCCTGGTCGATAATCTGACTTCACTTCCGTAATAGGAGGTAATAAGTGTCTAATTTACACCGAAGACCGTAACAATACGTTACGGTGATGGTAAATCAATGGCATGTGACCCAATTCTGCGTACTATATGTGGAGCGTTCCGAAAAGAAACGACAATATTCCCCGAATAGGTTAATTTCACTGTATGGCACAGCTTTTACTTATCGGATCCAGTAAACTCTCGATCTAAGCCGGATCCTCCGGTCCGTGCTCCGACATAGATCGTGTAGAGCTACTATTTTTTTCCTCAGGTGGAACGGTGAAAATAATATTAAATAATTCTTTTTATTTTAGGGTACATATCATATTTTTACTACTATTATTATTATATACAGTAATGCGACCAAAATTCTCTCGAGGTTGTCGCTGTAATAGAAACATACTATGTTTATCGAAACAAGGTGGTTTCGGAACACACCTTAATAAACTGTAGGTCCCCTCGCGAAGTAACCTTAGCAAAGAATTGAGAGCGACGTAAAATAAATTTTAAAAAATATAGTTATCGAAACGATAGATTGAGCGCAGTGGTTGTAAACAATCTGCCGATTCGGAGCTGTTCCATGCGCGTTTTTTTGCCTGTTATAATAACCTTTTCAGGTATACCGCTAATGGCGGGTGCAACCCGGAGGGTCTTTAGTATTTAATAATGTAAACAATATTTTGAATAATATTCAGTGGGGACAACCGAGTGCAAAAGGTTAATTGACATCGTCGGCCGGGCCGATTCTCAATTCGGGTGCAATCGCCGATCTTCGGTTACAATCGGTCGCGAAGAACCGACCGCGAATTCTTAATATACGCGAGTTTTATAGTGAACACACGTAGTTTTGGTTCTCTTGGTTTCCCTCTTCTCTTCATTTTGTTAACCGCGTTGCTACCGGAACGTAGAAAGTGTACGACGCATTATCAAAGTGTATACTGCGGATCTTTATGCAAAATAAAAACGTGTTAAAATAGTCTGCATCGATTGCAAGAAATAGAAATTGAATAGAACGTTATTTCTTCTTCCAATAATTTTAATATAGTAGAAATCGTCTACCGACATCTTCAATGTCTCAAATTGTACAAGAATTTTCAATATCGTCTACTCAATTTTGCTATAAATGCATAAAAATCCGCAGTGTAATTATTAGAATTAATTCTGTGTAGAAGTGAACGATTGAAGTGAAAATTTGTGAAGTGAGAATTGTTTTATTCGCACCGCGTACACAATTTTTGCTGGATTGTGAGTGAGTGTGAACCGTCACGCTCCTAGGTGAAACGCTGTTCGGATAAAACAAGACTGGTATGTGTCGCGCCATAGAAGTTTTCATTTCGGTCTTATGCCAGTATTATTTTTACGGGCAAACAATAATTCGAGGAACGTACGTTGCCATGAGAAAGTTCCCTCGTTACTCGTAATCGCCGCTTTATTTTTGTTGGTTTTCGCTTGCGCTGCCAGGGATTTCACGTGAAATGTTGTCCAACTCTGTCCATAAATTGCGGATATCTCTCGTGACTATAACTTTGACCGTGTTCCTCGGCGAATTTCGTTCTTGACCGTATCCTTGAACCAACGACGCGACGTTCGTGAATTTCGATCTTGACCGTCGCTCCGACCGGCAGACTCTTATGCATCTTGACGTAACCGAATCTCTTAAGAATTTTTGTTTTCGTAACTTAATCTTTGCAGAATTTACGTAGCTGAATCCCTAAAAAATCTTCTCGTAACCGATCCGCATAAATTTCGCCATAGACTTCGTCCCAGCTGATGAAACTTCGAGGTTCATGTAAAACATCTTTTATTCAATCGTTGCTGAATCTTTGTAGAAATTACCATTCTCGTGGGAAACTCTCAACTTAATAAAATTTTATTTCGTTTTTGCTGTATTTGCTCTCTTATGCAATTTACAAATTTTCTGTTTCGATTCCAAGAACCACGAGCCAAATCGAAACTTCATTCTTACCTTAGTGTTTGTCTTTTAATCTTTATTGTAATTTTTCCTCCATTAAATACTCGGTTTAGTAATGAAGCAAGGCTATCAGTAATTATTTCTTGATAATTATACAGTGTTAACCCATTGCCGTATGTTAACGAGTCACACTCGTCGTGAATATTTACAAAGATACAAAGTGTAATACATATGAATTCACATGATTTCAAATATATGTTTTGTAGATCTATGTTAGTTATACACATGCTGAAAATAGATCTACAAAACATATATATTTTAAATTTTCATTAAGGGCCCAAATAAAAAAGTTTTAAACAAATGCCTCTTTTATTTTTGTATGTGACCTTGTAAAATCTTTTGTAAAATCTTTTCTGCATATCATTTTACAAACCAATGCTTCTAATTGATTATAAAAAATCAGGTCGTTTCGTACAATTGTAAAAAAATTATTCTATTTTAGAAGTTGTAGGAACACTTTGTACCTTCACTGTATATATTCTTAATAGTTTCACATTAAATATCGATTAGCATAACTCTACCTCAATAATTCACTGGTGGGGTTAATGTTTCGTGCCGATGGATGACGTTGATAAAGCCCAAGTGGCTAGCGAGAGAATTTTCAGAACGTCGTTTGATAGTCGGATCAGCTGTACGATCGACAGTTACGTTGTCACGGTTTTGTTTTTTTTCTTTGTTTCTGTCGGATACATTGTTTCAACAAGCAATAAACACGAGCCCGCATCACGCGACTCGATGGTATCGATTCTAAGTGCATCGACACAGTCTTATGCAATTGCAGCAGCACGTAGGTTATCGTTGTGCATCCTAATTTACGTACCCGTTTCTCCTCTGAAAATAGATAAGAGAGCGATCGGAGTCATATGCACGGATGAATTTTCAAAAGTCATGCTCCGCGTGCTAGGCGTGTTTCAGAATTGCAAACGAGAACCTTGGGCGCGAACCATTTCCATTTGAAAGAGTTGCTTCTCACTTTCTACGACCTTTTTATCTGTGGATGCTCGATCGTTCTATAAAATCGTTCGAAAGAGACGATGGCGAATCAATTACATTGAAACAACATGAAACATTGACAAAGAGAGAATATTAATCCAGCGAACAACACTTTGTTGTTTCTAATTATAGTTTTTGGAAATATTGATGAATACATTCGTGAGATTTTTCTGAGTGAAACGAGACCAAACACGATATAATTCGGAGCTTCGTTTGTTCAATTCTCGATACAGTAGAACCTCTATTAAATTAATTAACGAATTAGCCACTGTTGTTGTTTTGTGATTTTTCATCGAGTTGTTTTGATGTTGTTTTTAATTATTTTTTTTATGAAGTTTTGATAAATACAACCGTGACATTTTTCTGAGTATAATGAATAATTCAGAGAATGTTTTTTTGTTTAATTCACGATACAGTAGAGCCTCTATTATCTATTATTATACAATACAGAACAGAGTTGATTACATTTAATATAAAACAACATAAAACATTCACAGGAGACAATATTAATCCAGTCACAATATTTTATTGTTCTTAATTATCTTTTTATGAAATTCTGATGAATACTTTTGTGATATTTTTCTGAGTAAGTGTTTGGTCTCGTATTAATCCGAAAAGTGTCAGGAATATGTTGGCAAAAGTTCCATATTAAATAATGAAAAACGAAAATTAGGAAGAAATAGTTGAATGAATATAATTTTTTATTCAAGGCGGACGTGTTTTGGCACAATTTATTTGTTCATGTATCTTCTACGTATGTTCTGTGTAGAATAAAATCACTGTAAATAATTAGTACGTACAAAAAATGGAGTATTTATCGACTAATTCGACGTATAAGAAGGGTCAATGTTTCCGAAGAATCGCATTCGTCGTTTACAAACGTTACAACGTTCGTGTAATTATTACCGCCAAATTCTGCGGACAGTTCTGCAATTATTGGCCGACACGAACCGGAGAAAACCTCGTTACGCTTTCTAAATCGCTTTTTCGACGTTGATTTTTACGACTCCTCTTCTGCTCCGCGCCTCCTGTGGCTAATGAGCGATTCATGTATCGTGTTTAATATCGTTTATTATCGATACCACACACTGAAATTCCTCCAGCGTGTCTCGTTCCGGCTACATACATTTTCATGAGCTTTCAAATCCAATAAAAATTCATCTTTACTCTTTGTACGCACAATAACCGACAAAATACTCGCGCGTAATAAACAACTTTTTATTGGTGTTCTCGGTGGGGGTATCCCTACAGAAACGCGGATTCATTTTTTTTCCTTGTGATATATATCGGTTCCACTATCTTCACATTTTCGTATCCTACTTTTTTCCTTTTTAAATGATTCACCAGGATATTACACGACTGGCTGATCTACGGTGCTCCGAATGAAAATTGATTTACCGAGACGGCAGCAAACACGAAAGTCTATTACTAGACTTCTCTTGTCCTGTTTATCAACAGATCTGATAGTGTATCAACACACTTTTCCACGAGAAAATATCACTTCCCTGTGGATTCAACTTCAAATTAATTTCTACGTCAGCATATAGAAAATTCTGTACGATTTATTATTCTGAAATACAGTGAACAACAATAATATTCCGACACTTTTCAAAGGATGATAACTTTTTTAATATCAGATCATACGACTTGGATTTTTTTTTTTTTTTGAGAAGTTAGAGTAATTAATTGACGACAAGACTCGAATTAATTTCTACGTCAGCATATAGAAAATTCTGTACGATTTATTATTCTGAAATACAGGGAACAACAATAATATTCCGATACTTTTCAAAGGATGATAACTTTTTTAATATCAGATCATACGACTTTGATTTTTTTTTGAGAAGTTAAAGCAGTTAGTTTACTGTACAAGACGTAAAATTTTTTTTTTTAAATCGCAATTGGTTGGGATTACAGAGAAACTACTACAAGTTTACAACTTTCTATGGGAACCTATATTGGACATTTAAAAATTACATTTTGTAGATCTGTGTCAATTATACATATTGTGAAAAATTCATTAAAATCTACTCAGAGAGTCGCCACTAAAAATTGCTGCACCACTTTTCAAAATATTGTTTACATCATTAAATATGTCGGTATCTAATTACTAAACATTTAAATATTGTACGAGGTATTACATCAATATTATATTCACACAAAAAGAAAAATTAATATGGAATAGAATAATTCTCGGTCGGAAGAAATGTTTAATTTTCATTCGAATTTTTTAATAAATATGTTCTATGCACAATCGATTCACACATTTCTTACTTTGCATAGAAATCGACAGTCTAATGATAAATACTTGAAAAATATTCGTAGACGTGACACGTGACACGATGTGACATGTACGACTTTCTACTACACTAGTCAGCAAAATAAAATGATTACTAAATTATTAGACAGCGATTCTCTACGCTGAATAAAAGAATGTTCAAATTATTTGCAAGAAATAGAAGCCAAATAGAATTTTCTTTCGTCGTTTAAAAATCTTGTTATGCCGAACGTGTTACACGTTTGTTAACACAAAAGTACATTCGCGATTGTTCGACACGGTTTTATTGTACGTTAAACAAAGACGGTGCTGTTGGCATAAAAATATCTCAAGATTGTCAGACTTGCACCTCGTGTGTGATCAACGTGTGTGTCGAATGTAGGTTTCTAATGTGTGTATTCGGTGCGTGTGCAGTACGTGTGTGTCTATAGTCTGCGTCTAGTGTGTTTAGAAACGAGTAGTATGTCTCCACTGCCTTATCATTTGTACTTTGAGTTATTCTAATGCCGACGACACAGTTTTCATTGAGAATACAATAATACCGCGGCAAAAAGCAACTGATCGACTGTTGAGAAATCATTATGAAAAGGAGTCTTTCTTTAAATAATTCTCTTTACATAAACACATTGAAACGAACGTGGAAAAAAATGTTTGTACTTCATGGAACCTGAGTTAGTGAGTTCTGAACCGATGCAAATTTGTTTCAGTTTCTTAACTTGTTTTATAACAAAGACTTTATGAAACAATTAAATTCAATCGCATCAAGAGATTTAACCCTTTAAAATGAGTACAGGCGGAATATTATAAGATTTTTTTACACGAAGTTACAGGTGTTCAACCATTTTAGCACTCCAAACATTGCTGAACCATTATTCAAAATATTATTTACATTATTAAATATGTTGGTATCTGATCGATAAACTGCAGATCTTTGTGTAAAATAAAAATTTTCTATCCGAAATTAATATGTTTAATAAATTGAGAACAATATAATAGTATTTTAAAATTCTTCTAATGTTCTTGCAATTACTCGTTTTTCTTACAAATGCATAAAATCCGCTGTCCACTAATCAATTACTAAACATTTACGTATTGTATGATTTATTATTTCAATCTCATACCCATGAAGTTTAAAAAATCATAGAGAATGTTTAATTTTCGAATTAAAATAGCTCCGTGTACGCGAAGGGTTGGAAGATCAACAACTTCTCGGTCACGATTTTGAATTATTTTTAAAAATCTGTTTGTAGCATTCCGTTGAGCATTTTGCGAGATATTATCCCGTATCGGTTTTGAATTCGTGACGTCTTCCAATTTGTATCATGACGCACAGAAGCACGACTGCGATTAAACAGTTTGAATCACAGACGAGGCATGTTCGGTTGCAAATTTATAATCTTCGGCTTAAGACAAAGAGCGTGAACCTCGCTCCGCAGCCCAGAAAACACCTTGTTTTTTTCCGAGGCGTTCGTAAAATAATCATCAACGAACAGATAAGACGATAAGAGCTACAACAACAATTCGCGTTCGGTTGTATGAGTCACCTACGAATAAAATTAATCTTAGATAGCCGGGGAAACGTTCGTGTAATCTCGAATGGTTATAAACGAATTTCCGGAGGTGGACATCGATTAAAAATTTATCTTCTCACGTTATGTTTCTGCACTCGAGTCAACGAGAAAATTGATAAGACCTTTTCTGTGCGGTTGATAAGCACGTAAATTTAACATTTTTTTCATTTTTTAGGCAAACATTCTTGTAATTGTAATTGTACTAATGTGCTTTCTCTTTTAATTTTAACTAATAGTATTCTCTATCACGTGTCGTAAAATTGTCATTTTATTCTTGATTCAAGAAATAATTATTTTACTTTATTTCGTTGTAAAATCCATGTTAGTGTGAACAATATCAAAAGTACATTGTTATTTCTCTTTTAAGTTTGTCTAATAGTATTCTCTATCTCGTGTCGTAAAATTGTCATTTTATTCTTGATTCAAGAAATAATTATTTTACTTTATTTCGTTGTAAAATCCATGTTAGTGTGAACAATATCAAAAGTACATTGTTATTTCTCTTTTAAGTTTGTCTAATAGTATTCTCTATCACGTGTCGTAAAATTGTCATTTTATTCTTGATTCAAGAAATAATTATTTTACTTTATTTCGTTGTAAAATCCATGTTAGTGTGAATAATATCAAAAGTACATTGTTATTTCTCTTTTAAGTTTGTCTAATAGTATTCTCTATCACGTGTCGTAAAATTGTCATTTTATTCTTGATTCAAGAAATAATTATTTTACTTTATTTCGTTGTAAAATTCGTCAGTGTGAACAATATCAAAAGTACATTGTTATTTCTCTTTTAATTTCGTCTAATAGTATCCTCTATCACGTGTCGTAAAATTGTCATTTTATTCTTGATTCAAGAAATAATTATTTTACTTCATTTCGTTGTAAAATCCTCGTTAATGTGAACAATATCAAACGTTCGATTGGGTGCGACAAAATGTTTGTCATGTCAAATTTATGTCTCCCTAAATGTTTACGATATTAATAAAATACTTGATGGAGAGTGACAAAAGAGGAAATTTAAGGTAGAACAGAAAGGTGAGCAGAGAAAAAAATGTGGGTCGTACGTGCGGTAATTAACGCAATACGTCGATTTGTATTTGTCAGTAGGCGATAATGGCGGAGATCGATTTTGTCGGAATCAACGAGAGAAAGTTTCGTCATTAAATACATCGACTCCGTTTGATGTAATTAGCAGTTGAATAGCCTGTGTACCCTCTTCCATTGATGATCACTGTTTACGGAACATAAAGTATCGTACAGTCAGTCCACCCCTTTTAATTACGGCATAGGTATAATTAGAGTCATTGTTTCGAGGCGCACGGGTTCGTATCAATATGTATAAATATCTCTCGAGTGACGGCTTTTCTCCCGCGGAGAAACGAGCACGGAAAATTACCATTCGCGAAGGGAAATGTTTTTCTGATCGATGCTACGCGGAAAAGCGCTACCCCGTTTCGTCTGACACGCGGGAAAAATCATTACACCCTTTATTGCCCGAAAGCACTCGCGCTGGGACAGTTTTAGTGTTAGTGCAAGAACCAACGAGCGGTAACAGAGACACTTGGTGCTTTATACATTAGGATCTTTCAGTAATAAGAGTTATTTTATATTATACAAGAACGCTGTTTTTACAGCCCAATAATTTTGGAATCTTACGATTTTAGGATATTACGATTTTAGGATCTTACGATTTTAGGATCTTACAATTTTGAGATCTTACAATGTTGGGATCTTACAATGTTGGGATCTTACAATGTTGGGATCTTACAATGTTGGGATCTTACAATGTTGGGATCTTACAATGTTGGGATCTTACAATGTTGGGATCTTACAATGTTGGGATCTTACAATGTTGGGATCTTACAATGTTGGGATCTTACAATGTTGGGATCTTACAATGTTGGGACCTTATAATTTCAGGATCTTACAATTTTGGGATCTTACAATTTCGGGATCTTACAATTTCGGGGTCTTACAACTTCGGGATCTTATAATTTCATAATCTTACAATTTTGGGATCTTACAATTTCGGGATCTTACAATTTCGGGATCTTACAATTTCGGGATCTTACAATTTCGGGATCTTACAACTTCGGAATCTTGCAATTTTGGAATCTTGCAATTTTGAAATCTTACAATTTCAGAATCTTACAATATTACAATCTTAAAAACTTACAAAATTACAATGTTATAATCTTGTAATTTTGTACGAATTCTAACATAAAGATATCTGTATTCTGAGACGTATTTCTCTAAAATGTGACGTGACAAATGAGGCAAAGTTTATTAGTTTAAAGTGTGAAGCAAAAATGGTTGAGAAAGTATCATAGAATCTTTTATACAACTATTCTGAATAGCGTATTAGGGTTTAACATTTTAAAAAGAGGTAAACAAATTTTAACATGTTTACCCTAACAAATGTTGGATAGTTTACCTTAATCGTAGAACATCTGAAGTCGGGTTTACGAGACTGCGCCGCGGCGGAAGCGTGGGAGTTAGTCTGAAGAAGGGGAAGGTATAGTAGGGACACAAGTGTTAATCTAACGACTCCGGTTCGTAATGCAATGCAACCATAATATTTTATCACGTCAACGTCAACAAATCAACGAACAGATTACAACGATACATATCTTTATTGCATTCGGATACAAGACGAATTAACAACCGTACAGAAGTTTGTGCGTTTTACTGCATGTTTCGTTATCTGAACCACTGTTTGATTAACTTTAGCGCATGAGTGTGCGCGCGTGAATTCGCGAGGTCAGGCCAGCTATACGCCTAGCCAATTTTTATCGAATACGATATTCGATAACTTCGTTATCCGTCGAGATGAGTTATATACGCCGGACTTAAAATAACGTAATTGTTTTGGCGATACCGGAGACTTTTTGTTCGACCAATGCTCGCATTCCTGCTTCGACATTGTTGATTAAATATTAGAGCAATTGGGTAATAACTAGACAGCGGATTTTGGCCGTTCACGACTGAATAGTAAAAATATCAGACGATTTTTAAATACGGTATGTATAAGTAATAAATAATTTTTAATACGGAAATGTATGCGCAGCTACACTTTTTCTTGCAATCGATGAACGACATTTTTATTTTCCATGAATATCCGCAGTCTAATAATAACCATCGATCGGAGAGATAACATATCATTGTGATTCTCCGACGGGGGTATGATTCATGTTTTACTTGTTGCTTTCGCGCGATTCTCCGGAAAAATGTCTGCGACCTTGATCCTCGGGAAAATTGTTTGAGCGCACGCGGGTTAGATCGAATTCGAAGTATTATCGAAAGGTCGAAGTATCTTTAATAAAGTATATACGATATAAAGTGTAGTTTGTATAATAACGTACCAAATTAAAGACATATTCAACACTTTATCCAATCATTTTATAGTATGGAAAAATAGTAAATGGGTGAATTTTCACCTTGAGGAACGTATGAGGGTTAAGCGAGCTGAACTTGTTATTACATATTATAAGCTAATAGAGATTTTTCAGCAAAATCAAACAGGAGGAGTCGTCGTTGTATCTGATTCCGTATAAATATTTATGGGAACAGTATCTGTAACATGCATTGTTTATAAAATAATGTGAAATAGTTATTTCTAGAGGTCCGTAAGCTTAGTGTTAAGGGTACAGATTGTTCCGTGAGGGTGCCGGCTGGGTTTCTTTGCAATCGCAAGGAAAAGAGGGACCACGTTCGTCCTAGATAAAGAGAAAAGTAGATAGTCCTTTCGCAATATCGAAAGTTTCGTTCTTCCTCCGACGTCGATTGCCCCTGGGAGCAATCCAGAGCGCTTCCGAGAGCAAGGAACACTTGTTGACCGTGCTTGTCCTAAAGTAAAGGTAGAACCATTTCAGTTGTTGGTGGTTACAGTTTCCCGCATATTCTACGGCAATTAAGGGCACAGACATGGTTTCTTTGAAATCGGGGTGCACCGTAACTACGTCCGTTCAAGATAAAGAGAAAAGTAGATAGTCCTTTCGCAATATCAAAAGTTTCGTTCTTCCTCTGACGTCACTTGCCCCTGGGAATAATCCGGAGCGGTCCCAAGAGCAAAAACTACTTGTCGACCACGCCTACGCTATAATGGAGAAATTAACATTTAATGTACGGTCACGGACACGTGTATCGACGCAGGTTCACTTTAATTATACTGGGTGAACAACACGACTTGACCACCTGGAACAGCTCACTTATTTTTGACGATAAGATAACGGGAGAACACTACGCAACAATAAGCAAAAAGGTTTCTCGAGAACGTGTTTTTTGCGAAGGTCACCGATGTTTGTTTAAACGAGACTGTATATTTTGATCGTATCGTAGCGTAATGGATGAAGCCTTGACTAATTCAATTACCTCTATTAACGTAACATTTACATGACCTTGAATGTTACTTTTAAAAAACAACATCGATGACCTGAATATTTGCCTTTTTACTTAATAATGTTTGCTTATACATTCCTTCGTGTCATCGGAAAAGTATTTAGCTCCTGCGTCTTGCAATTGATGCACGAATCACTAGACTGCGGATCTTTATGCATTCATAACAAGATTGAATAGAAGAAATTCAAAATTCTTAGAAAATTAAAGAAATTGAAGATGTAAATATGCGATTTATATTCTATTAAAATTGATTGTTTGCAATCGATGTAGACAATTTTTATTCTACATAAAGATCCACAGTCTATAGATTACTCTCCGCGTAGAAACCAAGGGCAACATAACCACGCCCACTCTGAGCACCTACACAGAGAAAATGTGTGGAAGCTAATCTTATTGCGAAGCTCTTTCTTCCGTCAATGTTATTTGCTCCCAGCGGGGATTCAGAGTGCTCTCAAGAGCAAGGAGCGTTTGTTATCCATCTAGAAATGAGCAAATATCTCGGATAGAGTTTCCAACATAACGTAATTAATCATATGCAGGTTTCCCCGTACTGTACAATCGCGCACACACGCCATAAGTCTATAGAAATAAACATCAGATGTTGTTCGTTGGTAAGCGCATCACTTGAGAACAGCTGGACCAATTTGGCTAATTTTTTTTAAAAAAGGTTCGTAATAATCCAAATAAGATTTCTAGGAAAAGAAAAATCGGAAAAGTTGTCCGGAAAAATTGAAAATTCGGGTAGAAAATACTGCTGATAGAATTCATCTCTCGTGTAAATTAATTAAACTTAAATTGAATATACATGGCCACAGTCGTTAACAGATACAACGATCACTCAGAAATGCGTGTTGTTCTGATTTTTACTTTAGCTTTACTATAGCTTTACTATAGCTTTTCACAATTTCACGAAACGATCACAATCAAAGGACCCCGTAGCTTATGATCTACTGAACAAAAGATGTAATGGGCACAAAGTCCAATAATGGACAGTTATCGAGTTATAATCAGTGAAATATGAGAAATTCGTGCTGCCGAATACTCAAATCTCGGGAAGTACATTTACTTAACACGCTTGTTGCACCCCCACTCCTTCGATTTTCACACGGACCACGGACAGAGGGTTTGAAGTGAAAAAATACTACGGGAGTGACGAACCGTGGGCTCCTTATCTCTGCTGTGACACGCAAAGATTTTTGTGAAAGATTTCTATTCACAGACTTTTTCAAGATCATTCAAAATTCAAAAAAAAATAATCACACCACCTAATAGATTTTGTGAAACCGTACTATTTTTGTTTCAAACATTTTTCCAAAAAATAAATACATCCTGAGATTTGAGTATTCGACAACTCGAATTTCTTATGTTTGACTGATTATAAATCCATAACTGTCCATTATTGAACTTTGTGCCCATTACATCTTTTGTTCAGTAGTATATGTTCATAAGCTTACAACATATAAAAAATCCAACTGATATAAACGAAATAGATTTTCCATATGATTGCGTGGTCCTTTATTGAAATTTAGACAGGACAGCGTCTGTCGGGTCAGCTAGTGTACAAATAAATATTTACAGACGAGATTGCAACCTTAGATTGCCCCGTGAGGCACCATTCTGGCTCCTTAGAAACTAAGAGCACCTTAACCACGCCCACCCAGAGAGAAAGAACGAGTTAGCGAATCTTACTGCAAAGTTTCCTCTTTCTCCAACGTCGTTTGTCCCCGGGGACAATCTCGAGTGCTCCCCATAACAAAGAAAGAGAGTTTGTATCCATGCCAGCGTTCCTAGAAACGAACGGACGTCCCGGATAGTATACCTCGTAATGAGATTGATTGGTGGTTGTTTATATTTCAGAGAGACGACACGAGTCTGCTCGCTCAGTTTTTCTACGCTGACGAGGCGCTGAACGCGGTCGCCTGTGAATTAGACTCCTTCGATGGTCGGCAAGAGCCAGAGAGATGCACCACGCTGGTGAATCAGCTGCGCCATTGTCAGGACAAGGTTCTGACGATCTGTAGTCAGATAATGGACGAGCTGATCCCGGAGAGCAGAGCGAACAGGGATTTCAGGGTGAAGTTTCCGGACGACGTGATGCAGGAGAACCTCGCAGGACAATTGTGGTTCGGCGCGGAATGCCTGGCAGCTGGCTCCTCCATCATGAACAGGGAAGCTGAAAGTTCAGCCATGAGACCGTTGGCGAAAGCTCTGACAAAGTCGCTGGATATCGTCAGGAATTTGCTCAGGGAGCACGCGCTCAAAGGTCACATGAACCTGAAGGTATTTATCTCCTCTTGTCGCTAGAACCATTCGCCCTATCAATCCTCCTCGCTCGCCTACGTCCAGAAGAATGATAATGCTCGATTGTCTCCGAACTCTTCCTCCCTGCAATTGCAGTTTATGAAATTAGCGCTTTCGTTGTGTCGATTCTGATGGAGACAATTCTTTATTTCGACTCTGCTCAAAACAGTCTTTCGTTCTAACCCTTTCGTTTGAGATCCGTTTACTCTAATACCTTCAACAAGATTTGATATTCTGTGATGTCTTTGTGCTTATTGTTTTCTTTATTTTTTAAGATTTAAGATTCAGAGTTTAGCCTAAGATTTTTTTAAAGTTTTATTACCATTAGTATTATTAATATTAATATTATAAATATCATTAATATTAATATTATAAATATCATTAATATTAATATTATAAATATCATTAATATTAATATTATAAATATCATTAATATTAATATTATAAATATCATTAATATTAATATTATAAATATCATTAATATTAATATTCTAACCCTTTCGTTTGAGATCCGTTTACTCTAATACCTTCAACAAGATTTGATATTCTGTGATGTCTTTGTGCTTATTGTTTTCTTTATTTTTTAAGATTTAAGATTCAGAGTTTAGCCTAAGATTTTTTAAAAGTTTTATTAATATTAGAACCTTCAGATCACCAAACTGCATTTATTTAGATTTTCTACCAGTTTTGTTTAACTTTAATACGTTTAAATAACTGTTGTGTTGATATTAATTCTTTCTTATTAGATTTATATTTTATTTAATTATTTATTTATTGCACAAGGTATTTTGAATATTGTTAATTATTTTATTGTGGACACAGAAGTAAGGTTTCAAAGTAACTTGATCTTTATTTAAACACATGTTGTTATCGTTTATATATTATTCATGTATTGCACGCTGTGTTTTGAATATTGTTCATTATTTCGTTGTGAAAACAGAAGTAAGGTTTCAGAGTAAATTGATCTTTCTTCAAACGTTTAAATAACTGTTGTGCTGACATTAATTCCTTGTTATCAGATTTCTATCGGAAAGAATTTGGCGTAAAGCTGCTTCTGGCAGCAACTAATTTCACGCGCGAGCGTAACGTAGCAGTGTGTCGTTAAATATAAAAAAAGAAACCACTGGGTCACACAAACTTGCACGGTCCCTGAGTTCTGGCGATATGGAATCATTCCAGCGGGACGAAAGGAAATAATTGAGGATGTCAGTTTCAGAGTCGTGGAAATTTTTATTTTAATAATGCAAAGGCTACTTTCCGTTAAAACGAACGTTGCCGTTTTCTGTGTTTAATATGAAATTTATAACGTTTTCTTTTCTGATGTTTTCAAGTGGAATACGAAAAGATATTTTTCTTTAATCACAGCACAAGTGTCGCGTCAAGTACCTTCTCGTTTGTTTATGTATAGAACGTTTGCTATACATTGTTTAACAAAATAGAAAGGGAAGCGGCGTTGCCAAATGGCGGTAATCTAAATAAAGTAATTTACGTTTCACCGAATTCTTCGAAACGGCGATCCATACAAGCGAAAGAGTTCTCTTTCGATGAAAGGAGAAATTTAAAATCGACGGAAATGTGTACGGTGGTAGTATAGTACAAGATAATAATTTTGATTATTCTTTCCGCTTTGGCTGCCACAGCGGTCGCATCATACAAAATCAATTTTTATTAGAATTTCTTCAGCAACCCCTGTTTGCGTTTCCAAGTTCTAAAGAAGTTACCGAAAGATATTGTTACCATAAATCTGTTCTATTTTTACATTATGAAATAAGCACTTGCAATTTTATGTGACTTTCATGGTCGCTCGCAGTCGACGTGTTAATCTCCGTAGAAATACTCTGTGCTTTAAATTTTCGTTCGCACTCCTTTGTGACGCGACATCAGAGAAACAAAGAACGGATTTTTATATGTCGTGTAGATTTTCGAAATTACCGATGTTCAGCGGTAGTTCGGAACAATTTCCAACTAACTTTTCTATTCGTAGTACGTTTTTCAGACGCAAAACCCGCTGGACCCGTTGTTGGAGAAGCTGATCGAGTCGTTGAAGATCTTCGATCGGTTGTTCTCCGATTTCGAGCTGTGCTACGTCGGCGCCATGGTACCGGTGAAATCGACCAAGGAGTACGAGCAACAGGAACTCGTGTGTGTTTTATTTTCGGAGACGCTGCAGAGAGCTCTCGAACGCGGATTGCTCAGCCAAGCCGACGTGGATAATTACGAGCCAGCTCTGATGTTTACTATTCCCCGTTTGGCGATTGTTTCTGGTCTCTTGGCTCCGCCTGGAGGCCCGCTGTGCCTCAAATCACCTGACAACATTAGCGAAATGTTTAGACCGTTTAAGGTAAGCCATTGAACGGTCCTAGTTAGATAGCCAATGGCCGATTAGCCTAAGTAGGGGACCGACGGTACACTTTTTTTCAAAACGTCTTGACCACATGTCCATTTCGAATCAGTTTATACAAGTTGTTCCATTTAAAGTATCATTTACAATCGTGTTTCAAAACAGAGAAAAATGTCCATTTCGAATCAGTTTATACGACCTGTTCCATTCACAATGGTTTTCCAAAACAGTTCACTTCGAGAAATGTCCATTTATAATCAGTTTATGCAAGTTTATATAAGTTGTTCCGTTTAAAGTATCATTTAAAGTTCCATTTTAAATTTCATTTACAATGGTTTCCCAAAACAGAGTTCATTTCAAGAAATATCCATTTCAAATCAGTTTATACAACCTGTTCCATTCATAATGTTTTCCCAAAACTGAATTCATTTTGAGAATTGTCCATATCGAATCAGTTTATGCAACCTGTTCTATTTAAAATTCCAATTACAATAGTTTCCCAAAACAGAGTTCACTTCAAGAAATATCCATTTCGAATCAGTTTATACAAGCTGTTCCATTAACAATGGTTTCCCAAAACAGAGTTCACTTCGAGAAATGTCCATTTGGAATCAGTTTATACAAGCTGTTCCATTCACAATAGTTTTCCAAAATAGAGTTCACTTCGAAAAACGTCCATTTCCAATCATACAACCTGTTCCATTAGAAATTCCACTTAAAGTTCCATTCACAATGTTTCCCGAAGCCAAAGTTCATGTCAAGTACATAATATCTGAATTAGAACCTACCCTGTTTCGGGACCAAGATTTCAACATTCCATACACACTTTAGAAAATAAGTATACCGAATCTCGATGGCAGTATCGAACGTATCATATTGGTTTTCAGACGCTGCTTCTAAAAATCCGCGAGCTTCTATGGACGTTGAATAATCGCGAGCTGTACATGCTTGAGAAACTATTATGCTCGAACGAAGAGCCGTCGGGTCCTATCACGCATTCGTCGAGGTCCGCGTGCCAGGACATACCGGACCTGGAGGAGTTCGTTCACAATTTTTATACCGGTTATCCGAACTGCAAAGACTTCATCGTAGATTTTTACACAGTGACGAGGAACACGGGAAACAATATGGACGAGGTGGCGAACGACGTAGTTCAAGCATTATCGGAGGAATGCGAGAACAGTGATCGTTTACCAGAGACGAGATGCGACCAACAAGACGAACAGAGCGATAGGCACAGGGTTACTAAGATGAACGACGTCAAGCAGGAGTCTAATCGCGTGAACATGTCCGCCGCGAACGGTTGCGAGGAGAGTAGTGCGAGGTGTAACGGTGGCTCGAGGACATCCAGTGAACGGGAAAGTGTCTGTGACGAAGTGCAATACAACGCGAAGAGGGCCTGCAAATCGAAAAAGAAAATAGATCGGCGTTCGTCCGACGAGGGTCTCTACTCAACAATGGAGGAAGACAACGGAGATTCCGTTGACCTACCGGTTCACTTACCAGCTATGCCAGCAAGCTTCGAGAATCCCACGTCTATCATCGACGAGACACAGTTGAGTGAACAGCAGCAAAATAATTTCATGACCTCGGATATTTCCGAGATCCTAGACGGCTCTGAGAACATCGAGATCCCGCAAACACAGTACCTTCTGAATCAAGTCTCCCACGAGAACAACGTGTCCGGCGAGACGATGCACATTCAGAACTCCCTTCCGGATCTTGACTCGAAGAAGCTGATCTCCGAAGCGAACAAGACCCTGTCCAACCTCCTGTTGGACAGCGACTGTCAGAACGAGATCTCGGAGCAAACGGACTCCGGAATCTGCACGGTCCTATCCTCTGAAAACACCAGTCTCTACGATAAGAGTCCCGAAGAGAAGAAGACATTCGCGAACGAGATTCAGCAAGACGATCAAACGCTCGCCGACGAGGACACGCAAGAGAATACCAGTTACTCCTGCTCGAACCTGAACTCACCAAAGAGGAAAAGCTCCACGATCTCGGAGAGCTCTTGCGTGTGCAATTTGCGTAGCGTGAAACCGGTACCGTCGATGGACCATTCGATCGAGGTGCACAATTTGCAGCCGGCCAGCACCGAGGCCGCGAAAAACATTCCAAGGATATCGTCGAACTTCGACGGCACCAACGAGGAGTTCGTCGGGGTCGCGTACGGGAACGGACAGATCGCCGTGTGCGATTCGAACCAATCCAGCTTCCAAATCAACTACACGGAGAACTGGGAGAACCTGAACCTGAACATCGACGCGTCGACGTCTCACCGGGAGTTCTGGTGCGATCTGAAGTGCGAGAACTGTCCGTCCACGTCGCAGAGCATCGGCAAGATCGGGACGAAGATCGAGCAGTACGCGCAGGAAAAGATCGTGTCGCGGAAGATGCGGGACGAGAAACAGAAGCGAAGGCACCACCGGAGACACGAGAGGAGCATGATCCACGCAGGAACGCAAGAAACCAGGACGTCGAATTTCCCGAGTGTGTACTGCGCGACCAGCACCGAGAGTTCCAGATCGAACTCGACAGATCGATGCTTGAACCCTAGGCTGGTCAATTACGGCGCTAGTTTGCATCCCAGCCAGAACACCAGGCAAATGCCGAACTTTGGGAGTCACAGTCCCCACGCTAGTCCCAGGATGCAGCACTTCGAGCCTCGCTCTAACGGGCTCAGGACCAGCAGCATCGCTCAGAGGACGCAAAGGAACCTGTCGCCGCAGAACAGAAAGCTACTGGATCACAGGAGATCCAGGTCCGAGCAGATCAGTAGGATGAAGAGGAGGGACGCGGAGAAGAGGGACAAGTACGAGCATAGGGATCATCCTCGCTATGAACAGACCAAGAGGAAACTGGGTAGCAGGAGACCTAGTGAATTGATGAACGATGGTTTGGGACCAAGGACTGATAAGAGTGGATTGGTGGCGGAGACAGTCTCAGCGGTAATGCCGCAAAACGTTCCTTACGCAGTTCAGAGCGCAATCAAAGACAATAATACGCAGAGGACCGCTCGGGCGATAAGACTGGTCAACGCGACCAACGTTTCTGCCGCGCAGTCGTTCAACTCGGATCACTCGCTGATTCGTAAGCCGGATGTCGGCTCGAGCTCCAGCGGTTCCAGCTGCTACGACTCCAGCTCCGAAACCAGCGAGTTCCAGAGCGACTGCCAGGACGACGAGGAGATCGCGCTGGCGATGCAGGCCGCGGAAATCGCGAACAGGAATCAGATTCGCGCGAAATTTCGGTAAAATGATGCTTTATAGTCACTAATAATTGAGTGTACCAAAAAGCTTTTGCTTCCTTGAAGAGGGACTTAGCCGAGGTCGTTTGATGTAACATTTTCGTAAAGTTACTTCAGATGATCTGTGTTCAGGAAGAGCAACATGTTTTAAGCAGACAATTAGGGATATTGGAAATGGGTATTGTAAAATAAAGATCGCGCACAAGAATTCGTTCTATAATTCTTTATTTCAACGATGTAGAAAACTAGTCAGAAGACGTCTGTATGGTTTGCAAGTCAATACTGAACTGAAACTGTAAGGAGAAAGTTTTGGGGGGCGGAAAACCCCTGTTGGGTCCACTCGGGAAATCACGATACCCAGAACCCTAAGTTTATTACTCAGGCCCTCTTAGAACTGAGATATTGCAGGCCTTCCACTTCTGACCTGAGAGCCGTTTGAATATACAAGGACACTGTTTATGTCCTTCAACACCCGACTTTATTTTTGCTGATATTCCAACAGGCCCCCTCAAAAATAAGTCGGTGTTCTATTCACTAGTTTATTTAATAAATCTGATAAAAATGACCATACAGATAATCTTCCTCGTGTTTGTTTTTGACTCTACTTCTGGGAACAAAATACAAATGGTCCAACATTCGTTGCTTGGATTAGGGAAACCCAGAAAAACCTAATCAGACCATACAAACTACATCTATTATAAGTTATATAATTATTATACGAGTCCCATTCCTGTTCTAAATTCTAGGAATTTATTTGCTGGCAATGGCTTCGTCAGAGTGTCTGCTAGTTGGCCACCTGTGGGAATAAATTCAAGTTTTATGACTTTCTTTTCAACTTGTTCTCTAGAGAAATGGTACTTTATGTCTATATGCTTCGATCGTTTATGACTGCACGGATTTTTCGCAATATTTATACAGCCCATATTATCTTCGAATATTACTATTGGATCAGATACACTTATATTAATACTCATTGCCAATGATTTCAACCAAAGTGCTTCTCTCACTGCTTCGAAAAGAGCCATATACTCTGCTTCAGTTGATGAAGCAGCTACAGATGCTTGCCTTTTGCTGTTCCAGCAAATTGTACACTTTTCATATAGTTTGAACAAATACCCTGTTGTGCTCTTTCGATCCGTATTATCACTACCACCCCAATCTGAATCTACATATGCACTCAGTATATTTTTATAATCGTTTTTAACATAAGTTAATTTAATATTAGCTGACCCTTTTAGATATCTAAGAACCCTTTTAAGGTTTTGCCACAGTTCACTATTATTTTTATTTGAATATCTGCTTAATATGTTTATTGCAATACTTAAATCTGGTCTTGTGCAAATCATTATGTACATTAAACAACCAATTAAGTTCCGGCAAGGTGCATTGTATTGTTCATCAGAGTTTAAAGCTACGTAGTCTAGTACACTTGGAAGAGGTGTACTCACTGGTTTGCAGTCTAGCATATTAAATTTCTCAAGCACAGTCTTAATATATGCAGTCTGATCCAATGTTATTTGTCCATTAGTTCTACTCACTTTTATTCCAAGAAATAGTTTTATTTCATTCAAATCCGTCATACAGAATCTATTTTTCAAATAATTTTTGAAATTTTTCATTGTTTCAATCTCAGCAGTTATTATTACTAGATCATCCACATATAGTACCACATATATATTCTTTAATATACTTTTTCTGTCTAAAATATAAATGCATCGATCTGCTGATGAATTCCGGAAGCCTTTCTCTATAAGAGCTTTTTCAAACATCTCAAACCAGCATCTAGCTGATTGTTTAAGACCATATAATGATTTATTCAATTTACATACTTGATTATCATTATTATTACATTTGACACCTTCAGGAATTCGCATATAAATTTCTTCCTTTAAAATACCATTTAAAAACGCTGTTTTTACGTCCATGTGGTGGACTAATAAATCATGTTGATTAGCAAAAGCTATCAGAAATCTAAAACTAGACATTCTAGCTACAGGTGCAAATGTTTCATTATAATCTTCTAGATATTTTTGACTAAAACCACGAGCCACTAGTCGAGCTTTGTATTTCAATGGATTTCCGGATTCATCATTTTTAATTGTAAAAACCCATTTGCAGTCTACGATGTTTTTATCTTTTGGCCTCTGTACTAAATCCCAAGTTTTGTTAATAACTAAAGAGTTTATTTCTTCAGCAATAGCTTGTTCCCACTTAATCCTATCTTTTCTCATTTTAATTTCTTCAAATGAGGTGGGAATCTTTAAAACTATTGACTGGGCACACAAAAGATAATCATCGTCTTCATCAAATTCTTTATATGAAATAGTCGGTCGTTGTTTAATCCTATCACTCCTTCTAGGTTCTACGCTATCTTTTAATACTTCTACTTGATTTTGTTCTGGTCCAGATACTCCTGCTATATCTGTTTCAATTACAGATTTATTATTCCCTTGATCTAACATAACTTTTATTCTCGGCTCTACCACATCTGATTCATTGTTATCAGATTTCTTCCTTTTTACCACATCTGATTTTTCATTATCAGATTTATTAAATCCACACTGTATATCTACTGATTTCGGCACCTCTCGAGATGCATCAGTTTCACATAGATCACCTTTTGTATCTATTCCCTTTATTTCCGGCCGAGATTTTAAGTAATTAATTTCATCAACAATAACATCCCTTACTATTTCAAATTTCCCCTTTTCTACGTTCCACACTTTATAACCATTTGGTACAAATCCTACCAATATACATTTGTAAGACTTGTCATCAAATTTCGATTTCCTAACTTTATTGTGAACGTAAACAGTGGAACCAAAAACCTTTAGATATTTTAATTTGGGCTTTTTATTATGCCACAATTCAAATGGGGTTTTATTTACACATAGAGCTTTCGATGGGGTTAAATTAATTAAATATGTAGCAGTTAAAACTGCTTCTCCCCAAAACTCTTTTCCTAAACCTGCACCGTTTATCATTGCACGTGCTTTTTCGGTTATTGTCCTATTCATGCGTTCTGCAACGCCATTTAATTGCGGAGTTCGCGGGACCGTTAAGTGATAGCTTATTCCTCTTTGTACACAATAATCTTTCATTACATTCGATAAGTATTCTCTGCCATTATCACAATATAAATTGACAGTTTTTAAATTAAAACGTGCTTCACTTTTTGCAATGAAGTCTTTAAAAACTGTGAAAACATCTGATTTGCTTTCAAGCAAATATGTTACGCAGTAATGCGTATACTCATCAATGAATGTAACAAAATACTTTTTACCATTAATTGTAGAAGGAGTGATCGGGCCACAAACGTCTGTGTGAACTATAAACAATGGTTTCCTGATATGACTCTTATCCTTTACCTTTTCAAATGGTAATTGTGCTTGCTTTCCATTTATACAAGCTTCACATAGATAATCGTCTGGAATTGCTTTTTCAAGATGAGTCACATCTTCTACCATTTGTTTATTTTTCAATTGTAAAAATTTTGTTTTTCCTATATGCCCTAAACGTCTATGCCATAGTTCATAGTTATTAATAATTTTACTAGGCATATGAGAGCTCAATAAATTTACTCTTTTCTTTGCAATATCAAAAACAATAGATGTTAAATTATTTAAAGGTTTACCATACATTACCATTTTACCATTCTTAAAGATTTGGACACCTCTCTCATCGAAGATAATACTTATCCCTTTCTGCTGCATTTTTTTAACGGATAGTAAATTATATGGTACTTCAGGGCAGTATAGCACATCTTCGAGTACTCCTTCAATGCCTAGGTTGCTGGTAACAGATATTTGTCCCTTTTTAGTAGCCGTAATGTGTTCGCCATTCTTCGCTATTGCAATCTTGATGGGTGGATCTAGTTGCATTATTTTTGAGAATACACTCTCATCATTAACAATATGATCCGATGCTCCGGAATCCAGAATAAATATCAATTTTTCAGTTTCCAACTTCTGATATTCTCCGGTCATAAATGCGTAGCTGGAGACATTATCGTTTGCTGCTGTTTGCGCCGTATGAATTGACTGCAAATTTCTATTTTTATTTCTTTGTTCTGTTTTGTATTGAAGCCTCCTTTTGTAATGATAACAATCCTTGATTCTATGCCCTGCTCTTCCGCATTGATGGCATTTTCCAGCGAATGATAATTTATTCGGTTTGAATGCATTTCCTCTTCTGTTCTGTCCCCTACGGTTTCCTCTTCTTAATCTTGAAGTTTCAAAATTGTTTCCTCTTGAGTTCTCTATTTCCATTCTTCCTGCTTGCAGCACTTTTGTACTTGTGTCTATATTTTCACTTTTGATCCTTGTTTCGTGATCAAAAAGACTTTTCTTCACGATGTCCAGGTTTATTTTTGATTCGGTCATCATCGTCTCGATAACTGTTGATACCGTGTCATAGGCTTCCGGTAAACTTGATAGTAAAATGGAAATTATTTCGTTCTCCCTCATTGTCACGCCCGCACCTGATAGCTCAGTTATTAATTCGTCAAATACTTCAAAATGCTCCTTCAGTGAAGCATCATTCTTCATTTTTAATCGAAGCAATTTCTTCCGGATTGACAATTCCGTAGCCGTACTCTGGCTTTCATATACGGAATCTAAATTTGTTAGAATAGATTTTGCAGTGCTTCCTGGCGTATCGTACTTGAGGTGCGTGTCGGCTAAGTATTGCACAATTGAACATTTTGCAATTCGTTCTGCCTTTGTCCATTCGGCGGTAATTGGATTCGGCGGTAGATCATCAATGACCTGCAGTACATCAAGCTCGTACAAGTAATTACGAATTCTGTGTTTCCACGCGTTATACTTTGTGCCACTAAACTGAGGAATGTTTCTTCTGTCTTTGTGTGTATCCATTTTCACTTACACAAAGTATCTTACACTTAGTTGCTAAACAATTAAAACTACAAGTCACACACAATTAATAAAACACTTAACTATTACACTAAGTACTAAACACACAAAAAAAAATATAAACCGATAACTATATACAGAGTTAATGCACAATGTGTCCTGGGCCCATAACCTATTGGAAATGGGTATTGTAAAATAAAGATCGCGCACAAGAATTCGTTCTATAATTCTTTATTTCAACGATGTAGAAAACTAGTCAGAAGACGTCTGTATGGTTTGCAAGTCAATACTGAACTGAAACTGTAAGGAGAAAGTTTTGGGGGGCGGAAAACCCCTGTTGGGTCCACTCGGGAAATCACGATACCCAGAACCCTAAGTTTATTACTCAGGCCCTCTTAGAACTGAGATATTGCAGGCCTTCCACTTCTGACCTGAGAGCCGTTTGAATATACAAGGACACTGTTTATGTCCTTCAACACCCGACTTTATTTTTGCTGATATTCCAACAAGGGAAATAAGAAAGGAATGCTAGAAGATAGATATTTATGTATTCTATTGTAATCTGGATTGTCTGGGTAAAATGATCCTCTACACTTGAGTCACTAAAATTGGGTGTACCAAAAAGCCTTTACTTTCTGAAATGGGACTTCCTCGTGGTCGTTTGAAGTAACGATTTTGTGAAGTTACTTCAGATGATCTGTGTCAACCCTCGTACGTTCCTCAAGGTAAAAATTCACCGATTCAATATTTTCATATACTGTAAAATTATTCATCGTTCGATGTCTACGTCGTGAGATGTATTTCTTTAAAATGTGATGCTATAAATGAAACATAATGTGTCGATTCAACGTGTACAATAAAAATGGGTGAATTGTTACACAGCTATTTTTGAGAATTGTATGAGGGTTAAGGAAGAACAATATGTTTTAGGTAGACAACTAGGGGGGAAAGAAAAGAATGCTAGAAGATAAATATTTATATATTCCATTGTAATCTGGATTGTCTGGACGATTGCAAAATACTAAAGTACGTTGTATTATTGCAGGTCGTCGGAGGATCTCGTTCATCGTCTGTTCGTGTGCATAGCCGGTGTGGCGGATCAGTTGCAGACGAACTTCGCCTCGGATTTGCGAAATATCTTGAAGTGCGTGTTCTTGATGAACAGTAGTCAAGCCGTAGAGGAAACCGAGGTGAAAGAGGAGGTTTTAACGACGGAAGACCAGCTAGCGAATCCTATAAACGATACGGGTACTGATCACGAACGGCAAGACTCGTTGCAGGAATACGAAGACGAACTGGAAGACACCACTGCGACAAACAGCCAAAACACGAGTACGTTTTGTTCGGTTAAACGACTGCAATAATCAACTTCGTTTTGTTCGTTATGTAAACATTCCTAAACAAAAAGCATTTGTAACGGAACACACTAGCATCTATAATTCGTAGACCAAATTAACCAATTTCAATGTAATTTTCGGAATGTATATAATTCATACAGGTTTACAAAACATGTCTGTTAAATTTTCGGTATTCGCCCAGCTAAGAAAATTGTAAAAATCAGTTTCTACTAGTGTCTATCACAATTCCGACCAAATGCATTCTTTCAATTTATTCATTAGACGTGATTTACTATAGTAATTTTTCTAGCCTTACAGAGAAACTGAAGTAGTTTGGTCCATTCATAGAAAAGTTATTCTGATTTAAAGTGTGCGGAAACAGTTGAAGTGTTCAGTTTTAGCGTCTTAGGTTTCGGTCAGCTACGTACAACGTCCAAAGCGTCTCTGGCGTGCTATTGACATTTGTCTTTGATCTGCAGATTCTCCGGTAACCGAACGCGGCGAGGAGTGTGTGGAACGTGCTCCAGCTTGGGTACCGGACAACGACGCGCCAAGGTGTATGGCTTGTCAAGCTGGTTTCACCGTAGTGCGACGGAGACATCATTGCAGAAACTGTGGCAAAGTGTTCTGCGGTCGTTGCAGTAGCAACAACGTTCCCCTGCCACGTTACGGGCACACGAAACCCGTGAGGGTGTGCAACAGGTGTTTCCTCTATCAGGTGACGCCGTTCACCGTTTCCCAAGTAACACCTGCGAGCTGAACATTAACAGAACAAGGTATAAACTAGGGAATCGATTTCTTTCTCTTCACTAAATATCTTCTTCTTGTTAATATTTCTCGGGCATTCAGCTATGTGATCATTCGATTCCTTATTCTAGTAGACACGCAACGTTTCGTTAGTCGATCCTCAAAGGGAGAATTAGCCAGATGTTACATCGACGTTGAAACAGTAATGATTCGAAGTTACGGGAGACGTGTAGCATATGTCCGAGTGATTCAAAATCGGTAATAATAGTAAAATCAAGGATGCACGTAAACAATTTTAAAGAGAATGTTCCAAGGAACGTTTCCCTGAATCATTCAGAATTAGCAACGACAGAAACATCGAAAATACCCGAAGTTTGAAAGTACGTAAAACAATCATGAATTTCTCAAGTGACTGACTCTTATTTTGTTTACGAGTCTTGTAAGTTTCAACTGTTACTCTTTCAAGTTAATTTAACATCTGGCAAACTTCCCTCGGAGATAAAACGTTACGCAGGTGTAGCTGCACACGTTCGTGTACATACGCCCGCGCAGAGTATATTAAAATTCGACGGTATTGTGTTGTTTCGATTTTCTGTTAACGTTTTTAGCGGGTTTGTAGTGGTAAAGATGGTAATACTGTGTCTGGTATCGGAAAGGAATGAAATTCATTTTACAAAAATGTTCTTACCGCATTGTACCGCTTAAATTCGAGTCTTTGTCAAGTAGAAAAAGCGAACACTTCAGACAGTGAATCTTGGGCGAACATCGAAACAACATGAATTACTGTTTAATTTGTATACTTAAACGCACTTAAAATACGTCGGCGACGTTCGCTACTATTTTTACATGTCGTGATCGAACGATTTTTACCCTAGCTGAGTTCCAAAAGAAACTGTACTATAGTTTTAAATTTCCGAATCTTGATCTTGTATTAGATACGGGAAAAAAAGGACAAAATATAGAAAAGAAGAGACGCAGTTGTCGGTTAGGATAACACGATACCATTGTACAGAAATATTCCTTATATTGTGTATCGATTTCGTCCTTATCTTTTTCTATTCTCTTCATCGACGTTCCGTTTATACTTTATCTTCCCCCACATAGGCGTGTTTAGTTACTGTGTAAGCGCTCGAGTTTCCAATTTTTATAGACCTGCTTTGTTAACGCGGGAATCGATTACTTTATACAGCTGGTACCATCAAATGTAGACGAAACTGAAAAACACCTTCTTTCTGTGTGATATCGTTTCCACGTTACATTCCCTTTTTGTGATAGAATCGCCTTTTGCTCGTTTCGCAGCAGAGGTGATCGATATCGAGTCGGAGAGAAAAGATCGCGTCATCTTTCGGTCCGACTGCATCGATGATTTTACAAAGAACCTTCCTAAGATGCGTTTGTTTTTCAATTATTTCTATCCGGACGGAGTTTTGTAACTAGCTACAAAAGACATTTTACATAATAAGATGGACAAAGATGTGAATCTATCTTTTTTAATATTTTACTTTACGGGAGGGGCGTTACCTAGGACTGCGACCTAAAGTATCTATGTCTTTTTCGTGATATTACAAGTTCTGTTTTTATCTCTTTTAAGACTCTGAAATATTTTCCTATTCAAATACTCGTTCGTTGAACCTCGTTTCGTTAAAAACTACGGACATGTCTTATGTTCCAGTCTCAGGTGACTCGCCCGGTATATTGATTTTCCCATAACCGTGTACATTCTGTTCATGTTACTTTCTCGTGTCTATGTTTATGGTGCGTACTGTATAACCGCGGCTCCGTGTTATTGGTTCGATCGTTTTGTAAAAAAAGAAACCGAAGGTATCGTCGGAGACTTAATGTAAACTGAGAATAGCTGCGAGAGAGTCGAGGGACGATTCGTTTGTAAAATAGAGATATTTGTATTTATATATACACATATATACATATACATACATACATATGTATTTAATTTTGGAATATACTATTTTTAGGTGAAGCGCAAGAATCTTAAGTAAGATAGTAAAACAAAAACGACAAAAAAAAAGAACGAAAGAGAAATGTTTCGCGGGACATTAAAACGAAACTTCGCAAGGAAAGGAGATGCATCGTAGACTGAGAGACAAATCCTTGCGCCGAGTTGGACTTGAAACTATATCAAACGTTCGCTCAACGATAGTGATTCGAGTGATTTCTAAATTTTTAATATAATAAACCTAGCGAGGAGAGTTGCGAGTAGTCGCAGTGTGATTGTACTGTAATCGTGACCATCTCAACAAAACGTTTATACAGGGTGTGTCTGAAATCGAGGCAGCAACGTTACACGCATTTTCGTTCTCGAGAAAATTGTATTGAACTATTACACTGCTGAACAAATTTTTATTCTGTGTTTTCCACTCAGTTTTGCAATCAGAATCCGCACCCTTTCGTCTTCACACCGCAATTTCAGACACACCCTCTATCTCGAGTGTCCTAATCTATCATTCTTCAAGTACTGAACGTATTTGCCTTTGTTCCAAGAAACGTTGTCGCTCGGCTTTTCCCCTGCTCAGAAAACACAAGTAGAACGTCGTAGTCTATCTAGTTCGGTGTTGTCAAACCGAAATACCGTTCTGGAAACTCGTTAACTGCGATTTCTAACAGGTGGTCCTGTGATCCGATTCATTTGCACAGCCTCCGCGCTAGTTACTGTCGCTTGTGCCAAATTTTCGTGACAATAAGTTTCCTGCTGGTTGACGCGGTTCTCCGCGAGTACGATCTAGAGGAGTCGTCTACATAACATTTTTCGGACAGCAGTAGTTCGGATACACAGCATAGATCGATCCTGCAGATGCTATCGATCTTTATCGGTGTTTGGAAATGACCTATGAATCCTTAATCGTGCTGTAGCGTCAGCGACGCATGTTTCCAACGATCTGAATTCCATTTCTTTGCTGGAGGGTAATTTCCTAGTTACGAATCTGAAAAAAAGATAAAGTTACGACTCCCACTTTTACGCCACGCCAGCTTTTTCTCTGTTTCAGAGGCGAGGATGAAAGATCAATTCAGGACCGTACGTGGCCTAAGTCCCTGTCACGAATCCAGTTCCACTCGAAAGACGCTGACGCTAAAAGGCAATTCCGATTACGCTGTATCCTAAAAAAATTAAGTTACGTTCAGGATTAGGATTGGAAGCTTCTGTTGCCACGTTCCGGGTACAAGAGGTTTCATAGGGTTCTTTCTTGCGTAGATACGACGCGTATAATAAGGGAAACGAAGGATCACCATCGATAGCAATGTGGAGAAACATTTCTATAGAATCTACTTTCTACGTGTAAAAGAAATTTTTTTATATTATTTATTCGAGAGTTTCAAGAGTTTGTATTATATCGTTTTATACAGTGTGTTTCCGCGGTAGCTGAATTGATTGATGGTCGCGTATTCGATTTTAATTTCGATGACAGAGTGTGATCAAGTAATCGATTTAATTTTGCACAATGTTAAAACAACGACTGCCAATAATTACTAATAAGTTAGTTGTTGTTACATAGTGTCATACTGTCATTGTCTTGTTCCATAGGTATTAAAGTTCTAGGATCTATTAGCCAACTTTAATTAGCGTTAAGATTTTCATTGGACTATCGAAATTTATATAAGCTACGATTCTAAGGAAAATTTCATATTAACTAGGAGTATAGATTGAATCTACATTTTTCAGTAGTTTCAGTGTAATTATATTATTACGTTGTTCAACGTAGATGGAAGACATATTAGTTGAATAGTACTAAAAATACGCGTCAATAATGTCTCCGATATTAGACCTTCAATTACGTTGAACAATGTTGTAAGGAAACTTGTAAATAACACTGAAAATTACTGCATCATTTCCCTCTAGTTCAAAGTACTTTGATACATCCTCTTGAATTAATATTTCGTTCACGTACTGTCTAATATTAGGGTAGAGCAAGTATAGTTTACATTTCCAAGTGATCAAAATACAAGAACGCGAAGAATTAATAATAACTATAGCGATAATTGTAATTTCGAAGTAATGGGCGACTGTACCAATGAACTCGATGATTACCCAATATTCAGTAACGTTACCATTGTTTGTCACAACTGATTACATTGATCACACCCGAGTATCTGTCAGACTTCAATCGGTAAGTGAACCGATTGTACAAATGTTAACCATTTGCACGAAAAATGTAAATAAAACGGGTTCTTATATGTATTTGGTTCAACCTTTATTAACTTTTTAGTTGCGAACGAATTATCGAAAATTATTCAATGAAGAACTTGGACAGATTTTCATGTATGGTCACGTAATAATTTTAAGACGCGTCTGTAGTCGGTTCCTTTCATTGTCCAAGTGTCGACGAGCTCTGTCTGTATATATTGTACTGAAACACCCTGTATAAAACTCTGCGCAGCAACCATCTGGCTCATGATTTCAATGAAAGCGGTTCGAAGTCATTGTAAATTATCTCTAAAACTATTACTGAGTGTTTATCGATGTGGATACCGTGTCTGTCGACCGTCCGCAGACGTTCATAGCAGTGTTAGCTCATGCAGAAAATGCGTATTCGCTGTCTTAAACGAAAAAAGAAATTAACCAATCAGCGTACAATGATTCTTACCAAGCTGTAGGACGAAAGTGCGTGTACGCGTTGAGACACCTCTAGAACGGTAAGAGAGAGAGAGAGAGAGAGAGAGTCGGTCGACGGGAAACAGCGTTACCTTGGCGTTAAAGTTTAACATTCCGTTGCATTGTCAGCGTACACAGTCAATAATATCTCCGCAAGAAATCTGTAACGTCGTAGAGTAACGACGACGGCGGCCATTGTTGTTCAACGATTCTAAGCGACTCAGAGATTAGAAGGGATCAGGAAGTAAATCGTCCGACGAAATCATTTCCAATCTACTGACTCAAGTTAAGTCTTCGATAACCGATCGGTGTGTACTGTCGCAGATCTTTGAACAGTGAGAAACGCGTATCGCGACAACGCTTCTGCGGCCTGGTAGGACTGTCAAACTAAAGACTTCTCTAAGGACATACGTTCTCCTAAGAAGCACACCGATATTAGGGAGCGGAAAATACGAACTAAGCTTAGGACGAGAGTTATTTTTTACACGCAATCGATGCCTTGCTAATAGCGTACTGTGCTTTCAATCTTTTACGTAAACGACCCTTCGCACTCGAGCTACGAGTCTTAGGTAATTAACCTCTTAACCCACTCGCCCGAGCTAAACTCTTCTTAACCCTCATACGCTCCTCAAAAATAGCTGCATAAAAGAGACTAGGATAACAATTCACCGATTTTTATTTTACACGTTAGATCGACAGATTGTGTTTCATTTATAGCGTCACGTTTTATAGAAATTCTTAAAAAAAATGTAAACTGCGAATTTGATTTGGTGTAGTATGGACTGGAAAGGTGCGAATGTGTAAAATATATGTTGTGTTTTGTTATCATATTTTCATTATAATGTTTTTTGTACTTGCAATATTCTGCTGCGTAAAAATTTTCATATTGTACTCTCCACCATGTTGAAATAAATCTCGTATGAGATTTCCTATAATAAAAAAAAAATTTTATAGAAATACATCTCACGAAGTAGACATAAAAGGATGAATAATTGTACAGTATTTGAAAACATTGAATGGGTGAATTTTCACCCTAAGGAACGTATGAGGGTTAAGAAAACTCGTTAGACAGTGTTGTGCTTGTTTCCTTTCACTCGAAAAAAGTTGCGGACGGATATTAAACGACCCAACACCACTGAGATTATCAGCAAGACATTTTCCATCATTTGAGCCAACCACAAAAGAAACCTTTGAATTTTTAATTGGCGCGTTAAGGGGTTAATGGACTGCGGATTTTGTGCATTTATGATAAAAACGGGCACGTGCAGTTTAAAGCAGTGCTGAGCTTGATAAGACAATTAAAAGAAGACAGACATTTTTAGTTGGCTCCTGTGTTTTATAATCAATGCAAACGTTTTTTTATTTCTTCATAGAAATCCGCAGTCTAGTGATTAACATTGATTATGTTCTTCTGTTAATTCGCTATTAGTCGTACCACGTTTCGTTCAGAGGGGATCGTCTTCGAAGCGAGTTTGTAGGGCTCGCAGACGTGTCCTGTCAGTCCTGATTTGGTCCTTCGTAGAGCGTGTCGTATGCAAGGGTCGACCAATTGAACCGCCTGATAGTTTCACGTGCTCTTTCTCCCCATTTTGCGCGCGTATATCGTTCCAATATAGCAACCAGGAGCAGTGGCGGATCTAATGGCCCCCCGCGTGGAGCCCCGAGATACCATAGGACCCTGAATTTCAAAGAAATTTATTTAATCTCTAACGATACGAAATTTTTCATTACTTTTCTTTTTTGTTAAGAAGTTTAGGAGAGTTTTCTTGCAACTTCTAACTTGAGTTTGAAAGCCCCGGGATACCATAGAGCCCCGAATTTCAAAGAAATATATTTAATCTGTAACGGTATAAAATTTTTCATTACTTTTCTTCTTCCTTAATAAGTTTAGGAGAAATTTTCTTGCAACTTCTATTTTTAACTTGAGTTCGAGGGTCCCAAAATTTTTACCGCTTGGGCCCTCCACTTGACTTGAGCCGCCACTGTCCAAGAGTTCCCCTGTGCCTAAATGTTGCAGGCTAGTCTTTGCGTCGAGAAGCTAGAGGCGTGTGATGGGATGTCGGGAGAGAAAGAGAAACAGGCCGGGATAAAAAAATGAAAAACGATGAGACGAAAGAAAAAAGTGATCCCCAAACGGTAGAGCCCGCGTTCAGAGGAGACGTCGCAGCGAACGCGATCTGCCAATTAGTTAGGAAATTCCAACTACAAGGAGAGAGAGGAGTACCTCAGAATTATTTTTGTATTATTTGCCCAAGTGTACGCGTATAAACATCGGCGACGCGGTACGCGTTCAAAATGGCCTCCCGCACAAAGACACCCCAGCCACACCTGCCATTTTGGAGAACGGGTCCTCAGCATCGAGAAGATTTCGCTATGCCGGATGTAACAATAAGTAATCCATTATTCCTTAATGAATTCATGTCACTATTCGCGATGAATGTCCACTTTCGTTCGCGTGTAGAAAATATGTTTAAGTTGTCGTTTAATTCTTCGAATGGATTAAGCAGATCCGAAAAGTGTTTAGCCATAGATTTTTCAAAATTATGTCACCGGTCGGTAATGTGTTAACGCGAACAAGGAAGCGTATTCGAGTTTGTACCTTGATTGGAGCCCCATCAAAGTTTTTCAAATGTTCCGCTGCCAAACGGTCTCTTAGAGTGTTGTAGAAACTTGGAGATAGTTGCAGTTATTAGTCTCTGAGAAGATCTATAAAAGCTGTCTACTTGGTATGTACGAGGTTTAGAAATTTTAGATCGGAGCTTTTAACTTGATCGTTTGACTTTCGCGAATACGAAATTCACTCTTGTTCTTCGTATTTACGTATTCGTTTATAGATTTCGAGACTAAGATACGACTAAAGTGTATATAAATTGTAAGTAAGCGATCCGAAACACGCATACTACCAATAATTTCCTCTATACTTTTCTTGAATATAAACGAAGAGATTAGAAGACGTTGCGAGTAAGAATTTGCACAAAAACTCGTTGAAGTATGCCATCACGACTAAATGTACAATTTAATTTTAATTGAACGTGTACGACGTTGGTTAATAATGTTCTCGAATTGTTCATCGTTCACGGTTAAGTGAAATGGTGGATTACTTATTGCGCCCGATAAGAGCGTTGTTCGATTCGACGAAGGAATCAACTTGAACGTTGCCCGCGTCCCGACGAATCGCCGTTAGTGTGTGTGTGTATGCAAAGTAAACTGAGAGGGAGAGATACGAGTATTTGGGATATTGAAGCGCGAGAGCATGTCTCAAACGATATTCCGATACCGTGGATTTCGGTTACGGAGAGACTGAGATGCGAAATGTAAATAAAGTTTGTTATTCAAGGTGTTTTAAGAGGTGTTGTTGTTCAATGCTGATGCATAGGCCTCTTTTTCCGTACTACGAACGACTCCAGGTATTGTAAGATAGAGCTTAAGAGGAAACTTAGTGGGAGAATTAATATATGAATAAGTGTTACAATGTAAAATGTTAATATGTATATGAACGATGGCAATTTTATTAATACAATGATATTTTCGTTCAACGTGCTTCTTTCTTATTAGCCCCATCAGTGGACTCAAGCTTTGCTCGGAAAATATTAGTATCAGTATAAATGTGGGAAAGGCCATTGGTAAAGTTATTTTTTTTTTTTTATTGAAATTACACCAGTAACGATACAATAATATTTTCGTCCAACATGCTTCCAATAAGAATATTCGTCAACATGCTTCCAATAAGAGTATTAGCCCCATCAGTGGAAGATGTTCTGCTAAATAAATGTCACAGTGTAAGTATAAATATGTGAAAGACCGTTGGCAAAATAATCTTATGGAATTGTTACTCACATATTTGTTACATTTCTCTGATACAATGACATTTTCGTTCAGCATGCTTCCAGTAAGAGTATTAGTCCCACCGGTGGAAGAAGTTCTGCTAAATAAATATCACAGTGTAAGTATAAAAATGTGAAAGACCATTGGCAAAATAATCTTATGGAATTGTTACTCACATATTTGTTACATTTCTCTGATGCAATGATATTTTCGTTCAACATGCTTCCTTCTTATTAGCTCCATCAGTGGAAGAAGTTTTGCAGATCAGAGAGGGCGTAAATACCTCTATTCCCCTCGATTTTCTCGATATGGCTGCACTGGTACGGATCCTAAGTCTGTGGCAGTCTGTGGTCGGACCTTGCTCGTAAGTACATAGTATGTACCAGACCGGTTGGTACGGGAATTTGTGGTAGATAATATTAGTAGGGGGAGTTGAAAAACGTTATCATCAATCAGATACTATCTCGCCAGCTCATATAGTACCTCATATAGTACCTCTCTCCGGTAAAATATAGGTGGTCGGAGAAATCGGTTATGTGGGGCTGCCAGAGGACACTCCGGCCAGCCTACCTACTAAAACCGCACTCCCACCTAAGCTAATGCAAGGGGGGAGGCCAGGATCTCTACCGAACTCAACTGGCCACCTCCTTAGCTAACATGCATCCCAGTTACTCTATAAGACCCCGAGCGGAGGGACCCGCCCGGTGTCCTCATCCCTAGAGCCTTCGAATTGGGTTTCCCCAACATCAGTTCAGTCCGCCTCCAGTTCCCGGAGACATCGTGCCCAATCTACGGGAGCCTGGCTCTAGAATAAGCGTTTCCGGTGGTGACAGGGGTGTAGAGGGTGGCTCCCGGGAACCGGCGTTCTTGTCTGAACCCACCCTAAAGGTCTAGTTATACTACACAGACAGACGGGACAGGTAGAAATTTCGAGCGGCTCGCACGAAGGCCTAGACCCAAAACCCCAGGAGGTGCTGGGCAGAACGTGTAGTTAAGCATTGTCTGTCTGTCTGTCCGTGTAGTATAACTGGACCTTAACTGGTCTACCCCCGGCGTTTGCACTCGTATAACAGTATAGCAGTATACCAGTGGGATGATCATCTAATATAACTGCCTGTACCTCATCCACAGTGCAGTGTTCCACTTTTTAAGTATGCACGCACGTTTAGAATATAAGTTATATAATATTCAAACATTTCATGTATGCGATTACAATGGATAAATAAAGATAATGTAATAAAAAGTGTTTGTGTTAATATTTATTGAACTACCTATATTTCCCGGACCTCCGTAAAGTTACATTAGTGATTTCCAGAGAGTTGTACAGATTGCGAAATGTTCAAAAATAAAAGTTTTCCAACGGCTAACTTGTCGTTGAGTTGTACTACTGAAAATCCGGATACCTCCTTTGATGTCATGTTCTCCTAATACAAAGTTCAATTTTCGAGATTTTCGGAAATTTTCTAATTTTCGAGCGTCTGACTTGACGTTGACTTATACTACTGAAAATCGGATACCTCCTTTGATATCATGTTCTCCTAATACCGAGTTCAAAAATCGAGGAAATTTTCGAAAAACTCGATTTTTGAACTCGTTATTAGGAGAACATGATGTGCGAGGAGGTATGCGGATTTCAGTAGTATAAGTCAACGTCAAGTCAGACGATCGAAAAATTTTCGAAATTTCAGTGATACAACTCAACGTCAAGTCAGACGGTCGAAAAATCGAGTTTTTCGAAAATTTCCTCGATTTTTGAACTCGGTATTAGGAGAACACGATATCAAAGGAGGTATCCGATTTTCAGTAGTATAAGTCAACGTCAAGTCAGACGCTCGAAAAATTTTCGAAATTTCAGTAGTACAACTCAACGAAAAGTCAGACGGTCGAAAAATCGAATTTTTCGAAAATTTCCTCGATTTTTGAACTCGGTATTAGGAGAACATGATATCAAAGGAGGTATCCGATTTTCAGTAGTATAAGTCAACGTCAAGTCAGACGCTCGAAAAATTTCGAAAATTCAGTAGTACAAATCAACGACAAGTCAGACGGCCGAAAAATTGAGAAAATTTTCGAAAATCTCGAAAATTGAACCTTGTATTAGGAGAACATGATGCCAAAGGAGGTATTCGAATTTCAGTAGTACAAGTCAATGACATGTCAGACGCTCGAAAATTTTTAATTTCCAATGTTTCTTTGTCTACAAGTCGGAGTTGCAAGGAAAAATTGGTGGTTCAGTAAGTAAATATACGCAGATATATCTTTTTATTACACTGTCTTTATTTATTCATTGTAGATTCATACATAAAATGTTTATATTACATATACTTATATTCTAAACGTTACTGAGAAGAATATTGACTGGATCAGAGAGGCTCGACACACCCCCTTAGACCTCTACTGCGATACTGCGATACAGATGAGCTACAGGCAATTATATTAGGTGATTAGGCCTTAGCTGTACTGCTATGCCATGCCTCGCTTGTAATGCGGCAGCTGATGGATAAATGGATAAGCCTGCGAGCACAAGAGATTATACGAGAATCATATTAAATAATATTGGATGATTGCAAAAGTTTGTACCCAGTTTACCTCGTGATCTATTTTTAAAATAAACATGTGTAGCTTCTACTGTTACGTCCCGGGTGGGGGTTGTAACGAGATTATTTGCCTTTTTCGATCTTCGATCCACGTGGGGCGTGCGTCCACATCTGATCAGGCCGGTTATCGGATACGAGACAAGAACAGGAGTGGTCTCTTGGGACAGATAGGACACCGCCAATGTATGCGGATAGCGGTCATTGGCGGTGTGAGACCTGTCAGGATCGGATTGTGGAAAAGGTCCACCAGGTCCTGGGCGGTGGGGGTTCAGCCGATATGGCGGTAGACTCGTTTACAGCGAATGATAATCCCCCAACTCCATCCGATGGAGGAGCCGAGTCCGGCACTACTCACTACCAACACCGGAGAGAGAGTGTCCGCAATAGGATTCTCCCACCGCCCTTAAGCAACAAAAGGCCCGTTATCGGTTGTCCGCGCGAATTTTCTAAGCCAAGAACAGGTGTGGAATCAGCTCGCCTTCTCCCCTTCTGAATACGGACAGCGGGTCGGGGGAGAAGGCAGCTATTTAGTATGCCAGAGAGGTCCCAGAGAATTCTGGGCACCTCGGGTGTGGTGGTTTACGGCACCCCCGGAGTCCCTTATGGCGGCGTCCTGGTCGGGTTAACCCGAGGCGTCGTCGGGGCTCACGGGTTCTACCGGTTCCACCACATCCTAAGAAAAGGTTCCCTCCGCGAGAAAAGAAAAGGGATAACCAAAGTCACGCCGTGATGCGAAAGAGAAACCGCGGTTTACGTCCGTGAAGGCACCGTCCGTCAGACGCGAAGCCTCTTAATGATCGATATCGTTGTGGTGTGCGGGATACGACGTCGGTGCGAACGCGAAGTCTAAACTGACCACTCGGAAAAATCGGGACCCGACAATCTGTGTTCCCCCTTCGTACCGAGCGACCTGGTGGGCTCAGTCGTACATGGCGGAATACCGATTTCTGAAGTAGAGATACTGATCGGTAGATCGATCGAAAATAAAAAACGTGGTACCGCACACGCACACTCGCTCGCGCTCTCGTTTTTTTCGCAGCGAGAGTATTCGCTGCTCTGTTGTAGAACAACAGGGGGAGAAAGAAAGGAGTGGCGACGAGGGCCTTAGTTGTACCACGTCAGAATGAGAAGCCTACGGTGGACAAATCAATTTTCTCCAGGGGAGGGAGACTTGGTAAGAATGTGATGGGGACGATCTTCCACGGGGGAGGACTCTCGGGCGCGCGGGGCTCGTGTCCCCGGTTTTGCCGATCTCCTTTTTGTCAACGACTCGGACCGTACAAGCAAAAGGGGTACCGCTTAGAATCCGCTGGGGTTTAAGGATCTCGAGATTTTCGTCGAAGGTGGTCCCTTTCCCTTCCCGATACAGTTCTCTGAACAGCTTCTTGAGCTGATACTTACGACCGGCGCGTCGCGGCATGTGAGACTACAGAAAAGTGCAATTACACACGCGGAATAGGTTTGAAATAATCATAGACATTAATTTACAAGATCATTATTAAACAAGTGTGCAGCTATTAGCTCGACATTATCCTATATTCGTAAGATACTGAAAGTTCTTACGAATAAAGGATAATGCCGATTGCCCAGGTCTCACCACGAGGAGGTTGCTGCACAAGAGACCCGGAAAGGGAGTCAGAACGAATGCAATATTCCTTCTGGCTCCCTTTCTTACAACGCCGAACTTATACTAATGTACTAAACAAGTACGTCGAGTAATTATCGCGGACCAAAAGAGTGTGAATCGGAGAAGAAGTCTCCGATTCACGGGGGCAAAAGGCGAATCAGGCAGAAGGCTCTGATTCTTTCAGGAAGAGAGAAAAACTAAGAAAACCAGAGCAGAAGGCTCTGGTTTGAGGGTAACGCGAGCAATGGTCGAGAGGAGTTCCGACAACAATACCAACTTCAACAACCACCTGCCGCCATTGACGGACATGGGTGGGAAAATTTTACCGATGAGTGGTAAAGAGCGGACACAACGCGTCTCGACCCCCCCATTAATATAAACTACCGCGAACTCCCGTACCAATAAATCTGGCACATACTACTTGCGAGCAAAGGTGTCCGACACAGTAGAAGACTGTGTCGGAGTAAAAAAAAACGAACAAAGTGAATTTACGGCGATAATTACTCGACGTATTTACAACGACGATATAAAATATGAACATTTGACGCGCGCAAGCCGAGCAATTATTGTTGACCAAAAGACTAAACGCAAAACAGGGATGAATCAAAGCAGAAGGCTTTGATTCGCAAAAAAGAAACGCGAACCAGAGCAGAAGGCTCTGGTTCGGGGGTGACTCTAACACAATAATTGCTCGGCAAATAAAACTAACTTAAAAATATTCAGTTGTCATCGTGGTGAGTCCTCTTCTTAGTATGTCCTCTTCTACGACGATAGAAGACTCAGTGAAGAATCAGGGCTGTTGTATCCTATCTAAAACAGACTATTTATAATATGTCCTCTTCGACGACGATAGAAGGCTCAGGGAAGAATCAGAGCTGTTGTATCCTATCTAAAACAGACTAATGATAATTAGACCTAACACAAATCCTGCACACGAGTGCGAATTACTGCATGAAATCTACGAGAAAGCAGAAAACCTGAATACGGAAAACCAGAAAACGAGAAAACCAGAAAACCAGAAAACCGGAAGACCAGAAAACGAGAAAACGAGAAAACCAGAAAACGGAAACCCAGAAAACGATAAAATCGGAAACCCAGAAAACGAGAAACCAGAAAACAAGACAACGAGCTCACGAGAACCAAACTAACCCCGCGTTTCGGGTAGCCCCAGGGACGCGACTCCCCGTACTCACTCACGGCCCCACCCGTGAGTGAGCCCCTGAGGGAACTCCGATTGCAACTTACGTTTCCACATTGTCATTTGTGAAACCTCCTCTTGTCTCGTCTCTCTGACGTCTTCCGTCTTCGGGTTGTCGGTTTCCAATTCTGCTTCGAGATGTGCCCTCTTCATTCCCTGTGTCCTCTTTGTTCTCAAAGTCCTCTTCGTACGTCGTTAAGGATGGCCGGCTGTAATATTGTAGCTGTAATACACTAATAACAATATATAACCACGCACACGAGTGCAAATAGATCAAACACACCAGAAGGAACCAAAATCGCGCACACGAGTGCAAACCAGGAGACCAGTTTACCAGAACCAAACTAACCCCGCACACGAGTGCGGCCTGACCAAACTATAGGCGATTCGGGTAGCCCCAGGGACGCGACTCCCCGTACTCACTCACTGCCCCATTCGTGAGTGAGCCCCTGAGGGAACTCCGATCGGAGGAACACCAATTTTCAACAATATATGAAAATTTTTCGAAGTAAAATTTTTCAAAGTTCAGTAGTGAACACTTGGAAAATCAGAAATTGAAATTGCACTGTTCACTAACTGAACAAACACTTCGAAATTGCGAACTAGATGTGGGCCAAGGGTAAACGAACGAAGCACCGATTTACCCTTGGCCGATTGCGAGCTAGCTGGGAGTATATTCATATTCAATTCAATGAGATATGTTTTTACATTTTGCAAATCAGAAGCAGGAAGAAAAACACAAGTCCAACGTCAGAAATATAAAAATGTTTCGAACACTGAACTGTGAATGTTTCTTCTTCGATGGAAATTACAATAATAATATTGGACATAAACATTTAAAATGATTGTTGAGTGGAAACAGTTGAAAGTGGACCAAGAGTGAACAAAGCAACAAGTATTCAAGAATATTTGAATTAAAACTCATCAGGGGACCCCTGGTCCACTCCTGGTCCACCCCTGGTCCACCCCTGGTCTCCCGGGACATCCTAGCACACAGGGTACCGCTACCCGTCCGCCCCTGCCGACTCCGCCGATCCGACTGACTGACTGACTGACTCAGCGCTCTCGCTTAGCTGTCTCCCCCTACTCCTCTACCATCGATCGATTCGATCACCGAGTTAGTAATTATTGATAAATTTGTTATTTCTCGCTGTTTAATGTTTATAACAATTCCTTTCGTCAACGATGCCCACAACCACTCCCTTGACCGTCTGACCACTTAATTTTTTTCTGAAAATATGCAATAGAACTCGAGATATAGAATAACATTTATAACATGAATATTCGCGCGCGTTAATTTATTCGATGCAATTCACAGAGAAATTTATTATTTCTGGATGTTCAATGTTTATAACAATTCCTTTCAGTAACAATGTTAACCAGCATTCCCTTGACTATCTGACCATCTAATTTTTTAGTCAAAATAGGCAATAGAACTCGAGATACAGAATAACTTTTAAACCATGCACATTCGCATTAATTTATTCAACATAAATACTACGATTTTATTGATTCTATCTGTTCAATGTCTATAATAATTCTTTTGCCATTTTAATTGTTTACAGTAAACTCTCCCTTACTCTGTTCTTCAACATATTTCCTTTTCCACAGATTGATTCTTCGAACATTTATGTAAGAAAAAGTGTAAGGTAATAATTCTCGTTCATGAAATACTTTGAAAGTAGAAATTGAGGTATCTCATATAAAATTTTAAGTCGGAATCGGTGATTTTCCGAACATTATGCTTCAATGCTTTCTTAATATTTCTAGGAATCTTTTGTCCTTGAGTTTTGCTTTCAATATTGTAAATCTTAAATAACCAACATTAAAACATCGTCTGAAATATCTGCTGAACTTGGAATATGTTCGGTGCAGAATGTAACAATTCATGATAATCGATTTTACCGAGAATCTTCTCAGTGGCCTTTTGTACCGACGAGATCACGTCGATGGCCTTGTTTTTTACTGCAGTCAGAATACATACTAGAGGGCGTAAGAAAATACTGAATTATTTGAGTGACACGATCTCCCATAAGGCTGGCAGTCTTTAACAGTATCTCGTCGATGCACCTTGTCATTTAATTTTTTACAATAAAGTCTTGATCTAATTCTTAATCTTCCTCTGTTTTTCAACACATTTCTGTTCCCACAGATCGATTCTCTGAACATCGGTCGGTGCTTCTATACCTCGTTTGTGATAAGATGCAATGACTCTACCTCCAGTATAGTGCTGCACCCTAGTCTCAATTTTTCAGCATGGATCAGAACCGACATCATTTTTTAGCATTCTGTAGAAAATGCTCCAGTACTATTGCGTACTCTAAATCATGGGCTGTTACTATCATCCCCTTGACCTACGATTTATTTCACGATCTCAGTGATTAAAACTTTCTTGTAGATCGCAATTTCCTAAAACAGAAGAAAATTTATATCTATCGTATACCAGTATGTTCTCCAATAGCTGCAGATTAACAAAACCAAAGAGGAATTTAATTTCGGTTCAAAGGAAATTAATAGCATACATGTATTTATTAGAATCTGTTCAGAATCTTTGAGTCTGACATGATATTGTAAGGCAAGAAGTTAAGGAATCCCTTTTCACTATATGCCACCATGGTTACTAGTCAACAAGCGAAATCGCCATAGTCTCAACGCATTCCTTCGCGCACCATTGTTCTTACCACTTGTTGTAGTTCTTCATTTTTATAGTTTCGAGTTAGTGTTACACGTATTATCTTCTTCTTTCCTTCTTTATCGTGCTTCGTTTTTGATTCTGCTTGTAAATAAGAGAATAGAAGTTCTTCAAAGTGTGCAACCGTTGGTCTCCGAGCATTTATGCGTCTGTGAAAGTTGCGAGACAGATTGACGATGAAGCCAATTCATTTTTAAAATTGTTTTTACACAATCTGTTTCGTGGCAATTACATTTGTGTGACCGGCGAGGCTTTACTTCGATTTTACCAAGTTTCTGTAAACGTTTTAATCCGCCATCATGATGGACATGGAAATGAATGCCGGCTTGGGCGACGTAAGTATTGAAAACTATGGTACAGTTATTTTTATCGATTAATGAAAATAATCAATAAATAAAGACGTAAGTTATATTGTGTGTTACATTACGCAAAATTAAAAGATCGAAAAATTAGAATATTCTGTCCGTGTTAAGTTTATCTTTTAATTCTTGAAACTGTAAAGATGTACAATGAAACTGAAGATTTCCTTCAGAAATTATTCAATAAATGTCATTACTTAATCACGTATTATTAGAAGAACTACGAACAATTTAAATAAGTTCAGTCTTGTCATTTTTATAAAACTCTATCAATATTAACTGTACTTTCTACGGTTTGTATAAGAAGTACTCACAAAAGTGAAATCAATGTGAAATTTGCCGTTGTATTATTCACGTCGATTATTAGCTAAACGATGTTTGCCTTTTGTTATCGATCTCCGATGTAATAATTAACCGCGTTCTGATGACGTTTATTATATTACGCGAATATGATCGTTGTAACTTTGTAATATTAATTTGCCGCCCTCAGCAGTATTTTAATAACCATGGGTGACGAGAACGTCGAGAAACAAGACGGACCAGAGAAGTTAGCCGATGTTATTATTAATATTGAATTATTTAAAGTATTTGTAACCTAAACGCGCCACTACCACCGACGCAACATTTTAATGGAACAAGGATAGTGATATAAAAAGGAAAACAAAGTTGCACAAGGGTTATGAGTCATTTAGTTAATGAATTATGAATTTTTAGGATTATCAATCGTTTCTGCACACTTGAATAACATTCAAAAACTAGTGCAAAAATAATAGCTGCATTGTTTCGCCTCGCATCTTCATCGAATGTGCATTTTAATGAGCAAATTGAGTAATATAAAAGGAAAACAAACTTGCACAAAGAATTACGAGTCATTCAGTTAATTTTCAATTAATCGTCGTCACTTCTGCACAGTCAAATCACATTAAAAAATTAGTGCAAATATAATGGCTGTATTTCTTTGCTTTGTGTTTATCAAGTGTACATTTTAATGTGAAAGTTGAATAATATAAAAGGAAAACAAAGTTGCACAACTGATTGCGAGTCATTCAGTTCATTTTCAATTAATCGTCGTCACTTCTGCACATACAAATCACATTCAAAAACTTAGTGAAAATACAATGGCTGTATTTCTTCACTTTGTATTTATAAAGTATACATTTTAATGACAAAGTTGTGTAATATAGAAGGAAAACAAAGTTGCACAAAGGGTTTTTGAGTCATTCAGTTAATTTTCAATTAATCGTCGTCACTTCTGCACAGTCAAATAACATTAAAAAAATTAGTGCACATATAATGGCTGTATTTCTTCGCTTTGTGTTCATCAAGTGTAAATTTTAATGTGAAAGTTGAGTAATATAAAAGGATAACAAAGTTGCACAACTGATTACGACGAGTCATTCAGTTAATTTTCAATTAATCGTCGTCACTTCTGCACACTCAAATAACATTAAAAAAATTAGTGCAAATATAATGGCTGTATTTCTTCGCTTTGTGTTCATCAAGTGTAAATTTTAATGAGAAAGTTGAGTAATATAAAAGGAAAACAAAGTTGCACAAGGGTTATGAGTCATTTAGTTAAACTTCAATTAATTGTCGTCACTTCTACATACTTAAATACCATTCAAAATCTTAGTGCAAATATAATGACTACATTTATATGAATTGTGTTTATCAAGTGTGTGCAACATAGTTCAGGAAGAGATCATAAACGAATGAATGAGATATTTATAATTGGTTAAGGGAGGATTTCCATAATCTTTCAAGGGATTTTCATAATTAGAAAAAAGGGCAGTCGCCAAATGTAAAACTATGAATTTTATACAGACCTTGTCAACATCTTCTGTCAATCTGCAGTTATTGTTTTCACACCGGTCAAATAAATAGACAGAAGATGAAGCGAGTCCGAACAACAGGTCCTCGTTCCGACAGGAAGTAAAAAGAGCCGGAAGATGATAGCATAAAAAGCCCGAGACGCAGGATAACGCGGCTATAACGAGGTCACTGATATCTAGTCAATCTCGGATGCTGTCAAAGAAAAAGAAAAAAAAAATTATTGCTCTCGCCGTGCGTTGTCGGGGGGATGTGTGCGTGCGGGAAGTTTATTAGGCGTGCCGGTTCAGTCGGAGTCGCGAAAAAATTGGTCGTAAATTTCATGGACCCTTATCAGGGTCGTGACGCGATTAATATCGGACGGGCCGACGGTCAGTGGCGCGGCTAGGTGGCAATGATCGTGAAAAAGTAACGAAGGATACGAAGGATATCCTGTCAGCGTGGCGGAATGACACGTTTCAGGATGAGGGGAGCGAGATCAGCGAAGCTTCCTCGGAGGGGAGCTCGGCCAGCAGCACCTTCTGCGCCCTGGAGAAGGATTACGACAAGGTGAGGGCGGTTCCCGCCGACATCGGGTAAATGTTTTTCATTACGAAAACCCTGCTATAGGTACATTCCACCATGCATTTCATATCGAGATCACAAATAATCGCAGGGCTTCTAACTTCTTAATCCTTTATTGCCTAAAGGTACTTAAAAGTTATGCCGTTATTTATTGTTTTTTAAAAAAATTATGTATTTCACTTAGTTTTCAATATAAACTTTTGTCATTTGTTTGTAATTACTGACGGTACTCATAAGTACACTTAAAAAAAAAAACACCCAAAAATAACAAAAAAGAAATGTAAAATGGGTTTTCGTGTTTCTTTTGGCACTAATATATAATAAATGAATTAAATTTGATTTTCCAACTTCTTAACACTTCAGTGCCTAAAAGTACTTAAAAGTCCTGCCGTTATTTGTTGTTGTTTTTTTTTTAAATTATGTATTTTATTTAGTTTAAATTTTCGGAATAAACTTTTTTATTTGTTTTTAGTTACTGACGGTACTTATAAGATAATAACAACAAAACCTGAAAATAACAAGAAAAAGAAATTTAAAATGGGTTTTCGTGTTTCTTTCAACAATAACATATAATAAATAAATTAAATAATGATTAGAATTTGATTTTTTTAGTTAAATACAAATTTGGACACTAAAGGTTTAACCCGAGGAACATCATTGACTCGACATTTGTACAGTCATGGACAAAATGCCACCCAGAGTTGGGCGAAAATTTAATCAAACATTGACGAATACATTTCTATTTCAATCGTTAATCGCAATTAACAATTAAATTCCTACTTTAGTCGTTAATTGCGGTCAATGATTACATTCTTTTCAACTGTAATCGTCAGTTGGATAATTGATTAATAGACTGCGGATCTTTATACAAAATAAAAATGTTTGCATTGATTGCACGACACAGGAGGGAAATAAAAATTTCTTTCTGCTTTTAATTATCTGATCAAGCTGAAGCCAATACGCTGATGTTTTTCAATCTCTGTAATATATCCACGTCTTTAAATTGTGCTTATACATTTTTGTTATAAATGCATAAAATCCGCAGTCTATTATTGTTTAAGAAGCTACTTTAATTGAAAAATTAAGCATTTCGTCAGGGTGGACAATGAAACGTGATCAGTATACTTAGATAAGCGATAGACTGCAGATCTTTATGCATTATAACAAAATTGAGTAGATGAATTGAAAATTGTAGGAAAATTTCCAAAATTGAAGATGTCAATATATCATTTCTCCACTCTTAAAATCATTAAGGGAATAAATAAGACAATCAATTGAGTTTCTATTTCTTGCAATCGATGTAGACATTTTTTATTTCGCATAAAGATTCGTAGTCTAGTGATCAGCATACTTGGATAAGATGTTTCCAACCAACTTTTGCTATTACACCTTCCCGAAAAAAATCTTTTTTCGAACCGCCCTACCTTTTATTTATTTTTTTTTTTTAATAGATATAGACACGTTTTAAATAGTAAAAATTTAGGTAATACAACATGGTTCAAGGAGAGCTTTAAAATGATGGTACCGTTGTGAATACCGTCGAGAAAGGTAGCCGCAAAATTAACAAGGGAAGCCCGTGACGTTCAGGTCACCGATTTAGCTCAGATTTTGCATATAGATAGTTATACATCGTGTATAACAAGGTGTTAAGCACGAGCGGTGCATTTATAATTTCGTAAGGTAATCGAGTTTAAAGTATGCGTTACTTATATGCAAAGTCTCCACTGAATCGGTGATTCGAACGTCGAGGAATTCGTGAGATTTCCACCTACAGTAATTTTAAATATTAATACACGTTTGAACAGTGATCATTTTCTTTTTATTTTATAGTGCCACGTGTTCTTGTTTCTTGTTTATCTGGTTTTGCAAAGTGAATGGCGAAGTACAAAGTATATTTTTTATTTTGTTATATCTTTGTAGGTTCGTACATATTATTTATTTATTCACTTATTATTGCATTGAACCCCCAGTGGTTTATTTAGCAAGCACAGTATTGTTACATATTTAGTTACAATTATATCTTGTTCTTTTGTAGAAACTTTAGTTACTATGATTTTAATTTACAACAAAACTGTAAAATCGTGCAAATTTAAGTTGTTGAAGATCATTTATAAATTCTATCTGTCCTAATTCGAATGCCAAGACAAATTGTATTATTGTTGCATTGTGTTTGAAATACTTTAAGATGTTTTAAATGCGTAATTAGTAGGTTAATGAAAAATTTCAGATACTTCTTCCCGTCGTTTTGTCTTTCGTTTATGGGTTCACGCTGCTACATCATCGTCATGAAGCAGTAGTTTGCCGATTAATGAAGACCTATTAGCCAGTTCGATGGAGTTCGAAAACTCCATTTATTAATTACCGATATCGTGAAATCGGTAAATAGTAAAGGTGGTAGTTTATTATTTCGTTTTTCAGGTCTTGAAAGACATGAAAGGCATCGACGCATTGGCTCCATTTTTGAACGAGTACACCAGGCTGTTCGAGTCTCTATATAAAGCGCATCGAGTCGAAAAGGAGCTATTGGAAAAATGTACATCATTGGAGGTACAATTAATTGTATACTTTAATGAATTTCTATTTTGCTGGTGGCTGTTGCACATTTTATGCGAAACATTTTGCCTGTATGTTATTGGTCCACATTCTTTTTCGAAGATAGCATAAAGGAAATAAATCAACGCATTTTGTTATTTCTGATTTTTTTCAACAAGACTTGTCGAGTTATCGCAAAAGCTCAAAATAATAATTCCATGAAAAGTGAAACATTGGAAAAGTTAATATTAACAAGTTCTTTTATATCTCAAAAATTCTTTAACCATTAAAATAGTTAAACTCAGGAAAAAGATTTTTATGGAAAGTTCAATTGCACGAATTTAATTAAATAATCGAATGTCTCATTCTTTTGAAATAACATTTTAGTATAAACTTGCAGCTGGATAGCGAAATTTTGTGTAAGATTAAAGATGTTTGCATTAATTAGAAAATACAAGAGCTGGTACATACATATTTTTTTTTTTAATTGTAGTAAATTGAAAATAATACATTTGATCTAAGTGTTAATTGAATTCAGAGGTGGTTATTTATTTTTCTAATTGTAGCAGATTGAAAATACAATACCGTAATGATTACAATTCGTATTATTTAATATTTGATCTACGTGTTGATTCAATTTTCTCAATCTGAATTTTATAAAAAGCTGAACTCACCGTTTCTTACAATTTGCTAATGGACTTCAAGCTGATGGACAATTGCGTGTTCTGCGGCGGTAAAATAATTCGCAATTATTGTCGGAGATTGTGATTTCAGGTCCAGGTCGAGGAGAACGCGAACATCGTGGAGGAGTTAACGCAAACGATTGCGAACAACAACGAGGAGATTGAGAAGCTGAAGCTGGAAGTGGTGAACGCGATAAAGCGGGCCGATGCAGCTCACACGCGCGAACTGAACGCGCAGGAGGTGATAGAGAATATGCGGCTGAACATCGCACAACTGAATCACGAAATTGAACAAACTACCAGGCAGCTCGCCGCCCATGAAGAGTGAGTTTCCCCGTGAATCTGTAATGTGAAGATTTTTAGGCAATTTCGAGTCTAACGCAATTTTTAGATCAGTCTGAATACCATTTCAAGTCTAACGCAATTTATGGATTACTTTGAATATCATTTCCAGTCTAACGCAATTTTTGGATCATTCTGAATTGGATCAATTTGAATACCGTTTCAAGTCTATCACAATTTTTAAATCATTTTGAATATCGTTTAAAGTCTAACCCAATTTTTGGATCATTCTGAATTGGATCAATTTGAATACCGTATCAAGTCTAACGCAATATTTGGATAATTTTGAATATGATTTCAATTCTAAGTCAATTTTTTGATCATTTGAATACCGTTTCAAGTCTAACGCAATTTTTGGATCAGTCTAAATACCGTTTCAAGTCTACCACAATTTTTAAATCATTTTGAATACCGTTTAAAGTGTAACCCAATTTTTGAATCATTCTGAATTGGATCAATTTGAATACCGTTTCAAGTCTAACGCAATATTTGGATCATTTTAAATACCATTTCAATTCTAAGGCAATTTTTGGATCATTTTGAATACCCTTTCAAGTCTAACGAAATTTTTGGATCATTCTGAATATCATTTCAAATCTAACGCAATTTTTGAATCATTTTAAATACCGCTTCAAGTCCAACGCAATTTTTTGATCATTTTGAATACCGTTTAAAAATATTATTCTATTATTTTTCGCTTATTCAAAAAAGAAATATATGTACATGTAGCTCAATTATTTTCCATGAAAATCTGCAGTCCACTTACAAGTGACATTACCCAATTATTAACAAATCGTGCAATGATTATAATTATTTAAATAATTGTCTATAATTGTCGAGTAGTTAGTTTCGAGGTTCCAGTGCAGGATGAAAATGGTTTCGTTCTCCTTCGTTTTAATCGAGTACCCGGCAACGAATAGGTGAGACATTTACGGATTAGAGAGACCCAGTCGCCTTTAGCAAACGCGGCGGATCAAACGGTTCAAGGATCCTGTTAGAAATCCTTCAAAGCCACAATTCCCTATCGCTTAGGTGGAGCACCGTATGACTGCGGTGTGTTTTCGAGCCGTTCGCGGGATTTAATTTCCATCGAAAGCGTTTGGATCTTCGGATTAATTCGATTCTACGTTATCGGCGGTTAGGTGTTCGCCGGACGTGTGCATGCATGCATGCTTGCTTACCGAGTATGCAAATGAAATCCAACCAACATTGAATAATATCAGGACGTTTTTATAAATTCCTGTTTGAATATTTAACGATGAACAGAGATCATCCCTCAGAGACTTCTTAACCTTTACTCGCATGGGCTCATGGTAACTTTCTGTCAAAAAATGTTAACAAAGACCTAACTAATGTATGTAAATAGATAATTAATTAGAACTAGAATAGTTGTCTTATTTGAGTTCAAACATTATTATCAGCCTGCGGATGTTTATGCAATTTTCTAGTTTTGTAGACAAATTTTAAGAAAGTGAGACCATATAAAATCCGAAAATAAATAAAATAGTAAGTAAATAAATAAAAACCGTACTAAATTCTGTTGTCTTTGATACTCGAGCATTTTTTAAGAAATATTTAGAGGCCATAATCTTTTGCACATATCGGTTTTCCAAGTCCCACAATTTATAGGAGTGCGAGTATAAGAAGCCGAAAAATAAGAAACAAGTGTGCAAGGGGTAATCCGGAGATTGTTGAAGAAAATCTCGGCGCGCTCGAAATCGTGTGAGTTTGTACACGACGTTTTCCGTTATCAGGGTAAACGACGTCGTCATCGGGACGCCATTCGTGTGTATTCATCGTGATCGCATTGGGGCTACAAGGATGTTCGAGTCTAATCCCCGGAGGAGAGAAGCGTGCCTGATAGAGCGGCGTCTCTGTTCAGTCAACAGACGATCGGCCTGCAATTCCGTTCTAACATGATCGTAGCTTGTGGCATAGTAGCTCATAAAGATGTTGTGCTTCGTTTCCCTCGGCGTTGCAGCGACAGAGGACCGCCAGTGAGTGCCTTCTGCTTTCGTGCATCCCCCTCTCGCAATGGCTAAAATAGGTCGCCAACACGCCACTCCTGAACACTTTGTAATCCCACGAATATTAATTTGGATTCAATAGAATTTAAAAGAACTCACTCCACGATTCTTCTAGAATTCCTCCATTTTTAAATTTCGTGTTTATTCTTCTGTAATCATTTATTTATTACTTTAAATCACACAAAGTTTATTTAGCATAGAATTCTTCTTTAGAGCAAAGGCTTGGTCAAATTGAAAATTCATACTAGGATGTTCAAATAAAGTTTTAAGAAACAAAATCTTGAACACTTTGTAATCCCACGAATATTAATTTGGATTCAATAGAATTTAAAAGAACTCACTCCACGATTCTTCTAGAATTCCTCAATTTTTAGATTTCGTGTTTATTCTTCTGTAATCATTTATTTATTACTTTAAATGACATAAGGTTTATACAGCATGTAATTTTTCTTTAGAGCGAAGGCTTGGTCCATTTGAAAATTTATTGTAAGATCTTCAAATAAAGTTTTAAGAAACAAAATCTTGAACACTTTGTAATCCCACGAATATTAATTTGGATTCAATAGAATTTAAAAGAACTCACTCCACGATTCTTCTAGAATTCCTCAATTATTATATTTCGTGTTTATTCTTCTGTATTAGCATTTATTTATTACTTTAAATCACACAAGGTTTATTTAGCATATAATTCTTCTTTAGAGCGAAGACTTGGTCCAATTGAAAATTCATACTAGGATGTTCAAATAAAGTTTTAAGAAACAAAATCTTGAACACTGTAATCCCACGAATATTAATTTGGATTCAATAGAATTTAAAAGAACTCACTCCACGATTCTTTTCGAATTTCTCAATTTTTATATTTTGTGTTCATTCTTCTGTATTATCATTTATTTATTACTTTAAATCACACAAGGTTTATTTAGCATAGAATTCTTCTTTAGAGCAAAGGCTTGGTCCATTTGAAAATTCATTCTAGGATATTCAGATAATGTTTTAACAGACAAAATCTTACGATTCCAACTGCTTCACCCTACACATCATCCCTTTCAGGTAGTACCTCAAAATTCTACGCCTGACTGTGTTTAAAATCGAAGTGGACTTCCAAGGAAATTTTCTGCATTTTACGTACACTGCTCAGGTCCTTCGAATTGCAAGCATATTAAATATGCACTTTGAATAGGCGCCAATCCTGCGCTCCGGGAAAATCTAAGCCCTTTACAGATTCGGTCTGTTCGCGACAGGTCGGACCATTTTTATTCGTAATTTCCAATTTCAGATGTATAAACCACTCGCGCGATAAAAAAATCTGGGAAAATGAGTTTTCGTTTAGTAGTTGTAGTAATTCGTTTGGTCAACCATCGTGAAATTATTATTAATTTATAAAACGACCCACAATGTTCGGAGAGATTGATGGAAAAACAACAATTTTGTTAAGCAACACCAAAATTATATTTACTTCTTTTTAGTTACCCTTGCCCTACAATATTGTGTCAAACTCGTGATGAAGATTCTGAATGAGTCTGATAAACATGTATCGTATTAATTTCCTTTCGACCGAAATGAAATTCTACTTGGGTTTTCTTAATACAGCTATTGGAGAACATATAGGCACACGACAGATATAAACTTTTCCTTTTTTTGAAAATTAAGAACCTCCAAAACGTTTTAATCACGAAAACCGTAAAATATATCCTAGGACAAGAGGTTAAATACAAAACTTTTTGCAACATAGTAGAATATACTAAAATATACTAGAGTATAATTGAATATACTAGAATGTACAAGTATATAATACAATATACTTGAACATACTTGAATATATTTGAATATACTTGAATACACTTGAATATAATAGAATATACTTGAACATACTTGAATATATTTGAATGTACTTGAATACACGTGAATCTACAAGAATATAATAGAGTATACTTGAATATATTTGAATATAATTGAATGCACTTGAATATAATAGAATATACTTGAATATACTTGAATATGCTTGCATGTACTTGAATATACTTGCATGTACTTGAATATACTTGCATGTACTTGAATATACTTGAATATACTTGCATGTACTTGAATATACTTGAATATACTTGAATATACTTAACCATACTTGATTATGCAAGAATATACAAGATATTTTATCGTGTGCTTAATGTCCAACTATTGTTTGAAAAATTTATGTGTCAGGATATCTGAAATGCGTGATAAATCCAAATGAAAATTTAAGGAAATGAATTTCTCAATATCAGATACTTGATAACGGGGAACCAGTACACTAACAATGGAACTCGTGAAGTGATAACAAGTAAGAAGTTGCTCGAGCCTGATGTAGAGAGCCGAGAAGCAGCGTTCCATCTCCAAAATTCTACTTCTCGTTCACTTATTTCGAAAAATTTGATTTCCGTGTCGCGACGCGAATGACGCGGAATGATTTTCTTTGATTCGCGTGAAAGTTGAATAATTCATCGGAATTCGCAGCGTCTCCGCGAGCAAGCAGAAGGAGAACCTGATGAAGGAGAAGGAGAAGCTGATGAGCGAGATGGATACGCTGAGACAGCGGTTGAAGAATTCGTCCTTGTACACGGTCGATTTGGAGAAGCGGAACAGCGAGTTCGAACAACAGATACACGAGATGCGCGAGACAATCGATAAGCAGCTCAGCGAGATCTCGGGAGAACGAAGGGCGAAGCAAAGGGCGGAGGACGAGATAATTCACCTGAAGGAGGAACTGACCATAGCGACGAATGATCTGGAGGTAAGGGTTTCATAAATAAGTTTCAGCCACGCTGCAGCTTACAGAGACCACCGCGATGGACGGCGCGGATTAATTCGCGGCGCAATCGAGCCAGAAATAACTTCTTCGCCGAAGCTTAGAAGTTAGACGCTCCATGAAAACGAAAAATTTAATCAAAGCGCTCCATTTCTCACTTTCCAATGATTTAAGCATTCTGCGGAATTATTGGAAAGGTGGATTCATTGCTGCATGGATTCTAATATTCCCGCTAAAATCGTCCACTGTGTTTTTGTAATTTTTATTACAGAAATTATGAATCACTTTCATTGTTACGTATTTATGATATTAAGAATTGTATTCACCTAAGAGGGACTTGTCTTTGAGGAGTTTCTAAATGTTTAAATTGTATTGCAGCGAGCAATTGTTACTCTACTAAAATTCTGGAATTGGCATTCAGCAATTTTTAACTGAAACATGAAGAATTATAAGTACACAAATAAAATTAATACTGATTGACAATCTTTAAAGTTCTAATTGTAAGTGAATGTTCTTTAGACAAGAAAATTTCAACTGACAGCGGGAGCTTTATGCGAAATAGACATTTTCTTGTTGAATTGCAACAAACCGGTATGAAATGGAAATATATTTTATTTCTTGATGGACTTAATAGGTTGAAAATTATTATTTAAGAAAGAAAATAAATTTCTATTTGACTCCAGATTGTTGCAATTCGGGAAGAGTATTTTTATATTCGACGGTATTTTTAAATTCTTCTACTATTTTTATCGTTTAACTATTTTTAACTATTTTAAATTACGCTGTCTATTTGTAATTATGTTGCTCCATAAATCTTTATCTTCGAGAACCTCTTGCGGCGTATTGCTACGAAATCGATTTTCTCCAATTTAGTTAGCCGTATCTAACTTTTCGATCTAACGTTTAATCGTCGCGCGAAGTTGCAATTATCGAAGATTCGTTCGGATGCGATGAAAACTCTGGTGCCGTTCGATTTTCCCGGGAGTTTAGAATTTCTCCGAGGCATTGTGCTCGCGGTATGCATTGTCCTCTATTTTCTGCAAGATTCAATGCCGTCGGACCTAAATTGCACGAATTCGAATCTGCGAGTCGCGTTTACACAATGCATTGGCCCGCTTGTTTGTTTTGTAAATAGCGAAATTCGGAGAGCATCCTGCGACTACAATGAGTCCGTCGATGCAATAAAACTGAGCGTGGGACACAATATACAAAGATATAACAAATAAAACTAAATCATTGAAAAATTTCATGATCAATCCGTATCAACAGATTTTTTGTGCTACGAAAAACACTTTTTACAGATTAACACACTGTCCTTGAAAATTACAGACCACTCGATACTATTAAAATGACACATAAACAATTTATTTAGTCTGCCAAAATTAAAGACATCCTGCGTAATGTTTTAACCCTTCACTGCATAATTTTTTTTAACCCTCATATGCTCCTGAAAAATAGCTGCACAAAAGAGACTAGGATAACAATTCACCCATTTTTATTTTGCACGTTAAATCAACACATTATGTTTCATTTGTAGCGTCACATTCTAAAATAATACATCTCACGATGTAGACATAAAAGGATGAATAATTGTACAGTATGTGAAAATATTGAATTTCTGAATTTTCACCCTGAGAAACGTATGAGGGTTAATTGGGATGAAAAAATTGAAAGAAGGTTTTTGTGTTTTATTTAAGGGTAAAATAATAAAAGAAATTAAAACAACATTTTCAGAAAAATAAACATGATAAGAAAACACATTCTTCGTTTACTACAGTGAATTTATATATACCAGATTTGTTAACTGTATCAGATATGATACAGTATGCAGCGAAGGGTTAACCCTTTCTAAGTTGAGGACGATAAACAGAACAGAATAAAAATAAAACACTGACAAAATCGTGTCTGTCTGTCTGTTTGTGACGGTAACAATTGAGAATGGCTCAACGTAGAAAACTCGGGTTTGGACCATTAGACGCGGCGTTTCTTCGGGAAAGTTTTAGAACAAATCGCACTCGAAAAAGTTCATTCGTTCAAAAGTTGTGACGTAACTAGTGAGCAAAGACAAATTTTTCATCTCCTTGTTGCACAGCGTTGTTTTATGAATACCTTATATTCATTTTTATACATAAGAATATTAATTCTGGGTTATAAAATACTAATGTCAAATATAGGTACTTACAATTTTTTTAGAATCTTATGTTCCTCCGTCGGATCAACAGGACACTGCCATTTGCGCGTCTTAATAAGTGTGAAGCACAAAACACAATCCAAAATCGTTACAACGAAAGGGACGAAGTTATTCCGACCACGGTCAAAATAGTACTGCCGTTGTCACCTCGGTTTTTCGTGAATGGTTAAGGGTGGGATTTAGGTGGGGAAATGTTGCGGGTAATTTAATTAGGATATTCTATTACTAATATCTCTATTACTCTATGACACTAAAATTCATTAAACAATTATTCCAACCCACTTATCGTAATAAAAATATTCTTTCTAATCATTTTTAATTAATTTCGTTGAATTTTTTTGTCGAAAAATAATATCTCTATCTCTATCCGAGACCACCTTGGCGATTGGAAATTTAATTACGTTAATAATTCACCAGAATTTGTTATTGCACGTGGACAAACTCGCGGGTGCAGCTAGTAGCACATAAAAACAGAAAAGTTTAAAGAAAGGTTTAAATAGTTTATAGAGTTCATATAGGAAGATAAATGAAATGAAAAATTGTAAAGGGAGCGGGATCTCTTTGTAACCCGTAAGGGAACAAATAAATACATACTACTAAAGAAAGGTTTAAATGTGAGTAGCACATAAGACAGAAAAATTTTCATAAACGTGTATTTACGGACGCAGCAGTTAAAGGGTTGAATGTCCGCTGGATTCCTCGAGCTGGGAGTAACGTGAACTTTCGGGAGTCAACGGTGTTGCCTTGCGGCTCTCGAGGAATCGAAGAAATCGTCCGATGACATCGAAGTGTACGGAAAAGTTCAACAAGTTTCTCGAATGGTAACAGAAATGAAACGACGCAGCTCGACCGCGATAGCGGATACCGCGGCGCACAACTCGAACAAACTGAATTCCGCTTCGCGCCGACCGAAGAAACGATCCCGAGAATGAAGCTTATCTTTCCGGAATGAACCCGTGGCAGTCGCCAGTCGGGACTTTTCGATCGGTTCCACGGAAAGTTCTGTCGGGAAACTTATTGAACTCTTCTGCTAAAGATAGACGGTACCGTAATGCAATCCGTTTGACAGTGCGATGAAAATTTACGGTTTTTGGCAACTGCTGTCTCACGTTACTACAATTCTGTTGAATCTCTCGTTATTTCTGCTTATCTACTCTAGAATCGAATATAATCCATCGATAAGAATGTGTTTTCATACTATGTTTATTTTTCTGAAAATGTTGTTTTAATTTTTTTTAATGTTTTTAATTTTAAATAAAACACAAGAACTGACCTCCTTTCAATTTTTCATCCCAATTTAAAAAAATTATGCAGTGAAGGGTTAGTTACTCTTTTCTGACACTTTTTCCGGCATATACGTGACACTTTTATAAAATTTTAAAGAAGTATGGATACAGACATTTGATTTTAATTTGCTCGAACAGATTTTGCTGAGTGAGTGGATCGCGTTTGGATACACTATTTATTCAGAGAATTCGGAGATCATTGACTCGGATGATCGAGGTTTTATTGAATTGTGTATCGCCGTCTGAATGTAAGAACTAGATAACTTACAATTCCTTATTTTCGAGAAATTGATGAAAAAGTATTTTAAGGTGTTAAGATTATTGTAGGGAGACCGTTATTTTAAACATAATGCCAATATCTACCTTTATTTCTTTATTTTAAGTGGAACAATACGTGAAAAAACATCATTTCGGATTAAAAAGAATTTTTAATCCTTTTGCTTTGCAAAAAAACAACAGAAGTTGTCTACTTTTTACATTAACAAGATTACTGTGATAGTTCACCCAATTTTTGCATTAAATTCTACTTGATTTCTTCTTTAATACGAAGTAGATAATTGAAATTTCAAAATTGCAAGTTACCTAGTTCTTACATTCAGGCGGCGATATGTGAATTGTGAATTTGGTGACATTGTGATGAGAAAAATGCGATTTTTTCTACGAGATAACGATTTAATTAGTATCACTCGCCTCCCATTTCTATAGATAGCGCATGCAACTATAGAAACAGCGAACGCTAACATTGCCAAGCTCGAAAGTTTGCTGAAGGAGCACAAGACCATCGCGGACAAAACGCAAAAGGAGATGAACAAGCTGTTGGTGAAGAGGTTGAACCTGCAAACGGATCTAGACAACGCGACTGGACAAGTCGAGAACTTGGAGAAGGAAGTCCTGGAGAAGGACAAGCAGATCAAGGAGATTAGACAAATGGTAAACAGGTAATGATTGAAGTTGATGAATTTCGGTCACTCTCTCTCTCTAAGTTACTAATTAAAACTTGGAAAAATGTTTAGCTTCTTCCGATCCTTGCACGTTCCCAAAAGATTCTTAACAATTTTCTTCGCGTGCGACATTTACAAACCGTTGCTGTCCAATTAATTTATATACAGGATGGTCCAGTACATATTAGCACTTCATTATCTCCGCTATTTAAAAAGGCGTGATAATACTGTAGTAACAAAAATTTTTCAATATAAAAGAGACAACAATATGAGAGTAACAGTTTCCTTTCGGTAAATGTTGACAAAAGTGACCCAAACCTTGACAAAGGTTAAAAATAAATTAATTTTATTTTCACTTAATAATGCTTTAAACGTGACAATGTTCTAATTTTAATAACATGATCTTCATCAATATATAAAATTATTATAAACTATCATATCTAGTTTTATTCAGAGTACCTACTTTTTACCGACTTTTAATTACAGGGTTTTTGTAAAGAAAGGCTCTCGAAAGAAATCTAAATCGTTATATTGCTGATCTTTGACTGATGAGTTTTCTGACCACCGTACGACACCATCCTGTTTGAACAAGTTGCAATTAAAAGCAGAGGTTCAATTGATAGTGCACAGGTGTCGATGAAATGCTAGTACTAGACAGCCATTCTGTGCAGAATGTTAAATTTGAACATTAATGTATCGATCGAGACTTCTCGTTACATTTTTCCGTAATTACGAGCAGAAGATAAAACTAAAAGACAAATTAATTTCAGAAGCGTTCTGTCTTCCATTAAAAGACACTTAAACCCGGCACGCCGCCGTCTCATTGGACGGTGGACGACGGCAAATGGCGTCGAACGGTCGGGTTTAATTAAGCATCGCGTTTTCGGCGGGCGAAACAACAATCCGCGATCGGTTTTCGCGCCGAAGACCTATATCAACGGCGTTATTCCAATTTCCGCTAATAAAATATCAGACGCGACGGGAATATAATGGATCGTACTTGCGCGGAGCAACGGGAGAAACATTATTCGAACTGGCTGTTTTGGTGAATTGCGTTCGCTCGCGTTTGCGTTCGGCAGAAGGGTGTCACCCGGACGAAATTTATTTTCCATTAAATTTTGCATTACAATGCGTCGATACTTGCGCCCCGTATAATTGCTATGCAAATCGTCGTATATTTCTCCAGGTTACGGTGAAAAAGTCCGTGGAAATATGACCGCGCGTTGCCAAAAGAGCCGCGTCCATTTTTACGTATTGTGTTGATGGAATTAACCTTCTTTCAACGATTCTCGTCTCCATTCGACTGCGAATCTTCATACAAAAATCTTTCTACCTTGACTGTAACAAATTACATTTCTTTTGTTTTAAACCTTTGCAGTCGAAGCAATTTTAAATTCAAAAATTAAACATTTCGTCTCAGGATTTTCTATTTTCTTCTAACATTCATAAGATAAATTCTTCTATATTCAATGATTTTTTAAGCATTCCATTTGTCATTTTTACCACGTTTTTGCTACTCATTATACGTTTTTAATGTTTCAAGTACTTATTCAAACACTTTAAAATAGTTCGGCTTCTCGGTCGACTCTTTGAACGTTGCAAGGATGTGCTCGGACGCTTTAATCTACTTGCGATCATCAATCACGGGTTACAGACTGCCAATTGAGTTCTCAGAGGCTCTAAAACGATTTTTGCTTCTCGATAAGTTTTTTCGAAGCTTCAAATATGTGTCCAGGGACTTCAAACCACTTTGACTTTTCGACACATTTTTTTCACGTTCAAGTATGTGCTCGGAAACTTCAAACCATGTTCGTTCATCAATCACCGTTTTTAGACGAATTCTCGGAGGTTTCAAGCGATTTTTGCCGCTCGATAAATTCATTTAATGGTTCGCGGGACAGTGGATCGCGAAAGTGCCATGTGCCTGTCGAATTCGAAATATTTAAGAATGTTAGAGTAGATATTTTTCTAATTGATTCTAACTTACACGAAGATATTATTCATGGGGTTTAAAAATTCATTGTTACTGCGACGTATTGGAAGAGATTAATTTTTATCAGGATTTCAAGGAGTAACCACTATAATAAATTTTCTCTTTCCGGTTTTGATTGTCTCAATTAAATTACTTTGATTTTGTTGTTACGGGTAGACAACAGTTATTTAAAATAGTAATTTAAAAATATTGTTTTCTTATTTTCGACCTATTAAATATATTAAGAAAGAAAATAAATTTCTATTCCACACCAGTTTGTCGCAATTTAGATAGAAAATGTTTATTTACCATGAAGATCCGCTGTCTAGTTATGGGGATTCTAATTTAAACAGGGACTTTCAATATAAACTTGTTAATTTATGCAAGTGGCTCTGACAATTAAATCACCAGCTGATTTCTGTAATTTTTTAAAAATCCTTAGCGAAGACCATAGAATTTCAATAATTATGAAATAGTCGTTGATGTATAGCGAGTTTTAACATATTTTAATGTTGCTTTTGTTAGACTGAGAGCCGAGGTGACGAGATGCAGATCCGACATGGAGTCGGCACTGAAACGGGCGCAAAAGTTCGAACTCGAGCGGTCGAGCATCAACCAACAATTGAAACAAGCGATAGCGGACACGAGGAATCGCGAGCAAGAAGTGTTTACTTTGCGGAAACTGCAGATCGATAAGCAGCAACAGGTTGAAATGCTGATGCGCGAGAAAAACATCCTGGCGCGGACCAAGGAGAACTTGGGCGATCAAATTAAGAAGCAGAACCACGAGATTATGGTGTGCGAATATAGCAGGCGGAAGATCGAGCAGGAACTTGACACCGTCGTACTGAACATCGCGAATGTGCAGAAGCAGATGTCACTCGCAGAAAAGGAGAGGGACAGACACAGTTTGGCGGCACAGGAATTGGCGAATCAGGCGAGTAAAAATTCATCGTATCAATTTTTTCCTTCGATCATTTTAAATGAAAATTAAGATACTTATTCAACAACATATTTTCCATTCTGTTCATTTTGCCATTTTTTAGGTAACTGATCATATTGTTGAATAAACCAATTCATTCCATCAATACAAATTTAACAGTTTACCATTTTACCAGTCTATTAGTTTATCAGATTAATCAGTTTGCCATTTTCGAGGTAACTTATCGCGTTATTGAATAGTGCTATTAATAAATATCTTAATTCCATCAATACAATTCTATCAGTTTGCCATTTTACCATTTTAACAGTGTACTAGTTTATTATTTTACCATTTTATCATTTTAGAAGTTTGTCATTTCATTATTTTATACCCCTTTCTGTACATATCGATTAAAAGACACATGCACCATTTTCTAAATCAATGGTGGATAGGAAAAGATAGATGAAAATGTATTTGTTCGTTGAATAACTTGAATAAGTCGAAGATGATATTCTCAAATTCTTCTAATGACGTAGATTTGTAATCTACTCATCTGTAATCTCATCATTTGTAATCTGTTCATCTACTACTTTTTGTGAAAAATCGAAAAAAAAAACTGTAGTCGAACGATATACATAGATCGAGTCTACTTACTCAATGATATCAGCGCATAGTGAAGTACAATATAAACCTACTGTCTATTCGTCAAACTTCATACGTATGCGGAGAAGTTGGCGATATGTGGTCGCGAAAGCCATAGTAGAACTGCGCGTATGCCCGCAAGTGGAGTAGGTACGTATGCGGTCAGACAAGTGAAGCGAAGTGGTGTTTGTTCAGACAAGTAGAACAGTATGGAAAGTGGTTGAAATGAGATCCTGTATAGTCATAGGAGAACCTCTGTACTTGTACCAGCTCGTCCGACAAGTAATGCGCATTTCTTTTCACACTTGCGGAATATAACGTATAAAAATGCAATTACCACCATTCGCCCTCTGTTATGCAGAGTGAGGGACCTTTGGTCAAACGTCTCACTTTCCCTTTATAATAGCAAACATTTGAAAGGAAAACGATATTTCATTCAAAGAGACAAATATGGTCAACAATTCGCCGCCTGAATGTAAGAACTAGGTAACTTATAAAAATAATAAATAAAATAAAAAATAAAATAATAAAAAAAAGAAATCCTTTATTTTCGAGAAATTGGTGAAACAGTATTTGAAAGTTTTAAGATTATGGTGGGAAGACCGTTATTTTAAACATAATGCCAATATCTGCTTACATTTCTTTATTTTAACAATACATGAAAAAACATTGGATTAAAAAAAATTTTAAACCTCTTTTTTGCAAAGAAAAACAGAAGTTGTCTACTTTTTACATTAACAAGATTTAAACTAAACTATGATTCACTAGATGTCGTAGATTACTTTGATAGGTTACCCAGTTTTTCCATTAAATTCTACTTGATTTCTTCCTTGATACGAAGTAGATAACTGAAACTGTCAAAATTTCAAGTTACCTAGTTCTTACATTCAGCCGGCGAAATGTTCTCAAGGTCATGTTATTCAAGATTTTAAGGACACTGATGTTTCTTCACGTGAAAATGCAGATTTTTATATTAGATAAACTGGAAAATATTTCTTTGATTTTCATAATATTTGTCTTTGTGAGATAGACAATATCTTTTTGACAATCTACCATGGAAACAAATGCCATTGTTGAGGTGATCAAGTTTACCCTGTAGAACAGGATTAATTTTTCACGGTTAATACAATTATTCGGGTGAAAGTATTTTATTATTTTGAAGCGTCGCGATATCAACTATCAAAATACTATATAACATTAACATGTACTAGCGTAATCTTATCAATCTGCGGTATATACGATGTAACCCAATAAACTGTATATTCGGTGCAGCACGCTATTTGCATTCAATCTTGGGGAAACCGTGACTGAAGCCACCGAAATGGTTTGTGCTGCTTATGGTTGAGGAACCGTGATAGCTTATTCCCTCGACACGACTCCATCTGATTACCATTTGTTCACGTTGCGTCAACATCAGCTGCCACACAAATTGCCATAAAGTTCGCGCAACGTTATTAACGATAATACTAAATATTTCCACAATTGAGCTTCTATAATAAGTAGTTCTCGGAATCTTCTCCCGTTTTACATTTCATCCCACCAATTTCTTCATAAGCGCAATAAAGATCCGCAGTCTAGTAATAGCATTTGTATAGGTCGAAAATAAATCAGAATCGTACCAAATTCTGTCGAATTTGATACTCCAACATTATTAAAAAATAAACTATATGTACATAAAAATCTACAATCTGATGATTACATTTTCAATTGTTGTAATGAAAGAACTCGTAGATTTGATTCTACTAACAAAAGATAAATTCGAAATTACTGTATAATGGACATCTATGTCCTTGTTGATATAAATTCAAAGGTAATGTCTAATTATGTCCTTGTTTATACAAATTCAAAACCACAGTGTAATGAAGATCTATGTCCTTGTTTATACAAATTCAAAATCACTGTGTAATGAATCTATGTCCTTGTTGATATAAATTCAAAGCCACAGTGTAATGAAGATCTATGTCCTTGTTTATACAAATTCAAAATCACTGTGTAATGGAGATCTATGTCCTTGTTGATATAAATTCAAAGGTAATGTCTAATTGTGTCCTTGTTTATACAAATTCTAAACCACAGTGTAATGATGATCTATGTCCTTGTTTATACAAATTCAAAATCACTGTGTTATGGACATCTATGTCCTTGTTGATATAAATTCAAAGCCACAGTGTAATGAAGATCTATGTCCTTGTTTATACAAATTCAAAATCACTGTGTAATGGAGATCTATGTCCTTGTTGATATAAATTAAAAGGTAATGTCTAATTGTGTCCTTGTTTATACAAATTCTAAACCACAGTGTAATGAAGATCTATGTTCTTGTTTATACAAATTCAAAATCACTGTGTAATGGAGATCTATGTCCTCGCTGATATATTCGAAGTTTATTCCGCGGAGGTCTTGCAAAGTAGTATGCAAATTAAGGAACAAGACTTGGAAAATATAGTCACAGTTAGAGACGGTAGCGTTTCGGTTACAAATTGTTGGAGAGATATGGTCGCAAACCTTCTAACACCGTCTGTCCAAGAGTAAACCAGAAATGAACGACTGTCCCACGTTTACCTTCACTTCCTGCTGGCCACAGAAACGTAAATCCGTCAGTATAACTTGTTCCGCGTCTGACTATACACCGATTCCACCACTTCCTGATTCCGCGACGGTAGAATATACAAAACATTACCGACTGCGACGTCCATAATCTGACCTAACTCTGCAGATGTTACTATTTAACATGTCTGCTCTTCGGAGGATTGCTTAAATGAATTCTTAACTCGTAACCACTGTTGATGGGTCAATTTGACCATATAACTATGTAACTAAAATAGGGTCACAGTGGTTACGGGTTAAAATGAAATTATACAGGGTGAGTTACCTAAGACAAGCAATCTTCTACATTTTCTTAGAATGGAAGAAATGTTTCAGACAAAAGTTGCATGATTTCGAAGGGCCTATTAAGTACGTGGTGTACATAACGTTTTTCAGGGGAAGGTGCTTACATATTTTTTAACTTCTATGTTTGTAGCCATCCGCCAGGTAATTTCTACGATATAATTATTCCCCTTTGACTATATCGTTTATATAATCCTCTAAACTACGTCGTTGAAATTTTCTCGCAAAGGGATACAAAAGCAGGTAGTGAGAAACATGTGGTATCATTTAAAAAGTTAGGTTGATTTTAAAATTTCCTCCCTTAAAAGCACCTCCACCTGAAAGATAGTTATATACAACACGCATTGGGTCTCTCGAAACCAAACAACATTTGACTCAGTCTTTTTTTTTTTCTTTAAGGAAATGCATTTTACGCACAACCCCTCTCCGACGATGGCCAAGGGGGTAGTGTGGGGCTCATTCATCCGAAATAAAAACTAAGGATAGGACATACCAACCAAAACCCCGCTGTCCAGGAACCGAAAGGATCCTGTGCTCTCCTTTTCTCTAGCTGGAGATATTGTCAATTAACCTGCTGTTGGTATTCTACGCGAACAATTCCTTCGACTCCTAACCACACCTGTTTTTGGCTTTAACCCTCATATGTACCTCAGGGTGAAAATCCACCCATTTACTATTTTTACATACTATAAAATGATCTTTATCTGTGTTGTGAGACGTATTTCTCTAAAATGTGACGTGATAAACGAAGCAAAGTTTATTAGTTTAAAGTGTAAATCAAGAATGGGTGAGAAAGTATCATAGAATCTTCATGCAACTATTTCTGAGGAGCATATGAGGGTTAACCCTTAGCGGTCGAGTGGCGCCTCTGCGGCGCCACTAAAAATTGCTGTACTATTATTTAAATAATTGTTTACACTATCAGATATGTCAGTATCTAACCAATTACTACACATTTAAGTATTGTATGAGGTATTATATCAATTTCATATTTATCAAATTTAAAAAATCATAGAGAATGGAAATATTGTAGGTCAGAAGAAACGTTTAATTTTCCAGTTAAAATAGCTCCGACCGCAAAGGGTTAATACGTTTGACTCACCCTGTACAGAGGGTTAGTGCAAAAATAGTTAACCGAATGTCAAATAGCTTTCAGCGAACCTGGTCGATCTAATAATAAGTTGTTCCTCGAGAGTCGGAGTCTGATTAGGTTGGTAGGGAAATTCGTAGCCTCTGGTGACGTTTCTGGGAATGTTGAAACTGCCGACGGCACCAACGAGACACATAATTACAGCTATTTATGCGCGGCTGTGGTGCGCGACGCATAATCTCTCCGCGTGCATGGGAATCGAGACGTCGCACTGCCGATTTGCATGCGTCCCGTGGTTCAGCTAACTTTGTCATGTTAACAGGTCGAGAACTACATAAGCGAGGTCAAGCTGAAGCAAGTCGAGATTTCCACGTACAAGAAGAGGCTGGCGGAGGCCGAGACGAGGCACCGGCAACAGCAGAACTTGTTCGACTCCGTACGCGCCGAGAGAAACTCCCTGCACAAAAGCTTGATAGAAGCGAACGACAATATACAAGAGCTGAAGAACAAGCTGACTGTGTTCGGACATCAGACCGAACAGTTGAAAGAGGATATCGTAGCCAAGGAGGCCGGACTGATTAAGGAGGAGTTTCGTAAGCGGTTTACATTTTATTCCGAACCGTCGAGCACGCGGTTAATTGAAGTCGGATCTGAGTGAAACATTATTATTTCAAATTGTACTTAACCGTTTGCACTCGAGTGGCCACTCTGAGAGTCGACGCTAAAAGTTGCTGCACCATTCAAAATATTCTTTAAGTTATTAAGTACTAGTTGACCCGACAGACGTTGTTCTGTCCAAATTTCAATTTTGTTTGCGAATTTGTGAAAAACTATTGGAAATGTGTAAACAAAGTAAAAATGAGAAGAAAACGTATTTCTGAGTGATCATTGTATCTATTAATGATTTTGGTCATGGATTATCAAATTTAAGGAGGTGTACATTCAGAAGTACGCCAATGGGAAATTTTACATGCGAGATTAATTCTAGCAGCAGTATAGGAACCAAACATGTCAACCTGCTACTTGTACCGTTTCAAAAATTATGATATTTGCAATTTGTCCGAATTTTCAGACTTTCCTTTGTAATTGTCTGGAATTACTTTCCTGAAAACTTTTCCAGGACGATAACGTACAAAACAAAAAAAGAATTACGCATATCCATCGTTCGAATCGTGAGTTATGGTCGTGGGTTCATGGAAAAGTTCCATAGAATAAAGCATTTTCATTTTTTCCCGAATTTTCCGTTTTTCCGGGCAACTTTCCAATGTTTCCTTCCCTAGAAATCTTATTCGGACTATTAGTAACATTTTTTTAATATTAGTATAATAATTTTTAATATAATAGAAAGATTTTTTTTTAATATTCTGAAAATTGACAGGATTAAAGTAAAAACTGACCACAACAGTAATATTGATTCTGACGTGGGAACATAGAGAATATATAGAAAATAAAACTTTCTTATAGCGTAGGTGTGTTTTCAGTGCATGGATGTGTGTACAAAAGTGAAACGATGTATGTATAACTAGAAGTGTAAATAAGTCTATCTAATCAAGTTTGTATGTTTGTAAATATATGAGGTATTTATTTTAGTGTCGGTTTCAGTTAATTCTGTGACTAAAAACGCTAGTAACTTTAATTTCCGCGGAAATGCTTCTTCTCTCTTACATTACATTAATGTAAATGACTGTGTAATGAATATTTGGTCCCCTCAGGGTTTCAAATCCCGTTCCACACTTCTCACCTCTACCAACCACTCTCCCTATCGCCTATTTCAGCGGGACCTACTTTTTATTACGATGGGTTTCGAACCACCTTAGGCACCACAGTTTTTTAAAATAGCACATTGAATATTTCCAGAGGTGCCGGGTGCGGGATTCGAACTCGCGACCGCCTAGTCGCAGTCGCGCACTCTATCCACTGACCCACTGCGCGCCCTTAATGTAAATGAGTATAAAATAGTTAAAAAAAAATTTTTTTGTGGTCCAAATTACCATAAATTGAAAGAAGTCTCCCGGTTACAACGACTTCATACAAATTGCAATAGGAAGCTGCGTCTGATCACTATGATTTTTTATCAGCCAGATTGGCATTTGGGCCCACTGTGCGACAAGTTCTAATGGATAAACGATAAATTTTTCTCTATAGAAATTAAGACATATAATAAATTTGATGATACCGGCGCCAGGTTCGATCATTTATAGAAAAAACAACAAATGTGCAATTATTAAATCATGTTTCTAACGTTTCGATCCCGATGAGGATCTTTTTCAAAGAGACATTTTTCCGTCTGAAAAATATGTAGAACAATATAATATGATAAATATTTTTGAAAAACCGTGTAATTCCAACGGAAAAAGAAAACAAAAATAGTACACATACATGTTGTATCAAAAGTGGACAAACATTTAAATAAATAAATATTGAGGATTCACATAGTTTTTTCTATAAATGATCGAACCTGGCGTCGATAACATCAAATTTATTATAAGTTGTAATAGAGGTGCTACTTTCTTTGCAACGTCCCTTCTCACAGAATGCTTCGCTTTCTACTATAGTTCGCGGCAAGGTGGAGAAGGAGAGGGAGGGATTGAAGGTCGAGCTGCAAGCATCCCGCAAAGAGGTGTCGGATCTGAAGCACGAGATCGAGGAGATGAAGCAAGAGGAGAAGAGCCTGAGGCAGGTGATCCAGCGGGCGGAGGCGGATATTGGCCGCCACATGAAGGACATCGACAACATCATGAACGAGAGGGACATCCTCGGCACACAATTGGTCAGGCGGAACGACGAACTCAGCCTGCAGTATAGCAGGATCAAAGTGTTACACGGGACACTGCAACGGGGCGAGGCACAATATAATCAAAGATTGGAGGACATCCGGCTGCTGAAGCTCGAGGTGAAGAATCTGAGGACAGAGAAGACGCTGCTGACCAAGAACATTACGAACATGAGCGACCTGCGTCAGGAAGTCTTTCATTTGAACAGGGATCTGACCAAAGAAAGATTGAAAGTGATGGCGCTCGAGGAGGAGGTGCAGACGCCATTAAACATTCACAGGTGGCGCAAGCTCGAGGTATAAATCATTAAAAAATTAAATTTTAAATCGTTAATACGATGTAGATTAGGGTGGCCCTTGGCTATACCTGGTGAAATTCTTTTTGTGAGATTTTTTCGCGGCCTCCCCCTAAAATTGTGCCTTTGGCTAAGAAAATAATTCCTGAAAGTTTGAAGTTGATCGGATAAGGGGAAGTGCCTCATTGACGTTGAAGTTGACAAAAACATAAGAAATTTTATAGGAAAAAAAAAGAAAAAAATTTTTTTTACAAGTTTTTAGTATTGCTGCAGGGGCCTCTAGCTGTCTGCAGAATTCTTGAGAGGTTGTGATAGGATTTTTACACTGTCGACCCGAAACACGAGATTTGAGCGAAAACGAACTTGTTAGCGGGAAGGCGGCTGACTGCAATTAGACAGGCTAATTAATGTGAAATAATCTTAATTCGTACAAAGTACACTTGTACTTGAATGCACGTAAGAAATTATGATATTTTTCGAAGTTTAAAATATTTAACTTGAATTTTCAGTATACGCTTCACATTTAGCGCGCTCTTACCTCTATTTCAAAACTTCGCGCTCGATGAGGCATGACTTCCTGATGTCCGATTGCTCTAAAACTATGGATATATCATTTTTTCATGAAAAGGAACAATATTGGGGGGGGGGGATGCTGCCGAAAATTTCATGGTCGAAAAATAAGGATCACCCTAATGTGGATACACGCATCATAATTTCTTAGTAATTTGTAACTAAACTGTGGCTTTTATGTTCATCAAATTCCAAAAATTTCAAGGCACTAGAAAAATCCACGATTATTCTCACACTGTTGTCCACTCATTAAAATTATTAAAAGACGAATCCGCAGTCTGTTTATAAATATATTAGAGAAAAAATGATTCCCTATTTTATGAATTTGATTTATCTAGAAGGGGAATTGGGTATCCTGTAATTTTTTTACGACACCCTCGCTACAGATACCTGCGAATTCTTTCTAGGGATCCGATCCATCTACGTACGAGCTGCTGAAGAAGATTCAGATTCTACAGAAGCGTGTTATAAAAATGGCTTCCGAGTTGGTCGATAAGGAAAAGCAGATCAAGGACACCGAGAAATTGTACATGAACCTTCGTGAAATCCTATCGAAGCATCCGGGACCTCAGGTGACGATTTCTCTCAACGAAACCCAGAAAGCACTGCGCGCAAGGGGACAGAAGATGAAGGTAAATTCTATAAAGGTTTCTCATTTGTCGTTAAACAACAGGCATCTTTGTTCGTTGATCACCTTAACCCTCTCGGTACGAGCATTCATTGAAATTGAACGGCAATTTAACGAAATTATTCAACGGAATAATTCAGCGGTAGAAATTTGAGGTAATTCTTTCAAAGTTATTTTGCATAGTTGATTTTTGTCGACTGTGACGTATTAAAATAACGTTTGATTCATTCTTGAAAAAATTAATTAATAAATACCAAATATAAAAATAATTAATAAATACCTAATTATTAATAAATACCAATGAATATTCCATAAAGCAAAAAGCTAAAACGCTTCAACGCCCTCTTTTAGCATTCGGCTCGCATACCGTAAGAGTTAAGGGATACACCATAATTTAAAAATTATTGGTAAAATCAAAAAGGTCTTTTCCGTAATTCTACGATAACATGAAAATATCTTTTTAGAGGATACTTAGCAACACCTTGACTTTACTTTAAAATTAGAAAATACTCTATCATCGTGTTCGACTGGTCAATAAATATATGGAATATAAACACGTTGATGAGACAGCGGAAATATTTTCTCTAAAATAGGTTGAAAATGACATAAAAGTATTTTTAAATTTGTCCAATGTCTTTAAAGTTTTAAATTACACATACTCATTTTCGTAACGAATGCATAGAATTCTCTTCCGATGACAGACCAAGATAATTCCATGTTATTTAAAAATTACTGAAAAAAATTCTTATATTTCGCCAATAATTTAAAACTCATATGATGGCGTACGTCGACCCTAGGCGCTAACTAACTGACCGAAGGTTTCTCACGTGTGGGTTACTTTAAACATTCACGATGACATCAGACTGGAGTGTGTGCCTGTATTTTAACGGTAGCAAATGCCGGATAGCACGCGAGTTCAATGATTCAAGGGGTGATTTCTCAGTGTCTGCTGGCGGAGGTGAGCATGTACGAGGTCCAAATCCGTGAGTACCAGGTCGGGCTGGGCAGAATGAGCGGGGAGATGACCGAGTTGAAGAGAAAGTACTATACTCAGAAGAGGCTCTTGCAAAAATCGAGGGAATCGAAGCCGAAAACCCCTGGCGAGCCACTGCTGCCGGTGATGAGGCAATCATCTTCCGCGAGACAGTTCTGCGGGGGTGGCTTCAAAATGGCGGTTCCAACCTCTAGGAACTGCATCACCGCGGACAGCGGTGTCTGCAGATAAGCCAGCCCAAGAGCTTCTCCGGGGTGGAAAAAAAAGAAAGAAAACGATCCACCCCGTTCTATTTGCAGAGCCGACGATACGACCGCGTAATGAAAATATAACGGCGTGCTTCCGCTGGATTTCTATGTGTGTGTATTCGCCGCCGACAAACCACTGTTTTCCCGATGTAGTTTCTTTTTTCCCCTTCGGTATTTGTAATGTCTGTCAATATTTGCGTGCCGAGGGTAGCTGCTCCGACGACGCGAACGCGCGCCACGCTGATTCGCCGTCTGGCTAATTTGTTTATCCATTTTCGACGATTTGGTTTTTCGAAGGATCGCTCAAAATCGGAGCTCGAAGCAGCTTCTAACTGTTTAAAATTGTTGTACATGGCCCTCCCTTCAAATCGAACTACATCATTTCTGTCACCATTGAAGATGGAGAAAAGTGGCAATCATAGATTTGATTAGTTACAAGGTCAATCAAGTTAGATAACACAAACGATATTCCATTGACGTATAAACACATTTCATGCTCGATTAATTCAGTGATGAAAACTATTTTGGGTGATTAGCATACTTGAGGAAGATACATCACTTTCGCAACGACACGCAGTTTCATATGCAATTTCCTCGACATTTCCATAAATCCTTGATACCGAGGAATCCAAGGATTCTCGTGTAAAAATGTGCAAATCGAAATGAATATGGAGAATGATGGACGTTCCTTGGGAACGCCGGGGGGTTAAGAGTTTGGCAAGGATCTGAGACATCACCTGAGAACTTCATGAATTTCACGAGCGGAATACATTAGACCTTTCATTTGTTTAATGGAACCGAGCAATGCGTACGTGTCAGCAGCCCGCAGTTTCGTCGACAGGCTGCGACTCCACCAGAATAAATTAGTTTAGATTCCTTTTATTACTTCGAGCATTTTTTCTTTTAAAATTAGTGATTTTCTCCACTTCTATTGGCAATGCTAATAGCCTATTATAGAATTTGCTTTATTTTAGCCTTACAGCTAAGAAATGTGACTTGGTTTACATTAATTTATCTGTACAAATCTATCTTATTTCACGCATTCGGTCCATACTTTCTCTCACTCATTCTTACCCTGTTCTACTCTTTTAGTATTCTAATTACACGGTCCAACAGCCAAAAATACTTTCGATTTTCACTACATGATTCTTATAAAGTTTCTTGCTCTGATTACGAAACTGTCCTTAATTTTTCTTCTAGACGCACAGTTTTTGAGAAAATTGAGTTTGAAAAAAGACATATTTTTCGACTTTGAACAAATATTGTGATGTTATTATAAAAGATATTGTATTGTTCTTTACAGCAAAAGATTCTCTAGACTTTCCCGAACCCAGTGATGTGCAATACTAATACATTGTGATTGAATCAGCGCAAGAAACTCTATAAGAATCCCATAGTGAGAATCGAAACGTCAAAAAAAGTTTCAATTTGTTGGACCGTGTTATCACTAACCTATTTATTAAATTCCCGATTTATAGGGAAGTTATTGTAATTACCCCGAAAATCGAAAATCGATTTTTTAGCAGATCTTCACGTTTCATGGTCATTGGAATCATTTTAGACTATTTTTATTAAAATGTCGGTATGTGTGTGTGTGTGGGTATGTCCGTTTCTATGGTATCAAATTTTTCGTTAATTTATGTCCCCCCTCTGTAACTTAGAGCTGATTAGATTTTGGTCCATTTTGGTCAAGTAGTTTTTTAGTTTTTTTAGTTTTTTTCGATTGGAGTTGATTCAACATTGCAATTTATACGAGAGGCGTATCCACCGAAGAAGCAAACGTAACTATATATATATTTTTTTTTTAAATTCAAAAGACTACATACGTCATGTGGTTGGGCATACTCTATATGCCCAATACAGTGTTATAATCACTTTCCCTGAAAACATACAATCTTCTTAAAACGTACACTAAATAATGATAATAATATACTGCAACTAACGAATCGGGAAGTTCTTTGTGTGTTCTTTATGTAAAAAAAGCATTAATAGCTGTAGGCCCCACTAGTTTACTTACTTATCGCATCCTTCCCCATTCCCTAACTTTTGCATTTTTGTTAGTTTGCTGTGTTATTTGGTACTAATAATATAGTCTTATGCATCAAGAGGTCAAGTTCGACGACAATGCGGTTCATTTTCGTAGCATCGTTCGAGGAGCAAGTGCTGCAGCTCCGAAGGAAATTTACGATGATAATATCTCTTCTGGTTTGTAAGTGCATCCAAAAAACGGGTACTCATTCAGTGGTCAGAACTCGGGTTTCGGAATGTTACGGACGGTGGTGAATCATGGCCGAGACTCTGCGGATTCCTGGCACGTTCTCGCTGCATAACCGAGCGGAAACGATCGCCAACACGGCAGGCAACTCTCGCGTTTCCCAAGAATTTCTATTTCATAAACCGCGGAGAATTTGTTTGATCGCGTTCGCGATATGTAAGCGCGCACCGCCATCCCCCGCCGCGTGAAAATCTATCCCGCACGCGATCCCCACCTTTTTGCGTGGTTTTGCGGGCATTGGGATCGAACCGAGCGGTCCGCGATAATCCGGGAAGCACGGCGAATTAAACGCCTAACGCCACTTAAGCTATTTGGGATGTTATACCGAAAGGCACCGGTGCCGCCGATCGATATGACATTTGAAGGAGTTTTCTCAAAATTTTATCAAGTATAAACAATTTTATAAGAAATTATTGTACAGACGTCTTTAGCAAAGCACGTGTTACAATAGCAGTCGTATAATAATCTAAATAAAAACAATCTTATCATTTTTATAAAGCGACATGTACCAGTTACTTTTAACCCTTTGCACTCGCAGCTATTTTAGATAAAAAATTAAACGTTTCTTTGGACATAGAATATCTCCATTCCCTATGATTTTTTAAATTTGGTAGATATGAAATTGATATAATACCTCATTCAATATTTAAATATTTAGTACCTGGTTAGATACCGACATGTTTAATAACGTAAACATTATTGTAAATAATGGTACAGCAATTTTTAGTGGCGCAATTCGAGTGCTAAGGGTTTATTTGGTAGATATGAAATTCATATAATACCTTATACAATACTTAAATGTTTAGTAATTGGTTAGAAACATATCTAATAGCGTAAACAGTATGTTAAATAATGGTACAGCAATTTTTAATGGTGCCACTCGAGTGCTAAGGGTTTATTTTGTAGATATAAAATTGATATATGGTAAACAGTACAATGATTGGCACCCTAAGCCAAAATCGTAATAAAAATCTTTTTATCTTCTTTTGAAAAGTTTAGACGAGTTTAACTTGCTATTATTATAAGCTAATAGATATTTTTCAGCAAAGTCAAACAGTCTTACGAGTCATAAATCTTTTATTATAAAATATATTTAGTGAATAACAATCGTAAGATGAATAGTACAGTCATTGGCACAGTAAGAAGTAAACGTTAAACAGGCTATTCGTTTTATAATTAACGAAAATTTTAATAAAACACTATTTACACCGCACTGTACTCATCCGTCGGCCTACTGATTGTCCTTCAACGTTGCTAACAGTCATATGTGGAACTCTCTTATGGAAACTTACAACGTTGCTTTGAAATATAAATGGGAAGCAATATAAAATAATTGTTCTACACCAGGAATTATTATTATTTGCCATTTAACTCAAAAGTGCCAATAACTACTACAGTGCCAGCCATAGTACAGTTTACCCTAATACCTCATACAATACTTAAATGTTTAGTAATTGGTTAGAAACCAATATATCTAATAACGTAAACAATATTTTACATAATAGTACAGCAATTTTTAGTGGCGTCATTCGAGTGCTAAGGGTTAAAACCAGAAAACTTACTGTTCCGAGAGTTTTATTAGGATGACGAAGAGATAGCCGACTAAAACGGTATTAATGAAAAATCGTGTTGGCGATGTTTTTCCAAATGAAAATAGTTTCGATCGGGAAGGCGTGCTGGAAGCCAAAGTATGTCAAGATAATAGAGACTGCCACACATGGTCTATATGATCATTGCGGTTTTGCTCTTCTTGAGTCACCGCATTGTGGGCTCCGCGAGCGCAATTAATTTGGTGTCTGTTCGAACGACAATCGATTTACGCGTCGATGAACGCTCCGGTGGCGTTTATCTGCGGTCGTGCAATTACTTTAGCCATTACTTCCCAGGTGTACAGTAAACCGCAAACTGTGCGGGAAAATAATCGGTTCGTGTTTCGGTAAAGTAATTTTAAATGATTTCATAAGGCACGTGAAACGCGAACCTGATAAACACGATGTACCTACTGATTGAATTCTATAACGTAAACCCGTTTCGTTGAATTCGGTATCTGCTTTTATTTATTAATGAAGTGCAGCATCGTATTTCATGGATTTCACCGTATCCGAGAAGTGGCTTCTGTTCAATCGCAATTGTGCACATTTACAACGAGCCACAAGTAAATCGTTGTAATCAGAAGATCTAAAAGTATGCAGTTTTTCAAGGTCTCTACTATTTAAATGGAATAGTTGTTTCCTTATGTCGATCGTAGATTGTTGCTAACTATATTTTTATGATTTTCGGCGCTCTGGTTCGATCAATTATTATTTTAAGTGTTTTAAGTATTTATTTTTTGCTTTTTAATTAATTGTTAAAGAATTAATTGTATATATATATATATATATATATAAACGAAGTCCTGACTCACTCACTCACTCATTCATTCACTGATTGATTCATCAACGCCCAGGCTAAACCCTTGGCTCTAGAAAGCTGAAATTTTGCACAGAGGTTTGCTTTATGATCTATACAAGGGATAAGAAAGGATATTTCGAAATTCGACCCCTAAGGGGGTGAAAAGGGGTTGCAACGTTTGTATGAGGAATATTTTGTTCGCGATCCGATTTGCTTGAAACTTGGTCTTATTGCTCTTTGATATAATTAATCAAACACCTATTTCGGCATTTTAACAAATTCAACCCATAAGGGGGTGAGAAGGGGTTGCAACGTTTGTATAAGGAATATATTGTTCGTGGTCTGATTTACATCATACTTGGTGTTAATGCTGATTGATACAATCGTAGGGGTGAATGGGGGGTTGAAAGGTTTTATGGAGAAACAATATCAATTTTCGAGGCCATTAAACAGTTTCCTGTGCGAGCGAAGCCGCGGGGAAAAGCTAGTGTTCTAATAAATCTCATATGAGATTTTCTAATAAAACAAAAAGAAATAATAATTGGTCGAACCAGTACGCCGAAAGCATAACAATATTGTTAAATGGAATAATGTTGAGAATTTGAAATCACCTCAGCCAGTACTATTACAGGCGACCTTGGCTCCCATCTTGGCTCGTAAGAATTTTGAAAATCTTCAATTGATTGGTATCCAAGTGCACACATCGAGCACAGTTACGTTGCTGTTACGTCGGCCTTGGTTTTTTCACACGAAGTTTATCGAATTCGAGAAAAACATTTGTGTTCGCGGTTTCTTTGCTGATGCGGCGAGAACGTTTGCCAAATTGTGTGATTCTTGGAACGAATGTTAGCTTGATATCCCAGCAGTTAGCTGGAATTTCTAACTCCATTTACATACGAAAATATTACACGTTCGATTTTATTTCCCGTTTAACTGCGAGAACGTTTCTCTCTTTGGAGAATTTTGGACAGATGAAAAGACTGTTTCAACAGCAGCTGGTTCGGTTCCCAGAATCATCCCGTGTCCCGAAGATATGCAAATTTACGTCCGTTAAAGCGAAATCGGAGAATGGAAAATTTAGATGCGGTAGAACAGTCTGTAACGATTCTCGTAGACCCGCGGGCGAAATAACGTTTCTGGTGGTGCAGCGAGTTAGTAGAAGGTGCCGATAGGATAAGTTCACGCGGACATCCTTAAGGGCACCCTGGAGGATCAGTAGGATACCGAAGATTCATGCAGACAGTAATATCCTACCGCGGGAGACATCCCGTTGGTCGTAATTCGAGTTCAACCGGCACATGGCCAGACTTCTACCGAAAGCAATTTATCCGAAGTCAAAATAGATACGAGCACGAAGTATATGCTCCCTTATCTTGTGCTGGAAATTTATTGTAGAACGAACCTTGTCGGGTGTCTCAGGTTTTCGGTGGTGGAAAGGGTAACGACATCTTCAATCAAATTCTACATATCATTAGTAATCATCATAGACGGATCTTTATGCAAAATAAAAATTGTTCGCAACGATTGCAAGAAATGGAAACGCAATTCAATGTTATTTCTTCCCTTGAGGCAGCAGACTCGTTTCTAGGATTGCAAGGGTGCGGGGTTCGCGTTCACATTTCTCGATAAAACAAATTATTTAAATAAAAATGAATATGTAAAAAATACTACATTTTTCAAAACGGACTAAAAAGCATAAAATAATTCCTCCTAGTCCCTTGCAAATTCCCAACCTCGTACAGATAGTCCTGAAAAGTGATTGCGAATTTTTAATAGCTATGAATCAATTGATAAGTTGTGCATCTTATATTGAATGGAATATAATGTTCCATTCTTCTTTCATTTTTTCTCTCACATGGTTGATAATTACTTCGAGTGGGATTTGGGTTGATTGTTCTTCTGTTTGAAGATTTTCTATGAAAATAGCTACACGCGTAGTCGTGTGCTTCCGAATAATGCAAATTACGCTGCAGAGTGATGCAAATTACGTCTTGCAAACGAATAAATAGAACTTTTGAACGTTGCAGTCCTGGAAAATAGGATATCTACGTTTCGGAATCCGTGCAAGTGAGTATCGTGAACTTGCGGTTCTCGCAGAGACCCATAGTCGCACAACTCCCAATAAATTCAATAAAACCCGAGTCCGGGAACATCTGTCGAAAGACACATCGCAACGGAATGGCGCATGCAGGGACGTGCATCAATCTATTCTTACGTTTGCGTTCGAAATACCACGAAAACGGAGTGATTGACGTACTGGAACTGCGAAAGGAAATCGACACACATACACACACACACACGGCGCGCCGGGTTTCCATCAAAATTTGACGTTCCACCGATTCCACGAGACGTTCCGTCATAAAATATCAAACAGTCTTGCCGGAAAAATTTAACCACAGACACACGAATTAACCCTGCCTCTTAAAAATAACTTGAACTTTTCGAAATACATTCTATTTATCGATTATCTATTTATTCTATTTACCTACACTACTGTGCCAAAGAAACAAGCATATAGTATAATATATAATAAATTTATGATTTCATGGTTCGATCAATAAACAAGTAATTTGTAAGGAGGTTTGACACGTCAATATCCTTTACTCACTCGTAGGAAACTGTTTCTTTAACCAAAACTCATGGTACTTAACATGGATTTGTTAACAAAATGCTAACGCAACGTATAAATCAATAATATTATATATAACAGTATAAATCAATAACAGGTAAATATACATAATTAATACATTTAGTCATCGACATGGTGGTATAAACATTCTTACAATTGATTTATACGTTGCGTTAGCATTTTGTTAACAAATCCATGTTACCATGAGTTTTGGTTAAATAAACAGTTTCCTACTAGTGAGTAAAGGATATTGACGTATCAAACCTCTTTACAAATTACTTGATTATTGATCGAACCATGCGCTGAAATCATAAATTTTTTATATATTTCAAGTGCGATAGAAAACAAATACCTTTATATAGTATAATTATATGATATTATACAGAGTGTCTCAGCCAACGCAGGACACCTAAATATCTCCTATATTTTTAATGACACGAAAAATACTTATGGCATAATTTAAATGTCATAATTAATTTAAATATTGAAGGAGAGATATCGTAGAAGAACAATTTTTTTTGTCCGGTTATTTTGTTATAGTTTTGTTTCAAGGTCTTCGTTATTTTTTTATCAGGGAAATTCTTGTTTTGTAATTCAATTTTGTAGCGGTTGAAAAAATACATTTGAGTATGCTTAAGTCATTCCCTTCGGGTGGCTTGAGTCCAACAGAAATGTGATAAAATTGTAGAATAATATTAGGATTACATTTGAACTTACTATTTGTGTTATAACATTATAAGTTATTATACGGAATAATTCCTACCTTATTTTATTATAAGGTCTATAAGGTATAAAAAAAATATAAATGTATTTTTCAACCGCTACAAGATGGAATAACAGAAACAAATTCCCGAGTAAAAACATAACGATGACCTTTGAAGAAACTATGAAAAAATAACCGGACAAAAAAATTGTTCTTCTATGATATTCCTCCTTCGATACCATTTAAATTATGCCATAAATATTTTTCGTGTCATTCAAAATAAAGGAGATATTTAGGTGGCCTGCTTTGGCTGAGACACCTATAATGAGGAAGAAATTTTTAATTCGGTAATTTTTTATGTACGGTTTCAATTAGTGAAGTATGATGTAACTACAGCATTAAACTATAAACGAGTCACGTAAAATGAATAGATTTAAATTAGGATAATTTTGGTAAACATTCCAGGTAACTGATGGACAAATTGGAGGCTTTGATGCAACGCGATAACGTTTTCAATTGACATGTACAAAAAGAGAGACTGTCTAATGAAAGTTATTTGTGTTATTTGTTTCGGAAAAGTATCTGGTGCCTTATAAATGTTAAATCGAACATTTCGAAATTCCGCCGGGTAACGATTAAATTTAAAACGGTTTTTGCGACCCATCCGATGAAAAAGAGGTACAAGTTTTTGCGAATTGAGACGCGATAAAAACAATTTGAAACGAGCATCGGGGCAAAGGGTTAATTACGTGAACGTCACGAGGGAAAAACAGTCTACTAGTTTGCAAATTGCAACGCATACGTGCATATCACGCGGTTGCTTGTAACCCAGCAGCAGGAACTTCGTACATTTCGGTTGTAATTAAATGCCTGTTGTTCCGTTGTCGCTCCCGTGACGTGATATATTATAGCCCGCGGGCGCAACGTGGCTATAATTACGCTTAATGATTTATATATGCATTTCCCAGTGATCTGGAAGGAAATTTCGGAAAATAAGTTACGACGAATTGATGCGTGGGATTCTACCGGGGCGCATCGATTACTTTGACGTTCGGTTATTTTGATGAATTTTGCTAGATTCCAGTTACATAATTTAACTTAATTAATTCGATAATATTCCGATTCGGAAACGCCAGTTTCGACGTGTAAGTGAACATGAATTTTGTAGTACCCGATTGCCGCGGATAAATGTAAATAACGTGAAAATAATTACGTACGAGTATATTGAGAATCATTTTATTAAGAATCGTGATTTCATTTCGTTTTCTTGCAAATACACGTAAATGAATTCTTTCGAACCGAATTCAAAGGATTTTTTTTATGAATCGTGATCTCAGTTCACTTTCTTGCAATTGTATGTAAATGAATTTTTATCCTTCGATTTGTCGCATTTTCTGATGAATGGTAATTATTGTGAACGCCAGAAGATGTTATAAATAAAAAGGTTTGAATACATATATGTTTTTGCATCAGGTTTTGAAATGAATTGTTACTGCAATATATATTGGAGGAAATTAGTTTCCATTAGGACTAAAAGATACGAAATGGTTACAAGAGTAACAGCTATAATAAAGATTGATTTTGCCGAGTTTCCTATAGTTGTAATCCATTAGTAAATGCAAACTAAATCTCTCCCGGAGCCGTGCAAAAACTTGCGGAGATAAAGTGGAAAAAAACGTGGTAAAATAGCACCGATCGAGGAACAAATGTTTTTCTTTTCAAGCATCATCGTGGGAGTAGCATGCACGTTTAATGTCGCCAGTGGTGTACGCGAAGGAAGATGAATGATCAGTGGCGTTAACGACAGCTGGGCACTGCATCTGAATACGGATTAATGGAGAACTATCGACAAAGCGTCTTGACAATTTTCAGTTGATGGAAAAAGCGAGACGACGAAAAAAGTGGAGCTGGCAGAATGTCGATTGCGTCGGTGACGCGCGATACCGTGTGATATTATAGAGCTGACAGGAGTCAGTGTCCGTAAGTAATGACTGGACAGCGAACATTTATGCAAACGGCGAGTTTTATGGATCGATTCGGGGAAACAATAAAAATTTCTTCACCCCGTTCGAATTCTGTCAAATCATTCGATTCTATCACATTGGCGTGATATCAATCCTTCGCTCTGGCAAGAGCTAATCTTAACAGTCGATTTTATTTCGATTGAAACGCATTTTGATCGTTCACGAGGCCATTATATCGAATTCAGAACGTTGGAACTGTCTAGTAAGCAATCTGCTCTTGATTTGGTATGAATTTGACGCCAAATAACGACCAAACTGTTTCCACATTAGTCTCGGTATTTCCTGACAGGTCTTAAAATAATAACAATAACTTTTTAGCCCGATATTTACTGTGAAAGTAAGGTTAGATTCTCTCTTAGAGCGACCGACCCGCCCTCTATAACGAGGACAGGCCCTGCTCTCGATTTGGCCTCCATTTGGCAGAGAATTTTGTCGTCAAATACCGAACTTAATGCGGAAACAGATGGGTTGTTATTCGGTGTCAAATTGATACCAAATCAAGAGCAGATTGATTACTAGCTAGAAAATAGGGAATTGTATGGAAAGAGTGTGTTTTGTTTAAAGCCAATCAGAGGTCCAGCTAGAATTCATCGTTCCGGGAAAAATATACGAAACGAGCGTTGTAATATGATCAACCGTACAATCACTGTCAAACCTCATACCGGCTGTGGTGTCCAGGTTCGAAATAGACAGCAGCTTATCACTCAGTTTGCTAACAAACCTCCCGTATGTCCGCGAAATTGATCAAAGGTTTATCAGGGTGCAACGCGCGAAGCAGCTGGGCCAATATTGTGCACACCGACCGCATTGTTTTTGGACGTGGAACGAAGGTTTGTATCCATATGTATGAACCAATTAACCGGTCAACGAGCGATGACATACTTCCTAATTCTAACGATTGTTCTGCTTCCTGCTTGAGCCCGTGGATTACACGGTTCTCATTGGGGACGATGTTAATGGAAAGCTGAGTTACGTAAACAAACCGTGATCGTGCATCAGTCGCGCATTCATGATCCCCGGCTGATCAATAGATAAGGTGCACCCTGCGCCCCCGACAAATCAATTGTACCGAAATAATATCGATATTACCATATCGACGCGCATGTCCCCGGCCCTGATAAGCCTAAATTCCCTAGGCACATTTGTATCAGGTTGTTGTATGCGAAATGTCCGATTTTTTAAGTAATTGAATAGCTATTCACGTTCCTTGTTTTCTCACTCTTTTCTACCATCGACGAATAGTGATTAATCAATAGACTGCGGATTTTTATGCATTTATAAAGCAATTAACTGAATCATAAAATAGGGAAAATATGAAACATCTAAGAGTATTGCTACGTTGTTTTCAGCGTACATGAATTTGTATTTAACTACTGCTTCCCACAACCGATAAGGAATATTTTTATTTTGCAAGAAGATCCGCAATCTGTTAATTAATATATTTTACTAAACATTGCAGATGCTGTCGTGAATATATTTACTTTCCAGTAAGCAATTTCCTATGAATTTGCCACCGATACTTGTGCACGAATTCCGACTGGCATTTGAGTGCAAAGTTTGCAGGAGCAATTCCATACCAAATCCATGACAAATCCATGCCAACTTCGTGCCAAACCTTGCTCTATGAGTCAACCTTGTTGCACACGGAAAAATCGGAATTAAATGATTGAAAATATATGAAACTAAAAATTCTATAATTTCGAAGGCTAAATGGGTTGAAAAGCGAAAAAGGGGTTGTGGAAGCTTGTTTAAACAATCGTGCGCGAAATTCGCTACTATGTCGAGAAGAAACATGGTTAAAATGTGGAGGGGGTGGGAAGTTTAGAGAGAAAAAAATTCGCGGTAGCGCGCGTCCAGGTTACGGAAAAAATTCCGCAGTAACGGACAAGAAGGCGGCAGGTTTCTCCATTAAGGGAAAAACTTGCCGCAAAAGCCAGACGAGAAAAAAGACAGCAACTGACACGTGGCGAACAAAGGAAAATTTATAAGAGTCGCCCTCGAAAAAACGCGCGGTGGCCGAATGACAAAGCTTTGTTCCTAACTGTTTTTTAAACGGGACCCTCGGGTCGCACCTCCGAGGCTGTTCAAGAACTGTCCGCGAAAAGACAAAAGGACTGTGTTATCGACGGCGAAGTTTCTTTCGCGGATCAGTGTCCGCTGGAGAATTGCGAATGTCGTCTTTAGAAAAGTTCGGGAATTTTGAGAATCACGTCTCGAAGAGTGCCCTGTTTATCGCTGAAGAAACATTACTTATGTACAAAAGTTCGTTGTACCGCGGTCTTTGTACAAAATAAAAATCAACATTGTTAAGCAACACGAACGCGATCATCTGTCCATTATTGTTTTAATTTACCCAAGCTTTCTCTTGTGCACCCATTCCATTTACCTTTTTAAAAAACCGGTCAGAGAATTTAATTAGCATTAAATATAGCTCTCAAACATTATTGTAATTTATATTTGTTTTCAACTAAAAGAATAAGGAATTAAATAAATAAAGGAAGTGTGTGGATGGGGGAAGGAAACATGGGAACACGTATGGGAGATATGTATGAGAGCGGAGGAAGGAAGTGCATGGACAGAGAGAATGGAGGAGGTATTGGATGTTGAGGGAGGAGGAGAGGAATGGATAAGAAACGTGGAGAGGTGGAGGGAGAGCATGAATGAGAAAGTGGAAAGGAGGGTAAAGCGGCCGGAAGAGGAGGTCCAAAATTAGGAAGAGGGGGGTGTTTTAGGGATTGAATGAGGGGACAGGGTTATATATATTATAGTATTATAGTGTGTAAGATTAAGGTTAAAGGCAGTATTAGCTTTTGTAAATACAATTCTCTCTCTCTCTCTCTCTCTCTCTCTCTCTCTCTCTCTCTCTCTATATATATATATATATATATATATATATATATATGTAATTAAATAAGTTAATTTTAAGTCTAAGGTTACGTTTAAGGTTAAGTTAGTATATAGTAATTAAGTTAAGTTAAATTAAGGATAGGCTAAGAGCGGCGTGAAAGGGAGCGAATCGGAATAAAGGGGAGTTATGTCTAAGAATTGTAACCCTGAGGGGAATCAAAATAAAATTATATAGAAATAAATAAAGGAGGAACCAAATACATTTTTCTTTCTCTGATGTCGAGTTATACTCGATAAAGGAGTACAAAGGGTTAATAAATTATAAAAGAAACCTGCAATTAGAAAAGAATGGTGACAATATAATTCCTTTTAACTTATGCAATCATCTAATATTTCGTGAGCCTGTAGTTCGAGAGCTGGCTTAATAAACGGAGAGAATTTGCTCGGAAGTGTTCCAGCGAGCACGTGGTCGAGTCACGTGGTGCGGCCATCACGATGCACGTCGTTTCAATTATATAAGAGAGACGCGCACCTTTTAATAGGGTTCGGGAACGGCGGCGCATCAATTAAACGCAAAACGCTTCGAAGAAATAGGCGGCCGAGCGAAGAGGGTAGGAAACGCGCGAAGAGTAATTGGGAACGAGTCGCAAACGGTCACCGACACAATTCCGGCGGAGCAATTAAAAGCTCGAGCGAGTCGATAGTTACTCTTAGGCCCTGGTGAGTCGTTGAATTAATGTGAGTTGCACACGCGAGCCACATAAAGAACGGTTCGGCCACGTCGATTTAAACCCGCCACTTCGATAACCGGCGTTCCACTGCCGAAGCGGATGATTGAAACGTTGATACCGGCTCTCTGAAGTTTCAAACATTTTCATTCCCCGACCATTCATTCAGGCACACACTTAAAAACGTTTGATCGTTCGTCTGATACACAGACTAGTTTCAAATTTACCAACCTACGATTTTTCAGTCGTCTCCGATAAATGTTTCCACAGAAAAGTTAACCAGTTTTCGATGATTTACAAACTGCGTTAATAGAAATTAATCTCAACCTCTACTGACGCAATGAATCTCTTGATGTTCGATTAACCCTCATTCATAATCATAACCCTTCACGTTTATTTAAATTATAATGAGAATTGTGCAAAGTTTCTTTCAACTTTTATGTATTATCTGGTATGTTAACCGTAATCCAGTTTTCCCGAAACGAGTTATACCGTTCTGTTATTTGTAAGTAAAGTCCGAAACTTGGTGACTTTTATTTTTTCATGCGAAACATATAACCGCAAAAACCTAAGATGCAAATGTTAATTCATCAATTTCAATGAAAAAAACGTCGAAAAGTAACTGATTGACCTGTTATTTTATCGATTTTTTTTATCACTGTGTCAATTTGACACCGAGGGAAAGATTCAGTTTGTGAAAATGAGGGACGGATGAGGATTAATATAATACTGGCTTGCTACTCAAACAATCTATTCAGTTATATTAACCCTCATCCGTCCCTCATTTCACGAACTGAATCTGTTCCTCGGTGTCAAATAGATGAGTTACCATTTACTTCTTGGATTTTTCGATTGTGTTCCGCATTAAAAATAAATAAAAGTCACACAAAGTTTTAGGAAAATTTATCGAAAAATAAGAAAACTGTGTCAAATTGTCACGAAAGGCGGATGAGGGTTAACATACGAAATAATACATAAAAGTTGAAAGAAACTTCGCACAATTCTCATTATAATTTAAATAAACGTCTGATCTGATAGTATTACAGTTCGAACTGTCCAAGCATTGATTTCCCTGCTTACACGGTTACTAAATGAACAAATGAAAGTTATATCTATTTTGCGACATGCCTTTTTTCCTCCAGTTAGAATGTCCGTTCGTTTCACTGTGACACAATGGCGAAAGCATAGTTCGCGTCGGCCGACGCAACTCTGTGCACACCGTTTTCCTGACGGAGTGGCCGTAATCGATTTCGACGTCGCTGAAAATTCGCCGGGTGTGCGTTGCCGGGGGTCGGTCTCGGTCGGCGCGCACGTGTCGCGAAAGTTCGCGGTTACGGGTGTATACGTGTGCATGACGGGATTCAGGTGGTCTCCCGACGACGGTTTTCGTCATTCGTCGGCCACGTTTGTATCGGCATTCTCACCTGTTGATAGACCTGTTGATGACGCGTACCCGCCGTTATACAACGGCCGGTCGCTGCACGCGGCACACGCTTGCAAGAAAATCCTTTGTGGTACCCACTGATTTTCTATGGTTCCTCTCTAACCAGCGAACAAAGGATATCAATTCCGTACGCAACCGCAAACACGACGGAGTGGTAACCATATGAGGAAAGAGAGGGACGCGCGAGAGGAAGAGAGTGAGAGTATTCGCAGCGATTCATCGCGGGGATTATTCGGTGAATTTGCATGCATTGTTCATCGACGTGGAACCGAAATTTCGTATCGGCCCGGACGGATGCCAGTTTCCTACCCTGCTGGTCGACTGTACGCCGACTTCCTGCGCCCCATATTGTTCCTGATTCCGATGGTTATAACCCAACCCCCTCCGGGATACGTGTTTTCAAATCGGAAACGACTCGCTAAACCGCTCCTCCTCCCCTTCTCGCGCTCTCTCCGCGCGTCATTTCCACCGCGCGAACCATTCAATTAATCTCAATCGTATGCGGCATTCATGATCGGTCAATGTTCGGCCCGTGTAATTGATAGCCGGCATCTCTCTCTCTCTCTCTCTCTCTCTCTCTCTCTCTCTCTCTCTCTCTCGATCGTACTCTCGTCCACTCTCTGTTGTTTAATTTCGTGATCGATGTTCTGACATGATGTTTCGCTTGGTTAAACGCGCGTCGTTGCGGAACGCTCTTTATGCTATTTGCGCGATTGTGATCTCGTTATGCGCTCGATGCTTGCGCTTTATTTGATCCGCGACCAACGACGCCAGGCTTTTACACGATCGTCGAACCTCCAACGAAAAATACTACATGATCGAAGCTATTCGAGGGATTACATACACTTGTAGATTTTGGAACAAATCGATTTTCAGAAGATGCTTTTTCTGCGAGTATGTTGTCGTGAGATTATTCTGTAAAAAGTTGAATTCAATGCGAATAAAGTTCTCGGTAAGAGAATAAATAGTGATTTCTTTTAAGAGAATAAACTAAATAGCTGTTAGGCTTGAAGATGGAAGAAAATGTGAGAGAAAAGTTGTAGTGTTCAAGAAGACAGATATGGCGATGTAAAAAGATGTTCTGATTGTTGTCGTTTCAAGGTTCTTTGAAGACCATCGTTGGTTTTTAAATGGCACCACATATTTTGCACTTACAGCTGTATAGACACCTTTAAGGGTCTGGGTAAGCTTAAATAAAAAAAAAATATTTTGCACTTCATAGCGTTGTAGTTGTGAACTTCAAGTTATTTCATCTTGAAATACATTGAAAATATTAGTGAGAAATATCAATTTATATTGTAATTGAGGCACAAACTTCTTCTATTTATTACATATATTAGAAAAAGTCTGAGCTAACGGTACGTCTAGTTATTTTTCTCAGTGGTTCCACTTTACGGGTTCCTCTTTCTTCAGCACGTATCGCCGACAATACATTACGCGCTGCATGTAAATGAAAGTAGCTACCGAAATCCCCTGGAGAACATTTCGAGGATACGGAACGAGCTTTCCCCTATTGCTGTTAGTTCGCGCGCATAAGTTTCAACAACCGGTTCCGCATTTCGAAACCGAGGACCAACCAGTTCCGGGAAACTTTTATCCAAGAGGCCACGGTTCCCGACGCCGTTTCCTCTGTCGACAGAACTGAGAAATGGCACCCGCTCGAAGGAAACAATAATAACACGCTCCTCCCTTGTCCGCGAAAGGTGGCCCTTGCTTTTTACGATTTCATTTCGTCCGGTGATTCTACGCCGCAAAGTAGACCGCGGGTATCGCTTGCACACTGATGCGAAACCCTTGCACCTTTGTAGCGAGACCGAGACTATTCGCACAGTCGTTTGTTTAACCCTTTACACTCGACTCTACCCTCCGAGGGAGCATTAAAATTAGAGAATGGGATAATGACAGCCACTTAAGCGGTTACACACACTTAGAAGATATAAAACTAATTGTAAGGCAAATTACCACAATTCTTTTTAGGGTGAAAAGGATTTGTATTAACTGTTTTATGTGCCCGTAATTATGAAAGTGGTCTATGCCAGAGCTGGGCATTATTCGGCGAAACAAACATTTCAAAAAATACTATTTAATATATTAGACTTTAGTTTGCTTAAAGAAAATAGTATTTTAAATAAGATATACAATTTCGAAAATAATATATTTCTATTTTAAAAATCGGAACCACAAAATAAAATATTTCTATTTTAACAATGGGAACCAGAAAATAAAATAGACTATTGTATTTTTTGCGTTGTTATATCTAATACTTTCAGAAATTGCATTACTTATAGGTAATTTAATATTTCTTATCTTAGCAATAATTTAAAGAAGAAATGGTACTTAATATAAGACACTATGTCATTTGCCACATTTTCGTTTTATTTTTTGTTTAACTGCTGCTATTCGCATACAACAAGGTGCAGCGTTCGAAATTTTTGTATCTGTTAGCGTGCTCCTTCGAGGACACAGAATCAGTCCAGCAAAGCTAAAAAGTCTCTGAACTGGGGCAGAGGACGAAATAGCTTTGTTGTATTTTAAAAATAATGTTTTCATGTCTTTGTACTTTTAAATACTTTCAATTCGTGTATCTCTATCGTTCAAATATTGAATAATTCTAATTCTATAATGTTTGTATGACTGGTACCATTTGTTTCTTTTTCCATAAAGAAAGAAAACTCATTTACTTCTTTGTTTTGTGAAATTAATTGACGTCGTGACTCTGAATCTGGAGTTGCTATTTGTTTCAAAGCATTTAATACGGTTTCTATTCATATTTCTACCACTAATATTTCTACTCATAGATCTATTGAATGCGAACCATTATTTCCAGCAATAATATTTAAAATTGAAATGGAAAATAAAGACAAAGTCCAAATATATTCAATATTCTTCAAATAAAATACTATTTTCAAAAATTACTGCCGCAAATAAATTATATTATTTTCAAACAATTACTGCATCAAATAAAATATTTTATTTTCAAAATTGTACACATTCCTTCAAATAAATAGGATTATTTATTATTTACTATTTAAAATATTATTTCCCCAACTCTAGTCTGTGTCATATATTTCTTGTTTCGAGATATATTTAAAAGAAAAATCATACATTCAATCAATTCAGATTAAAATAATGTAATGTGAAATAGCTGATAAACTCATTTGAAAATGTGAACTACATTATGAAAATGTTTAACTACAATATAAAAGTATCGAACCCGTAAGTTTAAAAAATTATGACACTGCACACAAGTAGAGTAAGTTATGCCTAATATAATCCTTCTTCACGCTACTTTTTTTCTCGTGAAATATCACAAGAAATGATATAAAAATATAAAGGAAATTGAAATCAAAGTTGTTCCATTTATTCTGTCCACCATGAAAACAATCTTCTAAAATTTTATTCTCAAAAATAAATTACTGTATGTAAATACTAATTATGTTACTGGGGGTGAATTGATGGTATACAATTGAAATTGCTGTTGACGTTGATTAATGTCGACCACGGACTTTAAAAAATTACAAAATAATCGCAGATTGATAGTGAGTGAAATTCACAGTGCACAGAATAATATTCAGAAACTCCATAATTTTCGTTAAACTTGTTTAATGTGATTCGAATATTCATGATGGTAATGTATGTACTGTATCGTTCCCAATGTCGACAATTGCTAGGTCGGATTTTGAGTTTCGGTAGATTTTCGACAGTAACGATAACTTCGAACTCCGTTACATTGAGAAGTTACGACGAAGAAAGTAGCTAACTGGATAAAGGACGATGCGTCTTAATCTTGGAAATCAACTTAATATAATTCAACCGAACCCTGTGACAGTGCTTTTAATTGAACTTGCAGAAAACTTGGCAATTGTTGAATCCAGTTTGAAACTCCGTTTCGCTCTGGCATTAACCGGTATGGTAACAGGTTTGAATCTCCGTAAAATAATTTAGTCCGATATATAAGTGAACTATTTGATCCAGTTTCTTTTCTCTTGGCTGCTGAATTAGTTTTACCAAACATAATGCCTGAGTCAACGTGTCTATATATCGAACTTCACAGTTTATTAATTTCCTATAATTTTAAAATACTTCGACATTACAGACGATTAATATATTGATCTTTATTATTTAGCTATTGAAACAGTGAATTCGGCGCGATTCATTGATGCTCCTGGAATTTCATCCGCAGGGTATCGATTATCCAAATATTTCAATCAACTAAATTGAATCTCTGCAGTATATGAATATCGATAAATTGTTGTGTATACATCGCAGACATTGTTGCTACTTTTTTTCCCCTAAAAAGACGTGTAATATAGAATATTCATTTGTGTAGCAACCCATTTATTTTTCAGCCATTTTATCAAGTTGGAGTGAAGTTATTAATAAGTGTGCAAAATAGACATTCTATATTCTTCTGACGTTTCTAATTTTTTATTTTCCACGTACCCGTGTTTGTCAGAAGTGCATAACATCTCCAGTCTAGTTCTTAGAATTTTCAAATATGTTGTTGTTGCTATCGAGAAGAGCAGTTGCAGTTGAAGATCCCCAAGAAATATTGTAAACTGAAATTAGATTGGACGGTTGACTGCGACCCGGACAGAAAAGTTCGGTAACGCCGGGCGAATGTTATTTGCGTAAATTGTTAAAGTTTGCTCGTACAATATTTACGGTGCCGTTTGATGAATATATATGATAGGGAGCCTCGCTGTGCCGTGAAAATGCGATTTTTCGAACGCAGGTTTAATCTGTCAACGCGCATCGGCGCAATTTGATTCAGATATTGAAGAACCGATTGCCGACATAAAATATTCGGTGCGTTTTATTGACTCGATATTTCCTTGAACGCGCGGTGAAAACGCGAGTGCACGCGCATTTGTACCGAAACGGACGGAAGTGACGATCATTTATTTTTATAAGACGATTCATACTAGCTTTAATGTTCGCGTAGCGTTTTAATGTTCGGTAGATCTAGTGTTAACTTTTGCCGAAGACAACAGAATTGTTCATCTCTGGACGCAATAACTCCGCCGAAAATTCCATGGCTCCTTTATGCATGGCGTCTCTATGGAACTCGACGAATAAAAGGTGCAACACGTAACAGCTTGGCCATTCTTCGCCATCCCCGCCGCGTCATAATTCTCTCTCAAGGTTTCATACATTCTGTATTCTTCCTTACCAGCCAGTATCACGGTAATTACATAATTTAGTAGTTTAGTGGCGGGGAACGCGAGTGGACGGTGGTGGTATGCATTTAATACCAGCAGCTGTTTCCCAAGAAAAAGAGAAAACAGTCGTACTACCGTCGCGCGATGCCTCGGAGAAATTACTTTAATGTCGAGACGAAGACAGACTGTTTCTTCAACTGCTCGACGCGGAATATGCTGACGCTGCTCTTTTTTTCTTCACCTAGTTTCTGGTGATTTTATGTTTACACTTCAAACTACAAAGTGGAAGAATGTCGAAAGTGTGCGGCGATGAAGCTTCACGGTGTTTTATTAATAGACAGCAGATTTTATGCATTTATGACAAAAATGAGTAGGTGTAATATAAAACAGTCAAAATAGTAGAATTTAAAAATACTCGTAGATTGTTTTCAATCTATTGAACATATTAAGAGAGAAGAAATTTTTATTGTGCATAAAGATCCACTGTAGTTTCTTGAAAATAGCTACAGAATTCGCGAGAAGAATCGGTAGGCTCATTGGAAAAGGAATATCTAATTTTTCTGTTATCCATTAGAAGTTATTTCGCGTAGGACGAAGTATAATGAGAAAGAGGCCAGTGTGAATGACAGAAGCGTAAGACACAGACAGAAATGAGATGGTCCCAGCCTGGAATGCTATCGGAGAAAGAAACTTAATTTTCCCTTTAATTCGATTCGATGTCGCGCTCGTGACGGGGAAAGAAATCGAAGTTGCCGGAATATCAATCGGTTTAGGAAGAAATTGGTTCTTCATAAAGTCTCGAAGCTGGCCAGCGTTATGTCTCCGTGAGGTACCGCCAGGTATTACGTCCATTTTCACGGCTTTATCGGTATTGGTTCCCGATGCGCTGCTCTTAGAAATAGAGTTCGACGTAACTCCATTGCGCGATCGACTGCCCTGTCTCCTTGGAAAAGACTTGCCGACGGAAAACTCAAAAATACATTTCTCTTCGTGACTGTACAGTTTAGTGCACGGAAAAGGTAATATGAAAAATTCTGTGTCCAACTTGATTCGCTCGACTATTATTGTACTACGTGAATAAATTGAACGAATTGAAATGAATAAAAGTTGTTGTTTGCTTTGTAATTACGACCAATTGCATTTTTTTCAAAATTTCTTTTTCACGTCACGTAGTAAATTTATCGTTCTAACTTCTGAATAAAATCCAAGTCGTATGATCTGATATTTAGAATGTTATCATCCTCTTAAAAATGTCCGAATATTACTGTGATTAAATAATACGTAGAAATTTATTAACCCTTAGCAATCGAGTGGTGACTCAGAGTCACCACTAAAAGTTGCTGTACATTATTCAAAATATTGTTTACATTATTAAATATGTTGGTATCTAATCAATTACTAAACATTTAAGTATTATACGAGGTATTATGTCAATTCCATATCCATAAAATGAAAAAAATCATACAGAATGGAATTTTTCTAGGTCGAAAGAAATATTTAATTTTCAAGTTAAAATAGCTTCGATTGCAAAGGGTTAACAAAAAACCAATGAGATTTTAATATTTTCTTGCGATCCATCCAACCCGAACCAGAAACATCCCGTGCATCCGGATGGTTGCTACTTTCACATAAATTAATGCTGGTTAAATTCGTTCACCTGGGAATTGCTGGCAATTAATCCTCTGGCGATACATGTAGCTCTAACAAGTCTAGTTCCAGGAACTTTATCAGTAAAACGTTAATGCATGCGACATCTACTGGCGTACAGCTTTATAGTTTTCCGAGTGTAGCAAGCAGTTATAATAATTTAGAAGTTACTCACTCATTACGTCGACCCACAAATCAGGTTGCATCTAGTTCGAAGCGAACAAATTTGCACTAATTATGTCAAAGAGAAGTCCGAACGCGATAACTATAATCGTAACTTTAAAAATAAATAATTATTATACATATGGGAGACGAAAATTTTTATACCGTATGCATAAAATAAAAAGTTCAAAGTATATGTTATACACACGTTATATATCCTTAATTGAAATAAATATATAAACGATTAAAGTGTAAATTTTATCACATGCATGTTTAAAGATGTATAAATGAAATAGTCCACAAAAAGACTGGTGTTGACTAGATGTACCAAAAAGAATTGTAAAAAGTCTACATTAATAAGAATTTATGTTATGAGGCAACTAAGAATTTATTAGAGACTGGATGAAAAAGTTATGAAGAAAGTAACTCAAAATTGTAGATAATAAATGGAATAAAATGATATAGAAATAAAATGACAGTTACGATTTCTATTAAATATAGTAATTGAAATTCGACAGTACGTTCAGACATAATTAAATTGTAAATTTATATTTTAGAATAGAAGATGATTCAGTTTTAGTGACTGTATTACAATATCGTTGATCCGATTGTCTCTTGGGAATACGATACGGTAATAAAATGATAACTGCGATTTCAATTAAATACAGTTCTTAAAATTGGATTGAACGTACCGGTAGAACTAATCGAATTGTAAATTTATATTTTAGAGTGAATGTTCAGGAAATTGTAATGGTAAAGTTATAAGCTGAAGAGGATCTACATTTTCGTAATTGTATTATAATATCGTTAGTTCAATTGCCCCGTGGAAACTAAATTACGAGGAAAGTGAGAATGCAGGCTTCAGAATGCTGAGGGATTAGAGTATCGCTTTCAAGCAATCTAAAGTGGTCTTCTCAATTTGACGAGCTAGTGCGGTCACACATCCACGAAACGATTTTCTCCTGGTATTGAACAATTGTCTGGGGAAATAATCGCGTTCACGGGCTCGAGGCACATGTATCACGAACGATTACGAGGTTCTATTTTCATTTACTGCGACTCTTTTTATTCCGAAAACAGTGAATCGAGTTGATATTGTAATTTTGTTTTTAATGTAACAAACTCGTTAAGCTACGTCATTCTTTTAATTATTTTATTAAATTGAAACTAATACGTTGATATTCTTGAATTTTTTAATGAAACACAAGATCAACGAAATCATAGCAAATCTACGAGTATTAGAATTGTTGTAAGAACTCTTGCAATATCATGTTTAATCACTAGACTGCGGATCTTTATGCATTTATGAAGAAATTTTGCTTGGGTGAAATATAGAACAGTAAAAGATTAAATTTAGAAACAAATTATTTACACATTGGCTAGGAAACTAAACTTTCTAACATCTTTCAAAACTTCAAGCTGTTCGGTCCACGTTTAAAAAAGTTAATCGTTCGTAAAGTGTGAAAACTGATCGCATGGTTGAGTCTCGTCGTGATAAAGCATTGAACAAAAAAAGGAGCAGAAATTGATTTACATAATTAGAACTCACTTATTCAGCCTTAAATACAGTCGCTGCTTCGAAATGTATCACTGGGCCATTCGGAGACGAACTGAGTGGTAGATAGCAGATATATTCACTTTCACTTTCATTTTCTTATCGATAAATTAATGTTCAGTTCGCACAGATACTGTGAAATGTTTCTAATATCCACGATTATTGTTCAAATTTGACGATTATGACTATTTAAACCACACATACTAACAATCCTGAGCTACGAAGAGACACGTCTTGAAAGATGTTCTCTCTTCCGCAGTTCGAACACATACTGATTTTACGCAGTTTTTTTCAAGAGTTTAGGTCATATCATTATGAATTTCGAACTACGGGGAGGTCACACAAAAGAACAGAACGCGAGTGAACCGATAGGTAACTGTTCGAAAAAAAAGTCTGTCCTTTTACCCAACGAGAGATAAGAATGTCAGGTACCCCTCTTAACGCTAACCGTACCGCGTACAAAATGTATCGGTTATATATAGTTTTATAAACATTACAAGACTGAATTTATTTAGATTTTTCACAATTTTTGTAATAACACGGGTTCGAATAAAGAAATTTATTGAATAATTTTAATGAATAAATTTATTAAATATTGGAGCATTTTTATCATTTCAATAATGAAAAAATAAATAATGTGAAAACGGTCACGGTACAGTGAATGTTATGAAACTTTCTAAGAGAAGGACCCTAAGGCAATGCCCTTCCTAAATTCTTCAAAAAAATGTTGCGCACAATCAGTGTTGTTTCAACCGCGGTAGACAGAACATCTCGCGATTGTTAGTTTGTGTGTTTTTTCTGCCGTATTCCTGAAGTCAGCTATGTGGTTCGTCTCCGAATGGTTAGCTACACACATATCAAAGCAGCAACTGCATTTATGGCTGAATATGTAAGTAAGTTCTAATTAAATCAATTTCTACTTTTCCTCTTGTTCGCTGCTTCACCGCGGCGCGATCCAACGCTGTTCAATTGTCCATTTAGTTTCTGGCATAATAAACGAGCATCTCGCATTCATCTCAAAACCATATAATCATTTCTTCTTGTTAAGTTCCGAGAACAGTTTGACGTTGGATATTAAACTCACTTCCTGAGGCTGCCACACGTCTTACGCTATCATCATGATTAGATTTAATAGCAATCCACACTGTCATTGTCCACGTTGTACTTCAATTTCATGTAGGTGAAGACAAGAACTGCATTTCCTCTTACTCTATTTCTTCTTCGCGTTACTCAAGGCAATCGGCATCTGTAAGATTTCGAACACACGTTATTCACTAGACTGCGGATTTGTTTTTTTATTTAAAGTCTGTGGATTTTATGCAATTCTTTTTGAGACGTTATTTTCAATTACAATTATTTACATAAGAAATAAATCTTTATTTAGCTTATTTTCCATGCGAATGACATATAAACATTTTATTTTGCATAACGATCCACTGCCTACTAATCAATTACTACAAAATTAAATACGAAGTATTATAACACTTTCATATTCATAAAATTAAAACGATCTGTAAGATTTCGAACACACGTTGTTATTCACTAGACTGCGGATTTGTTTTTTTATTTAAAGACTGTGGATTTTATGCAATTATTTTCGAGACGTTATTTTCAATTAAAATGATTTACATAAGAAATAAATCTTTATTTCGCTTCATTTCCATGTGAATGACATATAAACATTTTATTTTGCATAACGATCCACTGTCTACTAATCAATTACTACAAAATTAAGTACGAAGTATTATATCACTTTATTACATATCCATAAAATTTAAAAAATCGTAATATACAATAGAATTATTCTAGCTCAGAAGAAATGTTTAATTTCCAAGTTAGAACAGCTCCGAATGCAAAAGAGTTGGAAAAAGTTATCGTCATTTTAAGAATGTTCGAATATTAATGGGAATTATTGTGTGACAATTGTAAATCTGGAAATTCTCTCCCTCGAACGAACGAACGAAATTGAATCACAGCAATTACATGCACTCCCGATCGCTCGCTGCCGCGAACGGTTAGTGTACTTCGCTAATTGCACGCGGCATGATTTGATGGGTCGGTGGAAAAATGCGCTCCAGATAAACCGGTGAATTTATGTATTCATAAAAGCAGGACCGGTCTGTTCGACGCCCCACCGATAAATAGAAAACGATAACGAACCGCGCGATGATATTTTATACGCGCGACCCCACGTGCCCGGAACCGGACAGGTGGAATTGGAAATCGAGTTCATTCCGTCAAGTATATTTCACGTGATCCCGGATACACACGGTTCCAATGTTTGATATTGATATTTTGTCCAATTCTTTCTTTCGCACGAATGTTTACGCTCGAACATAGTTGATCGCTTGTTCACACTTACAACTAGATGCCTACCCTTCATGCAAAATAAAATTGTAAGGCAAATTACCACAATTCTTTTTAGGGTGAAAAAGATTTATATTAACTGTTTTATGTGCCCGTAATTATGAAAGTGGTCTATTTGTCATTATTTGGCGAAACAAATATTTCAAATACTGTTTGATATTTTAGACTTTATTACACTTAAAACTAGATGCCTAACCTTCGTGCAAAATAAAATTGTTCTACGTAGAGGATGGGAAGCAGAAATTCAATCAAAATTAATTTCATCCATTAATAATCTTGATACTTTGAAAATGATAATGTTCTTTGATTTTTCTAAGTATGTATACGTACATTTCGGTATAAGATTGTCCATTGGCATGAACATTCTGTGTATGTGCCCATAATTATGAAAGTGCTTCAAGTCATATACTTCTTGTTTCGAAACATTTAAAGGAAAAGGATATTAGCACTAAATGGGTTCCATATAATGTTGAAATAACAAGCTCTATCTAACGGTTCATTTTTGACAATATCGTAAAAATTACATTGTATTAATTTAGTTGAAAATAACTGATAAACTCATTCTTGTTAAATTTTTACTTGGAACCACTTTCATATTTATGGGTACATTGTATTTTTAAGAATGAACGGACAGGTAGTTTGTTAGCCCTGTACGTTGCCCAAATAAATTTTGACTCCAGTATATATTTCGGTTCAATATTTGTGAAAAAATCGTGTTGAACACGACGGTTGATCGACTACGGCAGTTTCTATTAACTCAATTTGTTCAAAGAGGTAACAGGAAAAATAACAGTAATATAGTAGCTACAGAGAACATATGATGGAAGAGAGGCAAGAGGAAGAGAAAGTACGCGAGCGAAAGAGAAAATAGAAAAAAGAAAAATGGGAGCGAGGGAAAAGAAGAAGGAACATGGGTGAGATGATTGAAAGGAGTAGAAAGTGGTGAAACGAAGATTGAAAATCTGTACACCTGAAGATCGTGTTTTCCTTTTGTGGATACAACAAAGATCTTGTGCTAGTACTATCATTTTAATCACGAATCAATCAATAAGTAAATAATTTCGTTCCATTAAGGGGTTAACCTATTAAAATTCCATAACTCTTTCAGTATCTGCTTAGAATTGAATCCACATGCTTCATGGTCGAAAACCACTGACCCAGAATGATAAAGCCGTCTGATCTGCAATTTCTTGGAACGTTTCTGGTGTTTCATGGCGCTTGGGTTCCTTTGATAGAAAGAAATAGGAAGCGATAAAGGAGAGAGCGAGTAAGAGAAAGAGAAGGAGGGCCAAAGTGGCTCGTAGGAAGATCCAAGATTGGCCAATCTACCTTTGTCTTTCGAGGCAAAGAAAATTCAAGCTCGAAATTCAATTTCGAAAAAATCAAAGCGCAGAAACTTCGGCTTGGTTTAACCCTTTGCAGTCGGAGCTGTTTTAACTCGAAAATTAAACATTGCGACGGAGAATGACAGGTACTATTCTACATAATGTTTCTTTCATTTTGTGGACGTGAAATTAATGTAATAACACATACAATATTTAAAAACTGCTTAATTTAGTAGTTTAGTAATTAATTAGATACCAACATATTTAATAATGCGAACAGCAGGTTTAGTGCTAACAATTTCAAATGAAAAAATATGGAATCAGGTGATATGGAACCAGGTTAAAGATCCTCATTTCGTAGAATGTTATTACCGGCGTTCCGCGGAGGGTTTAATTAACATTTGAACTGATTGGAACGGTGCCTATCGGGCCTGGTGCGACTGTCGAAATATTTCGATCGATAAACCGTCGATCGTGCTCCGCGGTCGCTGCCGCGATAATGGCATGTCGGTCATACCCTGTCAATTTTCGTTAACTCGTTGAACATGCAAAGTTCAGTTTCGGTCGCGTTCAATGCTGTCGCGGAGATTAGAATCCACTGATTATACAGATTAAATTTGTCGTTCGGATGCCGGGATGCCGTTTCCTTCGTGGATTAAATTTTCTGCGTGTCATTCGTCTCGTAGAAACATACAGTGACTAATCGCTGCCGTTGTCACGATCTCGATGATCCCCCCGCCAAATCATTGGATTGTTGCATAGAAAATGTTCGATTCGTAACAGTAACTTTAATAAAATTTAACTTGTCTCTAAGTAAAACACTTATTCGTCGCAATGAGTAGAAAACTCCGAACGAATAGAATTGCAAATTGATTAATATCATTTTCAATCTACTGAAGCTATTCGTAAAAGGAATAAGAGGAAAATATTCAATCTGACGATACGGCGAAATATGTATATGCAATGTAGAAGAAGATGAGCTTCTATCGAATGCAATATTCTCACTTGAAAGGCATTAAGAGCGACTATATGGAGTGTAGAATTTTGTATTGGAGATTTAGTATAATGCCTTCGAGATGAACTCCGTGCATTTGGTAAGCGGTAAGTACCAGTATAGGGTCCGACACTGACACCGTTGTAGTCATAAAACGCCATTATCAGTAGCGAACGCGCCAAGATTATGGAAGTCGATATCGATGATGTCGATGTCACGGGAATCGAGTTTAGGAGGTGTCATCGGGGTCGTGAGTACTATCGAGCGGCACACCGAAAATTCCGAAGCCAAATCGCAGTATCAAGACAGTCTGTAGCAATTGCGTTGCTATAGATTCTTCGTTTAGTCATTCAGGTTAGTATTGAAATCATCAAATATACAGAGTGTCCCTCAAAATGTTGTACTTCCTTGAAAGGGAACATTCCCGAGCTCATTTGAAATAACCTTTCCCTTTCAAAAATGTTTGAGGGTGACTTGTTAGTTCATAATGAAAATTGCTGTTAGTAAGAAAGATTCCATCAAAAAGTGTTTAGCCATGTACTATAGTTTTTTTTTCAAAATTATGGTTGTACAATTATGGTTGTAGCTTGAGATATTTTAAAAATTTTATTGAACTACGAATTCTTTCTGTTGCGAATAAAATTTGCCCTTCTTATCAAAGTTATGTGATTATGAAATTTTAAAATATTGATTTCTTGGCAACTGTCTTATTATTTTTAACATCCCGATTATTCTCGTAGACAATAATAATCATATTATTTTTAAAATTGAGTAGACGAAATTAAAATCGAAATTAAAAAAGCAATATATGATTTCTCATCTGTTAAAATTATTAAGGAACGAAATAACATTTAGTTTAGTTTCTATTTCTCGCAATCGACGCAGACAATTTTTATTTCGCATAAAGAGATTCGCATTCTAATTATTACATATAATTGAGAAAGATGAGTAATGGAGAACTAACTTTCGTTGTATCAGAGACCTGCAAGCAAAGTAATTTCAGTGGATAGAATCAACAAACCAACATGTAAATCGAAATTAAAAAAGCAATATATGGTTTCTTATCTGTTAAAATTATTAAGGAACGAAATAATATTCAGTTTAGTTTCTATTTCTCGCAATCGACGCAGACTATTTTTATTTCGCATAAAGAGATCCGCATTCTAATTTTATTACATATAATTGAGAAAGATGAGTAATGGAGAACTAACTTTCGTTGTATCAGAGACCTGCAAGCAAAGTAATTTCAGTGGATAGTATCAACAAACCAACATGTAAATCGAAATTAAAAAAGCAATATATGGTTTCTCATCTGTTAAAATTATTAAGGAACGAAATAATATTCAGTTTAGTTTCTATTTCTCGCAATCGACGCAGACTATTTTTATTTCGCATAAAGAGATCCGCATTCTAATTTTATTACATATAATTGAGAAAGATGAGTAATGGAGAACTAACTTTCGTTGTACCAGAGACCTGCAAGCAAAGTAATTTCAGTGGATAGTATCAACAAACCAACATGTAATGCGCCGAATTCGCAGGATCACACTCGACGCATACATACAGGAGTCTTGCATAATTGTTTCCGTCGCGTAGAGTTCGTTAGAGAGTTTCCCGAAAACAGAACTGCACGCAAGTGTCGCGGCCGTTGAACAAGTGGAAACTAAATGTTGCTGAAGCTTCTATCGGAAATCTGCTCGGAATGGCAGTGGAAGCTCAAGCATGGATTAACTTTTGACGCCGGGAAATCACCCGAAATTAATTACTATAGTCAAACTACATCATTCGCATTCTATACTTCTACACATTGTACGTTGTTTACAAAGATGCAGTCGTATTGTCTTATAATTCTGTAAAATCAAGTTTACCTTGCAATCTTATAATTTTTTGATACTGCACTTCATTGAAAGTCTGTTATTTCTAATTTTCAAATAATAATGTAATATTGAACTGTTTTTGCAATTTAGTAGATTGGGGAGACGAGCGTTCCCAGTCGATTTGACCGAATTAAATGATGTCGTCCCGTCGATAGATAATATACAGCAATTTATACACCAGTCTCCACTCGCAGTAATAAGGTACTCTATTTTATTGGGACATTGTTTATACGTTTCGACAGTTCCATCTACATAACGGATGCGTTCGCGGCGAAATGATTGGGAATAAAAGTTTATGACACGCAAGATATTTATCGAGAAGCTAACTAGTCGCGAAATCTGTACGCTGTGACAGGGATATGAATAATGAACAAAGTTTCACAACTATAAGGACGAATAGCAGTGCTGTAGTCTGAACCCAGACGCGTCAGTTCCAACTTCGCACAAAACGCCAGAACGGAACATTGTGCCAACGGAAATTTATATTTCAAACTTTCGACTGACGAGAAACGAAAAAAAAAAAGAACATATACACACGCATTTACAATCGATCATCGGACTTTTATTATCCTTCACTGTTTTGAAGTGTAATTAAAAAAAGAAAGTATAATTGCGTGATAGTTGTCTTGACAAGTAGATTTCTTTTTATGGAAAAAGTACTGTGCTTTCGGCAGGCTTTTCAAGGGTTGCTCCGCATTAGCAACCCTTGCAACACAGATTTTGCATCAAGGGATATCTGTAGTTTATGCGAAGTTTACGATTTCAGAATAGCTCAGATTGCTTGTGCTACGGGATTAAGGGTTGCATGTAGGTTGTGGACTTTCGGTGTAAGCCACGTCCATTACATGCAAACCGACCCTACGCCAGCAGTGCATTCTAGCTTCAACAGAAAATTGGGAAAAGCAACTAGCAGCGTCTCCCGTCCCGAAACTTATATTTCCACGTATTGTTACGCATGGTAGAGTCGTCGATTCAGGTTTTTTTTCTCGTTTAATCAACTGCCTGGCAACAAATAGGCTGGCTACTGGCCCGTGGCGAGCATCTCTATGAAAATGGATTATCGTGACAGACACGTGTTTGAAGCCAATTGGTTTTTGCATTCCGGAAATTGTTCTGTAGTGTCCGCGACATGTCGATTGAAAAGTGTCGTATTCGATTTGTATTTAAGACCTTCGGACTGCGGATTTATAGCGCGCACGACTCTCTAAATGTCGGTATGGTAAAATACAGTTTGGTGGAAATTGTAAAACTTTTGTTTGACGTGTAAAGTTCGTTGTACCGTGTTCGAGTATTTTTAAAGATTGTTTTACAAAAGCGTTTTACTTTATGAAATTCTTCATAGATAAATTTTTTAATATGTGATTGAAGATAGAAGAAAATGTTAGAAAGAAAAGTAGTATGTACTGTTAAAGAAGGGAAATATGATATAAAAACATTTTTCCGGTTGTGGTCGTTTTCAAGATATTTTCTCATATTTTTTCATCTATCTTCAAGCTCTAACCGAGCTGCTTAGATGTTCTGTTTCTCGTGAATCACCTGGTAGGTTCGCAACATTTATTGTAGAACATTTTGCAAGACTTCCACTCTGAATAAGAATCGGATAAATTGAAATTCTGTAGGCACCTGTACTTCATCGCACTACAGTCTACCATCCGAAGATAATACGCGATAGCCGAAAATTGACCTCCTTTAAACAGGCAATAAACTTTATCGATTAATGGAATTCACAATGGAGACCCAATCGAGGATTAAATCCGTTCCACAAAGATTGAATTTTACGTGACGTTCAGTTTAAATCTTTCATCTTGCTGATGCATGATAGATGAATTTCAATATTGAAGGACAGACTGGAAGGAACGATTTCAGTCGGTCGGTCACGTCAATAATCGATAAATAATTTGCTTGACTCGAGAGGAGCAACTCCGCGTGTTGCGGACGATGAAAGGAGCTCTCTCACCCCCTAATCTTTTGCGGAATAACAATTTCAGTTTCGCCGAGTAGGCCCAAATGCTTTATCAAGTATTGAAACGCGAAGTTTTATACCATTTTCTACTGCTCTATGTTCTTGTAATTAACGTGTTGATTTTTTAAATACATTAACTGCTTTATCGTATCACTACAGTGAATTTCCAACAATTGTTGATAATAAAAGATCTTCAATCTTTTGAATTGAATGCAGTTTGTTATTCTATGAATAATAATCTCCAATATGAATAATATCTTGAAAGAAGTATATTATAAAACTATGTAAAATCGAAGTTATCTGTATGAAGCAGTTAAAGCGATGCAGCGTTAAATTTGATTTTAATTTGGAAGATTATACGATTTAACATTCGACCTTTGCCATAATTCCGTCTGAGCATATTATCTAAATAATTGTATTCCTTCCATGTAGCATACACTTAACTCTATTAGGATGCAGGGAATTAGAACTTTGAAATTTCGGTACACGTGTGGTATTACCGCAGCACCTTATCAAATTATAGTTTCGCAGTGCTTAGCACGAATTTCGAGGCATTAACATTCACTTTGACAGGAACCGATTGGCGTTGAATCGAAATTCTATTTAATTGCGTTCCAAATAGGACGGGTAATATTGCTCCCTAATTTCTGAAAAGTAATTTTCCAAAAAAGCGCATCTTAGATTTATGTGAACGATTCATAATGCACATTATACTCTACTGTAATATTCCATCATGTAGTCACAAGTAGACCGTGGATTTGTAGAAGATCAGCAAGTAAAGTTTACAGAAAGTTTAATAAAATTGATATAAAAATTCACTGAAACTTTTGCTCGTGAATCCAAGAAACTGTTTAGTATTCTAGTTTAGTAGCTCTCGTCTATTGCAATAATTATTTCAACTCAAATCAAAATTATATTTTCTTTTAAAGGAAATAATAAATACCTTTCAAACCCTTTTCACGTTGGACAGAATCTTTTCTGTTTAGACTCGAAACAGAATGGACGAGGTAATTATAAGAAATAATATCTTACAATTTTCTAAAAAGGAATACAAGTTTGAAAATTGCGAAACGTATCGGTGAAACGTAGCATGTGGGTCCGAGGAAAGCGGACATCGCCAAAGGGGAAAAAGAAAAGGAAGGAAAAGCGAGCAAAATCCGATGAAAATAATGTTTCACCATTTCATAAAATGCCATCTGGAACAGAGAAGAAGTGGCAATGATAGCAAATATTAGTTTGGAACTTGCGAAACTCATCAATGGAAAATTGCGTTGAAAATAAGCAAAGAATTACTAAATATTATTTTTCCTCAATTCTGCTAGCTTCTCTCTTTCTCTTTCTTTCTCTTTCTCTCTCTCGCCAATCTCGATTCTCTCGAGAGGACTTAGCAGAATTGAGTAAAAATAATATTTATTAATTCTCTAAAATGTCACGTGTAACCGGCCGGGAGCGGCGGCTGAAGGCGGTAAAGAGAGCAGCCATAAGTTCGGAACTTTCGAAGCTTTTCTGCTGGGAGTCGGGGGTGAATTAGCCCGTATACAAATTTATCAGCTAAAAGTAGCACGCGCGACCCGGGGCAACCGGAGAGGAAGAAACGGGAAAAAAGAAGAAAAAGAGAGGAGAAAGAGAAGCGAGTCGAAGTGGCGGCCGCAACTTTCGACCTAACTCCTTGAAAAGCTGAAAAGTCGCCCGCAATCGCGGCGCGAGGCAAACGACGCGCATCAGAAACTCCGGGAGCACGCTTAAATTGACAAGTAGCTACAGCCTGTCCTATTTCTGCGAATCCGAGGGCCGTTCGCGAGTAGAGCTCGGGTTCGCCGACTCGAAATTTACGAGCGATCTGAACGCGTGGATAGGGTTGCTATCTATAAAATCGCGAACCCAGGACGAATAGCACGAAAACCCCGGACTTTATCGTCTGAAACCAGGACAGTATATATTTATTACGATAATGATCAGTAGATAGAAATCTTATTTTAATGAATTATAGTGCAAATCTCATCCCGACATCTGCTACAGTTCAAGAGTTATAGTAAAACGTAACCAAATGTCTCGATCCACCCCACTGTGTTCACTTGAAATAATTTTAATCTCGTCAATTTATATCTTAGCACTCGAGAGGTGACTGAATCACCGTTAAAAATTGCTGTACTATAACTCCAAATATCGTTTACATTATTAAATATGTTGGGATCTAACCAATTACCAAACATTTCAATATTGAATGAGGTATTCTATTAATTTCATATCCACAAAATGAAAAAAATCATATAGAATGGAATTATTCTGGATAGGAAGACGTGTTTAATTTTCGAAATAAAATAGCTCCGAGTGCAAAGGGTTAAAGTTACCGCTTTTTAAAAAAAGGGTCCGCAAAGGGGACACTTGGGGCTGTATCCCAATTTTTTCAAATTTTTGAAAAGTACCCTGCTATGAAAACATTGCATTTATTTAAAACAATTGCAAAATAAATGGTGAAAAGACATTCTCTCAAAGCACAACATTTTTAGCCGATACCCTTATGTTTTCACTATAAGCTTCTATGTAAAAACTCATTCTTTGTTTGTTAGTTCTAGTCGGATAATTTAATGGAAAAAGGGTGTCACTTTTTTTACACGTTTGTAAAATCAACAATATTTAAGATATTGAAAAAGCATTTTGAACAAAATCCGAGACAGTACTCCGAAAAGTGTCCGAGTAACATCGGAAAACCTGGATGCTTAAAGAAAATCCCTGAAAGTTCCGCGGATGCATTATAAAACTAGGATAGGGAAATCCAGGGAAACTCGGACGGATGGCAACCCTATGCGTGGGACCCACGTTAACTTTATAATTCCGTTTGCCAGCTATCGATTAGAGGGTTTAAATGCCGTCACACGCGGGATCCACGCGTATTCGACTGACCTGTAATCCCGTCCGCAAATTGGCGGTGTCCCGCGCTCTTATTTTTCAATTCGCGAACTGTGCCGCGCCTGATAGCGCGCGCCCCACTCTGATAACTGTTGCATGCGAGTGACGTTAACGAGTGCCCGCGACCTTTCCCGCCGATCCCAACCCCGGATTTCATGGATTCTTGGCATTCGCAATTAATATTTATGCGTGCGAATGTTAATCGCGCAAATAAACTCCGTCGAAATAAACGTTTTAACGAATCGCAACGTGCGTGCGGTTCGAAATCGAATACATTCGTTTGCATTCCTTTGCGCGATAATTTCGCGACTCTCTAATTATGTAACTGCAGCATTTTGATCCCACGCGATGATGTTGCAGTACCCAGCGTACTCAATTTCAATTTTGATTTTGATTGCTCTCACGTAAACGATAGGGGTATAATATTCCACATGGACCCGTGATTGTTATAATCAAAATTCGAAAAGTTGTGGAGTTAATATTATCCTTGAAATGATATTTGTTACAAATAACCATTATGAACGACTAAAATTTGTATGATCATTAGTAACTATTATCGATGACAGAATTCATTTTAGGGTACGAGTAACTATTATTAATAATGAAAATTATTATGTGGCCATTTGGTACTCATTATCGATGACAGACGTGTTTTGTTTTTGTTACGAGGTAACCAATATTATATGTAGAATTAATTATAGAATGCGAAAGCAATCAGTGTTAATTACGTAATTGATTATTTAACGTGTACAGTCAAAGTTAAATATTACGAAAAATGTTTATGTAAAATTTGCGGTGATGAATTGCACCGCAGATTATCTGGCATTATTTACAGAACTAAGAGACATAGAATATCAAAGTATCATCGTTGTAGTTCAAAAAATGAAAATAATTTAATAATCGAAAAATGCCAATTGTTTGAAACTAGGATGATTATCTTAACACAAAACGGTACGAAGTCTCCGCTGCAGCAGGCAGTAAAAGAAACAGGAGATTCTCCGCGAAACTGCAGTTTTCCCGAGTAAAACAAAAGCGCAATTCTCAAGCGTATCACTTTTCATTAACAGTCTTTTCATCCGAAAAATGGACCGCAATTCCCATTCTCTAAACGAACACGGTGCATTCCGAGGTGTAGGTCGTCGAGAGTTCAACAGAGAGGAGAAAAATGCAGCGGTAACGTCGAAAATTTGTTGCGGTTGCAGGCACGGCGAGGGGCAACCGCACACGGCCACTTTTCTCGAGACAAAGTGGAACGCGAAACAATGCGCTGGATACCTCGGATTCAAATGTTTTCGTTGGCACGCGCGTTCTGTCGCTCGTGTAACATTTGAACGCGATCATTTGGCAAGATACGCACACTTTTCGCATGCACAGTCACTGTAAAAAGAGTATTCGCACACACCATTTAAAAACAAATAACTTTTTCACGCTTGGAAACGGCTAGATTTTTTTTATACGTCAGAAGGACTAGATAATGCATAAATTATGCCATATATTTGCCATGAAAGAAGTAAAGGTCGTGATTTTTAAGTTTAAACTAGAATTATACAGCGTGGACCACGAAGCGTGATCAGCTCAGATTTTTTTTGCCACTAGCGATTCCATCAAGAAGTGTTCAGATGAAGTCTTCAAGATGATTGTACCAAATTTTTTGTCAACTCCGTCTCGGTATCTTCTTTTAGGAGATACTGAGACGAATACAGAGATTCAATAATCCTTAATTGTGTAATTTATGTGATGAATAGACTGCAGATCTTTATGCATTTATGAAGGAATTAGTTGGATGAAATATAAAACAGTGGATTAGAAACATAGAACATAGAATAAATTAAAAACATTCAAGAATGTTGTAATGTTGTTTTGTAACGTAACAAAGTCATGAAGGGATAAAAACGATTTTCATTTTATTCCTGCTTCCTATAATCAATGCAGAATATTTTTATTTTGCATAAAGATCCGCTGTCTAGCGAAGAGTTCAAATACATTCTACATGACTGTAGATCTTGTAAGATTTCTTTATAATCTGTGTGAAAGGATACAAGAGATTTTTAAGATAGACAGTCTCGTATAAGGTTATTTTTATGATTATACTAGTTAAATATTTTACTACGTTTTTATCATTTCATTTGACTTTTACCATCGTGCCAATTTGACATACGAGGGACACATTAAGTTTCGAAAACGATGGACGGTTAAGGATTAAAAACCGTGCATTACCGTAAAAGGATGAAGATGAAAATTTTATGAAAAATGTGACTTGTGTCATCTACCTTCTGACCAGAGAGATTCAATTCTCGGTTCTTGCTCCGCCGCGCCATGCCGTATTATTTCGCGACGCTGCTGTCCGCCTCGTCGTTGAAGCGATCGCCGCCAACCGCAGACGATGGATAACGTCTGCGCAGAATATTTTAGCATTAATTCCGGTGAACGCGGAAGGCGGCCAGAGGGGTGAGCTTCTTAATGGAATCGTATCGCTAATCAACCGGTGCTCGCATCTCCCCTTCCTTCTTCGGGGGTGTCTCAGGGTTGCGTCGCTTGTCTCGGCGCCCAACCCACGCGACCCAAAATTATCTGACAGATTTACCGCTGTCGTTCTCGCGTCCTACGCCAGCTATATAATTTCTTGGGCCACTGAACGATCGGAATTTACGGCCTCGCGAAACGTCACGTGACGTCCTTATTGATTATTGAGACGCGTCCCGGAATATGGACACCGCGGTCTTGAACTTGCGAAACTTTCGCGAACATTTACGAGCGTCGGTAATTGAGATGTCAACACTTCGTCAATGGCTTACTCAATGTTTTTATCGAATTGGAAAATCAATTTTTGTTACAGTGTATTGTAAGCTGTATGACGAATTATATAAAGACAGTCTCAGCATGCGAATTTCAGAAAGAATATTAGCATGTAAATCCTTAAATTCTTTTTTATTGATGATTTAGTATTTAATTTTTGGCTAGCGTGCTCGAGCGAGAACGTCTCACTCTGAAAGAACGTAATGCCTGTCGCGACGACTTTGATAGATTAAGAGTAAAGACCGCGTTCTACCGTTGTCATTTTCGAATTTAACATGAAAATTTATTCCAGCCGCTGGTGAACTTCTTCCGGGGAGTCGGCCGAGCATAAAAGATACGATTATATTGGCTTCGTTTGATTTATGCCCAGCGGAGTCCCTTCTTCTTTCCACGACGCGACCGTAGGCTGTCGTGCATTTATTTCCATCGATCTGTTCATTAATAATAACAACGCGCGGGGTCGTTAAATTTCCCGATGCCCAGAACGAATTTCCGACTGGAAATTCCATCTGGATACGGATTAATGTAATCAAGAAGATTTGATAAAGTTCCTTCACCTCTTTTACTTTGACGCGAACAAGATGCTCCCCATGGATTTTAATCATACGGATGAGTACTCAAGATACTCGGGAACGTGGAAATCGGACCGTTGCCAGAAAGAATATTTTTAAAAACGAGTTTCCGTTCGGCCGAGCAATTAGAGGACTTAGAGATTCGCTTTTCATCTTATATTCCGTATAGAAGCTGTCTGTCGAGCACCGATACTGGCCGAGGCTAGATGACAAGCGGCAACCGATCCGATCGAGCCGGCCGTCGACTTTGCCTCGAATTATTCTGCATGTCCTGGCCAGGACTTTACATCGATGCATCACGAGGGACGTGTATCGATGCGTTTCACGAAGTGACCCCGGTGCATCTGACATTATTAGTGCCGAGCGGAGTGTGCTCCACGGCCGATAAAACGTGTACGCACGTACGCTCGATCGGATTAGCCATACTGGTGTAGAACTCGCGGATGGACTTCTGTCGTACAATGATAGCCGGATTCAACCAGCACAATGAGAGTTCAGAGAAGCGGCCGAAGCAACAGAGAGAATCGGAGACCGGGTGGAAAGAGAGACTGAATCGCAAATAATAGTCGCGGCCCGCGCGGACCGGCTCCGGCACATTCAACACTTGTTGAAAATTTCGAACTCAATCGTAACTAAAAATTGTTAGCTATCCACTGGCGGTCGGGAATGTTCATTGACATCTCTCTGTATTCGACAATCTGTACGAATTGCGGTCGAACCTCACGCAAATGCATAGAACCAGGCTATTTGCTCCGTTTGATGTTGCAGCGTGACATGCAATGTGTAAATATTGGGAAATCTATCAGGTGTATCAGAAAGATATACGACTTGCTGGGTCTGTATTATTGACCATCGTGTATACCTCGTATTTTCTGTTTAATTGTTCCACTGCTGTGAAGAATACAACTTGTATTAGTCATGGCTAGACTGCAAATCTTTATGTATTTAAATTGTAAATTTCAAGTATTGATTAATGAATTTCAAGGGACAGGCGGTTTAAGTGTCCATTCACTGGACAGGTTACTTTATCCAGCCACGTTGGTTGGAAAGCATCGAGGAGAAGAGAGGCGTGAGAAACTTACCCTTTAAAAGTCGACGAACAAGACTTAAGGGATTTCGAAAAGCTTTCGATTGGCTCGGTGCAGCTTGCTGGTTCGCCACTCTTCGAAACGAAACACCGACCGAGGCCCACTCGAATTACTTTCACGGGGAAATTACTTCGTTCGCGCCTCGGGCGATTCGTTTAACAAAGAACGCTTCGGAAAAACCAGCATCTGCCGCATCGACGTCGGTCGTCGGCGTTGCGTCGCGACACGGCCAAATCCGTCGCAGCCAATTTGAAGACTAATTTCCTCTCGAATCGTTTGTTGTAATAAACGCGGCCGGCGAGCGCTAGAGCAGTTCGCGAGTTCTGAATGGCTCGGAACAATTACCTGGACGATTAAACGAGATCCCCGCTACGCTGTGTTCCGAGATTAAACGAAATGGACCCGCACTGCGCCGAGACGGTCCCCGGATACCGAAGAAGCTGCCACGTTTTCCTTCACGGTCATGCGGCCTTCTGAAATTAGTCCAACGATATAAGTCCGCGATTAAAACAGCGAAGATCTTCGAGTTTGGAACACGAGGAATTAGCAACGCGTGAGAAACGGATAATTAGAGTATGGGTTACTATAGAAGCTACAGTCAGACTCATTATGGATGTGGCCCCCAAAATATCTTCTTTAATTTTGACAAAGTAAACGAGTTTTACATACAAAAAGGTTTGACCATTATTAATAACAAAAATTTTAATGATTTTTTTTGTTAGCAACAATTTACGATCGAGATTAATAAAAAAAAAACATTTGACCATTATCTTGAGAGTTCGCGATCGTTTGAAGGTTATGTCAAGGTAGAAGTTGGCTTTCTTTTACGTAATTGAAGATTAATTAAGATAAATCTGAAATGCATAAAAATCCGCAGGCTACTTTTAATATGTTTTTGAGCAATGCATCGTAAAAGTGAATGCGTTTCTAATGCGTTACAATATTTCTACATTTCGAGCGTTGAATATTTCGATTAATTACTTGTTTGTTCATTAGACACTGTATTATGTTAATGTAATTATTCGTACAAATGCATTGTATTGTGCTTACGAAGATTTTTTCATTAATTCGGCGAATGTTCTTCATTGTATCACCGGTTTTCTTAGTTCGCTACGATCATTGCACAAAGTTGACGCAGAAAGATAACCTCTTGGTTAAACTTCACCTTACGAAACCAACAATTTTGGACTTCGTTTGTATAATCAAGTAGATTTCAACGAGACAATACCGAATATTCAAGTGTTAACAGTAGAAATTCACTGGTTCAGAAGTTAAACAATTTTAATTGTATTTGTTAAGTAATAAAAGCTCCGCCATGTTGATATCTACTCAGCATCGTGCGTCGCTTAACGACAGAGGTCACTGGATGGCGCCACAAACGCTGTGATGTCGTTTATAAAAATACTATTCTAAAATCCTCAATAATATTAAACGTTTCTAAAATATTTTAATATGGTATATTAAATATTAATATTATCCCTCAATAATATTCAATTTCTGCAATGCCGTATTTTCAATAAAGAAGAAGATACTGTAGAGCGACTATCTCTGATATATCTGTGGTTGTAAGGCAAAACGCCACGTCAGAATTTCACAGTTCAAAAAATTTGAATTAATACGTTAACTGAGAGCTTTAGAGTATAGGAATTAGATATGTATATTTACATTTTGGGCATTGAGTATTTCGATTAATAACTTGCTTTTCGCCAGATACTGTATTAGATCATTATAATTATATGTGAAATGCAATAATTCGTGTAATTGCATTGTATTTGTAAAGAAAGTAAATTCTGCACGTATGGTAGGGAGACGAAGCAACCCGAAAGTTTCCGAATCAAGCCGAAGAGCGGTTCGTGCTCGAGCAATAAGATCGTTTTTTTAACCACCTAATAATTCTTATAACAAACTTTATTCTATAAGTTAAATTATCTTTACATTTTGTTCATTAGATACATGCAAAAATTCGTGTAATTGGATTATATTCGTAAGAAAAGTAGTCTCTGCACGAATAATCGGGATGCCGAAGCTACCCGAAAGTTTCCGAATCAAGCCGAAGAGCGGTTCGTGCCGAGTCATAACTGTCATAAGATTCAAAGCGTCTGTTGTTGTTGCATCGCTTGGGTCCCGTGTCGGGAGAAGTTCTTTAGAATATTGCCCTTGACAAAATATTATTTTGTGAAAATGGTCGTCGAAGCTCTGTCCCCTTTTGTCAACGTGTTCCTCCTTCGTCGTCTTTTTCGTCCAGGTACAATCTTATAATATTTACTTGAGCAATGCATCGTAATGTTTGTCAATACGTTGACATGTTTTTACATTTCGAGCATAGAATATTTCGGTTAACAACTTGCTTGCTCATTAGATACAGTATTAGATCATTATAATTATATGCTAAATGCAGTAATTCGTGTAATTGCATTGTATTTGTAAAGAAAGTAAATTCTGTACGTATGACAGGAATGCCGAAGTATCCCGAAAGTTTTCGAATCGATACGAAGTGGTTCGTGCTCGCGTAATAAGATCTTTAGCCATTTAATAGTTCTTATAATAATATGTCTATATTTTGGGCATTCAATATTCCGATAAATTACTTGCTTGTTCATTAGATACATGTAGAAATTCGTGTTTTCATTCTACTTCTGAAGAAAGTAGTTCCTGTATGTATGATCGAGATGCTGAAGCAACCCGACAGTTTCCGAATCTAGTCGAAGTCGGTTCGTGCTCGAGTCACAAGATTCTACGCGACTGCTGTACCCCGTGCATACAAAGATAACCTTAATACATTGTACAAAATAGCATCGTTAACCACTTAATAGTTCTTATAACAAACTCTGTTGTTTTTCGTTAAGTTAAAAGTGTCGTTTACAGCAAGTCCTCGACTTAAGCGGATTCGTTTTACGTGGATTTATAGATAAATTCATAACATTCGCTGCGCACGATATTTATGTGTGGTAGAAAGCCAAAGTTCACTTTGCGAAGATTACAGAGAGAAGTGGATCGGTCGATTCGCCATGCAAGTCCGGTCACGATTCGATGAGTTACGGGAATTCGTTCTTGACTCACTCTTCGTAGCGCAACTTTTCCCGTATTAAATTTCCTTCTCATTACCTCCAGCTGTTATTCGCGGATCCGGCCGTTAATGGTAATTTAAAGTCAAACGCGTCCGATGCAATTCGAGAAAAGTTTTCGCCCGTCGATTCACCCGAAATCTGTCTCGTGTTTTGTTTCCCGAGGGTCATTGCGCCGTGAAACGAGCCACGGTCACGTTTGCCATTTTCTGAGATCAGTTTTCTGTTGGAGAAACGGGTTGCGCTTCGTCTTTCATCGTTGTTTCCATCCCTTTTCTATATTTTAGTCAGTCCTAACTCTTCAGTTAACATTTTTCAATTGTTTACGAAATGCTTCACTATACGTGACGAAGAGATACGAAAAAAACACAATATCTAACTATAATTTTTTTTTAGGAAACATTTACCTCGTGAAAAATATGGCGAAAAAGAAGAAGAAGACGTAGCTATAGTCAGCTGTCAAGGATCTTCCTGCAAAATAAAGGTTGCTGGCATCGATTGTAACAAGCAGAAGCCTAATGTGAGTTTTATTCTTCTTTTAATAATTTTCATAACTCGAAGTTCATTAGTGTTCTCATATTCTTTTAATTTGTCTTCTGTTTGAAATTGCAACTACTCGTTTTTGATTATGAATGCATAAAACCCGCGGGCTAGTTATGAGAATCATGAAAGCTTGATTCTTTGATCTTGCACGCAGAAGCTTCTTACATTGTAAGTTCAGAGTGAATCTTTTTCCACATTGCGCAGGGAAGTAACGTCCGCGGAAATATCTACTGCTTTTTTGGAAGAGAAAAGTTCGGTAACTTTCTCGTCGGGCACTAGCGGATTCTTTTTTTTAGGAAAGCAATTTTCTATAAGGTTGACCACTGCTACCAGAAGTCCATTATCTTCTCTTCCGCTGTCTCGCAGTATTATCCCGAAAATTCGCTTCCGTTGTAAAAACAAGTTTCCGAAGGGCGACAACGGCACGTCAGAAAAGCGTTGTCCCTTATCTACAGAGAAAACAATTGTTGTATCTCACAATGCTTTTATACCGTCGGGGAAATAACAAGCGTTCTTTTGTAATTAAAATCGATCAATGCAAGGAGAATGTTTTTGTCGGGACGTTTCTTAATTGTTAGCATTTTCCTGACAAACATTGTCAGTGGTAGGTGCAGATTAGTGACCATTCGATTACGTGGACGTAAAGCACAGTGATTTTTTATGATTTAAAATAACACTTCTAATGGAGGAGCCTGTAGAATTCATTGATCAATTTATGTTTACACTCGAGAAGATTATAAATATGAATAAATGATTGTTCCGTTAATTCAAGGAGGAATAAAATAGGGAGCTCAAATAGAATGGGAAATAATCGTTTAAATAGGTCTTTCTTTTTAAGCTTCTTAAAATACCTCTTCATTTCGAGCTTTCAGAGTAGAATGACTCTTCAGAACGGTAGAAACTTTCTTAGACTCGTATCTAGTCAGACTTCTTCCAGCGAGAATACGGAATTCTTAAAATAGTATCGTTGTTGATTGCTGAATTACCAACGGTCCGAGTTCTCGGCGCTTCTGTTATCTTTTAATTATATGATTATACAAAAAGGAATAACATTTACGCCGATTTTACGGGTTTGTAACAATCGATAAACGTTTCAGAAGAATTTAAGAGCGCAGTTATTAAATTTGACGAAATTTTCTTGCGTGTCCAATCGTTATTCTCAGCATCTACTTACATTAATATTTAGAAATATTGACAGTATCACGACACTATTTATTTCTCATGAGAATTCAATACCAATTAATTGGTAGAAGATAACAAGATCGATGGGAAACGGATAATACCGTGCCACCATCTGCGCCTATTGCAGTAGAAATGGCCAGTAATGATCAGACACATTAACCACTACTACCGAACTACACACGTACTCGGTAAATTACGAAAAACACTCGACAATTCTGGTACAAGAAACTCCCACAAAAAAATGTTTGTCCGTATTTTTAATTTGATTTCCAATTTCAGTTTACAAGTTTACTTTTAATTTAATTTCAGATATTAATCGATATTTTTCATTTGATTATCAATGCTACGTTATTTACTATTTTATATTTAACATTGTATCTATGAATTTCTGCAGAGGTGGTTTACCCTCGAGTTCAATTGTACAACAAATTGCACATAAATCAGCACATCTTAATAATCTGACAAAACAATGTTTCGAACAAAAATCAATCAATATTCGTCTACAGATCTGAAAACAATTTGTTTTCAATGGAGAATGATAGGTACCTTAATTTTAGAAATGCCACTATACATTTTTTTGTTAAATATTGTTGTAGATGACGTCGAGACGAATCCAACGAGCTACTGTACTACGGCTTTAATAATGTGAAAATAATTTTGGCCAGGTTTTCGAGACAGACGCCCCACCGTGTCGGCAGGTACCGGTGCGCGGCGAGCTAGCGTGGCGCGAAAAATGCGTGGCTGTTCGCGAACGCACGCGGGTCCACGGGAAAACAACGGCACAGGGCGTTACGATACGTTGCGTCATGCATTGGACGGTTTTCCGGATAGGGCAGTAATTTGGCGGCGCGGCGCAAGCGCCGCAAGGCGGGTCCGGGTCAACGGCAAGAACCCGGTCTAGTCGTACGACGAACGCCCGAGCGGGTTGTCGGTATCGCGACGCTCCGCGAAGCCGATCCGCGAGCGCATACCCGTTTCCCCTTCCACCTCGTGACCCGCCGCTGAAGCAGAGCGGAGAAGAGACGAAGCAACAGGACGAAATACAAACAGAGAGTCAAGCCGACCGGGCATTTTCCCCAACGAACACCTGTGTGTACTCGCTGCTGGCTCAATCAGACAAATTTCCTTCGAAACAAAACATTACCTTGAAAATAACCGATCAGTGTTACCGATGATCCGATGTTCACGAACGAGGGACCGAGTGCCCGGTTAAACGGGTAAACAGTGCCGCGAGGAAAGGTGAACGGGCTTCGGAAAAAAATTCCCGTCGTTCCTTGGAAACGCTTTTTGCCCATCAACCTAGAAGACCTGTCGGTCGGGTGATAGAGTAGCCGTCTTCCGAGGGAGTACTTGTGATCGAGTGATCCGGACGGATGTGGTCCTGTCTTCGTGGATCGCAACGTTCAGTGTCCTAGATGGAAGCCGGAAAATCACGCGTTGATTCGGAATGCCAACTTCCGTCTTTTTTGCGATAGTGTGAACGATCGAGACACGGGGGTCGACGCACCTGGTTCCGCTTTCGATCACTCGCGCGGCTTTTTATAGGTCTTCGATAGAGTGTCCTTGAAACATTTGTTGCCAGTGTGGTTGTGAACGGTCTCCGGTGATGCGCGACGGTGTTTAACGGTGGTTCAGCGGGCCTGCACGAGATCGAGGATCGATCCTACGGAACCTGCCAGAAGCTACACCTTTGGGAGAATCTTCGTGGTGTTGGACAGGTTTGTGGATATTGGGGGTTGTTGCTTTGGGAGGATACGCTTATCCGTTGATCGAGGAAGTTGCCGAGAGACTTTAATTGCTGAATATTCAGAGAGCAAGTTGGTTTAATGCAAATTCTCATTGATGTACTGCTTTCTTGTTTTGATCATGAGCATTATCCCTTTATGTAATTTCATGTAGTAGCAAATTTCTACAAAGTGTGCTTCCGAGATTGATATAGAAACTAGATATGTATGGGACTGTGTTGAACAGGGTAAAAAAACAAATAGAGCAGGGGAAAACTTTTAGAAGTTGATAATCGGAATCGACGAAGAAGGATAAGCTGCACGATGGAGTTAGTAAAATGGCTTACTTCCGGTAAATTGCAATAGATATAAAATGCAAATGCGTTTGAATGAAAATCGACTTAAGTTAGATGTATCTTGGTGTAGGAAAATGTGTCATTAATTTTTTATGTTTTCGTATTCTTGTAAAAGAACTGAATGTTGCAAATTTTTGTTCGACATTTGGAGTCGATTGAAATATATATGATTTTGTAAAACATTGAAGGGTGAGGGAATGTTCGTTTACTCTATTTTACGATACTCATATGGCAGAAACGTTTGATTAAAATTGTTAATGCGATTGCTAAATGATTTTATCCCGATGCTGCCACGTATCAAATGTGCTGGGTTTATTATTATTTGTTTTGTGATTGATCACATTGAACCAAATGCAATTTTGTGATTGAGAGTGGTACTTCAAATTAGTATTGAAATATTATATGAACGGTTATAAATAATTGCTTTCTCAATGTCCATATTCCTGACTTTGTTAGAGAAAAATGTATAACAATACTTTTAGAAGCACACTCTGACATAACGAAAATTAAAAGTAGCATGCAACCAACGGTTGCAGACGCAATTCAAACACTTTAAAACTACACCGTGAATCCTAATGAATTTATGAGATTCGCAAGCTTGTAGAACACCAGAAAACGTTTACATTAACATTCAACCCCAATTATATTCTCGTTTCATTCTTTCCACATGGAACCTTCTAGTCCGCGAAACATTTATTCTGATCCTTATTCTTGCGACACAATAAGAGTTTCAAGATTTCTTTTGATATCTCAAATATTAAATGATTAAAACTAATTTTTCAAAGTAAAATGAGATTTTTCCGATTCAGACAATACTACTAGTTAGAGAATTTTAAAAAATGTTTCATTTCAAACTTTTCCATTTTTTCTTTATTCGTTAATATTTTGATCTGAAAAAATTGAGAATGTTAAAAAGCAAACAACTATGTATCCTTAGCCATTCTTTTGACAGTACAAATCTAAAGAAATTAAATGAAAAGAACTTAGTATTAATGAAAATTCGATAATTATTATATAGGAATAATCTGTTAATGGTGTAGTAGTGGCATTCGTCCGTGGAGGGTTAATGTCTCGTGTCAGGACTAGGAGTTCCGTGAAACGGGGGTGGGTGGTGATGGTTGCAAGGGTTGAAGTGTGATAAAAACGCGTTCGCTTGTAACGCTGGGAGAGGAAATTGGTTCCTATTGACCTCTCCGGTCGTCGGTTTGCACACGAGCCGCGTTCCGGGAACGCTATTGAGCCTATCGAGTTGTTGTATCAAGGGAAATGTTTTTCAAAGGTTCTAGTTCGTGCCGATCCATCGGAAAAAGTGCCGGGGGTGTCTGGGGCCGACGGAGCCCGACTTTCCTCTATGACAATTCTCTGCAGCCGGAGACTAAAGGCTCGGGAGAGAGAGAGAGAGAGACAGAGAGAGAGGACTTGTATCGATGACCTCGAAACGGCGATGTCGAGGTCGCCGGCGTGTTATTAAATGCATCGAGCATCGAGATTATTTATTGAGATGTTTCGTTGATCGTGGGTGGGGAGCTTTTGTTCGCCGGTCGATTATGGGAGGAGCGTCCAGGAAAATAGTATGTAGTGCGTGCTTCTTTTTTCTGTTCTACCAACTAACCCCTTCACTCATCGTTAGATTGAATAGATTTGTACAAAAACAATTTTGCTTTTGTACGTTTACTGTTCAGTTACTGTCATGTATAATGGAAGATGTCGGTTTGGATATTGGTTTTATTAACCCTTTGCACTCGGAGCTATTTTAACTGGAAAATTAAATGTTTCTTCTGACCTACAATATTTCCATTCTCTATGATTTTTTAAATTTGATAAATATGAAATTGATATAATACCTCGTACAATACTTAAATGTGTAGTAATTGGATAGATACCGACATATCTGATAGTGTAAACAATTATTTAAATAATAGTACAGCAATTTTTAGTGGCGCCTCAGAGGCGCCACTCGAGTGCTAAGGGGTAATGTACGCTATGTTTTCGAATAAATCGAGTTTGAAAATTCAGCGAATCAGCTGATGCGTCTGATCCTATTTAAACTCGTTTTCCTAGAATACGAGGCGTCGCATGAAAGATTTTATTCATGCTTTTCTAGTCACTTTTGTTCACGGTATATAGGACATCCTGTACATATTAAATTTTCGTAAAGAAACTTCAAGTTTGTGAAAGTACTGGCCTCTTCAAAGATTAAAACTGAAAGAAATGCAGTGAGTTATCAGCTGGTAAAGTGTCGTACGGGATATTGTATAGTGTTTCGAAAATTAATTGATAAAAAGAAGGATTAGCATTGTCACGGAAAGTTAACCATTGCAATTTCTGTGGAAATGAGTGTCATTATCAGACTGGGGATATTTGTGCGAAAGAAAAATTGCCCAAGTTAATTATAAAGAATCGAAATTAAATTAAAAAGTATTTTTCGTTTAATCATTTTATGTTGGTTTTTCTCCAACCAAGAGTATTAATAAAAGAAGATAAAATTTCACGTTGCGTCGGTTTCGTGTTGCTTGGCTATTAAAATAGAAATTTGCATAAACATCCGCGCGACTAATGGTGTAAGGTTTCTTTAACATTGTAGCGCTGTTAACGAGATTGAAGTTTAAAATAATATTCTCTTGTGTTTGTTTACGAAAATAGCTGATACTTATCGCGATGCTTAAATATAGTTTGGCCAATTATTACCTAGAATGTTACCACGATAGCAATTAATTCTTATGAACGAAACCTGTCCAGTATTACGAGAAATTCGCATCATTCGAATGGATTTATACCTTCCGCATTTTGTAGAATACTTTCTATTGTTAGTTACGAATAAATGTTAACGAAAGAAAACATTTCCCCTTTGAGATACCGTCGGAGCTGCAGAATTCTTTTGCATATAAAGCAGAACGAGTAAAAAACCGACTATGTTTCTCGAGAATTCAAATCTTATAGCCTCGCGTCTTAAATTATTAAAGAATGCACACAATAGGTAATCCACGCGGAATTACAACGTGCAGAAGCTCCGAAGGAATCGTATGTTTTTTTAATGCTACATAAAATTACTAAATCACTTTTGGCGAAAACTCGTTAGCTTATATAATATTTACTGTCAAAACCAGTTTCGTTCGTTACTTTCTATAATATTGATTGCGTACAGTTTTCGACTGGTTTCGCACCGCGGATAAATTACAAAATTTCAATGGTCGCGGGAGAATTGATTTTAATCGCGCGTATACGCGTCGGATCCCGCGGTCGAAGCAACAATGGGAGGTTCTCCGCGAAACGATTAATTTTTCATGTGCTATAAGTCGAGCACGCCAATCGAGATACGGGCAGTCTCGCTCGGCGGAGAATCGACGTGAAGTTCATTGCCAAAATCGTGGGCGTTGGTAAAAAGACGAGTAACAATGCGTTACACGTCGGTCGCCTCTGTGGCGGATGATTCCGCGGAATGCTTGCATTTAGATGAGTGTATTTAATCAGACGAAAATCAAAATAACCCAGTTCCCCATCGAACAACCTTTGTGCACATTGACGGTTCGAAACAAATGGTAATATCATGGTAATGTACCCTTATCAATCATGCAGTCGTTAGAATACACACGCAATTACCTCAAGGTTTCTGGACGAAGGTTTCTGAACGAAGGTTCCTGGTGCGATCTCATTGGCAGCTTGTCACGATTATATTAGCGGAAAAAACGTTAAACGTATTGAAAAAGATAATATAAGTGTTTATTTCGCTACAGTTCATTGCAATTCAATTAGAACATTCTTAACTTGGATAAATATTCATGATACTTACGTCCATCTATAGTTAAACCCTAATTTATACATTCTTCTTGAACAGTATAAATACTTGGACGTCCGAATTCATTTGTTCTATTCAAAAAATTCTTTAACCGTAACATTCACGTTGTAAATGGTGAACTTGTCGATGTCCTCTTCGGTTTCAATAACCTTCAAATAAGTTGTCGAGGTTACTATTCTGAATAACATTATCCACCACGTGAATAACAATTTGGCCACCCAAATTGTGCAGACAGTTCCTATATAAAAATTAAATTTCAATGTTTAGTGCTTCAGTACTTAGACGACTTTAACACAGTAATTGATTTCTTGATTTTCCGACTTTTCTTCGAGTTTCTCTAATCCTGTGGAATTTTTATAGCTGTTCAATCGACGCCGAACGTGTTAATAGACTGAATGGGATCGCCAAAGGGAATCGATAACACGGGATGTGTACATTAATCGAATAATAGAACGTTCAGGTGGTTCTACAGTGGGCATTGTGCCAGCCTGATCCGGTCCAGTCGCTTTTTTCCTCGGAAATAATCTTTCGACTATGCACGCAACAACGACTCCTTCACCACGAAGTTCATGAAAGTCGCGGGTCTGAATAATTCAAACGTGCGCATGTCAAAGCAAGTGTGTGACGGCGACGGCTGCCGCGACAATGGAGAGCACCGTTTCGCGAAAAAAAGGATTTCGTTTTCACGTGGGACGACTGTTTTCGAGATTTCGGTACAGGACACGGGGGTACGGCGCACCCCCTGGAATATGAAAGGGAATGGATGATATTAAGACAGCGTTCCCGTTTGATATCTTAACAGGCCACTTTTCCCGGACATTTCGGTTTCTTTGAGGTTCCCGTTAATACTACTGCCCTCTCTCCTCCCCTCGTAATCGCGCGAAATGCGAAGTTATGTTTTCCACCGAGCTTTTAATTACCTCTTTCAGTTTTATATCTCCGCGAAACGTTCTTTTTCTGCCTTCGAGCTTCGGAAACGAGATACTTTGCGGAACGAAGTACACAGCCAACTCAATTCGTTCGAAATTACGCGAACTCCTTCATCCCGTTCGCCATTTTCACTATCACATTTATGTCTTCTTCAGTCGACCATTTTTAATTATTTGCTACCGAGTTGTTCTGTACACTTGAGATGTTTCTGTATACTTTCAACCCTTCAAGTTTGTAAATGGAGAATGCTACGTATTGTTTTATATCATATGAAAGCATGTATCAAGATGAATTCATTGACGATCTTCAAGATCATACATATACTTTCGTATGATATAAAAATGTACATATTGTTCTATTTAAAAAATTGAAGATCACCTTCTAAAATAATAATGCAAATGCAAAAATTATAGACACTATTACATTGCTCGCATGAAACGGTATAACTTTCTCCTCTTTCCCTTTTTTGTAGTGTTTACTATTTCTGTAAATAGTGTTGCATAAGTTTCAACTGTCTTCACTTGTTGGTTGACTGTTCATGGTTTATGGGATAAATGATGTTAAAGTAGGATAATACGATGAACGCTGTAAAATTGGAAAATTGTCCAAACGGCGTATGAATATTGAAACTTCAGACCGCGGCATATTCAACGAGAAAAGATTTAAGTGAAAATAAACCAGCTTTCGTCCCGTCGTTTCCTTCACCAACCCCATCTTTTTAAATATCAATCATTCCGCGTCACCGGCCTGGAAAAAAGTTAACTTTCTCATTTGGATTTTCATAATTCTTCTTGCGAGTTTGTTTGTGTGCCCCGCCGGGTTTCCTTCCAGTTCCGCTGTGTGCACAATGACGCAACGACGGTTTCGCAGAGTTATGCATTTGAAATGTAACTCTACACCATCGGCACGAATTTAATATGAATCAAGCATATAAAGAGAGAGAAAGAGAGAGAGCGAGAGCGATATTTAATACTATTGCCTCTGTAGAATAGCGATGGGAAATTTTTCATTAACTCGCGGATAATCGGTCTTGCGGAGCGAAAAGTGCCGGCTGAAGTAGAAGATCAAAAGCAACGATACGTTTACGCGAGCCGGTTCATTGATTTATTTATACATTTTCAAGAAAATGGATCTCGTTGTCCTGCGCGAGATATACTTCCTTTGACCGAATCACGCCGCGGGAATTTTTTAAAGGCGATGTTTATTTCATTGATGTCCGTCGCGTGTCTCTCCATCTCGCTGCTCCACTCTCAATGTATAAATATTTCAACTGCACTATCGGATTGTCGAAAAAGTTCTGAACACTCGCATTTGCAATGAAACTTTCAAAATCTCTCAAACTCTTCTAACCGCGTTTCGCGGTTTCGAAACGCAAGTCTATACCGAACATTTTTGAAGAATTAATCGACAGCAGTCTCTTCTTCATGAATTATTGTTTTTGAAACTCCTGTCAGCATTTTCGTGCGATTTTTTCGATTCAAACGAATACAAATATGATGTTATTCTCAGTTCATTTGCTTGTTCAGTTGACGATTCAGCGGAACCTCGATCATCGAGACATTTATCAAGTATTTATTTACACATTGAATCAAATTCTGTGATTTATCGAGTAGGATTGTATGATAAAAATATATATGCAAATTTCCACCTATATTAAATGTACGCATCTTGATTGAAAAGGATTTTTATCGAGAATCGTAGGACTCGCAAAGAAACAAAATTAACTTTTCATAGAACACACTACGTTTCAACTTTGTAATTGAAAAATCGACGAAATACTATCGTCAACAACCTATGACATTACAAGTAGATTGCGAATTTTATTGATTCACTGCTGCCTTGACAGTCGGAAAACTGCAGGCACAATAAAAGAATGTAATGCATTTAAACGAACCTCAAAACAGAAAATGTATTCGTAATCGAATTCGCGTGAATGCTAAAAATTGCAAGCTCATTCATAACGTAGTAACGTTGTTCTACCTTTGGTATTTCTCATCAAGCCGCATCTCGTAATACAGCGAACTAATAAAAATGACTATAACTAATTTTCACAGTAATAGTGCAGTGTACAAAGTACTCCTGACTGAACGCGCAGACCTTGAAGGGGTCAATATTGTCTTGGTATAGATTTTCCTAGAAAACAATACGGAGAATGGATCCGCGAGAGCCATAATAATTAGTCTTGCGAGCGGACGGATTAAAAATAAGTTTCGCCCTAAGTGGTCTCTAGATGCTGCATGAAAATTAATTCGTAATCTTGAAGAACGCCAACGAGAGTTATAAATATTTCATTTTGAAATATTCAGGAGTGCTGTCGACATTTCAATTAGCCTCTTGATCACGTAATTTTTCCAGTGTGTACTCTGACGGGACCAATTAGAATGACACAATTAAATTCGATTGTGTGTCACTGTATAAATGAGCACAGAAAAATTACCATGAAAATATTGATGCACACAAGTGCCAGATTTAATATTCCTGAGGAGTCATTCTGGATTAAAAAGTTGAATGCAAATTCTGACATTTTTACAGGATGTTTCACCTGAAAGAAATCGTCTAACTATTTTTAACCGTGATAGCACGAGAAATGTTTTAATTGTCTTCAGAATGGGAATCAAATGGAAGTCAATATTTTTTTATAAATTTCATTTCTTAAAGATCCATTTCTTTATATATATATTCAATTCAATTGATCTTTATACTGTTCTAATGTTTAGGTTCCAATTTAAAGAATTTAAATTTGAATCTACAGAGCTGGAAAAAACAAATAAGCGTTTTAGATGGAACACCCCGTACATGCATTTATGAATACGAAACGGTCGGCATTATAGCGGCCATACCATCTCGCCACACGTGTTTGCGTTACGGTGCAAAATGTCGTCGCCACAAATATCTATCGACAGTGCCACTTTGTGCTAGTTGAAACCTCATTCCGCGAATCTCAATGTTTACATCCCCGCCGGCCCTCGCAACGCAGTGCTCGTATTGTTCCCATTGTCTGCTCGCTTTAGTTACCCGCCGAGAACTTTCTTCCGTGGCGGTCGTTTGCTTCTTTTTAATTGAAATGATCCGCCCCGTTCGTTGGTCTGGATGATGGGATATTTCGTTCCGCATAGATCACTTTTAGCTAGAAAGCTGACCCATAAGGCCCTATCTTCCATTTCATTTAGATATATTATTTTATCTATAAATAAATATTACTTTTACGCAAGTACTAAAATTTTAATATTGTACAATTACGTAGAAACAAATGTGTAAGATTTATACTGAAAACAATTTGTCACTATTGTCCTATTTTAAATATGGCGGACGTTGAGAAATAGGACTACGTTACCGAAATAAAGTCCTTTATACTGGAAAATAGACGTTCACTTCTAGAACTTAAATTCAATTCGAGAAAAGGACAGAGATTTTCTCTAGTTTACGTCAAGATCGAACTTTTCGGAACAACTTTCAAAAATTCGGCTAGAAGGCATTCTGCAGTGACTCTGTTGTCGTTTGTTTTTATTTAAAATAATCTTACTAATTTTTTAAATCCAAGCAAAGGGCATGGTTTTTTCCTGTCAGTTCTTGATTGGTACACTTCCAAACCACGGACCGAAATTCTGTGGAAAAATGCCCCAAGCGAGGCACGTCGAACTCCCATGTTTTCTCGCGTCCGGTTGAACCTTATGATCCTAGTTTCCGGAATTTATTCTTCCTGGAAATTCACTGGAAATTACCATGCGTTATCGAGAGAAACGTTCCAAAGTACTCGAACGGAAGTTCAAATATTTACCGAGCACCAGTGCAATTAAAAATATATGAAATTTTATACTGCGTGACATTAAACGGACAAGGTTTGTTTAATTTCTTCGGACTTGATTTACTTTTCTGTCGGTGAGTGGCTACCTCGCAGTAGCCATGAAGTTCGCTCCAACTGTGAAATTAACCGTTAGGGTAATGTTAGGATAATGTATGATTTTATTATTTACTAGCTGTACCCACGACTTTGTCCGCGTGCAATAACAAATCCTGGTTGATTTATATAGTAATTCAATTTCCAGTCGCCAAGGTGGTCTCAGATAGAGATAGAGATTTTATTTGTAGACAACGAAATTTAACGAAATTAATTAAAAAATGATTAGAAAGAATATATTTATTACGATAGTGGGTGGGAATGGGTTTTTAATGATTTTTAGTGGAAATGTCACAAACAGACAGAGAGAGAGAGAGAGAGAGAGAGAGAGAGAGAGAGAGAGAGAGAGGAAAACCAGAATGAGAGGAGTGTTTTTTAACGCAACGAGTATATTTTCATAGCTCTAAAAGAACGTGAACGGTTCGATCGTACTACATGAAACGTTCTACGAGGGACTACGAACGTTAACGTTTAATCGTAAGAAAGTACTGTGTCGTATAATTTGTATAGATATTGGACACCGGTGCACGGTGTAAGGAAATATTCGAGGTTATATTTCAATCCGTCGTATTTTGGAATTTGAATTTGAATTTGAATTTGAATTTGAATTTGAATTTAAATGTAAATTTGAATTTGAATTTGAATTTGAATTTGAATTTGAATTTCTCAATTGATGCCGTTACAAACAGATATACATACATACATACAGACAGACACGATTTTATTGTATATAGAGATAGAAATAGAGATTTAGTAATGTCTCTATTTTATGTTAAACAAGAATTTCATTAGAAATACACATCGCTATTAATATTTTCTCGTGTCAATGAACACTTCAAGAAACTTGAGAATTATTTTATTTTTTCAACTTAATTATTTTCCAAATGAAATGAGATAAATAAGTGAAAATTCTAAAATACGACATGTTAAATTAACATATCTGTAATACTGTGTTACTGAAATAATATTGGCCAAACTAAAATAGCAGAGTACATTTTCAAATAAAACTTGAATTTTACGAAGCCCTGTCCATCATACATCCTACATGTTTTCTACATTTCTGAATGTGTTTTAATTTCTTCCTCGCGAAACATTTTGCGACGTCTATTCCGCTCCGGTTGCGCCCCGAAATAGACCAAAATGTTGAATGTGCGCCTGATTGTTACAGAATCAGTTGAAAAGCATGAAAACTTAAAAGGTCGTAAAAGGACGAAGGGATAAAATATTGTTCTTACTCGTGGAAATTATACAGGTGTTACGCGTACACAGGTGGAGTCATCGTTGTTCTCGGTAGCTGAAATTATTTCGAAACGCGCAATGCTGTGTATTACTATGCCTCGCATTCTTCTTCTTTCCGCTATTCCTACCCAGCTATTTTAAATTCCAGAGTGGACAGCCCTTTTCTATTATCGCGGTCTCCCAGCCGCACGTATACTATGCACCGAGTTTTACTCTCAGCTGGCTGCACTCGTTGTGCGTACTACTTTATTTTCACTATTCCGGGTCCAGTTTCCACGAAATTTTTCATCTTGCCCCGCTAGCCTATTTCCTATTCATGCATTAGTTTGCATCGATTTAACCGAAACCCCGAGCAAACAGTTTCCTGACTTACAGAGACAGATAACATTTTTATTGTATTATACGTTAGATATTTATGCATTTATGGCTTCTGAAAATTTTCAAAAAAGGATAGAATAGATTCGACAGAATTTAGTACAATTTTTATCTACTTTAGATCTGCAGAGGTTACTACCACTGGAAATAAGAATCTATCTTCTTCCATTTTCTTAAAATTCGTCTACAAGAATTGAAAATTGAATAAACATTCAGAATTATTCAGAAACTCATATAAATTGAGAATAATATTGACACCATTGCAAATTAACTCCAGGATTCGTTTGTTTCTACTGCTTGTACTGCTTTACATTATAAAATTATTGCTCTATTTCAATTATTCAAATGCTTATATAATTTGCAAATAGTATTGACACCGCTACAAATTATCTCTAGGATTCATCTGTTTTGCTCTCTCTGTCTCTGTCAATTATTCAGAAGCTTATATAAATTGTGAATAATATTAACACAATTGCCGATTAACTCTAGAATTCATTTATGTTAAATGTTAAAATCTTTGAACTTTAATTGAAAAACGCTACAAACTTTTGTTCAAATTCAAACTATGGAAATTTCTGTTTCGCAGAACAACAATTCAGCTTCTTCATTTAATTCCATTATTTCTTCCTAATTTGTTTGTAATATCGCTGTACAGCATCTTGGATATAATAACGCGAATTTGCATAAGCATCTGCATAGTAGATACAAATTACTGTCTTAGCATAAACTTAACAGTTTGTCTACACACTGCTGGCAGAAAGTTTGTAATCGCTCCGCGAATCGATGGAAACAGAGGTACGTTCGTCGAGCCAACGAACTTGAGTAACTACAAATAATTACGTGCATCTCGTGAATGATACGGATTAAGAGATCCAGTCATTGTTCTGAAAAGTATTAACTCACGAGGAGAATCATTACGATTCTAGTTCCAGTTCGAAGTTAGTAAAACTTACAACAACAAGAAATACAAACTTAGTTTATTAAATAATTCAATTAATATATAAAACTTGAGAGTTATGAACTTCAGTAGTGGAACGTATAAGGGCCACTCATTAATTAAGTATTATGCTCGAAATTTAGAAATGTACATTTAGGAGCAGTTGGCAACGTGTCTCGGTAATTAAATTTACAAAATTTGATGAATCCGTTGAGCTGTAATTATTTTTTTAAATGGATTGTACATACTGGTCTAATAATGAAGATTAAGACCTTTCCGCAGTTTTAGAAGAAATAGAAGAAGACATGCTAATAAACATTTTTGTTTCAATACGATATCACACTGCATTTCAATTAATTCCAGTCGTAAATTATCATGAACAGTATGAAAATTTTTGGTCAGGCCGCAGACAACTCGTGAACGGGCCAGGTGTTTAACATTTCTGATCTAGAAACTCTTGCTGCAGTAGAAAAATTATAGAAAAAGTTCGGACGCATACTTGACCTTATCTAATTTGCTCTTCGGTACGATATCCATCATTCTACGCGAGGATTAGGCGTCTCGGAGCCCTCGAAATATCGGCAGACGTTTTATCACGTCAGCATCAACTCGCAGGTTCTACCGTCGAAGTTTCCTCGACGTAGTCTTTTCCCCTCGGTGGCCGATAACATCGTCACGCCGCGGTATCTCCGTTTTTCCGGGCGAGAGGGATTTTTACTTGATATTTCACGGCATCCAGCTTCGATATCTTCGGGCAAGGCTATTTCCAAAGCCTATTCAGCATATTTCCATGCTTACTCCGCTCGGTTGACACCGACTCGACTGTATACACGGCTACACACCTGACATTGTACTATCTACTTTTCGAATCTACGCGTTGCGCACTTCTACAGAATTTCGCACTTTAGACTCGAGGACCGTTTCCCGCCGACGCGACGCTCGACGGGTCCAAATAAGATGCACATTATTCATGGCGACTTTCTTCTCTCGGATTCGCCATTGTTGCCCGGCAACACGAGCAACTTGATTTGTTTCGCCGGGAACTCGGTTACACGCGATATAATTATAAACGCTCCTCCTATAACCCACCCGCCCATGTTCCGCCACGTTCCTTTATCTACAGTTCTTTATTACACACTCGTTCTCTCCCATTGTCCCTACATTCTCTCTCTTTCTCTCTCTCTCTCTCTCTCTCTCTCTCTCTCTCTCTCTCTCTCTCTCTCTCTCTCTCTCTCTCTTGTCTTCTCGTTCGCGACCTCTTATCGCGACTTCACGGGACACGGGTCCAGCGGAAAGGAGAAATGGAACGTCGGAATATTTTCGTGTGTTTCTACGACCTGTGATAATTCGATGATGTATGGCCGCGAACCGCTACCATTCGAACGCTCGGCTTGCGCAAATTTTATTGGCCTGGTACATCGGAAGTGTATGATTTTGCGCCTTCGTGACGCACATGCTATTTTATCTTCTTTACTGTGTGCGCTGGGTACACTCGGTGCAAGATAATTCACGTTAAAAAATTGAATTCTGCTTTTTTTTTAACACAGTACGAGTTTCTTCGCGGCCGTGATCAATAGAACATTCTTAGATTGTGGATCTTTACGCAATACTAGCTGACCCGACTGTAAATTCCTATTGAAATGCGTAAATTTCTATTGAAATATTGATTAACCCTTTGCACTCGGAGCTATTTTAAATGAAAAATGAACCATTCTTCCGATCTAGAATATTTCCATTCCCTAAGATTTATGAAATTTTATAGATAGGAAATTGGTATAATACCTCATATAATGCCTAAATGTTTATTAATTGATTAGATACCGATACATTTAATAATGTAAACAATATTTTGAATAATGATACAACAATTTTTAGTGGTGCCTCAGAGGGGACAACCGAGTGCAAAGGGTTAAAAGCTGCGACGTTCGTTCTTTTGTTGTATCGAAATATGATTCAAAAAGCACTTTTAGTTTTTCCCGAATTTTTTCGGGAAACATTTCCAATTTCTCTTTCCCTAAAATCTTATTCGGACTATTACGAACATTAAAAAAAAATTATCCAAATCGGTTCAGTCGTTCTTAAGTGATACGCTTACCAACGAACAGCATTTCATTTTTATTTATATACATAAAGATGATCCAAGAAATTGTAAGAAATAGAAGTGAGAATGCACTTCATCTTTTAATCATTTTAATTAGTCGAAAACAGTGTCTTCGAGCACCGATGATTTTTCAAGGATAAGTAATGAATAGACAGCGGAAATTTTTTATAAACACTCATCCCGTTATGAAATAAACCTTCGTATGTCGGTTTTTCCATAGGCATACTACTAGAGAATCTGAAGTAGTGAAAAAATCATTTTCGAGGCCCAGGTCACAGTTTCCACAATTTCGGTGTGGAAGGATTGTGCATCGTGCATCATCAGAACATAAGTCGACCAGAATGTCATGGCTGGATTTCGCCGTCGCGTCGGCGGCGTTGTTTTCGTGTAATCTCGACTCGGTTCGACGCTGTGTTCGCATCGGGTACTCCGAAAGGGATTATTTGCGAGTCCCTGGTTGCTTTCTAAAATATCGAACCTGATTGGGACTCGGTCGAAAACCGAGGCAGTGGTTGAACCGTCCTCGAGGGGCCGACCCCGTTCACGTGTCATTAAATCCACGACTCCTGGCATTGTAGTTTTCAAGGGGAGACTCCTCAGGAACGATCGTGGCACGAACACCGCGGACACTCCACGGCTGTTCTATACGAACGTCATTCGGTAGCCGAAAGTAGACGTGGATATCCGGTCTTCTACTTAACTAGAATATCTAAAAATATTCCGAATGTAAAGTCAAATTAACAATAAATTTGTTAATGCTTTTGGCGCACAGGTCTGATTAAATATTAACCCTTTGCACTTGTAGATATTTTATCACGAACATTATACATTTCTTCTAACTAAAAGAATAATTTCATTCTATATAATTTTTCTCATTTTATGGATATGAAATTTATATAACACCTCGTACAATATTGAAACATTTAGTAATTGTGGGAGGATTTCAATATACTTTTAAATGTGTGACTCAAAGATCATTTATTCAAACGTTATTTATTAAGAATACAAATGTAATGAAACAAATACAATACAAAAGAACATCTTTACAGAACGATGTCAATCAGAAGAGTGAAGTTACGCGTGTTTAATAAATCAATATTTTTGTCGCCAGGAAACGATTCGTTATTATCCTTTTGAAACATCTTTGATTTATATATAGGCTGATTAAAAACAAAATGGAGCAAATCAATCCACAGTAATTACTTAGATTCCAATATATTTAATCATATAAATAAGGGTTAACTATAATAATAGCAATTTTGCAATTTAAATTATTCTCGACGTTTCGATCCTGGTGTGGATCATTCTCAAGAGAATTTTGCGTTTGTAAAATATACTATAATGTAATGTATGTTATACATAGTGGGGTAAAATTAAAAAAAAAATATTTATATGTACTTGCTATGCATGAAACGAACTACGTGAATTGAAAAATGAGAAATTAAGAAATTAACAATCATGATTTTGAATAATGTAATAATTGCCGATCTCTTTGCACAATAATAGAATTCTGCATCTATCATTTTTCTACTGTACGCATGCCTCTTTCCTTAATTTCGCGAATGCACGATTTTAAATAGCTGTATATCTTACTCTGTAATGTAGTCGTTTTTGTGTTCGTCTAATTAACTCAAACATTCCACTATCTTCTAAATTCGAGGGCAAATTAACAATTATAGCTTTGAATAATCTAACAATCGCGGATCTCTATGCAAATTAAAATTATCCTGCATCGATCATAAGCAGAGTTAGGCAAAAATTTCATTTAACCCTCATTCGTCCCTCGTGTGAATTTGACACAGTTGAGAATAAGTTATACTGTTCTGTTATTTTTCGGTAAATTTTCCCGAAACATCGTGTGACTTTTATTTATTTAGTGCGGAACACATAATCGAAAAACCCACGATGTAAATGTAACTCATCAATTTGACACCAAGGGACAGAGTCAGTTCGTGAAATGAGGGACAGATGAAGTTAAATAAAAACTTGGAATAATGTGGCGTTTTTCCAAGTGTTCGAAATTTTTATTTAAATAAAATGTTTGCCCAACTCTGATCGTAGGAAGCAATAGCTAAATAAAAGGAAAACTTTCGACAACTCAAAATTCTGAACAACATTCTGGATATCAGATCTTCTCAGCTCATACCGTATATCCATATTGAATGGTTTTCAACACCCAGTATACTTTCTCCAACCCCTCAGATTGTCCATTTCCCCAAATCCGCTCGCAACAGCGTTCGTCTGTTCCCGAGCTATCATATATCCTCCAACACTGTACTTTCCCGCGTCGTCATGGCGTTTTCGATTAAGTTCCATTGTGTGTTATTAATAAAGTAACTTGTTAACGAAGTACAACACCGTTTCGCGCGTCGTCGACGAGGCTCCTAATTTATCAGAAACCATGCTCGGATGTATGATGATTCACTGGCCGAATTTGCTCCGCGAATAAATTCGATGTATCCGCTTTAAGGGAACGGGAAACGACGAACGGTATCCTCTTTAAGGGGCCGTAGAGATAAAGTGGCTCGGATACGAAAATACGGGCGCCGGGAAGTAAGAAGTAGCGTTTTCCCGTGTCTTACTTGTTTATTAATTGCTTTGTCTCCTACCTTCCTTCTGTCACTCTCGTTTCCTCACCCGTTCTTTCTCAGACGAATCATTATCCGTTTAAAGCCTTGACCGATCCAGCAATTATTTCGTACGATCCCGTGCTCGACATAGTCCCTGCTAAATACGAAAGACATTAATCCGTTAATTACTACGTCCGCGGACGATAGACTCGCTCGCTATGTATTTTTAGAATCGAATACGGATAAGTGTTTGCTTCTGTTCGATTGGTTTCCATGCTCATTCAATGCGAAGCTTTTTAATCGCGCGATAGAACTGCCGGCATTGCTCGTCACTAAAGTAACACTATTTTTACACTGATTTCTGATAACTGCAGGGATTTCGGTAACCTCTTCCAATCCGATTTTGTAGCTGCGAATTGTAAATCGAAATTGGTGTTTGCACAGTTCTGCGAAGTTATTCGTAGACTTCGGATCCCGCATAAAGGGTCGTTAGTAAAAGGAAAACGTTTTTTTTTTATAATATAAAATAACGCTTCTTAATGACAGATCTTGTATATTCAATTAATCATTTAGTCGTTGACAATTAGATGTGAAATAGCTACTCATAATCATTCAGTATGACGTGTATTAAGATTTAGAGACAATTGTTTAAGTTTTACTTGAGTGTAATTTGAAATAGCTACTTATAATCATTCAGTATGACATGTATTAAGATTCAGAGACAATTGTTTAAATTGTACTTCAGTATAATTCCAAGTCTAGCATTATAGTAATAAAGTGAATGTATTTTGGAGCCTTTTTAAATTGAACGTATTATGAAATAGTATAATTCCAAGTCTAGTATTATAGTAATAAAGTGAATGTATTTCTGATCCTTTATAAATTGAACGTATAGTTAGTTACACGGATTGTCTTAACGAAGCAACTATTGAAAAACATACATTTCTGCTGTAGACTCGTTAGTAAAAAGGAAACGTTTTTTTATAATATAAAATAACGCTTCTTAATGACAGATCCTGTATATTCAATTAATCATTTAGTCGTTGACAATTAGATGTGAAATAGCTTACAATCATTCAGTATGACGTGTATTAAGATCTAGAGACAACTGTTTAAGTTTTACTTGAGTGTAATTTGAAATAGCTACTCATAATCATTCAGTATGACATGTATTAAGATTCAGAGACAATTGTTTAAATTGTACTTCAGTATAATTCCAAGTCTAGCATTATAGTAATAAAGTGAATGTATTTCTGAGCCTTTTTAAATTGAACGTATAGTTAGTTTCATGGATTGTCTTAACGAAGCAACTATTGAAAAACATACATTTCTGCTGTAGACTCGTTAGTAAAGAGAAAACGTTTTTTTATAATATAAAATAACGCTTCTTAATGACAGATCCTGTATATTCAATTAATCATTTAGTCGTTGACAATTAGATGTGAAATAGCTACTTATAATCATTCAGTATGACATGTATTAAGATTTAGAGACAATTGTTTCAATTTTACTTGAGTGTAATTTGAAATAGCTACTCATAATCATTCAGTATGACATGTATTAAGATTCAGAGATAATTGTTTAAATTGTACTTCAGTATAATTCCAAGTCTAGCATTATAGTAATAAAGTGAATGTATTTCTGAGCCTTTTTAAAGTGAACGTATAGTTAGTTTCATGGATTATCTTAACGAAGCAACTATTGAAAAACATACATTTTTGCTGTAGACTCTATGTATTAGGCTAGCAATAAGCATACGACCCTGCGTGAAATGTGACTAATATTTCTGTTCGAGCTAACGAGTAGCGTGTTCCACTAAATGCTCGAACATTTGCAGTTAATGGTAGGTTTCGGAAAATTTTATGACGCTGCGAAAGAATTCGATTATTAAGTTATCAGTGCTAGGAGACGGAACTGTAGTCGTAAAAATGTATCCTAGCTTGATTTATGGTCGCGTGTTATGGTTCCGCAAGCGATTCTGTTCCTGTGATGTATAGAAGAAATAATGAAAAAGATCGTGACCGAAGATGCGAGACATTTGATGGAGCATTGCGATGGTTATAGTCGAGACCTGTGCTGTTGGTGAACGAAAATGAATAATACGAATATATTTTAATAATATTATCCGGCTGGTGTTGTGTCGAAGCTCTCGTTCGTTGAAAATAGTTTGTCAACGTCGGGAAAGATAGACCGAATGTAACATTGGACAATTAATCATGGAAATGTATGCTACTTCAGAATTTCATGGACACGTCATAAATATAGAATATAAAGTACTACTTTTGCCGACATATTAATGCGATTCGGAATAATTCAAAAAACACGCGCACCGAGAAAATTCTATATTTTAAATTTCGAACTGGAAGAAATTTATTATCTTTCGAATTCATTTCAAGCGAAATTTAATTAATTGACAGCTATTCTAATCGTACACTAATTCTCGCGTTTATCCAAATTCTCATTCCAAATCGGTTTTCACTTTAATCTTAGAAAGTATAATTTTCTTAACAATCTATTTTTTCGAAGAATTCAACTGATGTTTAATGAATAACATTACTTTAGTTTTGTCGAAACATGATTTGCAACAGATTGAGAAGAGAATGACAAGAATAAATGAAAAAATATTTGACCTCGTTTTCGCGGAAGATTAACGTTTAAATTTTTTATTATTATTATTTATTATAGACGGACTGAAGCTCTTTTACATAAATGTTTACAATATCAAAGAAAAGAAAAAAAAAGAGAAAGATACAAGACTACTCGTGTAATAACAAAGAAGGGACATACACAAAAATAAAAATTTAATAATGGTACAATCGATATGGTATTATCATATAATCCTACGTAGTTGCATTTGAAAATTTTGTAAAGAATCACTGAAAAAATCAATACGATTATAAATACTGCATGATTTTGTAATAATGCGATTCATTGGATTAATTAATCCATAAGTAGATTTCGCTTTAAATGTTTGAAAACCCGCTCTTGTTCTCAGTTCACGTTCTGGTACATAAAAATTGATTTGCGCAAGTAGAGAGGAACAATCAATATGATTATTAATTAAATGAAAAATAAAGCTCTGATCGGATACTATTCTTCGAGCAGATAATGGTTTTAAGATAAACTTTTAATAAGCTTTGGCGGTCTGTCTTTCAGCGACCAATCAATGTGTTAAACAAATGTAAGCAACATTCGATACGTACACACGTGTACAGATAGAGAATAAATCTGCTACTGCAGCAAAACGCTGTCTGGTACGTGGAAAATTGAATGGTAGCCAGCTTTTCGACCGAAAATTCATCGCCGTGGGTTGTTGCGAATTAACAGCTTTCATTGTGTATTTCTAATACAGTTAGGTATTAGAGAAGAAGCGGTTATAAACAGCGCACATTGTATTTCAATACCGTGGACTGAACGCAACTTAATAATTCATCACCACGCTCCGGCGTAGTGTAATTTAGTGCGTTCAGTGTGTATATGTGACGTATTGTCGCTTGAATGGTGCGCCTAAAGTGCCACGGAAGATATATTGTTGCTTCCGTAACCCATTAAACAAGTGTTTATAGATCACTTTAAACGGTAGGTCACGGCACAGCAAAGAGCGATGCATTTACAGTGGACTGTTGCAGCCTAGCAAGTTTTTCAATGCTTCTCTTGCAGATAACAATAAATAATTACTGCTACAAAAAATTATTACACTGCGGATTTTATGCATTTTATATTTGGCATAAAAATCCTCTTGTAATAATCAACGCTATCGCGAAAGTGGAAGTCGAAAACAAGATACAACAGCTACCAAAATTTTTATCAAATGCCAGTCTCATGCGAAAAGTATAAACATTCAGTATTGGCAACTCCGAGTTGCTGAACTTCAGCCATAACTTTGAGAACGTAATTTATTCCGTTTTTTATAAAGCGATAAACACTGTTTCGTTTAGCGAAGTAAAGGCTGATAATAATACATGCAGTATAACAAATTATCGCTTACGGAGTATTGACAAAAGTTGACTGCATTTGCATCGATAGGGATCAGCGTCGTGGAAATTGCAATAAATAATCGTGTCATGCTGCTGAACATAATTTATAATTACGTTCAAAGTTAAATTGGCTTCGGGATAATATATGGAACGGAGTTAGTGATGTGTAACGTTGTTAATAGTTCCGTTTGTTATCAAGAGTGTAAAATTTCCTGACAATATTTATGTTATGCGCATAGTTAAGCCTCCGAAGAAAATACTTAAGGCTGCGTGATAATTCGCGAATGGAAAGCTGAGTTATGGTAACTGTTTATATTAAATTCACACTTTTTATTGCATCTGTTAAATTCTGAGCTGCTGCAATTTTTCGGTTATCTTTCCAATGAATAAGCTCTCCGTTCCATCCATTAATTTCACAAAATGAATTATTCATTGGACCGTCCGGCAGATTTCGAATTTTTAAAACTTGGAGATTGAATACAAGAATATATTTAGTTTCTGGTATAAATAAAATGGGAATCTTTGCACAAGATAAAAATGTTCGAAATCAATTGTAGGAATTAAAAATTGCATAAAAATAATCATTGCCTTTTGAAAATTCAACAAGTCCTAATGTTTCACTTGTTGTGTCTCGCGTATTCAATTTTGTCATAAATGCATAGAGTAGTTTAGTTGAAGATTTTTGTTTAATTCTTCCTTCGAACATTTAGCAATATTCATAAAAAAAGAACAAGTTTTCACTTTAAAAACATGTAGACCTTCGACGAGCATTTCGCTGATATCTGGATCTGCCTTTTATGCAAGGTCTTCGATTGCAAATCAATGTTGCGAGTGACTTTCGATGATAATGCAAGGTAGAGCCGATGGAATTGCGTCGAGGAAAGGAAAGTGTGGAATTGTTGTCCGGTGTGTATCCTTTTCTCGTGAAGAACGACTTCGTAACAGGTGTTAAGGGTCTTTACGTGCCATTACTGTAACACTTCGGACGAGCAAATCGTTTTCTCCAGTATTCCTTATCTGGCGTCTTTCAAACGATGTATAAAATTTTACTACCAACAGCTTGCAGGGCACAGTAATTTCCAACATAACCGTGATTTATCGTGGATGCGGAATCGCTTTCGCGACCGTAGCTTCCCGAATTATACCAATTCCGCAGCCGGGAACGAAGTTAATAATGAAGTACCGTTACAAAATCAGGTGGATTAATTTATCAGCGAAATTGCTAGACGGGGTCAAAATGATTAATTCCAGATATTTTATTTCGGAATTACGGGAACGGTAAAGATTCACGAGAGATTATTAATGCACACATTACAATCGGAACCGCGGCGAATTTCGAATTGCAAATTGAAATCTCGTCGAACCGTGTCAGGTCTTTTTTTTTCTTCCTATTATGTATTTCACGTGGAATATTTCGAATTTTTCGAAAAGTGTTCTGTAGTTTTTCACGGGGAAAAGAATTCGTGAACGGTGCCACGATTTTTATTGAATATTTCATTTCCGAATGGTTCGGGAACTGTTCGGTGTGTATTAAAACACCTTGTACCGTGTCGACCCTACACCACGTAAATACTATAATTACCCAGCATCGTGTGGGCAGACGAGAAAGTGGTTCACGGCGAAACCGGACGCGTGCAATCTGCTCTATCGTTTCGAGTGTTAAATTGAATTAATTACACGCGTTCTCAAATTATAGCTATTTCTGTGCTTTCCACTGTGCGGAATGACCGGGCTGCGTAACCACCGTGTTCACGTTTCTGAAAAGACGTCGCGCTGTTTTGTGTTCGAAATTCTCCGGGTTAAGCGAGCTTCGTTTAATATCTAAATCATCGCGGTAATTACCGTCTAATCCTTTCAGCCATTACGCATCACAAACGGCGAGTAATATCCATTAGCTTTCGTGGCTCCAAATGGAGCTGCTATTACGAGATCGAAATCGCGTTTCGAACCAAACAGAAAATAGAAATACGAAACTTAATCCAAGAAACAACGAATAGACAATTGAACATTTACATTCAACGATTAAGATGGAAAAATTTTGATGAATATATACCTCGTGTCACTTTCGGATACAAAGATTAACACTTGTTACGTTCAATGAACCAACTTCAGCCGGATGACGAAATCCACCGAAAGACGGAACAAAGGTGGAGTCGCACTTAAGAAATTCATTCCACGTGCAGGGAGAAAGCAAGTAATTAAAGCAGAGGTAACTCTAACTATTCCACGTCTTTGTATAATAAACCCACGAAACTCCATGGGAATATTATTCGAGAGACAAGAGAGTTTTCCGAAGATGTTTGCGAATTCCGGCATCTCGATGCACTACCGTGAACTTGAGTTTCTTAAATTTATTATCCTTCCCAGGGGGGGAGTTGAAGAAACGTCAAAGAGGTCAGCCCAGTTTGATCTAGTTAATTGCGTTGCACGGGCGCCATTTGGAATGCAAAGAGCCGGGTAGATCGGTGCTAAACTGCAGGCTCAAGCCCTCGGAGGGCTCTCAATTAAAATGACGTAAGTGCAAGAAACCATTTCTCGTTTCGCTCGCTGTCACGGCGCGCTGTGTGATAAATATATTTCGATCAAATATCCGGCAGCTTCAAGTTCCGTAAGTTCTGGAGAGAAGTCCCGAAGCCGCGCGAGCGTCGCGGAATTTCCTTTTAACGACAGAACGGTTCGAATCGAACGAACGAATCTCCGAGTGAAAACGTAAGTACGATTCACCGTTTTATTCGGATATCAGGTTTTTACAGGATCGAGGCGTAGCGCGACAGTAAAACCGACGGAAATTCTATTGGACCCGTGCACGTCGTCCCGAGGCTCTTAATGCGATCAGTGAATTTAGACGCGTGGCATATTGCTTCCGCCTCCACCTTCCAGTCAAGACATTAATTACTGTCGCCACCGTAACATTAATCCGGGACCCGCTTAATCCATTGGATTATGCGATACATTCCTATCTCCACTGTCCAAGCCACTCCGCATTCTACTCGCTTACTGCTGGTTTCGAATTCAAACGTCGTTTTCATATTTACGAGTCGCGAATACTTAACTGGACGAGGACTTTCGAGGGTGGAGAACCCTTCAGATTTTAACCCCACCGTGTTAGAGAAGGTTTAATGAAACAGGTCTGGTCAAAGGAACTGTCCTTTCGAGTAAATAAAACTTCGATCGAGTTCACACGGTCCTCAGAAATAGTTGCATAAAGGATTCTATATAACTTTCTCACCCATTTTTGATTCACGCTTTAACTAATAAACTTTGCTTTACTTATCACGTCACATTTTAGAGAAATACGTCTCACAACACAGATAAAGAAGGACCAGTCATTTTATAGTGTGTAGAAATAGTTGATGGGTGAATTTTCACCTTGAGGTACGCATGAGGGTTAATATTAGATATTGAAGACAATTTAACAGTCTTTTAAAATTTTTTTTTTTTTAATATTGTATTGTCATCCAGTTCTGAACTATGTTGAAAGTTTCAAGTCTCCAGCTCATCGGGAAGGTGGTTTAAAATGAATTGCAAGATTTGTACCGAACTGACTGATACACAGACAAGAGAGCGAGCTAATAGAAACGTGGGAAAATAGTAGGGAATTGTTGGTAACAAAATTGACAAATAATTCGGAGTGCAAGGGGTTAAAGAATAAGGCCAAGTCGATTCAAGTCGGACCTACATACAAGAGACTAGAATAACGATTCTTCCATTTTTATTTTACACGTTAAATCAACACATTATGTTTATTTGTAGCGTCACATTTCAAAGAAATACATCTCACGACGTAGACATAAAACGATGAATAATTTTACAGTATGCGAACATTTTGGATGTGTGAATTTTCACCTTGAGGAATGTATGAGGGTTAACGTGAATTTCAAACCACCTTAAGCACCACAGTATTAGAATACACCATTTCATTGCTTGCTATTTGATGGGGTTTTTTGGCGCGTGCATAGATTATGCAGAGCAAACGCGGCCACTGATAGGAATGATCCGATGGCGATCGCAAATCCAAGTCTGGGAACGATTTTGCGCGGTTATTCCGTTTATCGGCTGCTCGACGCCATGCGTCCCAAATCTATTGTTCGCTGGTATCGCATTTGGTATCTGATTTGACAAAAAGGAAACGCCTCGCGTATTCTAGGTATGCATGAGTTGCTGCTGTGAAAATTTGCCGCGTGAACGTGTTGAATATAGGCTGCCTTTCCGCACGCATGACAGACGTGTTTCTCGATTCGCGAAGATTCGTCAGAATTTATTGTCGATGCTTATCTTGATACTGAAATTGATGCTAATTTGTATAAATTCTAGCATTCTCTAGAATTATTCCACTTTCACTAAGATCGTTGTTCTTTAAATACGGAAACAACAGGATTAATGAATTTTCCTTTAACGAATTAATTGTAATAGAAGCCTAAATTGCGAAGTTTCGGTGTAACGTAAACATCAATGGCGAAAAACAGGAACTAAATGATTCACGTTTGTCATAAATGCATAAAATTCGCAATGCTATCGACGATGTTAAACGTGTTTCTGTATCGTAAATAGCTTTTCGCATTGTTCAAAGCGTGCAACAATATTGTGTATTTTATAAATTCGTGATAAAAGTCTGTATTGCATTAAATGTTTCGTGGTGAAAATATTTTCCTGTTTTTTTTTTCGTTACTTTTTGAAATCGTTGTAATTTATAGAAAATATCGCGTACCTCATTAACCCGACAAAATTATTATCCACGATTACTTTCGAGTTCGCGGAAGAAAGTGAAAATTAGCAAATTGTTTGTTATGGGATAATAGAATGCTGACGATGACGTGATAATGAGATGACGAGTATCGATCGATGTTTGCCAATTGCAATTGAAGCGTCGATTTTGGGAACGGAGAAATTAAGTTATCAAGAAGCTATTATCTCCTCGTTAATATACGAGAATGGGATGGAAGCTAGCTCAATTACACGTGATTTCGCGTAGCGCAATTAGCAGTCCTCAAAGTGGGAAAATTGAACCGGAAGTGCCGAAACTGGCCCTCCAACTTTCAGCAATTGTTCATGATGTAGCTGACTTTAATTGGACTCCGGAAACGTCTAGCGCTGCACGCTTGATCGTTAATCTTTTCAATGCTTTTCGACACTTAGTAGCAGTACTCTTTTTTCCAAAATAAGTTGCACGCGAATAACCACGATTTAATAAGAAATTGGATGGCTGAAATATAAAACAGTAAATGATTAGAAAATTTATTAAGGTAGTATTGTCTTTAATGTATTAAAGTCATTGAGGGATGAAATCAATTTTTATTTTACTCCTGTTTCCCACAATCAATGCAGGACATTTTTATTTTGCACAAAGATCCGCAGTCTAGTAATAAAATTATGTACTTTCAATTGAAAATTTTGCTTTTACTGTTACTTTGAAAAAGTTATTTCACGTTTATATCTTGCAGTCAATATTTTAATCAATTTTGTTGCACCCAAAAACGTGAAATATTTATGATAAATTTCGAAGAGCAGTTTCAAAGGACGAGGAATTCTGTAGAATTCGACTTCGCCTCGATATAACTAAAACTCCTGTTCCTTGACTGTTACGACATCCTCTCCCCTACGATTTTCCAATATTTATTCTACCGGGATCTGAACTTTATATTTTTAATTGAGAATCTTACGTTGGCTGCTAAGAACTTAAAACAGATTGTCTTGCGAACTTCACCCTTAAGACGTAAATTTAATTATTTATTTAAGGTCCGCGGAGAGAACAGAACTTCAAAATTGATTTAAAGAGCCCTTGCAATTATTAACATGAAAAATTCAATCACTTCTAAAGTTTAAAAATATGTAATACAATTATTAGATAATGAACGATCAGTTCAACTTCGGAAACTGAAGAAATTGTGTATCTAAAGTCTCCGAAGGTAGATAAAGTTTCAAATTTGTTGCAAAGGGCTCTAGTAATTACTTGAAAACCAGCCGCTCTTGATAAAGATTAAAAATATGTAATATAATTATTAGCTGATAACGAACAGTTAACTTTGGAAACTGAAGAAATTGTGTAACCAAAGTCTTTGAAGCTGGATAAAGTAATCAGATAATAAACGAGCAGCTTAATTTTGAGAACTTTGCATAAAGATTCTCTTCGATCAATTGTAGACAATAAGCAAATTTGCAAAATATCACATGAAATTTAATTCAACGTTTCGTTCTGAATTTAGACCATTTTCATGTGATATTTTGCAAATTTGCTTATTGTCTACAATTGATCGAACCAGTGCGACAATAATAACACTAATTGTAGTTATAAAGATTCTCTACTCATGATATTGCATTGTGTAAATACCAAATGTTTGATCCCCAAAAATTTTGTTAAAAATTATTCGAAGGACTCTCGCGATTATTATTTCAACAGAGGACGCCGCCGTTTTGAAATGTTCAGATGTGCGACGTTCATTCGACAATTTGTGGTGAGTTGAAGGATTCTTTAAAATTTGACTCTGTCTCGTCGCAGCTGAAACTGTTTGGACATTCCTCTCCCAAGCGATTTTCCAATATTTATCCGTCACCGCCAGGACGTAGGCGCAGCTCTATTGATTTTTTCAAGGTCGACGATAGCGTCGATTTCCAAGGATCAATGCGATCAGAAAGTTCTTTGTTTCGACAAAGAAGCTCTCGCGATTCGTCCTTCGCCAAAAATTAGCGAGCTCGGAAGTTTCTTGTCGGAAGAAATCCCATTAACCGTTAGATTCCACTAATTGCCATTAAACTTCTTTCCTCGTTTAATTTATCGCGGGTGGAAGAAACGAAATTCCATTATCGAGTAAAACAGCCGATCGTCACCGGGGAAATATCGCGATAAACATTTTCCCGCGAGATTTGTGCAACGAGCCTCGTCCGTTTTCCTAAATTAATTGGCCGACGGTCGACACGACGTTTGTACGCGCCTGCCGATTTGCATGCGCGCATATCAATGGCATTAAATTTCAATCAACGACGTCAATTTGCCGTCCTCCAGCCTATTCGAACCGTGTTTTCCTGATTTCTCCTGTCGCGCTCCCGCGCCCGTCAATTAACGATCAAACTAATAACGGTGTAATTACACCGCAATAAAGCTAACGTTCGACTTCCGGTCCGCGTCGATTCTCGTTATCGCAGTCGGAATACTTTTCTGCTCTCACCGTGTCACGATCATCGAGGAAAGATTAAAATCTTCCTTTCTGGTTCTACGTCGATGTAAATCCGATATTCCGAGAACGTCACGTACAGCAGCTGCTTCAATTTCGAAGAAAAGACTGTAACCTGAATACTCTCTTTCCGGAGAAGATCATTTATCGTGGCTTTAAGAACCTACTCGAACGCTTGTCGATATTTAAACTGTTTTCATTTCGCGTGAAAGAATCGTCCCTTTGTGTCCGGTTTTATTCTGTCCATGTTTTGGGGCCGAAGACATCGGCGACACCAGCATATCAACAAAACAATGCAAGTACGGTGAGGAAACTGTTTTGTTTTAGACGTTTCTTTTTCTGTGAAATATTTGTCATCAGAAAAGAAACCAAGAAATGGAAACCAAATTGAATGTTATTTCTTCCTGTAACGATTTTAATAACCATAACAACAATTATTCAGACATAATATCATTTTATAGAGCCTAATCGAATTTAATCGATCAGAAGAATATTTTTGGAAGCAGAAAGCTTTTCTCCATTGAAATAGTATAAACACCTTTAATCTTTTAGAAACTTATTTTGAAAGTAAAGTTGTCTAATGTTTCGATGGCAATTTCATAATTTTCTTGAAATCGTTATTGAGAGAATACTGCGTTTTTTATTACGTCACTTATACTCGCAGAAAATGTTACCACGGACATGTGAATGAGTATAGGATGAAAGTAATCATTCCGTCGTGTTAATTACACTTTACACGGAGTTATTCAAGCATCGATTCTCAATTAATTAGAAAATTCACCCGGGAATTGAAAAAGAGGTTCGACATTAAACATTTATCTAGATGGACATCCGAGATATATTAGTAACAGTATCAACATTTCACAATTATGACCTAACCAACCTTAATTACGGAACTTGACGTTATATATTCGGTTTCAGCATACGTAACTATTTATTAAGTACTATTTCATTGATTCCTGCTGTAGTTATTTATCGAATGAATTTAACGATCAGATACAGAGAACCATTGCGATAATGCGCGGTAATTAACTGCGAACGGCATCCAACAGGTTTCAGTATTAGATGGGCGATCGATAGATTTTCGATTCGGGTTTTCCGCACGCCTTGCAATTTATCTGGAAGTCATTGGATTGCGATGGCTTCATTATGGAAACTCTTCCTTCCTCGGGAATGAAGAGGAAACTGAATAATGCGCTCCTATTCTGTAATTAACGAACGGATTCGGTGTATTGCCCGACCCAGCACCGTTGTTTGTTCAAGAGGTATTCCTTCCACGCGATAAATAATTCTGTCGCGATACTTCATGGTAATTACGCATCCTCAATGGGCGCTAATTAGTCCCGAAGGTTGATTGTGCGTACAGGCTCTCGTCAATGTTACAGCGTACAGAGATAGAAGAATGTTACGAAAGATTATCGCTGATTGGATGCAATGTTCTTCAGTCATTTCAAGTAAAGAAATATATATATAAACAGAGATCTTTTTTAATGAAAATATTCATTTGAAATATATCTATATTTTTATTTTTGTTAGTCTCTATCAACTACATCATTATACATATAATGAGAATATTCTATCCAGTGTTAATAATCAAAAAACAGACTAAATTTGTTTCTCTGTAAATAAAGCTTATGTTTTATTAGATATTTATCTGTTTACACTTTTTACAACTATTTACAAACTCACCTGTAAATAAAGAAACGACAATTAAAGTCTATTGTTCACTCTCATTATTTACACTACCTTTAGATCGTTAATTTATTCTGTTAATAAACTATCTCTATCTTTATTTAATTTTTATGCACGTGTGCTCTCTATATTGTTTTTTTTTATCTCTCTATCTTTCTCTATCTATCTCAAAATGTAGGAACCGTTCAAATAGTGCGCTGAGCATGCAAAGCGCGCTCGATTTAAATTAAAGAAAGTATATTTTCTTTACATTATATATCCCCATTTGCAATAAGCTTTGAAATATTTCTTCTGGTAAGAATCAAATAAATTCAATTTTGTTCGTACGTCCAGATTTCAGTTGTGAAACCGATACTAAATTTTGTGAGAATATACATATAAATGTTAGATTAGTATTATCACGCACATCAACATCACATTCATATGTTTATCTATCTCGTACGACACGTGGAAAACAAAATTAATTTTACCTGCTTCGTTATTTGTAGCTGTAATTTATGGCTCGGTATACCGCGTGTTAGTAAGTTATCCGCGTTTTGTAATGTTTTATTTGGACGTAACAGTGAAATATTGTCACTAGGTAGACCGTCAGCAAAATATATGGTGCCAGCAAACGTGATAATTATAAAATGAAATTTAGTGAAATGTGTGGAAGAAAAACAAACTCGAGACTCGACAGAATATTCTGTCAAATATTTTCACAGAAGAATATATAATCAACTTCACAAATTATCTTACAGTCAACGTAATATTTCATGAATATTATTAACTTCTTTCCAAAAATGAAATGATAAGTAACTGAAATTTCAAGGTAGACAAAATAGTTTACTAAGTCGCAAATTATCCAAAACTTAACGTAATATTTCATGAATATTATTAACTTCTTCTTTCCAAAACTGAAAGGAATAAGGAACCGAAACTCCAAGGTAGACAAAATAATAAACTTAATCGCAAAGTGCTTAAGGCTTCACAGACCACTTCGTCAACTTACTTAATTTCTACTTTAAAAAAATGAAAACACCGAAGATCAACAAGATAGAAAGCTACCCAGGGCTTAATGCGATACTCCATCGATTTATTTAATCTCCTCTTTTGAAAAATGAAAAGCTAAGGAATTGGAAGCTCAGGGTGGGAAAGATAATCAACTAGATCGTCGAGCGTTTCGATACACTTTATTTGCGCGAGCCAGAGTATATTACAGCAAAGAATGTTTCCTTGTTCACCGGGAGTGTTCACGGTAGGTACATACATACACGCGAACACTCGCGATATATCAAACGCAACCGGTTGCGCCACGACAACGACGTAAAACAAATCAAAGCTTTACTGATATCACTCGGGGAATTTATCGGGCTTTAATGGTTTCCACGATACTCCAGGAAGGCAGGAGGGTTTCATCGTTTCCCTGTATCCACGACCACCGTTCAAAATCAAACGAAAAAACCTGTAGACCTCTTCGCATAAGCCTTTACGACACATCGTGTTTTGTCGCGTACGTGGGTTTCGCGACTGTTCCGGATCTGGACCCGCCAAATTAATCTTGGGCCAGTAGTTCAAGAAATTTAGATGTGTGAAAGACGCAAAAGACAATAATTGATACGCGTGACAATGAATTACGTTAAAAGAAGCGTTTCGTCCCGGACCTGCTAGTGGACTCATCAGTAAGGCTGATCTAGCAGGTCCTGCCTTATACGCGCGCAAATGTGAATAATCCTAATCCGGATTGATTCGATATAATAAACTGACGCTCGCGGATCTAATGAAAGATGTTATTTCGCTCGCGAGGGATCTTGACTGATGCGATCCCGGTTTGACACGTGTCCTGATCGCTGGACAATTAACTGATGCACTGGAAGTCTTTGGAAGTACACTTAATGATAGACAAGTACAACGGCCGGTGCGTTGTACTTGTATATTCGCGGATTCAAATAGGCTCGTCCGAAAGCTAAGAAGGAACTGTCGGAGTTCGACTTCTTGTCCGAACGCGATGAAGAAAAAACATGTACTGATTGGTTCTGGCCGAAAGTTGTACGAACCAATCAGCAACCTCAAGAATGTTTAGACCTCCTTCTCGTAGCTCTGAAGGAGCCTTGGGAAGGAGGTGCAACAATGTAATGTGACTCTACCGTGGACGGACGCGGCTAGTCGTTCGAAGGGACCAATTTATGGTACATTGTCCTTTACGAAAAACCAAACATCTGGCGATGTTTTCGAATGGTCGTCGAATGACCCTACTTGACTTAATCTTAGAGGAAGATTCTTAGTCACGAACGTACCATAAATATGTCCGAAAGAATTTCACGTTTTCTGTTCCGACGGGACGGAACATGTATAACATTTCAATATTTAAACAAATAGTCTCTGCATCGTGTAAACATTTTTCTGACGTGACGAATTAATTATTTGTGAACTGTTAACTTCCGGACTATTGGACTACGTTTATAATAAGGTTGAAATGATGTATCTAATTTAATTAAAACTTGTTACAACGAAACATGCAATTTATTGGAAAAAATAATTCATGTATTGCGTACACAATATAATTAAAAATTTTGTTTATATATCCGTCTGCTTCGTGCAGGTAGATTTTTTAGTTAAAACATAGTAGGAAAACACATTATTGGTTTACACTGTATTAGATATGATACACTCTGCAGCGAAGGGCTGATAATAAAGTTGACAAATGGAACATTACCATAGATTCTTAAGGAATACTATCTGTGATATGTGTCAAATATTTTTTTATTGTTTCAAGCGAAGCATTTATTGATACTCTGATATCTCAACACATACGTATGCTTTAAAAACTGTAATTTATGAGGGAGAACATGAAACGACTTCAAACGAGCATAGCTTAATGAAATTTAAAATAATTGCGAAGAGGATGGTAATGGACTTGGTACACATCTTCTACATTTAAAATGTGATTAATATTTATTTTATGTAATCACTAGACAGCGGATTATATGCATTTGTGACGAAAATGAGTGGGTGTAATTTAAAACAGTGAAAACATTAGAAGAATTTTAAAATACTATCACTTCCGGACTATTGGACTACGTTTATAATAAGGTTGAAATGATGTATCTAATTTAATTAAAACTTGTTACAACGAAACATGCAATTTATTGGAAAAAATAATTCATGTATTGCGTACACATATAATTAAAAATTTTGTTTATATATCCGTCTGCTTCGTGCAGGTAGATTTTTTAGTTAAACCATTTCATTTCATTTATATTTACTATTTCTACACATGATGTAATATAAATATTATTGAGTAATCACGTATTTTTGAGAAGCATTTTGTGGTCTAACAGGTGTTGTTACTTGTTTCGTCGCATCACAAATTACAAATTGGAAGACACGGTAACGGTTAGTAAATCATAGAAGTTAAGGGGTTAAATCTGATTTGTCCAGCCAGCGAATTTAATACATTAAATAACGATTCATCGTCCGGATTTCTTCGAGAGTAGTTCGCAGCACAAAGGGACTCTCTCAAACCTCGTTGAACTCTAAAGAAACAATGCGACCTCGCGATTAAAAGCCTGCATCGAAAATGCCGTAATTTTCGTTCGTACGCGACAAAGTGCCCGTGAAAAAGGGGAGGAAAAGGATAAAAAATATCCTCTTTACGACGCTCAAGCCGGTTCTTTTTTTTTCTCTCGCGTAACAAAAGCTCGCCTCGCGCTCTTCGACTTCTTCTCGACGAACTTTATCGCCTCGTCGATTATTGCGAAGCGCGAACCAGCCTCTCTCGCCCCGTGAAATTCAAGCAACGATCACCATCGATCCCAATAATGGATCAGAAGTCGATCAGAACGCTTCTGACACCGATTTACTTGTTCAAATAAACAGCGCGAGTAAACGCAATACTAACTGCGACGAAAAATCGTTCAAAACGTGTTCACAATTGCTTCCCTTCGTCTTCATTCCATATGTAGATGAACTAGATGGTAAAGTTAACAGCTGTTCCTTCTTCGAACTCGCATATCGAATCCCTGCAAGAACAGTGAAACAACTCAAAAAGTAACAGTACAAACTAATTAATGAACCGACTAAAAAAACTAATTTTACATCTAACATGTTTTCACACATCGGAAATTTTGGAACAGTGGCAGTTTGCTCTTTTAATTACCACACTGCGGATTTGATATATTAGTGACAATAATGAGTAAATGAAACAGCAAACATTGAAAGAATTTGAGATTACTGTTATATTACTATCCACTCGCTACAAGTTATTAAAAAAAGAAATATCTTTCAGTCAATTTTTACTTTGCATACAGATAACACATTTGGCTAGTTTGATCGAAAAGTTTGGTCGTAGGTACAACAAACTGATAGTCGACCTGTAAGTGTATCGCGTTTAGGTCGTAGACAACGACGATGATTACGTTATTGGCCAACTTTCAGTGGTTTGCATGCGATGCTACATCAAAGTTCATCTATGAAAGCGTTAGAACTTTTGGAATGACCTAATGCAACAATTAGTGTCCCGACTGATATCGAATCTAGCAGCCGTAACTGATTAAGAACCCTGATCGACTCTGTGTACTAATATCTGCGTCGAAGTGTCTTCCCTAACCTTAGTTTTTTTTTTTACATTCTAAGCAGTCTTCCTGAATTTTTGTAATTCTCATTAAATATGTAAAAATTGAAAGTGGTGAAAACTTGAAGCAGTTCTTGAAAATTAGTAGACAGCGGAAATTTATGCAATTAATAGAAAATTTCTTTCTGAATTGCGGAGTCAAATAAGAAATTTATTGTCTCTCTTAATACTTTTAATAGGTTGGAAATCCACCAGTATTTTTAAATATATTTTAACACTGGAAGGATTAATCTAATGTTTGTGTTATGTGTGTCAAAAATTAGAAAATTGGTTTTTATTTTCTATATTATGACGCACCTTAACTAAAATTATGAAAAAATTGGAAATAGTGTCGGCGACAATACCTTATTCAATTAATTTCCACGATGGGCGCTCTTAACACTTTACCTACCGGAAGCCTATTAATAGGATTCTCAATAATTGTGCTGTATCAAAAGAAAGCATAGAAATTTTCTTTTACATTGCAATCTTAAATGAAATAAGTAGATGACGTTATTGAGGATGACTTTGTTAGTTCACAATCAAAATTGCTGTTACTATTGAAAGTTCCATTAAAAAGTTTTTAGCCATGTACCAGATTTTTCTTTTTCTAGATTTTCATATTTCACGACCACAGCTTGCAACTAACGAATCAGAAAAAATTCTAGAATTTGTCTTGATAACTTATCGAACGATGACATCGAATTTGATTAAATCTCTCGCATTGATGCACGATCAGGGTGCATAGAAATACTCCAACAATCGAGGCTCGAGTGAAAATTTACCTTTCACTTAATGAAAAATCGTTCCTTAATGAAGATTCTGTCCTGACAAAAGTTTCGCCGTATTTGCGTAGCGTTCATTTTTCCGCGATATCGGCCGGGGTTGCTCTCTCTCTCTCTCCACCCCTTTTATCCACCGTTAAGCGGAGGAGAATCTCCGGTCGGTGGATAATGGAATTTTCTAAGATAAACTTTAAGCCGTTCCACGCGTTTTCGCTGTGCAGATTTAATAGCGTTCGATCGGACGCATCTCAGACGCCGCGCGGCGCACCGCGGAAAATTGTGTACCCCTTGATGGAAATTCTTCGTATCGTTGCACGCCGTTCAAGTCCTTGTACCTTGTGTCCTATAGCCCAGGCAAAGAACTCTCGGATCAGAGCGGGAAATGAAGGTTGTAGAAAATAGCTGCAAATTTTAAGTGCTTTGATCTGTTGCCCTTTGCCTGGCTCCCACAAAAGACCAGCCGAGATAAACGGAGCTCCGGAGAAACGATCAAGGATCGTTGGAAAGTTGCGAAAAGAGGATGCCAGTCGTCGTCGCTTTTAGGAATGATCACTGAAAACCAGGAATCTTTCATAAATTCCGTTCCGCTGTAACGAAGCCATTTACGCGTTCGAAATAATCAAGAATCGAGATTAATGAGCTGGACCGACTAACTCTCACCTCGTTCTTTTAATCCGCTGACGCTCTAGCGAAATATCGGCTTAACTCTTCACTGCATGATTATTTTAATTGGGATGAAAAAATTGAAAGAAGGTCAGTGGTCGTGTTTTATTTAAGGGATAAATATTGAAAAAATATTCAAAAAACATTTTCAGATAAATAAACATAGTAAGAAAACACATTATTAGTTTACACTGTATTAGATATGATACACTATGCAGCGAAGGGCTAATAATAAAGTTGACAAATGGAACATTTCCATCGATTCTCAAGGAATACTATCTGTGATATGTGTCAAATATTTGTTTATTGTTTCAAGCGAAGCATTTATTGATACTCTGATATCTCAACACATACGTATGCTTTAAAAACTGTAATTTATGAGGGAGAACATGAAACGACTTCAAACGAGCATAGCTTAATGAAATTTAAAATAATTGCGAAGAGGATGGTAATGGACTTGGTACACATCTTCTATATTTAAAATGTGATTAATATTTATTTTATGTAATCACTAGACAGCGGATTATATGCATTTGTGACGAAAATGAGTGGGTGTAATTTAAAACAGTGAAAACATTAGAAGAATTTTAAAATACTATCATATTATCTATGATTTTCCATTTTCTTCTTCTTATATATAAATAAAAATTAAATGCTGTTCAATTTGGCTAATTTTTTGTAAAAAATCTTCGTAATAGTCCGAACAAGGTTTTTAGAGAAGGAAAAATTGGGAAAGTAGCCCGGATAAATGGAAAATTCGAGGATAAAAATGGAAGTGCTTTTTTATGGGATTTTTCTCATTTTTACTTTGCTTACACATTTCCAATAGTGTTTCACAAATTCACAAAACGCTCACAAACAAATTTACTGAAATTTGGTCAGGACAACGTCCGTCGGGTCAGCTGGTAAGGATTAAATTCTTGATCAATTTTGTTTTAATCACGATCACATTTTGAAAATATTCAATTCCAGAAAACTATGTAGACCGCGGATTATTATGCGACATAAAAGTTGTCTGCCTTCATTGCAGGAGCTACGTAGACGTTGATTTCTTTTCTGAATAATTGGAATCGGTTGGAAACAAACCAACAGCATTAGTGTAACGTGTAATCTTGAAACCTCCAAACAATAGTTAACTTGAAAGTGTTCATAAAATAGAATGCCTTCACTAATTAGAGCACACGGCAGACGTGGACGAAATATTGTGTGCAACAGTTTCTGTGGAACGTATATATGAGACTTATGGGTCGGTTCAAGGAAGCGTGTTCGAAATATTAAAACCCTTAGCACTGAAACGGTGAATCTGAGAGAGTATCCACTAAAAATTGCTGTACCATTATTCAAAATATAGTTTACATTAATAAATATTTCCTTGCGTCGATCGTAGATTTGTTAATAACAAATACTTTAATGGATGGGCGAAACGCTCACAACAACCACAAATATGTCAATGCAAACGTGAATGTCAAGACAGATTGGATTTGAAACTGTGAAGGTTCTCATGTCATAAATTTGACAATTGCAAAGATAAGTAATAGAAAATGATACTTATGAAAATGTAGATCAAACAAAAATTCCAAACAGTGTTTTTAGTGGTAGAAGTTACATATCTGCCACCATGGTTTAAAGTTGGTTTTCGTGTAACTCTCAATATTTGTTTTAAATGTTTGTCCACTTTTGATACAACATACGCAAAAATATCTCTTTGAAAAAGATCCACATCGGGATCGAAACCGTAGAAACATGATTTAATAATTGCACATTTGTTGTTTTTTTCTATTATTAACGAACCTGGCGCCGATATCATCAAATTTATTATAAGTGTTTTTAAAATAACAATTGATCGAACCAGTGCGCCGATAACATTACAGTATTTGTTATAGTATACATTGTTAAATAAATCGATATCTAATCAATTACCAAACATTTAGGTATTGAATGAAGTATCGTACCAATTCCATATCCATAAAATTACAAAAATCACATAGTAATATAAATATTCTAGTACAAAGAGCAAAGTGCAAGGGTTTAAAAAATAAAAAAATACGGCCGTCAGGTGTCGCTAGTAATTTCTAATACAGTATCCTCTAGATCAGGAGTTTACGTAAACATCGAGTTGCTCGGTCATTTAAAACTCGCGTTCAAGTGTAAACCGTTTCACCGTGTAGATCGCGGGAAGGGGGATGGGGACAAAGTGTGTATTTAAAAGTTGAGCGCTGGCGCAAGTACGAAAAACGAAGAGGAGAAGAAACGTAGTTTAACTTTGTGGCATCGCGGGTGATCAGCGGAGCGGCAAGTTCGAACTCGAACAAAATCCGTCGAACGTGAGCCAGCCGTTACCTATCGGCGGTTCTTCGACGGCTGTGTTCGTCGGATTCGTTGACTCATGACGTCTAATTTATTTATCGCGGTAACCGCGTGGGCCGAAGTTAATTCCTTTAAACCGATACGCGCGTCCGACGTTTGATGTATCGCCGCGGTGACGTCGTTGACATTTTATGTATGCATTCTTGGATGTTGATGGGATCCCCTTCGAGTAGGGGTAGGGGGACGAAGAGAAGAATAGGGTGGGGAGATAAAAAAAGCAGACGTGTGCTTGATAATATTTAAATTTCCGACGAGAACCATTAGGACCTGCCACAACACGCCTCAATTCCGAACGGTTCCATAGATCGTTACACCCGAGGCGTTCGTTCCGACAATTCCGTGTTCACGCTTGAATTACATGTTATCGATTTTATGTAACGACTGCACCGGTGAATTGTCGATAAAGTGTGTGGGCTCCGCTTCGCCCTAGACTCGATTTAACTGTTACAAATTTGTTCACTCGCACACGTGTGTGCGTGTGCACACCGCCGCACATCGTACGGCCCTGGTCCTTACTGTTTCAGATGCACGACGCTATAAACAGCATGATCGTTTTGCTACTGCAGTTACTGAAGTAGTCAATGGAATGGGTTAAGGGGTTAGGACACGGTAACGAGCGGGGAAAGATTTTTAAACGATTGATTTCTTTTTGTCTGTGTTGCAAAATGTATTTCTTTGAAATGTCACACTATTATTGAAGCATGATTCGTAGATTTGAAATGTGAAGCGAGAAGGGGTGAAATGTTATTCTAGGATCTTTTGTGCAACTATGTCTGAGGAGTGTATGAGGGTTAAACAACAGTACAGAAGAAAGGGATGACGACTATAGAAAAATACTTGCCATATTTAAAAAAGAATTTGTTTCATATTTTTATATATAAAAATTCATTTGTTTACATCAGTTTTTAGGAATTTGTTGCAAAGACGCCAGTGCGCTAATCTTTTAAGCGTTTGGAAAGGAAATTGTCCATATCGCTTCAGTTTGTCGCAATTTGAGCAGAAAATTTTTACTCTGCATAAAGATCCGCTGTCTAACGATCAATGTAAGATTGATCATAGCTTCAAGAAAAGATGTCATTCCAATCTAAATCTCAGTGGGAAAAGTGATGATTTTAACAATTTAAACGACTCTGGGAAGCTTGAATAATTTTTTTCTACCATTCATTTTGCAGCAACCCTACGAAGAGAGATCTACTCCTTGCAATATCCTCCCGAAAGTTAATCTACGATCTTTTGTCACAGTTTTACCGCACCCCGAATGAAAAGTATGCCGCAGGCATTAGGATAACCCAGAAAAATTCCATTGAATTTGTAAAATTCCATATAAAGAGAAGCTACTTCAGTTTCTCACTCCGGTTTCTAACAGAAAAAGCAGAAAACCTGAATCCGGAGGCGTGAAAACGGAGATTTCGCCGTTTAAAATGAGCGCAGATGGAATGTTATAATCTTTCTTTTTACACAGAGTTACAGAGGTTCAAAGACCGGCAATTTTCCCCACTGGTATTTTAATGAAGTTTACAAAGACTGGAGTCAAATAGAAGTTCCCTTCCTCGGTCAATAATTCAAATTCATATTATCATTGCAGTTTAATTATTAAAACAATATTAATTGTATCGTACGTGTCAATATTTGCTTTAATCGTCGCCATTCTCTCGTGTATTCAAAGGCGTAACATTTTTATGTGCTAAACCTTTGATGCCGGAGAATTAATAAAATAACACTTTCGATCATTATTCGAAATAAAAGATTCTCCTTCAGAAAATACTGCATAAAATTCCGCAATGGAATTTCATTCTTGCCAGTTTCACTCGGGCTGTCTGTTTAAAATTTTCACTCTTTACATTAGCGACATTTTGTTCAATGTCCGGTGCTGTTTGCAATTTCCTGGTCTGTTGTGAGTTCCATTGAAATCTTCATTTTTCTTCGCAATGTCTTCGTTCCAGCATCGTTGCAACGCGAGATCGTAGCATTTCTGAAATTCCAGTAGTAACAGATTGCACTGGTCGGTCAAGGATCTCGAAGACGGTGGAACCTCTCGATACGAACGTGTGGATTATCTCTCGAGAGTAATTTTCAGCCTTGACGTCATCCGTACATTTTCCTGTCACTAAGTCAGCTTCTTTATCGTCCCGCAAACGAACAATAATAATTAAAGTATCCATTATTCAGTAGTTTATTACCGTCAGCTTATCCAGTTTACGCCAAACAGATGTTTTCAGTAATATCTACTGTATTATTTCTGAGTTATAAATTATTATAATTGATATCTGTAATATTATCACCTTGCATATCGTTTTAGCTCTTCCTTTCATGTTTAGACCTTTAATTTCTCCATTGAAAACTTCATCGCTTTAAAACCTTACTAGCTGTTGATAATAGAAAAACATGTTAACTCATTTTTCATTGTACAGGGTAATGATGCAGTCTCTCAAGTTTCATATTACCAATTCTGCATCGCGTAAAAGATAGAAACAATATTATAAAACTAGATAGACCTGTTTGAAACATAGTATCTAATGATTTGCAAATTAATTACTAGACTGTGGATTCTTTAATGATAAATTGAAAATAATACATGGACACCCTCGGACGGTTTTAATTTCTTCACTGTTTTAAATTGCATCAACTGTACTGTAAACGCATTAAAACCAGATGGTCTATTAATTACATTTACAACGAAAATTCAAGACGAGTGAAATGAAAGCATTATTTGACTCGAAGTGGCAATTAAATTTGTTCTTATGATTATATTTCTCGGCCTTCGGTGGTTCAGAACACACGACTATGTTTTAAAGAAAATTTTCGTTGAAATCGTGTTGTAGAAACGGTGAAAAAAAGTAATTTCCGGTAAGAGGGAAGTTCGAGAAAATTTGAAAGTGGCGATAATTCATGGGTTGTAGAGACACGAAAGTTTCGGGGCATGAATTATAATTATGGCTGGTGTAAATACTGCCTAAAGATGCAGCACCTGCCGGGATGACAGCAGTTTGCGGCTCGCCGAAGAACCATGTTGCACTACGAACGTTTTAGCGTTCGCTCGTATATTCGATAGTAAAATTTGTTTACACTTTGGGAATACAGATGACGTATGGTCGAATCGCAGCGTTGCGAACCTTTATCGGTGTTCACACGTCCGTGTTCTGGGGAAGAGATTGCTGTTCATTAAATTATCCCCGTGACGTGCACGATTCTATAAATTTTACAACGAGAAACGGAGGATTTTCTTTCCTCGTCGTTCGCCAGCTGGAAACCATGTATACTTCAGACTTGATTTAGTGTGGATCCCATTATTGTCAAAATAATACTGCATTAAAATTGGTGTTGGACCGAAAGCTTATTATAACCAATTAGTTTTCATTGCGTTTCTGCGAAGGCAACGGAATTGCAGTAATAAATGGTAGACTGTAATGTCTCGATATATGTGAAAACCGAAATGTCGCTTATATCGTGTAAGTACAAACACTTGAACGAAATCAGCGACGAACCTTCTGGTTTTTAATGATTTTATTTATGCAATCTTTACTGATGTATTTGCGACAGTTTTCTGGTCAAAATTATATATAACACGGCATAAGTTGGATCATATTTGTTCGACTTATTCGTTCGTTAAAATACGACAGAATTTTCACTCCATTTGAATAATACACTTTAAAAAATTTCCGAATCTAAAACTGAAAATAGAACAAGCAGTATTTCGCCATTATGTAATCAACAATACCTAACATCTGCAGTATCCGAACACATGCCATGCAGTTTTCTGCAAGCCTCGTAAATCATAAACTACGATCCATAAAAACGTCTACGTCGAATGAAATTCATACGGTTTAATTAGAAGTGATTAATACCGTGACGGTATTATTTCCACGCGAGAATGGTTCTGCATATCATCGCAACAAACGGATGCACAAAAGGTGTTGCATTATGTCTGAAATTAATGTATATTTAACTAATATTGATGGTTATATCAGTTCTAATAATTACTATTATATATAAATATATTTAACTTGATGCTGGGCAGTACTGTTCAAATCTGACAAGTTTTTGAACATAATTACTCTAAATGATTAAAATTGTCCCCTCTTTTTAACTTCAACAAATATTATTACTTAACCTTATCGGTAAAAATATATAAAATCAAACTTTCTATTGACGCTTAAAAACTGTTGAAATTTTTCAGTAAATTCTGTGCTTTCTACGTTAAAGCGAACAGTAAGGAATACGCAATAAAAAACACGAATTTAACTATCAGTTCTAATAATGACTAATATATATAAATATATTTAACTTGATGATGGGCAGTACTGTTCATAGTATAGTTAATCAAACAAGTTTTTGTACATAATTATTCTAAATGATTAAAATTGTCCCCTCTTTTTAACTTCAACAAATATTATTACTTAACCTTATCGGTAATAATATATAAAATCAAACTTTCTATTGACGCTTAAAAACTGTTGAAATTTTTCAGTAAATTCTGTGCTTTCTACGGTAAAGCGAACAGTAAGGACTACGCAATAAACAAACACGAATTTAACTATCAGTTCTAATAATGACTATAATATATAAATATATTTAACTTGATGCTGGGCAGTACTATTCATAGTATAGTTAATCAAACAAGTTTTTGTACATAATTATTCTAAATTATTAAAATTGTCCCCTCTTTTTAACTTCAACAAATATTATTCATTAAACCTTATCGGTACAAATATATAAAATCAAACTTTCTATTGACGATTGAAACTTGTTGAAATTTTTCAGTAACATTCTACGTTAAAGCGAAAAGTAGAGACTATGCAATAAACAAACACGGAGAAAGAAAGAAATGTAATGAAATCGTATGAGAGCAACTAGGTATGTAGTAACCTACTCGTTCAATCGCGGCTCCAGGCGATAGTGCGCTCCAGAGAGAATTCTACAATAGTCACCGACGAACAGGATTTCGTTGAATTTACCTTCTTAATATTTTAGCGGATATGTATATGGCCGGGATCTCGAGTTGAATGTTTGTTGTTCGTTGAACATTTATCGTACGAATTAGACGCTTAACACAAGCAGCGGGAACAGTGGCGCACGGTTCGCTTATTGTCGCAGGAAACACCGTTACTCGACTTTAATCTTCTGTCGTACGACATTTTTATTGTCACACATTCTCACGACATTCTCACGTTTTGTATCTTTAAGAACGCCATTTATCATTTCCACTGTTATCTTGCTTGCAAGTAACCCGCGGCTTTAACATTCTTTGCAACCGAAGTGTACCTTGTTGAGCAGTTCAGTATTTGTTACATCGGATAATCGTAACTTGTAGAATGCTCGAAGTCTATGGCACATAGTTTCCTCGTTGAAAACGTTTAAAAACTGCACAATTTTCTGAAAATTGAACCAAATTCGTCGACACTTTTTTAAGAGTTGAAAGAACTAGTCTACTAAATAATAGGTAAAATTTTGAAAAATACGTTAGAATTGCAAAGAAAATAGTAAAACTTTAATTAACATCTTCCTTAATAGATTGAAAAAATCATGTAACAATACTTGTAGCTTCTTCCAATGTTTTCGCCGTCTCAAGTTACACTTCCTCACTTTTGATTCATAAAATCCGCAGTGGAATTGTTATTTACCTCTGTAATAGATGTCTAGGAGGACTTTTCTGAAGGTTTTAAACATGAAAGTTGATTTCTCGATTCTTGTCCGCCGTTCCTTTTCCGCGTCGCGATTTGTCACCGTCTGGGAGATCTTAATAAAATTCTAATGCGCTGTCAGCTGGAGGCGGACGCAAGAAACGGATAATACCGTTCCAATGCAGTTTCATTTATTCCCCCGAGGGAGAAAATGGCGAAGAAAGGGATCCTAACCGCGGGCTCTCTCTCTCTCGACTGTTCGGTCGTCGCGCGGAATCGCGTGGTGAAACCCCTGCTTTTCTATTTGGTTTATATCGCACGACAGATTTAAAGGAACTCGGAGCACGGCGCTTTTAGCAAATCGGATGTATGTGAGCTCGAGACAAACGTAAGCAACGCTGTTGGAACTGCTTTGCCCGCGAACCATTCCAGTTACAAGGGAACAGTTAAGTTATTCAAATAAGTCGGTCTCGTCGGCGACGAATCCTCCGGTCTCGACAGCGAGAATGATGGGAATTCATTTGTCTTATTATAAAGCGAGGAAAAGATTTGCATTCCGTTTAACTTCTGTATCATTCCGTAGCTTGCTCCGGTCGGCCGGGAGAAATTAAAAACTCTTAACGAGAAAAGTAAAAGGGTGGCCTCCAACTGGAAAATTAATTAGTGTCGACGTTGCAGATAGTCGAGCTTCAAATTCCAACGAGTTTTTCGCGTTACTCGATTTTCATTCCTTCGCTTGCTTAATTATCCGATGCCGTGTTAGTCGAACCGGATACATTACCGTTACGAATAACAGGATTTTTGAATGATTAAGTATATTGATTAACCCTTTGCACTCCATTGTCGAGCGTTACTCGTTCTGTATGCACTTGGTTCTTCCATTGCTTATTTAGTTGTCTTAGTTTACAGTTAAAAACAAATATAAGTACCACAAATACAAATTACAACGGAATTTGAGAGAGAGCTATATTTAATATAATCAGTAAACGAAATTCTTTAAAATAAGTAGCAGTCAAGGAACTGTCCTTGGAAGAGAAATAAAACACTTAACTAAAGTAAAAAGTTGTATTGGCAATATAATTGAAAAATAATTTGGAGTGCAAAGGTTAAATATATTCTCAAAATTGTTGTATTCGTGTCAAAGGTGTTTAGAATCACCCTAGAATTCGCCCCTTTCTTTTTTGAAGTGAAATAAAACACTTAACTATAGTAACAAGTAGTATTGGCAACAAAATTGAAAAATAATTTGGAGTGCAAGGGTTAAATATATTCTCAAAATTATTGTATTCGTGTCAAAGGTGTTTAGAATCACCCTAGAATTCGCCCCTTTCTTTTTTGAAGTCAAATAAAACACTTAACTAAAGTAAAAAGTTCTATTGGCAACAAAATTGAAAAATAATTTGGAGTGCAAGAGTTAAATATATTCTCAAAATTGTTGTATTCGTGTCAAAGATGTTTAGAATCACCCTAGTATTCGCCCCTTTCTTTTTTGAAGTGAAATAAAACACTTAACTAAAGTAAAAAGTTCTATTGGCAACAAAATTGAAAATTAATTTTGAGTGCAAGAGTTAAATATATTCTCAAAATTGTTGTATTCGTGTCAAAGGTGTTTAGAATTTTCTTTTCCCTACACCCTTTCCATAATTAACTAAGCAAATTAGAAGAGTGATCAGCATCAGACATCTCGACTTGTCAATGTTGACGGCATTAAAAAAATTACTTCGGTTTGGCGGATTGTTCGAGGTTGTCCGGTGGGCGTTAATGTCGTAATATAATTTTTTAGCGGCCGCGGAAACGTAGTTCAGTTAATATAATTGTATAATGTAGAAACAAACGCTATTGGAATCGCGGTTGTGTCGTCGACAAATATTTACGAGACTCGGCGGGCAGCCGGACGCGGACACACGTATCAATACGAAAATATTTACGCATTAGCTTGATCAAAACAGAGTGGAGAAAAAAAAGAATGTCGGCGGCGGCGGCGGCGGCTACATTTCAAAAGCCACGAAGTTAGGGGAACCTCGCATGCGGTGTGACACGACGTCGGAAATACTTCGTACAAGCAACGAATCTGCCGGGTGAAATAAATATCCGGAGGCGGACAAGAACAAAAATAGGATCCCTATAGAGCAGTGAATAGACCTTTTGGCCCGGACAGACTATATCCGGCTTCGAATTCTTCCATCGACAATATTTTCCCCCCGTTTTTACCGTGAATTCCGCGGATAAAGCCTCGGCAAATATTGTCTGCCGATTTCTCACCGAACCACGTACGTTCGTGAATAAACGATGTACGACCGAGTGCATTATTTTGTGAAAATATTTCCAGGATAATTGCCCCGCGAAAAAGCCACTCGCCGTTTTACCCGATAATGGCACATTCCGAGTCGCGGCACAAATGTTTCACCTGAATTCTCATTTTTTTTTTAGCTGACAATTCATACTTTTAGCTACTCGTTGTGTATTAGTTTTAATCAGGGGTTGGTACTGATTTTGAGGTAGACTAAAGTCATGATAAAAATGGATAGACCAGTTGCAAAATAATAAAAACATTTAACGATCATAATACTCTCAACTAATTAAAATTCTAAAGAAAAGGAGTAAGTAGCTCCTGCATCTTACAAATTATTTTTCTCTCGTATAAACATTCAACGACTGCGACGAGTCACTGCATAATTCTCGAGACCTCTTTGAAAGCTTAGAGAAAAGCTCCCTTCAGGAATCCAGTATAGTGTCCCTATAACTGCAGTGTCTATTAATTCTTCGTAAATTTGCAAAATGAGCATTTTCTACCGAATTTGCAGCAAACTGTAGTGAAATGGAAATTTATAATTCTTGGAAATAATATAAGTTACACTTATTCGTTTTTGTCATAAATTAATAAAATGCCTTGTATAATTATACCATCAGTATACAAAAAAAAAAAAACGAAACGAGAAAATCCTTCGAACAAACGGATAATTAATGTTCAGTATTGTGTTGTCGAGGTGCATGGAAAAATGAGCGGGAGAATGACGTGACTCGTACGAAACGCTGTTGATGTAATATTTGTGATTCACGGGGCGATTGCGTTATTACCGGGATAATTAAACATAATTTCGCAGGTCTGAAGCTCGACGGTGGTGCACGCGTCGCACCATTTTGTGACACGAGCCGCTAATGAGTGTACGTTTGACAGTAAACGACCTTTCATAAAGCAGGCCTCCTGTTGAAACAGATCAATACGACACGACAAGTTCTACCGGGAACGTCAGATGCCGATTCTGCCCGTGCTCGTATTTACTTCGAAACCGTTGATTTCTGGAGCGTGTTCGTTTTTGTTAGCGTGTCCGCGAGCGGATCCTGGATTTCAATTTTGGGGAACAGTCTCGCCGAACGAAATATTTTGTTTTTCTTTTTTTCGTTTTGTTTCCGCCCCGGTCCTTTGCTGACACCGACGGGACGGTCCGAAGGGATGGAATTTACGATAGCTGCCGTTTGGATCTTTACGCGAGTTCACAGTTTTCCACTGGAATTTGTGAAATAGGAAATACGACATAATTTTCGTTACGTCTCGCCGTGTTCGTGAAAATATTGGGTAACTGTACCGATTACTGCGGTAATATGCTTCTGTAAATTAAAAAGCTAAATGTAAACTCCTTTCTCGATTCTTCTTCCTTTTTATCACGCTTATTTTTTTTTCTTAGTCTTTTTTTAGTCTTAGTCTTAAAAGAAATTTACCAAGCTAATATTAGCTTGTCGTGTTGTATCAAATCTTGTAATCGAATTCTAAACCACTTTCCGATGAACTAGAGACTTGAAGCTTTAATCATAACTCAGAACTGGATGACAATGCAATATTAAAAAAATATTTTTTTTAAAACTATGCGTTTAGGAGATAAAAGAAATGTCAGCAGTAGTAAAGACTATGATTTTCTCCTTTTTAGTGCATTTTAATATAAGCGTGGTTTTTAAAAAGTTTTTTATTTGTTCAATCCTCATTCTTTTTATGATTCTCAAGTTTTCAGTGATATAAGTAGATATTTTCGTGCAATTCACTTTTATTTGTTCCGATTGTATTACTGTTCGTTTCATTACTTCTGAAAACATTCATTTCGTACGTATTTTAATGTGATTGGGAAAAAATGCCTTAGTAATAGGTACATTTACCCTACTTTTACTGGTTTATTAATAATCCTTGACGAAATGAACGTGAGAAGGACGATGCCAACAATTTGACCAGGCTATTGCGGGCTACTATGGTTCCTGTTTGAGGATCATGCATATTTAATACCACTTCGGTTGCCTTGACTCTCTTGATGGCTTTGCCAAGGTTGGCCTGTCGTTTTAGACACTTATTATTACATGTTACATGTGATAACGAGGTGTATGAATATTTGTACTCTGAATCCTGCATCGTGCCAGTTTTCGGTATTATTCACATAGTACAACCTCGTTCATCCGAACACAATATTAAGGATAAATATTGTTTATATTCATTCGTACATAAATCTATGTATTATCATTTCAGTCAAAATTGAATTCGTACATTTAACTGCATCTCGTTGAAAATTGCATTTTGTACCTTTGCATACGTTCGGTCACATTTCTAAGAAAAATTCGTAGCACCATGAAATACAGGGTGCAGAAAAAATTTCCTTATAACACTGAATCACGGTCGAACAGACCGTAAAATTTTTGCAGCCCTAAATCGTTTAGTTTTCCCGCGATAAATTCGTAAAAATGACCGAGTTTTTGTGTGACGTGATATATAGGAGGTTAAGGGCTGTGCCGCCATTTTCGAATGGCTCGTGCGATCCCGTCGAGGATTATTTCGTGAATAAACGTTTGCGCGTTACACGCGTGGCGAAGGGGTTTGATTTAATTCGAAATCGTGTGTACGTTCAGGAAACTCGCCGGACATTTTCATTGACTAAGGACGCTCCCTTTGTAATATTATATTCGAGGGTGTCGCGTCGAAAGTTGTTCAAACCTGTCCCCGTAAGCGTGCTGAAACTAACTGAAAGTTCTGTCTTCGTTTTCAGCTTGGATGGTTTGTGTGTAAAGGGAAATTCGATTCCCGTCCTGTAAACCGAGATCATTTATAACAGCGCCGAGCCATTGACAAAGATTGTTCAATAATTTACCGAGAAGGCGGTGCCCCAAACTTTGTAGGCTCGGCTCACACCTCCGCACAGTGCTACCTATCGAGGTACTAGTTGGATAAAACGTTCTTTATGAATACTAATACAAAGAGTGCAGACATTGAAAATATTAACTGTACACATTTCTATACTAATAAGTCTATACTAATAAGTATAATAAGTCTATACTAAAATTCGCTGTTTATCGATTAGACTAACATATTTAACCCTTCACTGCATGGTTTTTTTTTTATTGGGATGAAAAAATTGCAAGGAGGTCAGTTTTTGTGTTTTATTTAAGGGAAAAATATTGAAAAACAAATTAAACAACATTTTCAGAAGAATAAACATAGTAAGAAAACACATTATTTGTTTGCTATATACTAGATTTGTTAACTGTATCAGATATGATACACTATGCAGCGAAGGGTTAATAGTGTGAACAATTTTTTGAATAATGGTTCAGCAATTTTTGGTGCTATAAGGGTTTCAAATTGAAATATCTGCTAAACTAATCATTTCCCGATATGGGTCAATAATAATTCGTTATAGAGAATAAGAAACTGCATCGATTGGCGCATAGAAAAATATACGGCTCCATTAAAAAAATCAAATTTGACCAGTCATAAAGAAGTCATGTACACTATACTTTGGTACACTTCCACTATTCTTGTACAAGGGATAAAAGTTATTCGACGTGATGAAGTTAGGTGTTCGACGTGATCAAGTTAGACGCCACACCCGGTATATACTTGATGGTTGTAAAAGGTATCAATCTCAATTTTCCTAGGTTCGCTATTTACACAGATCGTCAAAGAAAACAATTACAAGATAAGAGCGGCGTAAAAATATTTCTCCTGTGTAATAAATCTTCTGGAACGTCAGAAGTTCAACTGAAAGGAGATGAAGGGGTGCGCGAACCGACCGGTAATTAAATAAAACGACCGACGTCGGTGGAAGAGGCAATTCGGGAAGATTTATCGGAAAATAGGATTGTCGGGTTCATCTCGATCGGGGATTACACGGATTTCTAACCTTAGAATCGAGAATGCTAACAGTTTTCTTCGTTTTATCGTTTATGACCTCGTGATCGCTACAACCGAATAAACATAATCGACAGGGGTTGTCTCCAACCACCCATCTCTTATTAAAATAACAGGGAATCGTATAGTGTCTTCCATCAAGAAGTTTCATTTTAAAATATCAAGAAAATACTATTCTTTTGCAATTACTGTTTGCTCGCGGGTCTGACTATTTCCGATTGATTCTACTTAATCCCACAATATTGTAGGATTTAAGTCGTCGACAGAATAATACGGTTTTAAACACAAAATAATTTAATACGTAACTTGAAATATAATGAATTAAATGAAATACAATTAATTAAATTATCCCGTCTGAATCTCCGTCTGAGATTACACACGTCTTTTCGTTTTCACGCGTCGTACCAGAATAACAAAAATCGTATAATATAATATGTGTTAGGTATTTGAAAAGAATAATGCACTTTTTTGTTAATAATCTCTGAGGATTTAAAAGAAATATATTTTACTTTTCTATCAGTGTTTCCTTACAATCTTTCATTGTACAAATCTTCTGATTTTGTTATTCCTTTTTAAACTTAACTATTCATGAACACGTTGCTTCTCCATTTTTCTTACATACACCTTTTTCTGGTTGAAATGCAACTACGCACATGCGTTCTCATACCTCATTCGCTCATCATCATCCATACCAACTTAGAGATAGTTAAATGTCTTACGCTGCCAACCCAGCAAATACTAGATGTTTTTCACAATATGAATAACGCAATCGATAAACATAATAACAAATATCGAATCGTCGCGTCGTTACAGTTACTCACGACGCGACATTCGGCAGAATTCTCGCGGCTCAGAGATGACATCTCATCCCTACAATATTTTCTTCTTTTCCTTTGCATCTTAACTTTATGATCACTTAAATACTCTGACAGACTAGCGTATTACTTGAATCAATGATCCATTACGTTCAATCATACAACTTCTTCGTAGACGTCCACGAAATGGAGTACACTTACACCAATTGAACAATTGCAAATCGTTTGTAATCTACAGTGCAGTCCTTTGAACATTTTCACTTTAAACATTTGAAACGTATCGCAAATACATACAGATAGATAGAACTTTTTATTTCCGTAGCAGACAACACTATGAATATTTGTCTCTCTACACCATAAACAACATTGTGCTTTTATACGACAGATCGTGAGAAAACTCATTGCCTAAACACCGTTTGACGACATCAGCGCGACAATTCTAGAAAAATCACAGGGATTCGATTCGAGATCCGAAGAGAGATTGCAATTAGTTCGATAATTACGAGACGTCGAAATAAAATGGGAGAGAAAAGGGGCGGGAAAATTGAGGGGTGGGAGAGGGAAGGAAAAATCGTGGGACATCCAGTCGCGGACGGGAAACGCAATTACGTGACGATATCCGAGAGAAAGCTGTAGAAGTAGAGGAGAAAATGAAAGAGAAGGTACGTCTGAACCCTCGTCGCACCAAATATTGAAAGGGTGCTCAGGGCACACAGGCTCGATGGTCGATATTGAGGGCAAACGATTGTTAATACAACACAATTGCTCCGCACACGCGTACTCGAACGTACGCGCTCCTGGATTTATTTATTTTTCCTTCTTTCTGCTTCGTGTTTTTTCCCTCCCCAGGTTTTCCGGAGCAACAGCCGAAACCGATCGCGATTGTTTCGCCGACGGATTGGTATTGGAATTAGAACGTGGATCCAAGCAAATATTTTGCCCTTTTCGTTATGGTCCGTTCGTGAACTCGATCGAGCTCTCGGTGCGCGAAAGTACAAGAGCGATAATTATTCAGCTCGGATCATTCGTGACCTGCCTCCAGGTCGAATCACCTTTCCGTGGTCCGCCAGTCGCTAATTAATACGTGGGAACACGAACGACGCCGTTCCGTCCCGCTTGAAATTAATCATTCCGCGTGTTTCTCGCGCTGTTTCCGAACGCCCACGATGAAACACTCCCTTTTTCCCGAGGCGTTATTACCCGACAAACGCTCTTCTATTTGCCTAGATAGCGCGGCTCGAAATAAACAATTATCTTTCGTTTTCACAAAAATTTCATTTTTGAGTAGGGATTGCAATCCCGCGCCATTTTTAATCCCGCGGGATTGATGTGGGATTTATTTGAATCCTTTATTTCAATCTAATATATGTATATTAATATGTATGTCTTGGATATTTGGTCCCCTCAGGGTTTCAAATCCCGTTCCACACCTCTCACCTTTAACCAGCTCTCCCTATCGCCTATTTCAGCGGGACCTACTTTTTATTAAGGTGGGTTCCGAACCACCTTGGGCACCACAGTTTTTTAAAAAAGCACATTGAATTAATTCAAGAGGTGCCCGGGCGCGGGGATTCGAACTCGAGACCGCCTGGTCGCAGTCGCGCGCCCTATCCACTGACCCACTGTGTGCCCACTATATGTATATTAATAAAGAAACAAATTTTACTTAATGAGATGATCATCATTAATCGTATTAGTCAAAATTTAAATGAAAATAAATCTCTTTTTGGAACTACGATTGAAATATATACATATATGTATACGTGATATACGTATATATTGGGGCTGTAACTTTTCCGAAGCTTCGAATTCTTCGTAGTCTTCGAAGTCTTTAATTAAATTAAATTTAAGTAATTAAATTAAATTTAAAAAATTGGATTCTATTAATTTTTGGGATAATATCAAGAATGTACTTAAAAAATAGTACGTTGCAAACAATACTTTAATTAGTTTTATAAAATTCGATGAAATCGGCTACCGCGGGCTAAATGGAAAGAAAAGCAAGATAGGCTTGGCGCTTGACATGTTAATAAAAAATTTGACAGAATATAAACACGACCATATAGTTATAAGAAATATATTTATTGAACACGTAAATTTAACAAGATTTCATGAACAACTGGATAAAAGGAGGAACACTGGAAAAAACCAAACAGATAGTAACGATTAACGATATCTCGATCGTACATACTATATATGTGTGTGTGTGTGTGTGCGTGTGCGTGCGTGCGTGCGTGTGTGTAATAATATAAAATATATGTATAATATAATAATCTTATACATCTTCGACAAAACATCGAAATAGTTCATCGTGCGCGTCGTTATTTGCTAAATTTTGTTTATACGCATGTCCCGCGGGATTCCGCTTCATCTATTTAAGAAATGCGGGATCAAAAAATGTCGTGGGATCCTGCGGGATTGCGGGATCCCACTTTGCGGGATTGCAATACCTATTTTTCAGAAAATTCAATTTCCAGCATAGCATAATCGAGAAACTCGTAATTCGTTGACAAAACATGCCGATTATCAATAATGATTGCTTTCATCGAACAGTTTCATCGCGAAGAAAGTTTTGTTTGTTTAATTCTACTGTGTCGAATCTAACTGTTAGCAATTTCCTCGACAAGCGTTTCCACATTTATTTTAGAATCCACATATGTAGTACACTTTACAGGAACATGTTCTTTTTTGGAAAATTACTAGTTTTTATTTAGTTTCGTTAAAGTATATAATTGAAAGAATTAATAGAAGGTACAGCATCGGTTTCGAGATGAGAATTCATAGTTCATAATTGAGATCCATCCATTTCGCGTTCCAACAGGTTCGAAATTGTAATAACGATTACAATGCTCAGAATGATTGTACTTCGTTAACGAATGTTGGTTACGGACACTTGATACAAGTGCCAGGTGCGTGATAAAATACCACGTAACCTGTAACATCGTGATGTTAAGTTACGGCGGGAGTTGGATAGATAATGATTGCACATTATCGACGTACTTACCCTTAATGATTGTGACATTATGTGGGTACGAACGCAGCCGTTAGCGTTCCGTTAAATTGGAATGTACTTGCAAGACTGTTACTAACATTATTCCTGTAATCCTGGTTATACATGTTTGTTTTATTACTATTGATTTCGGAGAACTCTAGAGACACGTAATGAACACTTTATATTGAGCATTATTTCCTAAAGATTGTTTGTTAAAGAAACATACCTAAGATAATTCATATAAAATTTTTAATACACGTAAGTTAATGATTTTTATCGTGTAATTAGAGTAATATATTCGATTATGAACCGTATTTTATGTAAAAATAGATTACGCATTATCAGTATCAATTGAATGATGATTAATAATAATATGATGTAGTTTTCGACTAATTCTACTTAAATCAATGGAATTTGTTAGTTTATTCTCTCTGTAATTAGTAAATATTGTCATTCACTTAAATATTATGAGGGGGTATATTAGTTATATTAGTTATTTAGTTAGTTATTATATTAGTGTATACTATGTAGTTAGATCGATACGGGGTCCATTGTTTCCAGCCATGCATATAGTTTATTTCAATAAAAAATTTGCACAAGCTTGTAATTTCACGTGGAAATATAAATTCAAATACTCTTGTAATTTTATACGGCCTGTTAGTTCATTCGTCTGACTATGTTCGACTGATTCTACTTAATTCCACAGTATTTCTCTCAGATGTGACGCGATATATGAAGCAAAGTTTATTAGTTTAAAGTGTGATGCAAAAATGGGTGAGAAAATATCATCGAAACTTTTATGCAACTATTTCTGAGGAGTTAAACTTAGTTACTTTATTACAGGTTTTTTTCGATAACTTTATTGGACCGATAGGATAGAGATTGTCTTGTTACAGGAGACATTGTCAAACGAGATGATTCAAATCTTGTTTGTCGGAATTACAACCGCAGCTTTGACAAATGATCGACAATTTGTTAGTTTATTTTCTCTGTAATTAGTAAATATTGTCATCACTTAAATATTATGAGGGGGTGGTGTATATTAGTTAGATCGATAAGGGGTCCATTGTTTCCAGCCATGCATATAGTTTATTTCAATAAAAATTTGCACAAGCTTGTGATTTCACGTGGAAATATAAATTCAAGTATTCCTGTCATTTTATACGGCCTGTTAGTTCATTCGTCTGACTATGTTCGTCTGATTCTACTTAATCCCACAATATTTTCTCCCTTTCACTTATCATTGAAATAGTTTGACAGGGTAGGGTATTGCTTCAATAAACAATCTCTTATGTTCATCGTACAACTTTTTCGTGAACATCCGCCGAATGGCGTGGACTTACATCATTGTACAATTGCAAATCATTTGTAATCTACAGTGCAGTCCTTTGAACATGTTGCAAACGTAATTACAGATTAACCATATTCGGCGGGGAACCGATTGCACAGGAAATTAGTCGTATTATGCGAAACAAGGTTTAACGTGGCAGGTGTGAATTGCCTTGTTCGATTGATAGGTGATTGATCGACACAGCTGTATGCCTGCGGAGTTGACTATGATAACGCAAGACTATTTATTAGTGACACGCCGTAGAATAGGACCGAGTATATTAATTGATCACCGTTCATATTTCGTATCGATTATCGTCATCCTGATTTCCGTTTTGATCACTTTCCATCCTAACGAACAGAAATCTTTCATTCGAAAATTATCCCCTGACCCATTCACCATAAACAGACAACCCAGTATCAATAATGATATAAATAACACAACGACGTTTATCAATAAATAATTTCATTATGTTGTTACAAATATAAATAAAATATATCTTAGAAATCTGATTAATTATAATCATCTATCCGTATTTGAAAAAGTTAAGAAAATAGTGCTATTCTTCAAGATACTGTTTAAACAAACAATGATATTGAAAATCGTTTTCGCACATATATATTTCTGATTAAAAAATATAGAGTTTGTTTATTTTAACCACCCCTCTAGCTCTAACAGTTTCCGAGATATTCGACCTCCAACGTTGAGGGTTGTTTCCACCCTTTCCACGTGGACGATGTCCGATAAAAAAAATGTGTGTCCAATATTTTTCTAAGAACCCCATTTTCCCAAAGTGTCCTTCCCTCGTGGAGGGATGAATTTTGCGTAAGAAGGATCCGTCCTTCGCTAACAGAAATCGTCGCGATTGCTTCCTCTCGAGTAATTCCGTGAACGTTCTGCGCATTTAAGGTAAACAGAAACTTGTGCGAGTATACAGCTCGATCGTCCAAGTCGGTCGAGGACTCTCGCCAATCTCTCGGGCGTCTTTGTTAAGCAATAATTCGCACGTGCGACTCGCCGACGCTCGGTCCCGACGTCTTCGTTTTATTCGGCGTGGAAAGGGAACGCAGGTGGCAGCTATTCGAAGGCATAACGATGCGACAGGTTTTAGCCGTTGTGTTCACGCAGGTGGGAGTTTCTTGGAACGCTGTAGGAAAATCATAAGTAACCGTGCTTCCATGACAGAATCCTTCGCGGCGTAATCGTTCCTCGGTGGCGCATTAACACGGTACTTGCAGGAATCGCGGTACCGCATGCAAAATGCAAGTTCAGGAGGGAGCCCTAGCTCTCGCGCCATCGGATTGCTGTTTCTGTTGGCTCCCTACATAAGCACGCTATCGTCCATGAGCATTTGGACACTTGGATCCTCCTCGGTAAATATGGAACCGTTAGGTTAATATTAGGTCCTAACGGCTGGTGTAAATATTACGTTCTAAACCGAGTCTCTGCGTTTAAGACTCGAATTTATCGACTCGGACCGAATCGATAGCCTTGGCTGATAGTCATTTTGTGCTATGAAAATTGTATAGTGAAGTTGGAACAGTTATTACTAGACTACGGATCTGAAAGTGTTCTCCATTAATTGTCGGTAATATAATAAAAATTGTTTTCATCCCTTAACGACTTTGTCACATTCAAAACAACATTACTGTTTTATATTTCACTTGACATATTTCTTTATAAATGCGTAAATATCTGAAATCTAGGTATTACATCTAAAAAATATAGAGAGCGATATTTTTGAAACCTATTTTACAAAAGTGATCAGAAACAAAAAAAATCGTTCCTTTTATTTTGAAAATAACGTACAAGAACATCTCCGATCACGTACTAACTTTTTAATCGCATTCCTGAACAAATTTTATACTCATTTAAGCAACAAACAATGTTCAAACATTTCATTTTACACAAGGTTTCTCAAAAATAGTTGCATAAAAAAGACTAAAGATAACTATTCACCGATTTTTATTTTACTTTTATTTTGATTTTATTAAATCTTTTTTAAAATAAACTACTTTTATTTTGATTTTGTTCAATCTTTTTTAAAATAAACTACTTTCATTTTGATTTCGTTAAATCAACACATTATGTTTGATTTATAGCGTCACATTTAAAGAAATACATCTCACGACTTAGACATAAAACGAGGAATAATTTTACAGTATGCGAAAATATTGAATGGGTGAATTTTCACCCTGAGGAACGTATGAGGGTTAAAATAATCTTATCCATTTTTCAATCGGAACAAAGAGGATGGTTTTTTGCTCCCTGTGCATTCCTCGTGTTGTCACCGGGTGTATTTCAAAAATTCGCGCAGCTCGGTCAGTTCCAGCTTTCAATTCTCGCAACTCTGGCAGAAGTCGATCTTGTTGCGCGTTGTCCGCTCGAATGGTTTCGCTCTCGCGATGCCGAGTGGTGCTCGGCCGAGTACTGCTTTGGTCCTTACAGTGTATTTTAAAAACGCGTGCTCTCTTCTAAGAGACATCCGACGTATCGTCGAAAAGGGAATGAAGCAGGCTCACGTAGATGAAAGGGATTCGCTCTCCGAGCACGGCTGTTCGTTCTCTTCGTTTCTCTCTCAATGTCGCGAGTGATTCCTCCGCCGTATTGTCTCGAGTTCCGAAGGGAGCAAGAATAACGACGACGGGATGGAAGATGATGACTTTTTGTACTCGTTCCGTTTCAGTGATGACGCCGGTGCGGATTTTTCCACTGGCGCGAGTTCAGTAAATCGAAAATTTCGTGTAGCATTTATTTTTCGTTGGCAACCGCATCTACGTAACACTGCTTTCTTGTATCATAAATCAGTTTCACAATCATGTCTGTTTCATATGTGTGCACGATGTTTACGAAATGTTTATGTACAACCTTTTTGAAAAGATTGAAAAATTCTCCTTTAGTGTTGCAACAGAAGCATAATGGAATTTAATTGTATTTTACTGTAAGGAAATATTTTAAATGCATAAATGTTTACTAGAGATCGGTTATTAATTAAATATTGCTTGTACCATAAATCAGTTTCAGAATCATGTCTGTTTCATATGTTTGCACGATGTTTACGAAATGTTTATGTTCAATCTTTTTGGAAAGATTAAAAAATTCTCCTTTAGTGTTGCCACAGAAGCATAATTCAATTTAATTGTATTTTATTGTAAGGAAATATTTTAAATGTTTAATAGAGATCGGTTATTAATTAAATATTTCTTGTGTCATAAATCAGTTTCAGAATCATGTCTGTTTCATATGTGTGCACGATGTTTACGAAAAGTTTATGTCCAATCTTTTTTGAGTGATTGAAAAATTCTCCTTTAATGTTGCAGCAGAAGCATAATTGAATTTAATTGTATTTTACTTTAAGGAAATATTTTAAATGCATAAATGTTTACTAGAGATCGGTTATTAATTAAATATTTCTTGTACCATAAATCAGTTTCAGAATCATGTCTGTTTCATATGTGTGCACGATGTTTACGAAATGTTTATGTTCAATCTTTTTGGAAAGATTAAAAAATTCTCCTTTAGTGTTGCCACAGAAGCATAATTGAATTTAATTGTATTTTATTGTAAGGAAATATTTTAAATGTTTAGTAGAGATCGGTTATTAATTAAATATTTCTTGTACCATAAATCAGTTTCACAATCATGTCTGTTTCATATGTGTGTACGTAATATTTAAAATGCATAAATGGTACTACTAGTAATCGTGTATTGATGAATTAAACGATAAAATACACACACATGTATAGCAATTTCTTGAAATAATTAGAAGACATGGGACATTTAAAGCCTTCGGGACATCAATTTGCGCAATTAAAATGGGTTTAACCCCCCGTTGGTGGTCAGGGGATTAAAGTATATAATCTGCTTTTAGACGATGAGGTGATCAGCTGGTTTCACTTGCTATTCTGAAACTATAATGGATCCACGTTACCCTCTAATAATTTCTTAAAACTTCAGAATATTAATGACTCTCGTTGTAGCATAAATACTACTGAATGATTCAGATTATTTATCAACTGATCCTCGCCTTTACCTTGTTTTATTTATCTCTGTTTATCTTTTTAGAAGATTTTAAATAGCACTGCAAAAGGACAAAACATGTTTCTGCTTGAAAGAGAATGATGACCTGGATTCAGGTTCATTTTTCATATAGAACTGAATGATACGAATAATGAAATTGGGTAACAAAAATCAACAAGTACTTTTTAATGGATTGGTAATATCAGCGGAATATTTGTTGTATTAAATCGCTATGAATCCATGAACTGGGGTTTTTCGTAAAAATTTCCATCATAAATGTGTGTTCTAAATGATCGCGCCTATCCACGACGTCGATATCTTCTTCCTGTAGCCTAATCGTATTAGGAAACGTCTGTAACTGTCACAGTAGTTCAGGTTAATGCGCAGACAATAGTGATCCGCTTGTCTCGCGACTTAGTCAATGAAATTCCAGATAGCGTTTCGCCGAATCCACCTGGAATTTAGTTACAGCTTGTACGTACACTTGTACGATTGACTGAGTGCTAGTTTAAACAACCGGCGTCACACGCGTAGTACTCGATGCCAATTATCCTGGATAATCGAAGACAATCAGCTGAATTTTCAGTTAATTCGGTAGAAATGTTTAATTTTCCAGTTAAAATAACTCCGAGTGCAAAGATTTAACTAAATCGGACAGGAAAAATTGTACGAGTTACGCAACATTTTGGAATCGACTTTTATCGGACTTTTGGTGGCAAATATCTCACTGTGCGTCGCAGTAAATAGTTGATGCATAGAACAGAGAGAAGTTGGACCTGTAGATGGAAGATAACCAATAGAAGGGGCATTACACTTCGAAGATCGACAGAAACTGCCACAGAAACTTGTTCGACTCTATACGGTTTATCTGTAGTTCGACAAACTCGATTGAAGTGGCCACAGACTTGAGATTCACACTAATGATTTCGAGGCCAGGATACTGTTGATTACTTTCCCCTGATATTGAGAGCTACGATCTCGCAGCGTTCGCTATAGACAACCTCGCACTACCAACAGTTAGCGATAACGTCCGACAATCTTTGGACGGTTCAACAATTTCTATGACATCCAATGTCCGATATACAGAATCTCCAGAAATCATTAATTTACTCTTAGATTGTTACAACATTGAGAGAATTATTTGAATTTCGATATTGTTTTCTGGGAGAAACGGATCGTTTGCGACTTATGTTCCTTTTGCAAATTTGATCCGCGCAAAGAGTAATTTTTACTCAACTTCTATAAATTGGAAATGATTCAGAAAACTTTTATTTTGCATAAAGATGCGTAGTCTAATGGTAACTTATCATTTTGTGAAACCCCGGAATATTGTTAATATTCCTCATTATTTAAAACTTTCATACAAAATCAACTATTTAGTATTTTTAAAGTCCTCGTTCGTGACGATTTAAATAGTTTGCTCTTCAGAAAGGTTAAATGGAGCATCGTATGCTTTGAGCTGGAAAATGTGCAGCAATTAAATCCAATGTATAAATAACCAAAAGCTCTCTATTTGTCCCATAAAGCTATTAGAACATTTGAGAATCGGAGAAGTAGGAATCACGGGAATCGGTCAGCCTTCCCCTTGGGAGTCGTGCTAATCCTTTTTTTCAATTAGCCTGTTCCAATAGGAGATCGGGTTGCAGAGCGAGGCATTGTTTGACGTCCGATTTGTGTCGGTCGGTACAGTCATTCCGAATTGTTCGTCCGGAATCAATTAGTTCGACGATCGCGATATATTCGCGTGCCGAGGGAAAAAAAGGCAAACCGAATCGAAAGCCCAGGTCAAACAAGACGAATGGTCTGCCTCGCCTGTCCCCTATCGCCATTAAGACGCATTTCTCTGCCGGATACTAACAATGTGTCTTCGAGAGCCTTAATCTTTTTAATCCCGTAGGCTTCGGGCTAATGCCGACCCATTTAAGAGTTTCTACGGGGGATGTAATGCGACGCTTTCAATCTACTTCCGGCGTCTCGTACATTAACGGATGATGTGCTTGTATTGCTTAAACAATCGGAATTTTCACAATTTTGATAAAAGAATATATTTATTTCGAACGTACGGCAGAGTAACATTTCCAGTATATTTAGAAATTTTTAGAGAAACTTATCCATTTCTCAAAGCCATAGTAATCTGAAATAAAAAGCAGCCAAAAATATATTTCTTTGAAATACTCAAGGTTTTCCACATTTTTTGTAAAGAGAAATTATATATTTATTTCTATGATTAACGTATGACAGAGTAACATTACAGGTATATTTAGAAATTTTTAGCGAAACTTATCCATTTCTCAAAGCCAAAGTGTCTGAAATAAAAAGCAGCCAAAAATATATTTCTTTGTAATACTCAAGGTTTACCACAATTTTTGTAAAGAAAAATTATATATTTATTTCTATGATTAACACATGACAGAGTAACATTTTCAGTATATTTAGAAATTTTTAGAGAAACTTATCCATTTCTCGAAGCCATAGTAATCTGAAATAAAAAGCAGCCAAAAATATATTTCTTTGTAATACTCAAGGTTTACCACAATTTTTGTAAAGAGAAATTATACCTTTATTTCTACGATTAATATATGACAGAGTAACATTTCCAGGATATTTAGAAATTTTTTGGAGAAACTTATCCATTTCTGAAAGCCTAATTATCTAAAATAAAAAGCAGCCAAAAATATTTCTTTAGTAATGAAAACAATACTGTCTCTATAAAATTAAAGCAAAGAAAGTTTCAGAGACAGAAGTTCTAGTCTGCAGTTAAATTGCAATGGTTAATGTGATTTTTATTCTATCCAGCGTTCGACGGAACATTTATCCTATAAATTAGGCGACGTGAGTTAATATTTGACTAGCGACGGCTGGTTTTCCGCGTCATGAATCGTCGCGGAAGAGCTCCAGCCATTGAGAATCGTCGTGCTTAGCAGGAATCCGTAATAAATTACTGTTCGTCGAAATAATTGGATCCGATCATAATTCGAGGATCGCTGAGCGTCAGTTTCACGGGTCCTGTACTCGTTCGAGTTGAATCGCAGATATTCCAGCCGGTTACCTAACGGCAATTAACGTACCCCGGACTCTAGATCGTCTGCGCGTCCTCATCAATCAAACGGTCGGACGTGGAAACCCTGAACGGGCAACGAAAATAATTAGAATTCGACGTGAAAACTCTGGTGGGGAACCATTAACGCTCGGACCTGGAACACGGTTTCTGCGCTACACACGTATCCAAGATGTTTCTTGTCTCGATGTGTATGGTTATGGTAGGTACATAGTCATTGCTCAAGTGACGAGACAGAAATTCGTTATTACACGCGAAATACCGGCCGCGTAATTATGCCAGCAACGACGGCGCATACTCGTCATCTGGCGTTCAGTCCAATTCACTGGATGCGTGTAATACGATCGTTGGATGTAACGTGCAGGTACACGGATAGGTGGATGCGAGCAGCATGCCTTGAAGTACAAGCTACATCGCGTTACACACTCGTATCCTGGCAAAGAGTGGCTTGGATTTCGACCGGCAAATTAGTTGCACGAATTGCCACGCGAAATTCAACACTTCTCGCCACCCGGAAACCTATTAATTACTAGTTGCACATTTTCTTTTACGACTCCGCTCACTGGAGATACGCACGCCAACGTAAATGTCTACACCACTGGCTCGTAACCTTTTGCGAAGTCGGGGAACGACTTTTTATATGAAATTTTTATATGAAAAATTTCCGGAACACCGAAATTAACGATCGAAAAAACAAAGACATCCTGCGTCGAAATAAATATATTTAAAATATTTTGCGTAAGAGAATCGACAGGAGATTTACCAGGATCAATGAAGAGCTTCTCCTTAGTTTTATGCGCACGCCTTGACAAAGTCACGAACCATAAAACTGGAACCGTAAAACTTTTGATGGTCATGCATTGATATTCTCCGAACTCGATGAGAATCTTTGAAAATTCACATTTTTCAGTGAAACCGTGAAAACACCAAAAGAATTAACCCATCGCTGCATGATTTTTTTTAACTGAGATGAAAAAATTGAAAGAAGGTCAGTGTTTTATTTAAGGGAAAACATATAAAAAAAAATTAAAACCATATGTTCAAAGAAATAATCATAATTTAGAATAGTAAGAAAACACATTCTTAGTTGTACTAATATACAAGACTTGTTAACTGTATCAGATATGATACACTATGCAGCGAATGGTTAACGAACACTGATATATTATTGTTGATTGTCGTAATTATTAAAGACATCACGATTCTTACTAATAGTTTTGTTCTTGAGTCCGGAAAACCGGACAGGAATTTTTCAATTATCAAATAGTATTTGTCCATGGAGAAACGTAAACGTCGCGCAACTACATAACTTGATACGATGGCACGTTCGATCACGGAACACGTTCGCCACAGGATCCCGATATTTCCCAGGTATTTATTTTGTCGATACAAGATTGAAACAAATCAATCAAAGTACAGGGAAGTGAGGTCTCGTGTTTCAGGGTTTACGTTCTATGTATAGTATCAGATTAGTTGTCCTGGCGCGGCTTTCTGTCCGTCGCATCCTCGCTTTGTTTGCGACGCATTTGCCCCACTTAGTTCTTCATGCTAAATCCGATAAGAAATAAGTGGAGAGATATCAGGCCGCGCGTCCGTCGAGGAACGAGTGAGAAAGTAACAGCGACACTCTATAAGACCAAACGCAACCGCCCATTTGTCTCGAGGAAGCCGACACCCAAGCGATACTCTAACAGAGTGCTATCCAACATAAGCACCGAAGCTTAAGGACCCTTCCCCACTCTATCTCCATTTATTTTGTCAGCGTGTCTACATTAGTTCCACCGTGCCAATATTCGGTGTCGCGTCATGTTCGTCGACCTCTCGCAAGACTATATAAAGCCGGAATAGCAACGAGACAGTTTTCAACGCGTGTGTTGTCGTTCCAATCTTCGATTTATAGCAGCGATCCTCCCCTTTTTACTAATTGTTACTCTAAAACAGCTTCATACGAAAGATAATTAAAAGAATGTATTTGGTTAAGTCACATTATTCTACGGTGTTAAAATTAATAAGAGGTTCGTTCATTTAACCCTCATACGTTCCTCAGAGTGAAAATTCACCAATTTACTATTTTTACAAGATATAAAATGATTGGTGCTTCTTTATCTATGTTCTGAGACGTATTTCTCTCAGATGTGACGCGATATATGAAGCAAAGTTTATTAGTTTAAAGTGTGATGCAAAAATGGATGAGAAAATATCATCGAATCTTTTATGCAACTATTTCTGAGGAGTGAAACTTAGTTACTATATTACAGGTTTTTTTTATAACTTTATTGGGCCGAGAGGATAGAGATTGTTTTGTTACAGGAGACATTGTCAAACGAGATGATCAAATCTTGTTTTTCGGAATTACAATCGTAGCATTAACAAATGATCGACAATGTTATTTAAAATGTAAGGACCCTTCCCCACTCTATCTCCATTTATTTTGTCAGCGTGTCTACATTAGTTCCACCGTGCCAATATTCGGTGTCGCGTCATGTTCGTCGACCTCTCGCAAGACTATATAAAGTCGGAATAGCAACGAGACAGTATTCAACGCGTGTGTTGTCGTTCCAATCTTTGATTTATAGCAGCGACCCTCCCCTTTTTACTAATTATTACTCTAAAACAGCTTCATACTGAAGATACTTAAAAGAATGTATTTGGTTAAGTCACATTATTCTACGCTGTTAAAATTAATAAGAGTTTCGTTCATTTAACCCTCATACGTTCCTCAAGGTGCAAAATTCACCAATTTACTATTTTTACAAGATATAAAATGATTGGTGCTTCTTTATCTATGTTCTGAGACGTATTTCTCTCAGATGTGACGTGATATATGAAGCAAAGTTTATTAGTTTAAAGTGTGATGCAAAAATGGGTGAGAAACTATCATCGAATCTTTTATGCAACTATTTCTGAGGAGTGAAACTTAGTTACTATATTACAGGTTTTTTTATAACTTTATTTCGCCGAGAGGATAGAGATTGTTTTGTTACAGGAGACATTGTCAAACGAGATGATCAAATCTTGTTTTTCGGAATTACAATCGTAGCATTAACAAATGATCGACAATGTTATTTAAAATGTAAGGACCCTTCCCCACTCTATCTCCATTTATTTTGTCAGCGTGTCTACATTAGTTCCACCGTGCCAATATTCGGTGTCGCGTCATGTTCGTCGACCTCTCGCAAGACTATATAAAGTCGGAATAGCAACGAGACAGTATTCAACGCGTGTGTTGTCGTTCCAATCTTGGATTTATAGCAGCGACCCTCCCCTTTTTACTAATTATTACTCTAAAACAGCTTCATACTGAAGATACTTAAAAGAATGTATTTGGTTAAGTCACATTATTCTACGCTGTTAAAATTAATAAGAGGTTCGTTCATTTAACCCTCATACGTTCCTCAGGGTGAAAATTCACCAATTTACTATTTTACAAGATATAAAATGATTGGTGCTTCTTTATCTATGTTCTGAGACGTATTTCTCTCAGATGTGACGTGATATATGAAGCAAAGTTTATTAGTTTAAAGTGTGATGCAAAAATGGGTGAGAAACTATCATCGAATCTTTTATGCAACTATTTCTGAGGAGTGAAACTTAATTACTATATTACAGGTTTTTTTTATAACTTTATTGGGCCGAGAGGATAGAGATTGTTTTGTTACAGGAGACATTGTGAAACGAGATGATTCAAATCTTGTTTTTCGGAATTACAACCGCTGCATTGACAAATGATCAACAATGTTATTTAAAATGTAAAAACAACGTCAGGATGTTAGGATGCAAATGTTGAAATTAGAGATGAAATTTCCAGACAATTGAACAATGTTTTTACCACGATTTTATTATCTCGCTTTCTTTTCTGTCTGTCCGTTTGCTCGGTACAAAATTTGAAATTAATTTAAAACTAACTTCCCGATGAACTAGAGACCTGAAACAATACAATATTCCAAAAGAAATTTTTTAAAAAAGACTGCGTTTTTTGATCTTGTTTGAACCCGCAGTCTGTATCGCGGGATGAATATTTGATAAACTTGGCGAACGATTAAGAAATTCCAACGGTTCTACCCGTTCTCTTCGTTCCCGTAATAAACAACCGGGAGATTCCTTGAGAACATTTTAAATACCCGTAGATGTATTCAGGATCTGCTGTATAATGGAGCATTACTCGGTTAGTATCGAAGAAAGTTCCGAGAGCGAGAATTTATCGCAAGTGCACGGTGATGCGCGATGAAAGCGCGTGGATGATGGTGCGGTTCGGAGAGCGGGGAAAATTATGCGAGCTCGAAGCTGGACGTGGCAAAAGAAGAAGAAGAAAAAAAAAGAAAAGAATTACAGGAAACTCGTAAATCACCGGGGCTGATAGTGCGTTTTACGGTGACGGCTACGGAAACTCGTGAGCCCAACGGTACATACGTATTCTGACATTTATTAATCAAATTCAACGCGCACTATCGATCGATTAAGTAGCTGAACGTGACGTTGTTAACGATCAGCTGGACTCGTGATTTATGTAGAAACTAATGTCGAAAACATTGATCGCGTTTCTTATATGTTACTTCGAGAGACTCCTGTGTTTCATTCTCGTTTGTGTCACGAACATCGGTCGCTTTCTTCTTTCTCTTTTCTTTTCGTGTGACAGGAAGTTCCTGTAGTACTGTCGCTAATGATTCTTTTATGGAAGTTGTACTAGTATATTTGTGACACTTTTTTTCTGATTGAAATGACACCAAGGATGATACAATTTGTAACTTTATTATCCATAGGCTTCGAATTATGTCGCGTGTGATCTCATTTTAATCATAAAAATGTTACCAATATACTGGTGAAAATTTCAGGAAAAGTTTTGTTTCAATACACAACTACAAATAATTAAAAATTGAAGTATCAAATTTGATTTTCTTATTTAGTCAATTCCATACGTCAACCATTATATAGTGATCGTATTTCAGTTGTTGTAAATAATTAATAAATTCATAACAAAAGAGCCACGAATGAATGTGTACTAGTATATTTGTGACACTTTTTTTTATGATTGAAATGACACAATTTGTAACTTTATTATCCATAGGCTTCGAATTATGTCGCGTGTGATCTCATTTTAATCACAAAAATGTTACCAATATACTGATGAAATTTTCAGGAAAAGTTTTGTTTCAATACACAACTACAAATAATTAAAAATTGAAGTATAAAATTTGATTTTCTTATTTAATCAATTCCATACGTCAACCATTATAGTGATCGTATTTCAGTTGTTGTAAATAATTAATAAATTCATAACAAAAGGGCCACGAATGAATGTGTACATCTGATAATATTATCGCATAATTTTCGTATCGTATTCCTCACTATAGTTGAAGATGGAGATCCTCGCGTTGCGGAGCATCTCTTTTCCAATTACCCCTATTCCGCAAATTCCATTATACTATTATTTCTCGAACCGTTCGCGCTGTTTCGCCGGAACAACAGTTACGGAACGCTTCGTTTCACAGACAGTTTTTCATTTGAATCTCCTTGCGTTTCCGCGAACGGAATTTCAACGAAACCATCTCCGCCGACGGAGATGGAACATAGGTCCGAAGTTTTTATCACGCGCGGTATTTTATCGTGCTGCACCTATCGGATATTGTATTCCTTGGTTCGGTGTAGGTTGTTATTTTATGCAACAGCCACGTTCCGACGGAGCTAAAACGGATCTACCGTTGCACACGCCAGCATTTACAGAGGAACGGCGGACCAAATTATTTTCTCGTGTTACTTAATAGTTCCACAAATGTTCTATACCCGTTTTTTTGTGAATGCACAAATTTACAGAGAGTGATTACTTTCCCTATTAATACGAGACAGCAGATCTTCATGCAAAAATAAAAATTTTCTATCTGAATTACAACAAACTTGAGTGAAATATTAACTTATTTTCTTTCTGAATATGTTTAACAGGCTAAACATAACATAACAGTAAATGCGTGAAATACACCGTTTAATTATTACACTATATTACATATTTTCTACTATTAAAATGTTGTTAAAGTTATCGATCGTAAGATTGTTAAAACAGATAAAGAGAAAATAATTTCGGCGCAACGGTTCGATCAAATAAACAATTAAAGCAATTTTACAAATAAATTTACACTTTCTACGTTTCGATCCTAATTTGGATCATTTTCACGAAAGCGGAAAAAAACTGCGTCTTTCTACTATTAAACTTGTTCTTGTCGATGTTCTTATTTTCAAAAATAATATCGCAACGTTCCACCGTGTCTCGCAGAGTTATTTGAAATTCTCGCTTACCTATTAATCAGCTGAGCTTGAAAAACGGTTAGTAAAAACAGTTATGGTTTCGAATTTCGTGCAGACTTTTTATCAAAATATTCCAACGTGCCCACTCCCCGGTGAACTTTATAAATGAAATTTTGTTTAATTTTCATTGGTCGCGCGCGCCGTGCCTGGGGGTGAAAATCCCGCGGCGCTTCGAACATGATTAGTTAAACCGTTTCGCACCGGAACTACCGATTGTTTTCGGCACGTGTGCGCTCGTAAATCCGCCAATAACGTCGCCATGCTTTGTTGTTTTTCCGCGAACGATAACGGCCGCGTAATTGCATCGACGCGGAACGCGCCGCGCATTTCATAATCATCAAATCGATCCGTCGCCGCTCGAGTTTCTCCTCTATCCGCGAATTTTTCATTTATTCCAGACGTAAATCGATGCACTTGGAAATTACTCTTATTATCAATGGGTAAATAAATCCGATAGTATTGGATTATCGGAAAAGTTTCCAATCTTTTTGAGCTGTTTAACTGGAAGCCACGGATATTTTATAAACTCCCACTTCTCGGACAATAGTGTATGCTTTCGGATAAATGTCCACTTTATATTCACCGGTTTTACTTGAAAAAAGATGCTTCGATTTACTCTTGCCTATCGGTAATCAATAATTTACATCTGGATTTTTCTGTTCTATAATTCTCGATTTTATTTATTTTTCGAAGTCAGAAATTTTATCAACTCTCATTGCGACGATAGTGTATTCTTTCGAATAAATATGAACTCTATATTCACCGGTTTTACTTGAAAAAGATATTTCAATATACTCTTGTCTATCGTTAATCAATGTACTGTTCTATTTGCTCGGTTTTATTTATTTTTCGAAGCGACCGAAATTTTACAAACTCCTACATACTCTGAAAATCGTGACGTTGGATGCATGTAAACTTTATTTTCACTTGTTAGTTTAAATTTACAGCGCTACTTCCATTTATTATTGTCTATCGTTATTTAAGTAATTTAATCCTGCATCTTCTGTTCTATTTCATTTGCTACCTTTCTTTGTTTACAGTACTGCCGCTCGTATCTCTGCTACTACTTCTTTTCGGTCTCTCTATCCTTCCTCACATATACTACATTGTTGATTCTATTTTTCCCCTTCAATCTTTTATCGAATGCTCCAAAATTCGTCGTCTGTCGCGACGTGAAACGAAATTGTTTGCAACTGATCTTGTCTTTCATGGTTATTGCAATTATAAGAATGTTTCGACGAAAACTAAAGGGACATTCCGACAAATTAATAATATATTACTTAAAAAATACGTTCTTCAGTAACAGCGAAAAACAGTGTTAACATAATAAAATATTGTAGAGGCGTCAAAAGCTATTGTGGTCGTCGACGGCGGTGAAAGTTTCATGTCCTCGACAATAGTATATCAAATATTAGGGTAACGAGAAGTTAGGAGACGAGACTAATATCGTCTTCCGCAGATTACGCGATCAAAAAGTGCCGGGGAATTGTTGAAACTTCGGCCGCACTTGCTCCGTTCTTTACGGATACTGTAACGACTCCCGTGAACTTTTTACTTGACCACCTTTATCGTCGCGCTCGAACTTCCCTATTATATTTTTCTGAGCACGAGCAGTTACCTTTTATGAACAGCGTAAAGGCACATTCTCCTGTAAGAATGACTAGTTACGTTCGATGCCATTGATGAATACGAAAAGCTCTGTATGGGTCATATGGTTCATTGATAAAGAAATTTTACGGCAGAGCCATTTTAAAATTATCCAAAATTGCCAATTAATTTTATGTGTATATTTATTGGTCATGATCAATTATATTCCAAAATTTAAAATCAGGTTGAATATTTTATTCTTTATCTATTTAATGTACTGTATCTTTATGTACTCTATCCTTTTTGTATTCTTTATGTAGTCTATTCTTTATGTACTCTTTATGTACTCTTTATGTGCTCTATCCTTTATGTATTCTTTATGTACTCTATCTTAATGTCCTCTCTGTGCACTCTATCCTTTATGTACTTTTTATGCACTCTATCCTTTATGTACTTTTATGTACTCTATCCTTTATGTACTCTTTATGTACTCTTTATATACTCTTTATGTACTCTTTATGTACTCTATCATTTAGGTACTCTTTATATACTCTTTATGTAATCTATCATTTAGGTACTCTTTATGAACTCTATCATTTATGTACTGTTTATATACACTTTATGTACTCTTTATATACTCTTTATGTACTCTATCATTTAGGTACTCTTTATATACTCTTTATGTAATTTATCATTTAGGTACTCTTTATGAACTCTATCATTTATGTACTGTTTATATACACTTTATGTACTCTATCATTTAGGTACTCTTTATGAACTCTGTCATTTATGTACTGTTTATATACACTTTATGTACTCTATCATTTATGTACTCTTTATGTGGTCTATCATTTATGTACTCTTTATGTGCTCTATCATTTATATACACTTTATGTACTCTATCATTTAGGTACTCTTTATGAACTCTGTCATTTATGTACTCTTTATATACTCTTTATGTGCTCTATCATTTATGTACTCTTTATGTACTCTATCCTTTATGTACTCTTTATGTACTCTATCCTTTATGTACTCTTTATGTACTCTATCCTTTATGTACTCTTTATGTGCTCTATCATTTATGTACTCTTTATATGCTCTATCATTTATGTACTCTTTATGTGCTCTATCATTTATGTACTCTTTATGTACTTAATTCTGATTTTTCTCTTTGGTTTAAAAATTCTGTCAGTCAACATTTTCCTTTAAAATATTTTTCTCTCCTTTCCTTCTGATAGAACCCGCTTTTGACGTAGATTTCTCGGGACACCGTGTGCGTGAGAGCGCGTAAGAGCGCACAAAATGGACGTTCCGCTACAAAAAGCTCATCCCGGGAGTGTAATTGAAATTTCTCGGAAAAATTCCGCCACACGTGATCCCGCATTCGCTTAGACTAAGACTTAAGCACCATTGACTCTTAATTAGCCACTAATATGTAGAGTGTCCCCGCTGAAAGCTCTTACGTATTCCAATCCATTTTATCTTCATCCAAGAAAGCGGAATTGCGACCGGAGTTCTGCAACTGGCGCGGCATTTTTCTTCGCTATTTTTACTTTCAAGAAAATATTGCAGCTTCGAACACTCGTGCTGACCCGCTGCAGAGAACTCTCTCTCGTTACGTACAGGGTGGGACACGAAAAATGGAACGGATAAATATCATTATTTCGGTCTCTACATAACAGTATCTTCAGAAGTTGACTTCAAAAGAGGCCTGTGAAAATCACAGAAATTCTACGGTGACGAGATTATAGTTTTACTTGAAAAATGTCAAAAGCTGGTCGATCAAAACGGTACATACTTGATTTAATAAACTTCATTGAAAATATGGAGAAGCTTGATTCAATGCAGCATCAAAATACGAAGAAACTTCTCCCCAAATCTAATATTATTGTCAAAAGAACCGCGTTTTTTTTCGAACGAATTAGGTTCTTGCCTATGTTCATTATGAATCAATAGTACAACCTTTCTGTCTAACGTTTTCTTCTATCTTCAAGCCTGTTATTTGGGCGTTCTGTTTTTCGCGAATCCTGTAATGTTTATTAGTTCTGGTTTATTATCAGATAAATACAAACTTAATTTATAAGGATGTCTCTCTCACACACACCTGCATACATACACACATACGTACACACATAGGTATGCTACTATTACAAATCAGTATACTACTAGTATAAATCAGTACACGATCGATGTAGAATAAAGTCGTACAGTTTCAAAAATAGAAGAGTGAGTGAAGAATTTCGGTGCCGCCGTGTATATTTGTAACCGAATATGACAGAAGTGCTCCTTCTCCGTGTCAAAGGATTAACACTGGCGAGTTGTAATTACAAGAGCCACCTTGGAGAGCGAATGCTCTTTTCATCCGCAAGGAGCTCAAATGAAATCTCACCGTTGATTACGACGGGATACGGCGCTCTTCTTTTCGCGTCCCGGCAAAAGGAAAATTAATTTCGCCGGCACGTCGTCATCCGAGCAACGTGATACAAAGAATCGCGGAATTTCAATAAGAGTCCAATTTTATTCTTGTGCGATGCACGTTGCGATTGGTTCAACGGTAACGGGAGAACCGGTGTCTCCGAAAGAACGAAGGAATATTGCATATTGAAGGAGAATGTTTTCGCCAACCTTTCCCGCAAAATAATGTTATAATTGGACAGCGGATTCTATGCGTTTATCATAAGAATGAGTAGATGCAATTTAAAACAATAGAAACGTTAGAAGCATGAAGAATATTAACAAAGAGAATAAATTTCTATTTCGTTCCAGTTTGTTGCAATTCGGGTAGACAATTTTTATTTTGCATAAAGATCCGATCTGTCTAGTTGTAATTCTTTCCCTTCAATTTATATTTATATCGTATTCCATAATTATATGGAAACCTCATTTTATAATTTATTACTGTACCCTTTAAATTTATTCTTGTATGTTCGATTTCTTCATATTTTCAATATAACAATTAGGGTCGATTGACAGGCGAGTAAAGAGTAATCTACAGTTGATAGAGGGTCATGAAGGACTCGAAGGATCTGAGGAAATAGTCTTCGACACGTGATCCCGGTTCGAAGGAAATGCGCCGCGGAAATCGTTTACTTGCTCTACTAGTTCGAGTAAACTGATGCAAATCCTCCCGAAGTGCATAACGTTCTTCAGCTGGTCGACAGTGTGTGGATGAAAATTTTGGTTGAATAATTCAAGGGGCGTAATCGACTGGTTGTGCTGCGCATTAGCTTTGACAAATGAGTGCTGCTATTCATAGAATTTATTATAAACTGTGTCTATAACTTCGATTGTACCATTCACCGTCGCATTCGCACTTTACCTTTCAAAAGTATGCAATATTTCTATATTCTTTCAAATATATTTTATATTTAGTATATCAAATATATAGTATTTTTTATAATGATTACGTTACACTGGAAATGACCTCGTTTCTCTTTGAACAATAATGTTCACCGAAGTTTCTAGATTGTGACGTTGAGAAATATCATTCTTAGAAATCTGTTAAAAAGAGGAATTAAAATAATCCTGAAAGAATTCGCTGGATTACGTTCCAGAGAGTAGTATATTGAAAAATGACCAACGTTGTTGTTGTTAGTAATTAAAGTTTTAATAAATTCTCAGACGTGTGTCATAAACGTTTAAAATCTTTCAATATGTTGAAATAATGAATTTTTGTTTAACTACAATTCCAACGAACTTGTACATGGAAATTTTCAGTCCACAACAAAAGTAACTGTGCGAAGCTCGACTAATTGATCTACAATGATCTACATAATGCAAAATTATTTTAGTGTTTGACAAAGTTCTTAACAGAATTTCCACATTTGCAAATACACAGATGGCCAATTCATCTTCATGGAATATTTCCATAAAATCTGCCATGGTCCCTATGGAGCTTTGTTTATTGAAACGAGTATCAGAAGGGATTAGGATAGTTCGCGTAAGCGTGATCGGTCTTATCGGGGTCAGATGTGTCGCGAAATGGGAGCACAAACACGTTGCCTGAGAAATTTTTCTTCCGAACGCGACGTTAGCCGAACAGATTAATGAAGGAGAAAGGGTGGCCGTGGATGATGAAGAATTCGTATAATCTCACGGGATATTCCCGCGATCGATACAGTATCTTCCCACCGTAACGATAGACATCTCTCCGAGCGATTTATCTTTGATTTCTGACCATCGAGCCGTGATACGGTTCGCCTCGAATGTTATCCGACGAAAATGAACCGGGAAATTTTTCCGGTGATATTAATTTCGCCCATTATCGTCCACTGAAAGTCGGTCTTTCTCGGAGAAAAATTCGTTCGAAGAACTACAACGTTTGGAAACATTGTACAAACACTCGGTGAGTAACCGAAGATATTTTTAAACTTTCTGTAAACGTTGCAGAGGCAATTCATAAATATCTCTGTAATAGACAGAGGATCTTTATGAAAACTAAACATTCTCTACCTGATTCTCAACAAACTGGAGTGAAATAGAAAATTATTTCCTTTTTTAATATGTTTAATAAGTTGAAAAGAATATAACAGTGTTTTTAAATTCTTTAAATCTTTTTACTGTTTCAAAAAACACCTACCCATTGTTGTTATGAATTCATAAAATCCACAGCCTACTCATGAAAGGTTAAATTCTTCTTGATCGCAATTATAGATAAATAAATTTAAAATGTTATCGGCGCCAGGTTCGATCATTTTTAATTTAAATTTGATTTTTATTTTTTTTTTAACATTAAAAATGATCGAACCTGGCGCCGATAACATTTAAAATTTATTTATCTACTCATGAAACACTTGATGCTATTATTTTGATTCTCATATTCGTATTATTCTACAGGAATGATCACATTTAGGGATGATAATTATAAATTTTTCATCAAGGGAATATCAAGCCACGTTATATTGATAGATATGATAATATTCATGAAATCATTAGACCACAGTTCTTTTTGCATATATGGTTCCTAAAAATCTCCAAAAACGGATGAAATATAAAGTTCGACAGAATTTACTACCACTATCACTGAAAATAAAATTGTAGTTTATTCGACTTTCTTAAAATGCATCTAGAAAAATTGAAAATTCCTTAAATATCCGCAATCTACTAATCATAGATCGCCCACAATCCACCCTCTATCATATTGATAGATATGATAATATTCATCAAATCATTAGACCGAAGTTCTTTTTGCATTTATGGTTCCCAAAAATCTCCAAAAAAAAGGGTGAAATATAAAATTCGACAGAATTTACTACCACTATCACTGGAAATAAAATTGCAGTTTATTCGACTTTCTTAAAATGCATCTAGAAAAATTGAAAATTCCATAAACATCCGCAATATACTAATCATAGATCACCCACTTGACCGACCACATGTCCGTCCCATTCTATTTGCCAAACCATAGGCATCCCTATTCCATTTGCCTGGTTACAAACCACCCCATATTATTCCACTTATCTAGCCATAAACCACACCCATGCACTTGTCTCGGCAAACGTTGATCCCATTCTACTCGTCCGATTGTAGGCTGTTTCTATTCTACTTGTGTCACTGCAGTTTGTCCTAATTTTGCTTGTATGATCTCTGCCTATACGGATTACAGATTGTCTCAATTTTAATTATACGATTATCTGCCAGGCTGATTCTACTTGCTTCACAATGCATCACACTTCTTCCACTTGTCTGACCATTAATCGACCCTATTCTACTTGTTACCCACACATTCTGCTTGTCTGACCATACGTCACTCACGTTCCACTTGTATGACCATAGCACGAACATATTTCACTTGTCGAACTATAAATCGTTATTCTACATTTGTTTCGACACAGATAATACCCAATACTATACATCACACGCACACTGACACATTTCTGCTCGAAGTTCTAACATGATCGCTGGATTTTATAACTTCTTATTTGAAACTTATGACGAATTTTGTATTTATCGTATTTATTTTATTATAAAACTAGCTGACCCGACAGACCTTGTCCAAATTTCAATAAATTTGTTTATGATCGATCGTTCGAATCGTGAGTTATAATCTTGGCTTCATACAAAAATCTCATAGAAAAAAGCACTTTCATTTTGTCCCGAAATTTCCATTTTTCCGGGCAACTTTTCCAATTTTTCTTTCCTTAAAAACCTTATTCAGACTATTACGAACATTTATTTTTATTAAAATTAGCCAAATCTCAAGTGATGCGCTTACCAACGAACAGCATTTAATTTTTATTTATATAGATTTCATTTACAATTGAAAGAAATAACCGTTGTACTTAGTGTCAGTATATTCCGTTCGAAATTTTCGTAACGAGCCTGAAGCAGTATTATTAACTTTTGTAACAGCTGAACATTCATCAACCGGGAGCGAACGTTTTTTAACGAAACTATAGAAACATTTCGGGTAAAACATTGTCTCATTTGCATGGTGGACAACAATTTCATCGATAAAAACAAACGAAAATGTATTCAGCACGAGCGAACGGAAGCGAACAAAGTTAAATAACGTTTCGGTTCTTTTACCATGTTTATTTGTTCAATGAAACAGAATATGAAAGCTTCATCGATTTTTATAACAGCGTTTTTTTAATTCCCTCCGTTGAGAATATTCCATCTAAAACCTGTGAAATTTCCTGAATTCCTCGATCGGTTAAAATGTTCATGCTGTTTTTCCACGCACGTGTGCGCGCCAAAACAGAAGAAAGTATTTAATGTGCAGTCTCTCTAGTAGAACCACGGTATTTATCCAGCTAAATTTTCCTTCGCGCGTTCATCGGCTGGCTAACTGGCAGTCGACGCAACAGTGCAAGTTGAATATTCCGCGTAAAATTTTTTTTTCCCCGGTAGATATTATCGCGCATCTCTCCCCGGCCTCCGTTCGGCAACAGTGTCGAGCAGTTTTTAATTAATTCGTCGCTTCTGCACGCCATGAAATTAATTTCACGTTCAAACACCGCTCGGGAAATTTATTATCATGAAACATTTTACCTAGTCAAGGTACCGAGGGCCGCGTGTCATATTTTCACCGAGTAACTCACGCTGAACAATTTAAACAACGCCAGACGTAAACCGGTTCGCCGGTTCGTTTCCTCCTTCTGACTATCGTATAATTTACCTCGATTCGATTAAAAGCGGCCAACCGACCCGATGAAAATTCTTTAAAGAAGCTCGTGCAGCAAGTCCACCGGAAAATTCTACGCTAGTACAAAAATCGTGTGGAAATAAAATTACGGTTCATCGTTTCATTACTGTGCAATCGAATTTCCATCGACTAGCAATTGTCACTTCTTTTGTACCCTTTTATAATGTTGTGTTTTTGTGACATTTTTAGTCGCTTGTAATATTTTATAAATTCATATTGATATTGATAAAGCCAATTCTTTCGACTGTTAGTTTCACAGCTTAAATTTTTGCACAGATGTATTTCCTGTCGTTGATGTATTAATTACTGAACTTTTTACATTGTCGTCTTATACAGCATTTACATATTACATATTACAACTATATTTACGTGTACGTAAATAATATAATGATGTAAATGAACGTGTAAAAAAAACTTAAGAGCTTCAGCGTGTAGTTCAACATAGCTCATTAAAATAATTAATGCTACAAAGACATTTCTGTTTGACTTCTGTTCATTACAATCGATGCAAACAATTTTTATTACAATATTTGATTTATTACAAAACCGGGTAGATGCAATTTAAACCAGTCAAAGAATCAAATGCGTACGACAACGTTTAAATATTATTTTTACCTCGTTGAAATTATGAAACAAAGAATGATCATTCTATTTCATACAATCGATACAAACAAAACAATCTGCACTTTAATAATTAAACACCACGAGGAAAGAAGTTAATCATTCGAAAAGTTAATCTCAATGAAACACCAATTACAGTTCTTTGTCAAATCACTGTCGCGACGTGATTAAGAAATGCGACGCCACGTGCTCAATAAACGTAATCCGCGGAATCATCGAAACGAGACGAGAATAGCTCGATATTCGCGTTCATAAATAATGATGAATAAAACATATTCCGGGGAATTTAGCAAATCTCACGTCGCGAAACAGCTGTTGTTTCGCGTGCCAATTATAATCCGCGTTGAAACGAATAACGAAGCCGGTGCGCGATGATTAATTAGACGTCTGCCGATAACTAGCGTCCTATATGAAAAATACGTGATGCCGGTCGTTTTCAGTCCGCTCGCGAAAATCATTTTCGCGACAAACTCGCATCCTGCGGGGGCGAGTTGATCAAAATTGGTTCATTGTATTGGTTCATCGTATTTTTACGTCGTAATTATTCGTCGTATTGATTCGTCGAATTTGTCCGAGCAAGATGGTCCGTCGTATTGATTCGTCAAATTAGTCCGAGCAAGATGGTACGTCGTATTGGTTCGTCGTATTGATCCGAGCGAAATGATTCGTCATAGTGGTCCGTAGGATTGATTCGTTGTATTGGTTCGTCATATATGTTCGTCGAATTGGTTCGTCATATTTTTTCGTTTTATTGGTTCGTCGTATTTATTCGTTGTACTGGTTCGTTGTATTAATTCGTCTTAGTTGTTCGTTGTATTGGTCCGTCGTAAAGATTAGTCGTATTGATTCGTCGAATTTGTCCGAGCAAGATGATCCGCTGTATTGGTGCGTCGTTTTGGTTCGTCGTGTTTATTCGTTGTATTGGTTCGTTGTATTAATTCGTCGTATTTGTTCGTCCTATTTGTTCGTTGTATTGATTCGTCGTATTGGTTCGTCGTAAAGATTAGTCGTATTGCTTCGCCGAATTTGTCCGAGCAAGATGGTCCGCTGTATTGGTGCGTCGTTTTGGTTCGTCGTATTGGTCCGTCGTGTTTATTCGTTGTATTGGTTCGTCATATTTGATCGTCGTACTGGTTCGTTGTATTGGTTCTTGTATTAATTCGTCGAATTTGTTCGTCCTATAAGTTCGTTGTATTGGTTCGTCGTATTGGTTCGTCGTTTTAGTTCGTCGTATTGGTCCGTCGTGTTTATTCGTTGTATTGGTTCGTCATATTTGATCGTCGTACTGGTTCGTTGTATTGGTTCGTTATATTAATTCGTCGCATTTGTTCGTCCTATTTGTTCGTTGTACTGGTTCGTCGTATTAATTCGTCATATTTGTTCGTCCTATTTGTTCGTTGTATTAATTCGTCGTATTTGTTCGTTGTATTGGTTCGTCATATTTGATCGTCGTACTGGTTCGTTATATTAATTCGTCGGATTTGTTCGTCCTATTTGTTCGTTGTACTGGTTCGTCGTATTAATTCGTCATATTTGTTCGTCCTATTTGTTCGTTGTATTAATTCGTCGTATTAACTCGTCGTACTGGTTCATCGTATTAATTCGTCGTATTAATACGTCGTATTTGTTCGTCGTATTTGTTCGTCGTATTTGTTCGTCGTATTTGTTCGTCGTATTAATTCGTCGTATTTGTTCGTCGTATATGTTCGTCCTATTAATTCGTAGACGGAGTGCGACGTAAATGGCGCGAGATTTACCGCGTTCGCGCATAACTAGAGTTGAAAAACATTAAGCACCGGAAAGAGCGTTTACCGAAGATCGAGTTAGAAATTACGGAGAAACTCGATTTCACCCGATATTAAAGCGCGACGCAGCGCGTCGGAGAATCGCGGGACGCGCGTGTCCGTGAGATCGGATTATTGGCTTCCGATTAACGATCGGGAGCATTCGATTGATGACGCTCGCGGCATTGTCAAAGAAAAAATCCGACGACCGACACAAAGAAAGCATGAAACAACAATAACCATTTCAATGACACAGATACTCGACGGTAAGACATAAATGAGACACCCTGTCAAACAAACGAAATTTTATTTTCATTGGATTATTCCTATCTGAGACTTTTTTTCTACTCGTTCTCTGCTCAGAAATTTTGTACGCTGTGCGGCTAAAGAAGTTTTCGCTTGAACAGATAAATAACTACAATAATATGTTGTCAAATGGAATAAAATGGTGGATTTTCATCAGAAAGAACGTGCGAGGGTTGTGTTGTATAAAATTGTGATTGTTCTGTTAACGTTACGATCAGAAGATACGAACATTCGGGGTTTCCGCAACAGTATTCCTTTGATTATAGAAACAATTTATCTGCGTTTTCGATTGACGACGCCCCCGGCCTTGCCAGAAGGATAATTTCGACGATCGACAGAAAGAAAGAACCGAACCATTTCAATGAAACGTTACGACCTCCCGGCGAACAAGCGATTCCGGGATTTTTGCAATCGAGGAAGATCTAAAATTCGCTTTTACGGTTCTCGCGAGCCATCAACCATCGCTGCGTGCTCCGAAGAAGTCTTTAAAGTCTTCGCGGATGGAGAACCGTTTCGCGATCACAGTTCCCAGCGTAGGTTTCTTTTAATTCCTACAATTGAGACCGGTTCTCCAACAAGAACCCTTGTCCCGTTTTATTTTTTTCTTCTTGTTGCCTACGGGGTTTAAAGAAGTCGTAAATTTGCAGACTTCCGGGGTTTGCAGGATTCCTCGTGAGACTTGAAGAGGCTTTCAAGAGAAATGCTTCAAATGGCGTTTTATAAATATCGTAATTATTTAGAAGTCATTCAGTTATAAATATATCATAACTCACTTGTTATAGACGTGACCGAAAATGAAATATATTATTATTATTATTATTATTTATTATTATAGACTATCTGGTATTTATTGGTATATATATATATATATTTTGTCTATCTGGTATACTTATGTACTTGTAGAACGAGAACTAAATATCACTAAAAAGGCACCAAATTATATTTTCACATCTAATAGTTAACTATCCGGCATACTTCCATTCCGTAGAAAAACTAAAAATCGCTAAAAAGAAGACATCGTATCTATTTACACATGTAATACACAGTTGACTTCTGAACAAAGTGTCGCTAAATTTTTCTATCGCTTAGTTTAACTCCTTAAGCGCGCGCAGGCAGCTACTAAAACAATATTATTCTTTGTTCTTCCAGGTTGCCTCGATGCATCACGGATCCCTGATATCTTCGGAAGCGGGGGAATGTTTGCCTGAATTAAGTGCCACGGGTTTCTCCGACGGTGTCGTCGAACAAAAATGGCTAGACGCCTCGAGGAAGCCGCGGGAATCGATAAATCGCACTCGAGGATTCGTTGATTGCGTGTTCGCGATCCATCATTGTCGCGAGGAGCGTTTCGAGAAAGATTCGAGCGGATCGATGTCTCTCGAAAGTTGCTCGAGGAGATGAAGGGTCGTCGGTGTTACCGTCTTGGATGGTTGCGTACAGGTTCTGCGATCCTGGCTGACGTTTGTCCGTTGAATCGTTGTTTGGGATATTCGGCGGACGTCTCGAGTGGGACAGGTCGCGCGAACCATATTCATGGGAATTGATCGACGCTGGTATTATCATGTAAAACGACGGGCGGCCATGTAAATCTGGCCAATCGACGAGCCGAAGGAGAACGTTCCGCGCGATTGGCCACTACCATGAAGCAGAGATTCCAATGGACCAATGGATTTTCCAACGCACCTCGCCGAAAATGTTAATCGGCTGCTCGCGAATTGACGGTGAGTTTGCCGACTGCAATGTTTACTATTAAAGCTAGCCAAAATAGTACTTTAAATAGTACATAGGAAATGATCCTATTTGTTTTAAAGTATGCGTATAACTTTCAAATAACTTATCCTCCACTATATTCATTTATTTGACACTAAATGTACCGACTACTAAATACGATTTAAATGTTACAGCTCACAAACGTGACAATGTTTACTATTAAAGCTGACTAAAATAGTACTTTAAGTAGTACATAGGAAATAATCCTATTTGTTTTAAAGTATGCGTATAACTTTCAAATAACCTACCCTCCACTACATTCATTTATTTAACACTAAATGTACCGACTACTAGAATGCGATTTAAATGTTACAGCTTACAAAAGTGACAATGTTTACTATTAAAGCTGACTAAAATAGTACTTTAAATAGTACATAGGAAATAATCCTATTTGTTTTAAAGTATGCTTACAACTTTCAAATAACCTATCCTCCACTACATTCATTTATTTGACACTAAACCTACCGACTACTAAATACGATTTAAATGTTTCAGCTTACAAAAATGACAATGTTTACTATTAATGCTAGCTAAAATAGTACTTTAAATAGTACATAGGAAATGATCCTATTTGTTTTAAAGTATACGTACAACTTTCAAATAACTTATCCTCCACTACATTCATTTATTTGACATTAAACCTACCGACTACTAAATGCGATTCAAATGTTTCAGCTTACAAAAATGACAAGGAAAGAAAAATTACTTATTTAGAATTTCTGCAATTTTTATCACAATATGTGCTTGGTTAAAGAAGTTTATCAAAGAAATTTCTACGTAATTTCAATAGCTGCAAGACGAAAAGTATAATATCGGTTGTTTGACCGACAGTGGTAGGTTTAGTGTTAATGGTTGTTAACGTGAGATGAAAAATTAATATCAGATGATTGCATGTGATCCTGACCGATTTGAAAATCAAATTGAATGTTTAAACTTTAAGAATACAGCTTTATTAATCAATTACATAGTCAATTTTTTACGATTAGAAAAATCTTTTTTATATTCTGTATTCTGGAATTTAAACAGATGTTACACAAAGCTTTCTCAAACAAATAGCACAAGCAGTTTCGTTGGTAGTCCTATCGAATGGTACATTCTAAAGGTTTCTAAATGTACCCAAAATATTTAAAACATTTATTCCTTTGTTCTGTCGCGCATTATTATCAACTTTATAGAAATCGACGATGAGTATGAACAATGTCAAAGAGTCTAAATCATCAAGAGATTACAGTAACATCGTACAACGTAAGTGGTACAAGAAGAAATTAACAGGCGACGTTCCTGAAGGGTTAATTGCCGTGGTTCGCCGCGAAGTACCAGGCACATCCACAAAGTAAAGTCGAATTAACTGTAAAGCTGGCTCATTTAACACGTTGACTGCCGTGCCACCCACGTTTACGCGACAAAATTATTTATCTGTACTTGAAAGTTAACCTTTAGCCTGTGCACCAAATGTTGTTAATCACCTGCGAAGTACGAGAGAATTGAAAGAGCAATTAATATCGCAATGCCTTTACAGTTTCTCTTTCATCGAACAAATTACTCTGACGTTATCTAATTTTCCTCTGCCTCCTAATAATTATAATCTTAACCAATTCGCTGTGCTATTACAGTCGTCGTAGTTTATTGTTTCAGAAATTATTAAAATTTGAGAATTACACCTTGGGTGGGTTGAACAGAAAAACGAAAAACATTTGTAGAGGGTTCCTTCAGCAGCATCATTTTCGCGGAAAGCAGTCCAGAGGTCGAGAGTAGTGGAAAAACATGTCTGTATCATGAGCTGGGCTCCTGCCATTGTCCTTGACAGCTGAAAATTTGTGTGGCTGGGCTTTATCGAAACGTGTTTACGCGAAATACGCTCCAACACGGTCGAGTCACGTAACTGGTACCGATAGTGGCGTCTTTTTAGTCAAAGACGGAACGAAATATCGAGGGAAAATGTTTAGCAGTACGATAAGACCGAAACTTCGTACATTCTTACATTTTTTTTCTTGCCCGCGTATAAATTCAACCACCCTAGATAAACTTCTTTCTCTTTCGCTGCACGAGGAGCGTAAGAAGTTTACAAATTTCTTTCAAAACTCTACTGCACGGGAAACGCCATCCATTTTTCAGGCGAGACATTTGTACAGCCGTTAGATAACATTATGTTGTAATAAATAGTGTATTTGTAACTGTAATTTATCAGCTCGTACAGTGCTGACTTTGTTTTTACAGAAATTATAGGAAATCACAGATTTTGTACATTTTATGGACGTTAATTAACTCGGCCGTTAATATCGAACAAATTCTGAACAAATAACTTTTACGTAAAAACGTAGATAAATCAACTGTAAAATTATGAAATTTATTATACTACCAGGAGGTTTGTAAAATTGTTCTTATCACTGCTATCTGTATTATAACGAAAAGATTTTTATTTATTTCTGTGTATTTCTATATATTTTCAGTTTATTCGTGTTCATTTATTATTACTTTATTTTCCTCGTATTTTCACAGGTGTTTGGATTTATTTATTGCACAATGTTGCTCGAATCGGATATTTTTAGTCGAACTGAATTCCACTACAATCTACACATTATTCCAAACGCTGTACAAGTGTATTAGTTATGTTGCCATAAAGACGTTTAGTGTGACAAATAAACAGCGGTTATTATGCATACTTGTACAGACAGTAGATAAAGGAGAGCGACCTATCCCGAAATTTGTTTCATTTTGCATTTTTCGCAAGCTGCATACGCTTTGCATATTTCTGAATAACAGTATAGACAAGAATATATTGCATATGTTGTTTGTCGCCCGTATGCGGAATATCTAACTTTCGAATTAATTTTGTCTAACAGTAAATCCATGTATCACATGTAATGATGCGTAGTGAATGCTAATCAATGATCATGCGAAATCATGTTTTTGTAATTTCGAATTGAGCAATAGATGGGACAGTTTGCGTTTGGAATTCAAATAGTTCAGTTCGATAATCTCGTCGAACAAAATTCATGTGAAATAGTGAATAATTTAGTTGCTAGTTTAAATAATATATTCATCGTGAATGCATATAAAATGCATATAGTAGTATAATCAACTATTTCACAATTCTTTCAGAAGGTAGGATTCTAATAATGCACATTTTTAAGCCCATTTGTTAAGTTACATTTGCAAGTTTAAATAATATAAATAATATAATGTGCACATAGTAGTATTACCATGCATTTTTCAATTCTTTCAGAAGGTACATATGATCGAACCGTAGCGCCGATAAGAAATCAAATTTAGGTACATATGTATGTTGTAAATTTTTATTGTAATAATGCACATATTTAAGCCCATTCACTAAGTTACATTTGCAAGTTTGAATAATATAATTAATATAATGTGCATATAGTAGTGTAATCATGCATTTTTCAATACTTTCAGAAGGTACATATGTACATTGTAAATGATGATTTTAATAATGCACATATTTAAGCCCATTTGTTAAGTTACATTTCCAAGTTTAAATAATATAAATAATACAATGTGCACATAGTAGTATTACCATGCATTTTTCAATTCTTTCAGAAGGTACATATGTATGTTGTAAATTTTGATTGTAATAATGCACATATTTAAGCCCATTCACTAAGTTACATTTGCAAGATTAAATAATATAATTAATATAATGTGCACATACTAGTGTAATCATGCATTTTTCAATACTTTCAGAAAGTACATATGTACATTGTAAATGATGATTGTAATAATGCACATATTTAAGCCTATTCGCTAAGTTACATTTCCAAGTTTAAATAATATAATTAATATAATGTACACATTGTATTGTAACCATACATTCTTTCAATTCTGTCAGATAAGGTACATACGTTCCAAATATTTATTGCAATAATGCAAAGTTTTAAGCCCATTTGCAAGTTTAAGTAATATAATTAATATAATGTGCACATTGTATTGTAACCATACATTCATTCAATTCTGTCAGATAAGGTACATACGTTGCAAATATTTATTGAAATAATGCAAAGTTTTAAGCCCATTTGCAAGTTTAAATAATATATTTATAATTAATATTTTTGAAAGGTACATACGTCGTGGACGTAGATCGCAACAATGCAGATTTTCAAGTAGATTTGCTAATGTGTATACGTGCATATTTCTCGTGTCTAAACGTCGCATGCTTTTTGCACATTTATCGCGAACAAATATCCGTTGTTCCGTAATAAACGATGGCAGGGAACGTGTTAATTTTCGGGTCCGAGTAATTTTCGCAATAGTTTCGCGAATGTTTTCTCGAAATGGTTCGAAGTATCGTTCGAAAATTTCCGGTTCGAGTGGCGGCACAATTAATGCGGCGGCGTAGGAACGTGCAATATATAAATCACACGTTCGATAACCTACTAAGCACGTAGTTCTGCAAACAAGATATATTCTGTCTGCACAAATATCAGTTGGATCGCGACTGACCGACTTAGTACGGAAATTATAGGGGTCCGGTCTCGCCTCACACGGGTGGAGCAGCTACGAAAACTGGCAGAACGCAATCCCGCAAATTCCACCGGCTATTTCATAGTCAAAACATTACCCTTGGATTTCATTTAATGAAAAAAACCAGGGACAGAGCGATCGCCCGCACCCCGTTGCTCTTCCTTTTTCTCTCGAGTGCTCTGCGAATTCCGGAAAATTCAGTCGAAATTAAAACCAAGCTCATGTGACTTTGACGTTGACGAGATTCGAGAAATTCTCTCGGCCGAATTCATTGAAACATTCTGCCGCGACAAATTCTTTTAATAATGCACCGACGAAGTCCCCACGGTATCGGAAACATAAGCTTTTATTATAATATGTAAAATTATACAGTAATGTCTTGATATGTCTGAAAATTTTATATAGAATTGTGTGGACACAATCTCGTGACAGAACTTTCTTGTTTTGAATTAATTTCTGTACAAAACCTTTCACAAACATTTATGACATTTTTCAGCCAGGATCTAAGATAATAATCATTTGTAATAATGAATTTTGCGATTAATTTGATACAGAATACTCGTGCTTAAAATATATATAAGTAACGTTGTTTACCATTCTATTAAAATCAATCTTGTCAGTTTAATAAGGGAAGTCTAGTGTTAAAGGGCACGAAGGGAAATCTTGGGGCAGGGGGTGGAATAGTAATTCCGCGAATTCATTGACGACCAGATCGAAATTTGCTCTCGGTATGATAGGGACTCGTTATCGCCTGGCCACGACAAAGAAAATGACGAAGCCGTGGCTTGTGTGCGAGCCGTGGGTCACGATCGTGCCTTCCGTGACTCGGCAACGTTAATTAGCGCTTTGCTACTCTTAAGTTCGAGCCTCGCCGGTTCTGTGCTGACCGCCGTCGTGGCTTTCCGCGCGGGGAAACTTCATACGACACCTTCAACGAAACCTGCAAATGCAATCGTAACGAATCCATTCACGGAACGGCAACATTCGTCGGATAATCCCATATCGATTCGAAGTTTATGCCGTTCGCAAACATATTTTCCACGAATTGTCTTCCTTACCGAACATCAGTGGTCGAAAAACTTTCAACGCTTGCAGTGACATTTGTAGCTTTTCTTAAAAATATTAATGAGTTGAAAATAGTACAGCGACATCTTGAAATTCTTTAAACGATGAACATTTAGAAAGCAATATACATTTTTTAGATAATAATTCCTGAAGAATGCCAAGGAAAAGTGTACTGAAAATATTTCAATTTGAAAAACTGCTGAACTATTTTACTCGAAAGATATTCCATGTGTCAAAGGGAATAACTTCGACTATCGTTAGCCCATTAAGAATTACTTGTTTAATAAACGGCGAACTGTAATTTTAAATTTGAAACATTTATTATCAAGATAAAAGATTGTTCTTCATTTAAAAAAAAAACAGCAGGTTCATAAAAGAAAATTAGTAATTTCATGTAGAAAATGTACAATTTCAAATGCTTGTTCTAATTGTAAGTTTTCATTAAATTTCATTAATATCAACATTTTCGGCATTGTTAAATATTTCAAAATGATTGTAGATGCTTTGAACTACGGATACGAGACAAGTCATGGTCTACCAAAATGAAGAAGATGGTTCTGAGGTTCCAAAATTTACGATCGTGACCTTTACCGTGGTTTTCTTCGCGATCTCCGTTGAAGTCTGTTAAAAGCCTCTTAAGCTTGTTTACCATATATAGAACATATCGCAGAGCGTACCTAAAACTCGGTCCCGGTTCAATTGGCCAAACAATACGCCCATCAGCCGCAGATACATTAAGAGCTAAGTGCTCCCGTGAAGCCAGACACGAAAGAGACAGAGAGAGAGAGATAGGAGATAGCTTCTGTTCGAACGGCTGCTGCATCGAGCGACGGGAAGCGTCGCGGCGCAGTATCCGCACACGTGCACCACGGCGTCGGGGGAAGCATTCTCAAAAATTACCTTTCCGTTTGAAAGTGAGCTCACGTCCGCCGCGGATCGTGGAAACGAACACCGGTGAAACACACCGGCCGGTTAAACTTTCCTGCTTCATTTCGGAAGCTCATAAAGCGTGGTTTACGGCCGCGTCGGGACCTGGGTCAACGCTTTTCAACTTCCGCGTCCAAGCGTGCTCCTTCGCCGACCGAGAGGACGCCCCCGTCAATCTCGAATTCAGTCCCGGCGTTTCATTATTGTTAATTTTAGGGTTCGCTTTATCACCAGCTCCCAGGCACGAAGTTGCTCAGGTGTGCCGTGACTCGTTGCTTAAACCCTGCGCCGCATACAGGCGCCGACAGATCAAATCGTCGGCTGAGAATCAGTGCCAGTCCAAATTCTGAAGATTTCAGTGAACATTGTCTTCCGAATCTCAAAGGCATAATTCATTTCCAGACAGCGTCGATTCACGTGGAACTTTATTCTATAATGAAGCACTACTGCATTACAGTAAAGTTTCGATAGGAGCGACAGCCTCGAGGGGATTTGGTCGCGTCTACCGTGCGCAAGCTATTTTACCACGTTTTTATTAGCTCGCTTTCTTGTCTGTCTGTCTGTTCGGTAGAGATCTTGCAATTGATTTTAAACTGACTACCCGATGAGTTAGAGACTTGAAACTTTCAACATAGTTCAGAACTGAATGACAATGCAACATTAATAAAAAAAATTTAAAAAGACTGTTGGAATCCAACGATAATATTGTATAGAAGCAGGCAGTGGTGCGACTCCGGTCCAAGTGGTTTATGACACCCCCACTTAAGAAAAGGGACCGAAGGCTTTTTCCAGAGACGAACCAATCAGTCGTTGTCGTTTCACAGAACAGACCATATCACAGCATCGTTTACGCTACAGCATTACTTCTCCCTTATTACAATATAGCCTTTTTTTCTCTTATACACACTGGAATCCACTTTTGTATTTTTGTTTGCGTTAAGTAGTAGTAGTAGTAGTAACATGATATTTGGTCTCCTCAGGGTTTCAAATTCATTTACCAATCCCCCTCCTCTTTTCCACTCTCACCATCGCCTTTTCAGCGGGACCTACTGTTTATAGTGGGTTCCGAACCACCTTTTGCCAACAACACGTGAAAAACACCTCAGGTGGGTCACTTTCCGGTTTTTTACCAGACGGTCACCCATCCTAGTGCCGTTCACGTTCCACATTGTTTAACTTCGGTGATCTAACGAGAACCGGTGCTTTCAACGGGACTACGGTTGTTGGCTGTTTGCGTTAAGTAAATAAAGTTATCTTATTTAACCAAATTAAAGTTCGTACAACAAAGACAGTTCGTTTTATTTATCGCCAAAGGACGAGCCGAATATGGGCCTTTGAACTGTTTTAGGATGACGACAGTATTCGAGGTTTTACTGTACTAACTTGGGGGTTAAACGTGCCCGACATTGTCGCTCCTATAGAAACTTTACTGTATTGATTTTAACATATTTTTGCGGCATATTTCCATGGCAAGACGACGTCTGTCAAAGACGCGTGTTCGAAACATGAACATTGACTTCGCATATCGTTTTTTTCCCGTTGGCAATGAACGGCGACGTTCACTGAATGAAAAAATATGAAGCATTTTTATGAAACGTTTACCACACGACAACCGTAGCGGTCACACGGTGCACGAAAATGAATAAGCACGAACGCCATTACTCATTCTTCCTACGTTCGCTGTAACAGCGATATTTTACAGGGTACCGCCGCGGCCGCTGATGAAAATGTATGGAGTTTACGAAAAAATGGAGGAACTCGAAATAATTAATCTTGTTGTTGACTTAAGGCTCGTTGTAAACTGGAACACGCGTATGACAGAAACCGCGGAGTTCCGCCGTGAAATGTACGGGAGGATGATGATACACGAGAAAATTCTGAACGATGTGTTTTGCATACTGCTTCCAAAATGTCTGTCATCCTGATTTTGCGAAAGGAAAGTCGGGATTGATTACGGATTGCTAAAATAAATTGCAAACGTGATATGCAATTTAAAAAGTACAATGATTTTCTTTTGAACGCTGGAACTTTGTCATTGATCATTATGGAATTTTTAAAGATGCATTTATGATATAAAAATATATTCCAGATGAAACTCGCTATATTGTATAAATACACTCTTGTTACTTTTAGAAAGTAATGTGAAATAGTAACCTTTAATGCTCGTTAGATCCAATATTAACGTCCAACTTTACTGTAAATATATTAACGTGATTGTAAAAATACATTTATAGGGAATTTATTTAATCCATTTATTCCATGGAACATAGGAAGATAATGGAATGGAGATAAAAATCTAACTTTTTTTAATGCTCGAAAGGGCGAACCTTGAATATTTTAATTTATAATTATTGTGATTGTGAAAACGCATTATAGGTAATTTATTTAACACGTCTGTTCCTTGAAGCATACATTATGGCGAAAGCTGTTAAAAATAAGCCAAAATAGCGACTTTTACTGCTCCGTAAATCTAGCGTTAAGGAACGAAGCAGTATGTCATTCTCTAATTAGAGTTCTTTCCTCACCTTGGACTTAAACGAGGAACTAAAAATGTCTTTCCGTGTAGAACATCGTATACATTCCCCGTGTAATTCTCAGGAAACGTTTTAACGGTAATTACGAGAATTCGTAATTGAAAAAATATGCAAACTCTTTTGTACTTGAGACCCGATGCATATTAAAGTGCATAGGTTAAAAATGCACGCACATTCGTGCGCAATTCGACTCGCTGGGAATCGTGTAATTTATGTTCTTACCGTTTGCGAGGTCGCAGTTGTTTAATGCAGAGCAGGAGCAAAAATGCGGATTTTTGCATTGTTCGCAATAACGGGTGTGCGACGGTGGCTATTTAAAACTCCGTTGGTTCCATCTCGCTTCGAGATCACAGAATCGTTTATCTGCGTCGAGAAATTACGATCTACACGAAATCAGTTTCAAGATTAACGCGATAACCACTCCAACGATATCGCCAGACAATTATAATTGTAAATAAACATATATAAATTTCCGACAATTCTTCTATCCAAACGTGTCGACCGTTTATTCACTTATTAACCGACAGGGAAAGTTAACACAAACCTACATAATGAACAATTTTTCATGCACATTTCTCGTACACATAATCAAAAAGTATACATTACAGAAAATTAGGAAAATACGTATAACGTTAACCATCGATCATAACGAAAATTAATTATGTTTACAACTTTCAATATTCCATTTCTAATTCCAACAAATTGTGATTTGTGCACATTTGCACATTTCTCGTACACATAATCAAAAAGTATACATTACAGAAAATTAGGAAAATACGTAGAACGTTAACCATCGATCATAACGAAAATTAATTTTGTTCACAACTTGCAATATTCCATTTCTAATTCCAACAAACTGTGATTTGTGCACATTTGCACATTTCTCGTACACATAATCAAAAAGTATACATTACAGAAAATTAGGAAAATACGTAGAACTTTAACCATCTATCATAACGAAAATTAATTTTGCTCACAACTTTCAATATTCCATTTCTAATTCCAACAAATTGTGATTTGTTCAGAACTGTTTTCTCCACACATACTGCGGTATAAGCTAACTATTCTACCTTCTGAAAAAGATCGAAATCGTATAATCCAATATTGAAAAAGTATTCAAATGCATTATATTCAAATGCATCCGATCTGAACAAAAACATTCGGTGTCTGTGTGGATCGCATAAATCGAACATCACGCGTGCTCCGGGAACACGTGTGTTTTAATAAAACGTTAAATCGCGAGCTTTAGTAAATACGTTTTAAAAAAAAAACATTCCGCGTAGCAAATTCCTGTAGCATTCATCACCGTTTCTTTTTTTTTTCAACATGACCAGGTGAACGGTTAACAAATACTCGGGGCGCGAGCGTGTGCACAGTCGAAACAGATAGAATCAACATTCGCCGTTTAATCCGGCCGCATGCAAATCCCTAATTAACCCGATCAAGATAATCAGCGGCGCGGCTTGATTCTTCTGCCTCGGCCCCGGTAATCAGTGCAAATTAATTGAAATATACGCGGCAGAAAAATATCGTTATCGGTGGATCCTATACGGTCCGGGTTCCGTTTCGATAGCGATCGGGCCAGAGCTATCCGGGACCCTCTATTTCCTTGTGCAGCACCGACCATCCGGTTAGCCCTTTTAAAAGTAAGTTATAAACAGCAATCCGACGATCTAATCCCATCCGGGAGACGTTCACGGTAACCGAACTTTCTCGAAGCGGGTCTTGGCCGGGTAACATGGCGGCCGCGTACCGGGAAGGGCTTCGCCGTTAGTTAGAACTGCTTAGCGTGTCGCTGTAACACGAGTTCCTCTTATTTCAATGGTGGCACGTAATGCAGCTTTCGCGTGCGTCCCCATCGATCGGCCCGAATATCGTCGAAGTAATCTGCCAACCGTAGGAAATAAAGGAACGGAATAACCGAGACAGCTCCGGGGCCCTCTTTCCCTTTGCATCGCGCCGAGCCGAGCCCTTCGTAATACATATATCGAAAACCCTCTCGATCCGACGCACCAGATGCGATCATCGTTCTCTTCGTCGGGACAACTTTATTCCTATGGAACACCATATGTTGAATATCTACGCTCCGCGTGCAAAATGATGGCATATACAGACGTCTACAGTGGCCCACGAAACGATTCGAATGCCACACAGTTGGGTATTTCGCCCGAATTGTCGGAGAAAATTATTTTAGTGTAATTTATAGTCGTTGCATTTGTCTTCACGTCAGCTATAACATTATGAAATCAAAAATGCATTGTAATATACAGTATACAATATGTTTGATATTCTATATATATATATATACAATATATTCGATATGCGAAAATATGCATTTCAATATACAATATACTATATATTCGATATACTCGTCAGCTACAGCATTAATAAATCAAAAATGCATTTTAATATACAGTATACAATATATTCGATATTCAATATACACAATATGTTCGATGTACAATATGTATATTCGATATGCATAAAAATGCATTTCAATATACAATGTACAATATATTCGATATATTCGTCAGCTATAGCATTATGAAATGAAAAATTCATTTTAATATAGGTACAGTAAACAATATATTCGATATTCAATATGTTCGATGTACAATATATTCGATATGCATAAAAATGTATTTCAATATACAATGTACAATATATTCAATATATTCGTCAGCTACAGCATTATGAAATGAAAAATGCATTGTAATATACAGTATACAATATGTTTGGTATTCTATATATATATATATATATATACAATATATTCGATATGTGTAAATATGCATTTCAATATACAATGTACTATATATTCTATATTCAATATATACAATATATTTGTTGTACAATATATTCGATGTGCATAAAAATGCATTTTAATATACAATATTTTCGATATTCAATATATACAATACACAATATATTCGATATATTCGTGGATATTATGAAATCAAAAATGCATTTTAATATACAATATAATATATGTACATTCGATATATTCAGTGAAACAGACATGTGTGCAATCGCCATAGAAATTTTCACTACTGTCGCGCGGTCTTATGCGCACAGTATTGATCTGTTTGTTTTAAATACACTGGCCTGCACAATTAAAGTAATAACAAAATGTTGAACATCTCATCGTCATAACGTCGATGTGACTTATCAGCCAGTGTTTGCAGTCTGAAGCAGCTTCGAGGGCCCTGGAATAATCTAAGGGAACTAGTTCGCCGTGTAATGCTCCATGCAATTTTTCGCGAAACTTCATAAAGGAAGATCGCTCGAAATCTTCTTGTAAGCGTTAACTTGTAGTTCATCGCGGCAGAAGTTTGCTCGAAGTTTAGTCATATATGCTAGACTGCAGTAACTAACGGCAGAAGCTTCGACCGGGATGTTCTTGTACCGTGTTAGTTCACAGTAATTCGAACTAAAAGCTCGTTTGATATTTGCTCGTATTCGGAATGAATCCGAAATGAGTTTTGCTATTGGCAGTGCGCGTGTGTAATACGTTTGCAGAGCGACACATAATGAGCGTGACAGTGGTTGATAAAGTGGATCTCGGCTCGGTTGATGCGAAAACTTTGGAAACCCTTGTTCTTTTTTTTTGTGATCCGAATTGCACACGCGTTCCGTCACGTTTGTTGACTTTGCAAGGGATATTCAATCAGGTGTTCGAAATTATCTCGACAGTTCGGTGAAGGTAACAACGTTCCACTCCTAACTATTAATTAGCGATCCCCGTAGTATATTTTCAATTTGATTATTGGCGACGTGTTTTATGAAATTTTAGAGGTATCCGCATCTATGATCGAATTAAATGTGATCCCAAAATGTTAGAAAGTTAAAAAAAATGGTGTTCTAAAAATTTGCAACGTTCAGGTATCCCAAAAATTAAAAGGCAACATTAAATTGTAATCATGTAATTACAAGTCTTTCAGATCCTTAAACTTGATTCAACTTGACTGAGATTGACTCAGATTGACTCCATTTGACTCAGATTGACTCCACTTGACTCTACTTGACTTCAGGTACCCCAAAACTTAAAATCTAACAGACAGTTGTATTCATGTAATTAGAAATATTTGTGGTCCTCAAACTTGATTCAACTTGACTCTGCTTGACTCAGATTGAGTCCACTTGACTTCAGGTAGCCCAAAACTTAAAATCTAATAGACAGTTGTATTCATGTGATTACAAGTCTTTGAGACCCTTATACTTGATTGAACTTGACTGAGATTGACTCAGATTGACTCACATTGACTCCACTTGAGTCTACTTGACTTCAGGTATCCGAAAACTTAAAATCTAACAGTCAGGTGTATTCATGTGATTACAAATCTTTGAGATCCTCAAACTTGATTTAACTTGACTCCACTTGACTCTACTCGTCTCAGCTTGTCTCTACTTGACTCCGGCTACCCAAATATTGCAAATTTTCAGAACCCTGGCCCGAACACGACATTTCTGCTATCCGCCCATTACTAGAACTAGATTGTACAAAAGTGGTTTCAAATGGTACAATTTCAATGACCCGATTAACGCAAAGTGACGTCACCATCGATGACGATTTATCGAATCTGTGACGAAATGTCCGTCGCGAGGACCAACGGTGTATCGGCACGCGGCCGAAATCGATGGCACTCGAATACAGATACAGCAGGAATAACCACACCAAAGTAACACGTTCCCGTTCTACTTAACCGAAAATTTCCACCGCATCGTGGATTCAAGTGGTTCGCGTGTGAATCTGGTATTAACGTTATTGTAAGCGATCGACTGGCAATTTATCAAATCAAATTTCCCACCGCATATGAAGCGCCAACGCATGACCGACCACCCTGCCCTACTTTCCAACTACTGAATTCGTCCATTTATTATCAGATCAGTATCCTTACACTATCGGCAACCTGCAGAGCGGCGCCGAACGAACAAATAAAAACGCGGGCACTCTCGACGCTTTGACGGCGCTATCACGCGAGAATGTAGATCGTGAAAATGGAAACGAGATTTTGATCGGCTGCATTTTCGGGTAACGATCGTTTCATTCGACAACCACTGCCGGAGAATAAGGTGATTTCGTAGGACGAAATTGAACCTGTTGGTTAGGCTAATGTGGCCGTAATGTTTTTCAAAATTACACACAATCTGGTGAATTCTAGTCTATTTTAGTATAATCAAATACATTCTCGTATACTGTATTATGAATTAATTAATAGACAGAATCTAGATTTTTATTACAAACTAGCTGACTTGACAGACGTTGTTCTGTCCGAATTTCAATAAATTTATTTACGCGTATCCATCGTTCGAATCGTGAGTTATGGTCTTGAGTTCATAAAAAAATCTCATAGATAAAAGCACTTTCATTTTTTCCCCATTTTTCCATTTTTCCGGGCAACTTTTCCAATTTTTCTTTCCCCGGAAAACCTTATTCGGACTATTACGAAGATTTTTTAAAATAAAATTAGCCGAATCGGTCCAGCCGTTCTCAAGTGATGCGCTTACCAACGAACAGCATGTAATTTTTATTTATATATGTAGAAGATAATAAATAATGTTCATTTAAAATTGCTTCCAGCATCCTGAAATGTACTTAAAATCCTATGCTCTGAAGGCCAGTGGAAAAAGTAATTCAGGGATCGTATTTCAAACAGCCTTTATTATAACGATGATATACTTTATGGAAAGCTGCACATTTCGAACGGAGGTGGAACGAATTGATTAAAATTGTAATAAAGGGAAGAAAGGATAATTACAGGAAGGAAGAGAAAGTAGAGCGCGGAGAAGTGGAAAAGGATATAAATGGAAAAGTGTAATGGAGACAAGATTTGCTCGAGATTTGACCGTGAAACTCGAGTATCATGGTAACAGTCAGTGCGCGCGGCGATTCTAACGATTTCACGTTTCCCTGTTGAATTATTATTCAATTTGGAACGTGGCATAGTCGATTCAATAATCTTTCGTTGTTTTAGCTGCTCTACAACATTAATATCTCGAAAGGATTACGAAGCGCCACACGAATCCGCCGTGCAAGCTCCTGGCTTTAAATGAAATTCCATTGACTCTCACCGAGCCATTTTGTTAATATTTTACAATACCTTTGAACCCGAGGTTCTGCCACCAATTATCTAAATTGAATCTTCTGGCCGAACCTCCTCTTTGGGCATCCGTGGCCAACCAAACAGACTACTACCCTTAAACTACGGCGTCCTGTATCCCGGAGGAATGTTGTTAATAAATTCTCCAACGCAGACCCTTATGTAACACGAAACAGAGCGGTCGCTCCTCTTGATCGTTCGATCAAATCCGTAGATTTCCAATCAACAGTTTGCTCGCCACAAATCTATTTATTAATAGGCTCCTGAAAATCATTTCTTCTCCATCTGGTCTATATAAATATTTCCACGTTCGGTCGTCTCGATTTTCAGTTCGTGTAATTGGATTCTTCCATTATGTTCGGATGTCGAAACGAGGTATTCGACTATCATAAGAATTTTCTACAACGTTTTCAATCGGAACGTTTCGTTTTCGGCTTTGGAAAATATTTCACTGTACGATAACTCCACCGTTATCGTTTTCAATAATTGGGAGAACTTGAAGAGCTGTGAACCGTGATTAATTTTTCTGGTAATTTGGAATTTTATATGGTAACGGACAAAAGCAATACCTCGCCTCGCAATTTTTCAAAGGATTTCAAAGATTCCTTTGATTTATAGGAGTGTAAGTAAATATTGGTCCATTATCTTCTTCGTTTGGAATGTCAGTTTACATTGATTTTATTATTTAATTGCTTTTTCAAATTGATTTGAGAACGTGTTTCCATAGGAATTTTTTAATATTCCAGGGCTGAAATTGAAGGGGAAAGATTGCACTTTATGATGGAGACATTTAAAATTGGTTTTAACATTTAATTGTTTTAATTTATGTAGTGAGCACACACACATATCGTTTCTAAGAAAAGTTTTTCTAATTAGTTTCTAGAACGTGTTCTCATAGGAATTTTTTAATATTCGAGGTCTTAAATTGAAGGAGAAAGATTGCACTTTATAATGGAGACATTTAAAATTGGTTATAACATTTAACTGTTTTAATTTATGTAGTTATCAGACACCAACATCGTTTCTAAGAAAGGTTTTTCTAATTAGATTCTAGAACGTGTTCTCATAGGAATTTTTTAATATTCGAGGTCTTAAATTGAAGGAGAAAGATTGCACTTTATAATGGAGACAATTAAAATTGGTTTTAACATTTAATTGTTTTAATTTATGTACTGATCAGACACAAACATCGTTTCTAAGACTAGTTTTTCTAATTAAATTGTAGAACGTGTTCTCATAGAAATTTTTTAATATTCGAGGTCTTAAATTGAAGGAGAATGATTACACTTCCTGATGGCTACATTTATAATTACGAAAAAATACGAGATCATATCAGAAAAATTAAAAAAGTACACCAAGCTTGCACCGACAAAATTCACAGGATTTAAAGTAGAATTTTCTAGTTGATTTTAAAATGTGTTCCTTCAGGAATCTTATAATATTCGAGGGTTTAAATCGAAGAAGAGAAAGCTTTCGCTGGCCCTTAAAAAGGTTCCATCGGTTTTAACAGGAATTTTCGAGTCGATTTTAGAATATGTTCCCGTAGGAATAATCGAATGTTTAAGGGCTGAATTTAAAGAGTGAAAATATTATAATCAGGGTAGCTTACAATTACGAAGAATTAATAAATTAATCTCTCTTTTAATCTAGGGTATGATTTCCATTTAATAAAATCTAATTATCGACGTTTCTAGTCGAAATATCTTGCATGTTATTTCTAATGTTTGAAAATGTAATGAGCGTACAGAAGAGACGGATGCGATACGAAGCAGTAAAAGGAAACTGCCGTTGATAGGATCAAGCCTATCGATGAAAGTATTGATACTTGATGGCGCATATTCAAAGACTGCACAGACTGAGTTACGGAAAACAGACCATTGGAATATTTCCCTTCGATTCAGAGTATGTAGGACACTGCATATAAGATTTCCAAGCATTCGTTCGACAATGTTCCACAGATCTACGAAACAGTCCAATTATAATATACTTGGCTTACGTGGCAGGTCCATTAACACATTTTTGTGTCAAGCACGTCTGTATGCGTTGCTCGCATCTAAATCAGATTTGCTTCGCTCAAAGGAGCGTAAGTACTGTAGCATTACCATTAAAAAATAATTGCTCGCTTACAATATTCGCAGTTGGACCGAATGAAAGGAGCCAGCCATCTATTGAATTACCGTTGTGGTCTTATCATTAATCCGCAGTTATGCTCACTTTCATTCCGTAAAGTCTCTGGAATCCGTAAAGCAAACGAATAATCAAACACCTTTAAGAATAGCGTACAGCCATTAAATCGTGAACCATTTTTAATTACTAGTTTGTTGGAGAACGACGAAGCATTGAAAGTTCGAATACTTGGAAAGCGTTTTTTGATAAACATCCTCCAGATCGTTTAATTTCTGTCGTTATTTCTGTAGCGTCGTTTCTTGAGAAATCTAATATAAGTGTATTGAAAGTATGAAATATTTATGATATGAAGAATAAACGTGAATAAATACAGAGAAATGTACTAAATAAGTAACAAGTGAACGATTTTTAATTTTATTTTAAGACTAGAAAATTTAAAGAAGGTGCATTATGAACCGCAGAACCATTTCATAAGGAAACAATGTATTTCTATGGTTTTTCTTGTATTAAAATGTTGAAGGATTCGGACCACGCGGATAATTATTCGCAGAATCGCGTTGCATTGGGAAATATTTTCCCTGCGGTAAACGTTGTCAAATTTACATCTCCTTCGACCGAGTATTTGTTTTTCTAATTAGATCGTAGAACGTGTTCTCATAGAAATTTTTTGATATACGAGGGCTGAAATTGAAGGGGAAAGATTGCACTTTATGATGGAGACATTTAAAATTGGTTTCAATATTTAATTGTTTTAATTTATGTAGTGAGCACACACACACATCGTTTCTAAGATTAGTTTTCTAATTAGATTGTATAACGTGTTCTCATAGGAATTTTTTAATATTCAAGAGCTGAAATTGAAGGGGAAAGATTGCACTTTATGATGGAGACATTTAAAATTGGTTTCAATATTTAATTGTTTTAATTTATGTAGTGAGCACACACACACATCGTTTCTAAGACTAGTTTTCTAATTAGATTGTAGAACGTGTTCTCATAGCAATTTTTTAATATTCGAGGGCTGAAATTGAAGAGGAAAGATTGCACTTTATGATGGAGACATTTAAAATTGGTTTCAGTATTTAATTGTTTTAATTTATGTAGTGAGCACACACACACATCGTTTCTAAGACTAGTTTTCTAATTAGATTGTATAACGTGTTCTCATAGGAATTTTTTAGTATTCAAGAGCTGAAATTGAAGGGGAAAGATTGCACTTTATGATGGAGACATTTAAAATTGGTTTCAATATTTAATTGTTTTAATTTATGTAGTGAGCACACACATACATCGTTTCTAAGACTAGTTTTTCTTATTAGGTTGTAGAACGTGTTCTCATAGAAATTTTTTAATATTCGAGGGCTGAAATTGAAGGGGAAAGATTGCACTTTAGGATGGAGACATTTAAAATTGGTTTTAACTTTTAATTGTTTTAAGACTAGAAAATTTAAAGAAGGTGCATTATGTACCGCAGAAGCATTTCATAAGGAAACAATGTATTTCTCTGGTTTTTCTTGTATTAAAATGTTGAAGGATTCGAACCACACGAATAATTATTCGCAGAATCGCGTTGTATTGGGAAATATTTTCCCTGCGGTAAACGTTGTCAAATTTACATCTCCTTCGACCGAGTATTTGTGGTTTCCGTCGTAGAGACAGCGCGTATCGCCGCGCTATTTCAGGAATTCGAATAATCCGAACGTCGAAACGAGACCGATAGGGCAGCGCATGATTTATTACTCTCGCATTTCTCTTTTATCTCGATATTAATCCCGGAGGCTTCTTAATAATGTCGGCGTACGAGCAGGTAGAATTTTAATTTCATCCTCATGTAAATCGCTCGCGTCCTCTACTCGGCTCTCTTCCGCTGGACAGACTTTATGAGTACACTCTCACGGCTCACTAAAAATTTTATAGCGCACCGTATACTGTGAAACCGTGCAAAGAAGCGAAATAATTCTATTCTTCGCTGTTCCGGCGGCCACGTCGAAATAAACTGTAAATTAATAAGTCACGAAATTTCTATTCCTTTAGCGCGCGGCGCGAGATAAGTTGCACGAAGTAACCGCGATTCGAGCACTAATTTAGAGGTTGACATAAATATTATACTTGCTAAATAAATCACTGGGTTTGAAGCAACGATAAATAAACAAACAGAGTAAGAATAAACTCTTACACGTGTTTGTACATTTAGGAAAATTTCAAGATTGGAAAAGAATTACGGATTCTTATTACAAGTATTGTTCTAATTGGAATAATAAATTCTCTTATTTCGGTACACCATTTATGAAATTAAAAATTTATAAGATTGCTAAAATTACTGTACAAAACATTTTCGAGGGATTTTATTTTCATTGCATAATAATATATTGTTAGTCCTTCTATAACTTTCAGTATTGTGTAGTTCTATTGTTTCAGACTTCCCTTTGTTGTTAATTTTTCAGCCACAGTGTTTCTTCATTAAAGATCTTCTTCACCTCTTTTATCTCTTAAGGATATGTTATGCTACTAAACATTCAAGTAAACCTGCTGCTATCTTAATTATCATACAGCAATATTAAGGTAGCTCCTAGCTTATTATAATTAACCCATTAACAGTTTATCCCGAGCAAGATATGTTACATTATAATCACTAAACTGCGGATCTTTATTAAAATGATCTGCATCGATTCTGGGAAGCAGGGATAAAATAAAAATTGATTTCATCCCTTAACGACTGTGTTACATTGAAAACATTACAATATTCTTGAATTCTCTGCCCTTTTACTGCGATTATCCATTTGTTGCCGGAAAATTTGATTAGACTGTTGAAGGGTTATAAAAGGGAGTCACACAGTTATCTTAAGCACAGACCTGGGTAAAAAATATTTCAACTAAGGAATACAAATATTTTCAAATACTATTCCTCACAACTGTGTTACGCGTGTTTCATTCCAAATTAATACTAAATTACTATATTAAATGAAACATATGCAACACAGTTGTGAGAAACAGTATTTGCAAACACAGTAGAGACTCCCGCATCTGTACCCCTATTATTCGAATACCCTAATATACGAACGTTCTATTATCCGTATGTTCTGTTATCCGCACAACGTTTCGTAGCGACGCACAGTGGGCGAAAACCGGCTGAAATGGTAAAAATTCGATAACTCAATGAATTCTGCAGTAAAGTTTTCGAAAATTGGTATCTCTAGGTTGTTTTGGACGTAGATTTCAAATCTTTATTCAAAATGATCGATTCAATATAGCGGACCGAAAAATCAAAACTGGATGGTTCTTTTTTTAAAATTTATATATATGAGTTATTGGGGATGCTGATTTTGAATTTGTATTTGAAATTATGAAATTCGAAATGGCTGATGCAACCTGGCAGAATCCGGACAATGTGTACAAAAATCGATAATTCATTGAATACTGAATGAAATTATTTGAATATTGCTAGTCCAATGTGAGTTTTGGGGTCGCTTATTTCAAATATCAAATTAAAATTGTAAAATTAACAATGGTGGACTAGTATGGAAGACATTTCATAAAGACAATATTAATTCATACATATATACAGGGTGGGGCGCCACATTTTACCATCTAGATTACGTCATTATTATTACGCATAGCAAACAATGTTTCAGATGAAGTTGAATGGTTTTGAGAGGGGCACATTCTGATGGTACATTTTTTTTGTAGGTGGACGTGTAAATGACATATGAAGGTCATTAATGTTTTTTTTTAAATAGAATCATATATTTTTTATTGCATCAGCTGATGCTCCTTCATATTCTTTACAAAAAAGTATTAATCTATTTGTGTAAAAAAATCATTAGTTTAAGAGATATTTTAATTATAATTTGTTCTTGCTCTCCTACTACATTATCACATTGAATTCATATTATTGACCAGAGAGTCGAGATATCCTAACAAATTATAATTAAAAAATATCTCCTAAACTAATGATTTTTTTTACACAAATAGATTAATACTTTTTTGTAAAGAATATGAATCTTCATATGTCCTTTACACGTCCACCTACAAAAAAAATGTACCATCAGAATGTGCCCCTCTCAAAACCAATCGACTTCATCTGAAACATTGTTTCCTATGCGTAATAATAATGACGTAAATCTAGATGGTAAACTGTGGCGCCCCACGCTGTATATATACATACATCTGGCTAACGAAGCGTTTAAATTATAATGGTTAGAACAGCATCTATTGAAAACAATGATAAAGTTTCTAGGTGAGTCTCTACTGTATTTGTATTTCTTAGTTGAAATATTTTTTACCCAGGTCTGGCTGAGCATGAGCATGTTTGATAATGGCTTAGTGATGAGATTCCGTTCCGTTTTCGAATTTCAGTGGAGCAAAGACAGCAGCGTGCAGCGTCGGCGATGATCGTCTAAGGTGGGATCACGGGTGGAGGAATCGAGGGAAGATTTCCATGCACTCGCCGAACGTCCCAGGAATCCCATGGTCGAGAGGAGAGGAGGAGCATGACGTAGGCGTCGACAAGGGGGGCGCTTCGGATGCTCCGAGCTGCCGACTAGGGTCGTATGGAGGGGAAGGACGCAATCACCACGGAAGGCACCCTGCTTCTAAACCTGACGACCATCGCAACACAAGACGTCGACGGCTTCTTCGGAGGATTTCCCGGCAAAAACTCGCCGTACACGGCCACGCAGGTAAGATTGATGGCCGCCGTGTCGACCCGGGAGTCTGGCCAGGGTTCTCGGCAGCTGTTCAACCCCCGTGGACACCCTCCCTCAACTTCGTTTACTTCCCAGCCGCCGTCGTCATCCCTCGTGGGATCGCGCCCCGAAGTCTTTTAATCTGCCGGCTCGCACAGCCGTATCCATTAGCGTGAACTTAATAACTCGCGGACCATAATATCCCATCGGTCCGTAATACAATCACTCGCTGCTACTTCACGGCTTCTGTCGCTGAGAGCACAATACGCCACGCGGGACCTTGCTCGCCAGAGAAAATGGAGGAGCCATTCTCTCAGAGTGGGCGTATTAAATGTACTAATCAGCTGTCCGATCTTCTCTTTTTTTTTTTCTTAACCAACCGCGCCACGAAATTATAGTCAAGTCGGCAGGTCGAAAAAAGGCGTCTACCTGTGGAAAGTATTCCGTTCATGAAGCCAGAGTCTAAAGCAAGTCTAGAGTCAATTTTAATTCAGCTAGTAAGACCAGATGGTTTCTAGTCAGGACTGTAACGTGGAATCATAACAACAAAAATATATAGGGCTTGAATCCACTCGGATCTATTAATAACAATAAAGATATTAATAAAAAAAAGAAAAAAAACGTGGAATAGTAGCAAAACTGAAGCGTTAGGCTGATACATATGTATGTTTATCAGTGTTAACACAAAAAACTTTTTTTCTACGCGGAGATTAGTGACACTGATAAATACCCTCGAATAAGTATGTCTAATCCCTTAAATAGTACATAGGAAATGATCCTATTTGTCTTAAAGTATGCGTACAACTTTCAAATCACATATTCTGCACTACATTCATTTATTTAACACTAAACTTATCGACTACTAAATGCGATTTAAATATTTCAGCTTACAAAAATGACAAGGCTCTACTTATTTAGAATTTCTGCAATTTTTATCACAATATGTGCTGGGATAAAGAAGTTTATCAAAGAAATTTCTCTACGTAATTTCAATAGTTGCAAGACGAAAAGTATAATACCGGACGTTTGACCGGCAGTGGTAGGTTTAGTGTTAATGATTGTTAACGTGAAATGAAAAATTAATATCAGATAATTGCATATGATCCTGCCCGATTTGAAAATTAAATTCAATGTTTAAACTTTAAAGAATACAGCTTTATTAATCAATTTATAGTCAATTTTTTACGATTATAAATCTTTTTTTATATTCTGTATTCTGGAATTTAAAATCTTGGCAATGACAGACAGCTTCCTCAAACAAATAGCAGAAGGAGTTTTATTGGTGGTCCTAATAATATTATTATCAACTTTATAGAAATCGACGATGAGTATGAACAATGTCAGAGTCTAAATCATAAGACACTAAAATGTCTTAGCTTGACAAAAATTACAAGGCTCTGTTTATTTAGATTCCGTGCAATTTTTATGTAACCAGCCTCATAGTTTCAATAATATATCATATCATAATATGAAGTAATATCCGGTATTTCTTGTATTTCTGGTATTTCTTGTATCATTACATTATTTTTGACATATGAGGTTGCTTAGTATACGTTCTCTATCTTCGCGACAATCCTGAAAGAGATCTATTGGAATTCGCGTAACTTTCGACGTTCGCCCGAGGATTACCGTAAAGTCATGATTAATTATTTTGGCTATGGTTGCGATAGGGAAATCTGTAGCACTGTCGCACGACGAAGTTCTCGCGGTCAGAACTTCGAAACCGTTAACGATAAGTATATAATTAGTTTATCCCAGGTTGACGCTGGCGAGATGAAGGGGAGACAGTCTTTATTAGAGAGTCTAAATAAAGTTCAAAGTAATTTTTCCCTGCTCGAAACTCTGTCACAGTATAATGATATAATTTAGAACAACGTCACGAAGTTCACTATGAAACATTCTATTAGAAATTAGATAAATATCGCACGCAAGTTGTTACAAAAATGTCAAATACAAAACTGAGAAGACATTAGAATTATTTCCGAATTTTTAAGGTCATTAAGACCGAAAATATAGTTTTATTTCACATCAATCAATCATAAATTACAGAAATTAGCTTGAACCATTTTTAAACATTGAAATATTATTGCAATACGTATACAAGTTGTCAATAATTATACTAACGTTTCGATAAAGGCTTCGAATGAAACTGTAGATGCTCTTTGGAATATTTTCGTCGTTCGTTGTACTCGAAATACGATTTCCACTGTGAAGCGACCCGTAATATCATGCGGCTCCGTGATCCGAGATACCAGACCATCCCTTTAACCGAAATTACAAGCGGATACAAGTGCAACGAATTTTAAGCAGGAATGTTTATGTCCGGGCTATAGAACTTCCTGCCCCACCATTTTATTTATACCCGGCGCATCAGGTTTGTAGATTTCTTTCCTTTCTTTTAAACGACGTTTCCGTCTCGGGCTCGTTGAAATTCCCTCGGAGGACCCGTCGAGGAGTGTGGCTCAGAGCGCATTGTGCGTCGCGCAACAATGGACCGTGCATTCTTAATCTACTTCAGAACTCTATTTTCGTGCCGACCGTGGAGAGAACGGTGACATTCGACTCGGTTACTTTGACGAACTTGCCCGTTTCCAGTTGTTCTGCGACCTTGTCGAGATCTCGTCGATACCATTAACCCCTTACTAGACTGCGGGTTGCGTACATTTCTAACAAACATTTATAGATCCATTACGAAACCGTGAAGTCATACAGTCTTCGGGTCATTTCGAAGTTGCAAATTATGAAAGAAAACTTATATCCATTGTTATACATAAGAATATTAATCCTGCATTATCAAATTCTACTGAAAAGTCATACAGTCAATCTTTGGATCAGTTCGAAGTTGCAAAATATGAAAGAAATCCATTTTTATACATAAGAATATTAATCCTGAATTATCAAATTCTACTGAAAAGTTATACAATTAAAAAAAAAATCATACAGTCATTCTTCAGATCATTTCGAATTTGCAAAATATGTAAGAAACCTTGTACCATTGTTATACATATGAATATTAATCGTGCATTATCAAATTCAACTGAAAAGTCATACAGTCAATCTTTGGATCAGTTCGAAGTTGCAAAATATGAAAGAAATCCATTTTATACATAAGAATATTAATCCTGAATTATCAAATTCTACTGAAAAGTTATACAATTAAAACAGAAGTCATACAGTCAGTCTTCAGATCATTTCAAAGTCGCAAAATGCGAAAGAAACCCTATATCCATTGTTATACATAACAATATTAATTCTGCATTATCAAATTATGTGGGGTTTCATAGCTTAATAAAAAAAAAAATCTACGAATGGGCCGATTATTTTACACCCACTGTGCTCCGATGATTTCAACCCCATCAGAATGACAACACGTGTGATAGACCCATCGAAGCGACGAGAAAACTCATAAATCACACCATTAACGACCAAGGACGATAACAAAAGGAATTTCCTCGACAGTTTCCCACTCCTTAAGCTAAAGTCCTTCCGACACATCGTCCAATAAACAAACGCGACCTTTCCCCACCTAAAGCCACCCCGAAAAAATCGAGGTGACAATCGCAGAAGTATTTTGATCGTGGTCGGAGTAACTTGTTCTTGTTCACTGTCATGATTTTGGAATATGTGCTGTGTAGCGTTCAGAGATTGTGTAGAAGCGTGGTATTTCGTGCTTCACAGTCATTAAGACGTATTCTCGCGAATGTCAGTGTCCTGTAGTTCCGACATAGGACCAGAAATTTCTGAAAAATTTGTAAGTACCTATATTTTACATTAGTATTTTACAATTCAGGATTAAGAATTCTTATGTGCAACAATGGATACGATAATAAATATAAAAGATGCAAGAATCCCTTATTTATTATCGATGCATGAATATTGAACGCGCGGCAGTATGATGAGCCAATAACCTACTTTAGCCATGCATGATTCAAGCATACAAGCGCTCGATATTAGCTCTGTAATAAAAGTGAGCTCTGTGGGCAACTTTCGCCATTCACCAACAAGCCGCGAGCGAAAAAAAAAGAGTCATTCTCGATCAGGGATTCCGATTGGATGGATTTATTTATCGTCTCCGCCACCGCTGCGTTAATATTTGATCGCTTATGAAATAACTGGGGAATTCCAGCACTCGAAAATCAAGGTTTTAATTCCAATTCCATCATAGCCGGTTTTAATTTCGCCGGTCAGCTTAAAAGATCGAATATTTCGATGAACGTTCTCTCGCGGATATGAAAAATGACTGATATTAATTGCAATCAAATGAACAATTCTTTTTGTTACGAAATTCTCGAGAATATTTATACCGTTTACATTTGCAATTTCACCAGTTGGCTTAAAAGATTGAATATTTCAACTAACGTGGTCAACGAAATCGAACATCGGAAATAGCTGAAATTAATTACAATGCAATTATTAATAGACCGACGAATTAATGATCAATCGCACAATAGCTACTTTATTAAAATATGCACGATATTACTGTTACAACAGTTTTTACATTTATTGATATTGAGAACGGTTTTTCTGAAGATGCTTGTTGGTATTTGAATGTTTAAGCCATTTGATTTGTTATCTTACTTTGTCGAGGTTTCTTGTTGTAATAAATGAAGCACGCGTTCGGAAATGGTAAATACGTGTTCGTGTAATATGGGACGAAGTGAAATTATTAATGCTCGAGGCACTTGTAACTCGATTGGTAAGTGTTTCGGGAGTGTGTACATTTTCCACGTAGTTTCATACAAAATGTTTTATCGGAACAAGAGAGGCTCTTTATAAACGCGCGGGTAAATCATTCTTGAATTTCGAAACCGTTTCCGAAAAATCCAATAAACCTCGACAGTCCCGTGTCACAGTATTTAAAACTGTTTCAACAAGGGTCTTCGATCAAACGCCGATCACCATGATCTTCTAGTTTCCATCAAAATAGTCCTACTATCTATTTGTACGCTCACTGTACACTTTAAAGAAAGATCGAGCGCAATTTGTAAGTAATTTTTAAATTTCAATATCAATGTACTGCATCTTCTTGCACGTAATTTATTTATTTTTTCATAAATAATCTTCATAAATTATTTTCGCACGAACGAGAATAGAAAAACAAAATGGTGAAAGATTGACATGAGAAATGAAATGGTTTTAATGGCTATGAATTATTAAAAAATACACGTTTAAGAGGTATATTATATTTATTTATTTATTATTGTTTTCAGCCGACTGGTTCATTTAGCAAGTACAATATCGCTACATGCATCTCACATTACATAAATGTTCCATTGTTTCTAAATTCTTACAGAAGATTGTTTCAGAAAAACAAAACCACTTTTATAATTCGGATTACCACATTTATTGTTGTATAATTCATTTTTACGAAACGAAAACAGTTTGGCCATCGACAACTTTCCAAAAATCGTGCTCGCACATATTTCTTCGCCACTGTGTTCTGGGAACAACATTCGAAAAAACGAAGGGTAGAATAAAATCCACGCAGACTATTACAAAGCTCTCTATTTTATGAATTTCTAGATTAATTTCGTAATCTACGAATGCATAAAATTCCACGGTCCGCGCGTTCTGTCTTTTTCGAAAGTGGTCTACCAACGTTGTTTTTTTTATCCCCGCTGTAACGGTCCAAAGATTCTTCACTTCCAATTTCGCTGGGACCAAACTCGATTAAAATTCCGCGGCAGCTGGTGGCTCCGACAGTTCGCGCGAACATAACGCGACGCACGACGCAAACATGTCCCTCGATTGCATACGATTTTCATTTTAATCAAATCGGACGATCCCGCGAAATGGTCGCAATTCGATCGGTCCTGGGAACTTGTAGTTGAGGTTTTCCGCGGTGCCATTTATTTCGCTATTTCTACCATTGATGTGGCCGCCGCTCTGTCGTCACAAGCAGGCGCGAACATTCCGCGCTGCTGACGGTTAACCGGCAATAACATTGCTCAATATTATTTAGTTTGGTGTAACAAAAGGTTTGTCATCTATAAAAGCGCTGTCTTAGAACGAACGGCATATAAACTCCGAATTTTTCCGTCTGCAAATTGCTGTACCATTATTCAAAATATTGTTTACGTTACAAAATTTGTTAGTATTTAATCAACTTCTCAAAAACACATCCAGTTTAACAATAGATTTTTGTCATCTATAAAAGCGCTGTCCCAGAACGAACGGCATATAAACTCCGAATTTTTTCGTCTGAAAATTGCTGTACCATTATTCCAAATATTGTTTATGTTAGTAAATTTGTTAGTATCTACTCAACTTTTTAACCAATTTATAGTTTCTCCCTTAGAATTATTTATCCTGTTTAAAATTGCATCCTCCATAAATCTTGATGATATGAAATCCTCTTGTTTAATTTCATTTAAAATAAGGTTAGTACCTTTCTCGATCCTATCATCAGAATGTATTTCTCGAAATACTAAAATGTCCAACATAAAATATTCGTATGTTTTTGCAAACAGTGGTTGTCAAAAAATAATTACACTGGTTCAGATTTTTGTCAACAGTTTTTCAAATGATTGTCGATAACAGACAGAGAAGCGCCGGTAATAACAACATCGTAATTTTTCCCGTGGAAATGGTCACCCAAATAAAGCCGTGGTAAATATAATGCGTCCAATGCGAGCTCGGTCGCATCGCACCGCGAAAGATTATCTGAAATGGAACTGCACGTTTGATACAGTATCCAATTTAATTACGAAGATAATTCCTATTTATTTCGTGGCTCCAGTGTTTGTGCCTCGCGTGTTCGGTTCACTGTTCAACGCTCCTGGCAATATAAGGAATAAAAAGTTTAAACGATACAGATACCTGATCAGTTGGGATTAATAAAATTTTAATAGTGTTAATTTTATCGCCCTCGATTTCTCACGTGTTTTCTCTCTTTTCTACTGTGTTCCGTGAAACATACGAACGAATGCAAAGTAATATTATATTAATCATATCGAACAAATAACGGAAATTCCATATTCGTTTTATGCAGTTAAAAAAGGTATTACATATTGCATGTACGGTTAAAATAGTAATATAATTACTTACAAGGTATATTAACGAATTTGAGTATCGAAAAATATTAAGTATCATTTTATAGCTGCCCATTTTCATGTTTTGTGAGATGAAAGTACAGTAAGGTCTGATCGAAAATTTTGTTTAAATAAAAGTTGTAGAATTTCGAAAAAATATAACAGCCACTGAATGTAAGCCAAATGCAATAATATTGTACTTTCTATATAAACCACTTTGTTGAAAGCAATAACAAATAAATAAATACAATAAATTGTAGATCAAATGGAACGTCGGCGATCGAGTTAAATTTTTATCGAAGCAAACATTTGCACAAGTATGTAACACATATATTTTTTTAATGTTTCGAATGTTTGGGATAAATAAAACCGTTTGATGGAGTTCAACATTATTTCACGGAGCAGCGGTATGAAACACGATATTGACAGTGATTCTACGGTGTAATACATACTGCAACACCGGAGATCCAATCAACCACTTGCAAGCCATTATGCAAAACTACATTCTACAGAGACTTATAACGACTTCTGAAGCATTTGCATATAGAACAGTCCGATGCGACGGGTGTAGCCGCATCAGTGAGTTCTTGATACGCCCACAATCTTTAAGAAATGAATACGTTATTATCTGAAAGAGGTTGTGATACGATCACTGGAATATGCAGAATTGCAAACATATTACTTATTAACTCGATTTTATGCATTTCCGACAAAAGTGAGCAAATGCAATTTCAACCAGTAGACAGATTAAGGATATAAATTTTCTGCTTATTAATACTAAACGTACTATAAAAGCAACTGGCATATGATGATCATATAAAAATGACAAGAATTAATTTATTTAGACTTTGCGCCGTTCTTATATGCTCTATAATATATGCTCTAATAAAGATATCTATTAAATCACTTCTTATGAAAGCATCTTTATAATTTCATTAATTATGACACAATAAATCTAGAGTCTGTCATTTAATGACATAAATAAGCATTATAAGCAAAATAAGCATTTTCTACATGTATTGCACGAACCTGGAGTGAAATAGAAATTTATTTTTTCTCTTAATATGTTTAATAAGTTGAAACTAATATTCACTTAAACTTAAAAATTCTTCTAATTTGTTTACAATTCTAAATTACATCCACTCATTTTTGATATAGATGCATAAAATCGGCTGTCTATCCATAATCGATGTACACAAGAATTTTTTTAAAATATTGAACATCGATAACTGACTGACGACCAGTAGTACCGCGTTTGTCAGATCACTGTGCGCCGTCGTATAATTAAAATGCGCGGCGGTTTCATCTAACTTGAATGGAGTTTGTATGCGCATTTATACAGGGCGATTCTGGTAACCGAGATAAGGGTATTACTTTACTCCGGGTGAAGACAGAAAACATCATAAAGGAAAAGTTCGCTCGGCTTAATCGCTTCTAGTTACCTCGGAGAAAACCTCGCTGATGAATACGGCGGTGCAGTTGCGGAGAGCAATTGCGTGCTTCCGCATAACTCGAAACCCAAGTAACGTGTAAAGCACGATAGCTGTTCAAAACATTTTATAGAAAAATCCGCAGTCTATTAATCACGGTCAATGAAAAACACGATCGTAACGAAATCATAGCAAATCTATGAATTCTAGAATTGTTATAAGAATTCTTAAAATATCATGCTCTTATTTTCACCGTAATACAATCATTAAACTTAAAATTTTTTAATCTATGAATGATTTTATTTTCACCTTAATACAATCATTAAACTTGAAATTTTTTAATGAACTAATAATAGAATTGTTACAAGAATTCTTACAATATATCATGATCGTATTTCCACCGTAATACAATTATTAAACTTGAAATTTTTTAATCTGTGAATACTAGAATTGTTATAAGAATTCTTACAATATATCATGATCATAATTTCACCGTAATGCAATCATTAAACTTAAAATTTTTTACTCTACGAATACTAGAATTGTTATTAGAATTCTTACAATATATCATGATCATATTTTCACCATAATGCAATCAATAAACTTGAAATTTTTTAATGAACTAATACTAGAATTGTTACAAGAATTCTTACAATATATCATGATCATATTTCCACCGTAATACAATCATTAAACTTAAAATTTTTTACTCTACGAATACCAGAATTGTTATTAGAATTCCTACAATATATCATGACCTTATTTTCACCATAATGCAATCAATAAACTTGAAATTTGTAGGTAGAATACATTGGGTATACAAAATTGCGTTTGTTTAATGTCACTGCTAAAAATCGGACATTTCACGTTTTAATAGAAATTGAAGGTTTCACAGAATATAGCTATAATGTTGTTTTTTTTCTGTTTTCTTCAGGCAATACTTATCGCCCTGGTGCTTGGTACTATCATCGTCGGGACCGTGATCGGTAATATTCTGGTCTGCGTCGCCGTGTTTCTCGTTAGGAAGCTGCGAAGGCCGTGCAACTACCTGCTGGTGAGCCTGGCAGTTAGTGATCTCTGCGTCGCTCTTCTGGTAATGCCGATGGCGTTGCTCTACGAGATCTCCGGTAATTGGTCCTTCGGCGCAATTATGTGCGACGTTTGGGTTAGCTTCGACGTGCTCAGTTGCACGGCCAGCATCCTGAACCTCTGCATGATCTCCGTCGATCGGTGAGTGGTATCCGTGGTACCACAAGTTTCACTCAAAACTAGATTTACCTCGGTCTCTTTCCAAAAGTTTCACCGCAACACCTTTGAACCTTGAACAGTGCTACAAGCTATCATTTTTCTAAGGGTATTTACGAATTGCGTTTCCAAACTAAACTTTTCATCAACAAACGCAAATGAAAGTCTATGGCTGAAATATTGTAGTTGTTGATTGCTTAGTAATCATATTATCACAGAAACGTAATGCTAGGAACATGCGAGTCTGTCAGACTATTTGCCAAATGTTAAGTCATAAATTTGATAGTGTCAGATTATGTCAGAGTATTCGCGAATTGCGTTTCCAAACTAAACTTTTCCTCAACAAATGCAAATGTCGTACAAATAGTTTAGTTGTCTAGGATTAATTTCTTGGTGGTCCTTATCCAAGAGTTCAATATACAGGAAATTAGAATAGCGTTAGTGATTTGGGTCTCGGAATAAGTGTGATTAAGATTACGTGTTTTATAACAAAAGCTTGCGGGCACAGAAAATGGCAAATTTTTTCTATGAAAATACACTGTATATTTTTCCTGAGCTCAGTAGAAGTAGAAACACGAACAACACTCGCTTACACGCGGTCGTTAAAGGTGTAGTCGATCCGAAAGTTACATTGAAAGCTTAGAACTGGAAATTCGTCGTAGAACTCATACAAAATTCTGCGGGGAATGGGACGAGTTGAGGTGGAAGATTAGAGAGTATTTATTTTGGACACCAGTTGCTTTATTTGCCAAGGTCTGAGTTAGGTCTTTGTAGAAGTTAGAGTACGCGAAGGAAGCGAATGGGAAGAAAGGAAACAGATCCATTGCTCGTCCGACGGGACGTGAACCCGTTCTATTTGATCAGTCACCGTTCCCTGTTTTGTCAGACGGTCCTGTACAAATTCGCCGTTCTGACGCAGATTCTGTGCCATAACGAAGCCACTGAAGTACGGTGTGAAAAGGACACCGCGGAGGATGATCATCTACGTCAGTCTGGTCTGGTTGGGAGCAGCCTGCATCAGTTTGCCGCCGTTACTGATTATGGGGAACGAGCACACCTACTCGGACACAGGGCCGTCGCACTGCGTCGTGTGCCAGAACTTCTTTTATCAGATATACGCCACCCTCCTCAGCTTCTACGTGCCCCTCTTCGTCATGATCCAAGTGAGTCTTCATCATTGTCTTCCTTTCGAAAATCAACTTTCCTATTTTTCAAATAGAGCCACTTAGTCACACTCTTAACTAGAGGGGGGTTGTTGCTCGCTCGCTTCGCGAGCTTCGCAGGTGGGGGAGTTGTAGCTCGCATTGCGACCCCGCGAGAGGGTTAGTGGTACGGATGTTGTTTGGAGTGTGACTCTCCACGAGCCACACAAAGAACTTCCCGACTCGTTAGTTGTAGTATATTAGTATCATTATTTATTTAGTGCACGATTTAAGATGATTATATGTTTTCAGGGAATTTCAATAGTTTTCTACTTATCAAAATGATTGCTGTATGGCGTCGCATTAGTTGCATAATTGGAAAAAAGCAATTTAAAAAAAAAAAAAAAATTTTTTTTAAGTATGTCTAAATATATATATAGTTACGTTTGCTTCTTCGGTGGATACGCCTTTCGTATAAATTGCAATGTTGAATCAACTCCTTTCGAAAAAAACGAAAAAACTAAAAAACTACTTGACCAAAATGGACCAAAATCTAATCAGCTCTAAGTTACAGCGGGGCACATCGATTGCATCATTCATCGTTCTGATCGCGTTGTTACTTTTTCAGAAAACGTTAACGAAAAATTTGATACCATAGAAACAGACATACGCACACACACACACACACACACACACACACACACACACACACACAAACAATTTGATAAAAATAGTCTAAAATGACTCCAATGACCATGAAACGTGAAGATCTGCAAAAAATTCGATTTTCGATTTTCGGGGTAATTACAATAACTTCCCTATAAATCGGGAAGTTAAAAATCTAGACTCCACAGCAGGTAACGAAAGAATCTTTTGTGCTCGATCCTTTTGGGATCTCGGTACGTCGCACTGACCCTAATGAGTCGACTGCAAATTTTTATACATTTGCGGAGAAATTGACGGAAGGAAATATAAAACAGTGGAAGATTAGAAAAATCTAAGGGTATTGTTACTGTTCAAGCACTAGATGGAATTATCAATTGTAAGGAATAGCCGTATTTATTATAAGCAATCGTTGACAGACGTATTTGTCACGGGCGCGTTCGTTTCGATCTATTTTCTTTTTCTAATTCGTTGGCGATCGTAATTTTACAATTCTGTTGTTATTTTCAATTTTCTACTTTTATAAATTTCATTATATATAGGGTTGTCTGCTAATACGTATGCACACATACATTCAACCGTATACAATGAAATTGACGTGTATAGTATTATAAAAATAACGAGATTCAATAATATGGTGTTGGAACGTAAGTTCGTAGCGTTTTTAAATTAAAAATCAAAGATAAAATTAGTTTCAACTCACAATTGATTGTCACACGTTGCACGTACCCACAATTATAGTTTTCAATGTAAAAAATCTATTGTGGGATGAGGTGAATTTTTAATGAACTCTCGCTAGCCACAATCGTTGCAAAATATTTTTATTTTGCGTGAAGATCCGCAGTTTAGTAATGAGTGTTCCCGAGGGTCCGAAAAATGGAAGAAGCTCGATAGAGTATGATAAATTTTTTATTTTTTCTCCGATAAATAAATCACTTCGATTTTACGGAACGTTTCAAGTTCCCTGGTTGGCAGAGAGGATGATCTAGGTGTCGCGATAAAATTTTACCTTGTTAAATGATCTTCTTTGCGTGACCCTGCAGTTGCGCTGTACGCGTTGAAAGTAATTAAAACGTCCTAACTATATTCTTTGAGGGTGGCGAGACTTGAGTGCGTCGGTGAGTAATCAGAAACACTCTTCAGATCTTTAGCGAAGTTTAATGAACACCGTAAAAGTATTTAAAGTATTCCGAAACTCGAGCCTGGTGCAGGTTTCAAAGAATTCCTAATTTGAAGATTGAAGCAGTTATGGTCGTGATGCTAAATTCAAATTAAAGTGGATCAGGAACGTGTCTTCTAAACCTTATATGATAGCTACCTAAAATTTCTAGTAATATCATTATTACTTTAATTCATATAATATCAGAAATTCATATAATATTACTTTAATTCATTTTTAAGCATCTTTCACCGGATTGGTTTAATTCATTTTTTGAATAAAATAATTAGTATCTACTTTAAATGAATTTATAATATAGTGATTCATTATTTACTGGTTTTCCACAATTTTTTAAGCATCTTTCAACAAGTTGGTTGAATTTGTACTCCTGCTATATAAAATTTTAACAGCTTCGAAATCGTTCCAATTTTTTGCTAAATTATTTACTTCAATATTAGAACTTTCTCATCTTGAATAGATTTCTGATATGAAAAGGAAATTAACGTTTATGTCTGCATTTGCTTCAGTGCTTACATATTGATCGACATCCATAGTTAGTAGCCTCTGTTTAGAAGCTTTATCAGCTATTTATAAATTCGAATTTATCATAATTATAAATTATGCATGTTTCATTTCCACGCGGCAGTAAGCTCCTCTCTAAAGTAATACCAACCAATAAGCCTCGAGTATCAGCCTCCGGAAGTCTAAAGTACCTGTTTCGGAACAACGTCACGAATTGTTCACCCTCATTGAATTAATGGAGATGCTGACACCGTAAACTTATTACGGGACTATCGAAATTTAATAATATATCGGCCGACAGCCGAGTTAGTTATCTTAATCTAGTCACGTCTGATTAATGAGTTTTAAAGTGTATTACGTTACCAGCTGGATCGTTCGTAGATTATCGAGCATAATGTCCAACACTAATTAGTTCGAAATCGTGTGATACACTTCTGTGTGTAGATATATTATCTCACTGATAATATAACTGATAATTAAATTTATTTATATTTTGTGCGATTTTTACTGTAATATATACTGAAGTCAAAAAAATATATTGAATGAAAACACCTTTACAATTTCAATAATTGTGAAATGAAAATTCTAAAATGGGTCATTTCACCCCTCGTGGTAGGTTTAGTATTAAAAAAGTGATATTGTATATCTCGCTGATAATATAACTGATATACAATATCACCCCTCGTGGTAGGTTTAGTATTAAAAAGAGATATTTTATATCAGTTATATCATCAGTGAGATTATCAATATCACTTTATTAATACTAAACCTACCACGAGGGGTGAAATGACCCATTTTAGAATTTTCATTTGACAACTATTGAAATTATAAAGCTGTTTCCATGGGAATTCATTGAATATATTTTTTGAGACTCAAAATATAAATAAAAATCCTGTTATATTTATAATACTATACACATCAATCACTTTTGATGGGCGGTAGGTTTAGTGTTAATATCACGCAAAATAATTTTTTAATCCTGGTGTTCGCGAAGATACTGAAATAATGTTTGTGTCCACGCTGCCGCAGATGCGATATACATTTTCGTCGATCTGATTTCGCTGAAAGTATTCGGCCAAGTATGATCCTTGAGAATGTTTAAATGTCTTCGCGTTTTACGCGCATTTGCAATGGGATCCTGCACAATCGTTCGCGATTCTAACGGACGTTTTCCACCGCAGAGATACGTCAGCAATTTGCGGTGTTACCTTTCGCGCGATTAATGGTGTCACATTTTATTGCGTTAATTAAAGCAACGACGGACGATAAAAGCGAGGCGCGGCGATCAACGAAGATGATTCGCCGGTGTAGCAATTATTTAGCTGTTATTATGTCAATTCACGTTAACGTTCGTGCGGCCACGAGTAGGCGCTCACGGTCTGTCGTTTATTTTCCAGACGGTGGCCTCTGCTCTCCCGCCAATTATTTTCATGGGTGTGTTTACCACACGCGAAACCTCCAATCAATCGAGAGAGAGAGAGAGGGAGAGAGAGAGAGAGAGAGAGAGAGAGAGAGAGAGAGAGAGAGAGCGCGCAGAATGCCGTGGCGAAAGGGAAAAACGAAATTGTGGACTTTACTGATTGCCTCGCCCCGTGTAACTGGAAATTTTCGAGCATCGGTCAAAGAATGTTGAATTACTCCGGCGAAAAAAATGTGTGGGAAACGTAGGTTTTCGTTACACCGGTGAATTCTCCGCGGTACACGGCTCGATTTAATCTATCTATGCAAACCGAGTATCAGTTTTTCGTTTCTGAGCGCAGCCGCCCCGGGTCGTTTGTCTGACCAGTGCTAGTCATTTCTACTCGCGTGGGAGAACGGAGATTCTTCCAGTGTAATACCGGTGAAAGAGAGACGAATGCTTCAGCTCTTATGTTCGTTCACTCCCACGCTTCACCAAATTTTACAAGCTCCAGAGATTCTTCCGCTCTGATTTTATACAAATTATATTATTACTTTACATCGCACAGTGTTGCGATCGATGCTAATTAGCTGGACAAAACTCTTAACGTAATTCCGTAATAAATAGAATGAAGTAATGTCTAATCAGTAAGAGTATTAACATTTCTCTGTCGGTGAAACTCCCAAAGTCTCTTCTGTCGACAGAACTGTGTAAGCATTGTGAATTCGTATTTGCCTACATTTTGTAATGACCTCCACAAAAGCTCTCATATCTAATTAATATCAATCTTTTTTGTTTTAAATACGTACTTACTTTTCTATATTCTAAAGTAAATTTTTTATAATGAAAACTAACGGCGAAAGTACGTTTTATTGTCTTAAGTAATTACTTTAATTATATATATTATGAAGATTATGTATGCAATATTCAAGAATCTCCAAGTGGGCAATAAACGTTAATACACGATAAAAAATTTTGATCGTAGGTTTAGAGCAGACTTTAACCCTCATACGTTCCTCAGGGTGAAATTCACTCATTCAATATTTTCGCAAACTGTAAAATTATTCATCTTTTAATGTCTACGTCGTGAGATGTATTTCTTTAAAATGTGACGCTTTAAATGAAACGTCATGTGTTGATTTAACGTGTGAAATAAAAATTTTTGAATTGTTATCCTAGTTTATTTTATGCAGCTATTTTTGAGGAGCATACGAGGGTTAAATTTTCTTTCCATGTTAATTTTAAAATACGGAAATGTGCGGAAATGAATAATATTCATATTTTTAGTGGCAATGATATCGCCATTTCGCGATCTGAATTTTTGGAAGTTTGGAGGAATTTTCGGAAAGACAATCATCTTAATGAATTATATAAATATGTTTTGTAGAAATCGTGTATAGATCAGAGTTGGGCAATAATCGATTAAAATTTTAATCATGATTGATTAATGTGTACGATTAAAAAAAGAAATCGTCGAAAAATCAGCGATTGATTCAATCGATTGATGAAGTTAATCGTTGATTAAACGAAGAAATCATTAAAAAATCAGAGACTGATTTAATCAATTGTTGAAGTTAATCACCATACAGTCTATCCATAAATGGTAATATGGAAGGAGAGGGAGCAGAGAGCGGATGGAGAATTGACAGATATAATAATGTATTGCAACAAAAATATTTTTATTTTCAATCCGATTGACGATTAATAATCGTTAATCGCAATTAACGATTAAAGTAGAAATTTAATCGTTAATCGCAATTAACGACTAAAGTAGAAATTTAATCGTTAATCGCAACTAACGATTAATAAGTATTTAATCGTTAACCGCAATTAACGACTAAACTAGGAGATTAATTGTTAATTGCGATTAACGATTGGAGTAGAAATGTAGTCGTCAATCGGCGATTAATTTGTTGCCCAACTCTGGTATAGATTCGTTATGTGAAGAAGCAGAAAAATCTATATCGATTAATATTCCAATATCTGCACACTTTGTATTCATAAAGAAGATTTTGTCCAGCTATCACCTCGAATCGCAGAGAAAGGTGGAGCCACGCGTATTCGTCAGTTTATAGCCCAGTCGAACAATGATCGCGCGAATAATGGCGCTTGAATGTAGAGAAAGATAGAAGCGCAAGGTCGTAAGAGCTAAACGAATTAGCCAGCGTCTACGGATGGTGTTCTAGCGAAGATTCGTTGGGTTTCAGGTCTACTACAAGATATTCTGCGCGGCGCGCAAGATAGTGCTCGAGGAGAGGAGGGCGCAGAGCCACTTGGAGGCTCATTGCTATCTCGACATACAGCCAACGGTTCAGCACCACCACCAGGTCCCCGAAAACCGTCAATTAAGCTCCGACATACACGCGGCCCATGGCAGTCCTCCAATACAGCACCGGAGTTCCAGCGCCTCGACGACGGTGAGTAAATGAATCGATTCGACGAACCGTCACGCGGACCAAATCCGCTCTTAATGTTTACAAACGGTGCGCACCGTTGACAAATCATTTCCCGCCTGCCTCTCTCTCTGTAACTCACTATCTGCCTGTCTCTTTCCCTTTTCTCGCCTTCCATTTGCCTCGGAAATCACCGATGACGAATCGCAAGCGAGGCCGCGCTTATGTTGCTGCTGCGATCAAAGCTGACGAGAGCGGAACAAAACGGCGATAGATAGACTGCGGATTTTATGTATTCACGACAAAAATGGAGGTAAATTATTTGGAAAGTACCACTCCGATTTTGATGAAATTTAAATATGGTATACAGCAACACATTTCGAACAATTTTTTCCTTTTCCAATAATTTATATATACCTATATATATATATAAATATTTAGAAATATATAAATAATTTATATATATATATATATATCTTTATTGGTTCCCCTATATATAGATATTTATATATATAAATATTTAGGAATATATAAATAATTTATATATATAGATATTTATATGTATATAAATATTTAGGAATATATAAATAATTTATATATTATTAAATATTTATGTCGGTTTTGTCGTCGAGATATTCGCAAAAAACTATTGTTGATCCTGTATTGAATTTTTTGTATTCTTTTCCGCCTGTTCACCTTTTTTTAGTTACTTAGTGTAAGAATGAATTGTAAGAATGATATAAGTATGCATGTCATATGACTGAATATGAGTGTGTATATATGTTTTTATTGATTTACATGTTATATATATGTTTTTATTGACTTACGTCGCGTTAATGTTTTATAAAATGAATGTTCTACGTTATGATTTTGTTAAAATAAAAACGACAGTCCCCTCTACGAGTGATAGACGAAATAGCACGTCGTGTCGAGTATCAATTCCGTGTCAACTCCTTACATTAGCAATAGTTTTTTGAGAATATCGTGACAACTAAAAACGAACCCTCTATATTGGAAAAGGAAAAAGTTGTTCAAAATGTCGAAATCTATAACATATTTAAATCGAAATCGGAGGATAGTGGTACTTTCCGAATAATTACCAAAATGGGCACGTACAATCTGAAGCAGTGTTAAAAATATTTAAGTGCATCGATGTATTAGTATCAGCTTGGTAGGATAATTTATTTTGGAAGTAGAATCGGTAGGTCGTGGTCAGACGCGTCAACTTATTTAATTTGATTTAATCTGATTTAATCGATTTGAACTAAAAAAGTTTTAAATTTGTACGAATGGAAATACTTCAGATTATATTGTGTGTAACGTATCCGTGAAATTAGACTGTCTCCGGAAGAAATGGTGAAGTAAATGCAACGTATTGCTGCTCTGATCGTTTATCGCAGCTCAACGTAAACGTGCCTTAACTCACGCTCATGCTTACGCACGAATCACTCCACTCAACGCTGAATGGAGCAGATTAGACGCGATCAAGGGTCCTCCTCTGGCAGCGAAAAGATTCAATCTGCTATCGTTGTTGCTACTTTTCAGCTTCAATTTTCAGGTCACCTGTTCTACCATATGTATTACCACGAAGACAAACATTTCAAGGAGTTACAGTTTTCGGAAATTGATTATCAGTAGATAGCGGATCTTTATGCAAAAATTAAAATTGTCTGTCTAATTGCACCGCACTCGAGTGTAACACAAATTAATTTTCGTTCATGAATTTACAACAGCATTTCGTTAATAAATAACATATTAACCCTTTGCAGTTGGAGCTATTTTAATTTGAAAATTAAACATTTTATGGATATGAAATTTGTGGATATAATACTTCATACGATTCTTAAATGTTTAGTAATTTATTAGATACCAACACTTTTAATAATGCAAACAATTTTATTCATAATATTATATTAAATATTACTATAATATTATTCCTAATATTGTTTGCATTATTAAATAATCTAGGTAATAGCATACTTTCTAAATATTCTATCTCTAAGGGTTAATATATTTAATAACTGTAAAACAATATAACAATATTCGAAAATTCTTCCAATATTGTTGCTGTCTTAAATCGCACCTACTCATTGTTTTCACAAGTGCATAAAATCCGCTGTCTAATTATCTGCCTTATCTTATATTAGAAAAATTCTAGTGGAATGAATTTGAGAGGGATTAAATATCAATCAAAAGCAACAGATGAAAGTCGAAGATTATCGCAACACGATTGTTAGCGTTTCCCCGACGTTCCTACGTCAGTAAGGACAGCGTTTCTGTAATAGACATTTTAATGAACACGATTCCGCGATTGTCCGCCGCAAATTAGTGACGTAAGCTCTCCGCAGAAATTTGTCCTGCTGTCGGGAATGTCAAACCCGTTTCCACATAACGAAACCCCCGGCGATACAGACTGCTAGATCCCGAACGTTTACACCGAGACTATTTAACGAGCATGATTTTCCAGTCGTCGAATTAGCGTGAACCACGAATTAGCAATGCAAACTTTCACGGAAATCCGCTTTCCAGTCGCTCGTTCCCAGCCCGACTCGCAACGAAACTAATCGATAAAACAACGAATCGTTTTGAACCGGTCATCCCTCGAGAGAGCGAGAGAGAAAGAGAGAGAGAGAGAGAGAGAGAGAGAGAGCCGAACATCATCGGAGGCTGCTGGGAACAGAAAAACCCGTGTCCCGAATTCATCCAATTTCCGCCAAGCAAGAAAAACCTTGGACGCCGTTGAGAATACTTTATGCATTATAAATATTTATTCGCGGCGGAATACGTGCCCTGAAAAATGTTCGGTTGCACCTTCTTTCCTTCGATAGTTCCTTTTAATTGCATGTCTCTTCTTTACGGTGAAACAATATTGCTAAATAGAGAATAATATTGCTAATGTTTAGCCACGATTTTGAAAGCTTGAATTTCTGTTGCTCTGGTGTCATAGATAATTTCTATTTCTAGGAACAAATTGTAATGTTGCTGTTGCAGTTGTTGTAAGGAGTTGTAAATTCGATCTTCAAATCAGTGATAGATTCATTTGGAAAAAAATTATTTATGCTTTCCCAGAAGGTTAAATTCGTAGTATCTTCTGTTTCTATTAGATGGAATCATAAATAATTTCTATTTCTAGTTACAAACTGCAATGATGCGTTTATTACTTTAATATTTAGCAGTTGTTGTAAAGGATTGTAAATTCGATCTTCAAATATGTGATAGATTCATTCGGAAAAAAATTATTTATGCTTTCGCAGACGGTTAAATTTGTAGCATTTTCGACAATTCTTCACCTCCTTTATGTAAGGAATAGCCGTATTTATTATAAGCAATCGTTGACAGACGTGTTTGTCACGGACGCGTTCGTTTCGATCTGTCTTCTTTTTTTAATTCGTTGGCGATCGTAATTTTACAATTCTGTTGTTAATTCGATTATCTACTTTTATAAATTTTACTATATATAAGGTCGTCTGCTAATACGTGTACATACATTCAACCGTATACTTATTTATTATGCACAAATATCCTGTGAAAGTATTATTTTGTTCTAACAAAATAATTATTGTTTGAAATATCCAAAATTTAAAGCGCAAATACTTTTCGGATCCATTGTACGTCTTTCTTCATCTTTGAACAGCGACTAATTTATTGATCCACGCAATGAATAGTTGCGTGAAACGATTCTTTCACTGAAACGAAATAGTCGCGAATATAAAATGTCCTGGCAAACAGTAGAAACGGTAATGAACAGACCCGCCGAAATTCCGACACAATTTTTTCACTAACGAAGCGAGCTACGAACAAAATTCTGTTCTACATTTTCGAATGATTTTGTCATGCAAAGTACTGCCCTCCGGCTTGAACCGTGCAACGAGCTTTGTGCAGAAAAATTTCAATGCTCATCGTCGGCTTAATTCTTCTCGCGAAGCAGCATTCCTTTTACGGTTGCGCTGCTAGTTTGTCCCAGACCTATTTAGAAACCGTCCCAGTTGTGCTTAGAGTGAAAAACCATGTTGTGAGCCACTTGATATTTTCATTTTATGCGCGCGCCAAATTAAACCTGCTGCGCCCTTAATCATCTCACCCGTTTTTATTGGTTGTTATAATACCTCGAGATAAAACTATATGAATTTTAAATATATTTACCACGCTTATCTCGAGAAGCTCAATATTTTTTAACTTTCATGGATTATATTTGGTCAGTTGGGGTCGGTTTGATCCAACCGCAGACCTTTGCTTTTGAATATAATTTTTCTGTATACAAATTAATTCTTGTAGTATAAATGTCCTAATTTCCTGAACGGTACAGAAGAGATAAAATTTTTTATCTATTTACTCTTTATTTTAAATTACGTATTTAAAATATGTTGACCATTGCATAAAAATATTAAATTGTTTAAAAGGCATTCACTAACTTTCGTATACAGAGAAGAAGCCCAGACGTCAGAAAATATATCTAGCTCAATTTTTAATCTAATTTTCTGCTCTTTATTTGCTTTTTGGGGGAATAACGAATGGAGCATCAGCTGCCATTAACGTGCCTTCGATATACATTAACGAGTCTCCGTATTATTGTCTGTGCTACACAATTAATTGGAATTTATCGCGCGCTCTATCGACAGATCGATTATGAACAGACATCGTTGGTCTACGCGTGACACAGTTCGTTAGAATTTCAGTTGACACGGGCAGAACTTCTCCGCATATTTCCTGCGGTGTATAACATTGTAGACGTAGTTAGAGTAACGAAGTTATCCGACCGACAACTACGAAATTATTTCCTGTATCACCTAGGGACATTATTGTGCGCACATGCGCGACTCGAGATTTTCTGATAAACGGCTTCATCGTTCGTGAATGTTCGTCATTCGTTCGGAATAAAACGGTAGACTCCAGCATTTCACCGAAACGAGGACTTGAAACTAGAAGGTATTCCATGTTCGAAATCTGATTAATTTTGATTTATCTAACAAGGAGAGGTCACAGTGGTCGTCGATTTTAATGAAACTTTTTCTGATGAATGTCGAGCAAAAATAAATGGACCGGTGTCCGAGCGTTTTTGATAATACTCATTATTTATCGAGATAATTAACATTTAATTTTATGATGATAATAAATGTTTAATGATCTCGGCGCTACGGTTCGATTAATTATTACTTAGAAAATCAAAAAACAATTTTGCAGATTTTCAAATAATCATCGACGTTTCGATTCTAGTTTGAATCCTTTTCAAGATGTATTTGCAATGCGTCTGTAAAAATATATATTTATTGTACAATTTTCAAAATATACTATTAAATTGCTTGAACATAATAATATATTCAGACTGTCGAAAATCTTTACGTTCTAAATGTTTTCACCACCCTACGAGGATTGTCCATTTCTTGCATAAAATTTCTCTACTAAATAAATTATAAGATTGAAAGGAAAGAGAAAAGAGGACATTTTTAAAGAAAAGGGAAACAAAGTAAAAAGGACAACAATTTAAAAAAAAAAAATAAAGAAAATTGTTAATCGTGAGAGGGATTTAAACACGTAACCTCTGCCACTCTCACTGTTGTAATATGATTGAGAAATAAAATATATTAATATGATCGTACCATTGTCAATATCACAAAATTAAATGTTAACACATTACCGACCGGTGATTATTGCATATTTTTGAAAAATGTATGGTACATGGCTAAATTTTCATTTAGCATTTAGTATGAACTAACTAAGTCACCCTCAATAACGTCGTCTAATAGTTTCATTTCAGATCGCAATGTCAAAGAAAATTTCTATGCTTTTTTTGTTGGTACAGCAGAATTATTGAAAATCCTATTAATAGGCTTCCGGTCGGTAAAGTGTTAATTACATTGTGAACACAAAAATCCTGTGACCTTGGTACAAAACATATTCCACATGCCAAACAGAATTAATTTCAATTCACCTAAACGAAGGACCTACATTAAGTTGAATTCCACTTAAAATAAAAATGAAACGTATCTCTATGCAGTTTAATTAGCGCGCATATATTTCGACATTTAATTTAAACTTTCGTGCGCTCGTGTAGACAAAGTTCTGTCATCGAGCTATAATCATAGAAGAGATTACTCCGTTTGCGAAGTTAAATTAACCGTGGTTAAATGAAGAATAAATTGAGACACTGTGGGAATCAATTAACGAAAGTGTTTTACCCATTATTGAAAACTTTTACAACTCCAGCTGTCTCGCTGCGATCGCAGAAACTCCGAGTTAAATTGAAGGAAAATTGTAACAATGTGAAAGTTAGGATTTGCGTATAATTGTTCGAAAAAAATACAGGTTATAAATGCAGTCTGTTTCATGGTTTAGCTATGTTCGGTGAAAGAATTGCTCGAAATCGCAGGTTCGAAACGGCGCAGAGGATTTTCGGTAATTACCGGTGATCCAAACGATCCAGCGAATTAGCGAGCACGAACTAAGAAGACAAATAATTTGACAAAGCGTTGCTTCGTTACCGTCGAATTCTTCGCTCGCTGATGGAACACGCCATAAATTCACTTTCCTCGCGCTTCAGAAAAATGCAGAAAATCCAGAGCGGGATGTCGGAGCAGCTGTGACACTGTCGTCCACTTTTACAGGCAGAACGCTTGGAAAAAAAGGAAAAAAAATCGGAATTTGTCGGTCCGACACCCCTGGAAGTTGTCACGTCGAAAACAATTCGGATTTTTTTAATTATTCGAAGGACTCTCTCGCACCGGCTCTCTCTTTCTCTCTCTCTCTCTCTCTCTCCCGAGTATGCACGGTATGCGAGAGAATTTCATATTTTCTTGCCTCCACTGTAAATAATGCCGCGTTTTTGCAATTCCCGGTAGTGTGTTTTCGTTCGTGAACTCCGCCTTCCGACGAGTGCAGTTATTCATTTCGAAATACTGAAGTGCGAAATATCAAAATGCTGTTCAATAATGGATTAATATTGACAGTTCAGTTGTCCATGGAATGTCAAAGATTTTCGCAGTCTTGAATGAAATGGGTCAGCCAAATAGTTATTTTTCTTTCTTGAATTTCGTCTTTCGTGTGATCTAATGATTCATAATCCTCTTCAGAATTCTAAAGAGTTTAACAATTTATTTAGTCACTTCAATAACCTCTTTTTGGGGTGGAATTACTTATTATTTTACGTAGAGTATGTAGAGTACACATAATAAAGTATTTCAATTCATTATTTCAAATATGTGCCCAACCCTGACTCAGATCTTACATAGAAGTAATGATTAACTCTTTAATACAATGGGTAAACGCTTTGAATTTGATATATGATATTGACAGTTAATTTGTTCGTGGAATATCAAAGATTTTCGTAGTCTTGAATAAAATGGGTCAACCAAATAGTTATTTTTCTTTCTGGAATTTCGTCTTTCGTTCGACCAAATGATTCGTACTCTTCAAATTTCTAAAGAGTTTAACAATTAATTTAGTTACTTCAATAACCTTCTTGGGATAGAATGATTTATTATTTTATTTGAACAATGTCTAAGAAACTTCGCGAAATGAAAATAAACTCTTTATGTTCCATGTAGAGTATAAAATAATTAAAAATTTCAAATATGTGCCCAACCCTGACTCAGATCTTACAAATAATGATTAATTCTTTAATACAATGTCTAAACGCTTTGAATTTCAAATAGGATTGCAATTAATTCATTGGAATCGCTACGAATTCGTACATCTGATAAATACTGGTTGGGAGCGTGTAAATGAATAACTGAATAAAATCAGAGGGTTCTACACGAATAAGAATTTCATCGACAGATCTATGTAGTAATAAACGACTTACAAGAGGTGTCGAAAACCCTCCTCGTGCGCCAGATATGGTCTGAATCGGAGCCCTTCTCGAATCTGAAGAATCGAGTGGTAATCGCGTCGGTCTTAACGCGTGGGGAACGATAAAAGAAGTAAGAGGTCGCGAGATAAAGGAGAAGAATGATATCGGGGGCGACGGAGACAAATTCTTTCAGGATAGCCAAAACTGGGTTACTCGATGAAAATTGCGTTTACAACGTATCACGATTCTTCGTTCAATCGCGCGAAATATTTTATATAAATTCCATAAATAGTAGACAGGCCAATTGACCCTTCGCTACATGGTGTATCATATCTGATACAATTAACAAATCTGGTATATAGTGTAGGAATATTTATAACGTTTATTATAAATATAACACCAATACAATACGTCAATACGTCACTATTTACTTAATTGAACTGCGCTGTTGTTCTTATTTTTATGTATGACAACGGCGTGTCGTCAATGCCGTTGTTCTCTCGCCGTAAAGGTATTACTCACATCATCAGCTTATTACCCACAATAGTAAACTAAGAATGTTTTCTTACTGTGTTTGTTTTTTCTGAAAATGGTGTTCTAATTTTTTAAAAATATTTTTCCCTTAAGTAAAACACAAACACTGACCTTACAATATTTCATACCAATTAGAGAAAATTATGCAGTGAAGGGTTAACATGGAATAATCTCAATTCGTACAAAGTAAACTTGTGCTCGAATACATGTAAGGAACTATGATATTTCTGAAGGTATAAAATATGTATAACTTGAGTAGCATGCATTTATTTCTATTTCAGAACTTCGCATTCGATGTGCCACGTCTTCCCTTCAGATATATAATTTTTCCATGAAATGGGACAATTTTAGGAGGGAGGGTGTTCAAACTTTCATAGGTGAAAAATAAGGTCCACCCTTCTGCGCAGACGTGTGGATCGCCAGGGTCGTCAACGAAGATTCCCTGTTGACAGTGCCTCACACTAATATTCGGACACTCTTAAAAAGACGATAAAGTTTTAAATATTGTACTATACGATTGGAACCTTCTTGGGAAGCTAGAGCAATTAGTTTGCTACAGGATGTGAAAAAGAAGTTTGTCAAAAATTGCAATTGATCGGAATTGTAGAAATAATATTAAAAGTTGCATTTTACAACTTTTTTGTGTGGGCGTGTATTGGAAATTTAAAAACTACGTTTCGTAGATCTGTATCAAGTATATGAACTGTGTTGATGCGGAAAAAAAACGACAGGCATTGAAAGATGTAAGAATCCTTAGATTTACTGTAGTTATAGGCCGAAAATCGTGAAATCTGCAATTTTTACCATCTATAAACGTTTGTAGCTCATTGCAACGTCGCCGGATTTCGACGAAATTTTCAGAATATGTTTAACTGGTGCAGATCTACAAAACGTAGTTTTTAAATGTTCAATATAGGCCCACACGAAAAAGTTGTCAAATGCAACTTTTTTTTTAGTATTATTTCTAGAATTCCGATCAATGTCACATCATGTAACTGTTGTATTCGGGATACTTAATATATGTATATTTATTAGGTACAATTTCTGAACAAAATACAAACTACAGACGTTATAAAAAAGATTAGTAGTCTAGACAAGACACGGTAAAGACTGATCAGAAGCGAATGAGACTGAGAAAAAGAATGCTCGCGAGAAGAAGAAATCAGCAGAGGATATAGGTTTTTGGTTTTGTAAAGTGGGGGTTGTTTTAGATCTAATGGTCAGTAAGGGAATCATGGGGATGAAGTTCAAGGATGAGTAATAGTCGATAGAATGTCGAACTGAAACGTTTAGATTACATGAGTGATTACTAATGCTAGAGAGAATGTTATCGTTGGTATACAACACGTTCCGCCATAAAATTGTTAACAGAGTTTAACAATGAAATATACCATGAATTAATTAAGAACTAAGAATTAATTACAAACTAATTTAGAATAGACAACTTAATTATTCATAATTGATTATTTGAAATGCAAAAATTTAGATATAGAATAATTTAAGAAAATAACGCAAGTTACAATATACAACATAGTAAACTAATTGCTCCAGCTTCCCAAAAGCGTTCAAATCGTATATTACAATATTAAAAAAAGTGATTGTCTTTTTAAGAGTGTCCGAATATTAGTGGGAGTCACTGTATTTCATCGAGCGGCATTCTCGTCTATCATAGCGCCGCGATAATTGTTTTGTCGCGAGGTTCACGACTGGGTGCGCGCATTTCGGTCGCGGCTGTTAAGATAAAGCATCGGACACACGGGGATTTTCCGTGTTCGAGGGAAGGAAGAAACGAGAGTCGCGCCGTTATCTGCGAGGACGACGGCCGTAAACATGTCATGGGAGTTTTAACTGTATCAAAGGGGTCCAACGGGCCGGTAATACATTGCCGTGCATCAAACCGGCGCGGCGCGGCGGCGTTCGAGTAAAGCCACTTGGATTTCCGCCAACATATTTCAACAGATGCGTGAGAGGACCTCTCATGCATCTTTCATCCGTTCGGGTAGACGCTCGACCGGTGTCCGCGGCAACTATGGATCTCGTCCTGTTCGCCGGCGATTCTTCAATATTTTCCGAAAGCAACCGTTTACACGAATTACTGGCTATCGGCCAACGGTCCACCGGCTTATCAGGCTTTGCTATACCCGTGCTCGAGCTGTTATCGTAGAAGCGACGGCTGCGTCTACGACGGATTTATGACGGCACGATCGCCTCTCGCGATAATTAAAAACTCGCGCTGGATCAAAGGCGAGAACCAGCCATTCCTCTCCACTCCGTGGAAACAAAAGATTCGAGTCGTAAAGTGTCACTGTATTCAACCTTGTTTTACACCATTTTGAAATATCACGATCCAAAGAAAGGATTAGCACGTATCTGTATGAAGGATGTCCTATTTGAAGTTCGTATGCAATTATTTTCCAAACTATAGTGGTAAAGAATATTCTAATAAGAATCGCATAAAATAGAAATAAATTTAACCCTTCGCTGCATAGTGTATCATATCTGATACAGTTCACAAATCTGCTATATAGTAAACTAATAATGTGTTTCCTTACTATGTTTATTTTTCTGAAAATGTTGTTTTAATTTTTTTTCAATATTTTTCTCTTAAATAAAACACAAAAACTTATCTTCTTTCAATTTTTTCATCCCAATTAAAAAAATCATGCAGTGAAGGGTTAATCTTGTTATTTTTATAATGGGGTATACATTAGTCACTTTTAATGGTTGGTAGGTTAATGTCAATAGTGACACATTAAATAATGATTAGCATAAATTTGAATGAGGCCACAGTAATTACAACATTATTTCTTGTGTTTTTCATTTTGAAAGCTGCAGTTTAATTATGACCAGACTGTGGATCTTTATGCAAAATATAAATTGATTTCATCCCTTAACGATTTCGTTACGTTAAAAGCAATATTCGAACATTCTTGAATGTTTTTATATCTTTTACTGTTTTATATTTCATCCCACTAACTTCTTCACAAAATAAAGACCCGCAGGCTGATTATGGCATTCTATTTTATTCCGTAAATGATCCACATTCTCGAGTACAAGAGCGAGATTATAATTATGAGGTACCAATATCTACAATAATCGGTCATTTATTCAAAGGGGATGAACGACAATCGAAAAGCAGAATTGAATAGGAGTTTTTCTTTTTCTTGTACACGTCGACACATTCTGCACGTTCCTTCACTCGCGGCTTGTCTTCGACAGACTTCCGAGTAAAACAAAGAGGAGTCCCGAGAAGAGGGTGTGAAAGCGCAATAGGGAGTTTAGGAACAGGCGTGGGAGTGTATGTTGAATGAGAAATAGCGGCGACACACGGAGATATAAACAAGGATGCTGGATCGGAAAGTTGCAGGAAGGTGGAACGAGAAGGAAAAGAATACGTGTGGACGAAACTGTCGTGTAAACTATTTTCACGACCGACAAATTGTTTTTCTATGCACTTTTTAAAATAAACTAACACAACATCTACGTTATTTCATTTTAAAACAATTAAATATTCAGAGCTCTTTAGCTTTCTATGGTTAGACAGCGGATTTTTATACAAAATAAGAATTTTCTATCTGAATTGCAATGAACTACATGCAATAAAAATTTGTTTTCCTTAATACGTTTAATAAATTGAAAATACTATAACTATTCTTTTCCTGTTTTTACTGTTCCAAATTACATCTACTAATTTTTGTCACGATTGCATAAAATCCACTGTTTAATAAAAGATGCAGTTTACTAATAGATTTTATACATTTAATTAGAAAAATGGCAAGGTGAGATTTAAAACAGTAGAATCATTAAAAGAATTTTACAATATTAGCAATGACATGACTTGAGCTTAAGTATTTGAAATTATTCTTGCAATATAAATGTATAAAATCCGCTGTCTATTTATAATTGTTGAAAGCTTCTTTATTTTGAGCGCCTATTATAATGTTCAGAGATCTGAATTGTGTCAATGATACTCTTTTGTAATTTTCGATATCAGTTTCGGATTTCGAATTGTAATTTTTCGGATTTGCACTTACGACGAAAATGGGCCAGACACAAATGGACTCTGAGAATGAGTACATAAAACTCGAGATTTGCAATAAAATTTAATCATCTCAGCTTGGTCGTCGCATGTAAACTTTTTCGATCGCATCGTATGGAGCGGTCTATTAAAAGAACCATTACAGTGTCATTCAAAGCGAGTCAGCGAATGTATGTAATTCTAACAAAAAGGCGAGCTGCACGTGACACATATGGAAGCACCACGATAAATCTCTACAGATTGAAAAATACGAGAGGTATATTGCTGAGAAAAATTTGCTTTATAATGGCTCGATAGAGAGAACAATTTTCCTTACAACGTGACGCTATAAAATCTGCTACTCCTTACATTACGACACGACTGTTTCATATTTTACGCACAGAAAAGAAGTTACAGATGCGACGTCCTCTTGTCTTACAGCCTCGTCCTTTTGTCCGTTTCTGTGTCTAAGGTTTTCATTTTAGTGACTAATTATTTTACAGTTGCCGAACTTCTTTGAGCATTACGATTTCCAAAATCTACTCGTTACATCGCGACACGGCTGCCTCGTATTTTTCGCACAAAGAAAAGACGTTCTAGATGCTCCAAATTTTCTCTCTAAGGTTTTTATTTTAGTAACAAATTATTTTGCAAATGCCAAACGTTTTTCTACATTATGCTTTCTAATTAACCCTTTGCATTCGGAGCTATTTTAACTCGAAAATTAAACATTTCTTCCTACATATTATTGCTCTTCTTCTATATTATTTTTTTCATTTGACGGAGATGAAATTGATATAGTATCTCATACAATACTTAAATGTTTAGTAATTGATTAGACACCAAAACATTTAAAAATGTAAACAATATTTTGAATAATGATATAGCAACTTTTAGTGGTGACTCGGAGTCACCATTCGAGTGTTAAGAGTTAATGATCGCTCTTTGAAAATCGACCGTGAAATTCTAAATTAGAGAACACCAGAATTTCCAATTCAGGGGAATTGACTCCAATCGAGGGAAAAAGTTACCCTCTCTCTCTCTCTCTCTCTCTGCCAATGCCGGATTAGTCACGTGACGTTGATAGTTGATAGTCTAAAGACGGAAACAGTTTTCAATAAAGAAAAATCGATACTTCTGGTCTCTCTTATTGGATCAGTCAAAATCTGCATCCTTCGAATCAATTTGACTCCCAGATGAATTCGCGAATATTTACTTGAATGGTGCACTTCAGGAAGGAAGAACCATCAGAATTTACAATTCACTTCGATGTAGTCAGATTCTTCTCGTCCAATGAAATTGGTGTGTTAAAGTCGTCTAAAAAATGTTCAGAATTACAGTTTACTACGCAGGGAGTTCGGGTTCAAGTCCAACTTGTATACATATTATGTTTTTTCCTTTTTTCCCAATTTTTACCGTGAAATTATATTGGTTGCATGTGTATTATTTATGATACACTGTAACAATAACCTTTTAAAAGAGGAGATCAGAATTATTATTCATTATAACATATTTATTATCGGTTTGTTATTAACCCTTCACTGCATGATTTTTGAAATTAGGATGAAAAAATTAAAAGATCAGTTTTTGTGTTTTATTTGAGGGGAAAATATTTTAAAAAATTAAAACGACGAAAAATGTTCATTTTTCTGAACTTAAAAAATCATTTTTTCTATTTCTATGTGTGACCACCTTGGCTACTGGAAATTTAATTACTATAATAATCAGACAGGATTTGTTATTGCACGTGGGCAAAGTCGCTATACAGCTAGTCTTACTACAAGTGCATAAAATGATTACATGAATTGCAGGACACAAGAGCAAAGTAAAAATTGTATTTATCTTTTAATCATCTTACTAAGCTGAACGTAACACATCGACGTTCTTGAATATTATTAACATGTCCATATTTGTTAGCGGGACCAGTTAGCCGTTCGTATTATAGTGTAATGGAAAATGTAGTCGTGCAAGAAAATTTTAACAAATCTTTTTTGTTTAAACAATATATTAAAAATTTGATGTTTTTTTAGCAGCAGTTTCTCGTATTTCTGGTTAGTTAATGATAATCTAAATTTGGGTGTGTGATCATTTTCCAAAATAGAGGATACGTGTTTCAGGATTTTGTTTCTTTCCGGATTGGGATATTGTATACCTGTGTTATTCATTTTGTGTTTGATTAGAAACGCCGCGCGCCGTGTCAAATATTTTTCGAAGAACTATATCTCACGTAAGTTTCATGAAAATCGGCTTGTATCAACTGAATATGTTCCCTTGTTAGTAAAATATGTGTTTCATAATAAAGGGAAATGTTGCAAAGGGGCCTGGTGGCAAGGCTCAAAAAATACGTTGAAATGTCTCGCGATCATCGTGCGCGGTTATACTCCATTAAATCAGGCGGATGACAGTGGCCTGGACGTGTGTTCGTCGGAATATCGGCACAGGCCACCGTAAATATCAAACCACTGCGTGTGCTGTGCCGGTACGTAACGTCGATGGCGGTGGCACGTTAGCTGGGCTGTCGATGGAATTCGCGCGGACGCCGTGCCGGTACTTCCGGCGAGAGCCACGTTGCGCCGCGGGGGTCTCGAATTACGCCAGCTACCTGTACAGGGAACGGTCGCGTCGCTGTCAATTCGCCCGGCTAATTGATGTTACGATAATTGCAGCGACGTTATTGTCTGTCGCGTCGCCAGCTCTTCGGGAAACCGGGGCCGGTGAAATTGAGCGGTACTGACCCCCATGCGGCCATTGCGTCTCATCTTACGAGATGGGTTTACCCGGTTTACTTCTGTAGGAATATTTTGTAGAAACTCCTACGTCGTGGGTGTGGCGTATCGGGTTAAATAATTTTAACTCCGGCAGTTCGAATGCAATTCTCTTTATTGGTATAACTCGCGGTTCACAACTCAAAGTTCGCTCTTCTATACTCGCAACAAGCTCTCTCGATATCGACTCTCACACTTCTGACGCCTTGGCCCTTGCACTCATTCCTTGTATACAGTTCCATTCTTCTCTCTCGCACTCTCATTTTCTCTCTATCAGTCTCACAACCATTCGGAAAAGTCAGTCGCTCACGTACACCCTGCGTTTGGCGCTCGCAGCCACTCGACACTTGTCATCGACACCCAAACACCCTCCTTTCATACTTCGACCTAATCGGTCCAGACAGACTTCCTTTCATACAAGACCCAAACACGCTGGCGCCAAGGTGTCGCGTCCACAGTCATTCTAAGCATTCACAACCCTACACTTCTGCTCCCTAATGATCACCCATCGCAGACCTCGTTCGCCATCACGAAATCACATCGAAATTTTTTAAATCATGTTGTTTGGGGATTGGCTGAGTGGGCCTGCAGCGTCTGCTGCTCGCGATAAGCCATTGGCTTATTATCACACGTGATCTAGATCGAAGATCAATTGTGAGCTCGCGTAGTCATTGGCCGGCACCGACGAAGACGATGATTATCGATTATCGACCGCGGCGAGCCGCACTGATTGGCGGATCACACTATCGATCCGCGAGTCAATCGTTTTCGGCGGTGACGGCTAACGGCCAGCTGATCGATCGATCAGTCTTTATCTAGCACTTCTAGAAACGGATCTATCACGAGTACTCACGCGAACTTCGCTCTGCACTTAAACGATTAATATCGCCTCTACTTCGGTGTTATCGTATTCGGATTGTCTGAACTTCAGAGAATTATCTCAAAACCATTAGCTGTTTATATCATTTAGCTTTAATTCGCTTTGTTCAAAGTTACAAGTTATTTCATAGTTTTAAATCGGAAGTGGACGAACCCAAGTTGGGCTAGTGAAGAAATAAAGTTTAGTGACTATTCTACTTAAAGTTCTTCTGACCCTCCCTTCCGATCCTGAACAATGTTTTCAATGTGTTCCGGTAAGAATTTTTTAACCCTCATACGTTTCTCAGGGTAAAAATTCACCCATACAATATTTTCACGTACTGTAATATTATTCATCCTTTTATGCCGACGTCGTGAGATGCATTTCTTTAATATTTCACGCTATAAATGTAACATAATGTGTCGAGTTAACGTGTAAAATAAAAATGGGTGAATTGTTATCCTAGTCTCTTTTATGCTGCTATTTTTATTATTGTAATAGTGCAGTTGGTAATTGATAAAACTCTGAAATCACTTTGAATCTCTGAAGAAACGATTCGCAAAGATCAAAGAACAATTGAAAGTCTTCAAACAATAATAATGTAGATGTAATCAAAAATGCGGCTTAGTATCCAAAATATGTCACACTTTTTTCAAAATTTTAGAACGCATTGAAGACCGGAAAATGCGCAGAGAAGCGGAAAATCTAATTTACCCCGTAACTACCCTCATGGACGAGCTAGAGGGTTGAAATTTTACTCCGAGGGGTTTTTCTTGGTCAGCTTTCGAATGGTTCAATAGCCATTCAAATACCTCTAAGGGCAGTTTAGACCATCTTATTTGGCTGAGCCCTTTCCAAGCTTCTTTTCGGCGAATTAAAACTAGAATTGTATCTTCTAGTATATTCGAAGTTATTTGCGTGACAATCCAATTTATCTGGAATGTTAGTAAAGACGAACATTTATTGCGAGTATCTCGGAAGCCGAGAAAGGAATGAAATTGCGGCAATACGAAAAGATGAAGCAATTTGGAATACGGGAAGATCAGAAATTTTGCGACCATTCCTTCTAATTCCAGCTTAGTTATCAGCGAAATGTTTCACCGTTCATGCGCCGAACACTGACGAGCAAATTCCTGCAGACCATAGAGTAGCCGCTGATGTTTCTGACGATACGAGAAACCTAGTTTGCTGTTATTGTTCCATTCGGGCGTTCGTCATTCAGCCCTCGATTCGTTTTCAGCGAACACGAGCTACTCTTGGCACGGTGGCAGCCTACACAGGCTTTCAAATCATTTTCTTGATTGGAGTACTACAATAAACAACTAACTGCTGGTCAATATTTTTCCAATGTTCACACAAGTCGTAAAACTCTTTCTTCGCGATTAGGAACGATAATTATAGGTTCAAGTGAGATTCCCTTAAGATCTATTTCAGCTTCTAATGTTCTATCATCATATCCTGCTCTTCTGCAAAATTTGTACATACTTTATATCATTCAACTTTGTTCCAGCCAACAATTCAACAGATTTATTCTACAAATTACATTTCAAATCAATGGAAATAAATTATAAAATTCATTTAACATACGAATGTAGCATATTGCTCCACAAGAATATTAAATTTTTCTATTACAATTTAACTGCTGGCTGGAACAACGTTGGATGATACAAAGTGCAAGTTTTACAGGAGAGCAGGATTTGGTGGGAGAACAATATTTAAATCAATAATTATATTGTTGGCTGGAAGAACGTTGGATGATACAAAGTACAAATTGTACAGGAGAGCAGGATTTGATGGGAGAACAATAATTAAATTGAATAATTGGATGTTTCAAAGTGCAAGTTTTACAGGAGAGCAGGATTTGATGAGAGAACACTAAATAAATTCAATAATTATATTGTTGGCTGGAACAACGTTGGATGATACAAAGTGCAAATTTTACAAGAGAGCAGGATTTGATGGGAGAACAATAATTAAATTCAATAATTCGATGTTTCAAAGTGCAAGTTTTACAGGAGAGCAGGATTTGATGAGAGAACACTAAATAAATTCAATAATTATATTGTTGGCTGGAAGAACGTTGGATGTTGCAAAGTGCAAATTTTACAGGAGAACAGGATTTGATGAGAGAACACTAATTAAATTCAACAATTATATTGTTGGATAGAACAACGTTGGATGATACAAAGTGCAAATTTTATAAGTGAGCAGGATTTGATAGGAGAACAATAATTTTAAGTTGTTGACTGGAACAACTGTGGATGATACAAGATTCAAATTTTACAGGAGAAAAATAAATGATTAGGTTATTAAATGATTCCATTGCTACGAAGACTCGACGAAATTTCGAAATTCCTCAGAACTTTGAGCGCGTATTGGTTGGCCGAGCACAGAGGTTGGAACCTTTCCGAGATGATTGTTGCGAGGTCAAAAGAGATTCTTACGGTGATATCTGAAGATGGATACGCTGAAGCAAAAGTAATAACGTCGCCAGACGACATAGAAACAGAATCAAGCAGGAGATGTAATGCGAGGGTATTGCATTACCCTTTGAAGTTTTGCGTTCTGCCCGTCGAGCTTTTAGCGACGTTAAACAAGTGACATCTTAATAAAGGAACGCTCGAATTGTATGCTGGTTCGAACGTGGAACCGAAGAGTGGAATTTTCGTCGACCATCGTCTCAGTTCTCCATATTATTGAATGTTAGTTTGCGTGTATCGGGAATAGTAAGTTCGTACTACTTCTATTATCATATACACTGTCGTCGATACTTCTATTACTTCGTAGCCTGGAAAAGCATAGAAATTTTCTTGGTAATTATTGTGAAAGGGTTGCTGTACTCCGATTACGATGAAATTTAAATATGTTATGCAGCCACACATTTTGAACAACTTTTTCCTTTCCCAATATAGAGGAGTCGCTTTTAGTTTTCGAGATATTCGCAAAAAACTATGGCTAATACTATATTGAATTATCCGTATTTTTGCACGCTCCGTGACAACCGTAAAGCTAATTCGGCACGGCTTCTGTTTACTTTTCTTTTGAAAACAGAGTCTTACTCTGGACATACATATATAAGGTGAGCTTACAATTTTAAAAGACTACTCCTGGATTTTTGTTTCAATACAGCATTAGCAATAGTTATTTGCGAATATCTCGAAAAGTAAAAGCGATCCCCCTATATTGGAAATGGAAAAAGTTGTTCAAAATGTGTGGCTGCATAACATATTTAAATTTCATCGAAATCGGAGTACAGTAACCCTTTCGCAATAATTACCATTTTCTTTTACATTCCAATCTTAAATGAAACTAGTAAATTACGTTATTTGAGGGTGACTTGTTAGTTCACAATGAAAATTGCTGTTGCTATTACAGGTTCCATTAAAAAATGTTTAACTATGTACCATAGATTGTTCAAAATTATGCAATAATCGCCGGTCGGTAATGTATTAACATAAGAATAGCAACAATACAAAAATTGAAATGGCGGTTAGTACCATGTTACTGTCAATGCAAAATGACAGCTAGGAAATGAAATAATAACGAATTTCCTCTCGTATATATTCGTGTGAAAGTCTGACGAGGGTCTTTGAATATTCATGGTGTTCGCGAAGTTCGAATTTGAGTTCTGACCTACTCCGAAAACCGCTGCTAATTGGTAAAATTCGAACTGTCTATCTTCGAAGCGTCTTTATCGGAGAAACGCCAAAATTCTCGTATATCTGTTTCCCCGTTTGCTCAGAGCAATTCAATACCGCCAATAAATCACTGGATGGAAATCGAAACCAAATCTGATGCCAACGAGCATTACGAGCCTAACAGTCTCATCATTAACGCGATCATCGGTTATCACTTCTCGATCAGAGGTAATCGAAATACGAGTACTGATTTTGACAGGTTTATTAAGAAATAATGTAGGGCGGTGCCGACTAACAAGAATCGACTCATTAATTTCCGCTATTTATCGTTGATACGCGCATTGCCGGATTATTCTCGGAAATATCAAACCTTAACTTCGACACCATCCATTATATTCTCTTAATAGAATGGAATATGCTGGAAAATATTCCAAGCTTCTTAAAATACCCCGCCATTATTTTTTCGATTTATTGAAATGATTAACCCTTGTGCAGTCAACTTTCAAAAATTTGTTAATCTTCCTCTAAATAATATCACAAAATTTCTCTGAATGTCCATTCTTTACTCACCAATATATTAATTTATAGTCTTCTAATGAAAATTTGTGCAAATATATTAAATACAGAATGGTTTTAAATAATCAATAATCATCAAGAAAGAAATTAATTTTTACTTTGCATACGGACTTACAGTATTTTAATACCATGATCCATTTTTTTTATATAAAATTCCGTCGTTAAACAAACAACGGTCTGAACATTTGTGCTTTTAAATAGGTCCAGTTAACGGGTCTGACTAGATCGCGTTAATTCTACTCATACCCAATAGGAATTGTGCGTGTGTGGACAATTGTGTGAGTGCATTGTAACTCTTTGGGGTTAGGTGGGTTAAAAACTGTCCCACCTTTCGCTTAACTTTTTATGAATAGGGGGATATATTTATCCCACCTCGAAAAGTTGAAGTTATATTGATATTAACAATAATTCTGTGCAACTTGGGTTCTTATTCTCTTTAAAATCGTGTGCCTCGTAGAGTTAAATGAAATATAGAAGATCGAGAAGAATTCTTTTACAAACGAAAGATAATTTGTTTGTTTTTATTTATTTGTTAATGCCGTAAACCTTGTTTGGTTTATATAGCATACATCATATTATAAATATAGATGTAACATAAATATACAATATCGTATACATGTAACATAAATTACAGCTTACAATTATTAAATGAAATTATTATAAATGGTGGAGGTCAAATCCTAATCTTACATTTTTTGAGGAAGTTAAACATAAACATTAGCGCTGTGATGTCTCGTACGCTTAGAAAAGAATTAATCTCGTTCTGAATCATATTTTGGACATTGCCAGATAAAATGATTGGTCCTGTGCCTCTGCTGCATATTCACAAGATCCATCCGAAATGAAGCGTACTCTCGCCAGGGAAGCATTTAAATCATAGTGATTCGAACGACTTCTATCGTCAAATGTAACAAAATCCCTAGGTAATTTGAGACCCGAAAACCAAGGTGTTCTTGTATCATTGAAGAAGTGTTGGCAAAAATATACACCTTTGTATAAGGCTTCAGACTTAATTGTATCGTTCGTTGTCATTCTTTTCGTTGCGCTCGTTTAATAGTGACGCGAATGGCGGATTTTGCAGGACTTTCCGACTCGATCGTGACGCACGATCGAATCCCAGATCGCCACACCCGGTGTACAAATGGATTTTACACGCTTGTTTGTCCGACGGAATTCGGCCCGCGGCTTTGCCATAATGAAGGTGGCTGGCTCGTAAAGCGGATTGTGCAAATGGTCTATTTAAAGCATGAACGAGGCGACGTACTGAGTATAAGTGCATTGTGCAGGGGATGAATCCGCTTGGATATGAAAATCCTTATATTTCTAAACGATTTCGAATAAACCATCTGGCGACACGTATTATATTTTTCCCATTACTTTTGTCGCATTTTGATTCAACACTTTCCTTGACCCCTTCAGAATTAATATTCGGACGCTCTAAAAAAGACGATAACTTTTTTAATACTGCACTATACCATTTGAACTTTTTTTGGGAAGCTAGAACAATTAGTTCACTTCAGGATGTGAAAAGAAATTTTTAAAAATTGCAATATATCGGAATTGTAGAGAAAATACTAAAAGTTGCATTTTACAACTTTTTCATGTGGGCATATATTGAAAATTTTAAAAATACGTTTTGTAGATATGTAAAAATTATTTCCCTCGGGTTTTGATTGTCCAAAGGGCCTTAATTTATCCGGACTGTTTGTTTCTTAATCGAAGTCCTGCTGTGTGTATCGATTTATTCACAAAGTTGCCAAAATTGTAGAATATGCATTTCACTGAATTTTTGGAGACTTTTAATTTTTTTTTTAAACTGTTCGTAAAATCTGATAGATCTGGATAAAATACACATTAATAATCACGATGAGACATAACTAACGTAATAATACAAACGCAGTACTCCGAAAACATCAATATAAAATCGGCTATTTTATTTTGGTTCTCACAATTTTTTTATCAGTCTGTGAAGAAGATTGTAAGAATTTATTTTCTTTTCTTCAATGCTTCTAATATATTGGCAGCGTTGTACTTTAAATTCGCTGTCTACTAGGAATGAGAATTACGCTTCGGTGATAGTATGTTCACGGGGATTGAATATTGATGAAATCGGATAAATGCAGACGAGAGAGGAAAAGAAAGGGAAAGGCTAATGTACTCGGTGAAAATTCTTCTGGCCGGTAATTTCCATCTTTTCCGGCGTTTCGCGTCGAGACACAGCAGCCATATTTCAGTGGAAGCGGCGTGTTAATCAAACTTATCTCGTTCTAATGAAGCTGTCGTAATTTAGCCGGTCCGGTGACGTCCGTAACGAGATTTACCATCTTCTCGAACAACTGCACGGCTGTCTGTATTAAATTGCCTTTCCTGAATGGATCGATGTCGAACCGCCAAGTCTATTGCACTACAGTGATCGGTAATTAGGAAATCAGATAATCAATTATTATTATCCGTCGTTGCTTCCGATTTATCATCCTTCTAGAAGAACGAATAATTTTAACTACATCGGAATGTTTAGTAATCATTTAAATCACCGATAGAGACGTGATTTACAGTAGGATTTATCATAAAATTTTCATGAATGTCCAGAAACATTCGAAACAGTTTATTGTATTTCGTTAGTGTTAATAATTTTATTCAGTTGTAATAGGACACAATATTTTCGAAATTTTAATAACTGATAAATTAAGATCATAATAAAAAATATTGTTTAACGAGTAATAGCAAAAGTTATAATATAAAAGCTATATTATACGCTATGAAATGACAGTATGAAATATTTATAATATCAAGAATAAATGCGAATAAATGCAGAGAAATTTACAATCGAAGACATCAATGATTGAAATTATCTGAAAAACTACTAAATAAGTAACAAATGGACGATTTTGTAATTTCATTTTAAGACTACAAAATTTAAAGAATTAATTATAAAATTATTAGAAAGCATATATATTTATTAACTTCCCGATTTATAGGGAAGTTACTGTAATTACCCCGAAAATCGAAAATCGATTTTTTAGCAGATCTCCACGTTTCATGGTCATTGGAGTCGTTTGAGACTATTTTTATCAAAATGTCGGTGTGTGTGTGTGTGTGTGTGTGTGTGTGTGTGTGTGTGTGTGTGTGTGCGTATGTCCGTTTCTATGGTATCAAATTTTTCGTTAACGTTTTCTGAAAAAGTAACAACGCGATCAGAATGATGAATGATGCAATCGATGTGCCCCGCTGTAACTTAGAGCTGATTAGATTTTGGTCCATTTTGGTCAAGTAGTTTTTTAGTTTTTTTCGAAAAAACTTTTTTTTCAATTATGCAACTACTGCTAATGTAACCGCTTACAATAATCGAAAAATATCCCGGATGCGCGCACATGAAAGTAGAAAGTAGAAAATAATGATACTAATATACTGCAACTAACGATTCGGGAAGTTCTTTGTGTGGCTCGTGGAGAGTCACACACAAAATAACATCCGTACCACTAACCCTCTCGCGAGCTCGTAAAGCGAGCTACAACACCCCCACCTGCGAAGCTCGCGAAGCGAGCGAGCAACAACCCCCCTCTAGTTACGATAAATATCAGTAGGTAGGAATAATTTTTTAATGAATTTTAGTGGACATTTCATCCTGATATCTTTTACGCGTTTCATATTCATTTCGATTCTTATCAGTGGTGAAAATGTCCCGTAGCTAACGGACGTTAAGGGAATTAAATTTTGATCTGGCGAAATATTTCGGCATAGTTTTTTTTACATAGGATTTTGAGACACCGGCCGCTCAGGAATGCGGTGGTTCCAACTAGGGTTCTTGATCAGGTAACTAGCTCCAGAACCTTTTACCAAATCACCGCCCCTCAGCACAGAGGGGCTCTACAAACTTTTGCATTACCCCCCGACACCGAAGAAAAAGTTTAAGCAATTTGTGACGTGTAGCGTATATACAGTACAGTGTATAGACAAGTATAGTGACAACAACGCGTTATCACAATGCTTGCCTCACCCGGCCAATTCAGACCACTGATTTGCTAATATTTATTCAACAGTCCATTCTACAGGATTTTTTGAAACGCAGTTCGCTTTATAAGACCTTAACCCTTGAGAAAGTGGAGCCCGAAAATTTTTAAGACTTTAAAAAAAGCACGTAAATGGAATATCCTGCAAAATAATCTACAATTAAAAAGAAATAAGTTTCACAAGTTAAAAAAAATATTTCTCGCTATTAAGGTAGATAGGAATAATTATTTAATAAATTTTAGTGGAAATATATATAGATATCCTAATTATTAATTTGTCCGATTAAAAAACGCAACATTTCCCCACCTAAATCCACCCCTAACCATTCACGAAAAACCTGGGGACAACGGCAGTATTATTTTGACCGTGGTCGGAGTAACTTCTTCCCGTTTGTTCTCACGATTTTGGATTATGTGTTTGTGATTATGTGTTTTGTGCTTCACACTTATTAAGACGTGCAAATGACAGTGTGCTGTCGATCTGACGGAGAAACATAAGATTCTAAAAAAGTTAAGTAAGTACCTATACTGGACATTAGTATTCTATAAACCAGGATTAATATTCTTATGTACAAAAATGGATGTAAAGTATTCTTTCATATTTTGCTAGTTCTTATTGATCCGAATGGGAAGGTGTCTTGCAATTAATACAGACAATTTTGGTTCTACAATAAAAATCCTCAATATAATTGTTATAGTAGAAAAAAAAATTGCTGATGTGAATTTATCAATTATTACTAGATTGAATATTTAATGCATTTATGACACAAATGAATAGATCCAATAGAACACAGTAAAACCACATAAAAATTATGAAAACATTGTGTCCTATTCAACTCAATAAATTATTAAAAATAGAAATATATAGATATCTATATAATTCCTGTATCTTGCAGTTAATGCAGATAACTTTTATTGCACACAAAAATCCTAGATCTAATTGTTACTATAGGAGAAAAACTCGCGATACTATCCGTGTCCTATTTAAAAAATGATTAAAATTAGAAATAGATGTTTATACAATTCCTGTATCTTGCAATTAATGTAGACAACTTTTATTGCATATAAAAATCCGAGATCTAATTGTTAGTGTAGGAGAAAAACTCGCAATACTATCCGTGTCCTATTCAAAAAATTATTAAAATTAGAAATAAATGTTTATACAATTCCTGTATCTTGCAATTAATGTAGACAACTTTTATTGCATATAAAAATCCGAGATCTAATTGTTGGTATAGGAGAAAAACTCGCAATACTACCCGTGTCCTATTCAATAAAATTATTAAAATTAGAAATAGATGTTTATACAATTCTTGTATCTTGCAATTAATGTAGACAACTTTTATTGTACACAAAAATCCGAGATCTAATTGTTAGTTTAGGAGAAAAACTCGGAATACAATCCGATCGAATAACGTAGTCATGTTTTCCAATATTACGGTCGCGGAGAGTCGTCCCTGGAGGTGATTTTGGTACAAGCACTCTAATGCTTGGCAGAGAGGTCGGTTGTATTATGGAAATCGGTACGGGTTAGGGCAATCTGTGCTGTCACGTGATTTGAGTGTTGGTCCCTGGCTCAGAACGTTACCCTAAATTGGGGTTCGGGTCGTGATCTTGCAAATAAGATGACCACGAGTTGGTCTGCGGGTCATGTTCCTGCTGGCGGCATAATCCTAACTCAACTTATTATATCGCGTGAAAATCGTGACCTGAAACAGGATACTGGAACGACCGTGCTATTAAGGTTTCCACCGTGCATGCTCCTTTTTATTGAATACACGCTCGGAATAATTGTCGTTTAGATCTTCCGACCACCGCGAATGGAAACCCGTCATATTTTCCAATCTTCCTTCAGTTGGAAATTCGAAATTCCTCCGGCAGCCAGTTCCTCGGAAACCGGAAGCCGCGAGATAACAGCACGCCGGAATTCCGTTCGTGCGATCGAATTAATTCTCGAATCCCAATATCCGAACTCACGGCTCGAGTTCCTGTTATTCGAACAACTTTCACTCTAGTCGATAAAAAAACAATAATATTATGAATCTAAGCATGGCGGACCACCGGAATTTGTCATCTTTGATTTTTACCAATAATATTTATTTGATTGGTTTTGAGAGGTCCATACTTGATATTGTTTACGTTTTTAAATGAATTGGTGTATTTTATAATACGATGCTTGAAAAGGCACCTATCCAATTGATTATTTTCGATGTAAATGACTTACTACTTTTCTAAAAAGAACTACGAACCGTGTATCTATGTATATTACCTCTCAAAAGTATGTGGACACATATAAAGTATGCTTTCGTTGAAATTTTTGTACTATTTGGTTGTTGTTAGACGATATTTAGTGTTGAAAGAGCTGGATAAAATAGAATTTGAAATAGTAAATAGATAAAGTAAGACTGACACTGAGAGAAAATGTTTAGAAACGTATTTTAAGGGAAGGGTGTGTAGCCTTAGTGAAAACTTGATTTTTAAGAATTGTTTTAACAACAACTACGATTGGTTATATGGAACTTTGCTAGATGTAAACAGATAGTCTTGAAGTACAAGTGTTCTTGTTATAATGTTCAAAAGAATTCATATTGTTCAGAAAATTCTAAATAACGAATCAAATATTTTTACAGAAATGCGTAATTGTTCAGTAAATAATAACATTCGTTATAAATGCATAAAATTCGCGATCTAGCAATAAATAATTGCTCATTTAAATTCTCCAATACCGTATCAAGCTGATCAAATGAAATTTGATTAAATCCTTTGACGATTCTTTTTCTTCCAGAAGGAGAATTGCTTAATTCTCCTGTGTCCACATACTTCTGATCGTTAGTGTACATACACTGTAAATTTCTATTATTCAAATGTTCCTAAAAAACCGCGAAGAGGAAAACTTGTTTAACCAAAATCGTAAATATGCGATAAAAGTAAATGAAAAATGCTGATTCACTTTTCTTGGTAAGTGCACGAGGATCAGCATCGTGATTATAAAAATGAGTTTCAGTATGATTGCAACAGCGTTAGAGGCGCAGTGTTCATTCCCCTAAATTCGTTGGGAGAGAAAAACAAAAACGGAAGCAAATTTCATCAACGGAGCGTGGCAATCGCGCGGGTGTGAAAAAAGCGTCGTCCGCAACAACGCTCGAACAACATTTCGCCATTTAAAAAGGAACCTTTTAAACTTCGGGCGAAACAATGCGAAGTCGAGAATTGTGTCGGTGAAAGTTTCAAGCGGAATTCCCCCAACGATCATGCATAGCGTTTTCCCTCGTCCGACGTGTCCCTAGGATCGAGAGAACTCTTCCCCGAACTAAATAGTTGCATAACTAGATTTCTCGCTCTGATACACGTTACACATTAATAAATGGAATCCTCGAAAACAGACTTTTCGCCGGGGAAACTGCTCGAATGAAAAGCAGTTATCACCGCGTCCGTGACTTGCCGCAACTTTGTTCCTCTCGAAGCGTCTTCCTGTCTCGTTCGTTGATCTACTCGATGAAGAATGACAACGGAATCTGCACATTGTACGTGTTTCATTTATTTATTAATAGACAACGGATTTTTACAGCATTTTGTGAAGATTAAATATTAAAACGTGATGTAAACGACGTTTTCATGTCCTTCTTTCAGAAAAATATCTGAGATCTTCTCTGCATAGTTTTATTTGAAATCGTAATATTTGTCTGAAATAATTATTTCTAATAATTCTAAAATGAAACAACATATTATTTAATTATTATTAACCCTTCGCAGTTAACAAAGTTGGTATATAGTAAACTAAGAAAGTGTTTTCTTTACTATTCTAAATTATGTTTATTTTTCTGAAAATGTTGTTTCAATTCTTTTAATATTTTCCCCTCAAATAATACACAAGCACTGAACTTCTTTCAATTTTTTCATCCCCATTAAAAAAATCATGCAGTGAAGGGTTAATGTTATTTTTCAAAAATTGCCGAGGTCTGCAAGACCTCTTCATTTCAAAAAATTGCTGTACAATTATTTAAAATATTGTTTGCATTATTAAATATGTTGGTATCCAACCAATTACTAAACATTTAAGTATTGTATTAGAATTTCGTATCTATAAAAAGAAAAGAATCACGTAGAATGGAATTATTTTAGGTCGGAAGAGAGGTTCGAATTAAAATAGCTTCTACCGCAAAGGGTTAATATGTTTAACCCTCATACGCTCCTCAATAATAGTTGCATAAAATATCCTATGATACTTTCTCACCCATTTATGCTTCACATTTTAAACTAATAAACTTTGCTTCAATTTTAAAACAATCATTTTATAGTAAAAATAGTAAATAGGTGAATTTTCATCCTGAGGAACGTATGAGGGTTAATAGATTGAGACGTATGTAACGATGTGTTAAATTCTTCTAATATCTCTACTGTTTAAATTATTCATTTTTGCCATGAATGCATAAAATCCTAAAATGAATGAAAGCATTAAACGATATATTTATAAAAGACTTGGAGGTAGGGTTAAATGCTGAGACGAATAGAAAAATGGAAAAATTAAATACTAAAATGAGCGGAACAATTAAGGGATCAAATGGTAAAACGTGTAAAAGACTTGAAGGGTTAAATGCTGAGATGAATGAAAGAATTAAAGCACTAAATATAAAGTAAATAGAAGAATTAGCGTATCAAATGATAAAATATATAAACTACATAAATTAAATGCTGAGACGAATGAAAAAGATTTTAAAATCAACTGCTAAACTGGATAAAAGAATTAACGGGTTAACTGCTGAGATGAATGAAAGAATTGAAGTACTAAATACCAAAGTAAATAAAGGAATCAGTGTATCAAATGGTAAAATATATAAACTACATAAATTAAATGCTGAGACGTATGAAAAAGATTTTAAAATCACCTGGTAAAATGAATAAAAGAATTAACTGTTCGAATGTTGAGATGAATGAAAGAATTGAGTTCTAAATACCAAACGAAATAGAAGAATTAGCGTATCAAATGATAAAATATATAAACTACATAAATTAAATGCTGAGACGAATGGAAAAGATTTTAAAATCAACTGCTAAAATGGATAAAAGAATTAACCAGTTAAATGCTGAGATAACTGAAAGAATTGAAGTACTAAATGCCAAAGTAAATAGAAGAATCAGTGTATCAAATGGTAAAATATATAAACTACATAAATTAAATGCTGAGACGAATGAAAAAGATTTTAAAATCAACTGCTAAACTGGATAAAAGAATTAACGGTTTAAATGCTGAGATAAATGAAAGAATTGCAGTACTAAATACCAAAGTAAATAGAGGAATCAGTCTATCAAATGGTAAAATATATAACCTACATAAATTAAATTCTGAGACGAATAAAAAAGATTTTAAAATCACCTGGTAATATGAATAAAAGAATTAACTGTTCGAATGTTGAACCATACAAGAGAATTAAAGGACCGAACGCCGAAACGAGTAAAATAATGGAAGAGTTAACCGCTGGAAGAAACAAAAGAACTACCGAGTTAACCGCCAAAATGGACAACAAAACGAACGGATTAATTACTGGAACGAACGAGAGAGCGAAACAGCGTCGCGGCGCCAGAAACCTGGCCGCATTATCCGCATAATTCTCGGCCGGAAAAATCCGGCGGACGCCTTCCTGGAAATGAAGAGCAAGTCGCCGCGGGGGCCGAAAAAAAATATAGAAAAAAGAATCCGCGACCTATCAGAACGGGCGTATTCGTTCTCCACGCCTCTTCCGGGACAATGTAAACCGTGCAATTTGTGTTTTTGCACGTGACGTTAATGTTTAATGTTCACCGGAGCGCGGCAGTAAATTCGCGGGCGGAATTGGCTGTAAATGTTACAATGGATGACGAGGGGTAGGTGGTGTGTAAAGGGGTTGGCTAGGGGTGCGCGAGGTTGTTCAATTTTTCGACGGGAACCGCAATCGAAGGCCGGGGCGCTTGTGCACACGTCGATGAATGTCGGGCGAGAGCAATGTTTTTGAAATTTATCCGCGGACGGGAGAACAGAATGGAAATCAAGGCTGACAGGGACACGCGGGGAACGTATAAAGCCGAGGGAATGCTTGTTTTATGATTTTCGCCGCGACGACGATGCCGAGAAATGGAAGCGACTTCCGGCGACGGGAAATGAGCGCCGTTGCGGCTCCCGGCGAATTTACGTTGCCCTGAAACTCATTACGAGCACGTGTACGTGCATCGTACCAACCCCGTTTCGCAAAAAACACGCGAGCCGATTTCCCAGTCGATGAATGGACCGCTGCCGGCAATAATTGAGGCCACTGGCCAAAATTTTTTGGGTCAAAAGTCGCATTTTTCTGTATCTTTCTACGGTGAGTCACGACGAAAATATTCGAACGCTCTTTAAAACAGAATAACTTTTTTATTATTGTACCAAACGACCTGATTTTTTATAATCAATTAGAAGCTTGGTTTACGAAATTGATATCCAAAAATTATAATTTATAAGGTTACACATGCAAAAATAGAAAAGGCATTTTTTAAAAGTGTTGTAATGAAAATAAATATATGTTTTGTAGATCTATATTAGTTACACATATGCTTAAAATTTCAGTGGAATACTTTTGATTTTGCATAAATTATTGTTGAAGTATGAAATCGCGTTCTATTTAACTCGATAAAATTATCAAGTATAAAAATAAATGTCTATATAATTTCTCTGTGCTGCAATTAATGCAGAGAATTTTTATTATACATAAAAGTCCTGAATCAAAAAATTGTTAAGGTAGGTGAGAAACTTGTTGATATTAATTTATTTATTATTACTAGACTGCAGATGTTTTATGCATTTCTGACAAAGTTGAATAAATCGAATGGAATACGGTATAGAATCAGTTAAAAATTCCTTGCATTAGATGAAATGTGAAAGTCTAGAACAATTGCAGTAACACTGACGTCACTAGGTCGATAGGGCAAATGCTGAAATTTTAATGCAGACAATTTTTAATGTATAGAAAAACTTGCTGATATTAATTTACTTATTATTACTAGACTGCAGATGTTTTATGCATTTCTGACAAAGCTGAATAAATCGAATGGAACACGATATAGAATCAGTTAAAAATTTCTTGCATTAGATGAAATGTGAAAGTCTAGAACAATTGCAGTAATCCTGACGTCACTAGGTCGATAGGGCAAATGTTTAAATTTTAATGCAGACAATTTTTAATGTACAGAAAAACTTGCTGATATTAATTTACTTGTTATTACTAGACTGTAGATGTTTTGTGCATTTCTGACAAAGCTGAATAAATCGAATGGAATACGGTATAGAATCAGTTAAAAATTTCTTGCATTAGATGAAATGTGAAAGTTTAGAACAATTGCAGTAATCCTGACGTCATTAGATCGATAGGGCAAATGCTTAAATTTTATTGTACAGAAAAACTTGTTAATATTAATCTATTTATCATTACTAGATTGCAGATGTTCTGTGCATTTCTGACACAAATGAATAGATCGAAAAAATACGGTAGAAACAGGTAACTTGCATTAAATGAAATGTGAAACTCTAAAAAAATTGCAGTAATCGTGACGCCACTGTGTCGATAGGAGGGTTAGCTTAAATAGGAGTTAAATAGGGTTAAATAGGTTAAATAGATAGAAGGGATAGGGCAAATGCTTAAATTTAAATGCAGAATATATCTATTTCCCCCCCAGTTCACTCGTTTGCTATTTATGTTTCCATAGAAGGGGTTAAACTTCAGGTACGAAAGCACGAACAGGACAAGAATGTTCGATCACATATTGCAAGAGCGTTCGCTTCGAGCCGTTGAACAGATCCAAGGCACACTCTCCTGATTCGGTTTCGAATGATTATTATCTGCACCCTGGTTCGCGGGAGCAGTTGCACCGGAAGGGAAACTCAACGAAAATCCTCAGACGATATCAGATGCTGAATTCACTGGGATAAGAAACGAACTGCTCTCTCTCTCTCGGACGTGGATTGAAAGAATAAACGTAGGCAATACCATCCGGGGCAAATCGAAATTTTGCCGAAGATATTTCCGAGCGCTGAGAGTTTTCGGATCATCTACAAACACGTGTCCGCTTCAATGTTTCCCGGAAACATCTTCACTGATTGCGATCACGGCTCGTTTCATTTAGGCAGCGGATTTTTGGAGAAAAGGATAATATGTTCTAAGCCAATTGTGAAAAATAATAATTTGTTGTTACCTTTGGAAGACATTTGTCGTAACGTATTCGGTGGAGTCGAGTTTTTTGTACGGATGAGGGTTAAGTCTTATATTAGTCTAATTTTATTTTATTTATTAATTTAATCGTCTAAGTTTAAAAAAAAAACATTAAGTGTAATAGGTCTCAAACGACGGAATAATTTTCTCAAATTCAGAAAGCTCAATATGTTTACATGAACGCATAAAAATTAAACTTGACTCAACTGTGTCTTCTACATTTTCAATAAGCGCAGTCTGGTTATTAGAAACTATTTGTTGCAGTAGATCATTGTTTATTGTCACCTGTTAGAGACATTTGTCGTAACACATTCGGTGGAATGGTATTTTGGGATGAGGGTTAATAGGTCTAAAAGGATGGAATTAATTTTCTCAAATTCAGAAAGATCAATATGTACCTGTTTGCATGAACGCATAAAGATCAATCTTGACTCAACTGTTTCCTCTACATTTTCAACATACGCAGTCTAGTTATTAGAAACTACTTGAGGGTTAATAGGTCTAAAACCATGGAATAACTTTCTCAAATTTAGAAAGCTCAATATATATCTGTTTGTATGAACGCATAAAGATCAATCTTGACTCAACTGTTTCGTCTACATTTTCAACATGCGCAGTCTAGTTATTAGAAACTACTTGAGGGTTATTAGGTAAAACCATGGAATAACTTTCTCAAATTTAGAAAGCTCAATATATACCTGTTTGTATGAAAGCATAAAAATCAATCTTGACTCAACTGTGTCTCCTCTACATTTTCAACATGCGCAGTCTGGTTATTAGAAACTACTTGAGGGTGTATTAGGTCTAAAACGATGGAATAATTTTCTCAAATTCAGAAAGCTCAATATATACCTGTTTGTATGAACGCATAAAAATCAATCTTGACTCAACTGTGTCTCCTCTACATTTTCAACATGCGCAGTCTGGTTATTAGAAACTACTTGAGGGTGTATTAGGTCTAAAACGATGGAATAATTTTCTCAAATTCAGAAAGCTCAATATATACCTGTTTGTATGAACGCATAAAAATCAATCTTGACTCAACTGTGTTTCCTCTACATTTTCAACATACGCAGTCTAGTTATTAGAAACTACTTGAGGGTTAATAGGTCTAAAACCATGGAATAACTTTCTCTTTAGAATGCTCAATATATACCTGTTTTTATGAAAGCATAAAAATCAATCTTGACTCATCTGTGTCTCCTCTACATTTTCAACATGCGCAGTCTGGTTATTAGAAACTACTTGTTGCAATAGATCATTGTTTATTGTCACCTGTGGGAGACATTCATCGTAACACATTCGGTAGAATCGCGTTTTGATACTATTCGTAGGAAGCGAATGGATGAAACGTTTCAGTCTCGTCGAATAAATGACTTTCGATGGATTTTTTGGAGGGATGCTTGAATTTATGACGCCGCTTCCTCATGGTTTACTCGATGAAGCTTGTTAGTCCAACTCGCGAGAATTTATCTCCCGTTTCGTGCCTCTCCACGAGAGTATTTCTCGATCGTGTATTTCACGTGAAATTGACGTCGGACTTTTCCGACAACAAGCGTTTCGAAGACGATTATTTTCACCGTGTTCCAAGTGTCCTATCCGAGCCAGTAATTGCCGTCATTTCCTCGCATGGAGGGAAAGAATCGGTCATTCATGCGGATTACTGAACCGGAATCACGGACCGAGGAAACTTCAGTTTCTCCGGCAATTCTTTTTCCCTAATCCTAATATCTTAATAGCTATCCCTTTACCACTCCTGAAATTGTTATCAAGACCTCCACTTTTCGCTCGATTTCCTCATTAAAAGCAGACCTCCGTTCCGACCAATTATACTCGCATTTATACAGGGTGGGGCAACTGTTCCTGACTGAATTATAAGTAAATAGTAATCGAATAGGTAATAATAATAATAATTTATTTAATTGAATTTATTTGAGTGGGGAAATGAACTTAATTGAAACGAAATAAGTTATTATTATTAGTAATCGAATACGTTACGGATATTTAACACTAACCAGAATCGAACACAAAATGTGACTGAATTACAAAATTACATTTATTTAAAATACTCGCAATTCTTTTTTAATAACGACTGCGCAATATATTCTTATTAGGAGACTAAGTCTCTTCTAAAATTCATTGATTGCAGACTAAATTTAATGATCCAACAAACAAACAAAAACATTCCTCGTAGAAGTAAATATATTTTAGAAAATATATTATTAAATATGTAACATGATATTTGGTCCCCTCAGGGTTTCAAATTCATTTACCAATCTTCTTCCCCCTCTTTCTATTCTCACTATCGCCTTTTCATCGGGACCTACTGTTTATGGTGGGTTCCGAACCACCTTTTGCCAACAAAACGTGAAAAACACCCGGGTGGGTCACATTCCCGTTTTTTACCAGACGGTCACCCCATCCAAGTGCCATTCACGTTCCACATTGTTTACCTTAGGTGATCTAATGAGAACCAGTGCTTTCAACGGGACTACGGTTGTTGGCTATATTATTAAATTTATTTAATATATTTCGCAGAACACCAGTTAAGAACTAGTGTTTTTCTAATAATTTCGAATGGAATTACTTTTTTTTTTAATAATTTCGAATAGAAGCATCGTTGTTCAGTAATCATCGATTTGATCAGTCGTTAGTGTTAGAAATTGTGTTCAATAATACTCACCGTGATTTGTAAAATTACTACAATATAAACGTTATTATTACTATAACGTATAAAGGCGATACGTTGAAATGATCCAGCAAATAGCGATTGCGAGTAGAGTGAACAAGAAATTGGCGAATGCAGTGCTCGTTTAGATACATCGAAAGTTCTCGAGCTTTCAAGAGCATAGAAAGTTTCAAGTCGAAGACACGAGCAGTGAAACGCGAGAATGAAACTTCTTCGAGCCATCTTCAGTGTCGTTTCACGTTGTTATAGAAATTCCCGTAAGTGTGCGACGCAGTTTAATTAATCCAAAACATAGGAGTTTAATACGTTCAGATTTTAACTCGACAAATTGAACGCGATTCAGCGAGACATTGCGAACAAAGAATATATTTTTGTGATAGAATCAGTCGGATAGTATCAGATAGTATCTGTGATAGTGCCTTAACTACCATTTTATTGCGGCGAATGCTCGACCGACGAATTTAATGAAGAAAGATGAATTGATTAACCTCAACCACTGCGGAAAGAACAATCTGCAGTGGTCAAGGTCGTTCGATCCATCGATCATCATTATATTGCGGATCTTTATGCATTTATAGAAAAATTGAGCAAATGAAATTCGAAATTGTTGGTAAATTTGACAAATTAAAGATGTCAATATAAATAGAAGACTCCTAAATAGAAATATCAACTCTCCTCCTAAAAGACTCCTCGTCTTCTAAAATGAAAATTTTACAAATTAAAGATGGCAATATAAAAGACTCCTCGTCTTTTAAAATGAAAATTTGACAAATTAAAGATGTCAATATAGAAGACTCCTCGTCTTTTAAAATGAAAATTTGACAAATTAAAGATGGCAATATAGAAGACTCCTTGTCATTTAAAATGAAAATTTATGGCAATATAGAAGATTCCTCGACTTTTAAAATGAAAATTTGACAAATTAAAGATGTCAATATAGAAGACTCCTCGTCTTTTGACATGAAAATTTGGCAAATTAAAGATGACAATATAGAAGCTCCTCGTCTTTTAAAATGAAATTTTGACAAATTAAAGATGGTAATATAGAAGACTCTTCGTCTTTTGAAATCAGTAAGGGACGAAATAACATTCAATTTACTTTCTACTTCTTGCAATTAATGCAGACATAAAGAATCTTTTGCATAAATACCAGCAGTATACTCATCGTTAATATTAATATTCAACGAATACCTTCTTCATCTTTAATTTTGAATTGTTCTTGGTGTTCGTGATCCAACTTCAAATGAACATTACATTTTTAACCCAGAAAGAGCACCTGACTCAATAGTATAACTAAATCGTCAATGAAGTTTTATAATCGTAACCAAACTTACAAAATGATTTATCGTGTTCAAATATTAACCCTTTGCACTCGGAACTGTTTCAACTCGAAGATTTCTTGCGGCCTAGAATAATTCCATTCTATATATTTTTCATTTTATGGACACGAAATTGATACAATATATATATATATATATATATATATATATATATATATACCTCATACAATGTTTAAATTTTAGTAATTGGTTAGATTCTAACATGTTTAACACTAAATACTCCAGTATATATTATAGTAAAAATCGCAGAAAATATAAATCAATTTAGTCTTGTTATTTTTATAATACTATACACATCAGTCACTTTTGATGATCGGTAGGTTTAGTGTTACTAATGTCAACAATATTTTCAATAATAGTACAGCAATATTTATAGGTGATTTTATTGGAGTTTATAGGCTAAGAATTAATAAATCGGCCCCTCTGAGGTGAATATTAAATATACACATAATTTAATCGAGCCATAGCATTTATAAAGTACATTTTAAAGGTTCACTTGAGAGTTATATTTTTATATTCATATTTCCTTTAGATACGATCAGTTTTATCATATTCTCTACTTTGAACATTTGTACAATTACGATAATAGTCACTTGGTTTGTTCGATCGAATATATTTTATCAGAGGTAGTATAATAAATAATTTCCAACAGTGGCCTGAATTTAGTTCCGAGTGCAAAGGGTTAAGACCAGAGAGAGAGAGAGAGAGAGAGAGAGAAAGGGAGAGGGAGAAACCAGTGACGCGAGTATTGTTTCCTTTCCAGGGCAGTATTACACCACAATAACCGCAGGGGAATGGTCTCGGTGATTTTAAGAACATCGTTTTCCATGTCGATCGCCTCGTAAATTATAAAAACGTTCACCATGGGATGACACTCGGCGTTGTTGGATCCCACCGGAGCTCGATAAATCCCAGCCCCACCATGGTAAAGCAGTTTTATTTACGAGCGGGGCTAATCAAAACGATATTCGTTTCCGTTAATCCGAATCCTTAGAGGCAGTTAAACCGAGGCCCGCACCGCGTGTCGTCCATCATGGGGCGGTTTAATAGTAAGCTCGGTGGCTCGTGAAAGCTCGTGTCCGACACGGTCATGATTGTCATTCGCGTGCTGAAAGCTCGATAGTGAAAAGAGACGAAGACCCCCGGGGAACAATGAACCACCGGAACAACGGGGCAGCTTTCAGTTTTTCTTGCGCTGAATAGTATGTGCGAGAGAGAGCACGCAGCCACCATCCCGCCGCGAAAAAATTCCGCGCGCTCGAACATGAACGATAAAAGATTGACGTGGCCGAGCCGGAAATGATTGATGCCCGTTAAATAATAATAGGAAAGACCGTTCGTCTGTAATTAACTCCGTGCTGCGAGAATTCATTACAGAATTCGTCAGCTCGAGCAGACTTTGCTATCGCACAGAGAACGCAAGTTTTCACCTATCCACAACTATCCACAAAAGTGCATACTGACACTGTATGACGTTCTAACTCCTGTATTTTTTAAAACTTTGTTGTAAACATTGGTAAAACTACACTTTCACAGCTCAAGCCAGGTGCAACAGTATAGCAGCACTCCAGTGGGATGATTATCATAATTGTCTGCTCCTCGCCTGTGACTGCAGTATTGCAACAGAAGTCTGACACAGTGTGCCAAGTCTCTGTGAGCCATCAACATTCTTCTTATACAATATAATATATAATATAATATTTTATTGTTATACTTATTATTGTATGTATTTTTATAACTATATTTAATAGGTAGTATGTATGTATAATATTGCATAATACATTTTACTATCTTTTCCTACTTCTTCTTCATTTCATACTAACAATAAATGTAATTCTTGTACAATACACACATATTATGTATGTACCAACAATGAATAAATAAAGACAATCTAATAGAAAAGCATATCTCCGTGTATATTTATTGAATCACCAATATTTCCCGAATGCCCGACTTATCGTTGAGATGTACTACTGAAAATCCGATTACCTACTTTCATATCGTGTTCTCCTAATACAAACTTAAATTTTCGAGTTTTTCTGAAATTTTCTCAATTTTTCGACCGTCTGACTTGTCGTTGAGTTGAATCACTGAAATTTCGAAAATTTTTCGAGCGTCTGACTTGCCGTTGACTTGTACTACTGAAAATCCGGATACCTCCTTTGATATCATGTTCTCCTAATACCGAGTTCAATTTTCGAGGTTTTCGGAAATTGTCTCAATTTTTCGACCGTCTGACTTGTCGTTGAGTTGTATCACTGAAATTTCGAAAATTTTCGAGCGCCTAGCCTGACGTTGACTTGTACTACTGAAAATCCGGATACCTCCTTTAATATCATGTTCTCCTAATACCGAGTTCAAAAATCGAGGAAATTTTCGAAAAACTCGATTTTTCGGCCGTCTGACTTGTCGTTGAGTTGTATCACTGAAATTTCGAAAATTTTTCGAGCGTCTGACTTGCCGTTGACTTGTACTACTGAAAATCCGGATACCTCCTTTGATATCATGTTCTCCTAATACCGAGTTCAATTTTCGAGGTTTTCGGAAATTGTCTCAATTTTTCGACCGTCTGACTTGTCGTTGAGTTGTATCACTGAAATTTCGAAAATTTTCGAGCGCCTAGCCTGACGTTGACTTGTACTACTGAAAATCCGGATACCTCCTTTAATATCATGTTCTCCTAATACCGAGTTCAAAAATCGAGGAAATTTTCGAAAAACTCGATTTTTCGGCCGTCTGACTTGTCGTTGAGTTGTATCACTGAAATTTCGAAAATTTTTCGAGCGTCTGACTTGCCGTTGACTTGTACTACTGAAAATCCGGATACCTCCTTTGATATCATGTTCTCCTAATACCGAGTTCAATTTTCGAGGTTTTCGAAAATTTCCTCGATTTTTGAACTCGGTATTAGGAGAACATGATATCAAAGGAGGTATTCGAATTTTCAGTAGTACAAGTCAACGTCAAGTCAGACGCTCGAAAATTTTCGAAAATTCAGTAGTACAACTCAACGACAAGTCAGACGGCCGAAAAATTGAGAAAATTTCCCGAAAACTCGAAAATTTAACTTTGTATTAGGAGAATATGATATCGGAGGAGGTATCCGGATTTTCAGTAGTACAAGTCAATGGCAAGTCAGACGAACGAAATTTTCTGCCAGAACCCTTCTTTTTGTTTGAAGATGTTAATCAAGTTCTATTATTCTAAATTCGTGTAGAGGGTAGGTTTAAAAAGAACACATTGACTGTGGTAACTAGTTTTCTTTATTTTTCACCAAACAATTACAATACTTAACTTGTATCATGTCGAAATAAGAAGTCCCTGGAGGGTTCCTGACGGTGATGCAATGTACGAACGCCCAGCTGATTGGGTCAGAGTGCAATGGTGTGTTCGCAGTACCTAGAACATTATTGTTAAAATGTAGCAAGTCTTGCAAATGAAAAAGAATGTCTTGCGAACAATTGCCCCCAATGCGACAACATTTACCATTCATAGATGCTTCTAAAATATATACGAAATTGCATACAGTTTGCAAAAATTTTCCTTTATCGTCCGACTCATTACGTATTGATCATTCAAAAAAGGTAGGAAAGAAGGCAAATGAGATCAATTCTTGCACAAAAGATCGTTTTGGAACACCTGGGAGCTATTCCGGCCGCTCGAGATCTCCATATCAAAGGATCGAAGGAAATTTTCTTGGGAAAGGGTCTGACCTACCTCAAATAACTTCGTAAGCATTTTCCGTCCGCCGTTGTAAATTCTCGGCACGATTCGTAATGCATGCGCGCTGGAATTTAACGCGGCTGACAACACCGTCTGCGATAATAGATGAATCATGAATTTATAAAGCTGTAAAGAAAAGTGTTGAAGTTTATGCATTTTTGGAAAATATTTGGAAAATATATCTATTCTCTACTTCAATGTTTCAAACGCGACACTGAATTGATTTCAATTTTGCGCTATTTAGATTACAAGTGCTTGAACACAGAAACCGATTATTTCTCTTCGAAGTACAGTACTAGGACTACGCATTTAACCCTTTCATTACCTTGGACGAGATATCTCGCTTTCACGATGCTGAAGAAACGTTGCTATGGACACCGAGATATCTCGTCACCATAATTTCGTCGTACAATACTACGGACGAGATATCTTGTAACGTCGTGCCGTTTGAGAGACACTCGCGGGTGATGAGCGGATGAATTTCCACTCAAGACTGCCGCGAATGTCCTCGCACGAGTTTTGCTACCCGCCAAATTAATCTTGGATAGCCGGTTCAATGGGTTTGTGATGTTGCACAAGATCAAACGGATTTAAGGGAATACGTTAAAAGAGCGTTTCGTCCCGGAACTGCTAGTGGACTCATCGGTAAGGCAATTCTAAATAGCAGGTCCTGCCTTAGACGCTAGCGCACGCGAGGGGTCTCGAATAATACGACGCGGAGTGTAAAGCATGAGGGTATGAGTTTTATCCTGCCTACGGCGAGCACTGGTTCAAGAGTGAATCGTAGGGGTCTCGTCTAGGTATTATGCTGAGGCTCCCCTTCCTAAGTATTTCTATTATAATTGCGATACTAACTCAGTCGGTTTTGCCAGTGGCCTACAGGCCCTGGGATGACCTTGGGTCTTCCCGTGTATGAATGTTCATTATAAGCTCAGGTACCTAGCCCTGTGATGTTTAGTGGTCTAGGGGATGACCTTATGTCTTCCCTCGCACTATGCGAGTCATAATTTCAGGTACCTAGCCCTGAGGTGCTTAGTGGTCTAGGGGATGACCTTATGGGGGTACTGTACCCATGGATTCTAGAGTATTTATCAGGGTAACCAACCTACACGCTGAAACACAGTTTGGCAACAGTGATGAACATACATTTGTATCAATCTAACGCTTCAATTTCGCTATCATCACAGGTTTTTTTCTTTTCATCAATATCTTTATTGATATTAATGGATCCGAGTGGCTTCATGCCCTTTACACTTTTGTTGTTACGAATCTACGCTGACAATTCTCCTAATAAGCGCTATCTCGTCCAAGTAGCTGAACTAAAATTGGTTCTAGACTTGCTCTAGACTCTGCTTGTATGAACGAAATATGGGGAAATTGAATGCAATCACGGGAAACCACTTTTTGTCCTCATATGAGCATAATTTTGAGCTGCACAAAGGTTCATTTGATAGAGGAAGATTGATCGTAGCCCGCTCAGCTCATGATTTCAGTCGAAAAAATCGTTTTCTATTAGAAAAATACGTTAGAATCTGCGGAATTTTTTTCAATTTTTTACCCCTACTTTGGACACTCATATTATTAGATATAAACATAATCTAACTAAATCATGAGCTGGGCGGGCTACGATCAACCTTCCTCTATCAAATGAACCTTTGTGAAGCTCATAACATGCTCGTATGAGGAAAAAAACTGGTTTCCCGCAAACACTGTTTTCATTTGTTTTTTTAGTAATATTCTAGTAATATTCTAGTAATATGATAGTAATATGATAGTAATATCCATGGGTACGGTACCCCCTTATGTCTTCCCTTGCACTATGCGATTATCATGAACTCGGGTACCTAGCCCTGTGTTGTCTGGCGGCCTAGGGAAACCTTTTGTCTTCCCTTGCACGTGGGTAGCTCAGCGGCCATGACCACCACCCGACTACCTGCACGCGCTTTCCCTAAATCCGTTAAGAGTTGGCTCGCGTCATTATTCTAATAACAATAACATTCTTTCTCGAACCAGCCTCGCCGTTTTTATATGTCTTTAACAGAGAATTACAATATTCCTATAATATATGGTGTTTTTCTTGCAATAATCGGACAGACGTCTTATGACTTGTTTCCCTCGTTGTAATAAAGAATAATATTTTGGATTCTTGTGCGTGATTTTTCTCTATTATAAATACCCATTTCCAATACAGACATTTAAAAAAAGAAATTAGAAGTGTTTCATTTGATACTTTGATACAAGTAAAGATTTTAAAAAGATGTCGCCTTTGGTGAAAGGTTCTTAAAGAGGATCAATATTAAATACTCCACATTTTATACAATTGGTGTAAAACATTGAATAATATTAAACATATACTTGTATAAATTGTTTCAAATGATTTCATTAAAATACGAACGTCTAATCCCTCCAATCTAACATGTATTTAATTTCGCATGTAATAAAACAATAAAATTAAGCTTGTATTCTTTAATTACCATTTTGTTGTTCAATTACCATTGTGTCCGGTGATTTATTGACAGGAGTGTACAACGAAATTATGGTGAGGAGATATCTCGTCCATTGTAGTGAAAAGGTCACCCCTTGCGGCTGCATGATGATATCTTTAATATATTTACGAGGTAACATAAAATTTTAGTGTCCGGTATTAAGTGCTGTTCGGCGTTAGATAACTGCCCCCTATAAAACTATAAAAATGACGCTTATCAAACTATAAACTGTAGGTTCGTACTCTGCAAGAACTCCGTTGGTTGCGGGGCTACGAATAACCGAGTAGATCGTCGATATCGTTGATCGCGATCGACATCTCTGAAAAAAAAAGAAAAGAAACAGGAGAAGATCCCCGTGGCAATGAGTTTCTTTGATGCTGAAACGGTTCTCTTGTTCGAAGTAATCTTAAACAGTGTTCGCCTTGCGAAGAGGGTGCTTCAAAGGGATTCGTCCTGGACTATTGTGGTGTCCTGAGATGAAGGGCCTTTTCGCGACCGTAGTAATTAGACCAACTACGAGGACAGATCAATCAATGCGACGCAGCAGTCAGGTCTTAGCAAGTCGATGGGTGGATGGTGGTGATATTGGTTTTCTCGTGGATTCGGATTCTCGTGTGGGGAGATGGGACATCAAACTTCGAAAGTTCGCAGCGACTGTGGACGCCATTGTTGCCGTAAATAGAGGACCGTATATCCGGCACATCGAATTTTCATGCCGTGCCCAGGCGAGGAAAGGAAATGTTTTCAACGGGAACAGGGAAATCCTTTTGACCTTACTTTGATTCCAGTTCCACCCCACAGACATTTATCAAAACAATATCCTACATGGCCGCGACACATTAACCGAAATTTCTGCGCCTTCGGAACGCATTGTTGCCATTAACAATAACCGTACCACGAATGGTCAGATGACAGCTTTTACATTCCTTATTTTTTTATATTCCACTAGCTTTACCCGACAGACGTTGTCCTGTCTAAATTTTAATATCGCGAAACAACACAAGAATAAAAACAAATGTAATTTTATTTGAATTTAGGCTGCCGTGTGATTCTCTAATAAAAGCGCAACCAAACATGTCAACCTGCTACTTGTACCGCTTCAAAAATTATGATGTTTCCAGTTTGTTCGAATTTTCCGACTTTCCTTTGTAATTGTCTGGAATATTTTTTTCCTGAAAACTTTTCCAGGATCATAACGAAAAAAGCAAATGGAGTATATGAAAACGGAAATTGTTAAACAATTTAAAAAATTGAAGATATCAATATATAATTTCTACAAATAAATAAATTTTAAAGAAATAAATAAAATTTAAAAAAGAAATAAAATTTGATTTTGTTATTATAAATTTCTGCGCAGTCGGAAAACATTGTGATCATTAACAATAACCGTACGATGAATGGTCAGATAACAGCTTTTACATTCCTTATTTTTTCCCCAATTTTCTATTTTCTTGAAAACATTATTCGGACTATTATGAACATTTTTTTTAAAGAATTAGCCAAATCGGTCCAGCCGTTCTCAAGTGTTGAGCTTACCAAAGAGCAGCATTTAATTTTTATTTATATAGATCAGAAATTATTCAATAAATTTCTTTATTCGAGCACGACAGTTATGAAAATTGGGAAAAACCTGAATTGTAAGTTTCATGCAGTACTGAAATGTTAAACAATATACATATGTCCGACGCTTTTTGGACCCGGTACGGTTATTGTTAAACAATGTAACATTCTTTGGCGAAGATACTCTACAACGATTAACGCTAGAGTTGTAACAGTAAAATCAAAATAATGCAGTCTTGGTTTTCGTGATTATTATGTGATCATACGTGAATGTATTCGGTGGTTAACACAAAAATTAGATCACTGAGAAGTATAACGTTGATATAGCAACAGATAATACTATCACAACTATTTTCTTTTTAATTATTTTCTTGTAAGGCTTTCACTAACCTCTTTATGACACTTTTCTGATTAAAATGATACTTACTCGTTTAATTCGCGATACAGTAAACCTCGATTATACGAACCGATGGTGTTGGGCCCACTAGTGAAGAAAAATGTTTGAATTACGTGTGATTTTTTAAAGATAAGGTATCAGCAAAATTTACCACAAGATTGTTAACGAAAAAGCAGTTTCAAGAAAATTAAAGGTTACTATTTAAGTAATCACTAAATTGTGTAAAAAATTGTTCACAAACCCCCTTTAATTTCATAAGAGACGCTGCAAAAACGTGGTAAGATGGCGACTGGTGGCACGGCCAGTCTTATTTCCGGTTTTAATTACCAGCGCGGAGACGCGTGACGGTTTTTCACAATTTAGAAAAGTTTTAGTAATGAAATTCAACTGTAATTTCATGGAAGCATAAACTTGAACATTTTGTGAAATTAAACCGGCGCGATGACTGGCGGTAATAGTTTTAATTCCATAATTTTCTGGGGATTAGTGCCCCTCCTACGTGAGAATTTTTCGTAACGATATTGCGCGAGTCATAGCATCTAAACGTCGCGTCGGTCGCAAGGTCGGCTGGGATTTCAGATATTCCGAGAGCATCCGGAATGTTGACTAAACTCTTTAACATATCAACAACTTGAAAAAATAAAACAAATACAAGAAGTTTTGTCGAGTTTATAGAAATTCTGATTTTTATATATCTGCATGTTTTATAAAAAGCAACACCAAATAAACGGTGTAATATTGTCGACTGAGATTTTATAAGTTTCTAAAACGACCAGAATTTCAATACACGCAATTAAACGCAAATGTTACGATAACGCGAAGAAGTAACTCATTTATAATGCTAAATAAAGTTAATTTTAAAACAGTAAATATAAAAAGGATATCTAAAAGCTACAAAACTCTTTAAGTAATACTACATAAGATTATTCTTGCTTCGACATCTTGTCAAATAAGAAGAGGTAAAGCCATAATTATGCCAAATTATCGACTTCTTAAAGTTCAGAAAACACGATAGACAACTAAACTGGCTGTTTCCACTGTTTCACCAATTCTCCCAGTGATACTCCGAGACTTGCCACACCCTGTTTGATTGAATTTCACCACGAATTGAAAGTTTAACTGTAAAGAATCGTGAAATTGCACGACTCTCGGATCAAACACAGTTTGCGAAACAGTAACGCAGAAAATGAGGAACAGAAGCTTTCCGGTTTTGTTTCCAACGCTCACGCGCCAAGTACTCGGCAATTTTCGGAAAACCAGCTCGCGAAACTTTCCGTTGTGAGCAACGCGATGCTCGTAATCGCGGAAACAGTCCCGCGCACGCGGAGAATAGAAAGCACTGCAAATTAATTTCGGCCGAAGTCAACAATCGACTGGTATTCAACATTTTTTTCGGGCCAGCCATTCCGATCTCTTCTATTCTTAAAAATACTTTTATCGTATTCCTATAACGCCTGCAGTCGACGCATGCACTTATAGTAAGATGATTAAAGGATGAATACAATTTTTATTTAACTCCTGTGTCCTGCAATTAATACAAACATTTTATGCATTTATGACAAAAATGGGTACGTGCAATTTAAAGTAGTGGACCTGTTCATAATATTCGAGAACGTCAATGTGTTGCATTCATCTTAGTAGGATGGTTGAAAGAGATATACAATTTTTATTTGGATCCTGTGTCCTGCAATTTATGTAATAATTTTTGCATTCATAGTAAGATGATTAAAAGATGAATACAATTTTTATTTGCCTCCTGTGTCCTGCAATTAATACAAACATTTTATGCATTTATGACAAAAATGGATTGCGTACAATTTAATGCAGTGGACATGTTAATAATATTCGAGAACGTCAATGTGTTGCATTCAGCTCAGTAGGATAATTAAAAGAGAAATACAATTTTTATTTTGCTCCTGTGTCCTGCAATTTATGTAATCATTTTATGCACTTATAGTAAGATAATTAAAAGATGAATACAATTTTTATTTGACTCCTGTGTCTTGCAATTAATACAAACATTTTCTGCATTTATGACAAAAATGGGTGTGTACAATTTAATGCAGTGGACATGTTAATAATATTCGAGAACGTCAATGTGTTGCATTCAGCTCAGTAGGATAATTAAAAGAGAAATACAATTTTTATTTTGCTCCTGTGTCCTGCAATTCATGTAATCATTTTATGCACTTATAGTAAGATGATTAAAAGATGAATACAATTTTTATTTGACTCCTGTGTCCTGCAATGAATGCAAACATTTTATGCATTTATGATAAAAATGGGTGCGTGAAATTTAAAGCAGTGTACATGGTATGATAAATATTTGAACTTTGTCTTAATTTTCAATTTCAATTTTAAATATTATTGCTGAAAATCGCATTCAATAGATTTATAAGTAGAAATAGTTTCCTAGTGATAAGATACACTGTATGTTTATGAACAAACCTCAGTAGGCGCAAAAAATACAATATTCTATTTTGTGTTTGAGATTATTAAAATAAAGATATTTTTATTTTGTGGTTCTGATTGTTAAAATAGATATATTTTATTTTCGAAATTCTATATCTTATTTAAAATACTATTTTCTTTAAGCAAAATAAAGTCTAAACTATTAAACAGTATTTGAAATATTTGTTTCGCCAAATAATGCCTACCTCTGGTCTACACTGACACTAAGGGACTTATTCAATTCCAAGAAGGTACCCTCATCCGCAATAAATCGAAAGCACTCCTGAGCTATCACCTTACATCGAAAGAAAACTGTATTATATTAGAGATGTAATAATTGACTGAGGTTCTCCTTTGTACCTCCATTATCCTCGACATCAAAGGAACATTCTTCAGGTTCGTCCATCTTCTTCAGGATCCGCGTGTCACTGCATGATCGCTGTGTTCGAACACTTATATTCTCGAACAACGGGGGTAGTGGGCGCGGTTTGTAGAGGCGTTCCTATCGACGGCTAATTGAATTTTTGAGTTATCAATCGGAGAAGCCGCAACGAAGGAAGAAACGTTTCCTTAACGCGTGACGACAATTTATCTTCCCCGTGGGAGGCGGTGGGGGTTGTCTTCTTCGCTACCCTCGGGAGGAATCGGGTCAGAATGAAATCCATCCCCGGGTGTTCTCAGGAGACGGCGAATCGAATAACGTAAAACCAACGAAATAAAAAGCGTAAAAATAACAGGTAGGCTTTTATCCTTCGCGAGCCCCGTCCTGTTATCTAATTTCTGGTATTCCGCCGAGCACTCGGACACACCGGGGAGGATCCTCGAGCCTCCTCCGCGGGAAATACGATACGTCGATGGGATAAGGGACGATAATCGTTCGATAGAAATAGCAGAGTAGAACCGGCAATTTGATATCTTTATGGACGGATTTAAGTCTCCCGGCTTCACAGGATACACGAAACTTTGTCCGCCTTGTTCTCAACTTTAATGGCACATTTTTTTACGCACTCAAAAATCGTAGAATTATACCCTCTATATTTGTACCATTTTGCACCACCCTGTGGATGCTTGGAATTAATTAGTTTACGACAGTGAAAAGTTTGGATTGATTTGCTCCATTTTTATAATCGCCCAATATATAAATGAAAAATGTTTTAAAATGATAACAACGAATCGTTTCCTGGCGACATAATATTGATTTATTAAATATCTATTACTTCACTCTTCTGGTTAACACGGTTCTATAAAGATGTTCTTTTGTATTCTACATGTTTCATTACGTTTGTATCTTTAATAAATAACGTTTCAATTTAAATCCTCTCACAAAAAGTTTTTTAGGAAAACGCGGTTACTCAAGATCAGAGGCAAATAATAATTTACTTAATTTATAAGTCAATAAATTTATTTAATTTATATCATTTTTTAAAATAGTTAATCAACGATTCACGATTAAATTTATCAATCGATTGAATCAATCGTCGATTTTTCACAACAATCTTGGTTAACATTTTCATCGATTAATGCCCAACTATGCAACCGTGTATATCAATGTTCACATAATGTTTGCCAAAATCAGAAATGGTTAAAATTCACCTAAATTCACTTGAATTCAATGGAGAGCCAACAGGGTCATGCAAATAAAATAAATAGCACGTCAATAAGACACTCTCGACACAGGGTGATTCTGAATCTGGTAAGAGTGCAATTACTCGAATGACTGAGCAAAAATAAGTAGACTGTTACGTCATCTATCTCTTGCCGATGACAGAAATAAAACGACGGAAAGATGGTGCACAAAGTAACTTCGACGAGAGTTGTAAATTGAAAGTTGCTTAACTTTGTCATTTGGAAAAAACTTGCAAACAACGTTGCTGACATTGTTGCTACATTAAATGTTCATTGGGAACATTTTGCACTATTATTTTCTGTCTGAAAAATATAGAATCAATGACTATATTTTATGCATATATGTATGATAATTAGACTGCGGATCTTTATGCGTTTATAGTAAAATTGAGTAGATGAAATTCGAAATTGTTAAACAATTTTAAAAATTGAAGATATAATTTCTCCTCCATTAAGATCATTAAGCGAAGAAATAAACATTTGATTTAGCTTCTGTTTCTTGCAATCCTTGCAGACAATTTTTATTTTGCATAATTAAAGCATAAAGACATTCATAGAATTCAAACATATAGTTGTAATATTCTTGACTGATTAAAATTGCAAATAGAAAAATAAATCAATAAGAAACGCAGCTCCTTTATTTTAGAACAAATACGAACAATTTTTATTTTGTATAGAAATTCAATTAATATTCTGTACAATAATCTATATCATATTCAAACTTGTTTTTCAAGTACTCACCACAACACTTGCCTTCAATTTGATAATTATTGATCAACGTGGTGCAAATAAGGAAACTAAATCACCAAAGAAAAATGAAACAAGAGTATTGAAAGATTTTGACTAAAGAACAAGTGTTGGTAAAGAGTAGAGGACGCGACAGTTACCACGGAAAAAAGACAGAAACGAAGAAAGGGTTCGAGGTAAAAATTGGAGGGTGAGTCGGGTCGTAACCGCCGTTATGCCGCTACGGTGACCCAACCTAGCGAAACATCTGCCTTCTCTTGCTTGACTTAACACAAGATCTTTATCGCTGCTCATAGAAACACAAAGCTGCCGACTGGTGGGATTTTTCTAAACGAAATTTCCCTTCAACTCTAACCAATGTTCAGTTTGTTTCGTTTGTCGGGAAAGTCTTATTCTGTTGCATCCCCTTGAACAAAAATTACTTCGCTATGGCCGCAACAATTTCCAGGGAAAAAACGTGATAAAATTTTGCTAAAAACTGGAAGTAATTTTAATAAACTTTAAGAGTATATATATATATATTATTTTCACTACGTTAAAATTATTAACGAAAAATATAAATTGATATATAGCTGCTGTGCCTTGCAATTTGTACACAAATATTTTATTTCGCATGACAATCCGGAGTCTACTTGTCTGATGACATATCTTAAAACTCGATTAGTTGTGTAAATGTTTCAAATAAAACATTTCGTATCGATAATAAAGATACATATTTTTTCGACATTGTGGAAACGAGATATCACGTCGAATGTTTCAAGAAAAATAAAACTATTTCCACTGAGGATCGATCAACGTTTGCTGGCACCACTTTCTTGTATTTCGCCGTTGTTAATTAAACCTGACGGTGATTAAATGACCGAAAGTAATAGATTTACTAAAACGCCTCTCGACTCGACAGATTGATGTTTCCGATCTATCAGCAATCAATTGCCCGGAACGGTGAACTGCTTTGAAATATCCCTTACGTTCGACGTGACAAAAAAGGGCAAACCTTTCGGAAAGGTATTCGACAGGTTTTACGACCCCATTGACCGTACGACGATATTTGAAACAGTCAAAAACTCAATTTCTTTCGTCTCACCCCTTGAAATTTCCACCAGGCCTTTCTTATAACAACCCTGTTGGTAAATTTCGTTTTACTACCCCATCGAACCTGCGCAGAATTGACTAACAATTTCCTTGAACGATAGAAAACCCTTGGGCGAAATGCTTTCTTAAAGTTTCGATACACTGTAAAAATTTTTATACCGTAAAAGATTCAGCCTTGTTAATGAACAGTAGAAAAATACTATTATTAACAATATAAATACATATTGTGTACTAAAATATATATATAAAATATAATATAATATGTATTTATTAAGTATTTATTTATAAATACATAATATATACAATAATATATATAAAATGTAATATAATGTGTATTTATTAAGTATTTATTTATAAATACATATTATATACTATAATATATGTATATAAAATATAATATAATATGTATTTATTATTTATTATATAACATATAATCAAATTGTTTTCACAAGAAAAACATATCAAACTAACAGTGACAGTAATCAAATATTATTCCAAGAGTATTCATTGGTATTCAGTACTTGTGACAATGATTTAGAAGTTTCTTAATATTATTGAATAGAATATCTGTTCCTGTTACAGTAAAATCTTCACTCTCATTATATCACAAACTGTATTCAAACGAAACCTTTTCTTCATCCGTTCTCATTGGACCTGACGCCATGAAAACGTTCGAAATAGACTCTGTTAAAAAAGTTCTCAATCTCTGATTCATGTCAATATAAATGATACGACACAATGAAGTTATTCGTTGGATTCAGAAGAAAATGAGGAGCTTCCGAGTGATAACAACAAGCAGGAATGACGCGTCAACTCTCGACCCCTGGTTAAAACTTCGTCCAATAAAACTTGGCTGCGTTCTTGCGTCACATTTATATTTCGAATCGAACTTCGTCGAGGACTTATCGACCAGCCAGCACAGGGCCGTCGATATAAACATGAAACTTTTTTGGACAGTGCCACGAACAAAATATGGTAAGATAACTATAAATCAAAGCCAACGTTGATAATTAGACTGCGGATTTGATGAATTTATGAGAATTTATGATGACAGTTAAATTCTGCTTTTCTTCTTTATTTTGTTTTTATTTATGTTTTTATTATTAATTTATATTTCTTATTATCAGTGGATAGAGAGCGCGACTACGACCAGGCGGTCGCGAGGTCAATGTGCTATTTAGTATATAATAATTCAATGTGCTATTTAAAAAAAAAAGAAAAAAACTGTGGTGCCCAAAGGTGGTTCGGAATCCACCGTAATAAAAAGTAGGTCCCGCTGAAATAGGCGATAGGGAGAGTGTTGATAAAAGGTGAGAAGTGTGGAAACGGGATATGAAACCCTGAGAGGACCAAATATCCATTACATACTATTTCTTATTATATATATTTCTTATTATCTTTTTTTAGAGATTTTTAAAAGATTATTAATATCCTATTATATATATAATAAATAATTATTAATTTACATTTCTTCTTTAATACAAAGTAGATAACTAAAAATGTTTAAATTTCCTAGTTCTTACATTCAGACGGCGATATATTGCAATTTTTCTGAGATTTTAATGCGATACAATGATTTTCTGGGATTTACCTAAACGATTCTGTGTTTTATCAACGATTCGCTACAGACTTATTCTGCCGAGTCTGCGGATGATCGCGCGTGCCGCGTTGGAACAGAAAAGTTAATGGATTTCGAAGTGGTCGACGCCTCGGATTGATATTCGCAGTGCGCGCACTCGATTTTGAAAAGCGAGAGAGACGGGAGAGAGGACAAGTAATAGAGTGCTTGGCGAGATACCGGGCTGTACCTCGAAGATACTCGATATCGACGGCACGCATGGCGAAACGAGAACAAAGGGAAAAGTGTCCCCGTCCGCACCCGGCCCGGAAACGGCTCGAAAGCTTTGTGGAATCACGCGGCAAAGGAAAGCCCGTTAACGCGAGCAGTTCCTATTACACCGCTGCCTCTCCTCGACCAAGACGTATTATTATTACAAAATATATCCGGCAACGCATCGGTGCCTCGCGGATCAGACGATTTCCAACGGATTTCGCCCTCACAAACGCGACAACCTCAACGCTCTGCCAACCCGGCAGCCTTTACGTTCCACGAAGTCATAGTACACCGTTATCAAAGTAGAATGAAATCTTTGACAATTCACCACAACCATATTTTTTCCTTTCCAGATTTTTCCAGTTCAGTGTACCCACATTTATTGGTGATTGAAGAACATCTGTGATTTTGTTGGAATAAAAATATTGAAAATTTTGTATGAATAAAGTTGCTATTGGTTCCCATGATTGAGATTCTTTTAATAATCAAAACAAAACAATAAGAAAGTACTATACATATATACTCTGTATTAATGTGGCTGAGGTCTGAACCAGAAATAAAATAAATATTATTCAATACAACAATATATTCTTCATTTTTCTTTCACATTTTTCAAGCGAGTCGAGTGTATTAGTTGCTATTTTATCTTGCGAAAATGTACAGACATTTATTGGTGATTGAAGAATATGTGTGATTTTGTTAGAATACAAATATTGAAAATTTAGTTTGAATAAAGTTGCTATTGGTTGCCATGATTAAGCTTCTCTTACTGATCGAAAACAAAACAATGAGGAAGTACTATATTACTCTGTATGAATATGGCTGAGATCTGAACCAAAATAAATGAAAAATTATTCAATAGAACAATATCTTCATTTTTCTTTCCAGATTTTTCAAGCGAGTCGAGTGTATTGGTTGTCATTTTATCTTGGGAAAATGTACAAACATTTATTGGTGATTGAAGAACATGTGTGATTTAGTTATAATAAAAGTATTGAAAATTTAGTTTAAATAAAGTTGCTAATGGTTGCCATGATTGAGGAAGTAGTATATTAGTTTTGATGATTTAGATATTGGCAGAATTATAAACTGAAGTTACTGATTTATCGAGAAATGTGATTTATTAAGAATTCATGATAATTTTTGAACTTTAAAGGTTGAATCTTGTCTATGATCATATTCCGAACGAATCTGTATCTTGCGTATTTGCGATTTTCAAGGACTTGTATCCTTTCGAACGTGCACGTGTATTTAACTGAACGAAACGGTGCCAAGAAATTGTTTTCTCTGTCTCCGGACAATTCGAACGGAATTTCGTATGTTTGCTTTCGGTACACATTTTAGGAAATTCGATACCGGTGGGAAGGGAAAGTACCGTTTTTGTGTGTTTGCTTGGCTCGGTTTTTGGTGAAATAATTTGGAGCAAGTTTTCCGAATGTTCGGAAACACAATGGAATGAACAGTTTTATATGAAACACTCCGATAAGTGGAGATAAAATTAAAGATAAATAAAATCTTCAATCGAGATGCAATTTACGACTTCTTTTCTTTCCGATTGTTCTCGGTACTAATAAGCCTACTTCGAGGCCGAACGCAAAATTAAAATGGAAATTGTGGAAGACCACGGAGAGATAATTAAAAGTAGAGACGTAATGACCTTTACATTGCGATGAAGTGGCTCGATTTCTTCGCCTGAACTGTGATCGTCTTTCTAAGAGGATGTCCCAATGAAGAATCACGCAAGCCAATGGACGATCAGAAAGAAACAGCTGGGATTCATTATCTCCTTCGCAAGCTTACATTCTGAAGATAGTTATTTCTCGGGACGAGTCGCCGAGTGAGAATCAATTAAGGAAACACGACGGGTTCTAGAAATAGATTTGAAAAGTTCAAGCTCGTTCACTGGAATGCGAATTATTCGCACGAGGAAGTAATAAAGAGACCTGAATATATTCGCGAAATAGAATTTTCGTTTTACATGAAAATATTAAGAAACACGCTCTCCAAATTTCTTATTAGAAATTGAAAATAAATCCGATTGATTGTCCAGAATTATCCACCTAGAACATTTTGTATGTTATAAAACAAAAGTAATAAATATATCTCCTATTGAAAAATTTCTGTGTTGAAGATTATCTCAAAGACATAACATGCTGAATCATTAAATTTTTTCGAGGTCCCTGCAATGCTACCTTAACTTTTTCTCGAACTAACAATTTTTTAAATTATTAACACTAAACCTACCACTGTCGGTCAAACGATCTGTTTTACATTTTTCGTCTTGCAATTATTGAAATTACGTATTTTCTTTATCCATAATGTAATTAAAGTTTCACTAAATCGAAATAAATAGAGATTTCTTTTGAGGTCGCCTGCAATGCTTAGCACCTTAACTTTTAATGCACTTTAATGCACATTAACTTTTCGTCGAAATAAAAATTTTTTTAAATTCTTAACACTAATCTTACCGCTGCCGGTCACATGATTGGTTTTATATGATTCGTCTTGCAATTATTGAAATTAAATATAAATTTCTTCTTTATCCACAGAATCTAAATAAATAGATCCTTGTTATTTTTGTAAGCTAAAATATTTGAATCGCTTCTAGTACACTCTATAGGTTTAACGTTAATGTTGTTATTTGTAGTCGACTGATTAATTTCCGTTCGATAAACTTCTTCGAAAAAGTATGGAGACCAATTTCGAACAACCCTTTTTTTTTTTTATTTATTCCTCCATTTTACTCGGAGACACCGGTGAGGGCCCCTTCTCGGATTCACTCACCGGTGTCCAATACCGAGTGCGGCCACGCGTGTTCTTGGCTTTAACAATTTCGAACAACCCTGCATTGTTAGAATTTGCTCTGACAAACAGGGAACGGCGAATAACGAGATTCCGAGAGGGGACGAAACTGGAAGAAAGTAAAAGAACACTCGGCAAGGTAGAATTTCTTAAAATGTTGGATCCGGTGTAAATTGAGCAAGACACTTACGAAAATAGGACTAAATTCAAATGTCAGCCGGCTAGCATATCTCAAGGCGGAGTGCTGTTGGTATAAGAGGCAACGGGGCGGGGCTGGAAGGGAATCGGCTAGGGAAGCGCGAGTTTTCAAGGAATAAAAATGACTACGAGACTAGACAAGCGATATAACAGCCGGGCAACAACGAGGCGGGTCTGAAGAAGCGAAGAAGAACGCAATTTGGTGAAACGAGAACGAGATGTACTCAGTTCGTGGAGCCAGCTGACAGGGAATATTTCAAGGGAGCACGTATTCCAACCACCGATTGTACAGAAATTCTTTCAACAACGTTTCAATCCTTCCGCGGCGTCCGAATTGCATTATCTAGCACGCTTTCCTCAAACATTCTCGCTTCAACGTACCATCCTCATGCTATGACAATAGCCATTGCCGACGATGCAACACTTTAACGCTTCAACATGAAATAATTATATGGTACTTTAGGGTAATCTGTCTAATGAATGAAAATAGCTACTTGAATTCAACTCGTTTTGACATCAGCTACACCACTATGAAGTTAATAAAAATATATGGTGCCATGTGAAAGACCTTGAAAACAATAACAATCACACAACTTTTCACTCGAACATTTTCTTCTATCTTCAAGCCAGAGTTAGGCATTATTCTATAAAATTTATAACATTTTTTCACTTCAATTTTTTGGACTCGAAGCAATCTGAATTCCAAAATCAAGACATTCCTTTTACAATCCACATCATTTTTTATTCTATGTAATCTTCTTTACATTGTGCACGTCGAATTGAACTTCTTCTTTCATATAACAATTTATAGAATACAGGCCAAGTTTTGAATAATGTTATGGCCATTTTTACTGGAACTTCGGAGTAACCAATCGAGTGCAAAGGGTTAAAATTACTGGAATTATGAAGAGAAGAAATGAGTGAGTAAATTATATTGTTCCAATAGATGTTACGATAAAAGCAGAAATATTTAAATACTGTATCTGTTAAATAATTACAAAAATTCATACTTTTATGAACGAGAAGACAGTATAAAGGATTGAAAATAAATTGTGACTACAAATGTTACTTGGTTGGTTATTTTAAAATTACTGCAATTCTGAAGACAAGAAATGAGTGAGTAAATTATATTGTTCCAGCACATGTTACGATAAAAGCAGCAACATTTAAATACTGTATCTGTTAAATAATTAGAAAAATTCATACTTTTATGAACGAGAAGACAGTATAAAGGATTGAAAATAAATTGAGACTACAAATGTTACTTGGTTGGTTATTTTAAAATTACTGCAATTCTAAAGACAAGAAATGAGTGAATCGATTATATTGTTCCAGCACATGTTACGATAAAAGCAACAAAATTTAAATACTGAATGTGTTAAATAATTAGAAAAATCCATATTTTCGTCAATGAGAAGACAGTATAAAGAGTGATCGATTGAAAATAAATTAAGATAATTGAGACTACAAACGTTACTTGGTTTGTTATATTAAAATTATTGCAATTCTGAAGACAAGAAATGAGTGAATCAATTATATTGTTCCAGCCCATGTTATGATAAAAGCAGCAACATTTAAATACTGTATCTGTTAAATAATTAGAAAAATCCATATTTTCGTGAACGAGAAAACAGTATAAAGGATGATTGAACAGTATAAATCGATTGAAAATATATCAAGATAAATTGAAAATACAAATGTTACAAGTACGTTGTGAAAATGAATACTGAGAATCGTGTTAAAATTCCAAAAATTACACTTTTTCATTAGCTCGAACGGGGAGAGGTTTTCGTAAACTGCGTTTCGGATTGGCAGACAGCAACAACAGAACGGCGGGTCGTTCTGAATGAATATCCGAACTGCTCCTTAATTCGTAAATTAAATTGTTCCAGATAAAATCGTTCCATCAATTTTCCCGCCGCGCATCGTGCGCGATGTGAAAAGTATAAATATTGTTGATACTTTCAGAGCGACGTTGATTTTTCCAACGTAAATTGACGCGGCGCGATACATCGGAAATTGGATTTGCTCTCGCTTCGATAATTTAATATCCCTGGGTATACTTAGACACGTCAAAACAATAAACTGAATAATTCCCGAGGTTGAAATGTAAAATTTAATCATCGAATTTTTCGTTTGATTGCTTTCGATCTGTCACGTCGCGTCGCGCAGAAGAATGGCTAAATGTCAATCGAAAGCGTGCTACGGTTGGCAACGATATTCGCGGCTGTGTGAAACCAAATACGGCTGGGACAACGGGATCATCTGTTACCAGAATGTTGTTGTTAGCTCGCCGATGTTTATGGAAATTCGCGGCGTTACGCGTTGTTTTACAACGGTTGGAAATTAAGTGGAATTCATGGACTTCCGTAAAAGTTCTGATGGACTCCCGGCGAAACAAAAGCTCTATTCATCGTCGAAGCATTCACTATTCCCTGGCATTGCGTACTCATTAACAAACCGCGCACCTTCGTCTACGTCCAGCAATCGCTGCTGTAAGAAACGCAGCAACAAAATATAATTCTACATCGTATAAACAAGCTTCGATAAAATTCACTTTCTTGTTCATTCCACAGCTTTTAAATTATAGCGTTGATCTTTGGTACCGTCTATAAAATACACATGTACCTAAAGTCTTCTTAAACAGTACCTTGATCGGGGATCAGTTCTAGTGCCCATCACTGGTATCGATGACTCTGTACCACGCTCGAACATCGAACTAATTTTTAGTAATGCAAATTACGCCTCGTAAACTTAAAATTAGGACTTTTTGTAGGAGACAGCTGTTTAGATTGATCTTCTACTTAGCGTTTTTAACTACTGAAAAACCCTATCTTTGCATTCAAAAGAAATGAAACGAGTCTATAAAAAAAGTCGTGCAACATTTATAAATTTCTTACGATCAATTTACCTTGAATATTCGTCGAATTATAAGATCGACCATACTCCGATGACAACCACGAGCAAACTGCCAGTGGAATCCTCGGTGAAAGCGAACGGCAATTTCTCCGTGACGGTAAATGGAGCAACGGCAACTAGCGACGACATCCACTTTTCTAGGAGCGGGAGATGATGTGGTAATATATTCATGAAGTGTCACCGTATCAAATTGAAACCGTAATAAAGGAAACCGATATTGGTTTTCCACTGTCAAATACGATCAATTTCCTGGTCTATTTAGGAATCAAGGTGAACGTATTAACTCGCTGATTGCCGCGCGAGATTATGCGTACTTGTTGGCGTGTCGTTTGCAATTTGAATTGGAAAGCTTGCGGATTTATTGATCATTTCGTTATCAACAGATACTCTTCCGAGTAATCGAGAAGCACGGCAATCACTGTACGTGATCTTGAATGACCTTGAGCAACTATAGTCAAAGGGACTTCTGTTTTTAAAAAGACCTTGAGATCTCTAAAACAACAGTAACGTTAATATAAATATTCTTATAGCATCGTGTGAGCAACATCTGTCCGATTTATTTTTAATTAACTTCCCGAATCATAGTTTAATTAATAATCAATATGGATTGTCCCTCTGTACTTGCTCAAATCAATTTCTATGTACCTGAACTTTTTTTTATTGAGAACTAGAGCTGGATTTCAAACACTTAAAGCAAAATCTACTTATGGATTAATTAATCCAATGAATCGCATTACTGCAGACTCGAGTACTATCTATAATCGTATTGATTTTTTTATTGAGTCTTCACAAAATTTTAACAAGCAACTACGCAGGTTTATGGGATAATACCATATCGTTTGTACCATTAGTTCTTGTGCATGTCCCTTCTTTGTTTTAGGCGTCTTTTATCCTTTTTTTAAAATTGTAAACACTTATGTAAAAGAGCTTCAGTCCGTCTATAATAAATAATAATAACATTGTACCATTCAACTTTTTGAAGTGCAATCGATAAGTGACTCACCCTGTATATGCATAAATAATAGACATGACTAGACTGTGGATTTTACACATTTATACAAACAATGAGGGGTGCAGTTTAAAACTGTAGAAAGAATAAAAGATTTCAAGAGTACCATTGTATCATATTAAAAAATTATTGAAATTCAAGTAGAAAGCGAACGATTAAAGTCACAGTAACTATTCTTATAGTAACTAGTAGCTAACACTTTTTATCCAGCTGAAGGTTTGCCCTTTACAATGGCATCGATAAGAATACCGAACTCTGTTGAACGAGTTCCAACTTTTTTCCTCCTCATACTCGAGTTTGACATGTTCCATTGGAGGTAAATTTAATTATTGGATGATTGCAAAAGTTCTTATCTGATATCCAGAGATCGCAAGAAATTCTTTGATGAAAACCCACGCAGTAAAGTCCTAACCCATGTTGAAACAAACCCTGATGAACCTTCTCGCGGCTTCGTTCACGTTTGATTTGATGTTCGAGTATAAAGATGTTCGAAAACGTACCAATACGACCAATAGCAATACATCAGGTGAAAAGAGGGCAGCATTCGGATTGTTCGAGGAGTCCGTTAACCCTTCAGTGCCTAAGTTTGTATTTAACTAAAACAATCAAATTTTAATCATTATTTAATTCATTTAATATATTATTGTTAAAAGAAACACGAAAACCATACATTTTATTTGTTTTTTGGTATTGCAGAGTGTTTTTTTTTTAAAAAAAGGTACTTCTAAGTACCGTCAGTAATTAAAAACAAATAAGAAAGTTTATTCTGAAAATTTAAACTAAATAAAATACACAATCTAAAACGAAAACAATATATAACGGCATGACTTTTAAGTATTTTTAGGCACTAAAGGTTTAAATTAGTGCGTGTTCGGATTGTTCGAGGAGTCCGCTAACCCTTCAGTGCCCAAATTTGTATTTGACTAAATAAATCAAATTTTAATCATTATTTAATTCATTTATTATATATTATTGTCAAAAGAAACACGAAAACTCATTTTATTTACATTTTCTTTTTTTGTGTTATGTCCGTGGTTTTTTTTTTAAAAAAGGTGCTTATAAGTACCGTCAGTAATTAAAAACAAGTAAGAAAATTTAAACTAAATATGTATGTATGTAATGTAACATGATATTTGGCCCCCTTAGGGTTTCAAATTCATTTACCAATCCCCCTCTTTCCCACTCTCACTATCGCCTTTTCAGTGGGACCTACTGTTTATGGTGGGTGCCGAACCACAAAATTTAAACTAAATAAAATACACAATCTAAACCAAAAACAACAAATAAAGGCATGACTTTAAGTATCTTTAGCCACTAAAGGGTTAAATTGGTGCGCGTACGATGAATATTTATCGTGATGTTAAGGGGATGCCGGGAACGGTAAATCTCGCTGGGATGAACACAGCGCGAGGAAACATTACAGAACGCAGACCACGGCTCTCATCGGGCCGATATCAAAAACGTGTCTACCGCTTATGCCAAGGCTGAGCACTGTCAACTGAATTTCATTTATCTGCCGCGCCTCTGCCGGAAAATCGATGGAAATTGCTCTCCGCCGTAAATCCGTGGAATCGCGACGGTGTCCCAAGGTATGGGAGAGGATTCCAAGGGCGAACGAGCGAACGGATTCGCGGAATCCTCTCCCGACGAATCGAGTCCTCGAGAGACCGTCTCCGGAGTCAAGGAACGATACGAAACCGACCCCGAAATCCATTAGAATGGAAATGGAGTGTACGTTATGCGTCCCCGTTATGTGATTTATAATGTGTCACGTGGCTATGAATACGCGGAAAGAACGGCGAAATGTACGCTGAATGATCTCCTGAAAGAAGTCGGATCCCGTCGACGGAATAGTCTTCCCGACGCTCGTCGAGAAACGCGACATTGTTTGCGAATTCCGGAAACCACTCTGCGACATTTTTCATAATTTTAAGTACGTCCTCGCGACGGGACGCCACCGAGAGCATCTTCTCCGAGCGGATCCGCGTTTTCTTGATTAAAACTGCGCAGACTGTACTTGAAGATTCAATGTTGCTACTAGAAAACAGTCCTGACAAGACACCGTTTATATCTGTGGTTGTAGAGAAGAACGCCGAATTGTCGCATAATTTCACATTCGAGATATTAACCCTCATACGCTCCTCAAAAATAGCTGCACAAAAGAGATTAGGACAATAATTCACCCATTCTTATTTTACACGTTAAATAAATACATTATGTTTCATTTATAGCGGCACATTTTAAAGGAACACATCTCACGACGTAGACAAAAAAGCATGAATAATTTTACAGTATACCTTCATTACTTCACTCCTCAAAAATAGCTGCATAAAAGAGATTAGGACAATAATTCACCCATTCTTATTTTACACATTAAATAAATACATTATGTTTCATTTATAGCGTCACATTTTAAAGGAACACATCTCACGACGTAGACAAAAAGGATGAATAATTTTACAGTATACCTTCATTACTTCACTCCTCAAAAATAGCTGCATAAAAGAGATTAGGACAATAATTCACCCATTCTTATTTTACACATTAAATAAATACATTATGTTTCATTTATAGCTGCACATTTTAAAGAAACACATCTCACGACGTAGACAAAAAGGATGAATAATTTTACAGTATACCTTCATTACTTCACTCCTCAAAAATAGCTGCATAAAAGAGATTAGGACAATAATTCACCCATTCTTATTTTACACATTAAATAAATACATTATGTTTCATTTATAGCGTCACATTTTAAAGGAACACATCTCACGACGTAGACATATAAAAGGATGAATAATTTTACAGTATACCTTCATTACTTCACTCCTCAAAAATAGCTGCATAAAAGAGGTTAGAACAATAATTCACCCATTGTTATGTTACACGTTAAATCAACACAATATTTTTTATTTATAGCGGCACATTTTAAAGGAACACATCTCACGACGTAGACATATAAAAGGATGAATAATTTTACAGTATACCTTCATTACTTCACTCCTCAAAAATAGCTGCATAAAAGAGGTTAGAACAATAATTCACCCATTTTTATTGTTCACGTTGAATCAACACATTATGTTTCATTTATAGCGGCACATTTTAAAGGAACACATCTCACGACGTAGACATATAAAAGGATGAATAATTTTACAGTATGTGAATATATTTAATGGATGAATTTCCACCCTGAGGAACGTACGAGGGTAAAATAACAATTGATCGAACCAGTGCGCCGATAACATTAATGTGTTTGTTATATACTAATAAATAGTACAAAACAGTCCTAATAAATAGTACAAAATTCAGGCGAATAGTCTTTACTCAGTTTTCAGCCAGCATCCGAGCTTCTTTCATCTCCGGCACAATAAATTGCAAATTTACAATCGGACCACATGTGTCACCAATCTGCGTAACAATTCAACCCATTTTTATTGTACACGTTGAATCAAGACATTATGTTTCATTTATAGCGGCACATTTTAAAGAAACACATCTCACGACGTAGACATAAAAGGATGAATAATTTTACAGTATGTGAATATATTTAATGGGTGAATTTTCACCCTGAGAAACGTATGAGGGTTATAGTTTCGATCACTAATGCTTTGATATAGGACATCGGTTAAATCGCATTATTCTTTTAACCTCTTCAAATTTATTTTCATGACTTCTTTTCTGGAAATTCGTAATTCATATAAAGTTCAATTAACCCCTTGCCCTACAATTTATAAAATCGACTATACCTAACGAATCCATTGTTTCGAAGCTTTCGAACATTTTCGAATACAGGTCAGACTGATTAAATGTTTTCCGACGATTTTCATTGGTCCCGTGTCCTTTTTTCCGGAGCTTCGGGCACAGAAACAAGTAGAAACCACAAAATGGCATCGCCCCGTAGCACGTTCACTCGATCCCATTACATTTGCTAAAACTGTCCCATGTCAGCTTTAAATCGCATATGCAAGAGCTGTCCCCGGTTCTCACGGGAATTCTAGTTCAACGGTGTCAAAAAAAAAAAAAGAGAGAGAAGAAACGAGAAGGACTTTTACAAGAAGATTCCCTAAGCGTCTCTAAATTCGTGACAGGATTTGCGGCGAAATAGAAGTTCGGAGGAAAGGGCGGCCTCGAGACCCGGAGATTTTCGTGTGCATATTGGTACCCCGTATCAATTCGACCGGGGACACGGATAAGCCCGGAACAAATATTTATTTCTTCTACCCTTCCCCGAAACCGTTTACGTACCCGCGATCCCTAAAGTCTTCGACTTTCCTAAGTTTATTTCTGCGTGATCAGAAGGACCCGTCTCTCTCTCTACTTTGCATTTTTCCAGGAATTTTATGCAGATGGAAATAGCTTGGAACTGTAAAATATGGATATTAGAAAGTTTTAAGTTGCTCACAGTATCAGATAGCATACCGAATTTAGTCGCGATTTGCATACGAACTTCGTTATTTTATTCGAAAGCTTGCGTTCGGACTCGGCGATTTTTGAATCGAATGGAAATATCGTCGGAAATTATTTTTACCGATTTTGTTCCGTGAACAATGTCCTGCTAACTGTCTTCGTACTTCCCACTGGCGTACTCGAGAATTCAGAAGTACTCGGCAAGGTTGTACTATGGAATAATTTTTAGAACAAGGGAGTTCCAATTTTTTGGGTAACTTAAGTGAACTATCAGAAAGCAATTCAAAAATAAATGCAAATGATTCCTGCACCATATGAGGATTTTTTAGGATCCTCTTGATGCCCTTTTAACGAGAATGTACATCCTCATTGAATTGTCCGAATTTATTGGGGGCAAAATATTTATTTTTACGTATGTTAATATAATAGAATTTAACCCTTCGGTACATAGTGTATCATATCTGATGCAGTTAACAAAACTGGTATATATGACACAGCTGTTAATGTGACTACATTAAAATAAACCATAAATACATAAATAAATTAGAATCCTCCGTCCGAATTTATTCGTGGCAAAATATTTATTTTTACGTATGTTAATATAATATAATTTAACCCTTCGCTACATAGTGTATCATATCTGATACGGTTAAGAAATCTGATATATATATATGACATAGCTGTCAATGTGAGCACATTAAAATAAATCATAAATAAATAAATAAATAATAAATCTGGTATATAGTAATCTAAGAATGTGTTTTCTTACTAGGTTTATTTATGTTTATTTTCCTGAAAATGTTCTAATTTTTGAAAATATTTTCCCCTTAAGTGAAACACAAATAACTGACCCACTTTCAATATTTTCATCCCAATGAAAAAAATCATGCAACGAAGGGTTAAAATAATTTCCACAGTAATAGATAAGTGTACCCTACTTACGAAAGAGATGGTGGAAAATGTCGATGACATTTGACTGCGTGCCGTCTATTCGGAGAATTCCCTTCAGCTCTCGAACTTCGACGTTCGATCCAAAGAACCTATTGCTTTCAGTCGTGTATCTCCTTCCCGCGGAGTTGCGCGTGACACTGTCTCTTCTCCTTCTCGTGAAAAGACCTTTCGCCGCTATACTCATTTCGAGAACAGCATTCGCCGAGGAGTAGCGGCGTCGGACAGATACGAAATATTTCGGGTGAAATGTAGCAAGAAAATCATCCCACGAAATCCAGTATGGGAGGTTGCACTCTGCGGGTAACGTCAGCGGCGCAGGGCCAGCCTCGGCTACGAGCAAACCGAAAATCGATATCCGATTCACGGGTGACAAGAAAAGCAAACAAGGTACGAATCCATCAAAATAGACACCCGCGGGGATGAGTGATCTATGGATTCCGGGGCAGCGTTTCCATATCGTTACCCTTTTTGTATCGGAGCGTTTCGACAAACGCCGAGGGTCGCCCGAGGGTTATGGGGTCAAAGATGAAGGATCCATGGGATTGGGTTTCAAGCTATTCTTCAGACTTGCCAGGACAATGTTCACGCGGAATACAAGGATATTAGCTCGTCCCGTAAGTAACATGATTTATTCGACACGTGGACCATCGGACGTGATTTTACAAATTATCACAGTCATTTTTCTTGCCACTTTAAATAATTTAATCACTAAATAGTGAATCTAAATACATATATACGATATCAACATTTTTTACGTGAATTACAACAAATCGAAGTGAAATAGAAATTTGTTTCCTCTCTGGACATGTGCAATATGTTGAAAATAATATAATAGTATCTACAAATTTTTCTAATATTTTTACTGTTTTATAAATGCATACCATTCGCTGTCTACTAATCAAGATTCGAATAGATTCCAATCGTTTCATCAGTCGTTGACATGATCCACTTGATCGATTAGAATTGTAATATTTTACTAGTTTGGCGAAATTTTTAACGACCTACTCGTCTGACCAATCTTCGACTTCATCTGCTTGTTCGACCAAGTTCGTAATATGCTATTTACTTGGTTTTTGTTATCAACAATTTACTCGTCTGATTTTGTCTGTGCAATTTTCTAACTTATGTCCATCCTACTGTACGCGGCTGATCAATCTTCGACTTGATCTACTTGATCTACTTGTTCGACCAAGTTCGTAGTATTCTATTTATTTGGTTTTTATTATCAACAATTTAATCGTCCGACCAACGGTTTTATCCTTCCCTTATCTAGCTAAGGGATTCCCAATTTTGTCCGACTAATGTCTACCCTGTTCCATTTGTTTGAACAAGTTTGTTCCATTCCATTTGTCTGTTTAATGGCTACACTATTCGTACAGACTACTCGTCTGATCAATGACACCACACTTCACTTGTTTAGCTGCAAGTTGCTCTAGTTTCGCTCGTCGAATGACCATCTTATTCCATTTATTTGAACACAGACATCTCGGCCCATTTGTTTGGCCAATGGTTATACTATTTCACTTGGCTAATAACACGAGCTCGGTTTCTTTGACCAGTGATCGTCTGAGTATGGTTAAGTAATCAGTATAATCTTAATCTACTTGTTTCACCATGATTGGTTTCTTCAATTGGTATAATACAATTACTAGTCCGATTAATTACATCCAGCTTAACTTAGCTGACCAGAAATTGTCCCGAATTCTACATCCTACTCTACTTGTCTGTACAGGATCTTCCCACTCGATTTGACTGACTAATAACAATCTTACTTCACTTGATTAGCCAGATTTGCTTCGTGTCGATTGCCAGTAACTACCCAAATCAATTTGCCTAATCAGTATAGTCCCAATCTACCTGTTTCACCAAGATTGGTTTCTTCCATTATACACGTGACTACAGGTTGCTCCAATCACTAGTCCGGTCAATTACATCCTACTCTACTTGTCTGTACAGGATCTTCCCACTCGATTTGACTAACTAATAACGATCTTACTTCACTTCATTTACCAGATTTGCTTCATGTCGATTGCCAGTGACTACCCAAATCTATTTGCCTAATCAGTATAGTCCCAATCTACCTGTTTCACCAAGATTGGTTTCTTCCATTATACACGTGACTATAGGTTGCTCCAATTACTAGTCCGGTCAATTACATCCTACTCTACTTGTCTGTACAGGATCTTCCCACTCGATTTGATTGACTAATAACGATCTTACTTCACTTGATTTACCAGATTTGCTTCGTGTCGATCGTCAGTAACTATCCACATCTATTTGCCTAAACACGTAGCAAATCTGGTAAATCGAAATCCTTGAAACGAGTGAAGTAAATAATTCTGAACAACTTTTCAATCTAAATTTGCATTTGTCTGATTAATTCTGTTCCACTAGGTTGAACTTCGTACTCTGTTCGTCTTTTCAGTAGCTAGCCTAATCTACTTGGATAATCAATATTGTTCTATTGTACTCGTCTGACCAATGATCGACCTGTTTCATTTGTTCAGTGTTGCCTGACTAGGTAATGCCTCATTCTACTTACTTTGATTCGTTCATTCATAGTGTTATAATTGTTTAGCTTTTTCGAGGTGCTCGCAGAATAATTACCAAAATGTGCAATACTTAAATAATTATTAGTAACCTCGTAGTCAATTAATGTACTGTTTCCTAAAATTAATGAACGGAAGTTACAACATAATAATTCATAGTTGTAAGAGCTGAAAGGGCTCGATATTCGAATGAATCAAGTAAATTGTAATTTTCTACCATTTTCGCGATGCTCTTTTCTGATTCACGTCGATAACGAGGCAATTTCCTGAGGGATCAAGGTCGCGCTACAGTTGCACCACCGCCAGAATTACACTTCCTAAGTTATTTCAACAGGAATCGGATACGAGACTTCAATTCGGAATCTCGCGAAAGGAACAGGTCGTGGAATTTATGCGCAACGTGTATACGAGCACACACGAGCGAAAAGTACGAACGGATTCTCGCAAAAGATTGAAAATCGATATCCAATTTGTGGACAGCGAGATGACAGGACTGGATACAGACACGTTGGGACACGTGCGACACTGTTACACGTACAACGAAATTATGTGAATTAAGAGTTCACCGGGTTTACTAAACTGTGGCAATTGCAGGCTGCGATTAACTTCTTCAATCTCCACAGTGAACGACCGAAAAAATTATCTAAAACTTCACTTAGTTTTCAATATTTACGTTAGAATAATTACCTGAAGAAATTAGAGGAAGGTTAAGAAGAAAATATTTTTCTTTTAAATAAAATAATACTGCCTACTCTGAGTAAACAAATTATAAACTTCAAGTGAGAATTACTGGAAACCAGTCGTGTTAATTGAATGTATATTTATTGTTTAATACGTATTGAATTTGTAATTATTCAGCGAAAGTAGAATTTACAAAAGATCGTGATTTTTCAAAGAACGATTTAGGACCGACAGAAGAAGTTTAAACAATTCGTACAATTGTAAATTCATTTTGAATTAAACGTTACTGCATATTAGACAGTATCAGAAACACATTTTCAAAACGAAATCGCGATCCCTGTAACATTGACGTCGGCGAGCCAAGAATAGATGGAAACGCTAGCAATTTCCATAAAACATTTTACAACTTTCCGCTGGTTTTTCCACATAATTTCCGTATCCACGAATAGGCCGCCGATAGTTATTTGTGTCGCGATAAAACCCTCCCGAGGATTTTATTCTTTCGGTATAACCCGAGGGGTAATGGAAAATTGTTCATACAGAAAATAATATTTCACTTTACCTCGGTTTTATGATTGCCGACTATAAAGAAGGAATTTTGCATAAAGATCCGCAGTCTAGATATTGCATTTGCATTCACAAATTGATATTGATGCTATCTCCATGGGCAAGAATTTACGAACGTCTTACGTAGCAAATATTCCGCGAGTCAGTCATAAAGATTAATTAATCCTGCGAGTACTGTTCAGAGAGAAGAGTAGCAGTTGTCGGATAAAATAATATTCCAGCCGCGGCTGCAGGATTCGTGCCGATATTTCTCTGGAACGGAGTCGCGGCCATCCCCGAAATTTCCAGGATCAAAAATTCACGGCAGCCCGGGACACGTTTCCCTCGAACAGCAAAAGGATTTCAATTTACCACGTAACACCGTAGTTCACGATATGTATTATGTCGTAACTCCCGCCAGCATGCAAATGCATTTTTCGGCAGTTTATCTCTCGCCTCTGCATTCAGGATGCTCGAGATTCCTCCGTCCCTCGCTCCAGGAAGCTGTCTAGAAGAAAAAGTTCAAACCACGTTCGAAAGTGCTCGCGAGAAGCAGTCGTAAAAATCTAACAGAATTTTTCAATCCAACTTCACCTCTTCTTTAGCCTGTACAAATTGTCATTACACGTGCAAACTAATTCGTAGTCCTTTCTTCGCGAATTTAATTACTCGCGAACGACTAAAATCCAGTCCACTCTCTAAAATAATTGCATACAATTTACTCCATCTCGCAAGTAATTAAAAGTAAGTTAAAGTCACTCGTTTTCAATTCATAATATTCAATATTTTAATACTGAAATAAAAATTGAATTTTTCTCTGGATATGTTTGATAGATTGAAAATAATATAAAAGTAGGTTTTAATTCGTCTAAGGTTTTTGCTATTTAAAATTACACCTATTCATTTTTATCATAAATGTATAAAATCCGCAGTCTGGTAATTATTACAGGAAAGGTTTTCCGCGAATAGATGCAAGGTGCAAGAGGTAGCGTGTAATTTAGTTTACAGATGTAATCTCGTGTATTTTCATTTGTACGGTTACATGCACCTCGTATATTAGATTAAAACTGCTAAGCGTATGGCGCAGCAGAGTTTTCTCAAAGAGTCACACATATTCACCCGTTATTCCTATTCGGAAACGAACCCTCGGGATCTAAGCTCCTCGCAGACTTATCCCTTACTTTACCCCTGACGTCACATCCCATTTGATATGAGAAAGTGAAGTGAAAAGACGAGAGAGGAAACGGATTGAATAGTATATAGAGCGAAAAAAAGTCTCGCATGAATATTCGAATACAAAAGACATTATTAGCCACATAATAAAAATTGTCAAAGGAGAGAGACACATCTCGTATTCATGAGTTGATCAAGTTGCTGATTCTTTCGTTGCACGCGACACTTCGACTAAAATAACATTGATACTGAACGACAGGGGCAATCTAACATTTCAGATTTTAAGTGACAATACAATTCACAGAATAATTTCGATCATTTTTTTACTGGTGTTGTCTTTCAATATGTTTTTAACACAGCCTATGAAAAATAGGTTATTATTTCTTGATACGGTATTTGTAATTTCGAATTTATTCAGTTAATAAATGCAGCAAATTTATGTTTTGCATTATTGGTAATTTTGAATATAATTTAACTGTATGATATCCAGTATAAAATTTTCCTTTTTTTACTGGTGTTGTCTTTCACTATGTTTTTAACACAGCCTATGAAAAATAAGTTATTATTTCTTGCTACACTATTTGTAATTTTGAATTTATTCAGTTAATAAATGCAGCAAATTTATGTTTTACATTATTAGTAATTTTGAATATAATTTAACTGTATGGTGTACGGTATAAAATTTTCATGAATATATTTTTAACACAGCCTATGGAAAATGAGTTATTATTTCTTGATACACTATTTGTAATTTTCAACTTATTCAGTTAATAAATGCAGCAAATTTATGTTTTGCATTATTAATAATTTTGAATATAATTTAACTGTATGGTGTCAATATAAAATTTTCATGAATATATTTTTAACACAGCCTATGAAAAATGAGTTATTATTTCTTGATACACTATTTGTAATTTTCAATTTATTCAATTAATAAATGCAGTAAATTTATGTTTTGCATTATTAATAATTTTGAATATAATTTAACTGTATGGTGTCAATATAAAATTTTCATGAATATATTTTTAACACAGCCTATGAAAAATGAGTTATTATTTTTTGATACACTATTTGTAATTTCGAATTTATTCAGTTAATAAATGCAGTAAATTTATGTTTTGCATTATTGGTAATTTTTAATATAATTTGACTGTATGGCGTCCAGTATAAAATTTTCGGTATTGACATAAGGGTTGAAATGCTCGGAGTGTACCTATATTTCTATGACTATCACGTTCGTGGGTTTGCGTGCGAAACAATGCAAAATGTCGAAAAAAATACTGGTAGCACGCGGATGAACGTCGGTTCCACGAGGTCGTGTGTCGCTGAGAAAACACGGCGATTTACATATGTACTTATTCACGAAACAACTTCAAAGAAGTATTCGCGGGGATCTCTTTCTCGAGCGGATCTCCGCAGATTTTATTCGGATGATGCGTCGACTTGCTTGGGTCTCTGTAACGCAAAGTACAGAGAAGGAGAGAGATAGAGCTTGAACTGCAGGCAATTTGTATGTACAGAGCGACAGAGTTATAGTATAGTAACGTCGGAGAAGACGGCACCGCAGTCGAGGAACTCTGATCCCGTGTCAAAATGGCGTCAGGGAACGGAAGTTAGCCGAAGTCATTCCAATAAACTTTCTATTCGAGTTATTAACAGTGGCAGCTCAAGTCAAGTGGAGGCCCCATGCGGTGAAAATTTTGGGGTGCTCACAACTCGTGTTAGAAATAGATATTGCAAGAAAACTCTACTAAACTTATTAACAAAAAAGAAAAGTAATGACGAGTTTCATACCGTTACACATTAAATAAATTTATTTAACTCTTATCCGTCCCTCGTGCCAATTTGACATAGTTTTGCCGAAACAAGTTACACTGTTCTTTTATTTTTCGGTAAATTTTCCCGAAACTTGGTGCGACTTTTATTTATTTAATGCGGAACACATATAACCGAAAAACCTAAGATGTAAATGTTAACTCATCAATTTGACTTAAAAAAACGTTGAATTTTTTTTTATTTTGTGTCACTGTGTCAATTTGACTCCGAGGTACAGATTCAGACGTTAAGAACATATAAATTTCTTTAAAATTCGTTAACATTAAAGCTGTGGACTTCAACTGCGCTCGGTCGCCATAAAAATGTCAAAATGCATGTCTCTTGGCAATGCTTGAATCCTTTGCTGCTAGGGTGCAATGGCGTATCGGAAAAAAGAAAAAAATGGCGATCGCGTTCTTCAAAGCCGCCGATAATCGTGAAAGAAGATCCGGAAATGTCTTCGAGGAAGTGCTTTTGCGGTCAAGAGACCATGAAAATGTGATTCGAAATCATGACGAGTGCATCGAGAAAATTGGAAATTTCGAAAATCGAGCGTGCCTCTCGATAAAAGAAATCTTACCGTATGATCGGGAATTTTCCACGAAAAATAAAAGTGAGTGAGTGAACATCAATAAAATAAAATGAGTAATTAGTAGACTGTGGATTTTATGCATTTATGATAAAACTGGATAGGTCTAATTGAAAACGGTAAAAACATTTTAAGAATTTACTGTCGCTCAAAGTTAAATATTTATTTCAGTCCAGCTTGTTGCTATTCAAGTAGAAAATTTTTATTTTGCATAGAGATCCGCAGTCTAGTGATTAATATTATTCTTTTCTACTGCATCCTATACATTGAAAATTTAAAAAAGAAACAACAATTACCATTTAAAAGTCTAAGTAATTGTATCATTGTATACAAAACTCGCATAAATTGAATGAGATAGTTTAAACGATTGCCTTATTGATATTATTATGTATTATAATTCGTGAAAATTTTGATCATCGACTCGCGAGTATGAATGACACTTGTAAAGTATTAAAATGGCTGTCGCTCGTGAAAATAACAACGTGCTTTGACAAGCTCGACGCCGTGTGGCAGTTAGCACAGAAAGCATAAACCGGAAGTAGCACTGGTCCAATTTCTGCGAAGCGACATTGTTACTCGGTGTCCTGTTTGCTCGGATTTCTTGTGATCGCGCAAAACGCTGACGCTCGTCGTTTTTCAGTGTCAGTACCAGCAAGAAATTGCAGAAGACAGGATCCGCCGAATAGGATAACTGTCTAATGATCGCAAAAAGTTCCGCTCTGCCAAAATGTGTCGCATCGTAAAATCTGGAGCTTCGAGGTTCTGTTAGCTTCGCTACTCTAAATAACGTTTCATCATTCTGCTCGAGATTATTCGGTACAATACATTTTATAAATAAATCTACCGCAATTGAAATCGTTTGAACGTTCTAAACAAATCTATGAAAACAGAAATTATATGTTACATGCATTTCTTCGTGCATTTAATTGAATTGCAAAATTACCAGGAGAAATATTAATCGTGTTTAATGGTACAGTAATTATTCAGCTAATAAATAATTCGAAATAAGCATGCTTCTTCTAGAAAGCTTGTGCAAGATGTCGTTCGAAGAACTGCACACCTAATTCATGAATTTCTTCATCCTTTTAATTGAATTGCAAGATTACCAGAAGCCAAATGGAGAATTATTAATCATACTTAATGGTACAGTAATTGTCCAGGTAGTAAATTATTAGGAATAAGCATGCTTCTGCTAGAAAGCTTCTGCAAGATGTCTTTCGAAGAACTGTAAAAATGAAACCATGAATTTCTTCATGGTTTTAAATGAATTACCAGCTGAACAGAAGCGAAATGAACAAATATTGATCGTGTTCTTCAGGTAACATAACATTGTTATAAATATTAAAGTGTGAAGCAAGAAAATGCAAGCATCTTACGACAGACTGAACCATTAAAAGTACCACTGTTCTCGCAATAACGTAAACAACGAACATATTACCCGTCAGCCAGTAACAATATTTCATAAAGCAGAGACACCTAAGTTGGAGCGATGAACAGGTAAAACTCCAATATTCATTTCCATCGTAAAGTTGAGCGAAACCGAAGCACGGTATAAAATCAATGAACATACTCCGCGCGAACTCGAATAGAGAACATGAGAATGCATCTATCGATTGAGCATTATGAAGGTATTAATTGTAGCACGGTTGGAAAACGAGGAGCGAAACTAAATTTTACCAATATAACTGCGTGTGTGCAGTGTTTCGCGGATGATCGTGTTCTGTCGGTGATCAAACAAAGTCTATTTCGCGTTCGCTGCAGAATGGAAAATCGACAGAGAAGAACAGTTGCTGTTGATTCTAACGCAACACACTGACCGAGCTCAAGCATTTTCTAATTGCACACGAAATATGTAAATGGAGCATCGCAAACGTATCAGGTTGTCCCAAAACTTGGGTTTCGATTCATGCACCTAATTCAAATTCATTTCAGGATGTACGAAAACATTAACGTAAAGATTAACGCATTGTTTGCGTTTATTTAGCAACGTTACAGGAACACGTTCCGAAAGACACTTTTGGGACAACCTAATATAAATGAAATACGAAATTGACAATTAAAAAATAAGACAGTATATAGAATTTAGGTAATGCTCTAAACGCACAGATTCGATCAAATATTAATGATAAACAATTTTGCAATTTTAAATAATTCTCAACGTTTCGATCTAGGTATGGATCATTTTCAATATTCATTATCTACGATCGACGAAACGGAATATTTATAAGACAATATATGTTGGAGAAACAAATACTAAAACTTCTAACGCGATTTATCCCATTTGTTATTCTGGTTTATGGACCGTTTTCAGCAATGCTTTAGAATTTTCTAATTGCAAACGAAATGTATAAATGAGACACGAAATGAACAATTCAAGAATAATATATTGCAGAAAGAAAAAGTAAAACTTCGAACGCGAAAGTGTCTGTAGAATTTGAGAGAACTGAAATATTAATAAACGAGTAACATTGATCCTTCAATGATAAATTCTATTTTACTAAACATAAAATGGGACTCGTAGATTAAATCAGATTGAAATTCAAATGTACTTGATCTTGATTCCACGCTTAGCCATCGAGAATTTTAAGGTGCTTGCAAACTGCCAAAGATCCTTACGGTTTGATTAGCGCATAAAAAGTTATAGCACCCCCATAAATACCGCTAACTGTTTCCTATAAGTGACCCCATGCGGCGCGAACTGGGTGTCACCGTTCGATAAAGATTTCATTCGCCGCGCTGCAAGCACCATTCATTTCCTGAGATATCGAGTCTGACGGTCAGCTCTGCTGCTGCACTACCCGTGCATATGCACTGCCCGATAAAAGAAAGTTTCAAGTATTTCTGTATACTAGTAATAATCATTTTTGCATTGATTTTTTAAATGATGATCACTAGACTGCGGAATTTTTGGCAAAATAAAAATATTCTGCATCGTTTGTGAGAAGTAGTTGCAGAGCTTATTTGGCGAAACAAATATTTCAAATACTATTTAATATTTTATACTTTATTTTCCTTGAAGAAAATAGTATTTTAAATAAGATATACAATTTCGAAAATATAATATTTCTATTTTAACAATCGGAACCACAAAATAAAATATTTCTATTTTAATAATCTGAAACACAAAATAGAATATTGTATTTTTTGTGCCTACTGAGGTTTGATGATAAACATATAGTGTATCTTATCACCAGGAAACTGTTTCTACTCATAAACCTATTGAATGCGAACCATTATCTTCAGCAATAATATTTAAAATTGAAATTGAAAATAAAGACAAAGTCCAAATATTTCCAATATTCTTAAAATAAAATACTATTTTCAAAAATTACTGCCTCAAATAAATTATTTTATTTTCAAACAATTACTGCATCAAATAAAATATTTTATTTTCAAAATTGTACACATACTTTTTTCCCCAGCTCTGAGTAGATGAATGGAAATTTATTTCACCCCTTACTAGGATTTTTCCTATTGATTAACATTTATATTATATATTGAATTTAATTGATTTTTTATACTCTTCACTGTTTTATATTTCACCCAGTTAATTTATTCACAAACGCATCAAAATCCGCAACCTGGGAGAACCAAGTTATGCACCATGAAACGTTTGTATGCTTGTCTTTGTACAAAGAAAGAATTTTGGGAAATTATTGAACCAATGAATCAACATACTAGAAAACTTATATGCAAGTATACTAAAAAGGCTACAAACTGTAATAAGCAGTAACGGGGTTCTGCACATTATGAAAAGGAATATAATGTTTTCATATTATAATATAATACAATAAAATAAATAATGAATTATAAATATCGTCGCTGCATTAAATTTCTGTTTGTAAAAATAGATTTGATTTACCTCCCTGCAAATTTATCTTCCGAGGCGACTGAATAACTGTCCTACGGCTCGACGACAATCCTGTTCTGGTAATTTGTTTATTCGATTTCGTTGAAATTCCGGACGTTCCGTTTGGTGGCTGGCGCGAAGCCAATGTTCATTTCACGCCACTCAGAATGGAGGGACGTTTCTTCGTCACCGAGAGGCAGGAACAGAAACACAGACCTGAAATCAAGGTCCTGATTAGAACGAGGATGCGTGACAATTAGGATTTATGAAAAAAACCGACTTTTCAAAGTTTTTTGAATGCATGTAAAAATACAGTTCAAACAGCGAACAAATGTTTAAATTTGTACAAATGTTTTAATTTTATATTATGTTTAGTTAAGTTTTTAAGGTTTAGTATCTTCTCTATCGTATCTATACATTTAATCGAGGACGATTAATTTGTCAGGATGACCGAATTGTAAGAATGTTTATACCACCATGTCGATGACTGAATGTATTACTTATATATTTACCTGTTATTGATTTATACTGTTATATATAATATTATTGATTTATACGTTGCGTTAGCATTTTGTTAACAAATCCATATTACCACGAGTTTTGGTAACTTTTTATTTTAAAAAATCCTGAATGTTTCTCGGATTGTGTTGCCTCGGTGAAATGTATGTTAGGGGTGCTGTCCGCAGCTGATCGATAGAAACGCTTATGCCCGACCGATACCATAAATTTCGAGAACTATCCCCGACGTCTGAGCCGAAACCCATTTCTTCCAGGTAACGCGAGAAACGTGCGGAATGTGTTGAGTGAATTTTAGTCGCTGCACAATATTTCCATCGATGAACGAACGTTTCCGTTTCCGTCATCTCGATTCGCGGTTCACGATTCGCGAGGATCAGTTTTCGACGAGTCTTGATCGATACGCTAGACTGTTCGAGTGTAAAGCGTTTCAGAATTTTCGAGGCTCGATAAGACATCACCCAGTTTAATATCGTCTGTGATTATTCCTTGTTCGCAAAAACTTTGCTCCAGGGAATAAGATTTTCTTAAAACTTGTTTCCCTGAAATTTATATTGTCCGTTTTATTTTATTTTTACTATAGACTCTCCAGAACCACGACTGTGACCTCTCCTTGCTGGATTTAACAAACAATTTCTGTACAATTTTCATTAGCATTAACACTAATTTAATTTAACATTAACACTAATTTAACATTTAAAACTATATTAATTTAACACTAATTTAACTTTTAATTCCACAATTATTGAAACTATGAAATTGGTTACATGAAAATTGATTCGATAGATTTTTTTACTCCAGCACGTATTGTAATAAAAATTGCACAGAATCTAAATAAATAGTAATGTTTGTAAAGCTAAGACATTTTAGTCGCTTTTTGTGTTAACACTGAACCTACCAACAATACAAATAACAAATAAGGCTGGGTAGGTTTAGTGTTAAAGCTTGTCACTTGTACCAATGATTTACAGTTGCGATAAATAAATTCTGAACTTCAAATCTTGTAATTTATACATATATCTTCGATACATACAATTATGTAAATGCATAGCTTACGTTGAACATACTGAACCAGCTTAACGGATATATTTTTTGGTACAATCAACAGAATTTCACCGGGCAATTAATAATGACACGAATTAATATCCCAAACAGTACTGCTAATCCTGTACACTCAAACACACAACGGTAAAACGGATTTATCTCGGCTTTTACTCTCGTAATCACCAGCTGCATTTGCATCTTTCTCTGGAGATGTATAAACAAGCCATTGTTTAGGTTGATTATTCAGCTTTCGGTCACTTCCATTCGAATCTCTTTATGCGCCATTTCGCAATAATGTGTGACAAAGTTGTTTGTTAATTTCGGTAAAATGAGCGTGGAATGCTCTTCGAATAATGCGCAATTGGTTGAGAGACGAAAATACTTCAGAATGACAAACAAACGCGGTTTCGGTACTTTGGCGAATTTTAATCTACTAATTCTTTCTGCGATAACGCGAGTTAAAAAATCGCACGTTGAAACGTGTGTTCCACGATCAAGAAGTGGAATCTACGAACGATCAATTTTCGTAGACACCTGTTCAGTTTATCAAGATCGTAGCACCATCGATCATGAGCACGAGTAGATAAATAGAGGTGCACAGCCAAAAATTGCCAGTTCCTCTCGAACTTCCGGGCACGACAGACTCTCTGGGAGATAAGAAGAGTCCCTCGAGAGTACACAAGATTTCTACAGGGTCTCCGAAAGTCTCTCGTCACCCTACGGTATTTGCTCTCGTTCATCCTGTTACTATCGCTGTGTCGATACATCGAATATGCTCCGCAACGAAAGTAATAGATTGGATACAGTGAAACAATCTTCGAAGGAGTGAGTTTCACTATAAATGTATTTTGGTATTTTTGCACTCAAAAATATCTAGTTGCACTATTTATCTTTTCCATCCAAATGCGTTATTATTCATCTAAAATTTGTTTCCCACGTAACAAACCTTCAAATATAAAAATAATTTAGAACCACATCATTTAAAAATTTTCTTTCAAAAATAACTGTAATTGATTTATCACTGAACACTAATTAAAGGTAATTAAGATACTTGCTACCTTTCGTTGAGACGGTCTATCTTTGTTTCCCACATTACAAAAATTTGAATATAAAAATAATTTAGAACCACATCATTTTAAAATTTTCTATCAAAAACAACTGTAATTGATTTTTTACTGAACACTAATTAAAGGTAATTAAAGTGTTTGCTACCTTTCACTGAGGCAGTCTATCTTTGTTTCTCACATTACAAAAATTTGAATATAAAAATAACTTAGAACCACATCCTGTTAAAATTTTCTATCAAAAACAACTGTAATTGATTTTTTACTAAACACTAATTAAAGGTAATTAAAGTGTTTGCTACCTTTCATTGGGGCAGTCTATGTATATTTGTTCCCCACATTACAAAAATTTGAATATAAAAATAATTTAGAACCACATCATTTTAAAATTCTCTACCAAAAATAACTGTAATTGATTTTTTACTGAACACTAATTAAAGGTAATTAAAGTGTTTGCTACCTTTCATTGTGGCAGTCTATATTTGCTTCCCACATTACAAAAATTTGAATATAAAAATAACTTAGAACCACATCATTTTAAAATTTTCTATCAAAAATAAATGTAATTGATTTTTTACTGAACACTAATTAAAGGTAATTAAAGTGTTTGCTACCTTTCATTAAGGCAGTCTATATTTGCTTGCCACATTACAATGAATATAAAAATAACTTGGAACCACAACCTTTTAAAAGTTTCTATCAAAAATAACTGTAATTGATTTTTTACTGAACACTAATTAAAGGTAATTAAAGTGTTTGCTACCTTCGGTTGAGACAGCCTATATTTGTTTCCCATATTACAAAAATTTGTATATAAAAATAACAGAACCACATCATTTTTTAATTTTTTATCCAAAATAACTGTAATTGATTTTTTACTGAACACTAATTAAAGGTATTTAAGGTGTTTGCTACCTTCGGTTGAGACTGTCTATGTTTTACACGTTTGATACAGCATGTACAGTTCACTATGATTGTGTAGCAGTGTCGGGGCAGATCTATTACCGGGATTTCGGTTCCAAATGAGGTTAGCTGCCGGTTCAACAACGCGTCGCGACGCCTCGGCGGCGTCGAAAATTGTTCGGCAATTACCGGGCTCGTCGAGAGCGGCGACGAAGGCGAAAGCGACGTCGATAACCCGGCAAATATACTGCGAAAGGGCAAGAATGTAACAAGCAATCATTTCCATAATACCGTCACGAAATCATTTGCATTAAGCAGATTACGTTCGCGTCGCATGCTCGACGCGGATCTCTCGCGAGACATCGCGCGGTCGGAACTATTCCGACGCACGTCAACTGTGCTCAAACCGAACGAATAAGAGCATAATTGTCGAGGAAAGGTAGAGAGTCGAAAAGAGAGCTTGTGTCGACAAGGAACAAGACATCTTGCACAAGCAAATTGTGAACAGTCTCTCTATTGTGCACGTCTTACCTCACGAAAATTACGAATAATGTGTACTCTCTTTCACGAATCAGCTCATCGAATTTTTATAGTCTGCAATTGTCAACTGTATATTTAAACACTGTTTTAAATAGAAATTAATTTCTACAATATAATTATTTAATACTGAGAACAAACCGCCTCAGTAATTTTTTAAAAATAACAGTACTTGAAATATTATTTTATAATTATTTGAAAGAATGATTTATTACAATTTCGATTTCGAAGAAAATTTTCCAAAGAAGTTGTATATTTTTCTAGAAGAAGATATTAAAACGTCGCTTATGTTGTATTTTAATATTTATAAGGTGCTTGCACAACAATTTCCTTTTAACCGAATTATTTATTTCTCCGGACCTTACAATTCTGGGTAACTCCTACGAAAGTAATATAGTTAATTATAAATCAAAACCGTGGAACAAAATCTTTCCAGTTAAGACCTCGTTTTCGAGGAAATTAAGTTCAGAGATTTATTGCCGACACATGCATTTTAATGTCGCAGTGAATGCAGGTGGCACAGTCCGCGGAGAGTTAATTTACATGCAAGAATAACTAAAAAATGCAGAACAACATTTTTTTGTCTCACAGATTTTTTTCAAATAATTAAGTTTCAACGTTATTGTAAAACGATTTTCGTGCTTGTACGTACGCAGCAAATTTTTTGAATAGATTATCTCACAAATTAGATCCAAGAATTTTCCAATTTTGGAGGGCTTAAATAAAAAGCTGGAGGATTGCTCTTGATGAGAAATGAAGTCGGGCAAACGCGACTTGTAAATCTTCCAGAAATTGAAATTTCTAAACATACCTTCGAACTACGAACAGTTGGGTGATCGAGCGTGCATCGGAAAATACGATTTTCTTTAATTGATCAGTATTTCCATGTTCCGAACCGCACACCTTTGTTCCCGATTATAAAGGAGCGTAATCTGAACGGCCAAGCTGCACGAAACTAATTCCTCGAAGTAGAAAGAAAGCACGTCGCCGTCGTTGATTGCTAATTCAAGTTAAACTTTCGTCCATTAATATTCATCGTGACAAATCCGAAAATAATTCGTATCGGGTTTGCAAAAATTCCGGTCGCTGCATTAAAGAAGCGAGAGGCTATAAATCATTTACCTGGAACGCAACTTTTTCACCGGGCCGGACTCTTTGCGTTCCATTTCTTCCGGCCGTTATCGTTCTCCCCGAATCTGATCGACATCGCGTGCCGTTGAAGTCAAACATTTATCAGCAATTATCAGCGGCCAGGTCAAACAGGATTTTAGAAACACGGTGATCAATTTTCCCGAAAACGTGGACACGATTGAAAAAAGAGACGCTTCGTGGAATCTGATCATATTGATTTTATGCATTTATGAGAAAAATTAGTAGATGTATTTTAAAACAGGAAACATAGTAGACGAATTAATGTATTTGTTATATTATTTTCAATCTATTAAACATTTCAAGAAGGAAATTACATCTTTATTTCAGCTCAGTTTGTTGCTATTCAAGTAGAAAGTTTTGCACAAAGATCTGCAGTCTACTAATCAATTACTAAACATTTAAGTATTGTACGAAGTATTATATCAATTTTTTATTGACACAAAGTAAAGAATTAATATAGAATGGAATTATTCTAAGCCGGAAGAAATGTTCAAATTTTTATTTTGCATAAAGATCCGCAGTTCAGTTAAAAAACATTTTTCTTTCCAACTATTCCATTACGAAACTGTTATCAACATATTTGTGACATTTTTCTAATTGCAGTCTACTAATCAATTACTAAACAATTTAAGTGTTGTGCGAGGTATTATATCAATTTTATATTCATACAAAGAAGAGAATTGATATATGTAGAATGGAATTATTCTAGACTGGAAGAAATGTTCAAATTTTTATTTTGCATGAAAATCCGCAGTTTAGTGATAAAACATTTTTCTTTCCAACTATTCCATTACGAAACTGGTATCAACATACTTGTAACATTTTTCTGATTAAAACGAGTCGAATATTTGTTCGTTGAATTGACGATTAAGTGGAACCTCGATTACCCAAACCGATGGCGTCTGAATTTTCCCGAAGTTAAACTCAGCTGAGTTCGATCCTACGTATAGTTAACGCGATAAGAATTTCATTCACGTACTTTTTGGAAATGTATCATTGTACATCAGGGAACAGGTGGCGACCAGTCTTTAGGATAGCGAAGGGCCACGAATCGACCGGGCTCCGAGTTTAAAAGTGAACCGTAAACGTGAATGTAAGTTGGAAACCGTGGAAAGTCCGCGCACCTCTTCCGTTAGTCAATATTCCGAGCCACTTCGAAACTTTGTCTCCGTGAAAATACTGTACAATTCTGAACAATTTGTCACTCGAGTTGAACAATTATTGTCAAAGTTATAAAACTCGGACGGAACTCGTCGTCAATACACTGCGGATCTTCGTGAACGCATTGGACTCTGTTGTTTCCAATGCAACAGATATTCATTTCATTTAAAATTTAACCCTTTGCACACGAAGCTATTTTAACTGGGAAATTACACATTTCTTCCAATCTAGAATATTTCCATCGCCTATGATTTTAACCCTTAATCTAACCTAACCCTAAAAATTGTTGTACTGTAATTCAAAATATCGTTTACATTATCAAATATGTTGGGACCTAACCAATTATTAAACATTTCAATATTGTATGAAGTATTCTATTGATTTCATATCCACAAAATAAAAAGAAATCATATAGAATGGAATTATTCTAGATAGGAAGGCATGTTTAATTTTCGAAGTACAATAGCACCGAGTGCAAAGGGTTAAAAATTTTATGGATATGAAATTGGTATAAATGCATTTACTAAGCGACCGCGTAGGGATGGTTCTGGGGTCCCACGCTTGAAGCAGAAAATGTTTAGCTTGTCAAATTGTGTAACAGCGCTGACTATCGTTAACAGATATTTTTGATTACTTTTTTTCTAGGTTATGACTTAATGAGTTGTCTTGAAACTTTTTTGTGGAGAGCCCCGAAATTTTTGACTGCTTAAGGCCCCCACTTGTCTTGATCAGCCCCTGATTTAAACAATATAAATATAATTCATTTCCATGGACATTTAGGAAGTAATGTACATTGATAAAGAATCGAAAACATTCATTTTTAACGTCGTCTAACAATAAGAGAAAAAAAGTGCGTGCTTAAACTTGTAAAATCGTCTGGCTTAACGTGAATTCGTATGGTTCGAGTACCGGTAAACGAATAAAGAGGCATCGAACGCGTTAAATAGAATCTGTCAGACCGCCTCGAACCGACACCGCGTCCGTGCAGCGTATTCTGCGTCACTCAATCAATTAAAGATTGAGTAAACGAAATCTCGGCGGCACAGTCGATTGCTTGTTTTTTCACGATGCAAATAAACTAACATGAAAAAAGCCCCACGGAAGAAGGAAAACAAACGATCCATTAACGTAATTAAACGCTTTCCACCGACGATCCGGAAATAAATCCGTTCGGATTGGTTCGCGTTTGCAATCCCACTTCGCCGAACGAAATGTTCATATCCAGAGTGGATAATACGGGCCACCGCAAAACTAAATCGATTCAGAAGATTCATTTCCACTTGAACTTGCTTTTTTTCTTCTGTATCATGTTCTCGGACAGTATTTTATTGTTGCGACGAAGTGTTTGTGCATACAGCAGAACTTAACCTTTCACTGCATGATTTTTTAAATTGGAATAAAAACATTGAAGGGAGGTCAGTTTTTGTGTTTTATTTAAGGGAAAAATATGAAAAAAATTCAAACGACATTTTCAGAAAAATAGACGTAAATAAAAATAGTAAGAAAAAACGTTCTTAGTTTACTATAATATATAATATATAGTTTGAACAACTTGTTAATGTTCCTCTAAAAATATTATAAAATGTCTTGGAAATCTTGTCCATTCTTTGCTCGCTAATATATTTATAGACTTAAAGTGAGATTTTCTTCAAATACGTGTGTTCCATGTACCACATACAGTCGGTGTACAAAGTATTCGTACACATTTTAAAAACGAATAACTTTTTCAAAAAACGTTAATGAAAAATTTGATACCATACAAACGTATATACGCGCACACACACATACAAACATTTTGCTAAAAATAGTCTAAAATGACTCCAATGACCATGAAACGTGAAGATATGCTAAAAGCTCGATTTTCAATTTTCGGGGTCATTACAGTCACTTCTCTATGAGTCGGGAAGTTAAAAAATAATTATTCATTCATAATTCATAATTATTCAAAAAATAATTATTTATTCATAATTATTCATACATATTAGCTAGTAAACCAATCATTCTAACGTCTCAAGAAGACTCAAGCTGTTGAGTCCAATTCTGACAAAGTTATTCGTTTCTAAAATGTGTACGAATACTTTGTACAATACCGACTGTAAATATTGAATGGTTCCTTTAACATTCTGTATATCCTGCCACGCAAGCGAGTAAAACAGGAGCTGCAGAGTTTGTCGAAATGGCGGACGAAACGAGCCGAGAGGAAAAATAGTCGGCCTGGAACGCGACGATTCGACGATCGCGTTGGAAATCAAAACGGTATACAGCTTGATCTCCCTGGTGAACGATTCTGGTTTTGCGAACGATCGACCGACCCATTTCATTCGCACCATCCTATTCCTGACCGGAAACGGAATAGACGTAACGCGATTCGCCGGAAATGCGCGTACATCCCGGCCGAGTTAATCTTGGCGAAGCGAGCGTAAACATTTTCGACAATGAACCTGTCAGAGAAGAATTTTTCCATCGCCGACCTGCCGAAAGGAAACTTTGATCGATCTATGAACACCCCAATGTTGCCCTGCAAGTATTAGCTCAATTTTCGCCGTGTAATCGATCGACGATTTCAAGCAAATGCACGCTCGACGAGAGGAACGAAAAAGAACGAATTGGAACTTTAATTTTCTCGTTGGGGAAGTCTACTCGCACAAAGAAAAAGTCATTTACAAGAAAGAATGTTCTCTGCAATGTATTCAAGCGTGAATTTAACGTTGTGTACAAATTTTTATCGAATACTGAATCTAATTGTGTTTACGGTTTGTTTGAATCAGTACGATTTAATTATTTCTAGTGGACCTCCTACCAATTTGCATTAAGGAAAAGTTATTTACAAGCACGTATTATCATTTTAAATTAACAGATACAAAAGATTCTTTTTCAATTGCTTGTTAACACTAATCGTCCCGGGTACAAAATGATATATACTGTTTTATAAAAATTGTAAGACTGAATTTATTTTGACTTTTCAAAATTTTTTGAATAATGCGTGCTCGAATAAAGAAATTTATTGAATAATTTCCAATGGAAGCATCCTTATAATCTCAATAATTAAAAGCGGTCATTTGACCGGTCGTGTCAACAAGTTTAAGAATTTTTATGTTTCTTAATTTTAGACAATTTTATTTATCTATTGTATTTTTAGTTCTATAGCGTCGGATTTTCCGGTAACAAATTCTGAAAAATGTCTTCGCTTTCATACATCCTCGCAGATTAATAACGTACGGCACGATCATAGAGACGCGGATATGGTTTTACGGTTGATTTATCAACGAGTGATTCAATCCGTTTTTAATAAGATGGTAATGCTGTAGTTTGTATTCAATATATTCTCCCGCTTCATAAAATGCCGCAGGATGTAGAAAGATAATGGAGAATGTTATTACGGCACTATGTGCTTTTCATTTTCGAGGAAGCAAACATTGACACTCGAAAAACATAAAATTTAATCACATCTAATCAACCCCAGAATTGACAGAATATGATTATCAAGTTCAAATAATATTTGTTTCTTACCGTTCAACTATTCATTCGACTGATAAAATATTTGATAAAATGTCATGAACGTCAATCATTGTACGACCATTATGACCCGGTATATAAAAATCGTTGTTCGAATAGTTTCTGGCGAATTAATTAAGTAACTGTTGCATTAGACACGATAACAAGAGGTATACATATTCTGAAATATGTTTTAAGAAATTAATTAATAAAAGCATCATCAATTGCATGGTTGTAAGAATATTCCAACACATCCAAGGGTTTGAAAACTTTGAAGACCGTCATTTTCACGCATTCGCACGCACGTATAAATGGAAAATCATTTTAGCATGGCCGGGTTCGCCGGATATAAGCGCAAGCTTGTTACGTCAATCAATAATTCAACGTCGCGGAGCTATCAAACTGTCAGTTTTTCGTTTCGCGCGGTCTCTCCGCGGCCTTTTCGAGCTTTTTCATTAAAATTTTTACAAGGCGTCTACGTACAGGGTGCATAAAAAGTAATGGTTATTCATCCTGGGGATGAATCTACGCATCTGGATCGTTGAACATTTGTAAAACAAAACGAGAAGAGAACAAGTTTGAGAGGAAAAAATACACGTTATTAATGTTTTTTGCAAAATCTAATTGGGTGGGGGTTATACGTATAGAGAATTTTTTACTAGTACAGTTTATCCATTAGTAAAACATTGAATACATTGTTTCACATGAAAATATTAATCCTGCATTATAAAGTACTAATGTAAAGTACAGGTACTTACAAATTTTTCAGAATCTCTGTTCCTCGCCTTGATAACTTTATAACCAGACTGCGGATCTTCGTGCAAAATAAAACTTGCTTGCACCAATTGCAGGTGACTGGAGCCACACAAATAGTTCGTTCTCACTTTACTTAAGCAGTTCAACAAATTGAGGAAAATAGATTTACACTCTTAAGTCATAACCGTTCTACGGTTTTAAATTTCACCCACTCGTTCTTGCCACAAATGCATAAAATCCGCAGTCTGTTCATACCAATCACTGAGGACTGTGCAACAAACGTTCCAAAATCGTGACAGCGAATACGAAGTTACTCCGATCGCGGTCAAAATAGTACTGTGATCGTCACCACGTTTCTTTTGTGAATGATTAAGGGTGGATTTAGGTAGGGAAATGTACCGTTTGTTAATTGGTCGCAATTGCGTCGGTAGGACTTTGGGTCGAGGAAATTCCTTTTGTTATTGTGTTCGGTCGTCAATGGCGTGATTTATAAGCGTGTGTCCGCTCGTCACTTTGATGGGACCTTTCCAATTATCTACAGTTTTGTAGATTTGTGTAAATTTTCCGTATACGTTTAATTGACACAGATTTACGAAACGTAGTTTTTAAATTTTCAATATAGGCCCACATAAAAAAGTTTGAAAATGCAACTTTTACTATTTTTTATACAATTCCGATCAATTGCAATCTTTCACAAAATTTTCTTTCACATCCTGTAGCAAACTAATTGCTCTAGCTTCCCGAAAAAGTTCAAATCGTGTAGTACAATATTAAAAAAGTTATCGTCTTTTTAAGAGTGTTCGAATATTAGTGAGAGTCACTGTATATCGCCTAATCCGGTGGAGGAATGGTGAGATACGATAGAATTTTATAATACAGTATTCTTATGTATAACAATTGGACATAGGTTTTTCTGTAACAACAATTTTGCGGATAGTTTCTTTCACAAATGTCCACCGATCCAGAGATGTATTTTCATCCAAACGAATGACCATTACTTTTTACGAACACCCTGTATACGTAATATACGATCTTCAATCATTTTCGCAAAGATTAACGACCATTGCCGGAAATACGGACGACAGATCGCGCGAGCGATAACAAAAGCTTCGAAACGTTTCGTGGCACGCGAGAATGTTTTAGATTTCGCAAAAACCGCCGGGATTCGGAGAGGAAAAATTGCGTAAAATGTAACTTCGCGAACGAATCGGTTACCGGCAGTTCGTGTTTTTTTTTCTTTCTCCCATTGGTTCTTTTTTTCGGTGAAACTGTTCGGCAACTCTCGGTATCTCGGCCGCGATAAAACGTTTTCGATTTTAAGTAGAATAGTCATGCTCATCGGTCGCGAGTCGACCCCGGACCACGAGAAATCTATTATCGGCCCCGGCTTCGACTCCTAACACAACGATTTTAATGGATTCGAAGAACAATGGGAAAGCCGGGAGATTCAATTGGTCTCGCGATTTTATCGGGACACCTCCGACGGTGCTTATAAATGCGATTACTATTTCATTGACCGAACCAATTACTTGCCAACGTAAATCTCGGTCGGGCATTACAAAAACCTCGTAAATTCTTGCTTAATACGGTCGATACCGTGCAACATCTATTCGAGCCGCGCAATCATTTGCCTGGATTTGAAAATTAATTTTTACAATTACACAGGATCGGTCAAAAGTCAATCTTCATTTTTATTAATTATTGTGATTCTTTAAGGTGACTCTTTAATTGTTTCACTATTTATTAAACTGAGAAAATACCTATTTTTTATTACTTACGTTGTATTATATTCTTTTTGCATTGCAAATGATGTTCACACTAAATCACCTGTCATTATATGAGTTTGAAAATTAATTTTTACAATTGCACATGATCGGTCAAAAGTCGTATTCATTTTTATTAATGATTGTTACTCTTTAAGGTGTCTCTTCAATTGTTTCTCCGTTTACTACGATAAGAAAATACCTATTTTTTATTATTTACATTGTTTTATATTCTTTCTAACTCCATACTAAATCACATGTACTTATATTGTACATGTACTTATATTTTGTTTTTTTAAGTAATAATTGATCGAACCGTAGCGCCGAGAACATTAAACATTTATTACTATATTGTAGTCTCATTGAAAATAATATAAAAATATGTAACGAATAATTCACGACTGAAATCAAACTATAATTATCAAATTTATAAAAAGACATTTCGTTGCATTTACTTAAAATTAACAGCGCGCCAAAGAAAACATTTCATTCACGGAATCCGTGAAAACAATGACATTTTTACGTGCGCCTAAAGCATAGCGTGTAAAGTAACATTAAGCCGTATCAGTTTAATCTATTATTTTATCCCCGTTTTAATTAACGCACTGCGCGACATAATTAATCGGCTATCAGATTCGGAACGATGGATGACGATACTTACAAAATGCGAAACGTTCCCGATGAAAAGAGGGGGGAAAGGTGCGAGCTACGAACTACGCATTTATTGTCGAACGCGTGGAAAAGTGCGACATCATTAATTTCTTTTACCCTTATTCCTCGCGTGCACGCCATTTACACGGCAAAGTAACCTTCATTACGGCCTCCGACCTCGATTAATTATCTCGCCACGTCCTTTACGAATCGCGTTTGACGATCGTTCCCAAAGTGACAGCGTCTCCAGGAACGCGTTTCCGCCTTTTGCCATTCGCGACGTGTAAAATTGTAAAAGCGACCGAGGCGCGAGTTAACGTTTTCATCCGCCGTGTCGCGATTCCCGAAGAAAAACGAACGGTTCGAACGGAAGAATTCTGTCGGTGATTCGAATAGATATTTTCATTCCCTCTAATTGGAAAACGGGTACTCGGTTGATTTTAATGAAAAGCTTGACGGTTACGATTTGTTGTTTATTCATAGCTTATCATCACAGAGGATAACTTTATAATTCAATCTGTGATTACGGTTTAACTTTCCTCAAGGTGCCCAAAAAGTGTTCTACTTCCTTCAAAGTGATTCTTAACCCTCATCCACACGACGTGGTACCCGGGTACCTATTTCAAATTCATTTAGAATAGTACAAAAAATTACCCGTGTGGATGAGGTTCAACGTCACTTAGAGTTACTTCTTCCTTTCCGGAAATTTTCTCCGAGGCCAAAGTTGACTTTTAATTTGAAAACGCTGCGAACATTCTTCCCAACCTAATATTTATTATACATATAGGTTCTAATATATCCGCGGGTACGCTTCTTAAACAAATTCCTAGGAACAACGTTTCTTCCTAGAAAAATTCGAAACACACATTCGTAGCGCGCGAATTCGACCAGAATAGTTTGAAAAACCAAGAAACACTTGTCTTTTCCAATCCCTGTTCTTATTGGATTTCGAAAATGAAAGTGCGAAGGGAATAATTCACGTTCTACACGAAGCGAGCCTTTTCCGCGAGTAATCCCGCGGAACTGGCAAATGGAGAATTATTCCAATTTCCGGGACGCGGCGGGCGAAATGATCAAGCGCGTTATAAAACCCGTTCGAAAAAAAAAGAAACGAGGGAGGGACCGGGATATATCAATAACCGAATGATACATTTTTCATCGCGTCTCTTCCCTGCGAGCGTAATTTCACGCGAGCCGTGGCCGGGAGGGAAAAAAAATTGGCCGCCGGAGGCTTTACAAAACGTTAAAATCGCTGGAAAATTGGATCAGCGCGCGATTTGCGACTGGCACGGCGAAAGCTTCGAATCGATCCGTTCTACGTCGAAATTATAACATGTCAGCCTCTTTAGCCGCATGCGATTCTCCGCGATCGTGAGTTCTCGTTATCGTCTCGCAGCTTTCGCGAATCCCACTCGAGACGCAAGAAATTTTATTCGGTAACTGTTCTTGGTTCCTCCCCTCTCTCTTCCTTGAAACGGAATGGTTGAAACGTCCGAAATAAATCTCTCAATCTGAAATGTTGGCCAGATTGGAGTTTTGCACGTCAGTTGTATTTTTTTTTTTAATGGATGCATTTATTTATTGGAACTCAAGTTTGTTTTATTCAGAAACATGATTCAGAGTGTCATCAAGTTATTTCCAATTTTTCAGAATGATGGAAAAATGCAAAAATTAATTAAACTTCTATTTTTTGTAATGAATGCAGAAAATGTTCGTCTTGCATACTTATCCGTAGTCTATCATTAAAATTAAGTGGTGAACAACGCAGTATTGAGTTTTGTTAGAAAAAGAAGCTTTGTAACCGGTGAGAAAGACTAAAAAGGAAGAATTTTCAGTTCAAAAATCCGAAAGGAAGGTGAAAAATAAATTTGTCAAAAAATATCACTTATTCATTGGCGCGGTTAATATTTCCTTTGTGTTTCTGCAACGTGAAATATGAAATAGAGATTATTATTACGATAACCAGAGACGTTGCTCAGCTACGACCGTGATTGTTCTCGCAACAATTTTGCGACGTGTTCTCGCGCTCTCAATGGAACTAACATTTAAGCCCGGGGGGGCAGATCGCTCACACAAAGCCGAGCGGACGCAGGGCTCGATGGGTAAAATTGATCCAACAACGATTCGGCCACTCCATCACCGAAATTTTTTCCTCTGGAACCGTGGGTCAAAGTGAATATTATTTTTCCAGCTCACTGATCCATCATTGACAGTCAACAGTCGCCTTGTTGCTCATGAAATGTCGATAACAGACTGCCGAACGACGTTTTTCGCTTTGAACGATCGAGAACAGCCCGATGTAAGGATCGATCGGCCCGTAATTACTCGCTGTGTCCATCAAAAGTCGACATAGTCGTTCCATCAAACTGCAATTAGCAGATTCACTGCCACAGGGACCACCTGCGACCCGCAAGAAACTATTTTGCATTTTCATAAAATGCGAAACCCTTTTTCCCGGTAAAGGAAATTCCCTTCCAACCATTTCCCACGATTTATTTCAACTGAATTATTAACCGTTCGCACTCCAAGCTATTTTAACTGGAAAATCAAACGTTTCTTCTGACCTAGATTATATCCATTCTCTATGATTTTTTAAATTTCGTACATATGTTATTGATATAATATCTCATACAATATCTGAAATGTTTACTAATTGATTAAATACCGGCATATCTAATAATGTAAACAATATTTTAATTACTAGTACATCATATAGAAAGATATTAATTACATTATATAGAAATCGAAAGATAACATCACTTAAATTTGTATCGAGATGTTCACTAATTTAAAGTTGTGCTTTGTTCACACTAACAAAAGAATTTCGAATAGCAGATGAGGCTACACAAAATCAAATTGTCGAATGAAGGAAATTCCAAATTTTCAATTACCTTGTAACTCAGTAGTGGAGATAAATAAAAGCACTTAAATTTGTATCGAGATATTCACTAATTTAAAGTTTTGCTTTGTTCACACTAACAAAAGAATTTCGAATAGCAGACGAGGCTACACAAAATCGAATTGTCGAATGAAGGAAATTCCAAATTTTCGATCACCTTGTAACGCAGTGCTGGAGATCAATGGAGCAAAAATTTTGAGGGGATTGCATGGGACCCCCGGGCAGCTTTAAAATGAATTAATAGTGTTGGGCACCGGTGACCGCGGTGACAACCAACGAGCGAACTGCATCGCAATCAACGTGCAAAATTAAAGACGTAAAATTTGACCGTTGTTAAATCGATTTTGAAGCGGTAATGCATAGTTTATGCGGTGATAGTCTGTTAGGAACAGTTGGCAAAATTCACGCAATATCCATTAATAAATTGCGGTCCGCGATTACAGGCTGGCTATGCTCGTTAGTTTGCGAAGGTATTTCCGTAATTACAACAAGACTATTATTATTCCTATTATTATTATTATTATTATCATTACTGTACGGCTCGTGTACACGTAGTAACCGCAATTGCTGTAATTTATTGCTCAATTTGGTATCTCCGATTGCACGCATCGGCCCTAGCAGAATTTCAATGCAACGACCTTAAAGGTTTCAATCGTGTACTCCGTGGATTCAATTGAATGCGCTCGATATCGTATCAAGTTTTAACGAATTTTTGGTTCCTATGAAACGTCTCGCGTGGCGACCCAAATGAAAATATAAATCATTTTTACCGTGGTCCGCTCTTCAGATGGGTTAAAAGTTACGAATATTGAAAAATTTCGATTAGTGACCAACCTATCTGACAATATTGAATTATTGAAATTTATTTAATTATTTTTAATCGAGTTCTCAATCAAACAGGAATTCATTAATGGCGAAATTCTTGTCGAATCGCGACGTCACTAACCCTTTGAGGATGAATCGCATGGACATATAAAGACCGCTTATGCAATTTCAAAAGCTGCAAACAGATAATTATTTACGTAACAATATACCCTTATATACTTTTTCTTTTTTCTACTATAATAATTGAGGCTTTGATACATGATCTAGTTTGTCGAAGAGAATAGTTTTAGTACTTTATAGCATCGTCGTCTACAAAGTATTATCCCTGGAGCATAGTTCAAGAAATTATTTATATAAGCTTTACTAAATTAAATTAGGTCGAAGATATTACTCACAAGGGAAGTTATCGAACCCGTAAATTGAACGAATTATGAAACTTTTCACCGAAGTAGAGTAAGTCTAATACAGCTCTATTTTCTTGGTGCTACTTTTCGCATTAAAGGGGTGAAGGTTCAGCCCTTGAAAAAGTTTCAATCGTGAAATATCCGAATAACAACAAATGTATGGTATATTATTGCGTCTAATACAACGCTAATGCATCCAATTTTCTTCGTTGTACTTCTTAAAGGGGTGAACTCAGCAATTGAAAAAATTTAAATATTCTGTATCGTGAAATATCTCAAGATCAACAAACGATATTTAAAGAAAAAAATTGAAACGAAAGTTGCATGGTATTATCGTGTCTACCAAACTGTGTAGAAAAATGTTTAAGTTTTACTGTGATACGAGCAAGTAATTCGAGCTACTGTAAAAAGAAAAAAAAAGATCACAGAGTCAGAGATGAATGAAAGAAAGTAATTATGCCACGGTGATGCATACATCACACGTTCCGCAGTTATATCGTTCACTGGTGTATATCTGTAAGGGAGCCTAGTTGCGCCAGGACATCGTGTGCATTCGCAGCTGCTTGCATTTCGCTGATATGATCGTGGGATGCCTGTGGCTGACAAAGAGCGTTCCTGCAGTGAAACGTGTGCAACGTCTTAATGCGAGCTCATTACGGATACATAGAATCGCCATGTTAACGGAGGATTAGACGCCGTGCCATCCAGACGTATCCTAACATGTATGAAAATGCTCTTACGATGCTCAACGCTCGCGTACTTACGCTAGGATACTTTTTACTAGGCACTCTAAGCTCGATCAACATAAAAGAAAAACTATAGGGTGCATTGCGCTTAAAATAGAACATAGCAATCGCTTAACACATTACCGACCGGTTATTATTGTATAATTTTTAAATATCTATGGTACATGGCTAAACAGTTTTTAATGAAACCTTGAATAGCAACAGCAATTTTCGTTGTGAACCAACAAGTCACCCTCATTAACCTCATATAATAGTTTCATTTAGGATTGTAATGTAAAAGAAAATTTCTGTGCTTTTTTTTGGTGCAGCACAATTATTGGAAATCCTATTAATAGGCTTTCGGTAGTTAATGTGTTAATATTTATTATTTCTAAAAAAAATGCTGGCTAGTAATAGCCTGAACACCTTGTTTATTCAACTATCTCAGAATGCAAATTATTGTATAATTTTGAAATATCTATGGTACATGGCTAAACAGTTTTTAATGAAACCTTCAATAGCAACAGTGTTAAGTCGCGAATTGTGGGTTCGCAACCTTTTCGGATCTGACCCGCCAAATTAATATTGGGCCAGTAGTTCAAGAAATTTAGATGTGTGTGAAAGACGCCGGAGACAATAATTGATTCGCGTGACAATAGATTGCGTTAAGAGAAGCGTTTCGTCCCGGACCTGCTAGTGGACTCATCAGTAAGGCTGATCTAGCAGGTCCTGCCTTATACGCGCGCAGATGTGAATAATCCTAATCCGGATTGAATCGATACAATAAAACTGACGATCGCGGATCTAATGTAAGATGCGATCCCGGTTGACGCGTGTCCTGATCGCTGGACAATTAACTGTCGTAAGTCGAATTTGAAGGTAACGCGAATGACTGACAACACAACGGCTGTGCGTTGTACTTGTCTACCCGAGGACTGGAGAGTGTCGCGGCGTTCGAGAGTAAAACTGAACTGTATGAGCTCGACTTCCAGTCCTAACGCGATGCTAGTTGGGCTTCTCTATGAAGAAAGAAGATGCACTGATTGGTTCCTGCAGAAAGTTGCATTTCCCAATCAGTACACTTTTGACTGTTAGGACCTCCTTCCCGTAGCTCTGAAGGAGGCTTTCGGGAAGGAGGAGTGGGGCGATACCTGACTCGGTCGACGACGCGTCTTAGTAATTTGACACGGTACGGTTAACGGTCGCGGGTGATCCTTCCAAGGGACGCGATTTATGGCACGCTGCCCCTAAAGATGCATAAAAAACCAAACATTGAGCAGATGCCCCGACTGGTTGCCGAATGTCTCTTGTTTTGCTTGATTCTCCATGACGGTCTTTAGGCACGAACGAACCATAAATATTAACCTTAAGAAATCTACGTTTTTTTGGTTCCTACGCGACGGAACATACTCCCCCACGTTGATCGATTCGGTCGATCAATATGAATTCGCTTGCGCGTTTAGGTATGCGTGTGGGTTACATTAACGAATGACACCGCATGGATGTGCTCTGTCTGTATTCCGAAGAATTACGCGTCGATAACGTTCTGCTGAAATCAGTAAGGTATGATATACACATTAAAGAATCACCAATCAGGAAATGTTCGGAAATAAATACTGGTTGATCGTTTTTTGGCTCTGACGAGAGAGAGACGTACGATGACAGGAATTTAAAAACTGTTTCAACGTAATAATGAATGTGCTGATTGTTCATGCGTGAACAAGTCTTTGCCGAAGACACGTTTGTTGTGGTCTTGGAAGATTTGACGGTCGGTTCTAATAATTACGAGATTTAAGTTATAGTGAAATGTCACGAGATTTTTAGGCATGAGAAGTTGGCGCAATTTCTTGTCTGTCGATAGAACCTAGCATTGTTGCGTCAGTTCGTTGTTTGCGATGATGTCGTATCGTTATTCGAAATTTGTACCGTTCTCCGAATAAATTATTTCGTTAGGGTACTGTTAAGCGACGAATCGTTTGTGAGCAGCGATGAAGGTCTCGGTGATTAGATAGCTAGATCTGTTTATGTGATCTAGTAGTGTACGCGAGGGATCTTGACTGATGCGATCCCGTACGCGAAGGATCTCGACTGATGTGATCCGGTTTTGTGACGTAACTTGTCCTGCTGGGAGGACAAGGTAAGGATTTCTCAGAGTTCGATTGAGATATGCATACTTCTCGTATGAGAAAGGGTGTCTCGTATGGTCGCAGGTAGTACCGGTATTCGAATGACTGTGCCGAAGTTATATGAAAGAATCGCGTGAAAAACAGCGATAAAGATCTCGGTTATCCGGTTGCTGAATACGTTTAGGTGAACGGCCTTGTTTGTGAAAACAGGTACACACCGACGCGTGAGTCTAATTTTGGGCCCGATTTCTGAAGCGTTGTTTGTTCTGGAAAAACGGACCGCAATGAATCGCGCGGTGGTTCATGAATGGCCGACCCTTGTAGACGGGTGCCGCAGGTAAGATCATAAGGTTGATCGTCCCTGTAATCTGATGCGTGGTCGAATGATTCGACATGTGAGTCGATGTGAAGATTTGACGCGTAGGTTTGACGCGATTGGCGCGACTTGACGCGACTTGACGCGACCTGACGCGATTTGACGTGATTGACGCGACTTGACGCGACCTGACGCGACCTGACGCGACCTGACGCGATTTGACGCGATTGACGCGATTGACGCGATTGACGCGATTGACGCGATTGACGCGTAGATTTGACGCGTAGATTTGACGTGTAGGTTTGACGCGTAGATTTGACGCGTAGATTTGACGCGTAGATTTGATGCGATTTGACGCGCAGACTTGACGCGTAGATTTGACGCAATTGACGTGCAGACTTGATGCGATTTGACGCGCAGACTTGACGCGTAGATTTGACGCAATTGACGTGCAGACTTGATGCGATTTGACGCGCAGACTTGACGCGATTTGACGCGTAGACTTGACGCGTAGATTTGACGCAATTGACGTGCAGACTTGATGCGATTTGACGCGCAGACTTGACGCGATTCGACGCGTAGACTTGTCTGCCGATTGAATGTATCGCCGAGATTGAATGTGGATGCCAGAAATAGTAATTGAATTTTGATTTGATTGAATGTCAGTTTCCGTTGTAAGTCGGCTATGTGGTTCGCGACGAAAGGTTTCACGTCGAGGATTGTATGTTTGACCAACTCAGAACAGTAGAATTGATCAGGAAATTTTGGTTGTCCGTGTAATGTAATGATTAGAGAGGCTTGTGAGACGATTGCCTTGATGCGTGTGGATCTGTGATGACGATCCGTATTGACTTGTCTTGACTGCAGCTCAAGAAGTCGTGATTTGCTCCGCTTGCATGTGGTGCATATAAGCGGGGTGGCATTTTAACCGAAACACTGAACTGAGCCGCTAGATCGAGTGCTGCGAAGCGATGTTCAATGTCGCGTGTTCGAAAGCTTAAACTGAACGAACTCGTTCCGAGTGTTTGTTATGCCTGAGAAAAAGGGTGTTTCCTTTGGGGCGCACGGATTCACGATCCGTGCTGACTCGTCCTGGATGTGCACAGGAAGTCGTAATGTGCTTTGCTTGACCTTGGATCGAATCAAGAAGCGTGGCACTGAAATAAGTACTGGACTGATCCAACGTAGCAGATTGACTACTTGGGAATTAAATTGATGTTCAATCCGCGAAAGTTTGAGCTGAACTGAGTCGGATTCTCCTGAATGTTTATAGTATTCGGTCTGTGATTTCGCGGAGCTATCGGAATCAATAAGACACTTGTCGGAAGGGTGACAGTTTATGATGACGTGATGCTGTAGGTAGAAACCCGGCGATTGGATAGTTTCTAACTGTTTTATGTGCTGCGGCGTGAGACATACTGTTGTTAGATCGGTACCGTTGCTTCGATTGTAACTCGTGTTTGACTTTCCGTTCGAATGATGGAAACCGGTTGATTTGAATATTCGGTAACGTTCTACTTTGCTGTACCGGAAGAATGTCAGGGTTGGTCGCGATTTGATCATCGCGAATTAATCGGTTTTAGTTTACGTTTGCGAGTCTGTACGATAGTAGTGACGATGACTTCCGTTTCGATAGTATTATTCGGTTTGTACGAGCGCGTGTTTCGGATATTTCGCGTTCGTCACCGTTGTAGACGATTTGCTCTGATGTGATGCGTTGCGACGATATTTCAAGAAATCCGAAGCGTTAGACATACGCGTGTTTGTTAACGGTTGTTCCCGTTTTTGCGTACCCTTGCGAAGGTGATAACGATGAATTCGTTTCGAGAATATTGTGATTTTGTAAAAACGTCTTGGTGCTCGTGACCGACGACGGCTCGCGGTCGGTCTCTAGGTTCGTGCGTCGCGTTTCTGGATTAATTGATTGATCGCGATGCTCGTGAGAAAATCATTCGCGGTGTATCTCGATGATCGGCTGAGGAATCGTAATGATCGGATATGCGATCGCGTGTAGTGAGTTGGATTGTTCATCGAATCCAATGAAGTATCCGGCATGGCGGATGCATTTACTGATAGCGCGTTGTGACGTGAGACAAGAGCGCGATGGTTGTCGTAGTCTATCCTCGATCGCGTATTCGGCCTTTCGGAAAACTGACACTCGTAAATACATGATTGTGATGTGGACGTCGAAAGTCTAGTGTGTGTATGTCGTAAGCATAGAATGCGTCTTTCTAGCAATAGACTTTATGATGTTGTGGGTGTACGTGGACAGCGTGAGCGAGTCGTTCGTGATTCTCGCATTTGTTCTTTGAAGTTCAACCTAATGTTGCAACAATTGAGCCGTGTCCGCGATTACGTCGTTGTATGAAACGGTCGCGGTTTTCGCGTTTGGTATCGTTCGTTCTTGTCGAATTCTTCGTAACGTTCGAATTCGGGTTTGACTGTCGTTGAGGATTGGTACGAATCGAAATCGTTCGAATTCGAATTCTTTCCTCCAACGTTCGATGCGTTCGCGAAGTTTGATTCGTTTTTGTCGCGTCGTAGAATTATGAAACTCTTAGCGGTTATTCGCGACGATCGTTATTTGCCACTTGAAACACGTAATTAGTGTATAAATGTGCGAATGCGTATTCGTTTTGTTCGCGTTAGCTATTGTGTTTCTCGTAATGAATAAGACTGTGATAAGTTGTCAATTCGACGGTCCTGATTGGTAAATTCAATAACGTGTCTACCTTGTACTGATGTGGTTCGAATGTGAATGATTTTGACTGGCTGTTGCCTTCGAATGAGTCCTGCGTTTGACTGCTGCTTCGAATGCCTTCACGGCGATGATGGATCTTAGCGCGGCTAAGGCTAGTTGCTTCCCTTAACGTTGTTGGGTGGACTGCTGGATGCTGCAGGCCACTGTATAAATATCCTTGGACACGATTGTTTTGTACACAATTGTCTTGTACACGATTGTCTTATGCACGAACTGCACTCCCTAGATCACTGGATCCGGCTCGAAGGACCATTATGTTAAGTCGCGAATTGTGGGTTCGCAACCTTTTCGGATCTGACCCGCCAAATTAATATTGGGCCAGTAGTTCAAGAAATTTAGATGTGTGTGAAAGACGCCGGAGACAATAATTGATTCGCGTGACAATAGATTGCGTTAAGAGAAGCGTTTCGTCCCGGACCTGCTAGTGGACTCATCAGTAAGGCTGATCTAGCAGGTCCTGCCTTATACGCGCGCAGATGTGAATAATCCTAATCCGGATTGAATCGATACAATAAAACTGACGATCGCGGATCTAATGTAAGATGCGATCCCGGTTGACGCGTGTCCTGATCGCTGGACAATTAACTGTCGTAAGTCGAATTTGAAGGTAACGCGAATGACTGACAACACAACGGCTGTGCGTTGTACTTGTCTACCCGAGGACTGGAGAGTGTCGCGGCGTTCGAGAGTAAAACTGAACTGTATGAGCTCGACTTCCAGTCCTAACGCGATGCTAGTTGGGCTTCTCTATGAAGAAAGAAGATGCACTGATTGGTTCCTGCAGAAAGTTGCATTTCCCAATCAGTACACTTTTGACTGTTAGGACCTCCTTCCCGTAGCTCTGAAGGAGGCTTTCGGGAAGGAGGAGTGGGGCGATACCTGACTCGGTCGACGACGCGTCTTAGTAATTTGACACGGTACGGTTAACGGTCGCGGGTGATCCTTCCAAGGGACGCGATTTATGGCACGCTGCCCCTAAAGATGCATAAAAAACCAAACATTGAGCAGATGCCCCGACTGGTTGCCGAATGTCTCTTGTTTTGCTTGATTCTCCATGATGGTCTTTAGGCACGAACGAACCATAAATATTAACCTTAAGAAATCTACGTTTTTTTGGTTCCTACGCGACGGAACAAACAGCAATTTTCGTTGTGAACCAACAAGTCACCCTCATTAACCTCATATAATAGTTTCATTTAAGATTGCAATGTATAAGAAAATTTCTGTGCTTTTTTTTTGGGTGCAGCATAATTAGTGAAAATCTTATTAATAGGCTTTCGGTAGGTAATGTGTTAAGACATTATTCTGTCCGACTCAAATTGAAATTGTAAATATTAAGCCAACGAATAACGAATACATTCGAGACTGGAAAGCGGATCTTTATGCAAAGTTGATGTTTCGTGCATCAATTGTAAGGATCTCGATGAAAATTTCAGTTTTCCATTAATAATCTTAGTATGGTAAAAATAATTCTTTCCGAAAAGCTTCTTTCAGTCTTCCCATTGTTTCCATGTACTCGTTCCTGTCAATGTAGTTTTAAGATGGCAATGACAAAAAATTGAAGGAACTCGTCTGCACGTTGTTATAGTTACTAGAGTAAGTTCCTGTTAAGATTTAGTGGATCGCACAATGAAATTACAAATTATTAACTGGTACATGTTCCATTATAGAAACGACAAGATTGAGTTTATTTAGGCTTTGTTTCGATTTCTTACGAATTCATTTTTATCACTTCGATAATTGTAAAATAAAGAAGCTGGAACAGCAATGCTCTTTGAATACTCGAGTAGATAATACACGAGTTATTTTCCTATTGTCACGTGAATCAGTGAACACGTTGCAACCATAATATTTTTAGAGGTGATTCGGACAGCACGAGCGATTTGCTCGCTGGAACCTTGGAGTGAACAGCATTTATGAGAACATTTTGGACCGAAGTGTTCGATATGGCGTTTACAACTTCCTGTCGTACGGTTTGAATGTTTATCGGACTTATGCATTCCCCTCGGAACGGTTCGCTGAACGTTTACGAGTGCATAAAACACTGGAATATTTCGCGTACTATGGAGATTTCCTTAATGGGGCGTCGTTAAAACTTCCGAAGTTCCCGTCGAATTTTACGCGGCATGATCAAAGCGTGCAGTTTCAAAGAACTTGAACGTTCAAGGTGGAAACCGATAGGTCGAAGTCGACCAACAAAGACGCCTGGCAAAGACGGAAACGCGAACGCAAACAAAGACCAAAGTGCTTCACATAATTACCGACAAGACTCTTTTCCTCATTTACGGTAGCCGGTGAAATCAAAGATCGAGCATCACATATTGGATGAAGTAGATCATTATATTTGTAAGGAGGTTTGACACGTCAATATCCTTTACTCACTCGTAGGAAACTGTTTATTTAACTAAAACTCATGGTAACATGGATTTGTTAAAAAAATGCTATGTATAAATCAATAATATTATATATAACAGTATAAATCAATAACAGGTAAATATATAAGTAATACATTTAGTCATCGACATGGTGGTATAAATATTCTTACAATTCGGTCATCCTGACAAATTAATCGTCCTCGATTAAATGTATAGATACGATAGAGAAGATACTAAACCTTAAAAACTTAACTAAACATAATATTATAAAATTAAAACATTCTTACATATTGGACGAAGTCAATTATTATATTGGATGAAGTTAACTCGATGCGAGTCTGTTGTTCTTCATTTTTGTGTAGTAGTTGAGCAAATCAAACTCGAAAACGTCTTGCGCTTTAGCAGTAATAATAATGTGGTTCTAACTTGCCTTGCAGAACTCTGTAGACTCTCTGGAATGAGACTACATAGTTTAGTAATTGCATTATTAGCACGGAAATATGTTTGTATTCAGTTCAAGTGCCATCCGAAATGGTTATGGAATTTGTCTGGCAATGTTATTAAGCAGCTCGACTTTGGTTTGCCATACGAGAAAAAGATCGTAGATGCCTTGAAGAAGAGGAAATATAAAACTGTAATAAAAACGTAAAACTTTGAGATTGGTTAAGACTATAGTTTCCGCGAGATTACGCGAGAAAATGAGCCGGTGGAAACTATGTTCGAAATTTCTTGAGAAAATTTCAAGATTCTCTGTGCAGTTTTCTAGACAGAAATTTCGAATTCTATTTAATGAAAGTAACATGTCGCAGTTTATCTCTCTTGTAACGTTAAGAGAAAGAAGGTTGGAACGCCGCTTCGTGTAAAGGAACAGAAAAGAACTTTGACGAGAAGCTTCTTCTTGAAGAAAAAGTTTGATACCACTGAAACAGTGCAGCCACACGAGTGCGAGTTCAAAAGTGAAGTAACGTTAACACAATTATAAAATCGTTCATTGTCGTATAAACATTTTAACATAAAAGCGAAAAAAAATTTGGATAAGGAGAACGAAGAAGTATCAGATTTTAAACGGCATTTTCAAAATAAAATATAAGAGAACCTTTGTATTAATAGACATTACTGATTTGTCTATTCTGATTTTTATAAAATGATTTAAATATATTTCCAATAACGAGACATCTATGTACAGAGTCACATTAATTGTCGAGTTGAAGATCTTAATTTGAAAAGAGAATTCAAATTACAATAAAATAATATCAAGGAATAACAAGGCTCCATTGATTTAAATTCAAAGTCAATAAAATGAAATGAAACTTTCTGTAAACAATTAACAGCACTTCAGCTGTAACTGTTGGACCGTTCCGAGTTAATTTACAAAAAGAAATTGTCGAGAACTTATCGATCCCGAGGTAAACTCGATGAAATACAGCTACTGTTCGAGAATTCCTTAATGAAAACGTATATCACGCGAGTGTATTGGACAATAGAGCAGAAGTTTCGAGTAGACCGGGAATTCCTTAACCCGCGGGACTTCATTCTCTGTAGGTGTAGCGAAAAAAGCTTCGATCGAGTTTTCGAGAAACAGTAATCAATGAACCGCATAGCTGTTCCGGAGATCCGACGGAGAGAGTTCACTTTGAGAACTTTCGTTTCGCCGTTCCGAGGTGCGCGCGCGGGCGCGGATCCGACGGAGTTGCGAAAACGGACGAATGTTGTTACAGCCCCTTTGATTCAATTAGACGGAATGCCGGAGTTATTTCGAAAGCGAAAGTTTTGATGCACTTGGTCGCGAATTCGCTCCGAAGCTGCGACTGCGAGTTGCATTAATCAATTCGTAATTGTTCTCTGATGGGCATTCTCGTCTCCTCGCGGCTCTCCTCCCTCTCTCTCTCTCACTCTCTCTCTCTCTCTCTCTCTCTCTCTCTCTCTCTCTCTCTCTCTCTCTCTCTCTCTCTCTCTCTCTCTCTCTCTCTCTCTCTATCTTTCTCGGTTCATGAATTATTAAAATAATTTTTTTCTCGCTTGTTGTAATACTTAATCTTCCGCTGCTAACTCGACTTAAAACCGTGCAAAATAATTACGCAATTGCGGAACTTTGATTACAATTTTTGGGTTCTGCCAATTGTCGCTTGTGTCGTTTAAACTCTGCCAGAAAGCACCCCGCACTAAACCACGTGAAATGGATCTTCGGCGAAAATGGCTGAATTTGAAATATGTTTTACCTTTTGGGTCACTGAACAAATGTATGTCAGGCAAAATGTCTAAAACGTGGTAAAAATTGGAGAGTTTCGTTGTTTCAACCCTTCAAAAGCCTGAGGTCAGATCAGCAAAGATATCATTTTGGGATCAATGCGGTTACCATTATAAGGAAACAATATGAATTTCTAGTGAACAAAATAGTTAAAGAATTATTGTTTAAACAATTTGAAAATGTCATTATTTGCAAGAACTGATTGATGATTTAAAGTGGGACAAATCATAACGGATAGCGCATTCCCAACGCATTATTTGTTTTAAAATAAGCAACAAATAAATAACTGATAATGAAACCTATTCCAGTAGACTGACCCTTAATTATGAAAAAAACAAGTACTATTAAACAGAAACAATGATACTGAGTATTTTTATTACACTTGCGATTAGCCTTTATTATAGTTACCGGAGTGAACAAACGTGGAGGTTACAGTGCGATTTTAGACTCCTTTGGGGTGCTTTTTATACGTGAGTCTCCTTGCCTTTACCGCTCATTTATTCACCTAGTTCTATATTCTATAGCATTATTTGGATTGATAGGCTGCGCTCTATAAGATGCATCCAAAATCCAGCCGCGGCTAGAGTGCAGTCGCGTCGACTGCCAAGCGTCATGTATGGAAAACAATTGTAAATAATGACATTTTCAAATTGTTTAAACAATACTGTCGTAAACAATTATTCTTTAACTATTTTGTTCACTAAAAATTCATATTGTTCCCTTGAAGGGTTGAAACAACGAAACTGTCCATTTTTTACAAGCATCATGTATGGAAAAGAATTGTAAATAATGACATTTTCAAATTGTTTAAACAATACTGTCATAAACAATCATTCTTTAACTATTTTGTTCACTACAAATTCATATTGTTCCCTTGAAGGTGTGGGAGGATTTAAATATACTTTTAAATGTGTAACCCAAAGATCATTTATTCAAACATCATTGATTAAGAATACATGTAATGGAACAAATACAATACAAAAGAACATCTTGACAGAATGATGTCAATCAGAAGAGTGAAGTTAAGCGTGTTTATAAATTAATTATTTTGTCGCCAGGAAACGATTCGTTATTTTCTTTTTAAAACATCTTTGATTTATACATTGGGCGATTAATAAAAATGGAGCAAATCAATCCACAGAAGGGTTGACACAACGAAACTGTCCATTTTTTACTACGTTTTTGACATTTTGCCTGACATATATTTGTTCAGTGACCCAAAAGATACAACATATTTCAAATTCATTCATTTATGCCGAGGATCCATTTCACGTGGTTTAGTGCGGGATCCTTTGCTCTTCAAAGAAATCGATTAAATTATTGCCCAACACTGAATTCCACCTACTTTCGCTGTGAATGCATTCGAGCTCGCAGCCTAGTTATCACAAACGATAAAACATGTTTAGATATCATTTGCACGCGGGTCGTCAAAACAACCTGATGTTTCTAAAACCGACGGGGTCCAAAGTCTAAAGTTTGTCCGACATTTCACTGTGCACTTCACCTGCAACGCTCGAATGTGAACGGTAGAGAGGAACGGATAACGAATGCACGAGTAATGGAGGCGTTTGCCAGTAAAGGTATGAAATTGGTCGATCGTATTAATCACGAATGTTTAATTTCGTTTTCACCGGGGTCGCGAACCGAAGGTCTGTAACCGGCGCTGAAGCATCGATTACACCCTGAACCGCGTAGCCATTGTCGATATGACTACAGCTATCCCGTTGATTTATGGACACCCTATTGACAGCTAATGGAGGTTTTCACGCGTGCGGAAACGTCGTCGTTCATTTTCTCGGCACTTCCAATTTTATCTGTTTCAATACCTCTGTCTTTTCTTTAAAAAATTGTTTTTTTTCTGTACATGTGTATACAACCCTTTAAAAGTAGATCAAATAGCAGTACTTGAATCTTCTGATGAAGTTAGAAGAATTAGTTTACTAATTCTTCTAAATTCTAGATTGCATCAAGTAGTGCCCGATTTTTATATTTGTCGCAAACTATAGTGCACGACGGAGTGTAAAAAAGAATTATATAGTCTTTCACCATTCTCTTCTATAATGTAATTTATTGATAAATCTTTATTCTTTATGATTTAACCGTTGAATTTATTTTAAAGTATTTAATTATAAAGTATTAATTATAATTTATTATAAAGTATTTATTTTATTTTAAAGTCGGACGCGAACTTATGCAATCATCTGATATATGTATAATCTGATATATATATATATATATATATATTTATATATATATAAATATATGATACATATCTTTTCAATATGTCATTCAATATCAATAACAATAAATTTTCTTGAAAGAATTCAGGTTAAACATTAGCACGGCAAATTTTTCGTGGCCAGACATTTCACATCTGAAAGTCGGAACATCTGTAAAACATCATAGCGGATAATAGCGACTCCATAAACTCGCAAAGGAAAGCTTACCACCAGGGATCTGTGAAAAGTACCATAACCCCAGAGAATTGACACCTAGCAGTGCAGCGCGAAACGTTCTCATACTAAAGTAGCTGGCCTTTTAGACCAGTGGTGAAAATTTATGAAACGCTGGAGATGATCCTGGTATCCTTTTGATATCCTGAATCCCCGACGTTCGCTGTAACATCGGCCAGAAACGTTTGTAAATGTACGTATACACGCGGAAGGATAGGCTTCATTCGTCTGAAGGGAAAAAGTGTTTCAAAACTGTTGGACAGTAGTGCAGTTAATCATAAATGTCACAAACACTACGTAGCTGGTGGACTGTGGAGGAGCAATATATCAAAGCATGTAACAGAAAATATCATTCCGGCCCGCCATCGAGAATGAAAAATGAATTTTAATCAAAGGTATTAGGTTCACTCATAAATAACCACCCCTATCATTTTTTTTTTTAAACGGGTATCAGCTAAAAATGCTTGTCGGGAGTAATTTTGCGAACGAACCGTCTAATTGTGTCTGTATTCGTTCATTCGTATATTCATCCTGTATTTTATACATTAATTTTATTTTAGAAAATATATTTCATATATTTCGCAGAACGCCGGTTAAAAACCAGTGCTCGGGACAGTATAATCGAACGAAGATTTTATGTTAGGACTTTCAGTCCCAGCTCTACATATTCGAAAAGTCTTCCACTCAATTTCCTGTGCAATTGACTTGCGATCGGCCGGACTCATTTCGGATTCCTCGGTGATCAACGTTTACTACCTCGTCCGGAGTTCATGCGATGGTGGATTCCTTTCGTACGTGATGCACTCTCGTGGGGAAGAAAAAAAAAACGAGATAACCCCGATGGGGTTATCCGACGGAAGATAGCGTCCGTCGGTTGACTGCCGGAAGTTAATCGAGAACCGGCCGGTGTAAGTGGCACGAAAGATCATTAAAGGGCTTTCCCCTTATTGCTTCCCATGCGGGAGATCATCCTCCGCAAGCGGTCGCCGTCTTCGCGACACCGTTCCACTGTGCTCTTAATGGAACCACTCTGCTTGTTTAAATACGTTTCACAGAGGTTCGATGTCTCTGCCTTTCTGAGACCCATCAGATTGTGCCTGAGAGATGATCATACACTCCACGAGATAAAACTTCATCTATTTGCTAATTCTCGCGTGGCCCTCGGAAATAGTTGCACGAAAGATCCCGGCACAGGACTTCTATCATTCTTATTATTTATTTATGGTTCATTTTAATGTGGTCACATTAACAGCTAGGTTATTACCGACCAGAGCTGGGGAAAATAGTATTTTAAATAGTAAATGATAAATAATCTTATTTATTTTGAAGTATGTGTGCAATTTTGAAAATAAAATATTTTATTCGATGCAGTAATTTTTGAAAATAAAATAATTTATGTGAGAGTAATTTTTGAAAATAGTATTTTATTTGAAGAATATTGAAAATATTTTGACTTTGTGTTTATTGTCAATTTTAATTTTACATATTATTGCTGAGAATAATAGTTCGCATTCAATAGATTTGTAAGTAGGTTTTCTATTAAAATAGAAATGTTTTATTTAATAGTTCCCATTGTTAAAATAGAAATATTTTATTTTCAAAATTGTAATATCTTAAGTTCAAAATATTAAATAGTATTTGAAATATTTGTTTCACCAAATAATGCCCACCTCTGTTAACGACCACATGATTTACAATCGAATGTAACTTACATCTTACTTATGGAAAGGGATACGGTTAATGATTGTGATGGGAAACAGTAAAGACGAATTTATAACAGTTTATATATGTCGATAGATTTAAACAAACGGAAAACGTTTCCAATGTTGTCTTCGCCTAGATTTGTCTTGAGCAAATTTTAAATGAATCTATCATTCTTGGTGTACACTAGGATGGCTCTTATTTACACTTCTCAAAAATTTTTGGTACAATTTCTCTTCCGACATCCTTTATGGTTGTTCCAAATAATACAACAAAAATCGTGTTATAATAATGTTATAATAATACAAGAAAACGTGCCCCAAAACGATTAAACATTAAAATAATTAGTTTAATGATCATAATATCGGTTTCCTCGAATATCTTCGAATAAGCAAAACACTCGTAGATCTAGATAGATTGCATCATTGAATGGATTTGACGATTTCGTGGCAGCCACGGCTGGATCTTTTTGGACTAAATGAAAAAGTATATCTCTAGCTTCGGCACTTTACGTATTCTCAGAATGGAACTTTTGGCTAAGTAATAAATATTAATCATGAGAAATATTGAAATTTAAATATCTTTTGCACAGTCTGAACAGTCTTGTGACCCGGAAGATTCGCCGCAATTCTGTTCAGATGCGAAAGGAGAGCAGAAAAATCGCGTTGTCCGCCACGAGCGTAACATCGGTGTCGAAAATAAGAATATTCATTATTACGAAAGGGATCCTGGCCACCGTCCAGTCGGTTCTTCCGAAGGACACCGTGCGATGCATAATCAAATTGAATATAATATGCACTCCATTCCTGCGAATGTACTAGAGCGCAGCATATGTGTCCTACGCTCATAAAACCTTATTTATCGCTGCTTCCGAATCGTAAATAAGACTGTTACGACTGGACTGTGCGGAACTTCGTGCATTTTGTAGATTGTAAAGTACACAAACGTTCAAACCATAAATAAAAAATGTGTGTTCTATAATCCCATTTATTTTTTATAGATTACTTTTAAAATATGTAATTTATTTAATTCCGAATTATTTCAATCACTTTCGTTCCCTCGTTTGTCGACATTCAAATTTCGCAAACAGTAATTCGATGGACAAGTTCAGACTCTAAACTAATCGTCTAAGACCGTGGACTGTATCCGCTCTAACAATTCGAATAATTTTTTAAACGTCCCGTGGTAATTAATTTTAATACTCTTCTGGAATCGTTATATTTTTCGAACGAGTACAAAATAAAATAGAATACAATATAGACACGCGCAATATCGGCGGATGTGTACAGTGCGAAAGGTTTAATTTTCTCTTATGGGTATATTTAACGCTATCACGATGCAAATGAATCATGTATGCGTCATATGATGTTTAAATAACGCGGGGCATACAACATGTAGCATTTAATCGCGATAGATGGTGGAAGGTACCTGAGCTTCGTGGCTTACGCTTGGCAGCACCTATCTGTGTATAGTGATCTAATAATAACAGCTAGAGCTTCATCTCCATCAAATTTATTCAATGCATTCAAAATGATGCTGTCGGGGGCACCGCGCAGTTGCAGCATTTAGATCGCAATTTCATTTGAAGATTATTTAATGCACCGTTCTGATCAAGTTTCAATTACAAGTACAGTATCCTGTGCACCACAGATAGCTTTACACATTTACAATGAATATGTCACCTGTGATTAACGCCACTAGCCAAAATCATAGAACACGTCCAAAAATTACAGGGATTACCGGCGCCCGATTGTGCTGATATTCCACAGAATTACGTGCGAAACCAGTTATTTGTAACGATTACGCGGTGATAAACTTTCCTCGATTCTAATCAGTTCTTTAACAAACTTTTACCGTTGTATTCGTGATGTTTTTCTGAATAAAATGACTCATTTAATATTAAATACTGTACCCTTACATATAATATTAAATAGAGTACCCTTCAATTTAATATTAAATAGAGTACCCTTAAATATAATATTAAATAGAGTGCCCTTAAATATAATATTAAATATAGTACCCTATAATTCAATATTAAATAGAGTGCCCTTAAATATAATATTAAATATAGTACCCATTAATTCAATATTAAATACAGTGCCCTTAAATATAATATTAAATATAGTACCCTTCAATTCAATATTAAATAGAGTGCCCTTAAATATAATATTAAATAGAGTACCCTTCAATTCAATATTAAATAGAGTGCCCTTAAATATAATATTAAATAGAGTACCCTTCAATTCAATATTAAATAGAGTACCCTTAAATATAATATTAAATAGAGTTCCCTTAAATATAATATTAAATAGAGTACTCTGAAATATAATATTAAATAGAGTACCCTTCAATTTAATATTAAATAGAGTACCCTTAATGTAAAATGGAAAACTTTAATGTGCTAGGATTTCTTTGAAGCGATTCAGATTCTCTATTAAAAATGCCTCGTAAGCTGTAAATAAATAAATGTAAAAAAAAGCTTTCGTACTCTTTTAAAGGTTCGTGCGAGTCGAGCTTACGACAATTTTATCCTTTTGACCGGCAGGAAATTTGAGATTCACGGTGAACCGAGAAAGTTGATTCGACAGGAACACATCACCCTTCCGACTACATGAATTTACGCAGACCGATTGCAGTTTCGTCTCACGTTCCCATCATTTTTCGACTCATCGGGCGCTATTCATCGGTTACTGTCCTGGAAAGTACGCCATCAAACATCGGTTTACCGGATGCAAATCGTGAAACAGAGTTTCACGCAACGACGGAAAAACGAACGAAAGGTCGCGCTTCTCGGAACACGCCGCGAAATAACAAAATGGAACAAGTCGCGTTCTAATCGGAAATATTTCCTATGATTTGATCGTCTCTCGAAAGTCTTCTTAATCGAGTAATTTATTTCAAATTATTCTTATCGCGGTGTTCCGCGATGGTAAGCTTGATCCTTATGGTCATTGCTGATAGTCACGCATCAACGAAGTGAGGTCTAAACAACTCTGTTGAACGTGCTGTTACATATACGTGTGTATAGAGTACATAATGTTGTATAATTTTCAAAATTGTGCACTCGGAAGTAATGTTTTGCAAGAACATAATTACACCGTTCTTTATCCTGATTTTGATTTATTTGTTCAGCTGCTTTTTAGAGCTGTCTGCGTACTACAAAATAGCATAAAAGTATATGGTTTTTATGCTATTTACATTTTTTATAATATTCTCAACGCTTGAACTTTACTTAGTTGCAATTTTTTGAGATATAATTTTCTGGATGAATAACAGATGTTTGTATGTGAAATATAAAACGGCAAAAATATTAGAAAAAGTTAAGAGTACCATACTGTTTTCTCGAATAATTAATATTATTAAATGATCGAAGAAGAAAATAAATTTCTATTGGTCTCTGTTTCTCGGAAGTTTTGTAGAAATTCTTATTTCGCATCAAGATCCGCAGTTCAGCAATTGAAAATCACATGGAGGATGTGAAATTAAATTGGACTATATATTGAATCTATTCTCTTTTATAATACTTGGTTAAATGGCGCTTAAGGTTTCTTTGAATTAAAATCGTGAAAAATTTCCGTGGCCCTCGGTTGTTTTTTGTCGTACGGGTAATTCCATAGACGCTATTATATTTCATTGTACCAGTTGCATCAAGTCGTACGAATGAAAATTTCATTCGCGCGGCCCATTCTTTGTCACATATGCTTCACGGGTCCCTTTGAAAGAACGTACCGCGGGAATAATCAACGAGTAACTGCTCTTAAACGGAAAAAAGCTTTCCCTTTCTGCTTTCATTTCTTCCCCGTCGTCGTTCATAATCCTTCCCTCCTTTTTACGGTTTCTTTTACCCTTGCGCAACATTGTTGAATCACATTACGTTAATTAATAACGACTCGCATTCTTCAATCCACCTACAAAGTTTCCATTTGTAACTATTTCTATATTGTAAGTAGAAAATAAAGATTTTCCACGTCAATGTACTAAAACCAAATGAAAATTTGTTTTCACATTATTAAATTGATCATTTATATCAACACTCTTTCTACTGTATCATATTTCACTCGAATTTTTGCTATTTCCTATTCATTTTAAATTATCACACATTATTCCTTGATTAAGAAATACACTATTCGTTATTTACCTATCGAGCTTTTACGGTAATGCCAACGTTAATGTGAAAATATGAAAATTAGGACAACACCCACTCGAATTGACTGCGCGTGTTGCGTCCAGGAATAAATCAAGTTGGATACAAAATGTGGAGCAACTAAGTCGAACTCGATGCAGCTCGGTCAATTTAATATGTTCAGTTTCTATTAGCGCACGAGATCGAGGAATTAAGTGATAAACAATTTTGTGAAAAAGTCAACGTGTTCAAAATTTACATCTATTCGGTACAGCCTTTTTAATCATCTGTGCACACGAAGAAGTCTGTTAATAAGATTTTTATTAATTGTGCTTTAGCAAAAGGAAGCTTAAAAATCTTCAGCGAATTTGTACAGGTGGTTCTAATCGTGAATCAAATTTTGCAGAAATTTTTCATCCAGAAAATCGTATTTTTTTCTCTACATTTGTTCTCGAGAGAAATCGACCACCGTGCGACGCGTTACGAGCTTTCTCTTTTTTTTTTATTTCGTATTATTATCCCCTCGATGCGAGCCGTGTTCCGTTTTCTATTAATAATTCAGGGTAGGCTTTCGTGCACTCCGGTTAGACCTCTCGCAGCCGTTTCGCTCGCCGTACACCAAAGATCGCGAACTTTAGCGTTGCATTTGCCACCTTCAAGGCCGTCAAGTTATTCTTATGGCGCTTCTTTATCCTCGCGTGACGGGTCAAGGGTTAGACACGGGGATGGTGGATCAAGAGACGGACTGGATCGTCGAACGATTATTTTTAGGAAGCACCGATGAATTTCTTAGCGAGCTTTCAGGTAATTAGGCGCATCAGATTAGCTGCCGCATTTGGCTGCGCTTCGATCCGCTCTTTTTTTCACAAAATACAAGGACTTCCATTAAGAGAAGTATTATTTCAAATTGCTTTTGAAAAGCGCTGATTTTTTGTACAATTAACAATTGTAATAACTTCTAGAATCTACAATTTTATACAATCTTACCAATCATGTGTCGAAGAGTGACAACTCTAGTCTTCACAAATAAAATATTATAACTAGACTGCGAATCTTTATGCGTTTGTGGCTTCTGAAAATTTCTAAAATGGGTGGAATATAAAATTCGATAGATTTTGGTACAATTTTTATTTCTTTGATATCTGTACAGGCTACTACACTGGAAGTAAGGTTGTATTTTATTTCACTTTCTTAAAATTCGTTTACGAAAATTGAAAATTGCATAAACATCCGCAGTCGAATTATAACTTAGTAATCGAGGTTGCGGATTGATTTAATTCCTAACAAGATCACTGATACACGTATGTAAAGCAATTATATTTTACAATAAACTGAACTGAACGAATAATTTTATTGTGTTGTGGAACCCATATGGATATAAACAACCCCTGTACAATGATCGTACAATGGAGATTGAATTTACTTAAACTTTGAACGGTTTTCATTATAATATATGCTTGAATAAAAAAGTTAATTCAGCCAGTTCCTATGAAAGCGTTTTTATAATTTGAATAATTAGTTTTGGTGTTCAAATAACACCTCTTAATGGAAGACCCTTTATAACGGCTCAACTTCAACGAATTCGTTCGGCTGAGGGTTGATTTTATTTACGACTAGATCACTGATACACATATGAGTACAACAATTATATTTTACAATAACAACCTACAGATTCGAGAAATGCAAGAGCAAACGTTTTGATTCATGCGAGCTGCCTTTAGAACAAAAACCCTTTTTCCATTTGAACTGAACGAATAATTTCATTGTGTCGTGGAACCCATATGGATATGAACAACCCCTGTACAATGATCGTACAATGAAGATTGAATTTACTTAAACTTTGGACGGTTTTCATTATAATATATGCTTAAATAAAAAAGTTAATTCAGCCAGTTCCTATGAAAGCGATTTTATAATTTGAATAATTAGTTTTGGTGTTTAAATAACACCTCTTAATGGAAGACCCTTTATAATGGATCAACTTCAACGAATTCGTCCGGCTGAGGGTTGATTTTATTTACGACTAGATCACTGATACACATATGAGTAAAACAATTATATTTTACAATAACAACCTACAGATTCGAGAAATGCAAGAGCAAACGTTTTGATTCATGCGAGCTGCCTTTAGAACAAAAACCCTTTTTCCATTTGAACTGAACGAATAATTTCATTGTGTCGTGGAACCCATATTGATATGAACAACCCTTGTACAATGAATGGAACGAAACTTCCGACGGCTGGGTGAAATATCATCCCGACCGTAGTCGAACGCGCAAATTCATTAGCGGCAACGAATTTCGGGTCGCGGCGCGGGTTCCGTGCATCCCCTAATTAGAAGTTGCGCGAGTGCTGCGCTCGCATCTTTAATACGGCGGAATCACGTAATCATACGCCAATTGCGTCCTCTTAGGCTACAATCACAATGGATCCGATATCGGCAGACATCCGACGCGCAATGGTCCAGAAACGCGATTTTACTGGCCAAAAGTCAATTTTTGAAGTTCAACATTTCGAAAAACTTTTGTTGCCTATAAAAGGAATAATACTTGAAACCATCAAAATCCAAAATATTATCCATTTCAGATAATTGTGTAACCGAGGATAACGTTCCAAAGAAAAAATTCTGAAATTCAAAGTGTAATAATTATTCTAAGAACTCATTATAAAGCATTATGTAAAAGGTTTGAATAAATGTTTTATATATATATTAACAGGCGTATTTGCATTATTTAATTAGTTTCCCAGCATTATTTAATTCATTTATAAATGCTGCAATATTATTAACAATTTAAACTTTGGAAAGGCTTTTAAAAAAAATGTCTAAGTGTCAAGCATCAAACTTGTTTTATATAAAAGTGTAAACAATTTTAATAAGAACATATAAATATTAGGTGCAGCCAGCTGCAGCCCTGTAGGTTATACGATAATTAAGAAATAAAAGCTGGCGATATTTTGGCGTGATACGGAATAAATTGATGATGAAGAAGATTCAGATGAAGAGAAATTCGAATTACCGATGTTGAAGTATTTGGATAATTTAGAGTTAACATCGGAAATATAATTATATAAAAATTCATTACGTTACAAAATGTCGATATATGTGTGTTCCTTTAATTTTGACTACGAAAAACGAGTTTTCGGACCATATGTGCTTGGTGTTGATCCAAAAACATCTGATTTTTTGACTTTTAGAAATATCTAATGACATTTTGACTTTTGACCAGTAAAATCGAGTTTCTGGACCACTGTGCGACGGTTTGTCTCTTTTGCGCACGCTTAAAAAAAGAGACATCAATTCTCAGACAATAATTATCAAGTATCAAGAGGATAAAAATTATTCAAAAAAAAAATTTGTCCATCTAAAATGGAAACATTTACCACTGTGCGTCGGTCGATATCAGATCCACTGTGACTGTAGGTTTACACACGTGCATTTTAAGGTGCAACTGTTCCGCGACTTCAACCGGCGCAAATCGAAGTCCGAAGGTTGATCAAATTCCGTTTTAACTGGTCCTATTGAAACGTAATTTGCGAACGGCGACACCGACGCGCCGCGTCGGATGTTTCAAATGGAAACGTTGAATGACCTCCGCCACGATTGAGAGAAGATTGGAGATGCCGCTGAACTAGTGAACGCAAGAAACTCGATAAATGTGACGCCCGCGACGTGAAACGGAAACGAGAAAAGAAATGGCAAACCGGCGCCGCCGTGTTTGTCTCCGACAGTCCACAAGTGAAAACGTTTACCATGGACGCGCGGAAAAGAAAATGTCCAACGGGTCCGCGAATATAATTGCTTCAAGAACACGTCTTTGTACAGATTTACTCTGCCGTGTCTTTTGTGTAACTGTTCTTGAGCACTGATAAAAATGTAGATGCATACTGAACAGATTGAATACAAAGAAAACGAGTTTACTCGAAGAGCGTTTCATCTCGGAGTGTGACGGATCAAACGATGTACCCAAAGAAGTTTTCACTTGAACAATAAAGATTGCAAAGTCGTTTGTAGGGACAGAATCATTTCCTCCAGTAAAACAATATAACAAACTTTATAAATACAATCGTTATTACACGAATATTTCTTTTCTGTTTTGGAAATGACTATGGAGCACTTTGGAGATATTCATGAATTTTGGTTTTCGATATTTAAAGTGAAATTTTGAACATATTTATTGATAGTAATTAAACTATGAATGTTTGTGCAATTTTCAATTCTTGTAGATGCTCTTATTATCAATGGTAGTAGCCTTTGTAAATCAGAGAAAAATGAAAATGGTATCCTAGGGTTTTTTGAAAATATTCAGCTGTCATAAATGCATAAATATCCGCAGTCTAATAATAACCAACAAAACTTCTACTACTAATAATAATTAGAACAGATCGCGATAAATATCTCAACATTTTTCAAAAATAGCCGTAGCAAATTCTAATTCTACACTACTTTAAAAAAAAAACTCGTCAACTAGTTCAACCGTGTTTTTCTGGAAGATGCATCAGCGCCATGCTAAATTTTTGCTAAAAGAATCCCTCGCGATATTATGCTTGACGCATGTTTCTTCTTAAAAATTCTGAAACGAAAGTATCATGGGAGACGATGGTGTTTCTAAAAGTTCTTTTTAAAGGGATTACATGTTTCAACGTTGCATTTAATGGTTGTACTAAAAATAAGTAGTTTTCTAAGTGCAAGGTTTAATACGAGGAACCTTGAAAGACGGAAAGGGAGACGTGGTTGAAGAACGATTAGTAGATATCCCAGGAAATAACAGCTGGTTCTGGAAACGGTTGGAAGCGCAAAAGCGAAAGCACAGAGGCTTGGCGTGATCTGTTCACCTAAACTGATCTCACTGGGCGGCTATAGGAAAATATCTGATTTAGACGCTACCACCTATACCAGATAAACCACATTAATGCGGTACTCTTTTGTAAAGCCAACACGCCACTTCCCTATCTGATCAACACCCGCGGAAATAAATTTGCTTCCCACGCGTGTGTACGCTGTATCAATTAGCGTAATCGGTCATCGTTAATAAACAACCGCTTATCGTTCAATCTTAATACGCCGGGACTTTGATCACCGGTGAACGGCGTTTGATGTCCGGCACAACAACAAAGATAAATCATCGATCTCGAAATTGATTATTTTATTGGACACTCGCGTAAACTCGTTCGGGTGCAAACATTATTATGTTCGTACGACTCATTGCAAATGTATGTAACTCTGATTTTAAAGGGACCACTTGTAATTACGAATTGAATGATTGATCGAATATAATTCTGCGGTTTATTGATAAATAAAAAAAATACATTGAACGTATTTGCAGTATTACAGTTGAACGAATTGTTAATGTTACACTTATATTAATGCTCTAATTGCTCTCGAAATGTTCAAAGAAAAATGTAAGAAAGTGTAGCTTTTATGCGAGCTTCGTAGATTATTTTGTATCACCGGTCACGAATATTCGCTGTTTCTCATTTTAAGATACTTCGGAACATCTGGACATGAAATCTCTACTTTGAAGCGCGAGGAAACGTAATTACGGTTGATAAATTGAATTCCTTATCGTAGAACAAAAATCTGATGACGGATTATGACCGGTGAAACGAATAATTATAACAATCTTGCCATTTACTGGATACTATCACTGTCTAGTTTTATTTTTAGCTACTTTTCTTTCGTTCCATGTAAATTATACAAGGTTAGTGATTAATGGACTCGCGATTTTTACTTATTCCAGATCTGCAAAGGCTTTTACCACTGAAAATATGATTTTATTGAATCCCGCTTTCTTCAAATTTGCCTACAAAAATTGAAAATTGCATAAACATCCGCAGTCTAATTACTAATTAGATTACGAATACTTATGATATAAGGTGCAACAAGACAATTTCCAATTCATGGAAACTCTTGAAGGAAGCTACTTAAATGGTTGACTTATACTACTTGAACTTGAAGACACTGACACATTGCAACTTATTGAAGTTATTAAGAAAAACGAGTTTTTACTTAACTTTTTTGTGGAATTTATAGCACAAGGTACTACGAGATAATTTTCAATTTATGGAAACTTTTAAAGGCAACTACTGAGATGGTTAATATTCCATTTTGTCGATCGTAAAAAATGAATAGAATTTAGCAAATTGTCTCAGCGTACAGGTTCGATCAAATATTACTGATAAGCAATTTTGCAATTTAAATAATTCCAGTATTTTCAATTTAATTCAATAATTTCAATTTAAATAATTCCAAATTTTCCAATATTGAATATATACTATTCTTTTACGCATAGCAAGTATGGTAAAGTTTTGTTGGCTATTATTTTACAGACGCAAATTTCTCTTGAAAATGATCCATACCTGGATCGAAACGTTGAGAATTATTTAAATTGCAAAATTGTTATAATCAATATTTGATCGAACCTGTGCACTAAGAGCATTATCTAAATTCTATACCGAAATGGTTGACTTAGACTACTTGTGGCACCTATGCAAGAAGGATAAAATATCTCTAAATGCATGAATTTAAAGAATTTGAATTTTTAAAAAAGTTACGTAGAACGAATTCGTAAAAGTTGTTAATGTTATCGATCGTAAGATTGTTAAAACAGATAAAGTATTAATGATTTCGGCGCAACGGTTCGATCAATTAAACACGATAAAGCAATTTTACAAATTAATTTAAACTTTCAACGTTTCGATCCTTATGTGGATCATTCTCAAGAAAGAAGAAAAACTGCGTCTGAAATTATAACAGATAGAAACGGTTATGATATAATCAGATTACAACCTCTAGTCAAGATTCATTATTACATTACTCACTTGCTTTATGAAAATTTTAACATAAATATTTTTCTTCTTTCTTGAAAATGATCCACATAAGGATGGAAACGTTGAACGTTTCAATTAATTTGTAAAATTGCTTTATCGTGTTTAATAGATCGAACCGTTGCGCCGAAATCATTAATACTTTATCTGTTTTGAATTCTTAAAACTTTCGAAATGAATCACAGTTGCGTTCCTCGAGCAGGATTGTGCAAAGTCCAGACTCGAACGAATAAATTGTCTACTAGCACAACAGTTAGCAAGATACTGAAAAGTGGTGGACCGTCGGTGGAAACGGTACCGCGGAACAAAACTCCGCGGCGGATAATGGTCTTTCCGCGGCAAAATACACGGAAGTATGGAGCGCGATTTGGTTTGAAACGGCCTCGGTTATCTTCCTCACAATGTGTTTCCCCTGTGGAAGTCGCGGGGGCGGAATCACGTTGTACAAACCGCAAGCCACGAAGGCGATGCTCGCAAGTGGGTGGACGACAACCTTAACCCAGCCACATAATATATATATATAGAAAGAACCATCGACATCCGAGGGAAGGTTGAGACTGCCGTCAGCGTATACATTCCTCGGAACCAACGATTTATCACAATCTCGAGGAGGACGCCAATAACGGAGGTTTTCCCTTTGCAACTTCACGTTTTTCGCCGCCCACCGACCCTCCTCTCCTGCTTTTGGTCGATCGGTCTGACCCGAGCGAGTGCCAGGGCCACGATATTTCCCGATTTTTGCGAAAGACAGAACGATATTTTCTATCATCCCGAGCAACGACGCGGTTTTCGGTCTGGCCCGTCCCCGACGGAAGATTTGTGGCGCGACCACCTATGTCAGAAGGATTCGGTAAGCTGTCCAGTTACTCCGGGAGGCAGCAGTCAGAAAAGGGATATTTTACGGGCCATTTACGGGTATCCGGCGCTAAGCAGCAAATTCGTTTGCGAAGATTTAGAACCACCAACGTCTGCGCATACCGGAATAAAATACTCCAATAAATTCTGCAATGTTACCTTGTCCGTCGGCATTTTTGATCGATGGACGATATGCCAACTTCCGGTGCCTTTCTCGCGGTAAGTAGGCCGATCCAGTTCAAGTTTTCCGTGCTGAGGGTGCTGCGTATTTTAGCCGAATACGTTTCTTCCATTCGGCCTGTAGACGTAACAAGAGAACTGTAAAGAGAGACTCGTAATAAACATTTCGGATAGGATCTAAATTCGTCGCATTTTTCTGTGAGAAATATTTAACCATTCAAGTAAACATAAACATACAAGGCATCTAAATTTATTTCTATTTTACCACGTTTTTTAGGAAATTACTGAATGGCAGAAAATTTCAATCATTGTAATACAAAATTAATAAGGCAGTTAAATGGTTGCGTAACTGAGAGAACTGTAAAGAGAGACTCGTAATAAACATTTCAGATAGGATCTAAATTCGTCGCATTTTTCCGTGAGAAATATTTAAGCATTCAAGTAAACATAAACATACAAGGCATCTAAATTTATTTCTATTTTACCACGTTTTTTAGGAAATTACTGAATGGCGGAAAATTTCAATCATTGTAATACAAAATTAATAAGGCAGTTAAATGGTTGCGTATCTTTGAACGGTTGAAGAATAAGAGAAATTCAGCAACAATTTCGAGAAATTACTGAACGGCAAACAGTTTCAATCATTGTAATACAAAATTAATAAGACAGTTAAATGGTTGCGTATCTTTGAACGGTTGAAGAATAAGAGAAATTCAGCAACAATTCAGAGAAATTACTGAACGGCAAAAAGTTTCAATCATTGTAATACAAAATTAATGAGGCAGTTAAATGGTTGCATATCTTTGAACGGTTGAAAAATAAGAGATAAATATTTTAAACTGAAAGGACGGCTATTTTCCCGGTGGCATTTCTGCAAAACACGGTTTGCGATATTAATATTGTTGTATCGACACTTCGAGCTAAATTAAATTAAAACTTGTACTTACCTAGCACTTAAGTACTCAGACTGCATCGTGCTTTGGACCGGTAGAACGAGAAGCATAAAAGCTGACCGTTCGAACGCCTCGTACACATTGTGTAAACATTATCGAGCACAAACAGCGAGCTAATATTGTATGATGTAATCATTCATCGTGTAACACTTGGTTTGTTTCGAAGACGCAAAAAGTGCGGCAAATAAGAGGATCCCCTTAACTAGATTTTCCGGTCCTTGGGCACGCTAAATCACCGGCAGCCATAAATCTTTCGCGAAAGTCAAGTCGCCCCGGACGATCCTGATTACCACACCGGCTGCCTTTCGTTTTATCGTTACGAGCAGATAAGACCCTTGCAAACTGATCTGCGCACTGTAAAGATCTATCTTCGATCCACTTTCTGCACGACGTGCAAAAGAGGCGAACGCTTCGATTGATTCTTCAATAGGTTCAAAATTGCCCACTCACAATTATATTCAATATATCATTTAATTTATAGAACTTCTTCCTCCTCTACCAATTTGAATTGATTCATATGTTACAATATCTCTAAAATGATTGATCGAAATATTGATCAACATAAATTTGAACCACTCGCGTAACTTTGCTTGAAAACAATCAATTTTTAAATGAAAGTCTAGCTACATTGAATTAAAGTTTACCTACTGCCAATAAATAGTTAAATTAAAGTGATTGATCGAAATAAATAAAGGCTAGCTACGCTGAACTCTTATCATTCCTGTACGAAGTATCGATTTTATTTTTATTCATTACTGCGTTATCAATGACAGAATTGAAAATTTATTAATAACAATTGCGCGCAATGGTTCCAGCACTCTCCGTCTTGGTTCTGGACAGACGTCAACTCGTTAACGTGATTGACGTGCGAAATTGGATGTGCCGCAAACGCGCCACACGCACAAACGGTTACGCGTATTGAAAGATGGTTTCAGAAATATTTACCAGCACAGTATAACCGATATTGTTTCCGATTTAAGCACACAATGACAGCCGAACGATAATGTTGATAAATTACGAAATTTCGGACTTGAAATACAAATATCAAAATGATTTCGTCGAGCGATTGAACGCAGTATACTGGTAAATGAAAATAATATAATTCTGCCTATCTGATATAATTCTTCTACTGTGCACGTTTCTCCCGAGCCTCGGCGAAGCGCATTTATAAAAAGATATTTCATTTGTTTGCGTCGGCGACGTCGTTTATTTTTCGAGCACGTTAATGAAAAGGAAATGTGAACAGCAGCAGAAACTGAGAAAAACGTTCGTGAAGGATCGGCCAATTTACTGAAGGATTTACGCTTGGAAAAATAGCTAAGTTTCACGAACTTCCTCGAAATACCATCTTTGAACTTGTAATTATTCGCGTCATTGATCACGTCTACTTCAATATTCTTTCGTGCACGGAGGCCGCTTTCATTTCAGCTTCTGATTTCTTCACGGATTCCAAAGCCAATTATTTATTTTCCAATCGTTTCCGCAAACTTCATAACATTCGGCTCGCGCGTCTAATTCCCACCAAGAAATCATTTAAGTTTCAACTAATTTCGTTCCAGGAATATACCGGGTGTCCCAAAAATGTTCGAGTTATTATTAACACTAAACCTACCGAGCACTAGAAACAATTAAAATATTTCAGCTTACAAAAATGACAAGACTATTTATTTAGATTTCGTGCAATTTTGATAACAATATGTGCTTGGATAAAGAAATTTATCGTATCAATTTTCAAGGAACTTTATCATTTCAGTAGTTGTAAGATGAAAAATATAAAAGCGGTCATATAAAATCGCAGTGGCAGGTTTAGTGTTAACGAAAAACACGGACCGATCAGATTGAAGTGTTGGTATCGCGCCGCGGTGAAGCAACGAACAAGAGAACAAGTAAAAATTGTGATTTAATTAGAACTCACTTATTCAGCCACGAATGCAGTTGCTGCTTCAAAATGTGTGTCACTGTCCGGTTGTTCGGAGACGAACTCTGCACAGCTAACTTCAGGTATACGGCAGAAAACACAGACATATTAAAAACCGTGAGCTTCGAATTGACACGTTTTGAGACATGTTCTCTCTACCGCGGTTCGAACGACACTGATTTCACTGGTTTAGGAATGACGGGAAGGTCAGACAAAAAACAGGACACGAGAGACACCGCGGTAAGACTAGAATTTGCGGCAATAACAAGGCAAAACATCGCCTGTCCTTTTTCAAAGTTCCTTGAGGAGGTATATCGGACAATAGAGACGCGTAAACGGTGAAGTAAAAGGAGTCTTTTTTTTACAGAGAGCTATCGTCTCTAGGTACCAATAATTGAATAAATTCCAGTCTTACAGCGGCCCCTCTAGTGTCCCGTTTTTTTTTTGTCCGACTACCCCATGATTCGGAATTCATAACAATGAAAAATAGCTGGACAAAACTCAAAAATCAAACTTTCAAGAACACTTCTTTGTACAGATTTACTCTGCCGATTCTTTTGTGCAACTGTTCTTGAGCACTGATAAAAATGTAGATGCATACTGAACAGATTGAATACAAAGAAAACGAGTTTACTCGAAGAGCGTTTCATCTCGGAGCGTGACGGATCAGACGATGTACCCAAAGAAGTTTTCACTTGAACAATAAAGATTGCAAATTCGTTTGTAGGGACAGAAACATTTTCTTCAGTATAACAATATAACAAACTTTTTAAATACAATCGTTATTACATGAATATTTCTTTTCCGTTTTGGAAATGACTGTGGAGCACTTTGGAGATATTCATGAATTTTCGTTTTCGATATTTAAAGTGAAATTTTGAACATATTTATTGATGATAATTAGACTATGGATGTTTATGCAATTTTGTAGACGCTCTTATTATATCTTATTATTCGTAACAATGAATTTGGAATAGTCTGTATATTGGATAAGGCGTCGGCGCACAGTCGTTCCGATCGCGAATCTAGCTGGACGAAAATCAAAAATCACAGTTTCACAGAAGAGTTCGAAACGTGTTGGGATTTCCTATTAATGAAACGGTTGGTAAGGGTGAATGGTCATTTACTCGAAGAGGTGTCGTAAAATGCTTGTAAAGTAGGTAAAAAAAGAAACTGTGGTGCCCAAGGTGGTTCGGAACCCACCTTAAAACTGTAGGTCTCGTCGTTTAATAACCATAGCAGTTGAAAAAGCGACGTAAAATAATCAAAACAAAGATGGTTTTTCGCGAGTGACAAAAAAAAAGGTATGTACTTATAAATCTCACAGAAAAACCAAAAACATCTACGTATTTACGTAGATTATTTAATTGAGTTCTGTATCACTATTTGTAACATTGTAACGTATTATATTTTCAGTCTTAGCAAGTTGTTTTACCTTTAGAAAAGGTTACAAAAAAAGCTTTGCAATCCTTTGTCATAATTTCACTCTAAATGTAAAATCGTAGATTAAATATGTATCAACCTTGTTTGTTTTTTACATTTTAATGGTGTCGATCGCGAATCTAGCTGGACAAAAATCATATATTGTTTTCGAGCAATTGTTTCAATACATTTGCATTATATTTGTAGTGGAAATGGTCATACCAACCGTTTCATTACAAGGAAATCCAAACACTTTTCGTGCTACTCTACGAAAATGGTATCGATCGCGAATCTAGCTGGACAAAAATCATATATTGTTTTGGAGCAATTGTTTCAATACATTTGCATTATATTTGTAGTAGAAATAGTCGTACCAACCGTTTGATTACAAGGAAATCCCAACAGTTTTCGCGCTATTCTGCGAAAGTGTGATTTTTGTGCAGCTAGATTCGCGATCACCGTGAGGCGTGGGAATACCGGTTATTCTTTAAAGATTGACATCGAGTTTAAATTCTGAGAAGTCCCAGTACGAATAACTATTATATTCTGTGCATTCTCCTGTTATTATACTCGCTGGAAACCCCGTCCGATCTATTTCATCAGAGTTAACGAGCATCCCACTGGGACAGCAGTGAATCAGCCGGCCATTATGCATTCTCGCGCAAGGCCGGCTATAAGTCTGCTCAGTTAGCCGATCACATAATAATTAACGCGACGGGAATGCCGGGGGGCCCCGATTCCGATTGATTATTCATGACTTAATACGATCAACGGCCGGACATTAGTGTTAATTACAGAATGATGAAAACTAAATCGGACCGGGATAGTCTCCGCGGGAAACGGTTCTGCGCGAAGCCCGAGCAAATTACGGTATTTTCTAAGGGAATTCCCCGTATCGAGGTGAACCGTCAATCAAACGACACTCCGTCGTAGAGAGAAACGGTGAACGGGAGAGGCGAGGAAGGTTACTCATTCGGGGCCATCGCTCTTTATTGATCGATCCTTGCATTCATGGAGCGCAGGATATCCATTAGGAGGTCAGCCGTGTGTTACCTACACGCACACAGCGTATTTTTCATTGATCCGACTGATCTTTCCATCGAAAGAGCGTTTATGGCTGCCCGTTGTGCTCCCGAACGTTTCAGCGAACCGAACTGCATCGTGCGACGAAGTGCACGGCTTGCATTTGTTTAAAATTTCGTAGCAAACACTGGCGAAAATACATTTTTCATGATATTATTCGGAGTGGCTCGTTAAGCCTCGGTTTTTAACACTACCGAGTAAAAATTACAAGATTGCACTGAAACAGGAATTTTCGGCCCTTAGTTATTTCTAATAACAAACACATCGATGTTGTCGGCGCACTGGTTCTATCAATTGTTATTCAAAACACTATTTGCAAATTATCACTTTAATTTCAACGTTCCGATCTTACTTTAGATCATTTTCAAGAAATAATTGCCTCTGTAAATTATTAAACGTTATTATATTTTACTGCATGTTTATCTAGAATGAGGAAAACTAATACTTACTTGCTTAGTGAGAAAGAAAAATTTTTAACTTTATAGAATTATTGAAACACGTGTTAATGTCAAGCCGGTACATAGGTAATTTGCGAATAGTGTTTTAAATAACAATTGATCGAACCAGTGCGCCGACAACATTCATGTATTTGTTATTAACAACTCTACGATCAACATAAAGGAATTATTTAATTATATCTAGCTTCGACATGAGTATATCTATAACGTAATCACAAGTAAATTAGAATCATGTATTATTTTGTCACACAGTGTAAACCTAACTTGCACACCTAATTAATTCGAGTTTTTCTTCCGCTTTTTTACCGTTCAAGATAAAGGGGTATTTTACCCCTATCGCGTCTACGCATCTACATCTTTACGTCGTTCACTTAAAAATGTAAGATGCGTATAACTTTCGGTGTAACCTCAAGCGGTCGTACATTAATCTACGTTTATATCAGTGTCCGACTTTCATGTTTCGTTCATGAGAAGACTTCAGATTTCATCAAAGGTCCCTGTAGAGCGCGGCCCTACACTGAAGTTTACATTCACCTCTGCTTCCACAACGAAAGCTCCCAGCTTTACCTTATGAAATGTCGAGATATACGCTGAAGGACCCTGGAATTCGGTTTATGAAACGATAAAAGACTGCGCGTACACGTGGTAGAGAGTTCCAATTGTAAACTCATCGATGGCCACGGAAGCGCATTCTCAGATTCCCCACTTTATATTTCAAAATATATTTTCCTTGATATTTCAGGACGTTCGTACTTTTATTTTAATAATAATGCAGTGTCTACAAATTCTTATATACAGGGTGTCCCAAAACTAGCCTAGGAGCCGAAAATGGGAGGTTCCTTGGGTCATTAGAAGCCAATTCATTAGAAACCAATCAGAGCGCGACCTAGACGCGAGTTGGCACAGTCGGCCAATGGACAGTTGGCGCGCCGAGTCGATTTTACCAACTTGCGTCTAGGTCGCGCTCTGATTGGTCCGTGTTTTTCGTTAATAACTCCTAAACAAAGCCGCGGATAACATTTTTGCAAAGGAAAATGTCGCTTAAAATGACCCAAGGAACCTCCCATTTTCGGCTCCTAGGGTAGTTTTGGGACACCCTGTATACAGATTGTATACACGGCGAGTCATCTAAGTCATAAGTCGAAAATATGGAATAAGGTTAACCCTTCACTGCATGATTTTTTTAATTCTCAACAAATTGACACACTGGTAAAAGATCGCTCACATAACAAGGTAAACATTTATTATTCGATATTCTTTTTGTCCAAAAACTGATGAATTAACATTTATATGTTAGGTTTTTTGGTTATGTGTTTCGCAGTTAAAAAATTAAAGGCAAGAAGTTTCGAGCTTTGCGTACACAAATAACAGAACAGTGTAACTTATTTCGGGAAAACTGTGTCGAATTGACACGAGGGGCGGATGAGGGTTAATTGGGATGAAGAAATTGAAAGAAGGTCGACTTTGTGTTTTATATTTAAGGGAAAAATATTTTAAAAAATTAAAGCAACGTTTTCAGAAAAATAAATATAAATAAACATATTAAGAAAACACATTCTTTGTTTAGTGTGTACCAGATTTGTTAACTGCCTCAGATACGATACGTTAACTGATTCAGATATGAGAAAAACAAGTTTGAAAATCTTTAGAGACAATATTTAATATTTTTGTATGGAATGTTTACGAGATGGCCTTTTCGGAGGTTCCAAAATCGGAATTGTATTTTCCAGTCCTTGATGTCCACCAGCTTGACCGTTAAACAATGAGCAAACGAACCAATGACAGAGTTTCGACCCGCATTTCATGGGACAGCGCCTTCCGCGTTTCTCGTAGCTAACGTTTCGCCGTGCAAATTACGTTTATTTGCCAGAGGGCTATCACCCTTATCAACAAGCTACTGTTAATTACACGCTTAATGATTGCGAATCAGGATTAAACGGCATGTGTCCCACGTCTAGGTAATTTGCTTGTGCCGCATCCAATTCCACTTATTCAATGATTCTTCGAATATTCGTGACGGAACTCCTAGCAAAAGACGCTCAGGTTGAACATTCGTTTCAATTTTTACTTAATCGAAAACAATTATCCGTCTCACTTTAAATCGATTCGGAATTGTTACATACGTTCATTTCTTTAATACTGCAAGAAAATGAAATGGAACTTTATTTCCAATAGCAACACCTTCGAAACGACAATAAACGTTTCGATTATTTACCTGTTTTAATGAAATCTTGTTCGAAGAATTAGTTATTTGCATTATGATTAAGTCAGATTGTTCCTATCAATTTCCATCAAATTTTAATGAATTACAGCAAGTCTTACATCAATTAAATCTATCGAACTTTGTAGTTTTCTGTTTTCGATCGTTATTCATTTATCAATGGTCGAATCATAAATGTATAAACAAACTAAATTCGATATACATATAAATTGAATAAATGTATTGATTTTAGTTTTCTTTTAATTACTTGTTTCATACAGAGTTTACTTTGTTGCCTTTCCGTGGCGCCATATAAAACTAAATAAACTGAAAATTTTTCAAATAACTACAAATATTTCCTACAGAAAAATACGATAACTGGTTCGATCATTTGCTTGAAAATATTCGAGATTAAAAGCCGGGCTGCTGTGTACATTCTATTTTTTTTCAACAGTTTAATACAGCTGCGTTTCTAGCTTCGGAAAGAAATGGCTGGGAAACAGTTGATAAATCTGGAAACACTGGGAACGCGAGCGAAAGAATTCACCCGACGACTAATGCTTTAAGAGATTAAATCCGTTCGGTGGTATAGGTACCGCAGCCTGGTAACCTCCGGTGACGCATTATTCCAATTTACTATCCGCGTTCGGTGATATTTTCCATTTTCCATCGGGAGCACGGGGCTGGCAAGGCACGGTAAAAATGGCGCAGATTTATTCGCGGGCCGTATAGAAACGCGGCCAAGTGAAAAGTCCTTCTGCGGCTTGCAAATGAAGACGGAAGAGGGAATCTCTGTAAGCTCGATCCGATTGTGTATCGAGACCTCGCGAACTCATCGATTCAAATCAATTTCCTCGACGAGCAACAACCACGTTAGTCACCTGTCTAATTTCGAAGAACGTACAGGGAAACCACTGCCGTAACGATACTTTCTCGCTGGAGAATCTTCCTTTAACTCGTTGAAACGGTTACACAATTCGACTTTAAACCGTTTAAAATATAAAAGAAATTCAACTATTTGTTTTATTGCATTGTAGACTGTAACTAGAGAACTTTTTCAAAATTGAGAAATAACTTTGCTTCTTATTTATCCTGCTTCTTGGTCGAGTAAAATATTTTTGTTGGTAGATAAGGAGAATTGGTTAAGGGGTTGAAAGAATCCGTTTATAAACTTTACTTTTTACATTATCCAGCTTCTTTGTGAGGTAGAATATTTTTGTTGTTAAAATAAAAAGAATTGGTCAAGGGGTTGGAAGGATCAACTAAGAGGAACTTCAACCATTTGTTTTATAGACTTTAGAACAAAATAACTTTTGCTTTTCATTTATCCTGCTTCATCGTAAGCTAAAATATTTTTGTGGTTACATAAAATGAATTGGTTAAGGACGTTAATGGGTTGGATGGATCAGTTTACTAGATGCCACGCAAAATAAATGATTTACATTGAAAAGTGAAGACACTCGTTCAGTAGATATGTGTCAGATATGCACTCTGGAAGTTTCATTACATTGTAGAAGTTCTAGTGTTAATAAGGAAGAAGGGCAGTGTAGTAATAAATTGGATGAAACCGAGCAAGACGAGGGAAAAGATTGCACTGTTTGAACAGCAGGATTTTAACCATGCTTAACCATAACGTAGCAGGAAGTAATGCGAAGATATAAAATAATTAAAACCGGAATTTATTGTGATTATACCATGCCGCGTTAATCGAATTAGGGAACTAAATAACAGATAATTAGCTGAAATTGTAGGAAACTTCGTTCCGATGATAAACTAGAGTTTAGAGAAGAAATTATTAGAACTATTAGAAGAATTTATTACAAACTAATGATTAATGAAAAGAGTCGAGAGACAGAAGATTCTTAGATATTTTTCAATAAGAATAAATGAAAAAGTAAAGAAGTGTAGACGTCCAGTGGAGTTGAAAATTGAAAACGGAACAATCTTCTTGATACACCGACTGCGAGTTGTATAGATCGAGTATTGTGACTAAGGTTTGGCCCAGAAACCTGACGCGGCCGAGTCTCGTCGCTTCCGCACCGAAGGTTAATGACGTTCCATCAAATTCCGACGAATTCGCTGGAAGATTCGAATGTCTGAAAAGCGCTCGTTGAAGGTCGTGCAGTATCCTCTGGCACGTGGCATTTGCATAGTTTCATAACGTGGGCGCACAGATGGACATCCGAGAGCGCAAGAATTCCAATTTCGGGCCATCCTATTGTATTCTAATTACCAAACTTCAATCTAACCTTTCAAGATCCGAAACTTACTTGTCTTCAAGGAAGACGATGGATTGTCTGTTCCAAATTTTAGAATGCGAACAAATAATCTGACTTTCTTCAACACTTTTTGAGTTTGTACAAAAAGAAACATGTACATCTTTTTCTTTAATTTATATGCGTTATTATAATTAACCATTTGCTGTACCATTTCTTTTATAGTTACAGTGATTGGAACATCTTCATCCCGAAAAATGTGGTAGAAGGGAAAAGAATATATTTTGTATGGCTATATTTATCTTAATGCTTAAATATTGATTATAAACGAATCAAACTTTATTTCATCTAGAAAGAAACACGTAACATTCATATTTATTAGACTTTATTTGACGAGTCTGACTCGTTAAAAATCGGCAAGGGGTTGAAAGCCCGGGTGTGTCTCTCGTACCTAAATAAAAATAAAGATGTGGGAGCGGCGAGCAAAGAAAGGTTGAAAAAACGTGGTAAGATTATAGTTTACGTTCTCGCATCGAAGCACAGTGTCAAGCAAACTGATATGTACGACGTTCTCGAACAAGCTCATGATTCTGACCTTCACCGTAGGCAAGCTCGTGTAAACATTATGACATTTAGTCTGATTTGACCGGGAGCGCCGCACCTGGTACACTTGGGGATTTCTCGTCTATCTCCGTTTGGAACTAGGAAGGGCGCGGACCACTGCCAGAAATGGCAGAGAGTAGATTGCACCGTCACCTTTCGATTAGGCCACAAGCCTAATGTGACCCTCTAGTTGATTGACTTCCAAATCCATGACTAAGCTTGTTTTCTGAGAGGCTTCCGTCACATCGCACCCTTGTTGCCGAAATGACGAAACTCGCGAAAAACCCAATCTCCGAGTAAAACACTGCAGAGGCACTCCTTCACCAATTAAGAAAATCTCGTTCATCTTCGGACGTTTTAATTGTGTCGCTCTTTCTGCATTATGTGGCAGATACATTTTATTATTAATCGTGTCCTAATTCGGACAGTCTTCTAGGATTAACAGAGTTTTAAATAATACATTTGAATCTGTTTCGTGGAAAATTTGTTTAACAAAATAATTACTAATTCACAGTTTCCTGGTTCTCCTGAAAATCGCCCTTGTTATGTCATTGTTGTTAACTATACATATTTTGTCTTGAATTACATATATATGTGTCTTGAACCATGCATATTTTGTCTTCAACCATGCATATCTTGTCTTCAATCATACATATTACATCTTGGATATCATATAATATATCTGTCTTGAGCCATAAATATTTTGTCTTCAATTATACATACTTTGTCTTGAACCAACCATAGATATTTCATCTTGAATCATATAATAAATTTGTCTTGAACCATGCATATTTTGTCTTCAACCATACATATCTTGTCTTCAATCATACATACTTCATCTTGGATATCATATAATATATTTGTCTTGAACCATACATATTTCATCTTGAATCATATTATATATTTGTCTTGAACCATGCATATTTTGTCTTCAACCATACATATCTTGTCTTCAATCATACATACTTTATCTTGGATATCATATAATATATTTGTCTTGAACCATACATATTTCATCTTGAATCATATTATATATTTGTCTTGAACCATGCATATCTTGTCTTCAATCATACATATTACATCTTGGATATCATATAATATATTTGTCTTGAACCATACATATTTCATCTTGAATCATATTATATATTTGTCTTGAACCATGCATATTTTGTCTTCAACCATACATATCTTGTCTTCAATCATACATATTACATCTTGGATATCATATAATATATCTGTCTTGAGCCATAAATGTTTTGTCTTCAATTATACATACTTTGTCTTGAACCAACCATACATATTTCATCTTGAACCATATAATAAATTTGTCTTGAACCATGCATATTTTGTCTTCAACCATACATATCTTGTCTTGAATCATACATACTTTGTCTTGAACCAACCATACATGTTTCATCTTGGATATCATATAATATTTTGTCTTAAACCATACATATTTTGTCTTGAATCATACTTATTCTGTCTTGAACCATACATATTCTGTCTTGAACAATATATATTTCATCTTGAATCATTAATATACATATTTGTCTTGAACCATCCTTTGATCTATCTCGAGCATATTATTGACCCGTATCCCTGGGCCTTGAGAAATGCATAGAGGCGGAAAACCGGTAATTCAGCTCTAACGATTTTTCTGATGTTCATGAGTACACTTCGTAGCGTCACACAGCTATCAACATACCTGCGAGTCGTTAGCAGGTATTAATTAAACGTTCGAGACTCGCTTAATGAGTACAACCGACTTCAGTGGCATGACTCGTTAGCTGCTTTTGTGATAAACCCTTGCAAACATCGAGATTCTACAGTACAGGACTCTGCAGGAAAGATAATTTGCATTTGAAACGTAACGCGATGGCGTTCCTCGTGATTGTTTATAAATACAATAATGCATAATTAGATATTCGGGTACTTGAATGGTTCAGATTCATGGAAAGTGTTAGCCAGCTACTTATTTTCTATAATTATAAGTAGACAGCGGATCTTTGTGCAAAGAAATTTGTTTCCTTTCTTAATATGTTTAATAAGTTGAAATTAATATAACAGTATTTTCAAATTCTTCCAGTTTTTACTGTTTTAAATCACACCTATTCATTTTTGTTATAAATGCATAAATGAAAATGGTTACTTCATTTAGAATCTATTGTAAATAATGCTAGACATAATGTTAAAAGAGATATCGTTAAGAGTTTAACAGTTCAGACATAAATCGCAACAGCGAGAAATTATCTCTACATTTAAATCTACTTAATCTCGAATCTGCGCCTAGTTAATTCATCCCGCGATGGCGAATCCTACTTTTAAGGAAATTGCAGAAGTTTCACCTCTGCATCTGCTTCACTCGGGTTCTTCGCTCCGGCCGAGCTTTATCAAGTTCATAGTCACCAAAGAGAATTTGCAGAAAAGAAAGTCATTCCTCAAAGTTCCTCGACTACCCAGTCGCTTGTACATATAATCTATTTACAATCTCCATCGAAAACGAAATGAATTTTATTGAAGACAATGTTTGTAGCTCATACTAACGAAACCTGAAACATTTTCAAACATTGCACAATCAAAGATTGAAAAAATATGCGTTCAGACGCGTTCACCATGGCCGAGATATTCAACGTCCGATTAAAAATGGTTCTTTTTACTTGAACTGCTTTTGGGGTGCGGAGGAATCATAACCGAACATGTTTAAAAATTCTGTTTAACAATTACGTTCATACCTATCGAAACCAACTAGCTTCCTGTATAAAATTAAGACTCATCGATTATTTTCCTACTTTTTTTAACAGAGAGATTCAACGTCAAGTCAAAAATTGTCTTTGTGACTTTCACTGATCCTAGAAAGCAAAGGTAAAATTAGTTTTACGTCTGAAAGAGTGAACATTATTTTCGTTTCGAATAGATTAACAATGAAAAGGAATTTAAATTGAATAATATGCGTTCAGACGCTTTCAACATTGCCGAGGTATTCTACGTCCGATTAAAAATGGTCCTTTTCACTTGAACTGGCTTTGAGGTGCGGAGAAATCATAACAGAGCATGTTTAAAAATTCTGTTCAACAATTACGTTCATACCTATCGATACCAACTAGCTTCCTGTATAAAATCAGAGTTAATCTATTATTTTCCTACTTCTTTTAACCGAGAAATTCAACGTCAAATTACAAAATTGTCTTTCTGACTTTCACTGATTCTAGACAGCAAAAGTAAAATTAGTTTTACGCCTGAAAGAGAGAACATTATTTGCCGTTTCGAATAGATTAACAATGAAAAGGAATTTTCATTGAAGTTCAGTGGCTTTGAATTCCTCCGCGAGCAGCGTGAATTGCGAGCAGCGAGCACGGTCGACCATCGTACAAAAGCGGCACGAACAAAAACAATTTGACGCACATACGTTCTTACTTCCGGGATGAACCCTTTATGCAGCGGTAACGTAGTTTGACCAGAAATTTTACGGTCGGCACGATCGAAGACAGACTGCGCGCGTTTGGATGGCCGAGAACAATGAATTTTCATCGGGATTCAAGCCTGGCCCCACACGCGCCATCCATCACGATTCAGGACGCCGACAACGCGTTGTCTCACGGGGATTTCCGGCTGAAATCTTCCGGGGAAACCTCGGCGGTTCTTGTACTACACACGACACACACGGACATATTGCGTTCGCGGGATTCAATTCGCCGCAACGATTCCGAGAACAATGCCGGCGGCGCCCGGCTGGAATCGCTAACCGATATCTTCCCTTGTCGCTAACCCGTCACTAGCCCCCGGGTCAACGGGTGCTTTCATCAACCAAGAAGATTTTCGGCCAGGAACGTTCCTTTGATTCGCGAAGTCTGGAATATTTTTACGAACAAACAGAGACTGTCTCATAAATCTTCTAAGTCTTAATCCAATATCATTTAATTCGCACGGGAACAGGTGAACGTATCTTCTCGTTGTGTCTGAGCGAGAAAACTAGTAAAGCTAATAATTTATTATAAACACTAAAACTTATCGGCTTACTAACTGAAAGTGGAAGCCCTAGGCGTTAATTTAGCTGAAGGAAGCACAAGCAGATTGAAATTTCGAAAAACTGTATTAACCTTTTAAACCCAGAGTTATTTAACTCGAAAATTAAACATTTTTTCCGACCGAGAATAGTTCCATTCCCTATGATTATTTAAATTTAATGGATATGAAATTCGTACAATACCTAAAAGTTTAGAAATTGACTAAACATCAACATATTTAATAATGTAAACGATATTTCGAATAATAGTACGGGTAAGGGTTAATTATACAGTGAATTTGAAGAAACTTGTGCTTTAAATATTTATAACTGCGTCTGATATCAAGTATACGGCTAACAAGGAACTCAATAAATTAGTTATCTGATACACTAGCCGTAAAGTTTTACCTTCAACGTATAAAGTTTTTGTGGGCCGTTACTTTCGAGTAGATACTGTTAGTATATCAAAGAACTTATGGTTCATAAACAATGGACCACGTAAGGATGCACGTGATCCCAAAAAGTATCTCCGCAAGATCTGATCTGTCCACGATCACAAGAATTACATCCTGGATCATCATCTAGTATCGCGCTTTTCTGCTACACTGTTGTTAGACAATGTAAATCAACAATATATGTGCGACGGTAGTCTCTTTACGGCATATTTCATGCGTATCCTTCAGTATACTCTGTTAGGATCTTTATGCGAGGAATTTCAAGTGACGTTACTGCGGTGCGCATAAAGATTGCGTCACTTGAGCACTTTTTACGCGAACTCTAACAATGTAAGATATCGGGCTGATGCACGAGACGCGATCCTTCTGTGTGCTTGAATAATTAACGAATCTTATGGATGCGGATACTGTTTATGCGACAGATAAAACAACGTTTTAATACAGAGTGTCTCAGAAATGTTGTGCTTCCTGGCAAAGAGGTGATTCGAAGGAAAGACTTACTTCATATGTCCCCGGGAATTTCCCCTTTCAAGGAACTACAATATTTTTGGACACTCTTTATATTATAGTAATGCGTTTACAAAAATATCACTTGACCCAAATACGAGTTTCATTGTGAACCAAAAATGGCGGTAGGAGCGTGTCAAATAAGGTCGAGACAAGTTATCCTATTTTCGAATTCCCTTCGAACCGAAAATCAGTGTGTTTGTTACGAAACAAACTCCGAGGCAGCAAGGTTACGTTCACTTTACACTGTTATAGTCCTGCAACTCGATTCCGCAGAGACTCGGTACCGAAAACGCGAACTGCATTCGTTTAATACTAAACCAACCGAACAGTAAAAGCGACGCTCCTGTGCTGCTTTATAAGAAAAACGAGATTGAATTTATTGCGATTCTGCACAGTTTGTATTATTGTAGGTACTTGACTAACGAAGTATATTTAATCATTTCCCATGGAAAATTTCGCACAACTTCAATTATTATAAAATAAACTACTCTCCACCAGAGTTGGGCAATAATCGATTAAAATTTGAATCATGATTGATTGATTAATGTGTACGATTAAAAAAAGAAATCGTCGAAAAATCGGCGTTTGATTCAATCGATTGATGAAGTTAATCGTTAATCGTTGATTAAACGAAGAAATCATCGAAAAATTGGAGACTGATTTAATCAATTGTTGAAGTTAATCACCATACGGTCTATCCATAAATTGTAATATGAAGGAGGGAATTTATCAGTATTCATACAGTTTTGATTCCGTATTCCATTTCGAAATTTCAGCAATTAATCATTAATCAATTATCCGATTGACAATTAATAATAGTTAATCGTTAACCGCAATTAACGACTAAACTAGGAAATTAATTGTTAATTGCGATTAACGATTGAAGTAGAAATTTAGTCGTCAATCGGTGATTAATTTTCTGCCCAACTCTGCTCTCCACAGAAGATTGAACGAACACTGAATTATAACCGCAAAAATTGTCTACCTTTGAACTCCTATGATTCTCGTGTAAAAAAGTCTTGCTCGTATTATCACACAGAAATATTCCACTCGTTTTATTACTCAAAAACATTCTACTCATTTTAAACGGTGAATTCTCAACTTTCACGTTCTTGAAAGTAGAAAAGTTATTAAAATTGTTCAAATTTGACATTTCACAGAGAGTTTACATAATTGTTTTCCACGCGAGACTTCTTATGACATGAACACAGTACATTGTGATTTGTGATTTAACTAGTAGGTTTAGTGTTAATGAAGCGTATGGGTCGAACGAAGCGTATAACGAATTCCTGCGGCACTTTTAGTCTTTCTGCTCCAGCCTGGAGATAAAGCGAGATGACGTCAACCGTGATCGATCGATCGCTGCGTATCTGATCTGGCCGTTTCGAGAGCTAGATCACCGTATGTGCTATCCCGTGACCCTGCGCCCTACGCAACGGGCTCCTCCCGATTCCGTTGCTGCGTTCCCAATTTAATTTGCCCAAGCTTCCGGGATTACACGCTGCAAGATTAGTGGCTTACGCATCGATCATCCGAGCCTAGCCGGTGCATGCCTGCCACCAGACGAAAGTAAACGAGCCGCGGGGCCTGTTCATGCAAATTCGTGACACCTTTTGTCTCCTCCTACTCAGAAAAATACAGTATTCTCTCGCAGCAATCAATTCTCCTTTGACGACTATGCCTGGAATTTAATCCGACGTGATTAAACGCGTCCCTTCATTCGTCAAAAAGATAGTGCAATAATGTCTTGATACATGGAAAAGAGATACATTTGCCAATAATATACCAAAAGACATGAATTTGGTGAATAATTCTTCGGAGAAGCATCTTTACAATCTTAATAATTGCAAATTGAAAATATTTGAACCGTAAACCTAGTGTTAAAATAGCTCCGACAAAGGATTAACGTTATTTTTAATAAGCTGCAAAAACATGTTCTTGAATTCGTTTCTCCTGCTGTTGTGAAATTTTACCTACTCGTTTTTAGCACGAATACGTAAAACCCCGACAGTGTTTTGTCCGTGTCTTTACAATCACGTTTCCTTGCTCATGATTTTACAAACAAATCTGTTTGTCAGTGATAATCTAGACTCGTTAAACCTCGCTTGTTACTCTCTACAAGCACGTCGTTAGTTAGAAGCGTCGCGGGCATCGAGAATACTGTATTCCTATTCCGTTCGTTTGTGTTTCTTTTCCGAGACTTCGAGGATTGTCACGAGTTTGGCAAAGACATTTAACATCATTACGCTGTGAAATCGCATATCTTGTAGTGAAACGATTGAATCTGTAACATGATGACCGAGTCTGAAAGTGTTTCATGAAACGTTTGTTGTAGATACGATCGAATCGTCATGGCGATGCACAGGCAAATATCAGAGCGGTAAGGTACCCCTTAATATCAATCTACATTGTTTTGTTAGTCGAGCGTTACTTATTAGATCACGTAGTTTATCTTGATATGGTTGGCCCGTTGTTGTGGGTGTTTAAAAAAGTGATTCCATTCAAAGAAATAAAATTGACCTTGATATCTTTAAAACGATTACGAAACACAAGAAATTTTGGTATCGTGCGAGCCCAATTTTACCATTGAACTTTATCCTCAAGAAATTTAATGTATCTTTGAAAACAACAAAGATATTCACGGTTTAAATGTTAGGTGACTCACCTTGTATATACTAATAAATAAATATTTCCTTATGTCGATCGTAGAGTTGTTAATAACAAATACATTAATGTTATCGGCGCACTGGTTCGATCAACTGTTATTTAAAAACACTTTTGCAAATTACCACATTCATTTCAACGTTTCGATCTTACTTTAGACTTACTTTAGATTCTCAAGGAATAATTAATTCTTGTCTTGAGGTTATTTCTTGAAAATAATCTAAAGTAAGATCGAAACGTTGAAATTAATGTTATAATTTGCAAAACTGTTTTTAACCTTCATACGCTTCTCAAAAATAGCTGCATAAAAGAGAGTAGGATAACAATTCACCGATTTTTATTTTACACGTTAGATCAACACATTATGTTTTATTTTCAGCGTCACATTTTAAAGAAATACATCTCACGACGTAGACATAAAAGAATGAATAATTTTACAGTATTAACATATATTTGATACTACTACTACTTAAGCAATTTTGCAAATTAACACAAAAATTTTCAACGTTCCGTCCACTGTTTAGACCATTTTCAAGAAAAAAGATTTTTCGTATAATTGCGTCTGTAAAAATTATTGAATTAGTATAAATTATGTTCAACCTGATACAAAAAAATTCAGAATGCTTTAATTACAAAAGACCACATACTTGCTAAATGAATTAACTATTTTGAAACTTTTAAAACTTTAAGACACATGTTGATCCCATGCTTGTAATGTACAGAATAATGAAACAAACGTTAGAGTTTGAAGAACACAATTTCACAGTATGTGCTAATATTGAACGGATGAATTTTCACCCTGAGGAACGTAGGGTAAAATAACAATTGATCGAACCAGTGCGCCGATAACATTAATGTATTTGTTATATACATAATAAATAGTACAAAATTCAAGCCTTTACCCAGTTTTCATCCCGTATCCGAGCTTCTTTCATTTCCAGCACAATAAATTGCAAAATTACAATCGGGCCACACGTGTCACCAATCTCTCCGCGCAATCGGAGTGTCAGATCCACGTGACGCTGCCACTGGCGAACGTGCTAAGATTCAGTTCAAGGTCTGCCTAACGACGTTCACTCCAACGATCCTCGTTGTCGCACAAATCACACGAACGTCTCAGTTGCATCCGAGCGATATTATCAATTTGAATAGCCTCGGCGAGAGAGCTTTTCCCCTCGAGATAAATTCACCGAAAAGAAACGTGGAAAAAAATCCTGCGGTGGAGGACCACAATTTTCGCGGCCGGTGATAAATCTCGTTCGCATAAAGGGACTGCGGTCTCCGAGGAGCTGGATGGCTCGGATTTAAACACCCGCCAGATTACAATCTCCCATAAAATTAGGGCGTAGAAAAGGCTCGGAACGGCGATAAAAATAATCAGGGGAACAGACGCTAATTCCCAACGCGCGCGAGAGAGAGAGAGGGAGAGAGAGAGAGAGAAGAGGTTGATCCAAGAGGTGCAGGGCTGGATGGAGTCGCCGAGATCGTAAAGCCAGTGGGTTTTCTCTGTCTTGCCAATTCCCTGGGAAAGGGAGTCCGTGTCTTAAACCACCGCGGGCATTTTCACTCCTCTCAATTATCCCGAATGTCATCTGCATCCCCAAGGGCGGCCCGGGAAACTAATCTGCATTTCGGTTCGTTTGCTTGCCGACAATTTTCTCGGCCGCCTAGCTTCTTCTCTCGTTCTGGACCGTCTTGCCGTGACGCGAGGCGTCGCAACGCTCATTTTCGCTGGTGTCTGTTTACACCTCCGCTTACGAGGTGTCTCTGAAAAGTGGCGCGGCACTACTCGGTTAAATTTACATCGGGAGCCATACTTTTCCAAAAGCTGAGCACGACAAAATGAGAAAATTAGCATTACGGGTATTAACGGTATTACCTTTATAATTGTAGCGCCAATGGACAGCCGAGATGCTTCCGATTAAAACAAGCCCAAACACGATGTAAATCGGATTACTTTTATCGATTATTGTCCGGTACAAGACTAATCGGGTCGGAAATCGGATGGGCTCAAAGTAGTCCGATTTACCTCGTGTTTGGACTCGTTTTTATCGGAAGAATCTCGGCTATCCGTTGGTGCAGCAAGTATCAAGGTAAGACAATCGCGTCGTTTAAAGTATTGACGAATGTTATGAACACTTCTAAGTTATTAAAAAACGAAAGAACTTGTTTAACGTACTCGTAGAATGGTCGTAGATACAGAGCTGACGCAGCTGGGAATATTCGCGATCGCAATTATTATTTCTCATTTCTTTTTGAAGCAGTTGTATGCTTTTGTCACATTCAGATATGAAGTTATTATTACTGCAACAACATCGAGGAATAATCTCCTCAATATTTACATAACATCCTTCTGCATTATAAACGCAATGCCGCGTGGGTCACCATTAAGCGGGTTGTAAAAACAGCGAATAATCGATTCGAGAAGCTGCAGGGAAACTTAATGAAAAAATTGCAGCAGCGTAAAGCTAGTCAGCTTCTACAGTAAATACTTAAAAATTTACCTGTTTCTGCATGCTTCTGCCAAGTGCGATATTTGCGACTTTATTTCACTAGAATTATAGGCTTTTTATACTTATGCTTGGCACACGAATTCTGATATGTTTGAAGCAATATCTTGAATTTTGAGAAGCAGTTTTATCGAAAACTTGTAGAGTTGTATAGCTATTATGAGCGCCACGATCGAAATTGGTTTTGTCTGAAGCTCTCGCAGCGGCTGTTTCCTTCATGCAAAGTTGCTAACTCAAAAGTTATGTTCACCTTCTGAGTATGGTTACGGTCCATACCAGACTAGTCCCCCCAAAAATTACATACGTTAACGAAATTGTGCCACTTTGAACAAGAACGATTTATTTTTACAGACAAACTTTGTCTGTTCCATCCTGAATAGAATTATGTATTTCTGCGACGTAAGTACAGAAGGTTCGAACGATAGTCAGTCGTATGCGAAACACGTACATCAAATTGCAGAATTCGCTCGGTAGTTTCCGCGAAATCGCAGTGCTCGCCTGAAGAAATGTCGCCTTGAAAAACGCGGTAAAAGTTTTTCAGGCCATCAAGCGACACCGGCGACACAAACTTCTAAAACCTTCGCTCCGCGTAAACGAAATTTTTGCAAATTTCGCTGGTCCATCTGAAACTCTGGAGAAACGCAAAAACGATAATAGAAAATATTTATTCCATCCAGCTCGTCTTAAACAGCATTGATTAATCATTAATCAAATAAATCGTTTGGTTCCCGCGAAACAATAAAGGTCGCATAAAATGTCAAGAACATGTCGTCGTAATTTCTCCAAGAAATTCGAACCGAGGAGAAGTTCGTTTTTCAAGTAAAAAGTAATTGGAACGAGAGAAAGAAGATTGCTTTGGTGAGTGGAGAATTGTGTATAGCCATTTTCCCGAGGCCCTTTGAAAAATAGAACATTGCAGCAAGCTGATAGCTATTTTCAAAAGAAAATTACGAAAACATACTTCGATTGAAACACCTTGGAAACCACATTCGCCATTTCTCTTTAACCCTCCGCTGCATACTATATCTGATACAGTTAACAAATTTGGTATATAGTAAACTAAGATTGTGTGTTCCTTGCTATGTTATTAACAAGTTGTCGATCGAGATCATGGAAACAGTTACAATGGATAATTGATCGAACCAGTGCGCTGAAAACACGAATATATGTTATTAACACTTTACCGACCGGAAGCCTATTAATAGGATTTTCAATAATTCTGCTGTACCAAAAAAAAGCATAGAAATTTCCTTTGACATTGCAATCTTAAATGAAACTATTAGACGACGTTGTTGAGGGTGATTTAGTTAGTTCATACTAAATGCTAAATAAAAAATTTAGCCATGTACCATACATTTTTCAAAAATATGCAATAATCACCGGTCGGTAATGTGTTAACAAGTTGTCGATCGAGATCATGGAAACAGTTACTATGATTATTTATGTTCATTCTTCTGAAAATGTTTTAATTTTCTGAAAATATTTTTCCCTCAAATAAAACAGAAAAACTTCTTTCAATTTTCTCATCCCAATTAAACAAAATCATGCAGCGAAGGGTTGATCTGTCTTCCCTTATCTATTCCAAGCTGGCATTGACGCTTTGTCGAGCAGTGTCACTTATGCGTGACTTCCTCGAGTCAGTGTTTATCGAGCGGAGTCACGCGAACGTGATTTTGTCATTTTCGGTGGTATCACGACGAGTGAAACTATACGTTTACGACGGCCGACGTTCGCTAGAAAATAAACAATAAAACTGAACAAATCTTGTGTGTTTACGATGGTTCTCCCGAGCAACAAGTTAACCGTATCTTCCAGAGAAACGCACGACCGTCGAAATGATAAGGTGATAGCGTGATCCGAGAGAGAGAGAGAGAGAGAGAGCACGGTTTCACGTGTGTAAAACAGGCCATACGCCAGCTCTCGTGTAACCGGTTACACAATAGAATCCATTACAGGAACAACAGAATATGTAAAGGTACAAATTCGTCAATTATCCAGGGATTCCCTCTCGCTAATTGACAACCAGTCAGGAAAGTGACCTTGCAATCAAAGCTCGTCAGAGTTTCAATGAGCTAATCTGTTTATCCTCGCGAAAGCGCCGTAGAGCCTGCGCCTGCTGCCTGTTCGTGCAGATCGCGATTCGGCCAATTAGGTTTTCAGGGCAACGAACCGACCTCAAACTAGCCGAAAAGTCGACCCGGTCGAATCGTTCTCCTTTGAAACACACGAAACCACCGGCAAGTTCTGATTCAAGTGCAAGGAATTCGTTTGAATATTCATCGTTCGCACCACCTGAATGCCGGGTTAACGAATGCCGCACGTGTCGCGTATCGAATCGATCGAATTGTTTATCGACCGGTGCACCAATTAGAAAATATTCCTCGCATATTTTCACCGTTCATTTTAAATACTTCTCCACGGAATAATCCGTTCTAATGGCTCGTATATTTCGTTATTGTACTATTCTCGTGCGTTAATATTTCAGAATTTGTTTATAACACCCCTACAAGAATACTGAAGACAGGAACAACAAGATTCTAATTAAATTTCGTTGAATACTGAAGTAGTTATTGCAATTAAAATCAGGAAATTTGAATATATTGAAGTTTATAATGTTCCTCGAACAGATATTCCGTAACTGTGTTAACACTTAGCATTCGAAAAATTGCTGTACTATTATTTAAATAATTGTTTACACTATCAGATATGTCTGTATGTAACCAATTACTACACATTTAAATATTGTATGAGGTATTATATCAATTTCATATTTATCAAATTTAAAAAAATCATAGAGAATGGAAATATTGTAGGTCAGAGGAAACGTTTAATTTTCGAGTTAAAATAGCTCCGAGTGCAAAGGGTTAACAATCATCGTTTAAATCATCCAGGTCTGGTTAGAAGCATAATTTTTTGAGTTGTAACGATGCACTTCTAGGGGTGCTATAAATTTTCAGACAATTTTATGCACATTTTATTATGTATTTAACAGCGCGGTAAATCAATGTACCCGAAACAAAAAAAATAAACTTTGCAGTTGTTACTCGAGCGGGGAATGCGCGAGCTTTTGTTTATGCGCGTCGTTGCAGTTATCATTATGCAAATACGCTGCGGTCCGTTACACGCATCGAGACATTACCGTGGTCCTATCAACGCGTGTAGTTTCGTGTTTACTCCGATAACTGTTTATCAGTAGCTAGCCGCACCGGTAACCGCCAGAGAGTTGTTTCTCCGGAAGGATTCAGGAACTCTGCTAGCATTGTATCGCGACCACAGATTACGAAACGCAATCGTTACTTACCTCGTGGTCTGTAATCTTACTGCTACAGAAATTAGAATGTTTCTTACGTTCGTAAATCCCGTTGGAAATACGAATCTCCTCTGTGAATCACTTTCGAAAATGTTCTTTGCATTTTTACAATTAAAAAAGATATTTAATATTCGGGGATCACAACGTGGAGACTAACTTGTAGATTTTTCAAATAAGTCGATGTTCGATAAGAAAGTCAAAGTGACTGGCACGAGAGCTCTGCTCAATGACCACAGAAAACGAATGTTGTTTTCCATTTAGGATAAGCTTGGCAATATCAGCCACCACAACCGAATCAATAAATCAATATTCCAAGCACTCGAGTAGCTCTTACGGTTCCATCTTCCAGCAGTTCCTCTTTTTTTGTTTGTTACGGGTGTGGGGGAAAATACATTATGTACACCCCAGAAGGGGTAGTGTGGGACTCTCTTGTAGACTCGAGATGGTCAGGGAGGCTGACCCACTAAAAACCTGAACCACGCTCAGGACGGCTAATAAGACGCCCCTCTACTAATCTGTCCCAATTTTCACTGAGGTCCCGTTATCCACATTTCTCGTGCACCTCATAAAATTGGGTCACACCCACACCTGTTCTTTAGCAAGTCCAACAGTTCCTCTGAACCCACACAAGAAAGCAATGCAGTTCCTCATCTTCTATCTTCTATAGAAATAAATATTAAATGCGGTTCGTTGGTAAGCGCATCACTTGAAACGGCTAACTCGATAATTGTCCATTATTGAACTTTGTGTCCATTACATCTTTTCTTCAGTAGATCATAAGCTACAACATATAAAAAATCCAACTGATTTAACCGGGATAGATTTTCCATTTGATTAGTGCGGGGTCCTTTATTGAAATTGAAACAGGACAACGCATGTTGGGTCAGCTAGTTTACTATAAAACGTACATTAACCTTCCGGTAATAGCGCAGTCAGATAGTCATACCTAGATCTTGGCGACTTCAGATCACGATAATTACCAAACCAATAATTAAAAACTAAACCTGCCCTTCTCCAAAGTAGTAATAAGTACGATTATAAAAATCGAGTTACCCTGACCGACAACCATTCCACCTTTGTTCTTTCTGTTACAGTGCAGCAGCCACGCGGTGCGCTGTTTCGCAGGCAGGACTCGCAAGAGCAACGAGTCGCAGTGCCCGATGCTGCAGAAGCTGGAGAAGCCGATCCTGTCGTCGACGACGACGATCGCGCCACCTCTGACCAAGTCGACGATCGTGAGGAACCACTTGAACAGCGCCTGTAGCGCGACACACTCGCCTCACCACAAGAAACTGAGGTTCCACCTGGCGAAGGAACGTAAAGCGAGCACCACGTTGGGCATCATAATGAGCGCGTTCATCGTCTGTTGGCTGCCGTTTTTCGTCCTAGCCCTGGTCAGACCGTTCCTAAGCGATCCGGACGCAATCCCAGCGTTCCTGTCGAGCCTGTTCCTCTGGCTCGGCTACTGCAACAGCTTGCTGAACCCCATCATCTACGCGACGCTCAACAGAGACTTCCGGAAGCCGTTCCGCGAGATCCTCTACTTCCGTTGCAGCAACCTGAACCATATGATGCGCGAGGAGTTCTACCAGAGCCAGTACGGCGATCCCGTCAACAACTACGAGATCAAGGCCGGCGAGATGGACGTCGGGGAATGTCTCGATCACCACGGCGTCGAAGCGATCGACGTCGCCGCGAACGTACCGAACGAGAGTTTCCTGTGATCCGGGATGGAGGACGTCCGTTTCGATCGTCAGAAACCCAGCCACCATTAGAGGACGCGAAACTTCCGACCGCTGCGACACACCTGCTGATCATCCGAACACACACACACACACACACACCTGTCGCCCCTCGTCGGTCAATTAATCGTTCAACAGCCACGGGATTAATCGCCCGAAGATCAACGGCACCTGTCTTCGATCTGTCGGGTTGCTGCGTCCCGACGGTGTCCTCCTTTCTCTTCTTCTGTGTTCGGTGACCAGTTTCTTGTCGAGGTGTGGTTTAGAGGATTCATGAACGTTCCCACCTTTATACGAGGTTGCCACGCGAATCCCGACAGCGATAAGCTGGCTCAGGACGTCGAGAAGTCTTCCCTGCTCTGTGGTAAGGACAGAGCCTGGTTACTATCTCAGTGCATCCAGATAAAGGCGGGAAGATTTCGAGTCTACGACGAGCTGGACCTCTAGCACGCCACTGTGCAAAAGCGTGGAACAAGATGCTAGACTACCAAAGAGATCCCCTCGGGTCTTTGACGTGGCTCGGTGATTCCCCGGTTAGGGGCAGCGAGATCACATATAGGAAACCTTTGATGCTTGATAACTAAGTACGTCTTTCGCTTAATGTATCCAGCCCTAGAAACGACCGAGTCCCGCGCCCCGTGAATACCTGCATTTACAGTGATGGCCGAAAGGAAGCTCGAAAGAGCACGGTAACGTGATTATGATTTTAGAAGCAGGTACATATATTAGGTAGGGGTTATTCGTTTGTTGAGAGGACGCAAGAACATTCGAACCACTCGCGCTGATCGTCGGTTTCGATGAATTTCGTTTTCAGCTGCTGGAGACACTTTACCTAACGGAAACTTGGTAATAAGCTTCCATGTAACCGAGCTAGCTTGAAAGGGAGCTTAGGTTCTGTTTGAGTAATGCATTTGGAAAATTGTTACTGCCAGGGATCGAAAAAGTTATGGAACTTTTTATTAGAATCTATGTTTCAAGTGGGGACCGTACAACCTTTAAAAAATCCTCCTCACGTTGTAAGTTCGATCGGGACAGATAAAGAAATGGTGTCGATCTACTGATCGTCGTTACAAGCGCGTGAAATCAGTCGTTTATAATAATATTTAATAATCATTACGATTAAATGGCTATTGTAATAATGTTTTCAATGTGAAAATTTCTTGAGGCAGTGAACGTGTCTGATCCGTCACGTTCCGGGGTGAAACACTATTCAGGTTAACTCTTATGCGCTCAGTAGCTTTTTATTTGCACTATTTAACTGGATAAAGCAACCGTTCTGAAATAACTTGTTGTATTCTTATGCAATATAGAGAAACTGAAACGAGAGTGCAGCGAGTGGCAAAATTCAAAGAAGAACATGCGAATAAATATCGATAACATAATCATTAAGAGTAACGTTGCCCGATGTGAATTGTTTCATTCAATTTATTTGTTGTTTATACGTGATAGTAATCTGTGCACACGAACGGATCGATTTCAAGCTTCAGTTTGGCCAACACTGTATAATATTGTACAAAAGTTACAGAAGTAATGTGTGTAGTGTTGCGTCGAACATTTCGAACGGTATGTAATTAGTAAGCAGGAGATTTCTCGAATCTAGAAACTTACTTGATCTAAATGTATGTACAAAGCGTGTCTACCAGCGTACACGAATCTCACAAAGCAAAAATACGGAAAGTGCGTGCGTTTCGTGCGATTGCTCCAGAATAAAACAAGCAAATCGATGTAACTATTCGAAATCGCAATTGGGAATAACCAAAAACAAACAAGATCGATCAAAAAAGGCAGTTTCATTTGTTCCGTTGAGAACAATTAAATTGACAGTGAAAAATTCCTAAGATCAATATTCAAGATTATGGTTAAGATTTAATTTGTCGCATTTATCAATTTAAAAATTTGTTAAAGACATTCGCAAAACCAGATCCCATAAAAATTGTACGTTATTAAACAACATACTGACCGATACCACTAATTTTTAGTGTGCCGATGTTATTATTAAACAATGTATCCTCTGGTAACATTAATTGTGTGTGTATTTACATTTACTTACTTGGAGTATTGGCAACGATATTATTATTATAGTTGATTTGTGGCATGAAATTTCCGTTGATGTGTTAGTAAATGACGACAATTGCTTCCTGCTCTGATAAACAAATGTTGGCTGTATCCGTTCTAAATTGTTGTTTGAAAACTAATAGAAATTCTATTAATTAATCCTTTTAAGAAAAAGTTTGAAAAAAGAGTATGTTTGAACTTTGAAGAAGTTTGTATTATTATGTTAAACAAATTAACGACTGGCGACACTAGATGTTCGTGTAATTATTCAGTGACGACACCGTTACAATAAAATGGATCAGTTCTCCCGTGCATTTTGTTAAAGTAACAAAATGGTTTTGGAAGTGATTGACTGGATTTTTAGTAGATTTGATTTCCTGCGAAATAAATACTGAATTCTGTCACGCAATTCCAATCCGAGAACGGCATCCGATGGAAGAAAATCTAGACCCTGGGAGAGGATGTCGGGCAAATAACAAATACCATTGGGAAACGTCGATTGAAGATCGAGTAGTCGGTTGGAAAATTACTCGTGACGCGCGAGGATAGTAAAACCGTCGAGATGGTTTCTTGCACCTCTGGAGTGCGATTACGGAAAATGTACTTCCCATTTGAATCGTTAACTGTCTTCACAATTAGTACCGTGGAAAAGCGAGCGCGAGAATCGAGCACTCCCCAGAACATTACTGTGTAGAACTGTACCTACAGATCTGTGCAAGCTCTACACGTAAAATGAAAATTATGCGATGAAAATTTGTGTCATGGAACATTAAGACAATTAAATGCCACTAGAAGATCAGATTTCATTATTGAATTAACATCTTGTTCGAGTGATAGTGTGAATATACTTAGTTCTTCAAATATTTATTGAAGACAGACAGTAAAAAAAGTTACAAATTTAAGAAAGAATTACATTTCTGTTTGCATAAAAATTTGTAAGAAATTGTAAACAAAATTTGGCACCAGTGTGATTCCTTTTAACAGAAGATATCTTGACTGAAATAATAAGCAAGTGTGTGGTATAAATGTTCTGGATAATTATTATTTTTGTATATGCACTATATTATATCGGCGCTACAGGTTCGATCACAAATACAAAAATTAGTTTTGAACCATTATCAAGAAAAGTCCGCGTCTGTGAAAATTAAAGTAATAAAATTTGTTATTCGTTAAACTGACTATTTAATAGTTGTGAAATGGAGAATGTTATTTTTGTAGCCTGGGAAGTGCAGGGGGTAGTAAGTCGAAAAGAAAGAATTGAAACGGATCAGAAAATCGCGAAAGATATTTAGGATAGAGGGTAACAAGACGTCGAAGAATTTCAGGAAATGTGTCCTCAAACCGGAGAACACAATCGATCGGAACCTCGAGGAATTGAATTCTCGGCATTGCCAGCGAGACGACAGGGGATGTATGGGCAAAGTTCGAATTTTTCGTGGCGTCGAAATGAAAAATTTATGTCGCACCATACGTGTCCACGGGAGCCGTCCTTTCGAGACAAACAACCGAGCGTACCGAGAAAACATGTCAGATCTAACGAAAATTACGATTCGAAGCGACAACGAGCGATAATAAAAACGTATCAGACGATTACGAAAATTGTTGAAAGTCTTGTAAGGTTGACTCGGATCGCGAAACACGTTCAACTGTGTCATTGTCGTAATAAAACTGCCCCGCACGGTTTACATTTCGACAACAATCGCGATGACCTTGCGCAAAAGTTTTTCCAAGCACGTCATTTTATAGCATCGAGTTTAAACTCCACTTTGAAAGTAATAACGATCGTTGCGCATTGATAAGGTAAAGCAGAAGTTTCCCGAAAATGCATTCGAACGCAGCCACGTCGAATCTAGCATCTGGTACGAAACCATTATCGATAACAACGATCAGTTGAAATTTCGCTTTACGATCGGGATTGCGCCGTTGAAATTCGTCCGAACGACCAGTTAAAAAAAAAAAGATAGAAAAACGCAGTGTGTGACCTTTTTTTAACATTCAACTCATTACTGATACTCTTTATTGCACGATCATAGTGCCGTTTTTTTTCTAGTTCGCGATCGCATGTTCAATATCATTTCTCCGACACGCAATCTTGCGATATTGTCTTTCAATTGAAATTCTTCCGTGAAAGGAAATGACTCCCCCTCTTGCGAACCTTCTATTAAAGAAGTAAAATAACCGGCTCGAGGATGAGGGAAATCAATTAACCAGATAATGATAGTACTGGCCCGCCCTCGACATCCAACTAGCGAAAACAATTTTCTATCGAACTCTGATTATCAAGAATTGTTTAATTTGGAAAATCACTCTCGGAAAATAAGTTGTTTTAATGTAGCCATTCTATTTTCGAGGTTTATTGCGTGTTCGGGTCGTTTCTGTGATAAGCAATTTCAGTTGAACCATTTCATTTCCCGTGATCAAATGAAATTTAAGAAATCTGATGCCTGTTGTAATTTTTGAAATCGGTCATAACAAATGGAAATTACATGAGAGTGTAATTTCTTCTTTCAATCATTTTAATAACTGAAATAAAATGTAGCCAAATTCATGTCCTTCTAATCTTATAGTCTTTACCCGTGGATCTGGCTTAGATCAAGACTTTACTGTTTATGTAATAATATTAAACTAATACAATGGAAGTGATTCTATCTCTTTATAATTTCGATATTCCATAAATAATGTTTCGAACCATGATAACAACAACGAATAAATACTATTTCTGTAACGGAATAAACACATTCATTTTAAAATTAGAATTTTATTATACAAGTATATGACTCTCGTTCGTTGCATTTCCTTTCACATTTAACGAAAATATTTTCCGTGTCCAATATATGAATAATTATACAAAGGCTTGGTACGTTCGATCGAATCCTTTTTGCCAAAGGTAGTATTTCTCAAAAGAAATAATAATTAAAAAGACGTGCATGGAAACAATCGGTCTTTAAATTGAAACTCTGGTTCTATTGAATTCTTATCACATTTGTATGATTACGAATGTATATTCAACAACGCTATGGACAACGTTGCTGATTACACGGTTGAAAGATTAATCTTTCGTGCTGCGATTATAATAATTTAATGTACACCGAAGATTTTTCAAAAACGATACACTTTCATCTAATTTGATGCACGATCGATTTACTTTCGATTTACCGGAATGGTTCGCGAAGAAACGTCGAATTCGTTTATTGTTAAGAGAATTCCGAAAAATAGGACAAACTCGAACCGAGAAGAGCTGGTCGAGATGAACGGACGATAAAAAAAAAAGTATCGGCAGAAAATCGTCAGGGCAAAACGGATGCCGAGTATCGATACGAAATACGTCTGACCAATTTTAGAGAGCTGTCGGAGCACGAAAAAGCAAACGGCGAAAAGAGGAAAATGGTGAAACGCGAGTTCCGCGAAACGCATAGTATCCTGACCTGAATCTTTTTAAGGCAGCTTCTAAAGAAGGGAAGGTTTGCGGTGTATAGGTGGGTAATAAAGCCGTGCTAGTGAAGAGCCATAAACGTGTAGCTGCTGCCAAAAGCGGGGCAATATACCTTAATCGCATGCGAAACAAAACAACCGTGCTCGATCTATCAAATGGAGCATAAAACGGCACTTCTGCACACTAATACACATTCGATAATTATTCACGCGATTCTCCGGCAATTCAACTTTCGTTTACAAAAGACTCGACTGCGCGAACGTGAAACACAATTAGTACTTTATTTAGACATTGATGTTAACCAAAAATTAGATTTCAAGAATATCGTTACAGTATTCTTGACGTATTAAAAATATTAAAATTATTAAAAGAACAAGCTACTTTTTACTTCATCTCTGCAACCGACTTGGAAAATTCTTATTCTTTCAACTCGGAAGAAAAAACAATCGCTTATCAAGTATCAGTTTCATAAAACTTTAAAGACGTCAGTTAATTTTCCCAGCTCTCGATTAAATATATAAAACTGTCTCGTCAAAATATATTATTAAATTAGTGCATACAATTGTTGCCCATTGCGACTAAAAAAAAAACAAACGAAGAACGAGTTTGATACACCTGTCACGGATTTCCTGTTGGAGATCACGAGTTCCAGCTTTAAAGTTTTCTAATAAGCGTTTTCCTCGATAGAAGTTTACGTAGCAGTTTTCATTCGAGCAGTACATATTCTATGATAAAAGCATACGTCCGAAGCTTTTGAGGAGCTTCGTGTTCTGTGTCGAACGTGGCGTGCATTCTTCGCTAAAATTCGTAAGGTGTTATATTGAAAATAGACATTGCACGGAACGATTTCGATCTGGCTCGATACGATAGAAAATGCAGCGAGTGTCGAGAGCAGTTTCTTTGTACGGTTGAAAAGTTAACTCGTTTACTGCCGCGAATGCTTGAAATACCTATTTCTCGAGGTGTGTATCTACACGCTACACAATAAACACACTGAACGACTGCTAGAAACGCAGCGTCGCTGGTAGACACGTGTTAACAAGCATATAAATATTATTATTAATATGTAGATACGATTGTATATGGTGCTAACGAGAGAATGAATATAAATTCCAATTGGAGGCCGCTATTTCGAGAGGGTGACGATCACGCGCGATCGTATGTGTGCGATCGGGTCGAAACTTTACGAATGTTAATCGATGTTAATATCTTCGGATGCGAGGCAAAATGATCAATCTCGATCAAAATTGTTAGAAGTTCATTCTGGCTATTGGTTCAACATATTCTGTAATCAATACACAGCGGATGTTCGTGCAAAATAAAAATGTTTTACCGGAATTTCAACGAACTGGAATACAATACAAATTTAGTTTGTTTTCCAATATGTTTAACGCGTTGAAAATAATATAACCGTATTTGAAAATTCTTCTCTATAAATTACATCTATTTAATACGTTTAACGCGTTGAAAATAATATAATTGTATTTGAAAATTCTTCTCTATAAATTACATCTATTTAATACGTTTAACGCGTTGAAAATAATATAATTGTATTTGAAAATTCTTTTCTATAAATTACATCTATTTAATATGTTTAACGCGTTGAAAATAATATAATTGTATTTGAAAATTCTTTTCTATAAATTACATCTATTTAATACGTTTAACGCGTTGAAAATAATATAATTGTATTTGAAAATTTTTCTCTATAAATTACATCTATTTAATATGTTTAACGCGTTGAAAATAATATAATTGTATTTGAAAATTCTTCTCTATAAATTACACCTATTTATTTTTGTCATAAATGCACGAAAACAGCTGTCTAGTGATTAATCAATGAATTCTGCAATTTGTTAACAACTCGAATTGATTAAAGATGTTTTGTCATGTTGCCTAACAGCCATGGATATTTGTACATACCCTGTTACATTAGGATTGGATATTTTATTATATGTTTATCGCACTTGTGCAGTGTGCCGGAATGCTGGACGAAATTCGTATCTCTGTTAACCCTAGATTATTAAGTTATCCGCGAGAGTAATGTTGTTAGCAAGCGTTCGTGAAACGGACGGTGGAATTTCGTGAGAATGCGCGAAATTTAGCTTTGTAAAGAAATCGTACGAACGAGATGATAAAGTGATATTGGATGTTAAATGAATTTATTGAAATAAATCCGACGTAAGCGGATGATCGTTCGGCATCGCAAAACTGACTGCAGCGGGATTTATGCGTACCATAATCTGGACTTTGAGGAACGTGCAAGGAACATTTCAGAGTTTGAAGGAAGTAGAAAAGACTTTCGTCCAGTTTTCTGCGATTTTGGTGAACGATTTGGGTGATGGATTTTGAAAAGTGGTATTGTTTGAACAGAATTCTATTTTTCCTAAGAGTGATAAAAGTAGACCGTGGACTTTTATGCGAAATAAAAATTGTACAGGAGCTGCGTGCACAACAACTCCCTTGTTCAATCATTTTAACAAAAGGAAAATAATACAATAGCATTCAGAAACATTCTGGTTCAAACGTTTTCACTGTCTCGTATTTTTAAATGCATAAAATCCACAGTCTGGTGATAAATAGATCGAAAGATATGTACGTTTAAGACAGCGAAGCAAAATATCACTATCGGATCAATTTATTCCGAATATTCGGTACACCCGAAATGTATATCGTTTCCGCGAGGTGGAATGTTAAAAGTAATTTTCACTTTGATACTTTGAGATCTATCGTACACGTTACGCGCTGGTAAATGAAATAACATCTCTTTAAAGTGACGGCCCGATGCGAAATCGAATCGATATCAATTAACACGGTAATAGTCAGGCGCATCACGCAGGATTTTCGGCGTATTATCTAGTAAAGGCGTACACTATACAAAGAGTGCACAATAGAATTACGATCCTACGAATTATCACGTGAAATAAATCCTAAAGAAATTCTCGGAGAATAGAAACGAATATTTTTCTGATACTATGGTCTTCGTATATTTTAGAAAGTTGAACCTGAAATATTATGTGTATCAATGAGGAATATACTCCTTGTGTGTTGACAAGGCTGACACAGTGGAATGTACTGATCGCCCATCGGGAGATGGCAGTGATTTCGACAGTGGGGCGCAGAGGGCCGTTCAAACCCCCCACTCTTACGTTTAGGTCAGTGCTGGACACGGTAGGGGCTCTCAAACTTCCTCCATGGTTTTATTTGAGTTTACCTGTATTTTATAAGCTCCGCATGAAAATTGCCTAAGTCCAAAGATGTAAATTTTACAGGAGGCGAAGAAAACGATTTCAAGCGAAACTATTTTGCTTTACAGCACAGTTTTCACATTCTGATATTGTGGCGCTGCCTAACAACTTATCGCTAAACTATTACCCTCAAGTACTTAGGCAGGGTAGTACTAACAAGGACTTTGGCAGTTTCCCCTACCATATCACGTGGTCCCTGCAAGAGTTTCTCGCAGCCATCTCCTGTACATTTCTTCGCAGAACAGCGCGCAGCGGTTCGACTTGTAATACAAAAGCCAAACGTAGCACGATACAATAAATTACTCATTGACACGCTCGATATTACCAACAAAACTAATGCATAGTCAAATTAAACGCTACTTGCTCAAAGATTCGACGGCTCCAAACTGGTCTCAACAAGAGAAACCGATACGTTTCGATCACCAACCACAAAACTCATTCGCAATTTGCCCTGATGATTAGCGTGTTGATCCATTTTATCATTTAACCCTTCGTTCCCGCGATAAGAAAAATATCACAACTGTTTTCATCAGGGAAAAATAACGACCGTGATCGTACAAGTGTGCAAAACGCGTTTGAAAGTTTCTGAAGCGTTATGTCCGTAACGTTCAATTTCATCCGGGTTAATCAGATTTCATAATTGTTGTGTTTTCTCTTACCACGCTGTTTAATAACGCATAGTAACGAGACCCTGGCACACTTTCCTATTCGCATAATTAAGTCCTTTGCATTCAGCTCTATACTTAATTACTTAGGCGGAATATTGCATTTCTGAAGGCAGGTTGCTGCGTTCGAACAATCGCTCGCTTTCGAATTAGCAAAGATTTCATTCCGCTTCGGAGATTTCTTCGCTCGGACGCCTTTTGTCCTGTCCCTTGATTATTCGGGATTAACAGGGTTTTCTGTATTCTTTCATTTAGACCGATCCCACCCCCTGGCCGTCTTCGTTCGCGCCAAATTAGCCCGGTTTCACTCGAAATTTCTTTAATTTACACCCGCGCCCTAGATACAGTCGAATACCTTTAAATATAAGGGCTGTTTCAAAACTTCTGGGACGAATTCAACACGCTGAAATTAGAGGAAGAATTCACACGAACGTATACCCGATGTAACATGTAACCTTGTTTCCGGATTATTATTAATTCCTTGCCTAACAATCTATTTTACGATTTTAATGATTAGAACTTGTTTGTAGATCGTAATTTCTTGAAAAACGAGAAAATTTATATAAATTGTATACCTATATGTTCTCCAAAAGCTGTATACATATTAGATGATTGCACAAGTTCGTGCCCGATTTGGAAATAAAATTCAATGGTTAAATTTTAAAGAATACAACTTTATGAATCAATTATAGTCACCATTCTTTTCTAATTGTAGAAAATTTAACCATTTCACCACGTTTTTATTAGCTCGCTTTCTTGTTGGAATTTTAATTTAATCTACCTTTAACCAATCTTTAGAATTTAATCATTGAAGTTTATTTGTAAATCGGGCATGAACTTATGCAATCGTCTGATATAAACAAAATCAAAATCGTATTTTATTTCAGTTGAAAAGGAATTATTACATTTTTATCAGAATCTGTTCAAGATGTTCGTCACACGTGTCAGACACGACATTGTAAGGCAAGGGGTTAATATTAATTAATGATTACTTGAATGTTTTGTTTTCAAACTGCACGCGGTGTCGGAAGGGATAAGTTATTATTTGGAAGAACGTTTCTTAACATTTAAGAGACAGATAAACTAGTCACGTCAGTCTCCGCCCTGATTAAGGGTTGCGTCTCTCTCAGACCGCAATAATGGCGCTCGACCGTACAATCTCATAGCGAAGCCGTACTGTTTCGAACCAGGGAAGGAAGACGTATCACTAGCTAGACAATCCTAGATGTTTCTAACGCGAGCTGTTTGTATGTGACACAAATCAAAAAATACGTTAAAGTGTTTGCGAAATCGGCGACGCGCAGCGTGGCGAGAACGATCCTTCGTGATCTTCTGACGACCGGAAAGGAACGGAGAGGATATCTCGCCGATGCGTCGAGATTTCGGGAGAGGCTCAAAGAATAAAAAACAAATAAAAGAGGAAAGAAAAAGAAGCTAGAGTATTAAGCAAGTTAAACACTAAACCAAGCATGTACGATTGGAGATCGCTGTGTTAAATGTATACTCGAATATATAAATACATATATATTTAAAGAAGCATGTGAACGGACGCTTTGTCTCGCGCGAACATCCACAGAGAGCATGCTCGTCGAAGTCCTGAACGGTTGCGTGTGTACATTTGTTCCTTGAAATCTCGAAGAATTCGATGTAATTTTTAAAGTACGAACAATAGGTGTATCTAGAAAAAAATAGATAATGTATTCGGCTTCGCTAGTGCTGACGATATCGGACGAGGAACAGAAAGAAAATGGTTTCTGTCGCAAATGTACCTAATTAAGAATTCGGTCGAAGCACCATCTAAAGAAAGAAACACAAATTTCAGCTCCAGAAAATTACCTGACGACAGACTAACGGGAATGGAAATACAAAACAAATGAATCGATGGTGTTTGTTCTTATAAATCATTATAAACCATTCTCCTCTTAAAATTCTCACATCTCGAATTTATCAGAATTCTTTAGTGAAAAGTAAGTTTTGTAAATTCATTGAAAAAGTCGTGATTGAACATGATTAACAGTTTGAACTAAGAATTCGTGGTTCCGTGAAAAGACACCCCGTGCGTCGTCGATGTCGTCACAGCTAATGATGTTCTAGGAAGTAAAATTAGAAGATAACGCGTTTAATTTAGGATATGTCTATGTAGGAATCGGACATAAAATCTCTGCTTTCGTACGTAAGCGTGAAGATCTGCCGAATATTAAAATCAACGTTACCAGTGTCTAATCATTTCACGGACATTCGCATTCTATTTTTTTACATTATTACATCGTTCGCAAAATCGGGCAAAATTTACGGATGATTCAACGCGAGTAAATTGAAAGAAAGAAAGAAAGAAATAAGAGCTGCAGCCTACAACGGTGCGAGAACGTACGAAATATTTGTATTTAGAAGAAGAATTCGATCGACGATACAATCCAAAGTCGAAAATCAGTTTTGGAACTTGAGTCATCAGTTAGAAACTCGTAAGATACGCTTTAGTATATCAAATAATAATAGGCGTCTAAGAATAGTTCTTAACTTAAAAGTACGGATCACAGTCGTTCTACGTTAGTTTTCCAATAAATTAGAAGTTATACTTTTGATCGAGACACCTTCGAATAATAGTTTTCGAGAATGAAATCGTTTACAACAATGTTCACTTTCTGTTTGTAAAAAAAACGATACTTTTATTCGTTTATGGGCGAATTCATTTATGAGAGAATTTATCGAAAGCCGACGTTACTTTCCTACCAATTACCAAAATTGCTGTTCGAAGTAGATGCGGGAGGGATCGATGGATCGGTTTGAACGTTGACTACGTGTCGAACATGGAAGACAATCGCGAGGACGAACGTTACGAGAGACTCGTTTTAAAAACAATAAAGCGCGCTTCCTGATATGCAATTCCAATCGGCGGTAAGACAGAGAATCCGGAAGTTCTGCCCGAGGTTCGAACGAGGTTCTCGATGCAGACGACACACAATAGAAGAGGCACAAAGGTATAATTTTGTCAATGTGTATTTTTGATACTATACCGATAACTTCGTTACGTTCGCGTCGGAGTGTCACGAAAGGGGAGAAAACATGTCGAGACGCGGTTTCAGTTTTTCCAGTGTTCGCCAACAAGGATTGTGCATATGTGTGTGCGCGCGTGTGTGTATGTGTGTGTATATGCGTGGATGTGTGGGTGGGTGACCAGAGGACACACGCAGGGGCATCGAAATGGTACGCCCTGCCTCGCGTGATGAAAAACAAACAAATTCAACAAACATTAAACCGATTATTTCGGCCGGGTAGCGGCGACGGCCAAGCGTTCTTACGTGAATGTAACTCTCGAAGCGCAATCGTGATTATTCTCTGTACATACAAACAAGCAGAAACTTTTTATGTATGACCTCGTGCTCACGTTGTACCAGCCCGTGTAGAACCGGTCGATGCGAGGGTCTACGAATATTCTAAAATAAATATCGTAACGACTGAACAGCCTGTGACTTTCTTTTCTCCCTGCTGCGAACGATCGTAAATGTTTTTCGACGCTCGTACCGTCTGGACTTACCCGGGAGCTTTTCGAGAGGCTGCTCGATGGGCTTGAGAAAAGCTTCATCCCCGTGAAGAAAGCTGCCAACACTTGTCAGACACTCGGTATGGAATAGCTTTGAAAAATTTACTTATTACAAGTGGCTCTAACAATTTGATTGCTCACTGTGAATACAATTCTTTTCGAGAAAGAGAAAGACAATCAAGAATTGGACTAAGCTAAGGGAATGGAATAGCTTTGAAAAATTTTACTTATTACAAGTGGCTCTAATAATTTGATTGCTCACTGTGAATACAATTCTAATCGAGAAAGCGAAAGACAATCAAGAATTGGACTATGCTAAGGGAATGGAATAGCTTTGAAAAATTTACTTACTATAAGTGGCTCTAATAATTTGATTGTCCACTGTGAATACAATTCTTTTCGAGAAAGAGAAAGACAATCAAGAATTGGACTAAGCTAAGGGAATGGAATAGCTTTGAAAAATTTACTTACTATAAGTGGCTCTAATAATTTGATTGCTCACTGCGAATACAATTCTTTTCGAGAAAGAGAAAGACAATCAAGAATTGGACTAAGCTAAGGGAAGAAACATTTTTTCATGGTACCGTAGCTCTAATTCGTGCACTACAGTCTGAAAATCCCGTCTCGATACCTGTATACACGTTCAGAAGAAATGTTACGCGAATTACATCGGTTTTTATGCCGTCCGAAGCTGGAAGCTGAGTGTTTACTACCCTCGTAACATTGTAACAAAGTAAAATGGTGCTATGCACGTGGAACCGTAATACATGAAAAGGGTGCACACGAGGTATTCTGAGAGCAAACGCAACGTTGTGGGTAACTGCATGCGACAAATTGCGGCTATGATTCAAACATTTTGATTGACTGTTGAGGTCTGGTTAGGAAAATGCATGTTGTAATCACCGATTCCGAACTCGATTGTTGTGTTTGCAATTATAATATCAATCAATTTCGTACGTTTTCTGTAGGACGTCAACTAACCGAAAATCGGGACTATTCATTCAATGAAATAGAATCTGAAACGTGAAGATTTACCATGGTTAAATATAGTCTAAATTTGCAAAAGTGCTTTGTAAATCAAGTAACGAATGATCGAACCTTTGCACTGAGAGCAATTTAATATTAAAATGCATTTATCTCTGTCTTATGCAATTTCTTTGAATTTTCTAAAAATTCCGAACTCGATGTTGTGTTTGCAATTATAATATCAATCAAATTCGTACGTTTTCTGTAGCACGTCAACGAACCGAAAATCGGGACTATTCATTCAATGAAATAGAATCTGAAACGTGAAGATTTACCACGGTTAAATATAGTCTAAGTTTGAAAAACTGCTTTGTAAATCAAGTAACGAATGATCGAACCTTTACACTGAAAGCAATTTAATATTAAAATGCCTTAATGTTTGTTTCTTGCAAATTTTTTGAATTTTCTAGAAATTTCTCGGAGCTAATTGTTGTCAATTTCTAACGCTTAATAAAAGTGGTATGCGCTCACGTCTCATTTCCCAGCGCGACTAAACATCAAGTAACAGAGTTGTGTCCTGTGTCTACGTGCCACGAGACTTTTGTGCAACAAACTTTTTGAAAATTTATGCGCGTTCAAGCTGCACGTACCCCAACTATCTACTCGAGCCAGTGGGGAGCCGATGTACGTGCGAAACAAAAGAGAAAATGCAATGTCTCTGTCGGCTTTTACAATATTGCTTTCCAGTGACATCCACTCACACTCACACTGTTTCCTCTACAGTCATTTTTCTCTTTCTATGCACGAACTCCGTTCGTATTGCCAGACTTCATACGGCGACAAACATTTTAATCATACATGTGGCTACATCTTTAAAACTGTATTTATAAATAATTCTATCACTGGAAAGAAAGATTCAATTTTGTACCGTGTTTAGAGCGTTGTTGAGAGTTCAAGGTTACTACTGGTTCAGGAGCAACCAAACGCTCTGATTCGTACAAAACTTGGATGTGTTGCACGTCAATCACACACGCCTTGAGACTCTTGGATCAGCCAAGGTTCAAGACGAAAGTTCACATTGTAGTTCATAGAACGAGTTCATAAGAAAGAGAAATGCATGACAGAAAATTCATACGAAAAGGAGAGAACGCACGGAAGAAAGTTCATAAGAAAGGGAGAGAATGCACGAAAGAAAGTTCATAAGAAAGGGAGAGAATGCACGAAAGAAAGTTCATAAAAAAGGGAGAGAATGCACGAAAGAAAGTTCATGAGAAAGGTAAGTTCAGAGAACACTTCACAATCACGTCACAGGCAAACTCACTCCTATATTGTACCTTAACAAACGAATTACTATGTCTGCACGACTCGATAAATTAATCTATCAATTTAAAGGGTCGAAGACTTGTAACATTTAACATTAAGTTCTAATTCTGAGAGAAGACCCGTAACCGAATGCCCCGGAGGACCGAGAGTCCCCATACTTATCACCTCGGTCCTCCTCCCTAGTTCGGATAGATTCATCCCCACCCTTGGGAATGATTTGGAGTAGACGGCCACCCTAGGTGCCTGCAACGGTCCCGACGATTTGCCAAGGCCAACACTTGACGACCAGATCCTGGGTCCTCCAGCCATCTGACACGCTAATAAATAACTCCACCCCGACAGGGCCCCACTCGACCGCAGCCCAGGCCCAGCCAGGGTGTCTAGGTAATTCTAGACATACCGAGAATTTTATGTAAATTCTTGTTTCAACAACATACTCTTTATTCTTGTAAACATTTCCTTGCATGAAGATCTACAATCTAATAATAGATTATACTGAATTATTTTTGGCCTTGGAATACTGTGAATCCTGAAACCTTATGGCAGCTATTCGGTGACCACAAAACCTTATCAGCACGTTATCAGAACCCGATGGCATTAAACTGCGGATCTTTATGCGTTTACAGAATACAAAATACCACAGAATTTAATAATAGAATATAAAGGCTACTGCCACTGTAAAGAAGATTTAATTTGTTTCCACTTCCTTGAAATTTGCCTGTGAAAATTAAAAATTGCATGAACATCAGCAGTCTGGTTGCATTAAAAACAGCAAAAAGCCAAAATGATGTAGTTTTGTACACGTGGTAAACTGAATTTAATTATTTCTTGCGAGAACAGTAATGCAAGAGAGTCGGTAAAATGAAAAATCCGAGATGGGCGTTTTTATCTGTCGAGTGGTTCCGAGTAATGAAGGGAGGACCCGAATATACCGAGAACAATGAGTAGAGTGAAAAGCGAGTTTCTCAAACAACGTCATATTATCCAGGGAAAAAGAAACGCGTGGAACGCTGCCGGGATAAAGTAAACTAAACGAATAATCAAGGAAGACGAAGCACCCGTCACCGTCGTCTTTTCCTTATCCTTATCTGACTGCAGTTCGTTTCATTGGCAAACAGAGCGCGCGGAATAAGTAAAACGAAAACAGTTCGCGCGGCGAAGACGCGCGGTAAGCCGGGGAAAAATTGATCTAAGTTTTTCAGCGACGAGATGTAAAGTTTACGAAGCTTTCGAAAGAAAAATATTCGCTAACGAGGCCGCGTGCCGTAATGACGTTATCGAACTTTCAGCAACACCGCATGCTCAACGCGAGTATCACAATTGTTCCGCATTGGAACACAAAATGTTCAAGTTCAAATACACAAAATCATCCGTGACGGATTGATAGTATGCAACATTTTTTTATGCAAAATAAAAATGTTCTGCATTGATTGTGGGAAGCAGGAATAAAATAAAAATTGATTTTATCCCTTAATGACTTTGTTACGTGAAAAACCATTTCTAGTTACTAACAAAATAAAATTGATTTGTCTCCCTTTGTGAATTAAAATGTATGAAAATTTTATATGTCGAACTATTTATTGTCTACAAACATGCCTAACTATTTTCCAGGGAAAGGTTTGTACGGCAATGTAGCAATTTTTGTTCTTATATTTATTGCTATTTTTGTTCTCATATTTATTGCTATTTTTATATAGACACACACATATACCATACGTTCGTTCTCACTTCATTGAATTAGTCTCAGATTAATTGCACCTATATTAGTATAATTTAATACTTATTTGAACGAGTTATATTGTTAAGCAATATTACAACGTTCCGTAACAAAGAATTGAATACATCCTTGAAAACAGAATTAGAAGCTTAAGTATTAATAGTTCATAGGAGGTCTAACATAATCTTTCCTGTTATCTACTCGCCATTGTTTGCCGAGTTCCGATTGGTATAATATATGTACGATTCATTTATAATACATATGTATTACCGATTCATATAATTGATAGTAATGAACGGCGGAAAAATATCAGGAAATATTCAAAACACCTATGACTAAATTCAAATGTTTACCTTGCTCTTGGGAAACAGAGAACTCGAGAACACCAGCTACTCGTGGGTCTAAAGTTGATGAGGTCTTAGTCTACCTAACGCTTAAATGGATTCAAGTGGATAAAGGCCTCGCTACGTCTGACCAATTACGGCACAGTTGTCTTGCAATTGTCATCGTATATTTTGATATCATAGTATAACATAATTTTACACAGCATTAAGTAGTAGTAAACGTCTAATCAGTGAAATTCCAACTTAGAGTAAGTTTGTTGTATGTATTCGTCCCACCACTCTCTGATAGATATAATAAAAAGAATTGTATGCAATGTAAAATTAAATTTGTCTCACGATTGCAGTATTCCGATTGCACGTAAATAACTTTGTAACAATCATCTTATCAATTAAATCCGCTTGAATGTGCGGTTCGCTTCTCTTATGGAAAAAGATATAACTGATTGAAGTAAAAAATGAAACAATGGATAGACTAAGGACAAACGAGTGCAACCATGCGTTCATAAAAAGAAAATATAAATGGAAAATGCTGAGAGAGACTAATACTATTATACAGGATATATAGCTCTTATTAGTATATTTCCATAATTACACTGTTATTACAGATCTATTCTATAGATGAAAATATAAATATCGACAAATTACGACTAAATTGTGTATCAGAAAAACCATGAGATTTTAAGTAGAAAACCGCATTTCCAGCAAATGAATTTATTCCATAGATTACATTACAAAATATTACACCTCATTTTCCGTACTGGAAAGCTGCAGCGAAAACCTACTCTTACTTTTGTAGTCACTATGAATTCCATCAATTAAAATAGAGGTGCCTCAATATTTCGCACATTTTTCTTTTTACTCTTTCTATATGCTATATAAATTTTTCTCCGTCTACGTAACATCGCTGCGAATAGGTGGAAGATTACTGTTATCGTTTGCCGGGAAATTGATTTGTTTGTTAATCAACACTCCTACAAATTTTTTTGTTCGTTACCTTTAAAATGAAAACACGTCATGCGGAACTCGACGTGATAGTAAGATGTGTATACAACTGTGAATAAGTTCTGGATAAAAATTGTAATTTCATGTCGCGTTTCATAGCGAAACAAACGATCGACTTAATGCCTAAAATTTAAACATCGGACCTTGTGCATGATCGGACCAACGGTCGTACAAATTTCAATTTTCAGGAAACGTAAAATCATTTTTTCAACCGACTCGGAGCAAAGTCTATTGTTCGCAAATGCAACAAAGAAAAGAGCATTGTTCATAGAAACTTTTGATTTCTGTAACAGCTGTTTTTATTTTCTCGATACCTGTTACTCATATAGTATTATCATAGGGTATGACAAATATTTATAACGTATGTATAGTGGTGTGATACTTTGTTTACGCATTGCTTTAGCAATTTGTATATCTCAACTTGTCAATTACAACAGTTAGTTGTGTGAAATAGCTGTGAAAGAAGAAGTCAGACAATTTATTTCTCTTTTTTTTATTCATGATGTAAAGTAATTGAACTGGGTTCGTATTATAAATGTTACCTTGGGTACTGAATGCTTTAAGCTTCAGGAGTAGCTACCGGGGTTTCTTTCTTTTCTTCATTCGTAACAGCCTCCTTTTTATCACCAGTGGCTTTCTCGCTCTCATCCACTTCCTTTTTTGTAGCGACCTTAACAAATTCATAGAATGTTAGATAGACACAACCATTTGTGTTAATCGTTAATAGAAAATTGTTTTCAAAACAATGGCATACAATCAGTAATACTAAAATAACGTCAAAGGTACGTCTTCAACATTATAACCTTTGATCTCATTAATATTCTGACTCTCTCAAAAGAACTATAAATATTTTAATATTGAACTGTATGATTTGAACTTCTTTGAGAAGCTAGAGTAATTAGTTTACTACATGATGTGAAAACAAATATTTTCAAAAATTGCAATTGGTCGTAGTTGCATTTTACAACTTTTTTATGTGGGCCTATATTGAAAATTGAAAAAATATGTTTTGTAGATCTGTGCCAATTACATGCATTGTTAAAGTTTCGACAATAGACACTGAAAGATCAAAGAATCCTGAGATTTATTGCAGTTAGAGGCCAAAAATCGTGAAAAACTGCAATTTTTACTATCTTTAAACGTTTGCATCTCATTAGAACGTTGTCGACCTATTTTGATAAAATTTTCAGAATATGTTTAAAGAAGTTAGTACACTTTAAAGTTATCGTCTTTTCAAGAGTGTTGGAATATTAATGAAAAATATACATATATGGCTTCAAATATGAAATATATAAAATGGATGGCTGGCTGAACTAGATTATTACCTCTTCTTTACTAGCTTCGTCAAAATTCTCCACCAAGTCTGGCACCTCGTCGTCTTCTTCCAATGTGGCTTTACCAACCGTACTACCGGACACTGTACTTGCTAATCGTTTCAATTGTGTAACTCCTTCAGGTCCCAACTGGCTTATAATTCCCGGCAGCATGTCAGTTATCTGTTTAATATCGCCATGACCGGTAATGGCGAATGTGTTGGCGGACAGACTAGCCTGAGCTTTTGGATTATTAAAATGGATGACAGTACCATCATCCTTGATCATGTTAACCTCCTCGATACCAGGGACTGTGTTTACAGACAGTTTCTTCAAGCAACTTTGTAATTTCTTGTCATCTGTAGCTGTAGTAGCATGAACAACCTAAAATCAAATTGAATAATAAAACAAAAAAAGTAAGAAGAATTTTTCCTGCAAATGAACATTCTTTGACGGACGACTTTCTCAAAATATATGAAAAATCGATCTTTGTGGCGATCGTAAACATTCCCAACAATCGTTTCGAAAAATTTAACAATCCTGAATTTCGTACACGAGGAGACAATAAAGCTAACTACGTAGTAGATGTAAATGACATAAAAAATTAAAGACGGTGGTCAGAAAACCAGGAACGTGGTTGTCACGAACGTAGAACGTTTTTCGAATAATTTACAAACAATAGTGTCTCGTAAAGTACGACGGCAAAATTTTGATGTCACAGAAGAATGGTAATTGGCGGTCGAGAATCAAGGATCCGTCGTCGGAAATAAAGAAAATCACGGGTCATACGAATGACATTCGGAACTTCCGCTTCTGTGGACTCGAAAACTCACGGGCCAACGACATTAATGTGAATTCGATATATTCGTGTTAGTTATTCGTTCGAAATATATCTACGTACCTTCTTCTTGCGTCGGGGTGTTCCCTTACCGCCGATTCGTACTTGGGCTTGAAGCTTCTTCAGCTTTTCGGGATTCATGTTAACCTGTCTCTGCGAGGATCAGAAACTTCAACTAGCTGGTCACCTCGCTCGAGCGGATTACAAATATGACGGAAAGTTTTATACGATCAAATGAATTGAACACGACCGGCGAGCAAACACGTGCTCTCTGTTCACCGAGAGGGTCGAGAAAATGGAAGTGTACGCTTCTCTAGCTCTTTACGTCAGAGACGGCTTCCGGAAGGGCACCGCTTCCGTTCGAAACTTAACTCAAAACACTGCATCGAGCAATTATTAATAATATTATTAGGACTCAAAGTTAAACCTAATCCACTCGATAAATCTGAATTTCTCGGAAAACGTTTTTCTTCGTTCAGATAACTTATATCTTGATACATATTCATTTTATATAATAGCACGTCTGAACATGGAGGTTATGAACACCATCGATGTTACGATATACTATATACGATTTCAGACAAAAAACTTCATAAATACTCCTGCAATACAATCGAAAGTTTTCGTCTTACGAAACATGCAAAAATCGTAATAATTATGAACATATAAGAAATTTAATAAATCGACAAATAACAAATCGTACGAGTTATTACAATAATTGATCGACTTATTTAAAATTAAGGCGCGAATGAGGAGTCGGAAATTTTAAATTGTAATAATGATAACAATTTTTCAAAAGCTTGAAAAGTGTTCACAAAAGAATTACGATTATTTGTTTAGATATATAATTTATTGTAAGGTTCATCAAACAAATAAATTTTCATTGCATAATGTAAATCTGCTTTGAATTCTACATTATCACATCCAATTTAAAATATGCATATTTACAATATATTACATACTTATAGAATAATAATTTAATTTAGTACAATATTAACATAATCCTCACTACATACATATTCAATAAATTAATTTTAAAAAAGATTCGATCGTACGTTGTTAATGAATATGGACATGTATGTTGTAACGAGATAATATTTATACTAAAGAGAAACCATTTTCCTTTTTATCTTCTTTCTTTTTTTACGAAAACAAGAATACACCATAAAATTAGGTCAGTCTTTAATTCTTCGAAAACAATTTAATAATTGTTCTCAAATAAAAGCAATATGCGTACTTTTCAAACATATACTTTTTTAAAAATTTAAGGTATCTCTTCTGTTGTCTTTACAACGGACACATATGTACTGAATTCTTCAGTATGGGACGTAACATATGAGAATTGTATTTCATACTCAATGTTGCTTTGTGTCATTAAAAAGAATAAATGTTCTCAAAACAATCTATACAATTGTTAATAATAGGAAAGTAATAATTTGATAATACAAAGACAATTATTACAAACTTATTCATTTCATATTTTTACAATAAGGCTATTTTCCTCCATCTGTGATTTGTTTCATTTTTTACATGACCAAATTCGAATCTAATTCTAAGCTCACCAATTTTCGATATTGGTAATATATCCGGTATCCACTCTATCAAAAATGGCGTTGGTTCAACTTGATTAGGAGAAGTATTTCCTGAAAATCGAATAACAAACTTATTATTTCTATTAACATGTAGATATTCTTTGCAAAGGATTAAATTCCGTTGAAGGTAAACAATTCTTACCAACTTTCAAATACGTTTTTAATTCTAATGGTTTAATCAGTGCATTATTATTGGTTTTTTTGTACCGATCTATCTCCGTTTCCTCTCGTTTATATAACTCATATGTACCATCTGCGTTTTGTACAAAACTTCTTGTTATTTCTAAAGGTATAAGTGGCGTTTCGAAAATACTTTTGACATGTAGAATGTTAGTTATATGCCAAGTATACTTCGTAAATGTACCCAACGGTACCCCATCTTTTCTAACAAACGCAGTCGTTGAATTTGGCAAGCGTTTCTTCTTACCGCCGCAAGATATCCTTTCACGTAAACAATCGAAAAATATTTGTGGTACATGAAATACTAAAGGATCAGGTTTCCCATCGAACTGAAAGTGCATCGTCTGATTTATTCTTTCGGTTATAGATGCCAGCCACTTCATGAAAGGCAAGTTTATGTTAGCTTCGTCTAAATCCTCGCAGGGATTCTGATATTTTTTAACAATTTGTAATTTTGTCTTCGCTTTTCGAGGTTCTATCGAGTTCAAGTTATTTAAGCTGGTAGTATTTGTGCTCGTAGGTTTGTCATCTCTCTTGCGTTTCGTTGAAATAGGTTGCTGTATGTTACTGCTCTCTGTATTCGATATACTTCCAGTGTCATACTGTATTAATACATTCTTATTTAATACTTTCATACCAGTCGTGTTAGGAACAGTATTAGTATCGATTAATTTCATATTATTCACATCCAAAATTGTATTTGTGTCAAGAACCTTTAAAGTTCCAGTATTTAGTATTTTAATGTTATTATCGTTTAAGATATACTGGCTGTTATTAAGTACATTATATTTCGAGTCAATAGCTGTCTGATTCTCCAGTATTTTTACCGTGCTTCCTCCGAGTTGCATGTTGTTTTGATTAATCACTTCTAAATTGTGTACCTGTGTTATACCAAAAGTAATTTTACAATTTCACTATTTAAACGACATCACTCTCGTTTATTCGCGTATCAAATTTTTACCTGTGATATCATATTACTATCTTCCAACAAGGTACGGTCACATTCTACTTCAATATTTTCAACAATACTATGAGGTAATATTGTAGAGTCCAAGTTCATGGAATCTAAGTCCAATCTGTTTCCATCTAAACTCTGTACTGTTAAAGTATCATCACGAAATATTAAAAGATGCGTGTCTGTGTCGTCGGTAGTTAATCCATCAAGATCTGTAATTTTACACATTGGACAAATGTTTTCTATTACATTCACAAGTTAATGAAATCCAATCTTCTTACCGATACCAACTATCTTCTCCTGTTCATTATTCTGCAACATTGTTGTCAAAGGTTTCGGTATACTTAAGTCAGTCTGGTCTAAATTGATATAATAACTAAACTCTTCTGATAACTTCTCGTCGCTAGCAAATGCACAAATACATGCATAGAAGTGTACACAACGTTTATTCTGCGAAGACTGTCCTAACTCTACTTTCTCTCCAGCTGACTTTGCTACACCCTATAAATTTTTAATATAATTAGTAATGCACATATGTACTTGTGCTTCAAACTATAGTGCAACTCTGCTCGATCCTCCTACTTGCCTTAAACGCAGAACAAGAGCAGAAGTAACGATGTTCAATTCTATCTTTCAACTTTGTAACAAATAGAGAAAAATGAAGGTAACCCAACGGATGTTTCGGTGAAGCTTTACACTTGACAGCCATAATATTTTTAGAAACACGCTGCACTAAGGGCCCCGACGTTTCTGTAGCCAGTAACCATATCTCCTGTTTCATCTCGTTGTTTACATTCAATGTTGACAAAATAGAATTTCTTAATGTTAACGGTTGTGCTTCTGCATAACATCTTAAAGCTGCTTGTATATGGTGACACGTAGAAACAGGCATATCAGACGAATTCTTTTCCTATAATAATATGCATTTTGTTATTTCAATGTGGAAACAATTGGAAGCATATTTTATTATACTTACATGACATTTAAGGACACTAGTATCAAAACTTCGTTCACAACTATCTACAAAACATAATGCTGTGGACTGTGAGATAAGTGTTGTCATTTCATTAGAAATGGTTGCATTTATCAATGGAAGTTGAACGAATCCACGATAATCAGGACCTTTATCGCGCACTCGAACAGAGAAGACTTGAGCAGTTGTACCTGTAATAAGCTTACATGCTTCGGTAGATAATTTTCTTTTCTCGCCGGGTTCTTTAAATACCGCATCACAATATTTATTTTTGCAGCATAAACCACGAGATCCATTGTAGGTACCACATTTTGGGCATTTGCGAACTCCGCGTAATGTAGCTTTGCCTAAATCTGATAAAAGCTTCTTTAAACGCTCTTCATTGGACATAGCTGTTCAAAATTAGATATCGGTCGATTAATATTCAAAGTGTTACAAATTAAATCAATAGCTAAGAAATTTATATCTGACATTGTACGCCACTATTTTTCTATTAAAATCGTATGAATTTTTATAACCCTGTAAACTTTATTCGAAACTGCTGTTAAAGTATATTGAAAATACTTTCATAATAACATCAGAATAAGTTGCTGAACTATAATTGCGTCTACTTTGAGAAGTCTATTTATAAACAAACGCAAATGAGGTCCCAATGCGAGAAATAATTACAGAGAAATTAGAAGAGAAATCGAAACCAGATCGAAATTAATTCTTCGTGTATTCGTTAAGCATTAGGAAAACTGTTTGCAAACTTCTAAATATTGTTTAACATGACACCTTTTACGAATGTCCGGTGACATTTGAGTGAACGGTTTTACGATGTTTCAATTTTCTTACCTTAGCTGAGTAATCAATTATTATAGTACGAATAAACTGATACACTTTCCACTAACGAGTTATATTCCAGGAAAGTTTGCTTCGGATAGTAAATAAATATAAAGCTCATCTCAGTACTAAATTACCGACATTTGCGGCAGAGGGCACTCTATTTCTTGAAACATTAATCTAAATTCACAGTACCAAATGGGGATGGCTGTTTGGCTTTAGCGCACAGATCTTTTGCGCACAACGAGATGGCGCACGGACGATTGCACACAACACGATTGCGCACACAGTAATATTGCACGCACGTAGAATTCAAAAAATGACAGATTGCGCACAGAAAGAATTCAAGCTGCTGTTTACCATCGTGAGTTGTGCTGTGTAATTAGTTTATGGTTATACTTTCTGGTTATATTTTCTATGCATAATCTATCTATAGCACAGCACAGCCTGCTTTACTACTTACTAGCTATGCTAAACAACTTCGCAACACCGTTGTGTTTACAGTTCGAGAGTCCAATTTTCAATAATGGGAGTCTTGTGTTTGATATTATAATTAACGCTTTTTTCATAGAAAATTATATCAAAATACACAATTCGTTGTTAATTATATTTAAGCAATATGTAAATATTATAACTATGGTGAGTAAAAGTGATATTAAAGCATACTAATATGTATAAATACGGTATACATTTTGTGGACACTCGGAACAGTTTGGTGTTGTGATACATAATATTTGAAATATTTACAGTGGTTTTAAGAAAATACAAGCATGAAGCAATGGGAAATCATCTTTGAACTAAAATGCAACATTTGAAAATGAATGAAGGGATATATAAATCAATAGAAGCCTGAAATAGACGAAATTATTGTGACGAAGTCAAAGAGGTTAAGCGAATACATGTATACGTCAAAGAGGTTGAGTAATTATTAGTTATACCGAAGAGAAAAGTTGTTCAGGTAATATATTATACTTATTATAATATCGTCTTATAAAGGATAATTTTATAATTGTAATGTTTTTGAAATAATATGTGCATTCATTTCTAATCATTTTGTAAAATATTAGAAAACATTGATAATAATTTATACAAAATACTGTGATACTCTTCACCACAAATGCATCTATCATCTAAAATTGCTAAATGATGTATATCTGATCGTCTACTAATATATGTTATTTACATAAACTGTGATTTCTGATTTCAAATTAGGAACATTTATTACGGCTTACATTATTGTACACATGTGTGTAAATACAGTTGTTACTTTATTCTCCACAATTAATAATTTACATATATTACAATTTGTTATTTTTGCAACAGAATGGACCTCATTAATGGAGTCATCAACAATACAAATGGATAAATAATCACTGTCTAATATCAGGTTCTCCATTCCTTGAGAGTCCTCACAGACAATTTTAACCAGCACTGATTGCATCCTCTGTAAAATATAATTAAAGAAATCACAAAGCAACATGTCCATGGCTTTTGAACTAACTTTTTCAGATGGAATTTACTTATCTAAAATATTTTAATCAGATTTTAGCATCCAATTAATTTATTTTCTTGATTTTCATCTCGTACTGTTTTGAAGAATCGTCCATTAAATTTCCTCCCACACATTGCCAATACATATGTATACCTCTTGGACTAGACTAGACCAGCGTTTTTCTTGTAAACAGTAAGTATTCCACAAGTGGCACTACGATAACCTAACACATTTTTAAAAAATTAATATATGTAACTATTATATTACGTATATAAATAAAGTTCAATAGAACAATACAATTATTTTAAAATATATTGCAAATACACAGGACTAGTTCCAAAACTAAAAATTAGTAAAATGGTAAGCAATATGTGAAACAAGAGATCATTATTTACCTTTCATGTTGCAAATAACATTAAATCACTTAAGGATTTCTAAAATAAATTAGATAATATACATACAAGTTTTTCAATATCGATGGTTAAATCATGATTGATACATATACATAAAACAATAAAATAATATATTAAGCAACACATAAAATATAACCCAATTGTAAAATTCAATATTTGTTTCACTCATCCTTTCTTCAAGAGTTCTCGGTATATCCCTTATAATGTTTGTATTAACTTATTCATACTTACAAAATAATATTTGTTCCTAAATCCTTGGGATTTGTATACAAAATAAATTACTAAAAACCGTAGCTTTTTCTCAACTTTTTTGAATAGAAAATATAACCAGAAAGTATAACCATAAACTAATCACACAGCACAACTTACGATGGTAAACATCAGCTTGAATTCTTCCTGTGCGCAATTCGTCATTTGTTGAATTCTACGTGTGTGCAATATTGCCGTGTGCGCAATAATGCTGTGTGCAAAAGAACCGTGTGCGCAATCGTGCTGTGTGCAATCGTCCGTGCGCCATCTCGTTGTGCGCAAAAGATCTGTGCGCCAAAGAGGCATCCCCGACTAGTATAGAGTATAGTCACGTGGCCTCTGGAGACGGGCCAATGGGAGAAGACCATTCGTACCACGTGATTGGAAAAATCGAAATGGTGGACGTATCGGGACGCAAGATCCCGAGAGGAGACGAAGGACGATAAACTGGGTAAGGGCCCATCATCCGTGTCATCGGTATTATCGAATCGGGAACACGATTAATCGTGAATATTGGTGTAATATCAGGGTGGACCAGCGACGACAAAGCTGGCGCAGAAGTATCGGTGACAGTGTCTCTTGTTTACTGAAGTGTCAATCCGCCCGTATTGTACGTGTGTTCTCTAGGTGCGAGAAAACAGAGGGACAGTGTGTGTCGAGTGCGCGAGAGCCACAGTTGTACGTATCGTTGTTTTTGATACACGCTACAGCAACTGTATTTGAAAACGATTGAAATACTTGTCGAACGAACGATCCAGGGAAAGGAGAACCGAAGAATCGCGAACAGACGGCAGTGCATTTACAGTGAAAATTTTCAAGCCCGCGGAAGCATGTTCAAGTATGCGAGAGCTTCGGTGATCTATGAGAATGTGTCACATCGAGCATCTTGTTATCAGCGAAGGAGGTAATTGTACGATCGTATTCCGCAAATAGTCCTACATGTTTTCATTACATTCTTCGACGATGATACGTAACGACCAGTAAAGTGTCATGCCTGGACGAGAAATTCCTGATCGCTTTAAGCCCGGTTTACTCTGTTGACGTTCACACTCGCAGATCGGCCGCTGATTGGTGGTATGGTCCATGACCCGCCAATCGGCGTCAGAACACGGTTTTCTTGCGAATGTCAGCCGTCAGGTCCGAGGCAAATCGGTATCTCAGGAACGTATGTCGTTTTTCTTAATTCTTTGTGTATCCAGCGAATGATCAATGTATCACGATTACCGTTCACAGTTTAATCGTTGTATTATTATTCCGCGTTACTTCTTGCGATTACAAGCAACGCGGTAAGTTCGATATTCGTTAAATTGAAAAATTACCGGTCGAGGCAAAGGGGATCGTCGACACATCGAAGTGATATTTTTAAATTCGCCCATCGCATATGTATCGTTCGAGAAAAAACCCTCGGAAAGAATTTTTAAAGGAACAAAGACACGTGCAATTCTGAAATTTTCTTTTTTTTTCACGTTAAGGTTAGAGTTAGTAACTGGTATTTATTGTTATCGTGTTATATCGGTATGACAGATAATGTGTTTGTACGATTACTCATTTAGCTCAAAATAAATCGTAAGCAGTTGAAATTAATATAAGGAAGAAAGTAAATGATTGGATGCAATGGAAAATTGATCTTTGCGACATTAATTATCGAATGGGCATATAATTTTCTTTTTTTTTTCAGATAAGATACTTCCTTAACGCACAAAAGTTTTATAATACGTACAAATGCAAACGCAACTGTAATCTTTTGCAGTAAATGTACTACAATACTCGAGAGATACCAGAATGTTTACAAAGCATTGAAATCCTTTGATTATTGTCTCAGCAGAGAGAAACCGAGTTACTGCCTGCCAACAATAGCACACCTACATTCTTTTCATCTGTAAAGTGAATGCCATGATAAAATATAATGGCTGTCAGGAAAGTTTTCTTGGACATTCAGTGTTGATAATGCGATACTCGAATTAAACCGCATTGTTCTATAAATTCAAAAATACTCCAAGGGCTTAGAAACAATATCGATAAGGATCTATAGAAAATTGACTGAACGTAGAAATTTAAAACAGAGCAAAAGAATTTTACTTACACTCTCTATTTTATTATACTAAAGAAAAAAAAAAGAAAATGGATACGATCTAACGATTATAATACTCTGTGGTATTTTGTCCTAATTAAACGATGAAGTTAAGAAAAAGCTTTAAGACAGATTTGGATATATTTTACTATTTCTGTAAACTACATATTACAATGGAGAAAAATTAATATTCACAAATTTTTATTTTGCTGAACTGTTGCTTGTGTAAGACTTGACGTGATATATATATATATATATATACATATATGTATATAAGTATGATCTTTTAGTTTATGAATATCGAATAATTTTGAGTGCATTTGACAAAATTCAGAATGAAAATAAGTTAATGTAAACAATATCTGTAAATAAGTCCAGTAATATCTGTAAGACTGTAACAGTGAACATTTTTAAACAAAATGTGTAAAAGTTATTTTAAACGTCCGCATCAGTGGGTGTACATAATTGAGAAACAGAGAAAAGAAGAAACGATACATTTGAAATTCTGTATGGATGACAGAGGACAATTTTGTTAACCCTATCGAAAACAAGGTGAACTAAATCATTTCTCTAAATAAATCTGAATTATCTGATAAAATTATTTAACTTACTTTTATTTATTTCTTTAAATGTTATAGGGTTAAAAAGATGGACGGCTCTTGCTCAGGGGTGGTGCAAGTATTTGTGGGTGAATGGAGCCCAGACTATGAAGCCCTCTCGATCAAAGCTACAAAACAAACTTCGTCGGCTGAGATAGTAGAGTGTATTATCGAAAGACTCGGTTTAGTCGACGCCAATATTTCCAATGGATACGAATTAGCAGAAGTGGTAGGGAACTCTGTTGGGCAAGAATGTAAGGAAAGAAGACTCGGGCCGAGCGAGTGCCCTGTGGCGCTCATGTTATTATGGCCAAAAAATGCGGCGCAACAAGAATACTATAGGTAAATAAAATATCACCTGTGAATCGATGAAATGATACTTGAATACACCTCGATAATGATTTTTTTAATTAGGTTTTACTTGCGAAAGAAGCAACCAGATTTATGGTCGGATAGTAGGTTTCCAATGGATCCGCAACTCCTAAAGGACTATTTCAATAGATTCCTGTATCAACCCCGAGACAAAGAATACCCAGATCTGTGTCAACTTCCAGATCTTAACGAACAAACGCTGCTGGACAACCTCCGAGCTAGGTTTCTGGCTGGAAATATATATACATATGTCGGAAGCATTTTGATTGCATTGAATCCATTTAAATTTTATCCTATCTACAATCCGAAATATGTGAAACTTTATCAAAATAGAAGATTGGGGCCAGACATACCTCCGCATATATTTGCCATAGCCGACGCTGCTTATCACTGTATGCTGAAAGAGAAACGAAATCAGTGTATAGTTATTAGCGGTGAGAGTGGATCGGGTAAAACGGAATCGACGAATTTTCTACTGCATCATTTGACCGCACTTAGTCAGAAAGGTTCGCATGGTAGCGGTGTTGAACAGACAATACTTAGTGCGGGCCCCGTGCTGGAAGCATTTGGTAACGCGAAAACAGCGCATAACAACAATAGCAGCCGTTTCGGAAAATTTATCCAAGTGAATTACAAGGAAAATGGAATGGTGCACGGGTAAGGAATTCATAAACACATCACCTGTTCGATAGAACACCGAAATTTATAATCACAAATATTCAGGGCTGTGGTGCAAAAGTATCTTCTGGAAAAGTCTCGAATAGTCTCTCAGGGACGGAACGAAAGGAACTACCATGTCTTTTATTATCTTTTGGCTGGAGCAAGCGAACAAGAGAAACAACTTCTGCATTTAGAAAATTCCGATCGTTATAATTATTTGAATAAAAGTGGCTGTTACGGATTGGAAAATATCGACGAAAGACACGAATTCTCAAGACTGAAACAATCCATGGAAATGGTTGGATTCACGCCAGAAAAACAGAGACGATTGTTCGCCGTTCTGTCAGCTGTTCTTCTACTCGGTGATTATCAAATTAATTAACACGTCGCGTCGGTTTGAACGAAACTAATCGTATCTCGCTGTTACAGGCAATGTGGAGTTTCAACCTAGAAAATCTTATCATCATCACGACGAAGCTGTAGGAGTTAAGAATCCTGAAGTAGTAGCATTAATATCCGAACTGCTTAGAGTGAAACAGGAGACTCTTCTGGCTGCGCTTACAGCGAAACGCGCAAGGGCTTCCGGGGAAACTTTAGTTATTAATTATAGGCTTCCGGAAGCAGTCGCGGCGAGAGATGCTATGGCAAAATGTCTGTATGGAGCTCTATTCGACTGGATCGTTCTACAGGTATAAACTTATTTCGTTAAGCGGACTTTGGTGTGATCTTAAGTAGACAATAAATTTCGTGCGAATACACAAAATGTGTATTTATGTCTATGTCAGGTGAATCATGCGCTGCTTTCGAAGAAAGACACGCTCAGAGATCATCAAGGCAATAGCATAGGTGTGCTAGACATTTTTGGTTTCGAAGATTTCAAAACGTGCAATAGTTTCGAACAGTTGTGTATAAATTATGCGAACGAACAATTACAACACTATTTCAATCAACATGTTTTTCAATACGAACAACGAGAGTACAGAAAACAAGGAATTAGATGGACAGACATAGGATATAGTGATAATTCAGGCTGTTTAAATTTAATCGAAGGAAAACCAAGCGGTCTTCTTTGTCTCTTAGATGATCAGTGCAAGTAAGTGTTTCCAGATCGATCTTTATTTTATAATAACATGTTTGAAATTTTCGTTTGATTGTACATGAACAATATCTGTAACAGTTTTCCGGGCGCAACGAACGAAACGTTACTACAAAAATTTAATTCAGTACATAAAGACAATCCATTTTACGAAGCACCTCAGCGACGAGAAGCAGCCTTCGTCGTGCGACATTATGCAGGATCTGTTAAGTATCAAGCTGCTAACATGAGAGAAAAGAACTTGGACTTGATGCGACCCGATGGTGTGGTTGGCGTGTTGAAAAATTCTTCCCTCGCCTTTGTCCGAGAATTAGTGGGTGCAGATCCGGTAGCAGTGTTTAGATGGGCGATACTACGGGCATTCTTTCGGGCTCATTTTGCTTTTCAAGAAGCTGGTCGTGCTCACAGACATGGTCGAGGTATAGTATCATACATCTAACTATTTTCAATTTCTGGCAAAAACAATTCTGTTCTCTTGTCAACAACAATCAACATTTTCTTTTATAGCCGATGGTACGAAAGCATCTGTGCAAAACAGGTATAGGACACCGAATGAAAACTTGATAAGGTATACATTGATTTTCTCTCTATTTTCTCGTTTTCTTTTGCTCTCTAAAAAAGGTGATTCAAAAAAGAAAGTTCAAACTGCTTGTATACTTATAACTCAGCAACATTTTGTTAGATGAATAACAATGATCGTGATAGAAACAGACGCCAATGTTGTGACGCTTGTTTTATCGACTACGTTTGATCTGCATATTCTATTATCTCACCCTGCAGAAGTATAAATATACGTTGTCCGTTAACAATATATTTGCATCAAGCTGAAGAGGTTCCTATGTGTTTAAAATTCAAGCAAACGTTAATTATATTTACATTGGCCACATGTCTTTTGTCCCTGTAGCCATCTTGTGACGTTGTCGACAGTCAATCTAACTATTAACCGAATCGCGTAAGTGGTCTTTTAGATCCACTGTATGTGTCGTTTTGGCAAATATTACATTCTTCTTAGAATAAGGTGTTCTATGGGTTTACAATGTTCGTTTGTTAACACTGAATTTACACCGAGAATGCGTGAAATCTTGAGAGAACTCTCCGCAAGAAATATTACATTGTAGGAACTTGTAAATCCATACAATCTTTTTCCAGTATTTGTGTGTTACAAAATATTTTTTAGAATTATATGTATGCACCTTTTGTATTCAGTGTGATTAGAGTGCAATCCTTCATGACTTTCGCTATACAAATACATTCTGTCATTTAACAATATACTTGCTATTATTCTTGAGCATGATCAACAGTTCAAAGTAACTTTTTTTATTTGTACAACTCACATTCAATCACTAAGATTCGCATTATTCCATTAGAGTCATTCACGAGATCGATTCTTGGAAAAGTCACTGTCACCGTCACCGATAATTATTCAACTCTTGCTGATCAAAATTAATGTTTATTCAGCTTAGATTTATTAGAATGTAGTTATATAATATATAAGAAACAATAGCGATCGGTTTCGAAGAGAAAAAATGGAACTAAGCATGAGAGACTTTTTCAGTTCGCACAAACATAATCGTCCGCCAAGCTATCAGAAGCAGCGCAGTGTCTGCATACCATCAACAATACCCACTACCACATTATCTTCTATACAACTCGAAAACAACGACAATGTAAACAACAACCGATTGTCGTGGCCACAATTCCGAAACATTAATCAAACGCAACACCCGTCCAATGTGACCATGATGAAGGGTTACTTGATAAGGGGTAGGGAAGACCAGCCGCATAGTAATAATAAACTCAGACGAGATACTCATACTCCGCTAGAGAGGGTGCTTCCAAAAGACGAAGCAAACGTCATGGAACGCGCTAATCAAATAGTCATGTATGTAAAACCGCAGTTACTTTATATTCAATAACGTTTTCTTATTTAAGCTATAATATATATGAAAGATTTTCACTGCTCTCTACGAATTACAAAGGTAGTGTGTGCTCTATAGTAATCTCTGGGTAAAGGATTTCTTTCTCATAGATAAACAGCATCTTAATAGGATTATTAATGGTCTTCCCATGCAATATAATATCACAGCTTTTATTCACTGATATGTCCATTACTTTAGGAAGCTCTCTCACGTCTTTACAAAAGTACATCGTAAAAGTCATTACCTCTGAATGTGCTATATAATATTCACGATCATTATTCCCTACTTGTATTATCTTAGCTGTCCATGTTTTTAATCGTTTGTCATAATTTTAACTACGTCGTAATGCATGTTAACTTCAGAGTAGTTCTTTCACTCTTCAAATTCAATGTATATAAACTAGCCCATTTTGATTCCGATTGTGCTCGAGAAAATACTTTGAATGGTTGTGATGCACTAGTCGCTTCAAGTTATATAAACGATTTAATAGATAATAATGGGTTAATTTGTATTACACGGTGTTGAACGCAAATAAATTTACTTCAGAGAATCCTTTGCGAACGAGCTTTTCGTTTTAGAAACTTACGCTCTCTCTTTCGCTACTAGCATCTGACTTTAATTAATTGCACGATATCAACTTTTCACTATAGAATTTAAGGGACAGAATCCTAACAAGATATATATTTGTAGACTAATAAGGAGATTGAATACTAACGTTAGTAGTTTCTCAAATATGCAAATCGCTTTATATATATATTACTAGTTTACATTCATTTTACATTTACAATTAGTTGAAAAGAGAATAATTCACTTCCTCGAAAAAGTCTGCCGATTTAACTATATACACAGTCATAATACTATCGCTTTTAAATTGCTATCATGAGTTTCACCAATCATAACAACATTTCGTTAAATGTTTGTTACTTACATTTCGTACTACGTTTGTTAAATATATTTGCAATGCCGTAAATGTCATTGGAATAATTGCATATTCTCCTTTTCCTGTTTTTCTATCGTATAAATTGATAACACTATAGAAGACTTAGCGGAACATGTAAGTAACTAAAAAATGTACAAACAGATCTTTGCAACTTACAATTCTAAAGAAAATATTTAAAAATGGGAAAAGGAATTTATAATTCGTTACTCATTACGGACGAATTAAATTCGAACGCTTTTACAGGAAAAACAAATCGTTTCGACCAAGAGAACGCGGGAAGAAGGGTTTAAAGAATCTTCAAACTGTAAAGACCCTTGCTGGCAGGACACAGAGTTATGGCTCTGGACCCGGGAAAGCAAGGAAACAGCCTATGACAGTTTCGGCACAGTTTCAACAAAGTTTGCATAGTCTTATGGACACCTTGAACCAGGCGAATCCCTTCTTCATCAGATGCATTAAAAGCAACGCGAATAAAGTACCGAATAAATTCGACGAGGAGACGGTGCAACGGCAATTGAGATATACTGGAATGCTGGAAACAGTCAGAATTCGGCAAGCTGGATTCAATGTTCGACTAACGTACGAAGAATTTATTCAGCTGTATCGAATGTTGCTACCCAAAGGTCTATTGAGCTCGCAGTCCGACGTTAGGGACTTTCTGTTGACGTTGAATCTGAACAGAGACAACTATCAGCTCGGAACGACTAAAGTTTTCTTAAGAGAATCAGAGAAGATCAAATTGGATATAGAGCTACATCAACAAATCATTACGAGCATCACAACTATACAAAAATGGTTCCGCGCTTGTTTGGAGAGGAGAAAGTTCCTCAGATTGAAGAACGCTGTGGTACAGATACAATCGTTCTGGAGAATGATCATTGCTCAAAGGCTTGCTCAATCTTTGCGCGCCAGGATCGAAGCTGCTATCCACATCCAGTCAACTTGGAGAGCGTACAAACATCATGCATGGTTCAAAAAGTTAAAGTCTTGTGTAATAATCTTTCAAGCTCACGTCAGGGGGAACAACGCGAGGAAAACTTTTGCGGAGCACAAGAAACGGAAGAACATGATCGTTGATAAAATCGGGGACTACAAGGAAGCTCACGATCACAGGGAACTTGCCTATGACAACAGCAAGGTGTACAATTCAGGGGTTGTGTTCAGGGGTAGCGAAGAGTAAGTGATTAATTAATTGATTAATTGATACACTATTTGTGTAAGCAGTTAATATTACTGATATCTTTATGTTTTATTTAGGTCACTAATGGGGGACCATGGTTTGATCGATTTCAATGCAGTTCGTAAACAGGGATCGCAAAATCGTTTTACACCGGCGAGGTAAGTACATTTGCATAGTTAGCACTTTTAATTTGCTTTACCAAATTATTAATTGGCAGAGCGGATCCTATGGCGCGTGACAGCAGCCTAGACTCGAAAATGACGTACTCGAAGCAGAAAGCGGTGATGCGAAACACAAGAATGCTGTACGAATCTGCGGCGATACTGAAGAACACGGAACCTTACTCTTCCGAAGAATTCAACGAACGTAAAAGCAGCTTGGAGAGCTTGACAAGCTTGAGGAGCTACGAATCGCAAGTTAGCGTGAATAGTTCCGAGTCGCAGGAGAACTGTTGCAAGCCTGTATCGGGCACTAGAACGAAATGCGACGACGATTCGCCCAGGGTAACGGTGAACACAAGCTTGGGACACGGTTCGAGCCAACAGTCGTCCGTGGGAAAACGGGCGGATAGTTCGTCAACAGGGTATAGCGACGGTGAAACTGACACAGAAGTCCCCCCGAGTACAGTGCAAAGTGCGCCGCCAGCCTTCAACGTTGCTCCCCCATTCCCGAATCCGCGGGACGTTACGTATCGGCAGTCTCACATGAAACAGACACAGAGTCCTAACCCGGACATCTGGCGTCGCAGACAAGACTATTCGAACTATAGCGACTACATGCAGACTGGCCACCAGAAAACAACGTTGACGCGTTCCCCGAATGTCTCCCAGTACAAGAACTTAACGGACAACACCCACGACCATGTGCAACACGAGAAGCCGAACGAGGCGGCGAACTACAACGTGAAACTGGACGCGAATGAGCGTTTCGTTCATATGGAAAGCTCAACATCGGGAAGAGAGCAGCGTCGGCTGAGCGATAACAGCATGTCCAGCGAGAAGTTGGACAGTGTTTCAGCGCCTCCGATTCGACGGGTCCCATTGTGCAGCCTCGGCAAAGAGTTGAAGGACTTCGCCTACTTGAGAAGACAAAATTCGGAGGGAGACACGACGATGAAACTGGACGTGGTGGGAAACGACGAGAACTCTTTGAAGAGTTCTCTATCGAAAGTTTCCTCGCCTAAAGAAAAGAGTTTACGGCCGAAGGAAAAATCCGAGCCCGACGTGCCCGTCCGAAGCGCGAGACGAAACCGGCCACCTCGTGATTTACAATGTTGGTCTATGGGCGAGAGCGTATCGGATGCGAACACCGCAGATGCGAAGAGTCTCTTCCTAGGAACGATTAAAGAGAGCGACTTGAACAAGTCCGCGAACGTGTGGACGCGCAAGGAAAGTCCGCGCGAGACTCCTTCGAGATCGGTGACGGACTGGCCGGTGAACAAGGCTGAGTCAGCGTCGAAGACGCAACAGACCGGTAAACGTATGAGATCCAGAAGAAACTCGGATCCAGCCACGAAGATATCCGGTCTGAGCGAGGACAAGCCCGGCATCGACGCGAGAGCCAACGATCTGAAATTAGCGCCAGGGATGAATCTGTTGGAATGGAAGGGCAATCTGTTCACCTTGGCTGGACATCGGTTCAGAAAGGTGGAGAGGTTCGCCAAGGACGACGTGTGCGTTTGCTGTCACGAGAAGATGGACGCGTTCGTCACGCAAGGCTACAAGTGTATAGAGTGCAAGCAACTGTATCACGTAAAATGTATACAAAACGGCGGAGTACTTAAGATGCCGTGTATCTTGACGAACACGCCCGGCAGGCGGAAAAACCGGAAACCGCCACGGACACCGTACGACGCGACCAAGCAAACGATCGCGCCCAAGTTCAGCCTGACCGGCACTTCAGCTTTCTCGGATAGCACGGACAAGATTATATCGGACGCGAAGGAACTGGCGCTGATGCAGGAGTTCATCACGAAGAAGATCTATATAATGGAGGGCCAAGAGGAAGGAAGAAAGCCCAGCGAGGTGGACCGGGTGTTCAAGCAGGCGCTGCGCAAGTTCAAGGACGATCTGGTGATCACTTATAGCGTCGCCGTTCAGCAAGGCGTCGAGGGCAACATCAAGTACACCGACCTGATCGCAAACTTCCTGCACGTGATGGAGACGGTCTGCAAGCAGGAGAATACAAGCGCAGATTTTCCCGTGACCATGGGCGTGAACGCATTCCGCGGTTTCATGAACGAATTTATGACGCTAGTCAAAACCGAAGCACCGGAGAAACAGAGTAAAAGCAAGAGAAAGAAGGAGAAGAAGCGGAAGCAAGAGGAACCGACGCGGCACGGCAATCATATGTTCCAGCTAACCATCATAAACATACCTACGGCCTGCGAAGTTTGCACGTCTTTCTTTATGTGGCCTATCGAGCGCGGTCTTGTGTGTCAGAGTAAGTATATCGTCCGTATTCGTAACTATTGTGTTATTTTGCATTGTCATATTATATTATATTGTTGATACGAAACGCGATTCCACCTGCTATGCACTAGATCCGTATCGTCCTCGTGCGTTGTGTCTAGCGTATCATTATGGTTTGATATATGCAAAGAAAGAAGAAAGAAGGTTGCGAACAGAATGCAATATTTCGATTGTACGATAACGACCATACGGATCTGTGTACAGTATGCAGAGGTCGCGGCGCGGCGGGCCGTTCGCCATCAATCATTCGTTATGAATGGTCATGTGCGCTCCTTTACGTTTAGATTGCAAGCTGACGTGTCACAAGAAGTGCTACATGAAAGCGTCGGCGGAGTGCGGAAAGGAGGCCTCGCTGCACGAAATGAACTCGCGGAAGGTGTTCGGCGTGCAGCTGTACAAATTGGACTGCGGGGATGGCAAGGTGCCGCTGGTGGTTGATCGATTGATCACCACCATAGAGATGCACGGCCTCTACACGGAGGGTATATACCGCAAGAGTGGTGTCAGCTCGAAGGTGAAGGAATTGAAGCTGAAGATGGACGAGGGTGATCTGGAGAAGGTGGACTTCGAGAATTATCAGGTGCACGTGCTCGCGGCCGTGTTGAAGAGCTTCTTTCGGGACATGCCGGAGCCCCTGTTGACCTTCGAGTACTACGACGATTTTCTGCACGCCGCCAATCTGACCGACCCGCGAGACCGGATCAGCACGTTGTTCGCAATACTGAAGAAGCTGCCGAAGCCTAACTTCGACCTGATGGAGCGGCTGATCGTCCATCTGGCGAGGGTGGCGCTCCACGAGGTCGACAACCGGATGTCTCCGTCGGCCCTAGCGATAGTGTTCGCCCCGTGCATCCTGCGTACCAACAGGACATTGCCTGCTCAGGACTCGTTGCAGGACGTCGGCAGGCAGACCTGTTGCGTCGAGACAATCGTACAGGAAAAGCTTAGGGTCGTGCGGGCTACCCTGGCTGATATAAACACTCTCGAATCCGCCTGTCACACGGCCACCCATCGTCTTTCCAGTCTACGGTCCTCGAAGATCTTTAGCCCGGAAGAATTGAACGCGGCGGTTTCGAACGTGGCTGCAAGAGGTGGCACCGTGGATCGAGACAGGGATCGAGGTGACGAAGAGGAGGCGCTTCTTGTCGATCACATACAGGAAATCGAGGAGGAGAAAGCTCTGCTCACCTCGAATCTTCTCAGCCTAACCAGAGACTCTTCGGACGACGACCTGCATCCCTCTGCCACGGATCTGGACGATGGATCTCTCGACGATCTGCGTCCATCGTCTCCAGGTAAATTTCGTTCATTTCTACCCTAATATATGTGAACGACGAGATGCGATAAAACCAACTATTATATTTGAATTTGCACTTTGATTGTACAATATACGATGGTACATATAAGTAATAATCGAGTAATTCAGTAATTCTGAATGTAGCATATAGCCTTCCATTTGCGCTTCAGATAGCCTGCTACGTAGATTGTTACAGTGGATCGGAGGCACTTGAGAAAATCAAGCACCTTCTCTGACCTTTCAAGTGGCTCCTCTCAAATTATATTCCAATCTCATATTCCAAGAAGAGCGGGAAACTTATTCGATATTCTTCAGAAAAAGAATTAATATTATTCAATCATTTGACGAAAATCCGCCCGTGAGAAGCTGTGCATATTGTACCCTGCATCAATGGGAATTTTTCAATTTCGCCTGCGATATATCGGATAATTTTCAAGATATATCCGTACGAATTTCTCAAAGTGAAAAACATCCTGTACAATCACGGTAGGGGGAGGGAGGGGAATCAGTCGATCGGATTTCTCCGTCGAAATTCAAAGCGGAACCCTTTGTTCGACTATTCCCGATCAGATCTCGAACTACCCGAAGCGTCAACGGATTCGGCTTTAAAGAATATTTCTATCCTTGGCTTCCATTTAAGTTGCTTCGCGAAGGGAACTCGTTTCATCTGGATTTATGATAGAATATCTTGCGCAATGCGTGCAGAGAAATTCAATTTTCAAAAAGGTAAATAAAGATTTTCTACAACTCTTCACCGGCAATGTAATCCAATAGTTTTTTTTTTTTAGGATTATTGTGTAAGAAGGCAAAACAGTAACCCTTTTAGTTTGATGGCTGTTCGCAGACGGTCTAGAAAGGAAAAAACCGATCCAGAGGCAGAGCTCCGACGAGGACATGGTAATGGTATGATCATCGAGGGGGGAGCGTTACCATGACGGATGATCGATATGTGTAGCAACATGACACGCGCTGTGAAGCGTCGGACTGACGGCAGCGAATCGACGAGTCTTACTTCTGGTCTCATCGGCAAGTCGCTAGTAATTTAAACTAAGTAGTTAAAGAAAGCAACAAAAAAATACAAACAGAGCAAACTGACAAGAAAACACGACATTAGGTAGGTCTAGCAATTTGTTCCACGCGAAGTTAAGCTGATCAATTCGGTCGAACTTACATGTATGTATATATCTATATATATATAGACATATATATACACACACTCACACCTATATATGTATATGCATATTGTATATGTATACATATATACATGTATATTTTTTTGTTTTGTCACTCTGTCGCAAAGCTTTCAGAGATTTCTAAAGAACGATTAAATTACGTGCGCGCGAGAGCCTGTTTCTCGCGTGGTGAAAGAATAATGAATAAGAAGGCAGGGAAGGGAAGATGAAGAAGAAGAAGAAGAGAAAGCGGAATGGGAACCTGTGCTAAATGTTCATTTTCGAATCTATTTTTCTCTCGGAACGCATTCCTCTTCGATCGAAGACTGTCCAATCAGGCTGCATGTAGGTGTTTAGAATCGTTTGCAGATCACGAAGACACGTGTCCGCCGCATCCATTTAGTCGGTGTCTGTCGCGCGTTATACACGCGTACTTTCTTCGTTGCGTGTAGAGTGGCGACAAAAGCATTCGTTAGGAAAATACAAGGAAACGATTATCCGTTATTGTTACGAGCGTTTTAGTCGCATTTAGATTCTCGTTCTTCTCTCTCTCTCTCTCTCTCTCTCTCTCTCTCTCTCTCTCTCTCTCACTCACTCACTCATACACACACACACACTCGTATGTTTCTTTTCTCTCTCTTGATTTTCACCTTTACGACCCGTTCAAGGAAACGATATTTTCATCCTTGTTCGTGTCGCCGCTCTGTTTTACAGATTTTATAGACTGTTGCGTGAATCATGCACACATTTACGGACACACACATGGCGCGCGCTCATACACTTCATACATACACACATTACATAGGTACATGTACGTACCCACGCGCGCGATAGGGTGGCTCTTTTTCCTTATCGATACACGGGAGCGTCTGTGTCGCTTCGTTCGACAATCACGGATCTCGTACACGTGGGCGTTCGGTGTCCTTTCGCATGATCGAAGGACACGCGGGCGTTCACAATGAGATCGAATCTCGCGCGCGCAATTTCGTCGAGTGTGTTCGCAAGCGAATTCGCATCGCGACGCGTTGCGTCGGTCCCGAGCGATTTCGCTCGGTCGTAAACAGAGACGAACGACAAATAGAAGACCGTAGAGAGATAGAGGACGAGCTAGGGAAACGAGGAAAAAGAGGAAACCAAAACCGTAGCTTGTACATATTATATATTAATGCTCATCTCGTAAGGATCTGTTATTATTGTTAACTCTGCGAGGGACGTTACCAAGATTATATTTCTACTTGTCAAATATATTTCTTCGCGTAGGGCTTTATACGCATCTGTTCGTCGCGGTAATATATATATACATATATATATTACGCGATATTATACATACATACATCGATACATACATACATATACATGCAAACACACTCATATACACAGGAACTGCCAATTTTCGTTCGTCCTCATTCAGATCGGTTCTCTACTTTACTTCCATTTTTTGTATTGTTTACTTAGGCTATACGCTATATATGTTCGTGTGTGTATATGTATATATATGCACATATATATATATATATATATATATATATATATATATATATATTTATATACATATACATATTTTTTCACGCAGAGTCTCTCCTTTATAGCGCGCGGACGTGTCCGCGGAATGAACACGTGCGAAGAAACGTGCGTACATCGACGAACATTTATATATATATACATAGATATGTGTATATATATATTTAATACATATATATATATGTACGTATATATATATATATGAATACTTATGTATATACAGAGATTTTGCGCGCACAGGGCTGAGCAGACGGTCTTTTTTACTCGAGATTTATTACGATTTCATTTTAGTTCCACTCTGTCGTCCGGTGTCGTCCTTTTTCTTTCCTTTCTCTTTTTAGTTTCCATTTTCTTTTATGCCCCGTGTCCCCAAACAGTTTTTAAAATACCGACGCGACTGATTCTTCATCTTTTTGTTTTCGGGGAGCATTTCCATTCCAGCCGTGAACCCCGGCGGCCGAACGATCCCGAAAGAATCGGTGGTCGAATAAAGGGATGCGAGCGAATCGGAATTAAAAAAAACGCGACGGTTTTGCGACGTCATGGATTTGCTTTTTTCTTGTTTATTTTCATTTGTTTTTCATTTTTCCTCGGTGTTGCTAGTTAGAATTTCGTGATTTTTAAAAAAATATAATTTTATCTCGAGCCAACGGCCGTGTTGAACGCAACACAACCATCGATACAGCCCACGGCGGCTGCGGAATCGTTTCGCCGTTTTATTCGAACCGCGTGTTGCATTAATTTTAACCGGACCGTAAATTATTTCAATTCCACGGCAATTTCATAACTCACTAGCGCGTAATTTAAAAGGGAGAGGGACGGGCTGCGTGCGCGCGAGCGCGTTCGTTTTCTTTCATTTTCTCTTGCTTTATTTCCCCTGAACACTTCTTTTTTTTCTACCACCCGGTTGTCCCCCCAATTCTTTCTTGAATTTCTTAATTACTGTCGGAAGCCACCTCTTCCGGGGAGATAATTTTCAATGTACTTTCATTCATCGTTAATGACCTTTGCACCGGGAAAAGCGCTTAATTAAGTCTCGCGTACCGAGCTTTTCGACCAAAAATTCTCTCTCCCTCTTTCTCTATCCGCTCGTCTTCCATTCGCGAGTTTCTTGTTTTAGCGCGCGGTCGGTCGCTCCGGTCTCGTTTTCAAGACTTTTTTCCCCGCCGAGGGCAAATGGATCGCGAATAGTCCCGAGCGACTATACAGCGCAGCCATTGCCGTTTCTGGTACAGGTCGGAACGTGTGACGTGGCAAGCCTACATACAGACAGAACATCAGTCCGATCAGCTGGTCCGAACAAGATCAAACCGGACCGAGACCGCTTTGCCAAAGAACCCCGCACTAATCATATGGAAAATCTATCCCGGTAAAATCAGTTGGATTTTTCATATGTTGTAGCTTACGATTTACTGAACAAAAGATGTAATGGGCACAAAGCTCAATAGTGGATAGTTATCGAGATTAATCAAACATGACAAATTCGAGCTGCCGAATACTTAAATCTCGGGATGAGTAATACATAATAAGATAATTGTTTTTATTAATCCACACACACAGCAGAGAGGATTTGGAGTCAAAAAATACTACGTGAGTAACGAACCGTGGGGTTCTTATCTTTGCTGTGACACGCAAAGACTTTGTGAAAGATTTCTGTTCATAGACTTTTTCAAGATCATTAAAAATTAAAAAAAAAACCTAATGACACCACCTAACAGATTTTATGAAACCCTACTATTTTTGTTTCAAACATTTTTCCAAAAAAATAAATACTTCCCGAGATTTGAGTATTCGTCAGCTCGAATTTCTCATGTTTCACTGATTATAACTAGAGATCGCGGTTTGGAACGTGTACTAAAATACATGTGTACACGTGGTACGTGGATCTCTAATTATAATTCGATAACTGTCCATTATTGAGCTTTGTGTCCATTACATCTTTTGTTCAGTAGATCATAAGCTACAACATATGAAAAATCCAACTGATTTAACAGGGATAGATTTTCCATATGATTAGTGTGGAGTTCTTTACCACGTTCCAGTCGTTCCAGTCGTTCCAGTCGTTCCAGCCTGTACCAGAGACGGAGTGGCGCAGCCCCCATCCGCGAGAAGGAGAAGAATCTTTCCGCCGTTATGTTCCAAGCTGTACAAATTTCTTTTACCAGCGCGTAATCGAACAATTCGAAACGATCGAATCGAATTCCATTCGCGTCGAGTTACGTGACTGGGTCGCGCGTGACTTTTACCCAACTAACTTAGGTTTAAGCCGGGAAAAATTCGGAAAAAGGCGCGCGGCACGTTCTTTCCGAACCGTTCTATTCTTCTTTCTATCGACTCGCGAAGCCCGTACACCGGGTGTCCCGTTTCTTTTTAACGACCGCGGGCGCGGCATTGTCGGGCGGGAGCGTGATTAACATCGGGAACTTTCGGACAATGAGCTCGTTATTGCTCGCCCGCGAAGTTTATTCGCCGCGGAGTGTACGTCTAGGCGGGGCAACAGAAAATTTCCGCGAATATTTTTCCCTTTCAACGTACCCGAAGTATTTCTTACGGGGAATTCCCCTTTTTCAGTTTAGCCAGTACTTCGATATCGGAAAATATTTTCAATTTCTGCCATCCACGCGTTGGATCTTACCGAGACTCGAATTTATTCCGCGTCTCGACGCACACCCGAGGAAAAACCAGCTGCTCCCGTCTTTGACATGCCGCTTCTCTGAGGAACTTACAAATTTAATTTTACACGCGTTTCCGTCGGAAAAATGCTACGGGCCCTGTTTCAGGTCGCTCGGCGCGCCGGTTCCCGTGGAAACTCTCAATTCCAATTTGATACATATTTCGTGGCACATCTCGAAAACCGTTTCGACGCTCTTTAAAATGGTTTTTAAAGTTGTATCACGCGACTAGAGATCTATTCGAGATGTCAGAACGATTAGTCTGTTAATTTTTAAAGGGCGTCGATAATCGCGACTGTCTATTCTTCCGGGTCGAAGAAGAATCGGGACACCCGGTGCTAGCGTTGCGTTCGTTTTAGAATGATCGATTGACGACGACTGATTTAAATGTTCCGTCTCCTTTCTGTTTTAAGCCCGTCTTCGGTTATTCGGGATCGCATTCGAAGCGCGGAAGCGGGTTGAGATTCTACGTTTTACGGTTGATCGATTTTTACAGAGAGATTAGGATAGTTTAGCTAGTTGTGACGTTTCGTTTTTGGAACTCTACACCGTCCCAGGCCGTAATGTTTTTTAACGTTGAAAATGTTTACTCTCGTTCTGTTCCCGTGATGTTCGATACCGCGACGTCGCGTGCGATCGCACGAACGGACGATGTCGAAGTTGTTCTTCGTTCATCACACGATCTTGAATTGTTGAAAGTTTCGTTGCGGAAATGCGCTCGCGTTTGCGTTACCGTTTAAAAGTTTGGGAACGTGATTCAGGAATTTGTTTAGGTCTTAAGGTGAAATTGGAACAGAGATAATCTAGGCTGTGCGAACTTTTCCATTGTAATGTTAGTCTCATCGATATCCAACCGATTCACACTTTCCACACGACTGTTGCTCGTTTAAACTCGATAAATTGGAATTATTTGTTTGAAAAAAATGCGATCTGCAAAGTAAGCGCATCATTATTATTTCGTTGCTGCAATTCATTTGATTTTCACACGTCGATAGTACAAGCCTCTCAGACTTTTAATCGGTACCGTGCGCGTTAATCACCATTAGCTAATCGTTGAACGTTCTTCATGCTGAAAGTGTTATTGTTGATTTCAGTGTAGGAGGTGTCGTCTGTGCAAACGTTTTCGCGTTCTATTTGTTGTCTCGTCGAAGCGTCTTCCTAAATGGGCAAGAGTTAACTAAAAGGGGAACAGAAAGAAAGAAAAAAAGGAAAGGAATGGTTGATTCTCATTTCGACTAGTCTGTTGTCGCTTTTATCGAGAATATCGGTTGTTGTGTCGTCGACGAATATTCGCGTGTTTGTCTGTTTCTCTTCGAGAAATGAACTTCCTGGCAGACTGCGATGTTTTATGTATTCGCGCGTCGAACGCAATAGCCAACGAATTTTAGTAAAATACCATGAAATTACTATTTTATTTTCAACTTAATAAATACAACAAGAACAAAAAAAAATATAAATAAACACAAATGTCTCTATTTTAAATTGTTTTTACCGATTCAGTGTGTATTCAAAGGGTGAACCTGTATAAATACATCCACAAGTCCAATTATTAGAGGGAAATCTCGCCCACGATCTCCGAACGAGGTGAAAAAATCGTTACGGGGGTCGCAGCGGTGGCTGTTGGGGGTAGCTCCCACCCCCGTTCTTACGGATAAGAATGCTAATCGTTAATCTGTAAATTATCGTTTCACGTAAACGCATTACGCTTCTATCGTGCAAGGTGCTTCGCGCGGGTATCGAGCGCACAAAAAAAAAAGAAAGAAAGAAAGAAAAAGAAAACGAGTAACAAGAAGAATAAACACTAACGATACTAATTAAGGACAGAGGTAAATCATTCAATCTCGATCGCGAGAGGGCGAGAAAGTGGCCACGAGGTCCGACGGGGACGACGACAAGATGTGTAACAGCCTCTCGACGATCCTTCTAACATCGCCGACAAACCACGAGATAAATAAGAAAAAGAATACACCACTCGCGAGAAACCGAGAAGAAAATCTGTCGCTCTCGTGTTTCGCGTTCGAAACGATCCACGAGAAGCCGCTTTTCCCAAAGATCAAACACTCTGTTGACGTGTTAGAAGTCGCCCTCTCGGTTCGCCATTGATTTCAGTGGAGCAGCGCGTAGCGACTAAGAAAACGGCGTTATAATTGTGTCTGTAACTCGTCATCGCATCGTTCGAGACCTCTTTCCACGTGTCCCGAGGCGCCGCGCGCCAAGGACACACAACGCACTCTTTGTAAATAGGCGATTAAGGTACGCAACAAGAAAGCTAGTAGCGCGCTGAGAAAACCGCAAAAAAAAAAGAGAAACACGCAAAAAGGAAAACGATGTGAACTCTTCATGACAATATCGCCCTCCCCGCGTACACACACCCCATCCTCCATTCTCCCCGCCGAGATTGTCCTAATCGAGTAGACTCGACGATCGATACCCATAAACTTCATTCTATATTTTTCTGTCTTCGATGATACTGGCTCGCGACGTTTCGCGGAACGATCGTGTTTTGATCGATTGCCTGCGTCGATCTTGCTCGGACGAGCGAACAACGAAAAGGGGCGGAACGGGATCGAGGAACGACCACGGAGAAAAGAGACGCGACGTTCCGCTTTGGCCGAATTCTTCAAATACGCTTATTACTGTTATAGTGTGCGGCAGCGGTTCACGCTGTCCTCGAGGAAGCCTACCTAGTTCATCCATGCCGATCCTTCTCGGCGATCGTTCCTTATCACCGACCGACACTGTATTCCCAGTTACAAGCCTCCCGGTCGGGCCTTCCGAGGAGCCTATAACGAGGGTATGGACTTTCAATTAGCTGTAATAACTACTTCTAGTTCTCTCAATGATCACGGGCCGAGAACGTCCGCTTTGCCGACGTTAACCAAGCGATCTTGTAACGAGGGAGTACCGTACTGGGAGCACCGCTGCAACGGTTTGTTGTCGGTTCGTGCACAGTATTCCCCGGTTAGAAGCTACGCGATCCATGAACGAGCCTACAACAAGGATACAGTAGTGCACATTTAAGCGTCCACAGTCGGGAGAAAAAGGAATTGAAGCTCGGTCCCAGGTCCCGCATAGATTTCGGGGAAGCGGCGGACACTTAGGCGTGCACTACTGTAGCTGCTCCATCTCTAGTGACGTCCTCCGAGTAGTGTTGTAGCGGTAGCGAGAACACCGAACGATTCTGCTCGCAGATTGCTCACGAACCGGCGACAATCCTTGACGCGCATAGCGGTAGCCTCTCGGTAGAACGTCGAGGAAAATCGATGCAGGTCCCCGATTATATCCCGGAAGTCAAGGTGTCTCGCGATCGATCGCGGGACGAACCGATTTGTCGTCCGATTGCGCGGCGATCACCGAAACGTCGCGACACCGAGCGCACTTCCGATTTGTATCGTCTTACCGAATACTGAATATACAGGGTGGCCCAACAATGTTGTACTTCCTTGGAAGGGGTGATTCTTCTTACTTCGGACGACGTAAGGATTCATTCCTTTCACGGAATTCCTTACGTGTTTCGGACAGCCTGGGTATATACAGGAGGATATGCGTGTATATGTATACGAGTACACGCATATACCTGTTATTTTTCTTCGAAGAATAAAAAAAAAGTGAGCGTGTACGTGTGATATGGTGAAAGCGAGGCAGGGGTGAGGCACGACGTTGCGTCGTGCGAGAAACGAATATACCGATACGAATGAGGTGTACATATGTACAGGGTGTCTCAAAATGTGTGGTACGGTTGCGCTGGTAAACTAGATTTTCGTTCGAGAACGAACGACGGTGTGTGCTGGAGGTCGTTTCTCACGACGATCGACTTTCATCTCGGTTAAGAAACTTTTCATTGAAATTCTATTGTACAGGGTGTTCAAGACGTTGTCACGAAATTTCTATGTTGTTAGTCACTATTAGACTGCGGGTCTTTATGCGAAATGCAAGAAACAGGAACCAAGAATAGAATTCTTCTTCTAACTATATAATAAATTGACATTTTCCAATTGTTCCGATCGTTTTTCAGGTTTTCTATTTCGCCTATCTGTTTTTCTTTTCTCAGAGACGCATAAAATCCGCAGTCTAGTCGTTACGATAGGCAAAAAGGTGCTTAGCGAGCTTGGAAACTTTCTTCTTGTTCACGACTCGACGACAGCGCGGCGCTGACGTTACTTCTCGCGAATAACTCGAAAACGAAACGCTCCGGCGTGAAATGGAAAAGGAAACTAAATTGATTAGAGCCACGCGACGCAATAGCTCCGACTATCCTCCGACAACCTGTGTACAAAAGCGATGTCAATCGACGAAACGCGTAACTGTTTGCATTTTTGTCCAATCGTACGGGTACAGTTTCGTTTGAAATTACGCGGTTTCTGTGATCCGAGCATTTTAAATGTCCACGTCTATCAGCATTTCTACGGGCACGTCTGTCATTGAGGCTCGTGCGAACGAACGCTTGAAAATCGATCTCTTTCTCTCTCTCTTGAAAGAACGAAGACTGGTAGAAGCAACTAGTACTCGATTTTTCATTCTACTCTCTCGACTCTGCGACAAATTTTGATCCATCCTGCGTATGTACACACGTGCGAGTACGTGGACGTGTATGAGCGTACAGAGAATTCCGAACGAGACAGCTCTCCTTTCTTCGTCGTTCGATCGACGTGTATCGCGAGACCGCCGCGCTCCTTTAGGAGAACTGCGTGAAAAGCCGAACAAGAAAAAAAGCGTCATCCGCGTCGAGATATACGTGGTACGCGCCGTCTATGGTATACTTAGGAGGCACGCGAAAGGACGGAAAGAACGAGGTAGTTTCCTGTCGGCGTGGCTTCGACTTCCAAGTTTCTCCTCGAGGCAGCTCGACCTCGTTCTCTTCGACTTCCCCCCGCAATTCCTGCGGGACGGCTTTCTCAACGATTCCACGATCGCTCGATCTCCTTTCTCTCGCCCCCTTCTTCTCCCCTATTCGCCTCTCGATCCGCCCTCCGAGCTCTCCACCCTGAATTCCTAATAATTTCGTGGATGTTACTGGACACTCGCTCGTTTTCCTTCTACCCGTTGTTGCCGGACTTGTTCTTCTTTTGTGCTCGGTTGAAACCCCTCGTCTTACGAGACTTGCCACCCTACTCTACTTTTCATCTCTCTCTCTCGAAACGACATTGAAAGTAAAATCGAACGTCTAAACGGAAACCGAAAATACGACATGAAAAATTAGTGTAGCACCTTGGGAACTGACACCTGATACAACCGGTAAAGATTTTCTCGACGTTTATGGGAAAGTTGACCGCTACACGATGCTCCAGTTTCCGACATAGCTCGAAACGGAGAGCGCAGTTTAACTTGGAGCTGAAAACTTCCGACCCGTAATGGTCGTTCCGAGCACGTGGAACTTGGTCCGGACTCGCGGTGACTGTTTCGGTGGATCCGATGGAAATCTTCGGATCTCGAGAGCGCGTATTAAGAGCAGACGTTCCTCCGGCCGCGCGTGCACATAATTGTGACCGGTGGGATCGAAAAAGCTCGCTCGCTTTCCTCCATTCGTTCATTCTTCTTGTCGGACGAGTTCTTTCGACTTCGGGGCCCTCAGCCGTAAACTTGACTTTCTTCCCTTCGAAACCCCTCGTTTCTTTCTTCATCTCGCGGATGGCTCGTGCACCTCGATCGATGTTTCCTGGAGAACAGTACAGTAATGTCTCGATATATTTGGAAAACTTTCCGAAATGTCACACTGCCGTTCGAATTCAGGAGAAGAAGTCGCCTTCTCAAACGATCCACACGCTACGATTAGAAACTCTTTGATCTCCTACGAACATTCCCAACGATTGCTCTCTGCATCTCGATCGACAATTGTTCAAAACTACAATTAATGTTATTGGCGCACTGGTTCGATCAATTAGAGACAATAAGCAAATTTGCAAAAATTACATGAAATTTAATTCGACGTTTCTGTCCAAGCTTAGACTAAGTTTAGTTTAAATTCCATGTAATTTTTGCGAATTTGCTTATTGTCTCTAATTGATCGAACCAGTGCGCCAATAACATTAACCCTTTGCACTCGGAGCAATTTAAACTCGAAAATTAAACGTTTCTTCTGACCTACAATATTTCCATTCTCTATGATTATTTAAATTTGATAAATATGAAATTGATATAATATCTAAATACAATACTTAAATGTGTAGTAATTGGTTAGATACCGACATATTTAGAAAAAGAGAAATGTAAAGAAAACGGGTTTTTATATGTATTTCGTTCTTCTTTTATTCGGTTAATTTTCTTATATTTTAGTTGAAAATAAATGTAACTTCCACAAATGTATATTATAATTGGTAAGTTGAATTTATTGAAAAATTATTCGGAACTATTCTAACTCGAAAATTTAACATTTCTTCCGACCTAGAATAATTCCATTGTATATAATTTTTTCATTTTGAGGACATGAAAGTGATATAATACAATTATTTAAATAATAGTACAGAAATTTTTAGTGGCGCCTCAGAGGCGCCACTCGAGTGCTAAGGGTTAATTGTAGTATTCCCAACGATTCTTATTACACACTTGACACCCTTGAGTTAACGAGTTCGATTATCCAAAAGACTGTGAGAGGCGAGGAAAATCCGAGCACAGCGAAATACCAGAGAATTTCGGCTTTCCCGCGAACCCTGACCTCGCTCCCCGAGACATCAGCTCATTAGGATCCTTTCGAGAATCTCGCCGACCGAAATTCACCGAAGAGCGCTCGAGAAACATTCGCGGCGACACTTATTTTCGACGAATCTGCGTACCGTCGAGTCGTTGCCGGATGCCCGGATTCTTTGAGCCAGGGGATCTTCCTCTCTCGATCGTTGGATTTGTTCGAGCACGGTGGAAAACGAGGCGTTTATCGAGGTCACGGCGAGGCAGATCGGGACAAGGTGCCGCCGTAATGCACGATACCTTGTTCTCGGCTCGACGTTTTTCTCGTCGTGGCAAAACGGCTATACGCCGGCAATAAACGCGGACAAGAATTCGAGGCGCGCCGTGAGTAGTTGCTCGAGTTATATCCTCTTTCTTTCTCCGCTCGCTCTAAGTAACGCCCAGACAGCGTCCTGACTAAATAACGCAACGCACGCTCTTCGTTTTTCTCCCTTTTACACCCCTCCTCTCTCTCTCTCTCTCGCCAACTTTCTCTCAGCCTCTTTCCCTCTTCCTCTTGGCTCTTTCATATACCGTTTTTCATTTTTTTTTCTTCTCCCTATTTTCCCCGCCCCTTTTTGCTTTAATTTTCCTGCGTGGAATTGCAGGATGATGGAACGGCCCGCGACCTGCACGCCTCGTGAATACTACACTCTCTCGTCTCTCCTCTCTTGAAAGTGACGGGGTTAAACAGCGACGCGTGGAATGAGAAAATAAGTTAACCCTTTCGGGGCACGGAGCGCGATGCGAGCACGACGTGCAGGGAACGCCTATGGGCGTTCGTCGGCTTGCATCGACAAGAGGGCGAAATATTGTTCCGGGTAGAATAAAAATTCGAAAACGACGGAATACTTTCGCGGCAGTAATTGAATTCTTATATTCTGTTCGCTTAGTCCTGCTTGTTCTGTTCGAGCTCTCGAGAAAACGGTCGACGATTCCATCAGTCTCACTGCTGAAATTGTTAAGAATTTAACCCTGCTGCGCTAATAACTTCAAAGAGCTGAAAACAATACCCACTACACGGCGCGAGGGGTTAAAAGCACGTTTACAGGGGCAGAGAAGATTTTGCGAAATGCTCGCCAGAGCTGCTCTGCGAAAATGCAAGCGGAGCAGGCGGTGCGCGCTTGTGCATTCAGGGTCGCGTCGATGCGGTGAAATAATTCCCGTGATCCGATTGATATTATTAGCCACGAGTTGAGGAATCGGCCTGTCACATTTCCCACACTCACCTGTCCGCCGCGCGCCGGCGTGCTCTCGTAAAGCTGGAGCGAAATACCTGTCGCGTGTAACGCGTGACTCGTTCCCAGGTAGCGGTGTCGCTTTCGGAACGTTTCCGTTCGATTCCATCGAGAAATGCCGGGGACCGACGAGGAATTAGAGTTGTCGGTCCGCACGATCGATGATTCGGATCGAGGATAATTCCGATCGGGCGGATTGGCGAGGAGGTGCAGGAGAGAAAGGAGAAGAGATCGAGGACAGCGGAAAACGCTTGCGCGCGCGTGCGTGCGTGCGTGCGTGCGTTCGACAGCAACGAGCCTCGCTGACACTCTGTCTCTGGCTATATGTATGTGTGTGCTTCAGCTAGGAGAAGGTTTACCGATTTCATCCGCGAGTCTGTGTAATAACGTTTACTTTGCCGTGTGTGCATGGCTGACGTGTGCGTGCGAGTGTGCGTGTGCCGTACGCTTGTCTGCGCGAATATATCAGTGCGTTCGCAACGACGGTGTGCGTGGTTACTCTTCGTGATCGACTGTAATTTTATATAATATTTGTAAGGCAAAAGAAATATTATGTACAGCATACCTGACAGTAAATAATAAGTATCTACCTTATACCTACACTGTCGCAATCCTTATTCGCGACCCAGTTGGAACGCTGTCTATCACTTCGGTTTGAATTACAGGACTTTCACGAAATAATTAGAGATTCTCGATATTTCTGAAAGGCGGTCGGTACCTGGTGATACAACCGAAAAAAACCAGACTGATTATTAGTATGATTTTATTCGACGATGCCGTAATATGTTTTCCTTGATGTAATAGAATCTTGCAAGCTGATATTCACAGTGGTTTGTTCGCTCTTAAATTATCTCGGATTTCTTCACGCACACCACAACGAAGTTTGTTCTGTTGTGAAACCTTATTACGCTGGTCTCTATTTTAACGTGTTTTTAATGCAGTCATAATTGCAACAGTTCTCCAGGCAGAAAAGTGTTAATGAGCGAAACGGCGCGAATTTCTTTCGACGCAGACCCGCTGTAGAAAAGGCATTAAAAAAATGTTATGCTCTGACCTTTTCTCCTATCATAAAAAATAGGCGAGGTGCTTAATATGGTCGTGTTAGGTGAAATACTCTCTAGAAGAGTTCCAGGAGTTCCGTCTTTTTTCTCGAGCAGTTGCCGACACGCGGGAACTGCTTGCAAAGTTCAAGATCAATATTAAACCAAGTCGAGAAACGCGTAGATATTAAGTTCGATAGTATTGCGAACGTTTTCAACAAGTCCTGTTTCATTCGGTAGCACAGCGTTTCGAGAGTTAGCCAACTCCTATTTTCCGCAGTCCCGTAATTCGTTTGGTTGCTAAGTTCCGGCGACTCTCGAATCGGTGTGATCTTAATGCTAATTGTAATTTCTAAAGTAAACCGGAAGGATTCCGGATACTGCTGGAATTGCAATTCGAGATAATGGTGTTTTTTGGGCGGTTTCCTAAATTTTCCATACGCTGAACAAACATTCCCTGCATTCGGCAACATGTCCCTAATTTTCGAGATACCCGCGAATTCCGCTGCCGAATATTCGCGCGACGCCATAGCGACGTCAACGCGGGGAACCGGAAGCGAACTCGAAATTCTAATTGCAGTTCGAAAGCTTCTCGATTGCGAACGGTGAAAGCATTTTGCAAAGCAACAAGAAAAATTGGAAAAGTTGGAACAGGATTTCACAGTTACGGAGAGAATACTGCACAAAGATATTTTGTTTCCAATTTGGGTTGAAAACGGGGATGAAATTTTTATTGGATTCGTGTTCTTTACCGTTCTCCTGTTCCAGTTCTCTGTATCTCGATCGACAATTGTTCAAAACTACAATTAATGTTATTGGCACACTGGTTGGTTCGATCAATTGGAGACAATAACCAAATTTGCAAAATATCACATGAAATTTAATTCAACGTTTCGGTCTAAATTTAGACCATTTTCAAGAATGTAAATTTTCTGTATTGCGTCTGTAAGAATTTATCAATTAATAATCAATATATGGTTAGACAAACGTATTCCCGAACAAGCAGAAAACACTAAGGTATTAAAAACGAAAACAAATGTATAAACTCACTTGCTTAGAAAAATGTACTAATTTAAATTCTTAAGAGGTAGGACTTACGTAGGTAGACAACGAATCAAAGAACACTGATCTATGCATTGGCCAATCGATAAGTGGCAGCAAATATGAGTCCTTTGAAGTCACCCAAACAACACTGTAGTTGTTGAAATACCAATATGAAATTGGTAATAAATTAATCGACATTCAATATGCTTTTTCTAAAGAAACAAAAATTATATTATTTGGAAGGTTCTTCTGTTCCACCGATGCTAATTGTAACGTACCGAACGGTATTTGGATATCCCGTTCTATAATTACCAATATCATGAAGTTCCTCTTACAGGGGACTATTAAATAAATTCATTCATTCACTTACCGTAGTCCCTGTTTAATAGAGGCAGGCTCAGGTACGCGACGCGTCCCTTATCCGGGAAGGTACGTGTACCGGGAATTGCCGGCTGTTATCTCCCCTCGTTTTCGCTCTCTTCTTGAGTGCATCGGAGACGGGAGCGAGAAACATCGCGTGGGAGTGAAATAGAGAGAAAAAGGTTGGAGCATTTTCGCGAATTGGTGGGGGATAACTCCGCTTCCATTAAGCACGGGAAAAAATGCGTCTATTAAGCGAGAACCACCGTACACGTACGTACTACGATAAAAGTCTCGCGGAATCTGAAAGAGGAACTTTTTCATCATTTTTATGGAAGTCGCTTCTGCCAACCCTTTACAGTTCACTTGATATACACCGTATGTAACTCATACCGTTCGCTATAGGACGAAACAACGCGCGCAAATTAATTCAACTCTTTTTATGCAAACCACGAGATCTTCATCGGCGCGATGCCGGACATGCAGCACCGCGCCGCTGAACAAAAAAATGACCAATATTCTAGAACAACAAAAAATACCTTTTATCTCCGGGAATCGGATCCTATAAAGCGTTAAAAAATATAAATTTCCTCCGGTGCGATCTCTATCGAGAACCAAGGATCGTCCATAAAAAAATCGTTCGCTTTGAAAGTGCTCCGCATTCGAAACGGTCAACAAACCCCGTTCGCTCTCGAAATAAAACAGGACATCCCGGCTAAGAGAAACACCGTATTCTCCGTATTCGAAAAATGCCGGAAGATCTCAGCTGTCGTAACGGCGTCCCGCGGCGTGGTCCACGGCAATTCTCGTTGACGCCCGTCGCAAAAAGGAAGCGGACTAGAAATTGAAACCGGTTCCTGGAACTCGCGTTATCCTTTACGATCCTGGCCGGGAAACGACCAGTCTTGCCCCTTCCGCGACGCCATTCTCCCAATCTCGGTCACGTGACGTGTTCCCTCTCTGTCCTGCACGTAACAGAATGTCACGTGACTACTCCGATACTGGCAGAGAGGGGGTCACTGTGTTCCCCTCAATTTCCCCAGCCTGGCCACACCGGCCTGGACTCCGAGTGCGCTGTATGGGCCACTGTAATCCGGATCGTCATAGACTGCAATGTTATTACCGTTACGTGCGTTCGACGTTCACCCCCTCGTCGAAACGACGCGACAGTGTCGTGCTCTCAGCTGCTACCAATGATAATTGAACCGGGACAATTTAGCGACGTTTTATCAAAAATTCAATCTTGTTTGATTCGAGCTAAAATTCCACCGTCGATCACCGATGATCCTCGTATTAGTCCACTCATTAATCGTAAGCCAGCCACTGCTGACTGGAGCACAACGCGGGCTGTCGATGCGTTGTCAAATAGTATATCCTACGTCCTAGATGAAGCTACTGGGTCCCGTTTGCTTTCAGCAATCAAGATCGACGCTACTTTTTCATCCCCCTCCGCTCGGTATCGCTCGGAACCGCCGACGTATTGGTCCGGCTTATCGCAGTGACTAATTAATTGGGGTGGACATAGGGGGGCGATCGTGATATGAGCAAAGCGTCTATGTTAATTAACGAGCGACGGTTAATCGACGTATCCATGGTCAGCCGCGCGATTGTTTGTCGACGTTCTGTAAAATTAGCATGACCAAATATTGTCGGGGAAACGTGAATATATTTAAAAGATAAAACTCCGTTCGTTCAGAAACACTGATCGAAACGAATGAATAATCATAAGTGCCTTCTTTAGCTTGCTGATGTAATAACTTTTTGATAGTATTTTAATTTCGATTTGACTGGCCGAGTTAATTGAGGAGAACAGTAATGGTAGAACGAAAAATATTTAATCCACGGAGAAAAGGTGTAATTAAGAGCAGCAACGCCAGTCTTCTTCCAAGAACTACGCAACAACGTTGTTTTAATCGTTTCGGAATGGCTTCTAGGATAATTATATTTGCGGTACCTGTTATCTTTAACTACACGTGGGACGAATCCTCGACGAGCCGTTCCTGGTCTCTCGCGAAAATGGCCAACTACTGACGGTCGTTCAAACATAGTCCACGGTGGTTTTGAAGTTTGAAGGTTTAAGTGGCCCTAATCGTTGGCATCACGAACTATAATTTCGATGGAAGTATATCGAAAACATACTCGAGAAACAACAGCGATAATGTGTCATCGATTAAATAATTAAGAATAATTCGACATGCCGATTACGAAGGGTGAACTCGACAAATATCTCGTTAATACAATATGTTTGTTAACGAGGGGTTGAAACAGTTCCAAATGCTACTGTTTACAACTGTTATTATCATGCAGGTTTTGCATACGGCCGTGGATGGTTCTGACCGGTTGCGGTTTGTGTTGCGGTTTCGGTATCTCTGTACCACGTTGCTTGCAAATTCGTATTCGGATAGGCTCTCTCATCTACTTTGTAAAGACTGAGGTAAAGATAGGGAGAAACGAGACAACACGAATAGAGACTGAACTAAAACAAGTCGAAGATATTCGAGGTGCATACGTTGATTTTAGTAATATTAAACAACCGATGTGATAACAGAGTTCATAACAACATTAATCTGTTACCTGGGGGGATGAGCTGTACGCGTTACGTGCATTCGAGGTTGCTCCGCAATATTTTTTCATTATTATCTTCATTACTTTCAGGTTCTAGGTGGATACCTTTCCCGCAGCTATCTGATCCGTTTCCGATTCCCGCACACACACATATACCTTCCTCATCCAATCATCGGTGCATCCCAGCGTGCAAGGCAAGATCCTGCTGTACCTTAGCAAGCCAAGCTAGATCCCCAGGTACGTACATTTATGCATTCTTCAACTGACACAATTGCCAGCTGCTTTGTCCATCGAACAGTGGCAATTTTGAATTAATAATCTTTGCAAACACAGCCCTCACAGGCGAGATATCTAGTTGAAAGTTGGAAGAAAAGGTTCTGTTTTGGATTTGGAAAACGCAGAAAATCCAGGAGTGTCGTATCGTTACGTTGGGGGTCTAAGAGGGGTCGAAGCTTCGCTTCGTATTCGCGTCTACCTCAAACTGACACAATTGCCAGCTGCCTTGTCTATCGAAAAGTGAAAATTTTGAATTAATAATCTTTGCAAACACAGCCCTCACAGGCGATATAACTAGTTGAAAGTTGTCAGAAAGGGTTCTGTCTTGGATTTGGAAAAATCAGAAAATCCAGGGGTGTCGTATCGCTACGTTGGGGGTGTAAGAAGGAGTCGGGGCTTCGCTTCCACTTCGAGTTTATCTCAAACTGACACAATTGACAGCTGCCTTGTCCATCGAAAAGTGGCCATTTTGAATTAATAATCTTTGCAAACACGGCCCTCACAGATGAGTTATGGAGTTGAAAGTTGGAAGTAAAGGTTCTGCCTTGGATTTGGAAAACGCAGAAAATTCAGGGGTGTCGTATCGTTACGTTGGGGGTCTAAGAGGGGTCGAAGCTTCGCTTCGTATTCGCGTCTACCTAAAACTGACACAATTGCTAGCTGCTTTGTCCATAAAACCATGGCAATTTTGAATTAATAATCTTCGCAAAAACAACCCTCACAGGTGAGGTATGGAGTTGAAAGTTGTCAGAAAGGGTTCTGTCGTGGATTTGGAAAACGCAGAAAATCCAGGAGTGTCGTATCGTTACGTTGGGGGTGTAAGAGGGGTCGGGGCTTCGCTTCGACTTCGAGTCTATCTCAAACTGACACAATTGACACCTGCCTTGTCCATCGAAAAGTGGCAATTTTGAATTAATAATCTTTGCAAACACAGCCCTCACAGATGAGGTATGGAGTTGAAAGTTGGCAGAATGGGTTCTGTCTTGGATTTGGAAAACGCAGAAAATTCAGGGGTGTTTTATCGCTACGTTAGGGGTGTAAGAAGGAGTCGGGGCTTCGCTTCGACTTCGCGTCTACCTCAAACTGACACAATTGTCAGCTGCTTTGTCCATAAAACCGTGGCAATTTTGAATTAATAATCTTCGCAAAAACAACCCTCACAGGTGAGGTGTGGAGTTGAAAGTTGTCAGAAAGGGTTCTGTCGTGGATTTGGAAAACGCAGAAAATCCAGGGGTGTCGTATCGTTACATTGGGGGTGTAAGAAGGAGTCGGGGCTTCGCTTCTACTTCGAGTCTATCTCAAACTGACACAATTGCCAGCTGCTTTGTCCATAAAACCGTGGCAATTTTGAATTAATAATCTTCGCAAAAACAACCCTTACAGGTGAGGTATGGAGTTGAAAGTTGGCAGAATGGGTTCTCTCTTGAATTTGGAAAATGCAGAAAATTCAGGGGTGTCGTATCGTTACGTTGGGGGTCTAAGAGGGGTCGAAGCTTCGCTTCGTATTCGCGTCTACCTAAGACTGACACAATTGCTAGCTGCTTTGTCCATAAAACCGTGGCAATTTTGAATTAATAATCTTCGCAAAAACAACCCTCACAGGTGAGGTGTGGAGTTGAAAGTGGTCAGAAAGGGTTCTGTCGTGGATTTGGAAAACGCAGAAAATCCAGGGGTGTCGTATCGCTACGTTGGGGGTGTAAGAGGGGTCGGGGCTGGTAGAGACACTCCGGGGATTCGCCGGGACTCGCGTAGCAACGCGATCGAAATCAACCGGGGCGAATGTACAAGAAAACGACGCAAGGATTACCAGGCGACATCTTGCGCGCGTTTGGTATTTTCGACAAATATACGAGTGGTCTTTTGGCGGCTATTGAGTACGTCGTTCCGCGGAATCCGTGGTGGTCCATGAAGGAGAAGGGTGGGAATGGCGGAGAGGGAATTATGAGGGCAGGAAAATCTCTCACAACTCGTGCGACAGAACGAACGGACGGTAATGTTCCGCGGTCGGACAGAAATGAAATTCCGGTGATATAACCGTTCGAATTCACGGATAGTCGGGGTGGCAGGGGGGGTGTGGCCGGAGGGTGAGCACAGAGGGATGGGAGGTCGGTAAATCGTCCCGATAAATGGGCAACGCCACTTCTTCTGCCGCGTACGTGCACCGTTTCTTTTCTTTTGGCTCCGGCGGAGCCACCGGGCCGCGTCTGCTTCTCGGCGAGCCACGTACCAAGACGATGGTCCTTTTTGTCGGGATACGTTGACAGCGTTTCCAGTTCTACACGGTGCCATTCTGTTCTCAGCCGTGCGCCCTGCGATGTAAAAAGATTGATTAGCGACCGGGACGACGATACCGATGTGTGTGGCGTTTGACCTGCCAAACTACACAATAGGGTGCTTCTTGTTTTTTGATTTTCGATTTCGCCTGGTCTCGCATAAAACATACGAGAGCTAACATCTTTGTAGTTTTCTGGTAGATTTCAATTAAAAATGTGAATTTCTTCGTTGTCAAAACAGACGATCGAAAAAAGGTTTGTTCCAATTGATTTTTATGAAAACAGCCTCAACGTACACGAAACAATTCGAATATAAATGTTCGAGAAATTACTGTTTCAATCTGAGAATATTAGTGTTCTAATATCTTTGTGATCTGTGCCCCTCGTACAATCCATTGATGTTAATTATAGATAGTTTGGATCGAGTTAAAATTAAACAATATTTGTGCGAGATATTGATTGCGCGAGTCTAGTAAGTTAGCTGTGCAGTAATCATTATCGAAAACTGTGCAGCACTAGAGCTTACTGGAGCTAGATAGGTATCTATCTGGAAACTCTCTGTGCCGTTAGCATCAATACTGCCCTTCTGAAACTGCACTCAAGTTTTCGGTAATTATTGCCGTCTTATTACCCCTTTGATAGCTGTGAGAGATATACACGGCAGCAAGTACACTCTGTTAGTGGACATCTTCGTTATAATAATATTTTACGGGTTAAAGTTCGTTGCCTAGTATCTACCCAACATATTAACCCTGATCCGTCCCTCATTTCACAAACTGAATCTGTCCCTCGGTGTCAAATTGACACAGTGATAAAAAAAACGACAAAATAACAAGACAAACAGTTACTTTTCGATGTTTTTTTCATTCAAATTAATGAGTTAACATTCACATGTTAGGTTTTTGCGGTTATATGTTTCGCATTTAAAAAATAAAAGTCACCAAGTTTTGGACTTTAGTTATAAATTATCGAACGGTATAACTTATTTCGGGAAAACTGTGTCAAAGTGACACGAAGGACGGATGAGGGTTAAGCATTCCTATTATTCAGTTTGAATAAACTGATCGAATAACGAACAATTATTCTTTACTACCATTCAATGAAATAATAACGTTGAAACCGTAAAATAAATCGTAGGTCGAGGGGTTAATCGGCGTTTCTTTTCGGAGCGCGGCTCGATCACTTTCTATCAATCGGGGCAGGATTAAATGAAACGTCGATCGCAAATCACATCAAGATCGAAAGAGGGAGCGAGCGAGGGGGTGGAAGTAGAAGAGAGAAGTATGGATAAAGCCAGAGAGGTAGCATGGAGGGCGTATATTACGTTCCACGTTTGACGAGTTGGGATAAGCAGAGCGCGGCTCGGTGATCACCCATCACTGCCGTCGGTATTAAATCTCCATTGTCCGTATGGCTGTCGATACTTCTGCGTTACTCTGCTCGACGGTGTATGTATTCGCGCCTCGGTCCCTCTTCCCGCCCCTGTCCCCTGCTCCACCCCTAGAATTTGTAAAGCATAAATTTACTTTGATCTGCGGCCGATTTCGGCCGTCCTCCGACGCGTCGAGCCTGTCTGCCAGCCCGTGGCCACCCCCGAGGCTTTCGTCCTCCCCCCCTCTGAATCAACAGCCCGTCGCAACCCCGTTCCTACGGCCAATACCGTTATACGACCAATCACGAGGGACAGAGCAATTCGTTCGGCAAATTAGGTTAAATCTGAATCTTGGTGGTCTCGTTTCCCTGCGGGCTCTTCCCATCGATTATCCGGGGACGCGGGAGAAAAGAAAGGGAGGAAGGCCGGGGGACGGGATGAATGGGAGCGGCGCGTGTCCGGCCGGAACGGAAAACGAAAGACGAATGGCGGATTATGGGAAATTATTTCAGATCCGTGAACGACGCGCCAACCTTATTACTCCGGTGCAGAGCTACACTGGCGCACGTTTAGGTAAGAATTTAGAACCCCTCCCCCCCACCTTCCTTTCGACCTGTGAAATGCGTCATTCTATTCGTTTTGACATGCTGAACACAAAATGTATGTGCTGAAATGAATAGTTTTCGAGATATTCGTGAAAAACTACAGTTACTATACATTGAATTTTGTGTATACGTGCACGTCCGTGCTGTGCGAGTGCGTCAGCACGATGCCACCTCTCGTCAACTGTTTTTACAGATATACGTATTACGACGTTCGTTCAACGGTCTATGTACCGCGAGAACTTTTTAAAACGTACGATGATGAAGAGTGAATACATATTACGATAATACCACACACACCCATCCAGTGTTTCTGAGAAGAAGAGGTTCTCAGATTAAACAATATAAAATCAACTGAGACCATTAACAATTTGTTTAACTATTCAATGCGATAATATAATGAAAAATAATTGTGTAAAGCTTCATATCTTACTGAAAATTCCTTAGTTAAGCGGAAAAGCCAATTGAATGGATTTAATTAGGCTTTCGAATGGATCGATAAAAAAAATTTTTTTAAATTTTTAAATCTGATCTCCCACGTCCAACATACTCCTGGATTTTACAAGTTTATCCCAGATTAACAACAGCTTCAGTTATCTAGCCAAACCTAACCAAAACTAATCTCATTTCCGCTCGCCCCTAAAATAAACTTTTCGGTTTAAACCGGTCAACGAACGTCGTAATAATAAATATATCTGTAAAAACAGTTGACGAGAGGTGGCATCGTACTGACACACACGCACAGCACGGACGTGCACGTATACACAAAATTCAATGTATAGTAACTATAGTTTTTCACGAATATCTCGAAAACTATTCATTTCAGCCAAAAATGACACATACATTTTGTGTTCAGCATGTCAAAACGAGTAGAATGACGTATGTCACATGTCGAAAGAAAGGGGGGTGGGGCTTTCTAAAGTTCAGCCCACGTTTACATCGGAACATCTTTCCTCTCTCGCGTAACTTTCAATGTACAAAGTTAGTGAACGCGAGACAGAGACAGGAGAGAGAGAGAGGTAAACGCAGAATTGTACGAGTGCCCGCGAAATTCAGCGCAACCCTTGATCTTCGAGGGAACACGGGCGAAAGGTAATTTTGTATAATTGAATAATTAATTAGACGAAACTGATCTTGCCGGTGCCACACGGCCTGGTTAGAGCGCGGACTGTTCATGCGGACGCAACGAGGCACGGAAATTGAGACGGATCCTGTCCGGCGCCGGGTCCCCCGTCGAAATGCTTATGAAAACGTTATTAAAGAAAATACTGTGGATAGGTGTAACACGTAGAACGTCGGGTCGTGAAAATTTCCTCGTCGAAGATAAGCCTGTTCGCATGGCCGAAGGAGAGCAGCAACCCGGCTGTTATATTTACTCGGTCCTATGCAAATGAGATAACATCTTCGCCATAATTAGTAAACCTTTTGAAAATAGGTCACGCCAATTATTCAGCCGGAAACCATTTGTTTCCGGCAAATAAGCGTCCGCGAAATAGTTAGCGACCGTATTCCGGGCCAATCTGATATTTACCTTAACTGCGCCGGGGTGTATCACCCCGACACGGTGGTGGGTGGGGAGCCCGCACACATGGTGGATTATTAAAAGGACACTCTGCGGACCGGTAATGGGCTGGCTGGACGAACGTGGCCGAGTTTAAATAGAACTTAAACAGAAACCGTTGCTGGCACACGTCTTTACGCTCAAAGTAAGCACTAATTTGATCAAATTGAACGCCCGCTGAAGGGCAACGCGCGGAAACTTTAAACGAGAGGGTTGTATCAAACGTTCTTTGCAGGAAGCGATTTTAATTAGCCCTGTGCTGCGGGGATCGTCCCGTAGTCCGCGTGCCTGCCTCGCCGCTTCATCTTTTAGTCAATAACCGGCGCACGAAGAATTAAAATTAATATCTGACCGATAAACTCGTTCCCGCGTGAACCGAACGTTTTTGTTTGCACACCGTCATGCTGCAACCGATTATTAATCGGATTTCCTAGCTCGCGATTTCTGCGTTACCGACGATCCCGTGGAAAACAAAGTTACCCCCGTTTCTGCCGGCACTGGGCCCTCCGTCTTCGGTGTCGCCAGATGAAGGGAGGGAACACGAATCGACGGGGAAAAAGTTAGGCGATAACCACCACAGGATTAATGAAAACTGAAGGGGCACATGACGTTACATCAATTTCAACTTTTACCTTCAGATTATACTTGAACTTTTAATTATGTCTGCAACATTTCCAAAGCTCGTACTCCGGTTTTAATTAAGATTTTCGTTAATTACCGTCGATATCGAGATGACAATTTTTTTATTCGCAATATGGGAAATTAGTTTATATCTAACAAGGTTTGAAATAATATTTAAAGCTAAATTAGCGTACTGTGTCATTACTTTCGACGCAGACACTCCTGTTTTATATTTAGTATGGAATCTAAACTTTACCGGCAGCGTTTAATTAGATGGATTGAAGATATCTCAAGCAAAAATTTAATTAATTCCGCTGCGTTTGTGTATGTAATTTATTTAGTGGGGTATATATAGCAGGAATTTACAAAAATGAAAAAGCTCGCCGGCATCAATATCTCGAGTGAAAATCTAATTATTTTTATCAAATATCTGATTGATGGGCGTGTGTTTTTTAATAACTCCGTGACGAAGCCGCGGAGAGCATTTTCGTAAAAAGTTTTCAAGGAAGTTAAACATTTTTCGAACATCTTGTAGACATTTAGAAAGAAAACAAAAAGCAGAAAGCAGAGGTCTCTTCCTTCCCGGCTAATTTTCCGTTTGTTCTTGTTTGTTCCGCGAAGTACGCTCGCGATTCGGTTCAAGTGCTCTATGAGCATTCGCAATGTAATTTCTTAAAGACGGCGGGCGGCGGGCGGCGCTTGCTTAGCATGCAGTGAGTAATCCGCGGACAACGCTCGCGCAGCAATCTAATATTTGCAAGCGGCAAGTATGCGTTTGCCCGAAGACCCGAGTAAGTGCACGGTGACTTACGAATATCGTGGAATCGTTTGCCGTAAGACTCGCCGCGCCGCGCCATTGCGCGGCTCCTCGGAAGCTCGTGAGCGTCGTGTAAATATTAAAGCGTATCAAGTCGGGCGTAACAAATATCGTGCTAGAATTTTAATTTTCAATATTGCCCGGAATTTCAAATCCGTCGCACCGCCTTCCCGCTTCTGGCTCCCGTCCTCTCTATACCTCGCAAACCCACCCTCCCCCCTTCTACACTTCAGGAATTTCGCCCATCCCGATATCATATCCCCGGCGCATGTTTATGCATTTTTTATTTGCATCCGAGGCCGCGGATTCAGGCTTACAATTCCCGGCATCCCGTATACGATTACTCCCCGGGCCGAACACGGAAATTCTGATTGCGATCAATCAGAATCAGCTTTTGCTGCTTCAGATCTCCGCCGCGGCGGAACAATAAAGCTGACGTTCGCCAAATGCGTCTCTGACCTCCTTTGTGGTTCCATCATTGTTTACCGCCGGAAAGCATTCGTCTGTTTCGTCGACTGTGTTTCGTCGGATCGAACCCATCCGAACGTACATACGTACATCGGTCGTTAGCCGAATCTTCCACTCGTCCATGATTATGAAACGCTCCGACTAGTGCGTCTCTCTGTCTCTCGGACTGTGCGTGAATACAATACTGAGCTTTTCCGCAAAGCATCCTTTCTTTTTTTCGATATATAGATATCAACGATGTCCGGGTTTAGCACACCCGACCAACATTCATTGTTCACGTGTATTTTTTTATTTAACGTCGTTTCGCTTTAATGCGTAATTCGTGCCTAAACACAAATCTTTCAATTTGTCACGCACCACCATAGTATCAAGGACTTTCTCCGTCATAAATCACTTTAAGCTGTAAGCCTAGTCCTTCACATCTGATTTTCTCCAATTCACTAGCCGTCAGGTCATCCTTGTCCTTGCATTTCCTTCCCTTCTTATCGCTTTTAACCTTCCCTCTCTCTTGTAATTTTCCCTTTCCTTAAACACTGTTTTCCACCGCCCATCTCCTTTTCCCAAAAAATACCCGCTAGCCAACCGTTAAAGCGTCTCGGACAGATCAGATCTTTCTCAACCACCAAACTAACGTCATCTTTTTAAGTTTCTACAACGGACTTGTACATAGTAGTTAATATATTAACCCTTAGAACTCGAGTGGCGCCTCTGTACTATTATTTAAATAATTGTTTACACTATCAGATATGTCGGTATCTAACCAATTACTACAAATTTAAGTATTGTATGAGGTATTATATCAATTTCATATTTATCAAATTTAAAAAATCATAGAGAATGGAAATATTGTAGGTCACAAGAAACGTTTAATTTTCGAGTTAAAATAGCTCCGAGTGCAAAGGGTTAAAGAAGTTTTCTCTACATTAAGTAAACCTTGAACTACAGTGTTATTTACAAGTACAACACCATCAACATCAAGAATTTTAACCAGCCTTCACGAGATTAATTTTTCGTTGAGCGGAGCGAGGTGACTATTAAATCATTAATCGATTCCTTCCTCGTATAATAGGTAAGGTATTCATTGTGTAACTTCGTCGGCCTCCGTTCTCACTGCGATTTTTGGCCGTTCCTCAAATTGAGAAATCCTCCTAAAGGACGTACAGTGACTCCCACTTCTATTTGGACACTCTTAAAAAGACGATAACATTTTTTAATATTGTACTATACGATTTGAATTTTTTTGGGAAGCTAGAGCAATTAGTTCGCTATAGGATTTGAATGAAAACTTTGTCGAAAATTGCAATTGATTGGAATTGTAGAGAAAATACTAAAAGTTGCATTTTACAACTTTTTTATTTGGACCTGTATTGAAAATTTCAAAACTACGTTTTGCAGATCTGTATCATTTGTATGCATTGTGAAAGTTTCATCGAAATCGGTTGATGCGGAAAAAAACGACAGGCATTGAAAGATGTAAGAATCCTTAGATTTACTGATTTGACCTTTGCAACGTTTGCAGCTCATTACAACGGCGCACAATGGGCCAAACCGATGAATTCTGTGTCAAAATCAAAGAACTTTTGATAGAAATGAGATAGAGCGATGAAATTTATTTAAAATTAAAGCTGAAACTTTGGAGAATATGGGATAATTATGGAGACTATGTTTCGAACATTTTTTAACATAGAAAAATAAAAATTTTAATTTTTGACAATAATTCGATTTTTTGGAAGATCCGGACGTCGTAGACAAATTTTGAGGCCATAATTGAAATCAGCGTAAAAAAATCTACGGGAAATGATGTACAGCATGTCCCAAAAAAAATTTTTCCACGTGTGGTATAGGAAAAATCACAATTTTCTTGAGATTGTGCAAGTTTACCGAATTTTTTAAGGTTAAAAGACGTTCGTACCACAATCTCCATAATTATTTTATATTCTGCAAAGTTTCAGCTTTCAGTTAAAAAAAATTTCGTCGCTCTCTCTCTCTCTCTCGTTTCTATCGATAGTTCTTTAATTTTTACACAGAATTCATCGGTTTGACCCATAGTGCGGCGCCCGATTTTTACGAAATTTTCAGAATATGTTGAATTGGCACAGATCTACAAAACGGGGTTTTGAAATGTTCAATGTAGGCTCACATAAAAAAATTGTACAATGCAACTTTTCGTATTTTCTCTACAATTGCGATTTTTGACAATATTTTTCTGCACATCCTGTAGCAAACTAATTGCTCTAGCTTCCCAAAAAAGTTCAAATCGTATAGTAAAATATTTAAAAAAGTTATCGTCTGTTTGAATATTAGTGGGAGCCACTGTAGGAGACAATCAACGACACGCGACGAGGCAGCCATTAATCTGCGCACAAAAGTTTCTTGTTGTTAATTACGGACGCGCGATTCTTGAGCTTTATTTGCGGAAATCAATTGTTAATTTTTATCGACTCCCCGGGGACCGATCGCCGACAGTGGGCCATCGGGGTTCGCGCGATCGAAGGGAGGATGGAAATTCAATTTGATTCGATTAGCGGAACCAGGGGGAACGATAGTAACCGTGCCTCGAATCCTCGAGTGACCCGGTCTCCACGATGATCACGATCCCAGATTTTGATAGTCATTTGATGCCGGTCATTCGAACGGAGATAAGGGTCACAATCTTTTCGCGATTGATGTAGAACGATCGACGTGATTTCGGAGACAAGCTCGCGCCCCGGCGACTTATGCAAGGTAGTACGGAAGCCGAAGCCCGCGGTAGAGATTATTTGGCACGTTGCAGCAAGCTTCGATCGATAATGGATATACAGATAATGTACTCAGATGTGAAGCATCTTGTTATTTTCAGTATTAACAAGGGAGGTTAGCGGAACAAGCGTTGCAATTGTAAGAAAAAGTTTGCAGAAAAAATTCACAGTATGTTTCAAAGTTCAGGAGAAAAAGGATTTTTGTTTGTTTTAACATAAAAATGGTATGAATAATAAAATTAAAATAGATGAAAATAATCCTAGTACTCCTCCAAATTTATTAGGGATGATTCGAAGAATAGAAAATATCATTTTGGTTTAATGTATTCTGGTGTAATTATTGGGTTTGCTATAATAAAATTATCTGGATCTCTTAAAGTGTATGGGAAAATTAAGGTTACAATTAAAAATAGGAAAATAATTAAAATGTAATTAAGAATATCTTTGATTATAAAATAAGGGGTAAAATATGTTAGATAATATTTATTTATTAATCCTATTGAATTATTAGAACCTGAATTACGAAGAAACTATAGATGAATAATTACGAAGAATAAAATAATAAATGGTAAAATTAAGTGGAAAGATTAGAAACGATTTAGACTCAACTCAGATTTTTCCAATATATGGAATAGCAGATAAAAAATTTGTAATTACTGTGGCCCTCCAAAATGATATTTGTCCTCAAGGTAGTACATATCCTAAGAAAGCAGTTGCTATAGATATAATAAAAATAATAACTTCAATTGATCATAGATGGATTAATTGACTATCCTGAAAAATCCGAGACTAGAATTTTCACGTGCTCGAACCAGAAAGGCGTTGAAACACTTTCCAAGATATTCCGGTTACATTGATGAACGGTTATTAAAAGATACAATAGTTTGCTCGCCGGCGCACGTAATAAAATACGATATTACACCGATTATTCTTCATATATCGTGTTAGATGGCTCCGAAGAAGCGTTAGTTTCGATCGCGCACCCCTTTTATAAGTGTTCGGTGATTTATTGAACGTATTTTGCCGGGCGAGCGACAGGGGAAAAATTGGGAGAACACATGTGTCTTCTGTTGGTGTGTGCGTGTGGAATAGGACAAGGGGTAGAGCACTTCTGTTAAGCGAGAAACGCGTTCGTTTGAAAATCAGGTAGAAACGGCAGTGTCACTCGATACGCGATCTCCGGTTGACTCGTCAAGAGACCCCACTCGGCTATCGATTGCCTTGTATTACAAATTCAACCGAGTCCCGTAGCTTCCGGGAAAATCCCGTGGCACTTTTCAGATATATATCGCTTCCCTATATCGATGCCGACAGGGTCAAACGTGTCAGGATCATGATAAAGGTAAAGGCGGTACGATACCGATCGCTTTAACCGCTGAAAGACGCGGGAATTGTATGCGGGGCACGTCTGACCATAATCGAGACGTTTCTACTATCTTCTCAAAACATGATACAGCGGACACGAGCAAGTGCCACGAAGGGACGCGTCGCGCAGTGCGGTATTGCCGACCATAAACTGGTCAAAGCTCGAAATTTCAACGAAGAACCTAGCGAGGCTCCTTCTCGATTAGGGTCACTTCCAAATTCAAGGTCACAGTAGAGTAGGCCATCGAATATCGCCCATGAAACTATGCAGTCAAATATACATAACAATAAAATGTTAGCGATCACCGTTGAACGCTGTACAGCTCTAAATTTTCAATTTATATTTATTATACGATATACCAGTTGGAAGTACCAATGTTAAGACTAGACTCCCTAGACTGCGGATTTAGATGATAATAATAAGATTGGAGTAATTTGTATGTACCGGAACGTGAATTGAGAACAAGAGCGGGTTTTCAAACACTTGAAGCGAAATCTACTTATGGATTAATTAATCCAATGAATCGCATTTATTGCAAAATCATGCACTATTTATAATCGTATTAATTTTTGCAACTACGCAGGTTTATATGATAATACCTATCGATTGTATCAGTATTATATTATTATATTTTGTTTTCTTTTTCTTTTTGTGCATGTCCCTTCTTTTTTATTAGACGAGTAGTCTTGTATCTTTCTCTTTTTTTCTTTTTGTAAAACTTATTTAAAAGGACTCTTCAGTCCGTCTATAAAAAATAATAATAATAGTAGGGCGAGATCTTGTAGGTAATTTCGATCTATATCGATCGATGGTGTTTGCATCCGATACTTTTGATAATTCGTAACAGCGCTTCTTTATCGTGAGCGAGGCGAATTTCTGTCGGAAAAAGTTAATTGTGTTTACCCGCACTCGGGTGAAATTGAAAATCTGCAATTTCAGTAGAGGCTATTATCTCAGGTCTAATTACGGTAGGTAATAGATTCTTCACGGGGTTTTTCTCAATAATTTTGAAAAGTTATTCGGAAAGGTATTATGCACGCCGCCCGACCCAGATTGCATAGTTACACTTTCTGACCTTCTTTCACGGTTTACATTGGTAACATATAAAATGTGAAAAGCAGCGTTCAAAGTGAAGTGTAGTTCAGCTTTCCGAGCGGAAAGCTCGGCTCGAACCTATTCAATATTTCCAATTTATTCAAATTAAATTCCTCTCTCCTAATCTATATGGATCTCCAATAATTCTTGCCGTTCTTGCAGGAGTTCGCTTTTATCCGGCTCGCCTATGATCCGAGCGATAAGAATCGTCGCAGTACAACTTCCAATGCCTTTACCTCATTTAGCATTCCGCGAATACGATCGGTAGAATATTTCAATAAAGTTCTGCTAAACACTTTACGGAGGCGCCTGTCGAAAACTGATATTATAAACAGTGTTGGGCATTGTAACAGTTCTCTGTATCTCGATTGACAATTGTTCAAAACTACAATTAATGTTATTGGCGCACTGGTTCGATCAATTGGAGACAATAAGCAAATTTGCAAAAATTACATGAAACTTAATTCAAACGTTTCTGTTTAAGTTTAGGCCATTTTCAAGAATGTAAATTTTCAGTATCGCGTCTGTAAGAATTTATCAATTAATTAATATATGGTTAGGCAAACGTATTCCCGAACAAGCAGAAAACACTAAGGTATTAAAAACGAAAACAAATGTATAAACTCACTTGCTTAGACAAATGTACTAATTTAAATTCTTAAGAGTCAAGGAACAGCATGTTGGTTCCATGCCGGTGACATGTGGACTGAGTAAACCGTGAAGATTTGAAACGACAACAAATCAAAGAACACTGATCTATGTATTGGCCAATCGATAAGTGGCGGCAAATATGAATCCTTTGAAGTCACCCAAACAACACTGTACTTAGTTGTTGAAATACCAATATGAAATTGGTAATAAATTAATCGACATTCAATATGCTTTTTCTTAAGAAACAAAAATTATATTACTGAGAATAATGAGAATACTGCACAAAGATATTTTATTTCCAATTTGGGTTGAAAACGGGGATGAAATTTTTATTGGATTCGTGTTCTTTACCGTTCTTCTGTTCCAGTTCTCTGTATCTCGATCGACAATTGTTCAAAACTACAAGTAATGTTATTGGCGCATTGGTTCGATCAATTGGAGACAATAAGCAAATTTGAAAAAATTACATAAAATTTAATTCGAATGTTTCTGTCTAAGTTTAGACCATTTTCAAGAATGTAAATTTTCAGTATCGCGTCTGTAAAGAATTTATCAATTAATTAATATATTGTTAGGTTGAAAATGGTCTATACTTAGACAGAAACGTTGAATTAAATTTCATGTAATTTTTGCAAATTTGCTTATTGTCTCCAATTGATCGAACCAGTGCGCCAATAACATTAATCGTAGTGTTGGGCATTGTTCGAAGAAAATTACATCTAGACAACGGTGAAGAATAATTTGCGTCGCCAATTCATCGTATCGACTTCTCGTTGGAACATTTCCTTTGTAAATTTTACTGTGCGAAATTCGTGTACCAAGATCTTGGAACAACAATGCAAATTTCATTCGTACAATTACTCGAATGGAACCGAACAACCGCGTTAGAACGTCTATCGCGTATCACCGCGTAATCACAGGCGTGATCTAGGTTGCAGATATTTATGCGATTCTACGTCTTCTATAGTCTCCCGAGAAACTGGGACAAATAGAATTTCTTTCTGCGCCGAAGTAGTCTCAATATTTTTCGAATAATATAAACGATATCGAGATTCTACGAAAGTCTCGATTTTATTATTCTTCGGAAATTTTTACGGACCATAAACTCATAAACGTCTGCAGTCGTTGCCGTAGCGTCTCGCGCGTGCTTGAAAAACTTTTCCGAGAATCAAAGACTTCTGTCGAAACCCGGAATATTGGCATTGGAACGTTGGTCCGAATTTATGCGAGACTTCGTTGTTGAGCTAAGCACAAAGGATAGGTGAAAAAGTAAATGGTACTTTCCGTGACACGGAATTCTATTTCATTATGTTAATCTCATTTGATTAAGGGGTTAATGTAAGAATCACTCGAAGATGGTTCCCGCAGCAACAATGTTTTCCTATTGTTAGTCGGTGCTATTTTAACTCCTCGTTTAACCTGAAACGAACGAAAATGTCGACGGCGTTCGTTTCCATCAAATTTGACAGAGTATAGTTTTTCCATACCATTTAAAACGATCCGAAAAGTGTTTCAATGAATTCTGCCAAGTTTACGAGATCGGTATCGTGGATCGCATCGTCTCGAAATCCCCGTCGAGAATTAGCGTCGAATGGATATCCCGGCTGGCCGGGATCTGGGTTCGCGGTCGTTGGAAAAGAGCCGCGGGAAAACCCTCCTCGGCAAGATAAATCAGAGGAAAGATATTCCCGAAGGCGGCGCTTATCACGGCCAAATTAGATCTGTTACTTTGCGAACGGGCTCGCCGAGGAAACAAGTACAGTCGGTTTCATGAATCGCATTATTCCGACGGCGAAATTTCTTTTACGTGCCCGATAAAGGATCTACCGGATTACGGGGGCGCGAACGATCCGAACGCGCGGAAACAAAAACGTACGGCGGCCCCTGAAGCTGGGAATAGCGAGCCGGGAGAACGAGGGGTTGGGTAGTCGAGAGAGAGAGAAAGAGAGAGGGGGGAGAGAGGGGAGGGGAGGAGTAAGGGAAGAAAGGCGAGAGAAATTTTCAATGGTAGAACGCGGATAGATACCGGCCAATTATCTATATCGACAATCGATTGCGGGCCACTTCGGTCCACCAGAAAACCCCAGAAAACGAAAAGGGCAAGAAACGTACGGATGGCATAGAACCGGTTGAAAAAGGGTTGACAGCGTGGCTCGGACGAAGAGGAGACAGAGATGGTGGCGGAGCCGGGCGAGGCGGAGAGGAGCGAGAGGTCGGTGCGCGTACAGGAATTTTTGGGCAGCAGTCGGCCTCGTTATGCTGGAAAATCTGAAATCGATTGGAGAGAACCACCCGGCCCGTGTCGGGGCGTCTGCGCGACGCAGACATCGACGCAGACGCCGAGGTTGCTCGGCGAGGTCGATAGCGAGCCCTGGTTAAACTCTGCGAACGAACCTCCACCGATGGCCCGTGAGGAAAAGGGCCGTATTGCCAGCCGGGATCAGGACTAGGGCGCACAGGCCGACACAAGGGCCGAAACCAGGAATACCGGAGGCCTAAGAGTCGGCGCAGCGGGCCCAGAACTCCTTGCTCCTGCTCCTGTTCCTGCTCCTGCTACCCGCGCTAAACGTGCTACGTGCCCGATCCTTCGGCCTCCCCCGATTCTCGACGAATTAATTACCGACGATCCTTAGGCTTAATGGCAGCCCCCCGAATTAGGTCGGGCTGCCGGATCGTCTGACGCGGGGATCTTATCGTGTGTTTACCGTCGAGCGTTCTCTCTCTCTCTCTCTCTCTCTCTCTCTCTTTGCTCCAGAAAGGCTGGTTTATGACTTATGCGGTACAGAGCCTCGTCTATCCGAATCAATTTTTGGCTACGAGCCTCCCGTATACGAACTACGGTCACGATAAACAACAAGAAAGAACAGCGTACTTGCGTCGGTGGCATTTTTCTATTTATTCGACCGGTCAGCTGCGCACTGTTTGCGTAACAACGACCTATAATGGTAATAATGTGATAACAATGTTTGTACACCGTACGAACCAACAAATTTTCGAAGCTCGCATCAATCTGCGCGTTTTGGATAAACAGCGCATTATTGTTGCACAACAACAACAACCAAACATCAAGTTTCAAATTTCCCAGAGCCGGCGAGTTCGTTCTATTTGACCTGGTTCTAACTTTAAAACGCCATAGCCCGAGCGGTATATTGTCTTCCGATTTTTGGTGTCAACACACCTTGTACATAGAACAGGAAATTATATGTTTTTAATTGCGAGAAGAAATGTCGTCGCATTGGACGTGCTGAAATTGGCATAAATACGTTACCAAATTTAACTGTCAATTCGAGTTTCGACGCCTGTTCCATGCGGCAGAACTACGAATGGTATCAACTGTTATTGCACTTATACCTAGACTACGGATGTTCATGCAAATATAGATTTTCATGGACTATTAAGTCTAGTTGATGGAAGCTAAAATCACACAGACATATCCGCTCGGTTTATCAAGAACCTATCAGAAGGAAAATGAAAGAAAAATAAATCTCTATCTCCGATAGAGCGTCATTTAACGCTTGCACGGCTATGGAAATAGCAGTCGCAAAAATATGCAGCTTTGACAAATAAGAATTTTCAGGCGGGAAGCAAATTATTTAACAAATGCTTCCACCTTAAAAGTTCTAAACAAATAAGGAATTCGACTCGAGTGATAAATGGTCGAATAACGAATATTTATTTGTTTCTTGGTCACGCTCAAATTACATTTTATTCGAATAACATTGAACGCTGCGTCGGGGGTGGTTTTACGACGCGAACGAGGGGTAGGAAGTTGCTCGATGAACGGGGGTAACTAGGTGGTACGTGTTTGAAGGTTTTCCTATGGGGTGCGTTGTAATTGATAACCGCGGGGAGGAGTAATCAGTGTTTGAAATGTTATCCGTTGGTCGAAGCCCTCGAAAGGTAATTGAAAAATGGGGAGAGTTCTACGTTGATGACAAAGCCGAAGGGAAACGCTTTCCACATCGGTATTCAGCCGAGATAGTATTTGGCCAATTAAACGAGATGTTGTAAGGAAATATAAGTTGGACATGAAAGGAGGTCGATCCAGGAATCAATTTCGGCTGTTGGAGAACGATTGATTGCGAAACGAATCACGTTTATCGACGTATGCTTCTTCGTCGAATTAGATTATAATTGACATGCTTGTTCTTAGAGTTACCGGTACACATACGGTGTTCGACGTTCAGACTTCAAGAAAATGAAGCTAGAATATTTTAGGACCATGTTGTTTGCTTAGTTATTTTAAAAAAGAAAATGTTTCAAATCGTTTTCACTGTCTTTCACAAGCGTGGCCACCCTTAAGAACCCATCCTCCGTTCCAACATTTTCGCAGAGAATTCTTGCTATTTCCCAGAGATTCAAGTCAACATTTATCTTTTGGTTGTTACATGTCCCGTTTAAGACAGCACATGTACCCGTGCAATTTTTATGGGAAGAAATGTTATTCTCCGGAATCTTTAAAACGTGTATTTCCATCGAACTGTATGTACTTTCATATTTTACGAAGTCTATAGCAGAGCTTGTACAGGAACCAGTTGTTCCAGAATATTTATTGAAAAAGGTAGCTGAAACAGTACCGTTTAACCATTAATTGAGATTGACTGCGAGTTGAAATTATTCTGATATTTTCGTAGAAACATTTCTGTTGCAACGTTTGCGCAGCATATTCCCGGAAAGCGAATCAAACAGAATAAAACTTTGAAACTGCTGTCGGACCAGCCGCAGAAATGTTTGTACACCTGTAACCGTTCAAAACTTATGTAAAAAAAGAAAGAGAAGTTTCAGATCACGCGTTGTTTCGGGCAACAACGTTCGCCAGCCGAAAATCCCGTCGGTATTCATTACATCGCCGTGAGCAATAAAGCCTCGAGAGTCCGAGAATCGGTTAAAAGTGAAAACAAAACGTCGGGAAATTTCAATCCGCTCTCGGTTCGATTAGAAAATTCAAGTCGTTCCGAAATGGTTTTTCCACGGGTAGGAAAAATCGATTGGCGATCGATGACGTCACGGGATCGAGGGCGCGGTTTCCGAACGACGGGGAACAGTTTTTCCTGGAAAATTTCCTGGGTCGCCGGTGAACAAGAAACGTTGGACTCGGTTCTATCGACGGAAATGCAAAATCAAGCGGGCCAAAGTTCCCGGCAACAGAGTCTCGGGGCGTGATTTATCTCGAGGCCGCAAAATAGTTTGTTCTGCGCATCTTGGGAGTGATGAACTCGGCGTTGCCGCGGAAACTTTCACGGGACCAGCTTGCTGACATGCTTAGTCCCAATTCGCAGTCAGGAATTTGTTTATACTTTCGGCTCGGTTCCCTCCGAACACACCGCGAGAATCGCAGACATCTGCAACAACGCCTAACTCGTTGTTTACTCGGGAGTAATTCGACGCATCCGCAGCACTCGTTGCTCAGCAATACACCCCGCCACTGACAATAAACCAACGCTTTGTCTGTCGTTCCAGCTACCTAGAATGTTCCGTAAAAGCAACGTAAATCATCTAAGATTTACAGAAAAGAAAACGTGGTAAAATTGATTATCGCTTCGTCCGTTAACAGGTTTCACTTTTCCTTATAATCAAATTCATTGTCGAATTGTTTCTAGACGACGCAAGTAAAACTGAAATCTATCATCTTCCGATTTTCATAAAATAACTTTCGAAAATTGAAATTTGCATATAAATCCACGACCTGGTTGGATGCTATTAAAATACCTGTTTTATTGTAGAATGCTGTGGCCCATACTGAATTAAAATTCTTCAAGCCTTTTCTCCGTGGTTGGCGTTAATTGGAAACGTGCACTTTCTATTCGGGATTTAATCTGGTTACGCGTGAGAAGAAAAAGTTATGCTTCTATTTAGATTTTATTACGTAAATAAAATCTTTGACAGCGGTTTATTTAACATTTCTTTTGAAATGCACAACGAGCGATGTCAACTGCAACGTATTCTTTGGAAATTGAAAGTGTGCACCAAAAAATAGATTCAGAAAGAACCCCTGTTGATTAATAGACATGGATTCACACTACTGCATCATAATGCTGAATTAAAATATCAAATAATGTCGCATCCATCATGCTCACCTGACTACTTCCGAACAGATTAGCATCTCTTCTCGGCCATTTAGAGCTGTTTCTAAAGAATTAAATGTTGCGCACTCGAAAGAGACAGTAAGGTAAAGGCACCAGTAGTTGACCAGGTACCAGTAGTTGACCATTTTATAGAAAAACGTAAAAAATAAGGTTTTTATAAGCTGTGCACTTTTGATGAAAGTGAATCTCGGGTGCTATGGCATTTGTTGTTTAAATTTCAGAACAATTATATGCGAAGTGAAGTATGCATAGTAATAACGGACGTCTGAATTCATTAAGGTTAGTAATATTCTGATATATCTGTTATTTTATTCTTTAATTGTAATTTGTGTTGGTAATTGTTGAAATTAATTGATACTAAAATGATTCCCAACATTATTGCTTTAACCCTCTTTCTAGTATAAGTGGTCAACTACTAACGAAGAGAAGGTCAATTACTAGATTTTTCATGTTCAAGAGTGGTCAACTTCTGAAGGAATTACTGAATTTTTCAATATGTTCCTTAAATTTGTATAAGTAAACTTTTTTTTAAAAAGTGGCCTTGTTACATAATCTAGAAGACTTAAAGAGTGTCTTCATGCATCGACTCTCGCTATTTGATGACAGAGCAAGTGGTTACTATTGTTCTCGTGGAAAACTTCTCTTAACTGGTCAACTACTGGTGCCTTTACCTTACTTGAAGCATTCTGAGAATTTAGCCATGGTTTACGATGCTTATGGTCTTTCTTATGCGTATATGTTTCATTTCATTCTTCTTTGCTTATTATATTACGGTATGCGCGTATCGTGTCGACAGGCAAGATGCAACACTCGCGATTTACAAAGAAACGCAAAATAAAAGATAATCTTGCCGTTCCGAGCATGGTGTTCCTCCACCAGTGCTCTCCAGTTATGTGAATTAACTGGAAACAAGTAAAAGCTCTAATTTCTCTGTCTAAACTCCATGGAAAAAGTCTCGATGCACTTTCCGCTAAAAGACCGATCCCTTGAAATAACATATCGAATTACTTGAAAAACATCTAGACGGTTGCCAAGCTAGGTATTGCCTTACATTTTTAGCTTAATACAATGTACCGAGTCGTATTTGTAAATAGATTGCACGGGTCAGTTAGCCAAGTACTTTAGAAATATGCTTAGCAAAAATGTTTAAAAGAATAGTTTTATTCGTTCAAATACTGAATATGAATTAGGACGAAACGGGTTGGGAGAAAAAAAACCCTTTTCTTCCAGTGGAAGAAGGAACACTGGAGTTCGTAGTACTGTGATGTTCCTGCGTTCCTGTAAATATACGATAGCAAAATATTTTTTGTCCAACAAAGGATTTGCAGAGATTAGCCACTCACGTTATTCGGCGGATTTGGACTGCGCGGATTTTGCGATATTTTTCGAAGCTGAAAAACATCGTGAAAGCGAAGTTCAGACATTCAGAAATTTAAAAGAGTTTAACGAGTGCTCTCAACGAGCATTCCGACCGCAAATTTTAAGAAAAATGTAGAGGCTTTGAATTAGTATGTGCCATACGGTTCGGCCGTTTTTTGTAGGTCGAAGTCGGAAAGACGCGTTCTTGAACGAATAATCTTGATTTAACTAGGTCGCGAGGATTTTGGGCCGATATTTTTATCAACGTACAGGGTGTTCCGTAATTGTCGTGCTTCCTTGAAAACGCTGAATCGCTCGTTTCGAGGAAGAAGGATAAAACAAATTCATTAATTGGCATCCCTTCCGCTTACATTGATCGCTGTGCAATGTTTAATTTGGGAGAATTGAGCGAATATCCGGTGGATTTGCAGATTGGTCGAAGGATATGAAATTTTTATAAACATCCGCAGCAATATGCGATTTGCGGGGTTTGATCAATAGGATATTTAGGTCCATACGCGCAGCCGGAAGTGTACCGTTCGCATTATTGATTTATCATTTGATATTACACCGTACAATCGTCTGCGTTTCGACATCTGTTTTCTTTGCTCCTAGGTAGAAGTTACCTCTCTGCCCTCGGGGCCAAGTTTCTTACAGCGCATCCGCTGCGTTGAGAAAATCCAGATGTTCTTTAAATTTGTTAGAAACTCCCGGACTTGCTTGTTTTCGAAGCATTTTAATGCTGGTAATTAAATAACGGCTAATTGAGACAGGCTCGCCGTAATCCACAAACCCCGATGTTTATCGAAGTTCTAAATCGCATACAAACGACCCGAAACTTTTGTATCCAATTTGAAGTTCATCTTCAAGCTATCGAGAGTCGCGAAACTTCCCTACGATTAAAGCGAATTCGCTTAAACTTCATAATTTCGATAGCATTCTCGATGCATAAAGAATATACTCGGCACACTTCGTTTCTACGTATGTAGGTCGCTAGACGTAGCTACAGTCACTCCCATAATTGTTCAAACGCACTTTAAATCAGAAGAAACTTTTTTACTAATGGGCCAAACGACTTCAGTATTTTTTTTTTTTCGGTAAAACTGAGATTAGTTTGGCAGACGAAAATTTTCGAAAAATTGCATTTAATTTTTAGAACCTTTTTAATCTGTTATTATTATTAGGTTCCCTAGAAAGTTCGTTTCGTTAATGTCGGGAGAGCACGATCCAACTTTTAACTAATTGTAACAAACCCAATTTGATGAAAATATCTTTGAAATCATTCCATAGTGTCGAGGTTTTTAATTCAGTGAAAAGAAGTTTTCTACTTTTAAAAACTGTAATATATTGTAATGCATTTTCAGACGTCTTCCCTAGCACGGGCGGAAAATGCGCGATGACCCTAATTTCTTTAAAATGAAATGTTCTTTTTAAGAATTTCTTAGCAGCCCGGCTAGCTACGTGAGCGGAAAATGGAATAGAAATATTTATTTCGGCTTCGCGGACAGGAAGTCGTCTTTTCGGGGAGTTTTATCGTATCGCTAAATATACATTACATATAATCACATATCAAATATTTCACCCTGCGTAAGTGAGAAACATTTATAAAACGTTGCTGGTAACAATTTCCGTAAATGTCTATCACATTTCGAACGCGTTCAATAAAATCACTAGTACTTGCGTTTTCATGTCTTCAATTCAACTGTGTCAAATGGACATCACGAAGCAGTGAAAGCAAAAGCAATTTGCACAAATCAATATACCGAACCTGGGCTTTACAATTTATCTGAAATTGACGTCAAAGGTTAAAGCGACAGAAATCCCAATTATTTTTGCACCGAGCTAATATTTTGTCAGTGCTCATTCGGAGAAAGCAATGAAGTTCTTAGTTTGTTCTTCGACAAATCTGATTCTCGTGATTCTCTGAATGAATTTTGTAGTATTTTCTTATCAATCTGATTACGTACTTACGTGACTCACCATGATAATTAACAACGAATTTTGTCCAGCCAGACTTTGGTCCACAGTGCGACGTCGAATTTATTCACAAACGTTTGTCACTCGGCTCGATTGATCCTGGCTTAAGGTAATCTTACAGCTGCGGCGAGAGAGAAAGAGAAAGAGAGTGGGGGGTGGGAAGAGACGGAGAGACGTTCTGCTCCCTTCTCTAGATTTATAGCGTTATCGAGTAGAGGTTTCACGGGTTTGAAACTCACCTTAAGACGTCGATCCCGGCTCCGTGCTGAACCCCGAAACCGGTCCCTTATCCCGATTCTTCTTATATCCCACTTTACTCGACTGCGCTCGTCATCGGGACGCAGCGCGACGATTCGATTCGATGTCGACATCGATTTTCCCATAAGAGGACGCCGAAACGGATACTCGAGTGAACCGGGAGCACCGGGAGCGCCGGGAGTCCTTGAATCTCTTTAAAAGATGCCTTCTTCCTGCCTTCCCTTATCTCGTCCCTTGTCCTTGGGGCCGAGTGCTCGACGATACCTCTTCTCCGTGGCAACCGACGCGACGCCACTAGGTTTATGGTCGCACGGATGCTACTTCTTCGATACTTCCCCCGACACTTACCTCATACACCAACGTGACGCCTCGCACGTTTCTTTGGCCGAGGGTTAATCAGAAACTACTTCGAACTGTATTTCCCTCGCGAAACTAACAGCCACACGTACTTCGCGTCACAGCTGGAGATCCTGAACGTTCAGATCATTACTTTTGTCTTTGCAATTTCAAGCAGTGGCAATTTTTTTCATTTCTCCTTTCGAACCAATTTTATAAACGTTATTTGCTTTTAAATAGTGGACGGACGCTTTTGCGGGCGACTTTGATTTCTGGAAAAACGCGATTTTCCCGAAACAAGTGTTTCTCTCTTCATTTCCAAAGCTGCGTCAATAAATATCAGGTGACTCGCAAAGATTTATGGTATAACACAGTTCGGACTTTGAAGAGCGTGTAACCAAAATCTCGTGGAGAACGCGGAGAATTTTATTTTTGTGTTTTACGATCCGAGCCCACATCGCGCAACCGACGTTTCGACCCGCGGATTTTCTGTTCCGTTTTTTAAATGTTATTCCACAACGATACTCGCCACCCGCCGATTTGTACGATGTTTACCGCGAGCGACGCCGACATACGGTAAAGTGCATCCGGGCCGAATGTCCTACTTCGAGGATGCGTGCCATATTGATTCGCGTTCCGAAAATTTGCCCCGCGTGTATTGCTCGCGTCACGGCCGCGAAATTCACGTGGAGTAAAGTGGCTCGCTTTGTGCTCTCGCCTCTTTCCCGCCTTCTTACGATTCGTCGGGAGGTTGCGGTCGCTCGATTTGAATCTTTGCAAACAGGAGTTTAATGTGGCTTGATACGAAGGATCGAATATACTATGTATAGTAAGATTCTGCGTTTGGGAATCGGGGGAGGTCTATTAACCCTTAGCACTCGAGTGATGACTCAGAGTCTTCATTCAAAATTGCTATATAATTGCGTTATTCAAAATTTGGTTTAGATTATTAAATATCTTGGTATCTAATCAATTACTAAACATTTAGTTATTGTATGAGATGTTATACCAATTTCATATTCATAAAATTTTTTAAATCATGGAGAATGAAAATAGTCTAGGTCGGAAGAAATGTTTAATTTGCGAGTTAAAATAGCTCCGAGTGCAAAGGGTTAATATTTTGAGTAATGATGCAATAATTTTTAGTGTCATTAAAAATTGCTATATAATTGCGTTATTCAAAATTTGGTTTAGATTATTAAATAAATATCTTGGTATCTAATCAATTACTAAACATTTAGTTATTGTATGAGATGTTACATCAATTTCGTATTCATAAAATTTTTAAAATCATGGAGAATGGAAATAATGTAGGTCGGAAGAAATGTTTAATTTGCGAGTTAAAATAGCTCCGCATGCAAAGGGTTAATATTTTGAGCAATGAAGCAATAATTTTTAGTGGCATTAAAAATTGCTATATAATTGCGTTATTCAAAATTTGGTTTAAATTATTAAATATCTTGGTATCTAATCAATTACTGAACATTTAGTTATTGTATGAGATGTTATATGAATTTCATATTCATAAAATTTTTAAAATCATGGAGAATGGTAATAGTCTCGGTCGGAAGAAATGTTTAATTTGCGAGTTAAAATAGCTCCGCATGCAAAGAGTTAATATTTTGAGTAATGATGCAATAATTTTTAGTGGCATTAAAAATTGCTGTATAATTGCGTTATTCAAAAGTTGGATTAGATTATTAAATATCTTGGTATCTAATCAATTACTGAACATTTAGTTATTGTATGAGATGTTATATGAATTTCATATTCATAAAATTTTTTAAATCACGGAGAATGGAAATAATCTAGGTCGGAAGAAATGTTTAATTTGCGAGTTAAAATAGCTCCGAGTGTAAAGGGTTAATATTTTGAGTAACTATGCAATAATTTTTAGTGGCATCTCCATTCGAGTGCTGAGCTACCATTCTAACTTTGCTTCGTCAAAGTGAAACGTTGGCGAAGGGATCGAGCACGATGGTGTCCGCACGAAAACTGATTCAATCAGTTGGAAACGATAGTAGGAGCAGCCGTAACAATTATCGTTATTTAGTCATCAGTATACACGGAAAGCTGTTGCTACCAGAAAATATACTTTCCAAGATAAGATACCATCAAATAAATAGTCCGCTTCGGCGGATATAGAGTAAATGAGTGGCCCGTATCAGGGTTGGGCATGCACAAATCTGCAGGTGAGTCATGTCCGTATCAGTCACGGGTGTGACCGCGATAGTCTCGAATCCAGGTACAGTGGACCCAAAAAGTATTCGAACAGCAAATTTCTGATTCTGAAAAACTTGTCAAGACGAGCAAAAAATATTTGCTGCAATACAATAAATTTTAGTCAAGTCAAGATTCAAACGTACTCGGTTATCGAACAAATTAAATTCCTAACATATTCTTCAAAGCTAAAACGGTGCATGTACATGTGTATGAACATGGATGACACAGTTTTTGTTCAAAGTTAAATATTAATTATTAAGATAAGAGTTTCAGTGTAACAAGTTTAATTAAGTTCTTCGAGATACAAAACTGCAGAAGGAGTAGGTCTTGTGGTAAATCCTGGCTCATGAGTTTCTGCATGATTAAAAAAATATCTAGCCACGAGATTTCTATGAAGAAATTTTAATAAATATTATTTTAATAAAGAGATTTACGTTGATACAAAATTATAGTATTAGAATACCTAAGATTCTAAAGATCGATTCTAAGAGATAAAAATAACTTCATCATTGTTTTCTAAATGTAAAGTTACGTAGTTTATGTATCAGACATTTTATTTGTTACCACATTTTGCTGTAATATTTTATTCATCTCAAACGAACTGGCATTCCACGTTGCACTGCATTCGTTTCAAGTAGTAATAGCGGTCAATGGTCAGACGCGTGATACAAGCATGATTGAACTACGTGTAACCGACTGATATATTTGGATTGCTTGCTTGCTATCGCGTTTTATGGTTGAACCATTTCGTTCATACACTGAAGCAATTCCGCATTTTATGAATAAACCAGAATTTTAAACTCCTGATTTAAATTCTGATGTTGATAGACGATTTTCGTAAAAATTAGCGTCGAGAATTCCGTTTCCTGTAGTAGTAATTCTTCCAGATAACAAACAGCCGGGAATTGTACGAAACTTTTCCGGTTTTATACCATCGGATGAATGATTTTAGTTGTAGCAAATAACAATAATATTCAATGCGCAGCAGAAGTAGATTTATACAACAATTATATATGTCTTTCTTCTGTGTTCGCGTTGTCCGAAACTCGGCTAGTTGAACTGGAAGAAGAAAGACCGAATTTATCCAGCCGACTCGGAGAGCCACTCTGAATATCAACCTGAGAAAGAATTCGTCGATGGCCTGAATAGCTCAATCTGTTAGGACAGTTGTCCGGCAAACAAAAGATCTGAGCTAGAGTCCCGGACAAGCAATCCAATCGGCAGTTTCTTCTTCTCTCGAGGATCTCATAGTACAGGTCGTTCCGTTTCTATGTAGCACGGTGCACGTCATCGAATATTAAATTGGAAGAAGAATGATAATCGTCTGGTACGTTATGTTCAGGCACGACAAAAATTCACCGATGTTCGAAATTATCGCGAGCTCGGCCTTCTACGATATTCCACATTCCTCAAATAATTTTTCCACTAAACTATGCCACGGGAACTTTCACGAACCGCTCCATTAACACACCTCTATTGTTTAAACCTCGTACCGTTCCTCAGAAATTTCAGCCCATTAGGTTGGCTAGTGAATAAACATAATTAGAATATCCATCTCTTTAAAAAAAAAAGTGGACATATCATATGTAAAATATATCTTCCGTTTCTAGGTTGATTCGAATAAAGAAGGCTCTGTTTGTCGAGAACAATCTTGGTCCTCCACTTGTCAGAGCATGAATCGACTTTTCCAAGAACATCCTCCTGCCTGGAAAATGTTCTAGTATGAATGCGGGTCTGCTGTTTATTAAAGGACCTCTACTCGGAGGTATCTCTAGTCTAAATTCACAGCTATTCTCCGCCATTTTGCGAATATCCTGTTGACACTGCTTCTCCAACTTTCTTTCAAAAAATCCTGTAAAACGAACCGTTAAATAAATATCAGCAAATCCGTGATATATGAATCGGCCGGGCGAGGCAAGGAATGTGATGACTTAAACTTTTCAATCATATGGTAAAAGATACCGGGATGAAATTTCTGCTAAAATTCGTTAAAAAATTCATTAAGAATAGAAGAGTATGGATAACAAAACGCTTCGTCCAGACGCGCAAAGAAGATCCTTGAGCGGACCGTGTGCCAAGTAGAACTCGTATGTTACACGTATGCCCGACTGTTCTTCAACTATCCTGGAACCTAGGTGAACCAGCGATAATTTGACCGAAAAAAATATTACTTATATGTTCTCGCGTGTTGAAAAATCATATTTTTAATAACTACACTGCAGACTTTGTGCATTTAAAATTTTAGGGGAAAAACATTTCGAATATACTTAATTTCGATAATTTCCTACGTGCCGACTCGTATTGTCGCAATATTCGCGCATTGCGAAATGAACCCGTATTATTATTACATTGGGAGGGTTAATGCATCCGTAGCACGCAACAACACGGAAATAAAATCTCGAGTACACTCTAAACCGTTTATACACGTTATTTTTCTGGAATAACATTCCGACAAGAGAAGTTCAGTCGAATATCTGTTTTCGTAATCCTGTTCACAAAAAGTTCTACGTTCACATGCCAATCTGTTAATAATTACAACGTTGTCACGCGTCGTTCAATCTACGCTGAATTATTGTACAGCAGAATTTGATTTATTTCCAACGCAGATTCGCAGAAAAATTGATGAAATATAAACTCCAATAAAATAGAATACGTTTCCATTTTGCTTTGAATTTACCGAATCCATTCCCGAAGGATATTCAATTTTATTTCACGTCAGTATCTTGAAATATTATTACCGAAATTTCAAGTTGCATACAAGCGTTTGTGAAATTCCCTTTCATTCGAAATACACGGGTATCATCAATATTATTTCTCATTGGTAACATTTCTAAAGGTACAGAATGTGATCAATTTATTTTCTTTCATCAAGTTCTGTCTTAAATTCATCCAGATTAGGGTTCATATGAAAACCGATTTTTGGTTTTTCACTTTTCCATGAAACCGGTTTAAACCAGTTCCCAATTTTTACAGATACAAAAAAGAAGATATGAAATTAGCAAAATAATACTAAACAAAAAAATCACAGAAATTTACAAATGTTTTTTATTTATGTAAATTATTATTTTACTTCTTTCTTTGTTTAATAATATATTACTTCAAAAAGCAAGGAACTTCAAGGGATTTATTTCTTAGTGGTGTTCTTATTTTCGACACAAAATTACGAGAAATAGAAGAAGCTCGCTCACTTGCTAATGAACTGGTATTGATTGTCTTTAAAGCATTAAATGATAAATCTAAATTTTTTGTTCTTCTATTTCTAGTCTCAAGACCAAAAACAACTTCTTTAATGTTTGAGGACTAGAGTTCTTCAGGTTCTTGTAGATATTTCTTGATTTTCCCATAGATATGTCTTAATTTTCTTCTTCGTCCCTTTTTTAACATCGCAGTCATCTTCTGTAGAATAATCTTTGTATAATCTTGATAATATCTGTCCGGACAACTTAATAACATGAGTTTTTGTAGCTATTGAAAGAAATTTTCTAGAAGATATATAAGTGTTATGTATAAATTGAAAAACGTTCTTTTAACTGAAATAACCGGTTTTCGTATTGCATAATTTTCTTCCGGTTTTTAAAAACCGACAAGCCCTAATCTCGATAAATATATATAATCTTTATTTGGTCCCCTCAGGGTTACAAATTCGCTGACCTGTCCTCCTTTTCTCCACTACTTCATACTACCTACATACTAATATAATTCTTAAATCTACTCTCTTAAACTAAACTTAACCTAGAGAACTTATATCTAAACGCCTTATCTACTACTTACATACTAGTTAACTCTACTATTTACATTATATATTTACATAAATTTACAACATTAATCTGAAACAGATTAATCTGCGACATAAAGAGCAGCCTCTTACAACCTTCTCTTTAATAATCTCGATAAATAACAAAATTCTATTTCCGCGATAACCGTAACCTTGCGTGATCAGAAATAGAGACATCAACCTTCCTCTTTTCATTCAGCAATTTATTTACGGTTTCGACAGTTCGCGTTCGACGTGGCATTTCCTGGCATCTAATTCGTCCAGAATTTCACGTAAGTGATTGTTTCGTGAAATAGAGAATGCGTAGGAGTGCTGAATATTCCATAAAGAACAAGACGTTCAGCTTTGAGGTGCGCGGTAATGATACGTAGGTGTCGATGACGGGCTGGTTGAAATACTCCTTTTAAAAATTCCGTAAAACCCTTGAAATATTAAGGTCTCGCTAATAGACGGTCTATTTCGAAATGGGGTCGCCGGCGTTAAAGTCGAACTTCAAGAATTTCAGCCCCGACCGTCGCGCGTCGCGTCGTTCCTCCTTGCTTGGCGAAAGTCTTGGCCGGCGCGGCGCGGCGCGGGCGGCGTGGCGACTTAAGGCTGCTACTATTTCAAAGTCGACGTTTACACGACAGCTGTCGAAGACAGGGATGCGCCAGTTGCCCGCAGAACGGCCGAGCCAACCTCTTTCTAGGTCTAGCTAAATTTTTGAACAGAGTCGTGTCTCAATAGACACCGTGTGTCTTCCAAGAGAGGTGTTCCTTCCCGGTCGAACACCACCACCCACCGACTCCTCCTCGCTCCTCCACGGTTCTAAAACGCTACTCATCTTTCCTTTCCGTTTTCTTTTGACGGTCTGGTAATTGTTTTCCGGCTCGACGACGGGACGGGACGTACACGCCACGCGCGCAGCACGAACACACGCAAATGAATCCGTGGCTCTGCTCGCGGGATTTTTCACCCCCCCCCGCCCCCGGCTCCGACCAATTCCGTGATAATGCAATTTCCGAGTCCTTGGCAGACAACAACGACGGTAATTCGAAAGAATGTCCTTCCTTTCGTTGCCAAACGTCTTCGTACCTCTGCACGGATAATGTTCGCAAATTGCTCGTGACGCAATTCCGCCCACCTGCCGACAGCCTGCGCGCGAAGGTTTACTGTCGACGCTTTTCCGCGGGAGGTGACAAAGTCGAATGTTGCACCGGATATTGTGTCATCCCGTCCGGCAGTTTAGTTTTTCGACTGTTGTTTGCTCGGAACGGTATGGCACGTACAGTGGATCCAAAAATTACTTACACGTTGCATTTCCATTCAAATTCTCGATATTTCATTCATGATAATTAAGGGCGGAGTGTACGAGTTTTAGCAGACGACACTCGCGCTGCTAGTGTGCGTGCACACACCACTAACTACTATACGTATACGAGAATTGCAAGGGTCCGGGATTAAACTTCTGAATTCGTAATAATGCAAAGACAGGGTTTCTTGTTAGTAGTCAAAATCGCTAGATGAAAGATCAATCTAGGGTGCTATCTGGTTGAAAAGTCCTACTTTTACGTTTACGAGCAATGGTTTTGAGATATATGGAAGCATGCCGATCAGAGAGGCTAGCGACGCCGATACGGACATTACATTTTCATAAATATCGAGAGTAAACGTTTAAGTAGGACTTTTCAACCAGATAGCACCCTAGATTGATCTTTCATCTAGCGATTTTGTCTACTAAGAAACCCTGTCTTTGCATTATTACGAACTCCGAAGTTTAATCCCGGACCCTTGCAATTCTCGTATACGTATAGTAGTTAGTGGTGTGTGCACGCACACTAGCAGCGCCAGTGTCGTCTGCTAAAACTCGTAGACTCCGCCCTCAAGGGGGTAGGGTACCCACGTGACATTACTAGAATCTAACCAGAATCTAACTAGATTTTGGGCCCAAAACAGGGGTTTACGCGGGGTCGTTTCACGTCCTCATATGATTATATTTTGAGCTGAGTGAGGGCTCATTCGAAAGAGGAAGGTTACACGCAGTGCGCTCTTCTCATGTTTTTTTAGATGATGTTTATATGAAGTGATATTAGTGTCCAAAGTAGGCGAAACAAATGAATAAAAATTCCGGAGATTCTAATGTATTTTTCGTTCACAAAAAGATTTTTCTCGCGAAAATATCGAGAAGAGCGCACTGCGTCTAATCTTCCTCTTTCGAATGAGCCCTCACTCAGCTCAAAATATAATCATAGGAGGACGTGAAACGACACCGCGTAAATCCCTGTTTTGGCCCAAAATCTAGTTAGATTCTGGTTAGATTCTAGTAATGTCACGTGTGTACCCTACCCATTTAAGGTGGTTCGGAACCCACCATAAAAACAGTAGATCCCGCCTAAAAGGCGATAGTGAGGAATGGAAAAAGGGGGAAGAGATTGGTAAATGAATTTGAAAGCCTGAGGATTACCAAAATATGATGTTACAATACACTTATTCATGATAATTTTCAACCAGACGACTTCGCTCGAGCCGAATAGGTAGCCTTATCTGCGATAGGTCGAAAGTCGGTATCGAGTCAATATCTGCTCGGACTTTCGAGGGGAACCGTTTCGCGGGCGTAGCAGCTGTAATTGCTACTACGTGATCATTGTTTTCGCCGAAGGGAAACAGGATTGAGTTTACCTTTCGCGTGCAAACAGAGCTTTCAACGGATTTTAATCGCGCGCATTGACGCAGCCCGCGCGTCCATGTTTTTTTAGGGGTTATTTCATATCTGCCTTGGAGGCAACATGTTTGCTTACAAGCTTTCGCGTCCATTTTCCGCGCGCTTGGCCACGTCCGATTCGATACCCCGGAACATTTGAAAACGTAATATCCGCCCGGGACAAAACTACACACGGTCGAACATTATTTCTACGCGATAGTTTTCGCGACACGACGCGACGCTGTCGCATTTAAGCGAGACACCCTGTACCAGAGCCCGCCGCGCCGGTTCGATCATTCCTTTTTTTGTAAAATAAATCAGGTCACGAAGATGGCAGTACGATAGGGAGAGTTATCGTGACGTAGCATTGGAGCAACTCGCATGCCCAATTCCTTTGTTAAAACATCGTGAACGGTTTGGTGATTCGAATTTAACGCGCTAACGATCGTGGTGCCGACTATCGAACGTCGATCATATTTCACGAGGGGTCCACTTTCGACGCGTTCACTGACGCGCATGTTAGAATGCCATTTATAAATTTATGCTCTCGATGAAATATTCTCCGCTATACGTAGGATCTTATCTTCATCGAATTCCCACTTGTCGCGGGACCATCAAAGTCCACAGTTACAGATTAGAATTCGCTTGAGAATAGCCGAAAAAGACGACGCGAAAGTTCGCTGAACACTTCGGCTGTCGCGTCACCGATATATGGGTGACACAATTCTTTGGCCAGACTGGAAAATCAATTTTTGTAGTGATATATCGAACGATATAAATTTCGCCGGCGACTATCGATGCAAGAAGGTGAAAGGAGCTACCGTTCTAATAAATTTGAACTTTTCAGTTTTCTGTTCGATGTAATATACTGTTTCGATTTTGCGGGATCTTTACGAGGGCTGGTTCGCCTGTCAACGTATTAATCGAGAGTTCCTTTCGAGGAACTAATATCTCTGAAGTTCATTCGTAGTTTGCGCGGTCTGTCTGACCAATGCCTGTTCGTTCTACTAGAACACGATACCTTGTTAAAATCTGGTAACAGAAAAATTCTGTTAGACGATAGAAACGAAATAGATCGTTATTCAATTTTGTTAATTGCTTTGGTCTCTGCGAAGTTACACACTCTACAACAGCACGAAGAACCCGCAGTCCCAGAGGAATTCGCATCACAAAGGAAGGGAATTTTATTGAGTTTCTCTGAACGTGGCCACTGTCCAATCAATATTAGTGTAGAGTCGATCACTTTGACACAGAAGAAGAAACTACTTTTTTTCCCGTTGACCGAGTGGACTATATTCCCAGTGAAATATGTAAAATGCACGGTTCAGGGTGACTCTAGTATGTACAACTTATCTTTCGACGTATGTTACTTGCACTTCACCCGGTACTGTTGCGTGTTGCATTAACGTAGAAAAATATTCTAACCTGGCGGTGACAAGGCTGACAAGGGGAAAATCGAGCTGACTATCGCGTGGCCAGTCCCTTTACAAATCACCCTTTACCGGTGGCTACCGATGTTTGCGGGAATTAAATGTTAGTTTAACAAAATATCGATGGAAAATGAATTTCGCAACCTTGAAATATATTGTCAAGGACTTTGCCGACACTGGGTGATCTGAAAGAGCTCAACGGAGGGCCGGGATTACGAACAACCGGACATTGACTGGCGCGCGACATGTTCAAATTTACGACATATCAATCAGCATTGAATTCGAGAACCAGGACGCGTTAATGAAAAATGCGCGGCGATAAATCAAAATCCGGTGGTCCAATTGCAATGATAATTCATCAACAGCCGGGAACACGCTCGCATTGTCTCGAAAACAAGCTGCAGTCGTCATTAACACGACTGCTTCGATTTCGACGTGTGCAGGGTGTGAAGAAATTTTGGCCAGTTGAGTTCTCGGAGATCCTGGCCCCCCCTTACAATAGCTTAGGTGGGAGTGCGGTTTTAGTGGGTAGAGGCTGGCCGGAGAGTCCTCTGGACAGTCCCACATAACCCTGGCCCCCCAAGAGGGCCAGGGTATGCGTAACGCATTTCCGCACTATAAAAAAAAAAATAAAAAAAGGGTGTGAAGAAATTAGCTTAATCCATAGTAGGAGAGGCGCTGCAATGCGAACAGTCGGTCGCGTTCTCTCCGCTAGCTACGGACGATATTGAGACGGCGGGTCCATTCGGGCCTTAGGCGGTGGGGTTTTAGAGGGTGTGGGTAGGGATACGTGGCAAATAAGTAAGCCCTTTAAGCGGCAGCTCTTATTCAATGTACGACGCGTCATGGATGTTACGCAAAAGTAAATGCTCAAAGTAGGACCTTAAGAACATTTATACACTGAACAGGACTTGAGCGGGTTGCAAGTCCACAGAGATGGGTTTTTTAGTGGGTATGGGGTTTTGGCACCGAACATCTGTGCTCCCGAGTCCCACACTCCCCGGATGATCACCGGAGGTTAGTGCGTAACGGTATTTTTCCCATCTCTCTAAAAAAATAAAAAAAAGGGGTAGGGATACGTGAAATTAATTGTGTAGTCCAGTCTCTCCAGCATACCATCTCAGGGAGGGTCGAGTCCCTCACTAACCCCTCCAGACGTCATCTGAGGAGGGGGTGAAACAAAAAGAAAGGGTTTGAAGAAATTGGGTCCCATGGAAATCACCGACACAGACTTCTCCGACACGGTTTTCGCCGACAACATTTCACCGACTCCAGATTTGACCGACAATAGCTTTGGCCGACAACGCTTTTAATTGATAACGAATTTGATCGACAAACTGTCAGATCAAACGGTCAAACTTTTCTTAATCGCATCGTATTGTGCTGGTCGCGCGTCGCGAGGATGAAGCCTCCGTCCAGGGATTCGGCTGGTCGCAATAATTAACTTCCCGATTCATAGGGAAGTTACTGTTTTTTAGTGAATAAATTCCCACGATTTTGAGGAACTGGTTCCGGGAGTATCGGCGAGAAAGGGAAAAGCGGGAGAGAAAGTAGCAGCCAGTCGGTTGCAAATCGTTTCGCCGGCGTTTTCCCTCTTCTCCCTTTCTTTTCCATTCGCGTCGATCCTCCTCGCGTGTTCGTGCGGTCAGTCCGGGCTTGTTTACGACGGAGGCACCGAAGCGAAGTTCGCCACGCCGCTGCGCTGCGCCGGCGATGGTGATAGTGATGCTGGGCGATGGCGATGGTGGTGCTGGCGGCGGCAGCGGTGGTGGTGGTAACCCGATATAACTCCCGACCCTAGCCACCCCTCTCGACACGTTTTCCCCGAACAGGATGGCTCGCACCACCACCGGTGCACAAACTCGCACACCTATAAACCACTTGCTCACCACCGCGAGCACCACCCTCAAGCCTCTGCGGTTCATGAAAGCTAACTATCTTCTTGTTCTTCCACTTCTTCCGCCTCTTCCTTTTTCCTCTCTGTCTTCGGCTTCCACTTCCTCCTTCCCCTACCCCCCCATCCCTCCACCTTTTTCATCGGGTTCCTGCTACTTTTTCTTGTTCCTGCTCGCCCTTTCTACCTCGCCGGGGGGTGGATCGAGCCTGTGAATTAGGTAAATGGAACAAATTGGTTTCGGTGCTTCGCGTTCGAGGTCGCGGCGAGTTTGTTTACTCGCGCGTCGGACACTCGCGAACTTCGGTTTCGTTTGCCAAGACATTATTCCTCGGTTACTGCGGATTTCGTCTGAGATCCCGTTCGATGCTCCCGATACTCTAGCAATGCGTGCGACACCGTGCAATTTTATTATTTTTCCTATTCGAGCATTATCAACCTCCTTCCAGGTTATTTTCCATTGAATTTATTACATTTCAAATACGACGGTGTTCGAATTCAATATTTCTTGACTCGATACCATTCCCCCGAAAGAAGGTGTAGTACCAATATCACGGGGCAGGTTCGAGTGCATTTTGTATTCGACAATGCACGGAAGTTTGTATTCCCCTATGGAATTCGATACAGTTTGCGCTAAGTTACAACTTTCCGAATAAACTATTTGCATACTTTCCCGGGACGGCACACCTACGAAAATATACTTTTTCTCTATATTTCCCAGCGAAGTAAAACTTCCGGTAGGTACCGCTCAAGTTACGCGCGTAACGCGGCGTCGCGACTGCAGCATCTGTTGCGCCGAAGTTTTTAGTTAATATTTCTGTAAAAACATCGTTGAATGTAACCGGGACAAGCTTTCTTACTAGCTTACCCCGGTTTGCCCGCGGTGACATTTTGGTTTCTGCGGCAATAAAACGAAGACCGCCGGCACTGTAATGGAAAAACTTCCCGTTCGGAGATCCTAAAATTGCCAATTTTAAGGGAACGCGGAGTTAACTCTATTTTTTTATTCGGCCATAAACGTGAAAGAGCCTTTATGTATCACGATTTAATAAAACTTAATCGTTTCCCTTGCGCTTGTTGTCGGCGACGGAAATACGACCAAGCTGGAAAAGAGAACTGCCGGAGGAGGTTGCCGCAACAATTTCCATTAAACGTTACAAATGTAACCGCGACCGAGTTACGCCGATTCGAAATAATATCTGCGCACTCTTTAACACATTACCGACCGGTGATTATTGCATATTTTTGAAAAATCTATGGTACATGGCTAAATTTTCATTTACCATTTAGTATGAACTAACTGAGTCACCCTCAATAACGTCATCTAATAGTTCCATTTAAGATTGCAATGTCAAACAAACTTTCTATACTTTTTTTTGGTACGCAGAATTATTGAAAATCCTATTAAGGATGTTCTGGAGGTACAATGGGAGACAAAAGTACAAGAAATTCGAAATCTATCAATATATTGGCAATGAAAGCCATTCATGAGTATATTTTGCATGAAAAAAATAGATTAATTTAAAAGCTTTCGTTTAATTAGTAAATTTCATGTTATATTTATTTGTTTAATCGAATTGTCTTCATATTATAAAAAATTGTATGTGACTTTTGCGATGATTGTACCCTCTGATTTGAACTTTAAGATAATAAATTTGTGATATTCAATATATATAATTACACAATAAAAAGTTGAAAAGAAATATTTAAATAAATTAAAAATACTTCAGAAAGCAATATTCATGGTTATTATTGAAAATAAACATGTGAAATTTGCGTATAATTATATTCTGATAATAACAAAAAACGTGACAACACTATACTTAGCTGTATTTTTGTATTTGAGAGTTGGTAGTATTGTGTACGTTTGAAAACTATCGTTATTTTGAGCAATGCAATGTCTGATACTTTAAAAGCGAAAACTTACCGTTGGAAAGGTTAAATAGCGACAGAGAAAGTGTATTTGTGGCGGCTTGCTCAACAGCAAAATGGTTTAAAAAGTAGAAAGCCAAAGGCAACCTCGAATATTACGGAAGACAAAGATTCAAACGTCGCGCGCAGTCATCGTCTGCATTATAGATGATATAGTAGCTATATTCAGTGGTCTACACTGTTGACGCGTTTTCATGCGTCAGATGACAACACGATAAATTTGAAGTTTTGTAACAGTTTATAATTTTTTGCTCTGTAACTGTTCAGTGAAACGTAATAAATTTTGAACATAATTAATTACATAATTTTTATTATGTATAAAAAAACTGAAGTTTCTAGTTGCGTTTTTTCAAGGTTCAAATAGGGTTTGAAGTGGAATTTCATGAATTCTCCATAAGAACACGTGTTAAAATGTGCAAACTTTAGGTTGCTATAAATATTAAACGGTGTAGTGAATCGAATCCCAACTTTGGTAACTGCATTAATTTATATCTTGTCAAATATTCAAAGATTTTATTGCGTTTTTATATACCTCCAGAACATCCTTAATAGGCTTCCGGTCGGTAAAGTGTTAATTGATCATACACGTGAAATAAAGAAATCTTCGCTAACCGAGCAAATGAACTGGATCGTTTAGAGCTCGCTCTATCCGGAATTTCGCTTTGTCTGAAAGTTTTCGGACACGGTCGGAGCACGTACGAACCGGCTCACTAAAGCAAGTAAGTGTTCTACAGCTAACGAACGTGGATGCTGATAAGGGTTAATCAAGTCGGAAGACTTATACGACCATGATCGTAACGTTCCGAAGCAGTGACACGGTCTCGAGTTCCGGAGAGTCCATGGCTGCTGAACTTTCTGTACGGCGTCGCAGAATCTGCTTGTTATACTTCCGCGGCAGCCGGCTGGACGCAGCGGCAAATTTAGTTTAGGATTATAACTTTTCCGAATACAAACTGGTAATGTTTCGATAACACGTGCCCGGACATTCTGATTAATGAATGCTTCCGGGGCCATTGTGAGAAAGTTACAACGCACGATTAGTGTTTTCGTCATGTTGAATCGCCTGCGTCCAATGCAGCGCGTTGCATTATGCAACTTTCTTCCTGGAAATCCGCCGTGTGTTTTCTCTGTTATTCCAACCAATCGCAACTTATTTTCGAAATTCTTTTCTCCCGTCACGTGGTAAACAAATTGTTCGGACTTCTCGAAATATACGGAGCAATATTGAAAAAGTTATCGTCCATTGAAAACTGTACATTTACGGAGTCCGCGCTTCCATAATAAGTAGAAGTGGTAAGTAATAGACAGACGGGTTAAGTCTCGGTGTTCTCCACTGAAAATTTCATTTTCCCAGCGAGCAAAGCCGGCGGGAGAAAAATTTATTCTATAACTTCGATTTCAATAAAGTCGCTTAACTAGCCAACATTTTTTAATAAGCTCCGCGTGCATTATGCACCCGCGGTAGTTAGTTGAACGGGCACGGTATGCAGAGCAGGGTAAGCCCTAATTATATGAAACCAGCCTGGTAATCCCGAAATTCGTTTCGATCGCCTGTTCCTCGTCACCTTTAATTTCCCGAGAAAAGGCAAATTCTGGAAAATCCTGATCAAACTTTGATCCTCCCAGGACCGTAAACTAATAACGCCTACCGGGCTTAGAACTCTCGAAAACACTAACGTTTCTGTATCGTGAACGCAAAATCGTTTAATCCTTGTGCATCCATTGGATCAGTCGCTTTGACCGGAAACTCTGCTCGGGATAAATTCTTTAAAACGATTGAATTCGACGAGGTACTATTTTGAACTTACAAAATTCAAGCTTTGTTTTAGAAGTTTTCGTCTGGAGAGTCGACGGTGGTCGTCCCTCGAAAAAAATTTTTGAAAAACGTGGTCGTAAACACGGGGTAGAGGAGGGAGGTCCATGAATTACGGGTAAATTTCGTAAAAAGCCGACCGGTAGCTAGGTAGCTGTTTCGTGGCAGATAACGGGACCGGGGCGAAGATTAAACAGATTCAGGAGATCACGGGGCGAAAGTTAAATTCCCGGGCGCTCGGAACCTCGAGGCTTTTCGTTTCTTCGGAAAGTTATCGGCGTCGGGCCGCGAAAGTTGTTCGCGTTCGTTTACAAAAAAAAATTTGCTCGTTGACCCCCCACCCGTTGCTTCTCTCGTAACCCGTGGCAGGACCCACCCCCTTGGGTCTGTAATTTATCGCGGCGCAATAACACAATTTAAACGACTTCCAGCGGCGCGGCGTGCACGGAAGACTTGTTCTCGGAACCCTGCGAGCGATTCACCGTCCCCGCATCTACTTATGGTATCACGAACGCGATGCAGGCGCGGTACGTCACGCCGTCGGCGCACTTAGTTTTAATGTATGCAAAGCAATGCGTGTTTCCGGAATTTTCTGCGCGGCAGAACTAGACGTTGAATAGGTGGGAACTGAATTTTCTATATAGGAAGTCATTATAACCGACCATTCACCCGAACTTGTCCCGAAACTTCGCGGCTCCGCGGAACGCCCCCCTCCGCATTACCATATTCGCCCCGTTTATGCCAATTATTGCATGAAATTGAAATCGCACCTCGAGGAAAACTGTGCTCGGCCCGCAACAGTGCTGCGATATCGCGAGACCGCCGCACGGTGTCTGCAAATCGGCGTCTCGTGGCCAAAATATTATCCGTCCTCGAATTAAATTAGTCGAAGAATGATCTGCAACGAAAATTTCCATTTCGAAAGACAATTTGTGACACAGATCGGCTTTCTACGATTTTGGCCCAGTGTGCGCGAAATTTAGCGCTCGCGTTTTCTGATATTTAGCATGCGCGATACCGATTCCCACTCTCTGCGTGAGAGGCATCGCGGTTGTACCGATAAATCGTCTGTCTGCTGTGTGCTCAGCCGCGACAAAGACAGAGAGCGTGCCTTATCGCTGCTACATCGTCTGTTCCGATAATGGTACGATTGAAACGGAATTTATGTGACGCGAGACCTTGCGGTGCTTGATTTTAGGGCTACGCTTAAATTGCTGGTAAATGAAATTTCGATGGGACTGAAATTTACGTCGCTCGAGGATTTCGTATGGTTCAGCGATGAATATCTCGCAATCGATGGAAATTATGATAAGTATTGCTGATTTTTCCTGCGACAGTCTAGTGTAATCCTATCAGTCAACTAGGTCTCCCGCACGAACATGTCCTCGCGCGAAACTCCAAAAATAAACAACTATGCTAAGTGGTTTATCAATTTGTCCGGGGCTGTATCATTCGAGCCTTTGTCAGAAGTTTCGCGAAATGCGATTTTCCTTTTAGCTCGTTTTGGGAGGAAAATAGAGTGGCGCAGTAAGAGATTTCTGCAGGTCACGACCTGCGCCGTACTCGCAGAAATAGGAAATTCTTCGAGAGACCAAATGCATCCGCATCTAAGGCAATCTTCCCGGTAAGTCTTACTGATGAGTCCAACTAGCGAATCTCGGGAATGCTTTGTCACGCGTTTTTATCTGCACCTGGACGTCTCCAAGTCGTCACAGATCATAGAAAATAAGCCTCGAGAATATTTCATTACTTAAAGTTCTCGGCCATGCTGCGTATAAACTTTCGGACAGATATTTCATTTCGTTTCCACCGTTTGGATTCGAAGCAATTTTAAGGCTCCTCGGTAACATTATTTTGACTATTACGCGTCCGCGCTTTACGGGAAGAAATTTCACGATTACTCGAATAATAAACAGAGATTCTATTAGTTATTCAGGAGCTTTTCTCCTCGCAATAAACTCGCCCGTCAACAGTCGCCGAGATTTACGAAATCTGTCTGCAGCCGATTTTATGCTCCTCGGATGGAATTTATAGCGGGCCGTTCTTAGGATTGATTTGCTCTTCGAATCTACCTTGGGAATCATTGTTTAAGTGATCCTGGTAATATTCAGAATCCGAGGCAGCTTCGGAGATGGGATTAAAAGGGATCGGCTGGGTATACAGCTCTTATAAACTCACCGCTCCAGTCGTTGCATGTCGGTGTCCTATGATTTATAGATTCTCAAGTGAAATGGATTCAGGGGATGAAATCAGGGAGCAAATTAGGAAATCCGTGGAAGCAAGCACATTTGATCCTTTTGAATTTGTTATAACTACACTGCAATTAATCAATTACGACTTTTAATGCGCAGGATCGTAGATATTGCAATGCGTTATATTACTTGTACATTCTCCACGATAATGTTTCGAATTATATCAGGTTTTGTTTATTCGGAACATCACGATGCAATGTTCCCAGCACTACACCAATTTCGTGCTGCACTGTAATGAGATATCATGCCGCAGAATCAAATATGTAAACACTTAGAGTATTAACATGCAATATTATAGTAGGAAATGCACAGCTCACATAACAGAACGTGCAAACAACAAATGGTCACATAATAGAACGAGCACCCGACAATCATTTCAAGAGGATTCGACTTCACTGCTTTAGGGAATATTTTCAATACGAAAATCCTCTATAAAAAATATTGAAATGCACTCGAAGAAAGGGAGTTCGAGAATATTCCCGTGCACATGAATTTGTGATTACGTGACTTACGTTTGCCATGTAGAATCGTGCCCTTTTAGTAGTATTACAATTTTGGATAAACTTTATAGAAGAATGCAAAGGGCCAGCATACGAGAATATGGAAATTCGAGTTCCTCAATAACGGAGCTCCATGCGAAGAAATTTCTCCGCGAAAGTTTTACTTACATTTGCCCCGGGAAGTCATCCAGGACACCGTGTATGTAGCTGAATAAGAAATCTACTGGGAAGAATATATTTCAAGCTACTATTCTTTCGAGTAAATCAATATCCTTTTTATCTTGAGGTGACACTACTGAAACGACAAATTTTCTGTTCGGTGCAACAATCGAATAACTGGAAGAAAGGCTTCGTACTTCCCTTTCAATTTTCAGATTCTGAAAAATCGAGCGAAGGGAAGCCATATACAGATTTCCAGAGACCTTTGGTACTGTTGCCTTCTGCATTACCAAAGTCTCTTAAAACACTGGTCTTTTTCGTTTCGTAAGGTGCTTGGTACTGTGGCCCTTTGTATTCCTAACACCCTTGATACTTCATCTCTTTACATTCCTGAGATCCCTGCAATGCATTTTCCCTCTTTGCGTTTTCATAACATTCCGATTAGCAGCTCTTTGTATTCGATGCAAAATTAATCTGTTGTCCACGGTAGAGCTAGTTGCGTTCTATAAATATTTCGAATACTGTCATCAGTGAAGCTTGAAGTTGAATCGCCACTCAACTCTCAACAGTCCACTAAAGTTAGAGCAATTTACTACACGATGTGAAAAATATTAAAACTCGTATCTCACAACAATGCATTTAGAACAATCGTGCGTCGCGAGTTTTTATTGAAAATAAAGATTTCCCGAGAATAATGGACAAAAACAAATGAAGCGTTAAGACAGGCTTCGACCATAACTCCTATGTGGACAGCGTTATCGCAGAGTACACCTGTAATCCCAGGACAAAACGGTCCTGCGCTGTTCTCTCCCGTCTCTCCTCACCTCGTCAATTTTTCAGGCAGCCTCTCGAAAAAAATGGAAGCTATTTACAACTCCACCCAATAGATATCTCAAGCGACCGATATAGCCAGAAGAGAAATCGGGAAAATCCGAGAGCTGAATGAAGCACGTTATCCTTCGGCGAAAAACATCTATACCATTCCACGGAACGTGATTTCCTATTATTATTAGTTCGTGACAAATATGACTGAACGACACAGAAAACTGTAAATACATTTCATTCGATTTCTCGTATCTACCAAAACAAAAGAATCCTAGAGAATGGAAATGTTTTCCAGTGAAAATAGCATTTAATAAAACAATGTTGAGCTGTGGAATTGGCCGGTCTGTCAATTACACGGACATCAACTTCGACGGGGTACGGTGAGCTATTGATCAAGCGAGCTGGACGTAAAACCGGTAATACCGAATTCCCGTGCAACGAAACGCGAACGAATATATTAGACAACCTAATGGCTAGGGGTAAGTAAAGAGAACACGTCCCGCGCAATCACAGAGACGCTGCGTCGTGCTTCGAAGGAAATGAAATTCCCCCGACGTGTTTATTATTTCCGTAACAGCACCCCGCGACAATACAATATTTATGATTGTTTAATAAATTCCGGTGCGCGTGTGCCGTCGCCGCTTCTCGCGGTTTCCCTCCGAAACGAATAATCACTGTTGCAAGGCGAGCGCGGAGAGTGGTTGTAAGTCACGCGCGTGCCCATTCTACTAATTCGCCAGCGGCTTGTAAATTCTAATTCGATTGCGCGGGCGCAGGTCGGCCGCGTCAACGAACAAGACTCAAATGAAAAGAAAGTAATTCCAACGGTGCAACGGCGCGGCGGCGCTCCGCGTCATATCCAAGGGTGTTAATTTGCATCGTTTGATGCATTGTTGCGCCGAGCGACCGTCGACAAGCTCCGGCCGGAACACTACGCCGGAACACTATGCCGGAACACTACGTCGGGAATAGACGAGCAGGTTTCCGGTCCGCGCGAGATTCGAATGCGAAACGGGAACCCCGCGGCATTAGTTTATCCCTTTCTTTTCCGACGAACCAACTTAATAAGCGCGGCTCGGTATGCAACTCGCGCGCACGCGTTTCGTACACGTTCCCCGTCGAACCGCACGCGGATTTTGCATACAGTATACTGTACATATTTTTCAAACACAGGACTCGCACGGTAACACATATATTACTTTTACTTTTCAAAAATTGGACGAGATATGTGCTTTTTAAAAAAAAAAAACTGTGGTGCCCAAGGTGGTTCGGAACCCACCTTAAACTGTAGGTCCCGTCGTTTAATAACCATAGCAGTTGAAAAAGCGACGTAAAATAATCGAAACAAAGTATACTGTACATATTTTTCAAACACAGGACTCGCACGGTAACACAAATATTACTTTTACTTTTCAACGAAATTGGACGAGATATATTTGTCGCAGAATAAACAGCGGAATAGCTTGAAACGAGAAAAAAAATATATATATACAGGGTGAGTCACCAAACGTTAGAACCTCAAATATCTTTGTTGTTTCTAAAGATACGTAAAATATGGTAAGGACAAAGTTGAATAGTACAATGGGGCTGACAGGATGTAAAAAAAAAATGTTGTTTTTATGTCATTTTTTGGAGATATTAAGGTCACCTTCATTTTTTTTTAAATGGAATGAGGTATTTTTTAATACATCAATCGACGCAGCTGGACATTCGTTATAAAAAAAAGTACTAACCTATGTATGTCGAAAAGTTAGTAGTTCAGGAGATATTTCAATTTAAATAACTCAAAAATACCATTGCAATCGTACTAAGTCGTTACACTAGTAAGTAAACGCTGACGTCTTAGTACGATTGCAATGGTATTTTTGAGTTATTTAAATTGAAATATCTCCTGAACTACCAACTTTTCGACATACATAGGTTAGTACTTTTTTTATATAACGAATGTCCAGCTGCATCGAATGATGTATTAAAAAATACCTCATTCCATTGATATCTCCAAAAAAATGACATAAAAACAAAATTTTTTTACATCCTGTCAGCCCCATTGTACTATTCAACTTTGTCCATACCATATTTTACGTATCTTTAGAAACAACAAAGATATTTGAGGTGCTAACGTTTGGTGACTCACCCTGTATATCGATGCGAGTGTGCGTTTCGGTAAAGTTGTCCGTGGAAACGAGGGTGCTGTAGAGAAATCTGGAAGTACAAGAAAAGTTGAAATTCGCTGGCCAGTGCAATCAACGACTATGCGGCAGATTCAATGCAATTTGACGTAGAATGACTCGCTCGTGGCCGGGCGCCCAGCGGGATCCGCGGGGAGAAGGTAAACTGGGTTAAAAGTGAATCGTGACACAATGCGTCGGACTGCACGTGTGCATTCAGAGCCTCGGCTCGGAACTTCTTGCGGGCTGAAGTGCTGGGCCGGATACAAGCCCGAGAGCGTTGTCTACCGTCCCCGGCGCGGCGCAGTTCCGTCGAATATTCGTGCATCGGGCTATCGATCGATTTAATGCGGCACACTTGATATCCGGCTCCATGAATCGTGTACGAAGGTATCAGGGAACGATTTCGAGAATTCGTATGAATTCGTATCGCGGCAAATTTCGAGCGAGGCACGCCCCTACCCTCACCCCCGCCTCCCCGACCCTCTACGTTCCCCTTCTGTACACGCGATTCTGTGTCGCGGACCTTGCATCATTGTATAGAAGAAACTTCTCAATTCATCGCTCGAGCCTCGATATTCCTCGTTCGACATTTTTGAAAAATAGCTCTTTAACACGTTGGTCGCCCAGCGTAATTCGGCTAAGTTTTCCGCGGGCCCAAATTCGACCGTCGCACAGTGTGCGATACTTTGATAGGAATTTGGGACAAAAGTAAAAAAATTCATATAGCGTAGAAATAATTTCTTTTTTTATTCAGTGCAATTTGAATCTCGAGGTAGAGATTATTGTGACGTACATTGTTTTTCAATACATTGTGATGAACTGTTTTCTTGAACTACAGTTAATGTTATAGGCGCACTGGTTCGATCAATTGGAGACAATAAGCAAATTTGCAAAAATTACATGAAATTTAATTCGACGTGTCTGTCTAAGTTTAGACCATTTTCAAGAATGTAAATTTTCAGTATTGCGTCTGTAAGAATTTATCAATTAATTAATATATTGTTAGGCAAATGCCTTTCCGAAAAAGCAGAAGACACGAATTTATTAACAATAAAAAACAAATGTATTAACTCACATGCTTAGAAAAATGTATTAATTTAAATTCTTAAGTGTCAAGAAACCACGTGTTGGTTCCATGCCGGTGGTATGTGGACTGAGTAAACCGAGACAATTTGAAACAACAACGAATCAGAGAACACTGATCCATGTATTGGCCAATCGATAAATGGCGGCAAATATAAATCCTTCGAAGTCACCCAACCAATAGACTAGTTGTTGAAATACCAATATGAAATTGGTAATAAATTCATCGACATTCAATATGCTTTTTATAATTAAGAAACAAAAAATTATATTATTTGGAATGTGATTCATCACAGAACATTACTGATTCAGTAATGTTGCGTAGTATTCGTGTATCAAAGGTGTTTCATACCTAAGATTTACGCTTTGATGTTTAATCATGTGAATCGTTTCCAATAACATTCTGCGTTGTAAATTAGTTTCTTTATCAATTATTTTAATATTTTCAAAATCGAAAGCATGATGAAATTCCATTAAATGTTTCGTGAAAGCCGTATGCTGTGTTGGGGACAAAAAGATATTATGTTTTCTTAAACCTTTAAACCACAGTCATTCAGAAACGAGTAGGTTGTTTTACGTATTTCCGCGGTAGGACTGGAGAGTAGAACATTGCATGAAAGCGGGAGGAAAAGATGCAATTTCTGTAATTGCCTGATAAACTTCAGCCTCCGTTCGTCAAACATGGGACATTGCCATAGCACATGGTCAATATCCTGACTCTCATATCCGCACTGACATTGTGAATCACTTATGAAGCTAATTCGAGCGAGAGAGCTGGCAAGAATTATAGTGCACTGATCTACATCTGTTTATCGTGGTAATTATCTCACATTGGAGTTTTGTGTGACTGTAACACGGTTTTGACTTTCGGTTGTGAAAGTGTGTGAAATAGTTTACGCCTTTATATAAACTTTCCTTCTCAATGATATTATATGTATGATGCGTTGCCGCTAATTTAACCGATTCCCTTAGGTCCGTGAAGGGAATTTTGATGAAGGGAGTAGCTGTCGTGTTAGCAGCCGATTTTGCTAAAGTGTCTGCATTCTCGTTGCCCAGAATTCCATTGTGAACCGGTACCCAGTAGAATTTAATTTTGCTGCCGTTTGTGGTTTCGGAGGCGAATTTGAAGACATTTTTTCTTATTTCTAGGATATAGGGATTCGTTTTTGTATTTATGTTACTTTGTTCCAAAGAAAGGACTGCGCTAAGAGAATCCGTGAAAGTAGCAATAATTTATATCTTTTCTGTTCGGAATTGTTTCAAATGCACTAATCAAAGATTTTGAATACTATTTTAGAATTTTCCATTTTTTACACTACGTAGATTTGAAAGAAACAATAAGAGGCATGTTTTATGTATAATGTAAAATTGAAATATGTACAAATAGTACATATATTACGTGTAGAAAACAGATAAATAAATATCGATAAGAAACAAGTATTCATAGCCGATTAGAAGAGCAGCATTCGCTGAGGGTTAATGTTGAATAATTTTGAGTGTAGCAGTTTGTAGTAGGAAAAACTTGTAGAATATTAAAGTACAATGTCTACTAATTACGAAAAAGCAAAAACTACAGGATGTTTTGAATTCTTCTTGAAATATCTCTATTTAAAAGAGACAAAGGTGAGAAACATTATTTCAACTGTATTATTTACTAGTATACTTCATATAACAGACTTACAAATTTTGAAATTTCAGTCACATCAGCTGTACTTATAGGATATACTTCATAAAATACTTTTTCCTGATACCATGAAAGTAAGTGACGCTTTGAATCAATAAATTGCTTGATACAGGATTTTCTTGAGAAAAAAAACCGCTTGTAACTAATCCCCTACTGAATTATTTGAATTTTCTATTGATAAACATGATAATTTAGATGTTATAACATAGTTTCAACATAGAGTCCAGTAGATTAGACAATGAATTTTTAGATTTTTGTCGACAGGGTACTGCACTGTGCGTCGGTACGGAGAACGGTATAATGTGTTACTAATATTTTTTATGTTGCATATCCTACATATAAAATAACCTATATTTAATTAACTCGAACAAGAAGAGCGTTACCCATATATGGGTGACGTGGCGTCGAACGTGTTAAGATTGTTCAGCCATCGGCGAAGCGAATAAACTAAATAACCATAAATACCGTCGCAGATGCAGGAAACGTTCGGATAGCGTCGTTCAGTCGAGACGCCCTGTACATAAAGTTTTTACAACGCGGCTAGGCTAGAGAAGTTCTTCTCTCCTGCCTCTCTCCTAAATCGAAACAGCTCGTAAAACATTGACCGCACCGGTTTGTCCCGGCGCGAGGCGCTGCCCAGGCGCTTATTTCGTTTCCTCGGGAAAAGAGCGCGAGAGGCGTAACAAATTCCCTTGCAATTGTAGCGCGCGGAACTTCTCGGAGAGTTACTCGCAGGTATCAAAGTTCAGGAAGTGTCGACCGTGAAGTCCTTCCGCGTAATTCGTTTGTCTAACAGTGTAGCAAACAAGCGCGGCGGAGGAACAGGAGAAATCGAGCGAGCCAACCGGGGCGGCGCGACGATGGAAAATTCGTGACGGTCCTCGTTAAACCGCGTATCGATAAGTCCGACCGATAACGCCGCCACATTCGCGACGAGACTCGACGGCGATCAAAAATTTTCGTAATGTTGCGAATTAGAAAGGAAATGTATGTTAGATGATTAATTGAATCAGAACACGACAATTTTCACTGCCTCAAAGCCAAATAACAATTCCAGTTCACCTGGAAACTTTGATTGTGTTTCCTAGAAAATAAAATTGTTTACACGCAAACGTACGGAATGAAAGTTTTAATTAAAGCGCAGTACTTTACAACAGTTTTCCCGGAACAGAAATGGTCACAGTCATGAAATTCCACTTATTTTGTAACTAATTGAAAATTTGTTTTCGAAGAACTTCGGGAGTGCACTCGTAGCTAAATTCGAAATGAGACGGTTCCCAAATTCTGCCAGACCCTGCGGAAGTTCTTCAGCCAGTGCAGGGCTTGACTGCGGAATGAGATTTTTATTATTCATTTGTTGGAATATACTACTTTCCAAATTGGACGAATATAACTTTTTATTTAACGCGTCGTTCATGATTTATATGCGGATTCGTTGATTTCGTTAAGGAGCTGAAATCGATGGAGGGTGACCCGGATTAGGATCCATTAATTTCTGTTCCCACTGAAGAATTCATGATCTTAGAATAAGACACTGCATTATTGCTGATCCGAGTCCCCGGACTGCTAAATATACGAACTCGCTGTTTTCGGTTCGCTCGAATTTTTATACTAACCTGACTGTCAACTTACTTCACTAATCAATTATGCGATGCATTTTTCTGCATTCTGTGCGAGAAATACATTTCACCGACACAAATAGATTGATTGATGATTTATTAGCTTTCTCAACTATTTTCCATTACATTTATATTACATAACAGTTGTTGTAACGAATTCATTTATCAATCTCTTAAATACGTCTAAATTATGACAGCATTTTATTTCGTTTGATAGTGCATTATACATTAATATTCCTTCATAGAATACACTTTTTTGGGCACTTCTCGTTTTACGAAATTCCACTGCAATATTCCCCGCTTGTTGTGTCTGCATTGCACTTTCATCGCCTACTATTCTAAATCTATTACTAAATTGCACAGGCATCATATTATTTAAAATCTTAAAAATAAATCTGCACATATCGTAGTACAGTCTTTGTCTTATACTCATAAATTGCAGCGTTTGAATAATACAATTAATATTTGTACGTCTGTCACATTGCAATATGACTCTCATCGCTCTGTTTTGCGCTTTTTGGAGCCTACTTAAATGTGTATCTCCCATATCGATTAGTAGAATCGCACAATACTCAAAATGAGGAGCTATAATTGTCTTATATATCGTACATCTAGTGTAAGCCGAGATATCATTCCCTATTCTATTTAAAAAACTTATTTTTTCCCTATTTTCTTTAGCATATAATCAAAATGACCGTTTATTCTGAATCTGTCATCAATAATTACACCTAAGTACTTTATTATTTCTACGCGCTCAATTTCCTTTCCATCCAAGCATCTCACAATGGTATTGCCTCTCAATTCTTTTCTTATACTTCCAACTAACATATATTTCGTTCTCCCCGCATTCAACTTCAGTTTATTAGTATTCATCCATAACTATGCCAAATGCAATATTCAATTTTCTCTCAACCTCCGCACTACTCTCACCCGTTACATATATTAAGGTATCGTCCGCAAACATTTTTATATTACACACTTCCAAGCAAAATTTAACAAAGAGAGAGAGAGAGAAAGAGAGAGTGTGAGTTTGGAGCTCGAAAATGGTTTCGCCGATCGTTCTGGGAATTAGAAGGAACGGTATTCCTTTTTCCGGATCCTATGCAACGGTAGGCGTCGCGAAAAATCGAGCATTTCAAACCGCCGACCGTCTGGTCGTTCGAATAAAACAACACATGAACACGGGCAAACACGCGCGCGCACACGTGGCGAGCCGATACGGCGGCCAATAAAAGAAAAGGGAAGTAGGGGAGCACAATTCGCGATAACACCCACGGCAACAATAAATGCGCAACCCAATAGATTCGATTGCATAACAGCGGCGGGACCGTTCATAGAATTATTATTGCGTTCTCGGCAATTCCTATCCCCCCCCCCCTCTGATGGAACCGGTCTGAAAACGAGATTGAATCTACCGGTTGAAATAAATCTGCGACCGAATAATGCCGATCGAGCATCCGAGGTCAATTACATTCACCCACGATTTAGAAGACGAACGATCATACAGACAATACGGCCGCGGTATCCTCGCGAGGAATACTGATGCGGGCGAACGTAAAATCATTTTTTTTTCCTTTCTTGTCAGAAGAAAAATGCATCTATAAATGCATCTACAAATGCATCTATAAATCACGGACACCTTTTAGTTGTATCTCGTGTATGTTGATTGGCTTCATGTTGTTCATCGTTGAAGCAATGGTGGGGATAATAATTAACCCTTTGACTGCGAAAGACGTGTATACGAGCCCTTACAGAGCCATTACTATGCGCGGAAGACGTACCTATACGCTCTTACAAGTCCATTAACACTTCCAGTACAGCACAATGTAGTCGCCTGCCTCGTAATATTACGGGTGAATAAATAAATTCATTGAATATTTCCCCAGGAAAAGCGTCTTCGCAATTTTAGCAATTGCAAATGACATATTACATTTATTCAAAGCGGGAGTATCTTCACTGTTTTAATTTAAAAATACAAAGAAGACAACATTAAACTCATCGATCCGGTTGCCAAGACGATCGGCGCAAAGTGTTCCAAAACGAGTGTCGACTTCGAACACTTGAGCTCCCGGGAGGTTCCGGTATTAAAACTCGGTCTTAAGCATACCGTCGTAGCGAGCGCACCGTTAAAACAAAGCGGCGTTGCGTTCCGGAACAGTCAGGTATCTTTCCTACGATTTTAGCAGATTTACGATGCCCGCTTCTTGACAATTGTTACCTAGCTGTCTTGCGCCGGATCCGCTGGGAGAACGGCGCACTACCTGAATACAGAGTATCTCTTGAACGATACTGTTCCACGGAACAAACTGATGCGAGATTTAGAAGTCACGGAGGAATAGCAACGCCGTTCACTGTTAGAACCATCTAACAAACGTACACCTTTAACGGAGGTGTATAGACCGTTCCACCTGAAATAAATACGTGCTTTACACATTCTTAGATAAGTGAAAACTATAGTTCCATTTGAAACAAAAACCTCTAATGACATTCGGAACATAAACGAGACATTCAAGATGCTGCGATCTAATAATATTTTTTATTTTTTATATAATTTATATAATTTTTATATAAACACAATTAAAAAGTTGTGACGTCATTAGTGATCAAATACGACTTTTTCGTCCTCTTGTGGGCACGATTCTGCTTCTAACTTTTGACTGGTAGCACCCATATTCAATTTGAGATGCGCAATGGATTCAGCTCGCCGAGTTCTTTCAAATGACCACTGAACCGATCCTGTAGGTTGCACAGTTTGAGTTATGACACAAACAGTGTGCGTTTTTTTAAAACTTTTTGGTTTACCGACTTTTTAAACAACTGTAGTTTTTCAACGGTAGGTTTTAGGAAAAAATCTGAGACCAACTTGGCGATGGAAAGTTAATTAAGTTAATAATCAATCACGATTTGTTATGTACATGGACAAAGTCGCGGATACAGCTCGTCTATATAAATAAAAATCAAATGCTATTCGTTGGTAAGCGCATTACTTGAGGACGGTTGGACCGATTTGGCTAATTCTGTTTAAGAAAATATCCGTAATAGTCCGTATAAGGTTTTCAGGGAAAGAAAACGCCATTTTGTGGCCATTTGAAAGAACTCGGCGAGCTGAATCGAATGCGAACCTCAAATTGAATATAGACGCTACCAGTCAAAAGTTATAAGCAGAATCGTGCCCAAAAGAGGGTGAAAAAGTCGTTTTTGGTCTGTTTGTGACGGCATCAATTGAGAAAGGTAGAACGTAGGAAGCTGCACACTGAGACATTAGACGTGGTGTATCTTCGGCAAGGTTTTAGAGCAAACCATATTCGGAAAATTCCATTCGTTCAAAAGTTGTAACGTTATTAGTGAACAAAGACAACTTTTTCGCCCCCTTTTGGGCACGTTTCTCCTTATAACTTTTCAACAAACATATCTGTTTTCGTAATGATGCGAAATTTGCTGTACGTTTCGTGAATAAAAGAAGTACACGTTTCTGATGCGACGTTAGCATCGTGGACAGAAGGCCTTAATTGACACAAGGATTTTTATGATAAAGCCGTTGATCTGTATTAAATTATTTAGTAATTCAACTGGTTCATTCAAACATTGTCTTGTTTAATGAATGGTGACCATGTACCCTCCTTCGAATATCCGAACCGAATCATGACTGTTCGAACGAATCTCCTCGCAGAGTTGCACCGAATTACTTCATCAATTATAATTATCCAGTAATTCGATTACACTGTATTAAATTATTTAGTAATCCAGCTGGTTCATTCAAACATTGTCTTGTTCAATGAATCGAGACCATGTACCCTCCTTCGATTATCCGAACCGAAGCATGACTGTTCGAACAAAGCTCCTCGCAGAATTGCACCGAATTACTTCATCAATTATAATTATCCAGTAATTCGATTACACTGTATTAAATTATTTAGTAATCCAGCTGGTTCATTCAAATATTGTCTTGTTCAATGAATGGAGACCATGTACCCTCCTTCGATTATCCGAACCGAAGCATGACTGTTCGAACAAAGCTCCTCGCAGAATTGCACCGAATTACTTCATCAATTATAATTATCCAGTAATTCGATTACACTGTATTAAATTAGTTAGTAATTCAGCTGGTTCATTCAAACATTGTCTTGTTCAATGAATGGAGACCATGTACCCTCCTTCGAATATCTGACCCGAAGCATCACTGTTCGAACGAAGCTCCTCGCAGAGTTGCGCCGAATTACTTCATGAATTATAATTATCCAGTAATTCGATTACACTGTATTAAATTATTTAGTAATTCGGCTGGTTCATTTAAACATTGTCTTGTTCAATGAATGGATCATGTACCCTCCTTCGATTATCCGAACCGAAGCATCACTGTTCAAACGAAGCTCCTCACAGCGTTCGCCCTCTTTTGGGCACGTTTCTGCTTATAACTTTTCAACGAATATATCTGTTTTCGTAATGATGCGAAATTTACTGTACGTTTCGTGAATAAAAGAAGTACGCGTACGCGTTTCTAATGCGACGTCAGCATCGTGGACAGAAGGCCTTAATTGACACAAGAATTTTTGGTGAAAAAGCCGTTGATCGGGGAGGGGATCGGATCGGGCTGGTTCGGTGTGGTCGGCGTGCGGGTGAAGTGTCGATCGGCATCGGTCAGTCAACTTGCCCGTGAAATCCGTGGAAAAAGGTTGGAGAGCGGACATCGAAGAATTCGGACGGTGCTCGAGCGACGTCGGGCGGGTACGTGCCAGCACGTACGTTCGGCAAGGAGCGAGTAACATGTCCGAGGCACAATAAATATCCTCCTGGAAGCAGCGGGACGTTCAGCGTCCAGGCGCCGTTACTGCACATCTGGCGCTGTCGCCATGAATATAGCCCCATACCAACCGACCCGGGACTCTGCTTCTGCCACCTACTAAACTCCCTTCCGCTCGTTTCCCCGATCCCTTCGCCCGGGAACCCAGCGCGCCATACCCTTGTCCCGGTGTTCCCTGTGTCGCGAGAAAGTTTCATCCTGTTTTGCACGGCGAACGACCCGGGTACTTCGTCGACGGTGTCGTGTGGGTATCACGGTCTCTATCCACCTACGACGTCTCCGTCGGCTGTGTCAAGGCTGTTTCCCCGGGGTTCCGTGCAAGGGGAAAGGTGGGGGGCAGTGGTAGAAGGGGCAGAGAAGCGGGAAGGTAATCGTTAGACCTGCATAGAATCGCCGAGCAACGATCTACGGGAAACCCTGCCAACTCGCGTCTCCTTCTCTCACGAGTACCGCGCGAAAGGTCGGCCTGGGTGAGGAAAGAAAAGGGGATAAAGTGGTCGGGTAACAGACGCTGCATTTCGGGAACAATTTACTCGGGCCCACCCCTGGGGAGGTATTGCTAGCCGTCGATACTTTTGTTCGATCTTACGCTTCCCTGGCCATTCTCCCCGGGGCCGAACGTATATTTTTCCTGCCTCCTTGATTACGGGAAACCCGGACCCGAGGTTATTGTTATGTCCTCGGTTTATGGAGACGCGCCGTTGCATTGATTGGGGATGATACTCTCCTGCGACCGCGGATGATTGGACGCGAATTAGACCGGACTTTACGGTATTGACGGTATTTTAGGGGAATGCTGATGTTCATTGCAAGTAAAAAAAAAAACGTTGGAACTCTTAGTTCACTATCAATTCAATTTGTAACAACCGTAGTCCCGTTGAAAGCACCGGTTCTCATTAGATCACCGAAGTTAAACAATGTGGAACGTGAACGGCACTAGGATGGGTGACCGTCTAGTAAAAAAACCGAAAAGTGACCCACCCGGAGTGTTTTTCACGTGTTGTTGGCAAAAGGTGGTTCGGAACCTACCATAAAAAGTAGGTCCCGCTGAAAAGGCGATGGTGAGAGTGGATAGAGGAGAGGATTGGTAAATGAATTTGAAACCCTGAGGGGACCAAATATCATGTTACATACAATAGTCAAGGTCATAAAACGATCACAAAATAAAAATGTTAAAAATCGATTGAAAACTTTCACATACATAAGACTAGATAGCAGAAAATAATTATGTAAATAAAAATAAATTTTAAAAAAATACTACGTTTTTAAAAACGAACTAAAAAGTACAAATTAATGTTTCCTAGTTCCATACAAATTCCCAACACTGTACTGATAGTCCTAAGTAATTGTGAATTGTGTAATAGCTGTGAAAATACTTGTAAGATTTAAAACGAAAAACGTGGGGCGCAAGATAATAGTAAGGAGTGTAGAGAGTAGCTGCCGTTGAGAAAACTCACACAACAGTCCATATCATTTGCGGAGAAATAAATTTTTTAGGGATTTAGGTGAACTATTTATGCATCAATTATCTATTGCATGCGCCCCACGTTTTTCGTTTTAAATCTTACAAGTATTTTCACAGCTATTACACAATTCACAATTACAAATTTTTAGGGCGATCAGTACCGTGTTGGGAATCTGTATGGAACTATAAAACATTAATTTGTACTTTTTAGTTTGTTTTTAAAAACGTGGTATTTTTAAAAAATTTATTTTTTAAGTATTATTGGCCATGCCTTGTTCGTGTCAAGCGCCTTTTGCACTTACGGCTCGCTATGCCTCTTGCCTGGGCCATGGGGATTTTCCGCGTGGCTCACTCACAGATATGACAGTCCTGCGAGTGAACATAGCGAGAGGCGGTCATTTACCCTTTGTATTGTCTATGATTTTAACCAGTCAGCTGAGACGATCGCTTCCCTCACCAATGTCGAAGGAAATGCCAATCGACGAATCCGCATGGCTAATTTTTAAAATCACGCCTTTTTTGAAACCGACAGTTTTTTCATTATGTTCACCGGCAGTTCAGTTCATCTCGAGACTCGAATCATGTGCCATCACCTTTGACTATCTTGTAAATTCGACAGTGTTAAATAAATTCAGAGTTTATTTTGTAAACAGTGCAAGTTCGTTCAATAATATCCTTTCCGTCCAATGGATGGTAAGGAATCGATTAATTCGCGTTCTCATAGAATTGAGTTGGAGATTTACGACCTCCAGCGACGTTATTCGAAAATTAACAACGACGCAACGCGATCTAATCGAACAGCTGAAACGTCTCTGTTTTGAAAGAAAAAACTATCATAATTGTACAGAATGTCACGAAATTATATGTTACATTTTGAAAAACGTGTTCAAAGTGAAACGTTTCACCCTGTAGAAGATTTGCATCGAGACTGTCGCGACGCGATGGAAATTGCGCGACACATGCTCGTGTATATGTACGGGCTCGCCGGAAACCATTGCACTCGCAATCGCGAGATAGTCGATGCATAAGTGGTCATAACATTTCATTAGGGAAGTTATAGGAAATTGCTACTCCTTTAATTTCGGTACTCCGCGTTTGATGTCATTTGCGATAGTTCCTTTGACCATGAAAGAGTTGTTACAGGGTAAATTTGTTACGAGAGTCGTAGACGATTCTGCCATTAACATGATTTATTCCGAGTGGCGCAGTTGGTTGTTACAATCAGATTCTATTTAGGAGAATTTCCTTGACGCGGTTCATTTTGAGAATCGTTCAAATTGATCGAGTGACGCGTGATCTTGTCGGCTGATTTATCGTTTACCATTTCTACTTGCACCACAGATAACTTGGATTTCATTCGTTTCTGACATAAATGAATACTGTGAAGATATTACTATAAAATTTTTAAATGTCGTTACACTATTTTGGACTACTTAAAATTATTAACAAAGAAATAATTAATTTTCTACTTCTTACAAATTCACTTGGAAAAGGTTTATTTCGCAGAAAAAGGTATACAAACTAAAACATATTATCATCGAATGATATCGCTAATTTGGTTTGGTAGATTAATGGAAGTGGAAATAGCTAATAATGGCCAGACACGCGAGATAAGAACAAGAACTCCTCAAGTTTACGCATACTAAATGAATCTTTAAACTTGATCTTCTCTGGAACGAAGTTTTCTTCGAGCAGACTTCGTTCTATCTTTCGCGCATAAAATTACTTTCTTCTCGAGCGTATTACTAATTACGGAACACTGCATATTAAACCAAAGAGAGCCTGCAATCATGTCTGTGCCCATTGTATGGTTTCCATTGAAAATAATAATTGCAATTACAAAGTCAATTTGTATCGTAGCCAACAGAGGGGAAGTGTCAGAAACAAATATGAAACGAATGAAACTTCACTATGACCATTATCGAATGTATGCTAATTACGTTTTCATGAAATGTTTTTATGAAACATGGCAGGTAAATCTATTTTCTTATACGACGTTTCTTCCACCCACATTGGTGATTCGGCCTACTGTGGTGGTCCGACGTTTCCTAGGCCGATTGTTGAACCCGTCGAGTCTGATATTTACGAGACCCCGTGTCTCTTCGCAAGAGAGTCCTCCGGAGCAGGCCTCTTCATTTATTAATTTCCAGAGACAGCTCCCTTACGGGGCGGTCTCGAGCCTCTTCTCGTAGCTCTCGCAGCATCTTCGCGACGTCGAACGTACACCGCGGGGTCGTGGTCGTTCCGGTCGCCCATTTCTTTCCTAGGCGGCACGCCACGCCAGCAACTACGTAGATTGGCCGGGCAGGCAACCAGCCAGCCATCCATCCAGCCATCCAACCAGCCAACAAGAGATCAAGAGAGAGAGAGAGAGAGAGAGAGAGAGAGAGAGAGAGAGTGAGGCAGCACGCGCGAGCGAACCAGACCAGCCTCGTTCCTCTTTCACCAGAGGCTAAAGTAGGGGATGACGGACTCCGGTGAAGCCACAAACTAATTACGACCCGGGGCGCCGTCGAGAGTAGAGGCGCCGGTGGCTCACTAGGGATTGTCCGGGTCGTGCAGAAGAGAAAGCAGAGGCAGCCCACGCCGAGCCGACGAAAGAGAGAGGGGTGGCGGCAGGGCAGACAGACGAGGGTGTAAGCGCCGGAGCGGTGGAAACTGAAGGAGGATGCTGAACCGAGAAGGATAAGGATTCCCCGGGTATCGTCTGGGGCTGTTCCCCGCAGCAGGTCTACCTAACTGTATCTACCGAGCCGTATGTACCTCGTCTACTTGCGTTAACTATACTTAAGTGGCTGAGTTCCGACGCCTTACGCGCGCGCGAGGCTTCTTCGCGAAACGGAGACACTCCGGGCAGACCGACGCGGCACGGATAAGCGCCAAGCTCACGCGCCTGTGCAAAGAAAGTTCAACTGGCAGATATTTATTGCGGATTTGGATGCGAACAGCGCCGCCACACCGGGTCTACCCCATGCGCCATGGTTATTGCACGGAGATATGCTTGTAACGTGTCTGGTCCCTTTTGTTCTCGGACACCGAGGAAAATTCAAGCGGAAACTCGACGGAACCTCGGACCCTGCTTCACATCGGGACTATCAGCTCTGAGAAATGTGTCTCGGGATTCTTGTTCAACAAGTTTTCACTCCTCTTTTGCGTATCTACAGGCGGTAGACGATTCTTATACAGGATGTCCCAAAAGGGCCTAACTCAGAGACCTAGATCATAGGGTCAGTTAAATGTTCATTGGACTTTGTATTGTGCTGCGCCGTAGTCGTCCTTGTCGACACGAGCCGGAGTTCAGGTAGGCATGTCTTACACATGATCTACACCGGGTAATATTCTGCTTAACCGTTTCCCCGATAACTGCAGCGACGAGTGACCAAACAGTACCTCGCTGAAATCTTGCAGAGATGATTTGGTGGGACCATTATTATTGAATTAATTTTATTTCAGCCTTACGGCTAAGAAATGTCATTTGGTTTACATTAACCTATCTGTACAAAACTATCTTTTTTTATATATTGTTTATTTATAAAGGTAGCATTAACATCGAGGTCGTTAGCGACCACTTTTGGTATGCAATTATAAGTATAATGTTTTGTTATCGAAGTAATACATGAGTGAGAATATAATTAAATTTTGTAGTATAGGTCTACAGTTTTGAGGAAGGTAACAACACTTGCAATGGTCTTTTGGTCGTTGAGGTATTCACTCAGATTGGAAAACTATCTTATTTCACGCATTCGGTGGGACTATTATTATTTAACATGTTATTATTCTTAATGAAAGAACATTTCAAGAGTACTAGACCGAGAAAAATATTGAAATGTTATATAAATCTTCACCCAAAAGAACAATTGCTGATTTTCATCATCTTCAACTGTGTTTTGAGGAAAGTAAGAACACTTGCAATGGTCTTTTGGACGTTGAGGTATTCACTCAGATTGGAAAACTATCTTATTTCACGCATTCGGTGGGACTATTATTATTTAACATGTTATTGTTCTTAATGAAAGGGACTATTATTACTTAAAATGTTATTGTTCTTAATGATAGAACATTTCAAGAGTACTAGACCGAGGAAAGTATTGAAATGTTATATAAATCTTCACCCGAAAGAACAATTGCTGATTTTCATAATTTTCAACCGTGTACAGCTCTACATACTGTTGAACATCGTGCGAAGCGAAATAACTGTTTCGCGGGTGTGAGGATGTTCCACCTGCCGAACACGATCGTTCCTCGGTTTCTGTATTAATTAAACCAGCCGGATGCCGAACGAGGGTAACTCGTACCGTTTCTGGCTTATTAGTTTATTTCGGTGTGGCCGGTGTTTAGCAACATTGCGTAACCGGAAAATGATAGCCGCCGCAAAAGACCATCGGGGGTGTAGCAGGCCGGAAATCGTGCTCCGCTAATTATATTTTAATCGGCTCCGTGGCGAACGTCTTTCCGCTTCGTTCGGCTTTCGTATTCCTGGCGATGTATCTCCGGAGGTGCCTGGGACCGTCGTTTTAACGAACACGGGGACACGGTGCGTTCGCAACAAAAACATTAGCGTCAGCCTCTCGTTTTATTCTCGGCAAGCGCGCGCGCGCTCGCTCGCGCACGCTGCGCTTTGTGTACACGGCCGTTTTTAATTGAAACGGAATATTTATACGCAAGCACATTTGGGGCGGCCGGGATACGCGGGAAAAAGGAATGAAAGGAACGCGGAGCAAACGGCGCGGCGGTGTACGCGGGGAGAGAAAAAAAAATGGAGGGTACGCGAGAAGCCTGGCGTGTGCACGCGCGAACGCGAACACGCGAGAGAGAGAGAGAGAGAGAGAGAGAGAGAGAGAGAGAGAGAGAGAGAGAGAGAGAGAGAGCTCCCCACGGTAACGAAATGAAAGAAAGCGGACGCGAAATGGAACGCCCAGTGAAATTCTACGATACAACGTGTTTGCCTTAAATCATCGTTATTTACGATTCAGGGAAGGAGCAGCCGAAACACGGTCGCGATCGCTGTTTACCGAGAACAAATTCTTGCTTATCTCCGCGGCGCGGCGCCCCCGGCGAGACGAAAAAATTTTAAGGCGGAGATCCGTGGAGGGGACCGAAAGTCGGCAAAGCTCGTTAAATCGCCGTTTTCATAAAAACGTACCCTCAACAACCTGGAATTTAATTACTCACTTCTGGTAAATAAAAAGACGTCTCTAAAAGAAGTGCCTTGAAAACTGTGTTGCAAAGAATTGATAAATAAAGCAGTCCGTGGACTTAAACATCATCCGCTGTACGAGGGTTGATGGTGTCCACGGTGACGGCAATAATTCCGTGTTTCCCCGTAATTTGTATCAGCGACGACGCCTATGGTCCAGGCAGCGTCGTCGTACGCGCACCGCGCACGTCAATTGAACGTGATGGTGAGTTCTGTTCGCGGGGAAACGCGGACGTTGCCGGTGACCGTCGCTGTGACGGCGTTCGATGATAACTTCCGGTGAAAGCCGCGTCCCGGCAATACGCGCAGGGAAATGCATCCTCCTCCATCGTGGTGTCTGGCCGGTGGAATGATGCGGCGTGGTCCGCGCCGACGCAATTAAATCCTCGAGCCATCTAATTGGCCGCTTCGTCTGGCCTAGGCTTAATTGAACAGTATGGACCTAACGATGTAATTGCAGCGGCGATTTAGAAATACGCAAACTCGAGCATGCGAGCTACTCGGGGAACGTTCGCTGCCACCGAAACGAGCGAAGACGTCACAGGAGGACGAGTCCTCCTTTTTCGAGACGCTAATTTCGGTTGGAAATCAGTCCATTTCGCACGAGCCGTGGAGCAATGGTGCATTAAGGCCGGATGGGGCAAAAAACAGAAACTGTAGAAAGGGGAACAACATTTTTTTTTTTTTTGTTTGACGCTCCGTATTCAAGGATACAGCTGGAAATACTTCGGAGTCCATTTAGTTGACTGGCTGGACAGATCGGTAACAGTTCGACGTCTCTTATTGAATGCTTCCAACACACGAGTTCCATGTCAGCAACAAGTTACAAGTGCGCGGAGTATCGGAATTCGAACCAGCCGGCCAATACATCACTTAAGAGGACTGATTGCAACCAATTCGTCTTGGGTTTATAGCGTATAAGTCGGTATCATATAGTTTCGAGCCTGGGAGCGTGGTGCACCTGTGCGAGAAGTCAACGTAATAAACTGAGAAGGTTTACTAGCCTCCTCTATATTATGTCACGTTATATTATTACACTAGAGCAGCTCGCGTGTTTTGTCTCGTCACGGGTGCTCACTGTAACGGGGGCTAAAGCGAAATCGACGCTCGTTTATCCATCTGACGCGAGGGGTGGTTCCCGACACCAAAAAATAAGTCTCGGGGAAAATCTAAAGGGGACGCTTCTCGACTGTGAAGAATAATAACGCCGGAGAGACCATTCTTCTAATCTTTTAACTGGGGAGTTCGCTGCCAGTCTAGAGAAACTTTTAACACAGTTTTGTTCCGATATAAGACGATGGTAGGGGACCGTCTTTCGACGTGTTTCGGACCGGGGTACGAACGTAGCGGAAAAACTATAAAATAAATGTTTTTTTTTCTGACGCAGCTTGTCCGACTTTTCTTCCTAAAATGCAGCAACTATTTTGCACAACAAAGGACGCACGACGGGTTCTATCGGTTTAACTTCTGATCAAATAACTTCGACTGAAAACTGGCTGTGCTAGCGCGTGACCGGGCGAGCTCTCGAAGTCTGAGAAGCTCCTCCTTAACCCGAAATTTCCATAATCGATCAAGTACGTTTCACCGGAGCAACGTTAGTCGGTGCGCTATGGTTACGAGTATCTAACCGCTTTGCATGATCACGGAAAAAACAGGGCTGCCTTTGTATGCGATTCGCCGCGTATCCCCACATCCTTCACCAGCTTTCTTTCCTCCCATACGCATCCTTCCTATACGCCGCGCCTCTACCCCGCAACCATCCCCCTCCCCCTCTACCCTTCCCCAGCGAGTTTCTCATTCAATCTTCCCTATATCTGTCTCTCATTCAGCTTGCTCCCATCCATACCGTCTCGCCCGGGCACCCTCCACCACCGCTCTCTTATTACTCTCTTTTCGCAATCTTTTAAAATTCCATTCCTCCCTCATTTTTCTGTCACTTCTCGCCCGTGCCACCACTCGCAATTTTTCTCTCGCACTTTGTTACAACCCCGTGGTTGATCCACCGATTGTTCCAGCTCCATAAAATTCGCAGCTTATGCGCGGCTACCTTGTGGTTATAGGATCAGCACGGTTCAACGAATTATCTTTTATTTCTCCTGTTATGCTTAACAAGAATTTATGAAAATATGCATGCACGTTATACCCAATCGCGCACACGACTATGAATTTTTCGGAATTTCTCAAAAATTCTAGAAGCTCAAATTTGCTGATTCTATCAGATTATACCTCTGTACGAGGAGTATAGAGACAAGATTAGAAATTTTGTTCCGAGGGCTTTACACAGGCTTCGGCAATCTTGCACGACTACGAAACCTAGGTGACTATACAATAATGAGGTTTCGAGGGATCTGGAAGCTCGAACTTGAAGATCCCGAGGGATTAGAAGGTCTTTGACTTCGTGCTAATTTCGGAAAGTTTTGAGGAGCCTCAAAACTAGGTCTGGAGGATCCAAGGGATCGTGGGAATCTTCGATTTTAGGTCTGTTGAGAACTTGAGTGTTCTCGAGAGCTTTGAGGTGACTGGATGTGCCAAACTGTTTAGTTGTCGTAAACATTTTAGTCGTCGTTTCAAAGTATCTCGAATAGTTTCAGAGTACTGTGGAATTCTCGAAATATTTCAATCGTTTTTACTGTTTTAAACTCCGCAGTCTATTTATTATATAGAAAAGAGATTTACTCGAAGAGCCTGATCAGTTACATTTACCTAAGGAGGCACGAGAAAAGAAGGCTTTTTAAACTGTCTGGGGAGTCCCGGAACTTTCCAGAAGTTCTGAAGAGTTTGGGTTATTCCCAAGACCCTCTGAACCCTCGAGACCGGCCAGACTAGCCAAGATTTTCCCTTCAAAATCCTCGAATGGGCCTGGTAAACTCGAGGATCAGAGTCCTCGAGACGTCTTAAATCTGTGACGGTAGGTCACTGTTTATGCTCGACATCTCCCCTGTAAAATCTCGACCATACGCGACACAGATTATGGATCGCTCATCTTCTACCGAAATGGCGTCGATTGGCTGACCTACCCTCGTCGTATCCGGCGAGTTCTGCGCGAGGGATCAAGATGACTGACTTCAAGGTTGTCGATATCGTATCTGCTAAGTCCTAAGTGAATACGATCGGCTTGTATCACTTCTATTTTGCCAATCTGTGGCACGCTGAGCCCTGGATCTGCGAGATTGTATCCGATGGCTCTCCGAACATTGTCTTGTTCAATGAATCGAGACCATCTACCCCTCCTTCGATTATCCGAATCGAAGCATGACTGTTCGAACAAAGCTCCGAGCAGAGTTGCACCAAATTACTTCATCAATTATAATTATCCAGTAATTCGATTACACTGTATTAAATTATTTAGTAATTCAGCTGGTTCATTCATACATTGTCTTGTTTAATGAATGGAGACCATCTACTCTCCTTCGATTATCCGAACCGAATCATGACTGTTCGAACAAAGCTCCTCGCAGAGTTGCACCGAATTACTTCATCAATTATAATTATCCAGTATTTCGATTACACTGTATTTAATTATTTAGTAATTCAGCTGGTTCATTCAAACATTGTCTTGTTTAATGAATGGAGACTCTTCTTCGATTATCCGAACCGAAGCATCACTGTTCGAACGAAGTTCCTCGCAGAGTTGCCCCGAATTACTTCATCAATTATAATTATCCAGCAATTCGATTACACTGTATCAAATTATTTAGTAATTCAGCTGGTTCGTTCAAACATTGTCTTGTTTAATGAATCGACACCATCTACCCCTCCTTCGATTATCCGAATCGAAGCATGACTGCTGGAACAAAGCTCTTCGCAGAGTTGCACCGAATTACTTCATCAATTATAATTATCCAGTAATTCGATTACACTGTATGAAATTATTTAGTAATCCAGCTGGTGCATTCAATTATAATTATCTAGTAATTCGATTACACTGTATGAAATTATTTAGTAATCCAGCTGGTTCATTCAATTAAAGTTTAATGTAATTCGTAATTCATGACTCCCATTCCAATTAATTAAAATAGAATTCATAATTCGAAATACGATTACAAGGTGTGTCGTAATTTCGAATTAAAGCGGCTGTGTGGTATTACGCGCGTGTTACAAAATTTTTTGAATCGACTCCACCTATTTCGTAGAAACTGTCCGGCGTTTGTATCGATCCTTACTTTATGTAAAAAATGAAGCATTCCGTCGCTCGCTCCAGTCCAAATTGACCGCCGCTAATTGGTACGCGATGGGCCTGATAATACGAAATTTAATTGCAAACAACGCCATCCGCGGTTGCTATTAATTTTGTAAAAGCAACGGCGATGGCGCGGCTAAAATTATACAAATATTAATTGCCTGATGTCCCGGAGCGTAAAGCGATCGAAGAGCCAGGAACCAGCGAGAGAGGAAGAGGGAGACAGTGTGGCGTTGTGGCTGGAGGGAGGAACGTTTCCGGTGGTTTTCGCCGGAAATTCGTCGAAGGATTGACTAGCGTAACTAACGGGGAACGTAGTGACACGGACGACGACAGAGAACAGCCGGTTTTCGGTAGAAAAAGATGAGAGAGAGAGAGAGAGAGAAAGAGAGAGAGTGAGAGAGCGGCCGGAATAGTGGGTGGACGCGGAACGCCGGAAGAAAAATGGGTTTCGGAGGATCAAAAGGTCACGTGCTGCGCTGTCGAGGGTAAATGCAGCCCCGGTCGAACCTTGTCAAGGGATTATCGATACACCTTTGCAATAAGTGTGTTAGCCGTTCGCTGGGATGGATGGGTCTCTCGTAATCGCTCGACGATGAACTCTTCGAAACCTGTTATCTCTGTCCCACCCAATGTCGCCAGATCAGGGAAACTGACTCGAAACTGTGGGGAATACAGTTGCCTTCTCTCTCTCTCTCTCTGTCAGTACTGGATTAGTCACGTGACTAGTAGTTCGGAGGAACGTTTTGACTCCTGTTGTTCCAGGATCCCTAACTGGTACGATACAGCAGCGCGTCCGACGACGCAATTCGCATCGCTGCGGACGCGTGTTTGTCGTGTAACTAGAGGCGTCGAGCTATGAATATTTATCCGAGAGGGCCAGACTGTAAATAAATTGTGACGCTCGGCGAACACGCCAGCGGCGACGACAGTGTTAATAATAACAATAGATTCCAGAATTGAACAGCAATTATGTGTCGGAACAGGACCGGCTCGTTCTAATGACAGCGGCGGCAGCCATTATGGCCGTGGCCGAACGAGAATAAATTCGACGAACCGGTAACGCCTGTTGTGACGCGGTATTCGAGAACTCCGACGGTAATCTGGAAAAATGCTGGCCGCGCTGTCACGGGAACGGATTTCGCCGGATATCGCGGATTGAAATTTCTGTCGAGTGTTCGCCCGGGATTTAATGGGCGAGTTTCAGCTGTGTGGGTACATTGATTGAAATTATTCGTACACGACCGGCCGAGAACGGTGATTATAATATACAAACGGAGGATATGTAGCTATTTTATTTTCGACCCGGATATTAAACGGTCCGAATGTTTTTGTCGGCCGACGCAATGATTTCTGTTGTTTCTCGACCGAAGAATATTTACGCCACGTGGCAACTTATAGTTATTTAGCACTGGTGAATTGTTATTGAATTTTAACACGTTGGTCGCCCAGCGTGATTCGGCTAAGTTTCCCGCGGGCCCAAATTCGACCGTCGGTACGCAGAACGGTATAATGTGTTTTTAATATTTTTATGTTGTATATCCTATATAATGTATAATAACCTATATTTAATTAACTCGAACAAGAAGAGCGTCACCCATATTTGAGTGGGGTCCCATGGAAATCACCGACACAGACTTCTCCGACACGGTTTTCGCCGACAACGTTTCACCGACTCCAGATTTCACCGACAATAGCTTTGGCCGACAACGCTTTTAACCGACAACGAATTTCATCGACAACGATTTTGACCGACAACGAATTTTATCCACAACGACTTGAGACACAGTATGATAATATTGTATGATAATATTGTATGATAATACATATGATAATACTGTATGATAATACATACTGTGGTCGTCTTAAGATGTTGTGGATCAAATTCGTTGTCGGTCAAAATCGTTGTCGATGAAATTCGTTGTCGGCTAAAGGCGTTGTCGGCCAAAGCTATTGTTGGTGAAAACTGGAATCGGCGAAAACCGTGTCGGAGATGTCTGTGTCGGTGATTTCCATGGGACCCATTTGGGTGACGGGGCCCCCCACGGAAGCATACCCGTCACCCAGATATGGATGACGTGGCGACGAACGTGTTAAAGTGTCTCCGAATATTAATTGGGGTCACTGTGTTCAGTGGCAGTCAACAGGTACGGCTGAAGAAATTCCAGGTCTGTGTGCCTTGAGAAACAGATAAACAGAGATGCAGACGCGCATTGAGCTGCAGGTGTTGATGCGAGAGATCGTATGAGTTACCCGCGGGATTAGATATCCGCAATGAACTCCATGGAGAACATAGATGTTCCCGAACTAGTCCTGCCGAAACGTTCGCGCGAGAGTTAACTCCGTAGCTGTTGGCTGGGTGGCTACTATTCATCGCTCGCCCGTAGACTTGCCGAGGTCATTACTCCGACAAAGATCGCTGCCCAACCAGACTTAAACGTTTCAAATTCGTGAAACTGCATTCCAATTAACATTCGTTTCCTTCCTTTTTCCCTCACGAAAATACTCTTGTATGCTGAAAATTAATTAAATATGGAACAAACGTTTAACAGAATGAACATAATTAACTACTGAAAATGCAATTAATTTGCGAGTTTTGCAGATGTGCCGATACTACTATTTAATTAACGTCGCGTTTGGCAAATGTAATTAACGTTTCCATTTCTGTTGATTTTATTGCGCGTATAGATCTGGTTTAACAGAGGGAGCAGCGAAAGAAATTTGGGAAAGTGATTTTGTAGAAATACATTATTCAAAAGCGATAATCAAAATATGATCACTATGTAAATCAGTGGTTTATAAACTTTTACAAAGCTGGCTCGATTATTGCGTAAAACGATCCGCAAATTTTCTGAATTCCCCCGAACACACATATTACACTTCCACGTTGATAATTACACGTGATTGCTGGTAATTTTCATAATTTCTAATTAATTACATTCCCAGCTACGCGTGCACGGTCGACGCGGAGTTTAGAGTGGTTTTCATTAAACAATTTTCATTAAAATCACATCGCTTGATAAATGTCCTCTTCATCTGAAGCTTATACGTATAATAACAATAATCAGCATAATCCGTACCGCACAATGATACTTTCTCGTCGTTGCAATCGTTTCATTGCGAACATGATTATCTGAAATTTCAACCGTTATGGAAGGCATTACTGTACTTATCGTATAGTGCTTATAGAGCGCTATGTCATGGTAACTACGACACCGAACGAGAGATCCTAATGCTGTGTGTCCACGCGAGAGTGACTCTTCAGATCTGTAGTAGTTTTCACAACCGTGTCCACTTGAGAGTGGATCCTTGTAATTTATATTCTCGAGCGTAAGGGCGACATTTATTTAAGAATAATAGCTATCGGAGAGTTCCACTCGACTGTGCGGCCGCTAATAAGTTCTACTCTCAAGAGTAATACTCTCAGCACGACATGTCGCACAAACTTTCCGAGCACGCTGTCCACGTAACTCCTTACACCGAGATGTCCGGTTAATGTTGTAAACCCTGAACCCGTTAAGGGCGGTGTCTCACGTATTTGGAATAAATGTTAGCGAACTTCGTGATTTTTTCAAGTGAAACTTCTTTTCGCAAGGTGTAAGCCTAATTCGTGTCAGGGAATTCGCGACAAGAAAAAGCGTAACGGTCAAAAGTGCGGGCTGCGCTCTACACCCCCTTTTCTATCCGTTGAGAGCGGTAAGGCCAGCGCGTTACGCGTTTTCCTGTCGCTGCCAGCTGTCCTATACAGGCTGAGGCAGTAACTATTGCCACTTACAATAACTCCGAAAGTATGATAGTAGCAGAAAAGTTTTCGAAACAAAAAATGCGTGGGACAACAGGGGATGTAATATGGCGATTTTAGTTTTTCTGCAGGTGGAGGTACTTGGGAAATTTGAAGACCACTTCCATTTTTTTAAATGAAATGTCCTATTTTTTATACCATAGATCGATAGAGTATCAAATTTAGAGTATAAAAGTGTTGAGATCCGTATGTCCAAAACGTAATAGTTAACGTGATATTATTCAAAGAAGAAAGAAAATTGTTTCGATAATATCTCATTAACTATTAGATTTAGAACATATGGAGGTCAATACATTTTTAATCAGAATTCGATAGTCTATCGAAAAATTGTCAAATTTTAAAGTTGAAGAGTAGAAAATTGTGAAACTGAAAAGAGAAATGTTATGATTAAAAAAGAAATTTAAAGTTTACATTGAGAGAAATATCAAGTTCAAATTGAAGGAATTTTCAAGTTTAAATTGAGAAAAATTTCAAGTTTAAATTGAGGAAAATTTTAAGTTTAAATTAAAGGAAATTTCAAGTTCAATTTGAAAGAAATTTCAAGTTTAAATTGAGGGAAATGTCAAGTTTAAATTGAGGGAAATTTCAAGTTTAAATTAAAGAAAATTTCAAGTTTAAATTAATGGAATTTTCAAGTTTAAAATAAGGGAAATGTCAAGTTTAAATTGAAGGAATTTACAAGTTTAAATTGAGGGAAATGTCAAGTTTAAATTGAGGGAAATTTCAAGTTTAAATTGAAGGAATTTTCTATTTCAATTTGAAAGAAATTTCAAGCTTAGAAGGGAATTCAAGTTTTGAATTGTAAGGAATGTGGGAAATGCTAAAATTGTGCAATTTTAAAGTTGTAAAGTAGAAAATTGTGGAACGATGAAATTGTAAAATTCCAAAGCAGCAAATCGTTGCACTGTAAAATTCTAAAGTTGCAAAGTTGAAAATCCTAAAACTTTGAAGTTTCAAAATTGTGCAATTTTAAAGTTGTAAAGTAGAAAATTGTGAAACTGTGAAATTATAAAGAAAGAGACATAGTTCATAGCATTTCCCATACGTTCTCCTTCTTTGCGTCTCAAATTTTGATCGTTCATTACTAGACTGTAAGAAGTTTCTCTTCTGCCGCGCGTGGTTTTCTCCGCGGTGATTTTTTTATTAGATACCGGAGAATACCCGATACAAAAAATAACAAAAGCAAATTATTTATACGAGATCCGTGGTTATCGGTGCACGGTTTCGTTCGTCGCTGAATAATAATGAGAAGCTAACCGTTGAAATTGGTAATCGCTGCATGGAGATGGTGAACCCGTTCGGGTTCGTAAGTGGTGGGTCCGCGGACTTCGTTACCCCTATCTCGATTTGACTTTCCAGCCGCGTCGCTTGCTCGAGGTAGTGGAAAAGGATCAGTCCTAGCCCATTGCTGAACTGTAGACTGCCAATGCCCAGAGGCACTTCTGTTTGGCATCCTACGGCGTTTTCCGAAGTCACTGTACTTGTTCCTGCAACGGTGTACGCGAACGCAACGATACAGCGAGGCGGTAAGCCCAGTGGAACGGTAAACGGAAACGTCTTTTGTGGATCCTGAGTGAGGTTCCTCGAGCGGAACGTACCGTGCGTGAAACATTTCTCTGCGTTGTATCTGTTCGTAGCTGTCGCGAGGCTCTCCGCCGTAACCGGCACCGAATTATATCGGGGAAACGATTACACAACGTCGGTGTAAACATTGTCAAGGGAGTCGCTGTCGGTCAAGTAGAACGGGCCCCCGCAAACTAAGCGAAGTGTCATTTTCCTGAAGTCGCGATAGCCTTTAGCGGACGCAAATCTCTTTGATGGCTCCGGCGGGAGTACTGTCTATTACATCGTTACCAAGAGAACAGAATGGCACTGCTGTGCTCGCGAGTTCGGAAAGCAAGAGAATCACGAACCAGCAACGATACAGTTGGCGAAGGTACCTCCCCAGGTTCGAAGTTTCTGTTGCAGCTGACCTAGACTGGCGCACAGACAGTTCCGTCGACTATCTTCACCGGTATCTGGTGCGGGGATCGCTCGACTGATTCTTGGCTGGTGTCTCGTGCGGCTAGACTCGGCCGCGAGATATTCCCAGAAAGAGATTCTCCACGGTGTATATTAATATGTTGATTAAGCAGCAGGCTGGAAAGGGGTGCAGAGCGTCGGGACGCGACGACGCGACGGTGCGCGGCGCCGCGCCGTCGGAATACAAGCGAGGTGGCAAAAGGAAGTGCAGCGCGTAGCGTGTGCCGCATGTAGCTACACGGAATCACGTGTGATATCACGTCGATGTCGTTTTCCGCAAAGACATCGTTACCTTTCGCTTCCGTGTCGGGAATACCTCGCGACCTCGCTTCCGTGACAGGAATACAAGCCTTGCCGATGTGGGAGTAGGGTAGTAGGGGGTTCGGTAGTAGGACTACCGAGGCAGCTTCGATTCCTTCTTTGCCGCAACGAGGACGTCGACAAATAGCTAAGCTGCGGATCGTCCGCGACCCCTCTCCAGCGCCTATCCCCTAATCCCTGCCATTGGTCCCGTTGTTCCGAGCACGGTTCGTCGTGTAACGATTTACGCACGTGTGTCGGCGAGCGAGAGAATAACGAGCACGCGTCACGTTTTCGTCGCACAGATTTCCAGCGATAAATTTCCGCTTGTACGTACACACCCCGGGTCAGCGCAGGCTATCGAGCAAAAGCGAGCGAGCGCCATCGAGCCTGTTCCGCGTAACGAGCAACGACATTATAAGAGTCACCGTCGAAAGGAAAGAGAGAGAGAGGGGGGGGGGAGGGGGAGAAAAATCGCGTCGAGAACCGTCGCGTAGGGGTGAAAACGGAGACGGAGGAGTCGATGTACGAATAATTGCCGGAGGACGAGGAATAATCGAGAGGGGTGCGAGCATACGTCAGCGCGCCGCGCTGGTTGGCCCAATTCCTTTCTGCAGGATCGATGGCCAGCCAGCCGTACGAAAAGGACGATTTTAGAACGTGACTGCTTACATACCGGTCAGTCACGTCCCACGGAATCAACGACTTCTTCTGTTTCCTTTTCCCTACGTTCCGCCAGAAAGGAAAACGGTAAACACCGGCTGCCGGGGACCGACCTCTCTCTATCCGCTCGAATCAGAGGGTCGGAACGACGGCGCGACGCGACGCGACGCGAAGAGAGCTCGATACACAAAGAGACCCGAGGGGGGTCTCCCCGGTCGAATCGATTGATATTTTCATCGACGAACCCCGGTGTGTATCGATAGTCGAAGCATCGGGTCTGCTTCGACGCTCGAGTTATTTTATCTGCTATTTCTGCGACAGGAGGCACGAAGGGAGGGGATCGGCGGCCATGCTCTCGCGTTAACCCCGTGTTGTTTCAACGGAGCCGCGGCTCGTCCGTATTTTATTGGTAATTCAGCCGAGTGACGTTGACAGGTAGCCCGGTCGCATGCTCGACTCGATTTTTCGAAGAGATTGTTAGGGGAAAGCAATCTGACGTCCGTCGATAATTAATGGACCGCTTCGCCGGCGCGACGAACACCCGAGCGGGGAGGAGAGGTAACCGCTCGAAGCCGCGGGGGAATTGTTACGCGTCCCGGAACCACGCGGAGGACCACTTTGCTGGGACATTAACGGAAACCGGGGGCGGGGGAAGGCTTCTCTTTTATTTTTTCCTTTTTAGTTTCACCCTCCTGAACGTTAGCACAATCCCTCATTTCCCCTTATCGGGGGCTTCGTCGGGCACATTTCACCCGACGTAATCGCGCTCTTGTCTCGGGAACCTTCGGCAAAATCCATTTCTAATTTCTTTTCTCTTTTAATAAACAGCTTCGATCGGTTTGCACTTGGTGGGGTAAAGGAAGACAGGGATCAGTGAGTAATCCTTTTCAATTACCGGCTTTTCACTACAAATTCGCTTGGGTCTTGACTCGTCTATGTGAACCGTGTGTCTTTCTCCTTTTTCGAGTTTTTATTTGTTTGCTTTTACGGCTAGAAATTCACGCGTGTTTCGCACGGGTGTAATTATCGTCGTCACTCGTTACACATTTACCAGCCGTGAGGTTTTAATGGTTCATAAAGTATTCAAAAGCGGGCGCGAATCTCGCTTACGCACATGTTCACATGTAGAAAAAAAAACACGCACACAGAGATTCAGCCGCACGGTCGTACCGACGGGAAATTAAACGAACGATAAATCAAGTTACCGATAAAACGTTGAAAAAAAAACCCACTAAATAGACGCGCGCGGCCGTTCAAGGGTGAGAGAGTGAGAGGGAGAGAGAAAAGGGTAGGGGCGGATAAGGATTATTTATGCAAACGTACATACAATTGCGACATTCCGCATTCACCGACCCGCGCCGCACTGTTTCCGATCCCAATGTGCTCTTGTTCCACTTTACTTTCACCCGATATTACTCACCAATTCGTTTCGCGACGCAATGGTTTTTTCTTGTCGTCGATTTCCACGGGCGGAACGCGCGCGCCACGCCGAGAAATAAATACCGGAATAGCGGAGAACGGGGAAAACGAGAAAAAGAAGGATAATAAAAGAGGGACACACGAATCGCGAATTTTTAAGAATTTTCTTTCAACAAATCTGTTGGATCGAGCCTTCGAGAGTTGCACTCGCGTGAAGATGCAGCATAACTTCTGGCTCGGGTATACCTCGGGCTAATAATAAATCAGCATATAAATGGCACATAAAAATTCGTTTCGTTTACATACGTGTGTTTAGTCGGTTCGATAAAAATTTTCATGATAACCTACAAGTTCCTTTCGGGAAGCCTGTACTTTCGCCTGAATAATGCTTCGTCGGTAATTCCGCGCAACTCGTACGCGAGAACCGTGAATTTCGCGGCAGTTCACATGTTACGGCGCACATACGCTTTCTTTAAGAATTTTACAGTGTTAGGTTTATGGCTGGAAACCGTTGTTTTCGAGCTAGAACGCGCGAGCCGTAATTTCGGCTTGAAATTAATATCGAACCAAGAACGTGTTGATTTATTATCCATTTCTCGAGAGATTCTAATTTATTTCTTACTCTTATTTAAATAAATATTGCATTTCAGACAATAGTCCAGTCGCCAGGTACTTTTACCTGGAAAGTATTCCGAACTTAATGAAATTTTGACACGTAATTTAGGGGTACTCTGGGGTGTCGAATCTCAGTTGGGGAGGGGGAAAAAACCACGATTTTTATTACCTTGTTTTGGTTTTTCGCCTATTACTCAAAAACTGTGGGTCTTAAGAACTTTTGTTTTCCATTTTTGGAAAGAGCATTAAATTTCCTTCAAATTTCACTGGTCAATCTCTTTTTTTACCAACTAGGCACCGGGAGACAGCCGTTCAAAATTAAGAAATGTTTCTCAAAATGACATTTTGAGCCACGCATTGTGACGTTTAACAGGAAATTGCAAGATTTTGGCTCATAACTTTAGTTTTCAACATATCTATATATAATCTTCATATACTTAGACCTTTATTTTTTTTATATAAATTGAAAAATATCCTCAAAAATGTGTACAAGAGTGATGCCTCTCCGTCTTTAATGATTGTTTAAACATGTTTATAATTTTAAAAAAACATTTTTTATAATAACATCATAATATTTTTTTTCAAACTCAAATTTCTCAAAAACTGTGCGTGTAGGAGAAAAATTAAGGCCATATTCGGAATCAGCGCTAAAGACTGTAGAAGATACACCGAACAGTTATATGGAAACATTTTTGTTGTTGGACAGTGTAATTTCCTCTGTCTTTCCCTATATTCGTTAGTTGCCACTTATATTCCTAAATTTTGAACGCCTGACTCTCGGTGCCTATTTGGTCCAACAAAAAAAGATTGACCAGTGAAATTTGAAGGAAAATTCATGCTCTTTCCAAAAATGGAAAACAAAAGTTCTTAGGATCCACAGATTTTGAGTAATAGGCGAAAAACCAAAACAAGGTAATAAAAATCGTGGTTTTTCGCCCTCCTCAAGTTAGCACAGGGTCCTCGAGGTCAAAAACTGAGATTCGACACCCCAGAGTACCCCTAAATTACGTGTCAAAATTTCATTAAGTTCGGAATACTTTCCAGGTAGACGCCTTTTGTTCGACCTGCCGACTGGACTACAATGCTCGGCATCGATGCGAATTTTGTCTCGAGAACCAGGTCGAAGTTCGTCTTGGTGGATAACCGACGATCCTTATCCACACCGGAGTGGATTATTGCCACCATTACATTTTGCACGGCCCGTAATGTTCTGCCGCTATCACGTGACGTTTATTCAAGCATTATGACATGTTTTATGTCATCTCCACGGTCAACCGTGATTTTTATCGGTCCCCTCCGTTTCCCATGTTCACGGTATGCAAATGAAGCTGAACCGTTAATATCGTACCGATGAAATTACCGGATAACGTCGCATTGGGATTTACTTCTTCGGGGAAAAATGAAAAACGGAAGGCCAACAGAGAGAAAAAAAAAATGTGCCGCGGTGAGAGCTCGTGCTTTGTCGCTGTTCGCGGCTGCTGATTATAGTTCTAAAAAAATAATTCGCGCCACAGTGTATCAGGTATGATGCATCATTACGCGGTACGTATTTTACGGGGAAAATCGTGGTCGATGGCAGAGAATTATTCTCGAGATATACGCGCGTTCCCATGTATTAGGCGAGCTTTCAGGAAAACCACATTTAATGAATGATCTTGGGGATAAATAATTCTTTTTCTGTATAGGACACGTTCCGTTCTTTCTTCTCCCTCCGTCAGCATTCCCATCGATTTAACTCGGAGGGTACTTAACCGACAACATTAAAACGAGCACTTCCGACATTATCTCGGCATCGGCTTCTCTTTTCCACGGGATTCCTCCGGAGCGATTCCTTTGCCCGGGGTTTTCTGATCGAAACTTCCGTGTCCATTTGCTCGTTTCCAGCGCTCGTCTCCCGTGAATGTCGAGTGGATATCGAAAGGAAGTTCTGCGGCGCGTCATGAATAACTGAAAATGATATCGACGTCACGCCCGGCCCGCCATCGCAAAAAAGTGGCACAAGTGAGACGCACTGGAAACGATCGACGTTGTCGTTGCGCTAGCCCAAACTCATTATCCGACAGTTTTGGCAGATGTGGGTCAAACGACGCTCTTCCACGTCGTTCCTGTCTCGTTTGCCGCGAGTCGATGCGAACGGATCAAAAATTAACCGATTCGCAAAGGAGAAAGGGAAACTGTGACAACGTTCCCCTTATTTTTAGGGCTGCTATTCATCTAACTGTGTAAATATCTCAACTTACTCGAAAGACTGTTTCCATCATCTCTATCGACAAATTGTTAATAACATACAGGGTTTGACAATGTTTATAAACGTTTATAAACGGATGTCACGTAAACATCCAGCCGTCCTGCGGAATTCTGTGATAAGGTTGAATTTCTAACTTGATATTACGCGAAGAAAATGTTCAGGAAATAAAGTGCAATTACTCGTTAATTATTAGGTTTAGGACTAATGAAGGTCAATACTTTCTTACCCAGCATTTAACATTCTTCCATATTTTGGTATAAAAAATATAGCATTCCATTTAAAAAAACAAAGTCGACCTTCAAATCTCCGACACGCTTCCACCTGTAAAAAAAATACATACACTACATAATGTATCCCTTCAGACCGTGCAACTTGTGTATACAAAACTTTTTTGTGCAACGCATACTTTGGAAGTTATTATAGGTGTGCAAGTTGCGTGGACCACCCTGTATATTTGTGTTTTCAGCGCACTGGTTCGATCAAATACTACTACTTAAGCAATTTTGCAAATTAACCCTCATCCACACGGGTAATTATTTGTACTATTCTAAATGAATTTGAAATAGCTACCCGGGTACCACGTCGTGTGGATGAGGGTTAACACAAAAATTTTCAACGTTTCGGTCAAATATTTCGACCATTTTCAAGAAAAACGATTTTTCGTCATATGTGGCACGATCGATGCTTTCTGATTCTGTGTTCTTCAAACTCTAACGTCTGTTTCCTCATTCTATACATTGCAAGCATGGAATCAACATGTGTCTTAAAGTTTTAATATGTTTAAAATAGTTTATTCACTTAGTTAGTCAGTATGTGAGTGACCCACCCGGGGTTTTTTCACGTGTTGTTGGCAAAAGGTGGTTCGGAACCCACCATAAGGGTCTGTTTATACTGGTAAATTTCCGACCGGATATATCAGACCAGACAGATTTTTTCAATGCATTTTAACCCTTAGCGGTCGAGTGGCGCCACTAAAAATTGCTGTACTATTATTTAAATAATTGTTTACACTATCAAATATGTCGGTATCTAACCAATTACTACACATTTAAGTATTGTATGAGGTATTATATCAATTTCATATTTATCAAATTTAAAAAAATCATAGAGAATGGAAATATTGTAGGTCAGAAGAAACGTTTAATTTTCGAGTTAAAATAGCTCCGAGTGCAAAGAGTTAATGGAAGCGTGTACACCTACTGTAGGTCTACATACTTCCATTAAAATCCATTGAAGAATATCTGTCTGGTCGCATATATTCCGGCGAATATATTTGAGTATAAATCGACCTTAAACAGTAGGTCCCGCTAAAAAGGTGAGAGTGGAAAGAGGAAGAGGATTGGTAAATGAATTCGAAACCCTGAGGGGACCAAATATCATGTTACATACTTAGTAAGTATGTGGTCTTTTGTACTTAAAACATTTGGAATTATTAGTTATTATGTTGAACATAAGGTATACGAATTTAATAATTTTTACAGACGCGATTATACGAAAAATCTTTTTTCTTGAAAATGGTCGAGATATTTGACCGAAACGTTGAAAATTTTTGTATTAATTTGCAAAATTGCTTAAGCAGTAGTATTTGATCGAACCAGTGCGCTGAAAACACGAATATATGTTACTCGAAAGAATATGTAATTAATTAATGTTGAGCGTAGATCATTTGCAGTGTAATGGCTGTGCGGCGCGTCGTAAAGGGTGTGCGGATTTTCTCGACGTGGCTTGGCGAAGTAACTTCCATCGGGATTGAATTCATTACACGCGGCCCGAATTGTTACATTGATAAACTCGAGATAAGTTGCCGGCAACAAAGTTTAGATACGCGGACATCAAGGCTGGGAGTTGCGCTATCTCCGCGAACAATTTGAAGGAAAGGAACTTTCTGAATAGTCTGAGCCAGCAAAGAGTTGCGGGCCTGAAAGTTACTTTATTGTCCCAGAACATCCACGGCTGCTTTCGGCCACGTGTGATTCTTTCGTGCTGCTTTGTCCCCGATAACGACGGCATGGCGGGGCCATGAAACTGATGCACGGCAATGGTAGTTTTTCCTCCGATGAATCCTTGCAACATGTGAGATCCGTTCCTCTGCCGCCTATGGAATCCCCAACGCAAATTCAGATATACTATGTGGAAAACATTAGCCTGCACGTTTGACCTGCTTCTGATACTGCAAACATGCTATCGAACATGATTAATCACACTGTCAGTACACCAAACATTGTCTCAAAGTCACGATAACGTTCAATCAAGCCAGTGCCTAGTATGATACTCAACTTAACAGGTTCAGATAGTGGTAATTTATCAAGAAAGACGTCCCTGTTGCCACTGAAAATGACCTAGTGAGAAAGAAACGTAACACAATATGTGTGCTAACAAAAGTAACGAAGATGTTAAACCTCGTCCGTCCTTCGTGTCAGTTTGACGCAGTTTTTCCGAAACAAGCTGTTCCGTTATTTGTAGGTAAGTTTGTCCGAAACTTCGTCATTTTTATTTTCTTAATGAGAAACCCGAGAAACCTAAGATGCAAATGTTAACTCGTGAATTTGAATTAAAAAAAAAGATCGAAAAATAACTGTTTACCTTGTTGTTTTATCGATTTCTTTTATCACTGTGTCGATTCGACACCGAAGCACAGATTCAGTTCCTGAAATGAGGGACGGATGAGGTTAAGGAGTGCTGGAATAAAGGAAACACCGTGCACGTATCGTCGAAATGTTTCACGTGCAACGTTCTTTCGTATTTTGCTTACGCGAATACTTATTCATGGCGGGACGAAGATTTAAGGTCAGATAAAACATCATGCATCGAGACAACGAAATTGTAGAAACGAAAATCTGTTTTGTCAGGCTCAACAACTCCTAAATCGTTGCTAGCACGCTCGCATGCTCGTTTCAGCGTCGATTCTTCTTTCGTGCGGAACGCTTATCGATCAAATTGTTATTCGTTCGCGAGAGCCCGTGCTCTCGTCGTTCCTCGATCTGCTTTCGTGCACCGCGTCTATCAGCCGTATTATTTTCGATTGCTCTCTTCGTCCCCTGAATCCGCGAAATTTACATCCTCTCGGAGAAACCGGTTCTAACAGTTTCTTCAGTTATTGATTATTCGACCGCTCAAAGGTGTCGTACGTTATCCAACCACCTTTCACCGACTCTAACCTCTTTGGAGCCATTGAGAGAGCAGTCTGATGTAGATAGATTGTTCCGTCGCGTACGAATCATACACGTGGATTTCTTTCGGTTAATATTTATGGTCCGTTCGTGCCTAAAGACCGTCATAAAGGATTAAACAAACCAGGATCATTCGACGACCAGTCGAGGCATCTCGCCTAATGTTCAGTCTTTCTACACTCTTCAAATTCAAGGTGTCATAAAAGTCCTTCCGAGGGACCTCCGCGACCGTTAAGTACAGTATCGAATTACCGAGACCGTCGCACAGTGGGAAAACTTGACCCAACTCGATTCAAAAAGGAATAACTTTCGATAGAAATGAGGTAGAGCGATGAAATTTTTTTTAAATTGAAGCTGAAACATTGTAGAATATGGTAAAAATAGGGAGATTACAGTACGAATGGTTTTTAACCTTGAGAAAATTCGTCAAACTTGCACAATTTCAAGAAAAAGTCGTTTCTACGTTACCACGAGCAGAAATTTTTTTTTAACATACCATGTATCGTTTCCCGTAGATTTTTCACGCTGATTTCAAATCTGGCCTCAAAATTTTGCTACGACCTCTGGATTATTTAAAAAATCGAATTATAGTTAAACAGTTAAACTTTTATTTTTTCAAGGTTAAAAACATTCGTACCATAATCTTCCTATTTTCCCATATTCTACAATGTTTCAGCTTTAATTTTTAAAAAATTCATCGCTCTATCTTATTTCTATCGAAAGTTCTTTGATTTTGACACAGATTTCATCGGTTTGTCCCATAGCGTGGCGTTAGCATTACCCAAGACGTCACCATGGGACAAACCGAGTAAATCTGTGTCAAAATCAAAGAACTTTCGATAGAAATGAGACAGAGCGATGAAATTTTTTAATCTCAAGGTTAAAAACCATTCGTACTGTTATCTCCCTAGTTTTCCCATATTCTGCAGTTTCAGCTTTCATTTAAAAAAAAATTCATCGCTCTACCTCATTTCTATTGAAAGTTATTCCTTTTTGTATCGAGTTAGGTCAAGTTTTCCCACTGTGCGTCGTCGCCCGAGTTTAGGTATCGCCCCACTCCTCCTTCCCAGGGCCTTATTACGAGAAGGAGGTCCTAACTGTCAAAAGTGTGCTGATTGGGAAATGCACCTTTCTGCAGGAACCAATCAGTGCATCTCGTGCAACGCACGAGCCGTTGTCTTGTCAATCATTCTTAACCCTTTGCACTCGGAGCTATTTTAACTCGAAAATTAAACGTTTCTTCTGACCTACAATATTTCCACACTCTATGATTTTTTAAATTTGATAAATATGAAATTGATATAATACCTCATACAATACTTAAATGTGTAGTAATTGGTAAGATACCGACATATCTGATAGTGTAAACAATTATTTAAATAATAGTACAGCAATTTTTAGTGGCCCCTCAGAGGCGCCACTCGAGTGCTAAGGGTTGATATTTGTAACTTGCATCGTGATAATTCGTTGTCCAACGATCAAAACATCCGACTAACTGGATCGCATCAGTCGAGATCTCTCGCGTACGGAATCCCATCATTTCATCATCTGCGCGCGTATAAGGTAAGGCAGGACCTGCTAGATCAGCCTTACTGATGAGTCCACTAGCAGCTCCGGGACGAAACGCTTCGTTTTAACGTATTTCATTGTCATGCGAATCGATTATTGTCTTTTGCGTCCTTTATATCATCCAATCATTCGAACTACTTGGCCAAGATTAATTAACAGATCCGAAACATTCGCGAAGTCTCGCGACTTAACACTTTACCGACCGGAAGCCTATTAATAGGATTTTCAATAATTTTGCTGTACCAAAAAAAAACATAGAAATTTTCTTTCACATTGCAATCTTAAATGAAACTATTAGACGACGTTATTGAGGGTGACTTAGTTAGTTCATACTAAATGCTAAATGATTATTTACCCATGTACCATACATTTTTCAAAAATATGCAATAATCATCGATCGGTAATGTGTTAACATAGATATTTCACTTGTTAAAATGTACACTCCAAATATGGATCTTGAATTGTCAAGTATAGTAATTCGAGTGTAATGCATAGTCTGTACTGCACGCAGGCCGATACGACACCGATGCACGCTAAGCAGGAACGCTATGTAATATCCTAGTTCGTACAAGCGATATCTTGAAATCTTGAAAACACTAAAATTTAAGTACATCGTTGAATTCGGACTAAAATACACGTAATTTCCACTTGCTGTGGTCGGAGGGTTAGAATTTAAAAGCAACCCTTACGCGAGCAAATATATAATTTACGTTACTTTGATATTTTTTATCAGGTAATACGAATTTGAAAACAATCCGGTGTAGCTATTGATAACGAGATTAGAGCGTGTTCGTTTGAAATCGATTCCCAAAGGTATTTTCAATTTCCGTGTTCCACTGGCGAAGCATTCGTGTTTGAATTACCTGTTCCAATTAATGTTAAACATTTTAATCGGTTGTATTGCCAAAACAAAGGAGTGGCTAGTAATCAGTAAGTTGCCCGGTTTAATTCGATGGGAAGCTTTGATGAAAGTTTTCGCATTTGAAACAGGCAGCAGCACCACTGTTCCGATTCGCGTCCAGCGAATTCTCTCGTCTAGGCGCGGAGATCATTTAAATTCAACCGAATTATTTCATCGGACGCGTTATCGCTCGAATATATTTTAACCAGTCTAAAGGTGGATGTAACTTTCGTCTTAAATTGCCGCGACTTCCTCTGCGCGTTGCATAAGGCTGCTCTTAACGCGTTCAGCGGCTGGAGAAGTTCGGTGTTCCCGGCTAAGCTTTAATAACTGGTCGAAACTTTAGATTGAATCATTCAATTATAGGGGGGGGGGGTACTAATCGTGCGAGTCTCGTACGGTTCTTTCGTTTCCGTTGTGAAGCATATTCAATCGGTCATTTAATAATCGGTGTCCGTACACGACATCTGCGATAAGCAGCATGCGACCCATCACCATCGAAGATACTTGACACTCCCTTTGTTCAGAGGCCACCCGGTAACAAAAACATGTATAAGAAACGCAGAGCTCAGTAATAAACCGGTCAGTCTTGGGTTTGAAACAAGTGACATTGCTACGGCCTTGCCTATACAGGGTGTCCCAAAACTACCCTAGGAGCTGAAAATGGGAGGTTCCTTGGGTCATTTTAAGCGACATTTTCCTTTGCAAAAATGTTATCCGCGACTTTGTTTAGGAGTTATTAACGAAAAACACGGACCAATCAGAGCGCGACCTAGACGCGAGTTGGCACAGTCGGCCAATGGACAGTTGGCGCGCCGAGCCGATTTTGCCAACTCGCGTCTAGGTTGCGCTTTGATTGGTCCGTGTTTTTCGTTAATAACTCCTAAACAAAGCCGCGGATAACATTTTTGCTAAGGAAAATGTCACTTCAAATGACCCAAGGAACCTCCCATTTTCGGCTCCTAGGGTAGTTTTAGGACACTCTGTATTTTTGATACCGGTCAGTGAAACTCCGGTTTAATTACAAACAGTTAGTGTTTTGTTTACGTCACGAATAAATCCCGTGACACCGTGAACCAGTCAGGAACCAGAAAGACACCGGATGTTCAGCGAGATGATCTATGCTTTCTCTGTTAATTGTTTGTCTTCCGCTATGCCTTTAAATATCGAACGGAGTGGAAGATATTAGATTGTCTGTTCCAGTGAACCATGCTGCATAGCAATGACTTCGGTTACAGCGAGCGCGATAGGAACCATTATTTAATACCACCGACAGGGAATCCGCACTTGATACCGGCCGATTTCCATCATCATCGGGGAATCTATTTCCCGGCGGTTCCGCACCTAACCATCGAGATCTATTCAAATAGATCGCGTTCTCCAATGCTGAACGTTTCCGCGTCTAAGACATACGCGTCCGCTAGGCACCCTTATTGATGAATCTATCCCGCTGATGCTTTCCTTTCATACTATCTTACGCCTCCGTTCTTTGCCCTTTCATCCAGCTTCCGTGAAAGATACCTCCCCACATTCTTGCATCGAACGCCATTCAATAACCTCGCCTTTCGACGCGCAAACTACTCTCTGAATGGTCCGATCGGCCCTAATTAAACCCGCTGCGGTATTATTGCTAACTACGAGAATTTTCTTTGCGAATCTCGGAACTTCGCTCGCGGAAAAGAATAACGCGAACATCGAAATGAAAACAACCGGGTATACAAAACTTTCTCAATTGTTAACAAACAGGAATCCAATTAGCGTGGGAGATTCAACCTTTTGATTCTGTATTATCGTCCGTAACGAATGGGTTAACAGTAGTTGCTAGTTTTCCTGTTCATATTTCCAGTAGAATCACTGCCCAGAACCGTCTATTAGATAAAATTAAACATTTGCATATTTGAATAACGAATACGCGGTTCCCTTATTAAAATATCAACGCCGATTTAATTTAATTCAGAAAATATTCATGTAGCGATAAACGTGAACGTTATCAAGATTATTAACGTCTGGTAATCGTACCTCGTCTCGTTCATGTTCTAATAGTCTAATAGAATTTCAGAATTATATTTCGCGAGTAATGCGGTCTTCAAATAAAGATGATAATTGTTACTACCGTTTGAAAATTTCCTACCAATTCCCTGAATTGCTTGCTCGCCTGTGCACAGTCTCTCGAACACGATAGTTTCATTTACAATACAACCATCCTATAGTCATGGCATTCAGGACCACCAACGCGATTATAGAGAGCAGTGGTCACTATTACGTGATCGTTTTATTGGCTGATGGCTTCCGTCTTGCTCTCGCCCGTAATGGACAGCGCCCCGGAGCAAGCCCTACTATCAGCTAATCCTATGATAAGATGGGAATGGTGATCCGATTATGAGAAGGTCGACAAAACGACATTACAGAAAGCGGATACTGTATCTGGTAACCGGAATTTCATTTCCACCATCCCGTCGCGTGCATATTAAGATTCATAGAATTCCTTCCGACCATTTTAACCCGCCGTTCAAATAAACAAATAAAATTCTCGCTTCTCGGTCTCGGTACATAATGAATACAGTAAGCAACAGAAGTATAATAAAATTCAGAGTTGGGCAATAATCGATTAAAATGTTAATCATGATTGATTGATTAATGTGTACGATTAAAAAAAGAAATCGTCGAAAAATCGACGATTGATGAAGTTAATCGTCAATCGTTGATTAAACGAAGATATCGGCGATTCATTCAATCGATTGATGAAGTTAATCGTCAATCGTTGATTAAACGAAGAAATCGACGATTGATTCAATCGATTAATGAAGTTAATCGTCGATCGTTGATTAAACGAAGAAATCGTCAAGAAATCGGCGATTGATTCAATCGATTAATGAAGTTAATCGTTAATTGTTGATTAAACGAAGAAATCGTCGAAAAATTGGAGACTGATTTAATTAATTGGTGAAGTTAATCACGATACGGTTTACCCATAAATTTTATTTAATCATTAATCAATTATCCGATTGACGATTAATAATCGTTAATCGCAATTAACGACTAAAGTAGAAATTTAATCGTTAATCGCATTTAACGATTAATAAGTATTTAACCGTTAATTGCGATTAACGATTGAAGTAGAAATATAGTCGTCAATCGGCGATTAATATTTTGCCCAACTCTCATACAATTCAAGTGTCGAGAAAGGAGAAGACGATTTAGTAATCGAGTTGTTTTGATATACCATTTCAAATAGGATTGAATAGAATGAATTTTAAATAGGATTGCGAATAAAATTAATTTTAAATATGTAGAATTATAATTTTTAATAGAATTGAGAATGGAATTAATTTTAAGTCACTTTGAACTTACTTTCTAACCCTTTCGTTACTGTTGGCATCCAAACGCGCTTTAAAAAATTCATATGCATGCATTTATGGCTCTTGATTTAGTTCGTTCCGCTGTTACCAGAGCCCGGCTAAGCTTATTCGTTATGATTGCAGGAAATTTTACTGTGCGATGACTGCCACGTTGATTGCCGTACACATCGTTCGGTAAGTAACAAATCTTCCGATTCTGTAATATCTTTAATAGCGAAAAGGGTTAATTGAACTATCCTCCGCATAAATTGAATGAAAATCGGCTTGCGCAAGTTGAGCATGTCCCCTTGTTAGTTACACGAGCCACACAAATATGTAAAACGTCGTATCACCTTGTCCCTCGCTGTAGCTGCAACGGCACGGCAACATTTATCTTTCTTCTCGGGCGAAAGTTATTAGAACGACGCTATTCTTCGTAAGTACTCCGAAAGATAAGAGGATTTCGCCGATATTCGTGTTACGTCGGTCCTGAGGCGTGGCACGGCAGCGGCCTCCTGGACATCGGTTATTACCGCAATAAATAGCACTATTAAGAGTGACACGCGGAAACTTTGTCTCTTCAGGGCGTTGGCCAATCGCACAGGGGCTGGAGGTAGACGAGAACTTCGAAAAGCTCGGAAATGTGAATTCGAGAAGTTTCTCGAAAACGACAAAAAAAAATCTAGCAGGACAAGCATGGTCCAGCGACCCCGGCCATAATTTTAATTGATATTGTCTGGAAAACAATGGTTCTAGGTTGAAAGTAACTCCCTAAAATTTTAAGTTGCTGACCCTTCATATGAGCGTAAATACCCTAATTGTATCATTTTTTTCTCGGTTATTAATTAAGATATTCAGATAAAAAAATACGAAAATACTCGAAATTACCTCCTTTATATCATACATTTCTTTCACAATTGAGATCAAATTATTAAGGGTAGAAAAGATTATTTAATTTTTTAGGGTTGGGAGTTGCAAGGAACCCTTCGAGTGACCACTTCCAAAGAATTCAAGAACAATGTTCTGTTACCTATCTAATATATACCAAACTTGATCGTCGATCAAGACGATCGGATTGGTGGAACATAGTTAAATATAGAAAAACACATGAAATTACGCAACTATAATGTAGGTATACCATTATTAGTAGATTTGAGTAAAAATTATATATATTTATTATTGATTCTATATAAGTCTTATGTTATTCTTCAAATAGCATCCTTTCGACACAATGAATTTGGTAAATGATTAGATACCGATCCAGAAATTATAGATCTAATTATTGATTTCGCGAAGAAACAACGGATGGAGAGAAACACGCTTCAATATATAGTAGAATAAGTAGAAGCAAAACAATTAAGTCGTCGTAAAAAAGCCGAGATGGTTAACCACCTGGAAAATCGTGTAGGGAAAAATGGATCGGTAACAAGTCGTACTGTGCCTCGCATAATATTAAAAAATCTGTAACGAAAATTTCATAGATACTAGACGCAGCTGAAAGCTTGAATGTGATCCAGATTCCTTACGACTCCAACCCACTGTGCGATGTAGCAAAGTGAAGGAGATGCCACGGTTGGAGCGGCAGCGATTTCCTTAGGAAATATCGTGGTAACCGGGATGATGTACCACGTGGCCGCTGCCAGATTGTCCGATTTATCGCGCGACCACGGTCCCGAGGCTGCCGGACAGGGCCGTGCCGTGGCTTCTCCTCGATATCAACGGCCATCGCCATTGACCGTGGCAAATCGTATTTCACGAGTTTTTGAACGGTCCGGCCGCGGCCGGCTCGCCGCCAGCTCGCCGCCGATGGAGGAGCATTCGTTATCGCGTCTCGATCCACGTCTCTTTATTTAATTTGATTCATACGCGGCCACCTTCGGGCGGAATAACCGTGAAATCGCCGTGGAAATGGCTCGCCCCCTTTCGTTTCGTTCGGTTTCCAACTGGAAACCTCCACGGATATCGGAAACGGATCCGCGCGAACACCGCCGTTTGGATACATGCGATGTGTTTAATTGGAACGTTTGTACAATTTCCATTCAGGAAGCGTTGCACCGGAGAAATGATTGACGGCTCGTGCAATCTCGGGTTTTTCTGCCGCGAGCTTCGTTGGTGCAACCTTGATACTGTTGCGTGTCGCACAGTGGTTCGAAACAACGGACAAACGTCCATGTTTCAATTAAAAATGCATATCTGTGCGCGTGAAGGTCATTCAAGGTCACTCAAGTGGTTCGCTCGGTTGGCAGACGAAAAATTTAGCCACCCCTTAATCGAGTTGCTTACCGAACGTTATTATAATTGCTTTATTTTCAGCCTTACAGCTAAGAAAATGTGACTTGGTTTACATTAACCTATTTATACAAAACTATCTTATTTCACACATTTGTTCCATACCTTCTCTCTCATTCATTTCTATATCTCACAAATTCCTACCCTGTTCTACTCTTTTAGTATCCTAATTATCACTAACCCGCTTAATTCTTTACTTATTGCTTCCCTCCACATTCCCTAATTTTTGCAATTTTTGTTTGGTATTCTCTTTGGTTTATTTATGCTGTCTTTTCTCTTTTTTTCCTCAACTTCTCCATCCACTCTTCAACCTTTCTATCTTTCTTCCCGCTCACTACATCCAGGAGTCTGATCATTTCCCCCATTATCCTGCAATCCCTTGTCAAATGCTCTAGGTTTCCATACTTGTCCCCACATAGGTCGCATCCTCTTGGCCTATTCCTCCAGCCAGTATCTGTTCCAATTTTCTGAATTTCCGCATCTTACCCGCGCTATGAGTTTTTGACTGTTCCCTCTACCCTCCTTGTTCAGATACTCCGGTAACATTCCTATTCTAGCTTACGGAACGTTATTATCGACGGGACGGGATGACGGTTTTTCGTTTTTAACAAAAAAATGAGTCAGACGATGTTATCATTATTTTACACGAATACAGTTCGGGTACTGGATATATGCCCCATGAATAAAGAAAACCGATCGATATCGAAGTTTCTCAGCTTCGCAGTAAAATACCGTACGGCTCTGAATGCTCTAGGACCACTGTCTGAGACACTATTTTATGTTTGTCAGTGCCGAAATAAAGCAAATAGGGGGTGAAAATATGAGCGCCGTTCCTCCGTTGAATATTTTCCGATTCGACGACAAATGTCGACAAATTGTCGCGATTTAAAGCGAAATATTTTATACAATTCTCGGAGAGCAACGTCAGCACCTGTTTCTTTCGAGAGATCGGAGAAACGTACGCGTGAAGAGTTCATTCTTATTGGTAGATTGGCTATAATTTGTTCGGCAAGGTTGCAAACGTCGTAAGAGAGAAATGTTATAGTAAATTGTTGTGTATAACCGATCCACATTCTCGAGATACGTTCCAAACATGTTACTACTAGTGATATAAGTGACTATAAGTCGCCCTATTCCATTTATCTGATAGTACATCATTTCCAATCTATTTGACCGAGTAAATCTTCCTGCATGGCTTCGGCTCAATCCCTCTCTAGTAGAATGACCAGAGATTGTTGTTATTCTACTTCTCTGAACGTAGATCGTACTTATTCCACTTGTCTGATCACGGATTTATCTACCTAATTACGATTGGGATATAATAGATAGATTGATTGAAATGTATATGTATATGTAACATGATATTTGGTCCCCTCAGGGTTTCAAATTCATTTACCAATCCCCCTCTTTTCCACTCTCACCATCGCCTTTTCAGCGGGACCTACTGTTTTATGGTGGGTTCCGAACCACCTTTTGCCAACAACACGTGAAAAACACCCTGGGTGGGTCACTTTCCGGTTTTTTACCAGACGGTCACCCATCCTAGTGCCGTTCACGTTCCGCATTGCTTAACTTCGGTGATCTAACGAGAACCGGTGCTTTCAACGGGACTACGGTTGTTGGCTACGGATATAATAGATAGATATTGCTTTATTTTCAGCCTTACAGATAAGAAAATTTCACTTGGTTTATATTAACCTATTTATACAAAAACATCTTATTTCACAGTTTCGTTCCATACCTTCTCTCATTCATTTCTATATCTCACACATTCCTACCCTGTTCTACTCTTTTAGTCTCCTAATTATCGCTAACCCGCTTAATTCTATACTTATTGCTTCCCTCACCATTCCCTAACTTTTGCATTTTTTTTTTGGTATTCTCTTTGGTTTATTTATGCTCTCTTTTCTCTTTTTTTCCTCAACTTCTCCAACCACTCTTCAACCTCTCTATCTTTTTTCCCGCTCACTACATCCTTGAGCCTGATCATTTCCCCCATTATCCTGCAATCCCTTGTCAAATGCTCTAGGTTTCCATACTTGTCCCCTCATAGGTCGCATCCTCTTGCCTCTTCCTCCAGCCAGTAGGATTTGGATATAATACAGAATATAATGTCTGAACAATTGAGAGATAAAATAACTCGTGGAACAGCGCGGGACATGTGCTAAAAATTCTCTGGACATTTAAAATCAATTGTCTACCCGAGACATTGTGGCAACCGCGTCGAAAAAAACCGTGTTTAAAAATTCAACTCTGAAAAGTCGATGTTCCGAAAATGGAAAGCCAGAATCACTCGTTGAGAAGAGACATATTAGGTCAGTGCAAAGGTTCGCTTCGCAACTGATATTATTCTTTTACGTACAGATCCACGGTCTAATTGCAAACAATTTTAAAATAAATAATTGAGAAGTCAGCAGATCCGGATACTTTTAAATTGTGAGGAGTAGAGGTTCGAGAGAGAGAGAGAGAGAGAGAGAGAGAGAGAGAGAGAGAGAGAGAGAGAGAGAACTTTCGAACCGTCGATTGCATTCCTCGGTGGGTTAGCTATAGCATTAATGTGTGGGTGATTGATTCGGTGCCGATAGAGTCGAGCGATTGAGCGATTCTTCAAATATTAAAGCGCCGCGAGGCTAATAATAAAAGAAATCAAAGGGCGGCGAAAACTAGGCAAGTGGACGGCTGATGTTTCTCACTCGAGCCACTCCGAATAACTCTTCCATCGGATCAATGAAATCCAAATAAGAGGCGGTATCCCGGAACAGCCTCATCCGGCCTCTTTTCTTCGACAGTGTCAGGCAAGGGATCGCGGAGTCTCTTTTCCCACACCGGGGTTCGAAAGCACGAATGTAGGCCAGCCGGTCGACCAGATGGAATCTATCAACTATATAAAACACAATGTACTGATGCACGCGCCCCGCTTTCAACACGAACGCCTCGTTACATATGAATGCGACCGGGCAAACACCTACTCGTGTAACCGCACATGCGACACAACAAGGCGGCACGTATGCTGGAAAAAAAAATAAGCACGTGCTAGAGGCGTCGGAGAAATTTTCTCAAATTTACATTTCTCACACACGACGCCTATGGTGCCTAAGAAATCGTGCTGCGATCCACCCTACATTCGCAAATTCTTTTTTTCTTCTTTTACCAACTCTTTCTCCATTCTCGAAAAGACAAAAAAAAACAAACGTACCGAGCGCACAACTCTAAATGCACTTCATTCTAATAAAACTCGAAAAGGGCTGACGGAAATTGATGACGAAGCATCCCTCGACCATCGTTAACGTGATATATTTATTTATCCCGGTTACCGTAAAGAACAATTTCAAATAACGTTTCTCAAAATAAATGCGTGCCATTGTCGGCGCGAAAGAATTTATCGCGCAACCGGGTGCTTTATTAAACAATGTTCAGAGAACTGTTTCTGCGGTTTCAGCTCTTTAGTTTTTTGAAGGATTAATATATCTCCAGCACAATAAAATAATATTAATTAACAGTGTTTGAAATAATATTACAAATAATGTTATTTCAGAAGCGCTCAGATCTGGTACTACCACGATTTTCGACACATCATGTGTAGTCCTTCGTCCGTGAGACTCGAATCTGCGCCCTAAAATTTTTGGAATCATCGTTGTTCTGACACCGGGTCGTCCTCGAAAACGCGACACAAATTTCAGGCAGCTACAACCGCGTTATTCCCTGGTTGGAGCTCGTAAAGTACGCAATCTCGTAAATGCACTTTTTCCAGGCACATGTTTTCTGTTCTGTCGCCGCTGGTAAACTAATTACTGGATTTTTAAAACTATCACGCACACGGAGTGTTAGGCGAAAAGAGCGGTTTAATAGCCGTTCGCTAGCTGTGCTTTATACAGTGAATCAAAATAATGTTGGCACACTTTTTAAAGGAACACAGCGTTTTATTTATTATTATTTTTTTTTTTTTGAGAAATTAGAACAATTAGTTTACCGTGAAAATTTTTAAAAGAAATTTTTCAGATCTGAACAACTCTAGTATTTTCTGTGTAATTGGAAATGAATGTTCGTTGGACATTTACGAGTATATACAGAGAAAAAGATTGACGCTTCGCGAGAAAAATGAACGAACAGCTGCGCTATTTTTCAATGTATTATTTTAAACAAATGGTGCTTCCCGATATACGTACACAAGAGCGTCATTCTTTATTAAACAACAGAACGTTTTCGGTATTTACAATGTTCTTCTACTTTCTGTAAATTTCCAGTTTTTCCGATGCGGTATTTCTCGTCCTCAATTTTCAGCTTTTCACTTTTTTTTTCACGCGAGTATCGATACTAAAAAATACACCTATCGAACATACAATTTTTAGCAGCAATGCTGTCTATCAGAGTTTCCCCAAAAGTTCTAAATTGCAAAATATTTCGACCCGTCATCCCGACTAGAACACTGAACGGTACTATTTGTCTGAAATCTGTGTGCGCAGTTTAATTCTTCACTGAAAACAAAAAAAAAACGTTATTGCTGTTTCCCATACTCTCGTAGTTTTTTTGTAATTTCGCAGTTATTCGATGAAAATTTTTAAAACCGTAGGAATAAATTTTTGAAAGAATTTTAATGGAAAATGTTGCAAACAGACAGACAGACTCGATTTTATTATATAGAGATTAAACAGAGTTTCAGTGTTATTTCATAATATTGGTGTCTTGTGTTTAATTTAGCAGGGAGCTTAAAGGATTAAATGGATATCCGTTGTGTTTCCGAAACCTCGTGATTAATGTATGAAAATTAACATTTCCGCAGACATTCGCAGCGCACTTATTATCGTTCTCATTTTATTACGCGCTGGTCGGTTGCGTGTTCTATGAATACATGAAGACCTCTGTTTATTCATTATTATTCCCCTGTCTCATTATCGCCGCCGGGAGATAGGATCGAGCCGTGGAGCGATGGAACGATCGCGGAATCGTGGCTGTTACTTTCTACGGTCACGCTACCGGTCCGTAGTTGCACGACTACAGAGAGGAAATATTAATAAAATTATGAATCCTCGGCGGCGAGTCTATCAATCCCGACGAGTTTTGTTCAAATTCCGAGAAAAAGAGGACTTTCATGCGGAAAAAAACGTGAACTACCCCTCCCCGGTTTCCTTGGAAAGAGTAAATAAGGAAGAAAGGGAGAGAGAGAGGATCACGTTGCCACGTCCGAGGGAAATTCCTGCGCGAGAGATAAACGTTGAGACGCGTGTCTAATGTTGCACGGGGAGGCTTATCAAACCTCGCGGCGCGATATCGCGCGCGCCGGTATAAATAGCACTGTTGGACACTTTTTATATTTTTTTTTTCTCCTCTGTTTCGTTTCACCGTGTACACGCACCAGAATTGCAGCACAGGCTGGAACTACGCTAAAGCTGGAAATCAAATGTTTGCGCCGCGGTTTTATTCTTCACGGGAGACGATAAGATAAAGTGCACATCCATTTATTAACGTAATGATGGGCGTAGGTTTAGTCTCGTTCGAAATCGTCGCTGATTCGCAGAAAAATATTTCTTACAGTTTCAAGTTGTCTATCGGTGTGCCAAAATTGCTATTTATTTTTGTAGTTGTTCGTTCATCGAACAGTTCGTCCGATTTTCTGTCCGATTTGAAAGTAAAAGAAAAAACTGTGAAAGAGCACTTGGCAGAACGGACTGTAGTTCCTGATGGATAAAGAAGGAAGTTGAATTCTGCATGGCGTGGGGTTTAATCTCGTTCGAAATTGGAGTCGTCACTGATTCGCAAAAAATATTTCTTACAGTCTCAAGTTGCCTACCGGTGTGCCACATTTTCTATTTATTTTTGTAGTTGTTAATTCATCGAACAACGGAGTCAAGTCGAGAAGAAAAAACTGTGAAAGAGCACTTGGCAGAACAGACTGTAGAACCTGATGGATAAAGAAGGAGGTTGAATTCTGCATGGCGTAGGGTTTAGTCTCGTTCGAAATTGGAGTCGTCACTGATTCGCAAAAAATATTTCTTACAGTCTCAAGTTGCCTACCGGTGTGCCACATTTTCTATTTATTTTTGTAGTTGTTAGTTCATCGAACAACGGAGTCAAGTCGAGAAGAAAAAACTGTGAAAGAGCACTTGGCAGAACAGACTGTAGAACCTGATGGATAAAGAAGGAGGTTGAATTCTGCATGGCGTAGGGTTTAGTCTCGTTCGAAATCGTAGTAGTCACTGATTCGCAAAAAATATTTCTTACAGTCTCAAATTGCCTACCAGTGTGCCACATTTTCTATTTATTTTTGTAGTTGTTAGTTCATCGAACAACGGAGTCAAGTCGAAAAGAAAAAACTGTGAAAGAGCACTTGGCAGAACAGACTGTAGAACCTGATGGATAAAGAAGGAGATTGAATTCTGCATGGCGTAGGGTTTAGTCTCGTTCAAAATTGGAGTCGTCGCTGATTCGCAAAAAATATTTCTTACAGTCTCAAATTGCCTACCAGTGTGCCACATTTTCTATTTATTTTTGTAGTTGTTAGTTCATCGAACAACGGAGTCAAGTCGAGAAGAAAAAACTGTAAAAGAGCACTTGGCAGAACGGACTGCCTGATGGATAAGGAAGGAGGTTGAATTCTGCATGGAACTGTTGCGGATCAATGAAACTGACCTTCGTATTATGTTGCACGTTATCGGCACGCGATGGAGTAGGGCCTCTGGTAACACGAGGTTACTTTCCACGGTGAAAATGCTCGTGAAAAACCGTAAACTATTGATGGTAGTCGATTCAAAGGGCGAGGGTTAAAACGACCGGCCCTTGGCTCGCAGCATGGAGAACAGAGGCGGAGATCACGTTCGGCGTGGCAGCGGCGGTCTCGTTAGAAACCCATCGCCGTCGAAAAGGTTAGTTTTTGCGTACAGTAGGAGGTTTCGAAATCGTTCAGTTAAACGTTCGAGTGCTCATCGATTTCCGGCTGAATGACGATCGGCAGCCGGGCCGCATTCAGAGCTAATTTCGACGGAAGAATAATGCCGCGACGGGCACGACACACGGGGTAATTGCCTCGGGGGCTCGCTGATCAATGTTTTAAACAATAAACCAACGGAGATGTGTGTGTGCGTGCGTGTGCACGCCGCAGACAATTGCGCCCGGGCTACAACGGTGAATCCGTTCGCGGAAATTTCGCCGGCGATTATGCTTCATGAATTTCAATCGCGGCTCCAGATTAAGATCGTTCAAAATTGACCGGGCAGTGCAATTGGCCGAATCGCCGAACTTCGCTCGATTTGCGTATTTATGATGCGCATATCCAACAACCGCCGATGGTAATCACGCCCGCTGATGGCCGAAAGATTGACCAAGCGATCGTGCGAATTAAAGGGAAGAGCGCATTAAACACGACGCTGCTCGGCGAATCTGAATTCGCCAGGTTCCCTGCGATCTTTCTTATGTGATAACAAACATCGCGTAGCCAGACGAAGATTAGCTTCACGGAGAAGCGCATATTCGACTAAGATTCCCCTTTCTTCGTGTTCCATGGCTTGTAATCGATGCCGCATATATATTTCGATCGCACATAAAGATCTAGAGTGTGGTAATAACTTTCGAATAGGACAGACAGCTATCACGACCATAAGTGTCCACGGTGCCGCTGCTTCGGTGAAAGCAGGCTATAACGAATTTCCATCTTCGTGACTATTAAACCGGCACTAAAACTCGGTCTGCGATCGGGTCCGGGAACAGCAACACGATAAGCCGACCGTAAAGTTCGAGCATGTATCCGAGACTCGATCGTGGACGTGGACGGTCTCCGCGCGGCCTGGAAAAATGAATCCTGCGGATCCGCCGTAGGGAAACGAAGGGAATCGCGGTCGTAATTATCCTGGCGGGTGATCGCGGCGAAATTTACGGTGATCGTCCGTTCGGAGAACTGCCGATATCACGGGGGATGACGGGGGATGAGGGGAGTGGTTGGTCGGGCTAACTACGATTAGAAATAACCAGCCGCGACCGTTATATCACGATCGTTCCCCGGGATAGTCTTCGTTCCAGTCAGCCGGAATATTTACGAACACCGTCTTCCCCCGGTCCATGGGACAGGAATCCCTTGTTATAATGAGTTTTCAAAGTGGCCGGTTCTACGTTATGAAGGAAGAGGGCGCCGGAGAAAGGCTATTCGGGAGAAAAGTTTTCCGCGAAAGGCTTTCACGTGCATGCGGTGCTCCTGTCGGCGACGTTAGAGTCCCTGCTCCGGATATATCGCTCTGCACCATCCCTCCCTCCCTCCCGCCCTCCCTCTCTCTCTCTCTCTCTCACTTTTGCTCTCTGACATTTTTCTTCTTTTTCGTTTTTTTTTTTCTCTCCATCGGACTCCCCCATCCTTCGCGCCCCTTTCACGAAGTCACTCGCGACGAAACTAACTGGAAGATGGCCCCGTCAAAGGAAATAAACGTTGATTTTACGCGCGGCCGCACTGTGACGATGTCCTCTCGGCCGTCGCCGCGCCGCACCGTCGAATACGGAGGCCAGTCGCCTCGTGCCGAATAATTTCAAATATTTACCGTGAATTCCGCCGCCGTATCTCGGCATCGATACGTTACCGAGCGACGTGCTTTTCGCTGAAACCGACGGTCCCAGCAATCGTGCTAATGGACGCGGTGCAGTTGCACGCCACTTTATAATGGCGGGTCGTACCGGTGCGTCGGAACGCCTGTTCTCTCCACGAAATTCCATGTCTTAAGCGATAGCCAGTCCCATCCAACCGTAATTTTTATTATAAACTAGCTGACCCGACATACGTTGTCCTGTCCAATTTTAATAAATTTGTTTGTGAAGCAATATCAATTTGAATCTGGAAATTCAATTCGTTGACATCAATGTTTTTCTTATTGGGAACCAATAATACTTGCACCGTTTCAAAAATTATGATTTTTTCTGTTTGTCCGAATTTTCCTATTTTCCTTTGAGAATTGTCTTGAATTGTTTTTCTGAAAGCTTTTCCAGAACTATAACGAACAAAACAAAAAAATAATTATGCATATCCATCGTTCGAATCGTGAGTTATGGTCTCGAGTTCATACAAAAATCTCATAGAAAAAAAACGCTTTCATTTTTTCCCGAATTTTCCATTTTTTTTTGGCAACTTTTCCAATTTTTCTTTCCCTAAAAACCTGATTCGGACTACAACGAACATTAAAAAAAAAAATTAGTCAAATCGTTCCAGCCGTTCTCACGTGATGTCGTGAGTCGTGACCAACGAACAGCATTTCAGTTTTATTATATAGAAGATTTATGATTTCGGCGCATGGTTCGATCAATAAACAGTGAATGTATATGAATGTATATATTTCAAGTGCGATCGAAAAAAAATGTTACCTTTGTAATTTTTATTATATGTAAAAATGTAATAAGCCGAAGTTGTGGTAAATATCGAGCTGCGACGAACAAAAATTTCGGATACACCCGTACCTAAACTCGGGATTTCGAACAAGTCCTTCCGCCACGCTATCCATTTTTGCTATCGACTGACTCCTCCCCCTGCTCCCTCCTCGGCAAACCCGCGGAAGAAGCCTCGCCCCTGCGGAGAGATCGCGGCGGGGGTGGAATTTCACCAAGAGGAAAGAGTTTCTACTTTTTCTCCCCTCTGAAGGATACTTCACCTTGATCCCGGCAGTTCCAGCGAAAAGTGCCTGATCGATGAATTCGAGTTCTCGGATACCGCCACGCTCGCCCGGCCAAGGGACGCGCACCGTCGTCGTCGTCTTCCTTAGCTCTGGGGAAAACTTAAGGCGAGACGACATCGCCGGAAATTTAGGACCCTGCGAATCGCGCAACCGAGAAGACTTATCCGGGTCTCTCGTCCACGCCAGCCCCGCCGAATGGCTGGCTCAACGTCGAACGAAACTTTTATGATTTTCTATGGATTCTGATTAAATTTCGCCGGAGACTCTGGGCTTAATTTTATGTACCAGCGATACGAACGGTGCCAAACCTTTTCTCTGATTACGACGTGGACGGTCACCGACGATGGCTAATCTTCGGACAAGAATAACTATGTACGATGTGTCGTGCACAATGAACAACGTGTCACGAGAGATGTCGAGAGATAAGTAGAAAGGGTATTAACTGTGGATTGACACAATAAATTCGCGTGGATTTGCAAGAAGATATTATATACTTTACTGAGGCAAAAAAGTTAACATGTACAAACACCATAATATAAATGAAATAATTATTTGCACCATGTGCTCTCGCATATACTTTAGTCTGTCTTTCTATCTCACTCTCTCTTTCTCTCTCTCTCGTATCTCTACTCTCGCTCTAGCATAACAACACACTTCGGCGATTGACAACAGACTCTCTTTCCATACGCTCATCACTCTCTCTCCTCACGTTTAATCTATGACAATAACATAACATAGATTGTCTTTCACATTTTTACTTATACCGCATTCTCACTACATTCATTTCCTAAAACCATATCCACATTAACAACTAAAATGTTTGCAGTTCTATCGAAAAAGGTGTAGCCACCGTTTACGCTGCCTTTCCAGATTACTTTTCGATTAGATTTTGAGGAAACCGTGGAATATACCGTAGCATGTCTACGGACACGGTTGATCTATTATTTCTTTTCCACTGTATGACATCTGTCACTGTATTATTCTTATTGGAAATCCAATTTACGTATTCTCCGAGCAGAATGAAACTGACGCTGCATATTGCATGTTTGCAGACATATGCTCCCGGGCGGAGAAAAACTTTATTTATAAGTTCACGAGCGGATACTATTATTGTTAACAAAATCATTTTTATAACAGGTCGTTCAATTAACTCTACTGCTGGACCACATCGCGTTTTTGTTATACGAGACGGGTGTCGTTTCTATTTCCATTTTTCTTCGATTTGCCATCACGTTTGGCATACTCCAAATATTATTAACATGTGTCAGTTCCACTCGCTGCACGAAACATAATTCATCCGAAAATTTCTATGGACACAGGCGTACACGTATCTGGACACACGTTTAATTGCCGTTGACAGTTGCTATTATAAGCTGATAATACCGTTTATACACCCGATTCTCGTACATTCGTTGGAACCGGGTTTCCACGATGGCACAGTCATCCAGAAACCAATTTTCTGTGGGCGAAAGTCAATTTTTTCAACTACGATATTTCGAAAAAATTCTTACTCGTTGTTTTCATTACGCAAAGGCGGTCCTTCAAAATTGTCGCCGAACGATCGTCATAATTTCGCGGTGTGACTTATTGGCTGAAAAGTTTCGAGACCGCTCGATCGTAGTCCGTTCTTCCACCTCCCTTTCCTTTTGCTCTTCTTTCTTTTTTTTAGTCCGCGATCCATATGACTTCGTCGGAATTTATTATCCGGCAGGTTACACGGGGAAGAAGTTCAGTCAGTTTTTCATTTATGCAAATGCGTAGCAGGTGTTCGAAGACTCTTTTATTTTCCGCATACTGGGGGATTTCCCGCGTTTCATGAATTTTCGTGTAAATTTGTTTTGTCCGCCGTTCCGGCCGGCCTTTTTTTTTACAAGTCCCGCTAAACTAACCCCGGGAGAAACTCCGCGATTTTTGTTTCGCACGGTTACGCTCCCCTCTCGAGACGTCGCGCGGTTCTCCTCTATTTTTCGCCGTCGCGCAACTAGTATTACCCGGTCGCGATAAACGTAGTTCGCGAGCATTCGACTCGTTCTGCTCTGCGACAACGTCCGGTCCGGTTTATTCCGTGCTATTTTTATGGTTCCTACTTTTCCTCTCCTTTTTTTTCTTTTTATTCCTCCTTATATTGCGGCAAAGTGGTCGCCGCGAATAACGTCTGGTTAGCATTCCTACCGGAGGGGACGATTCGGGCTCACCTAACTCGCAATATAAACCTGACCTGAATTGGTCCGCACCGGTGACGAGACATCAATTTCACGAATTCTTCAGAATTTTCATTTCTCTCGAGACGAGCCGTGACCTTCAGTTTTCACGAACAAAATTGCTCACTAAAGTTCGGACACCCTGTAGATGTCGATTCGAAGGAAACGAACGTGTCCGTCGATCATCGAGCTATCGAACGGTGAATTTACGTTTCGAGTTGATTCAACTGGGACGGAGGGTTAAGTTTTCGACAAGGGTTGGAGGGGAAAGCGGCGAACACGCGAAATCCACAGTTTTACCGGGCAAAGAGCGAACACGTATAATCTTTGGCCGAACGACGAAACCGATTCCCCGGAACTCAATATTTCACTTTTCACCGTGGCCGGTGGTTTTCCCGTTATTTTTCCGAGCGGAGTCGATGGTTTAATACCGGTCGGTCGTGCGCGACCCTCGGCAAAGTGGATTTAAAGGTTCTGAAACGGAGTAGCGGCCGTAACAAACTTACACCGGACGTGCGGATGAAATAGAGAAAGTCTCGGGCGAACGACGACGAAGGAAAACAAAAGGAAACACACCCGGCGAACTCGACGAGTCGTTATCGTCGCGCACGACGCCGAGCTGTTTTTCGGTCGCGAGTGTTCGGCAACGATTCCACCACCGGATCGATAACACCCAACCCCCGTGCTTTATCGCAGCCGACCCTGTCAGCCGACGATACTGTCGGTCCTTTCTAACGACATTCAGCTAAGATTCAGTAACATCTTCGTCCGCGATGCAAATGCGATGGAAGTGCCCGGTAAAAAGCTTCGTTCTCCGTGGCCTCTTTTCGCTCAGGAACAATTACTGTTTAGTCCGACTCGAATCTGCGAAGCTCTCAACCCTCTGCCATCGTCCCCTCTCCCTGACAACATCGCGAAACAAACATTCAGATGACCTCGGCGCTACAGGTTCGATCACGGATACAAAAATTAGCAATTTTGCAGTATTATCATTTCAACGTTTCGGTTCAGTTTTGAACCATCATCAAGAAAAGTCCGCGTCTGTGAAAATTAAAGTAATCAAATTTGTTATTCATTAACCTTTTTTTTTTTATAGTGCGGAAATGCGTTACGCATACCCTGGCCCCCAAGGGTTATGTGGGACTGTCCAGAGGACTCTCCGGCCAGCCTCTACCCACTAAAACCGCACTCCCACCTAAGCTATTGTAAGGGGGGGGGGGCAGGATCTCCGAGAACTCAACTGGCCACTCCCTTAGCTAACGTTATTCATTAACCTGACTATTTAATAGCTTTGAAAATTAGGTATTTATACATACTTGCTAATTGTGAAAAAAAACCAGAATGAAATCAAAATAAGTGAAATGGTACTAGTCAATAAGATGGTTAGAACTGTACTGAACTGTAACTGGCAAAGTCAAGACGGAAAACAAAAGAATATCGTAAATATAACCAACCAATCGTATGTCGAGGATCAAGAACCTAAGAATCAATATTCGACGCGAATTTCAAATTTTAAAGTATTCATCATTACATTTTCAGCATTGTATTACCAAAAATTGGTAGAATGTTAGCACTCGTTTTGTGTGTGAAATTAACATACCATATTAATAAGTGTATGGTTCGACCTGTAGCGCCGATATCATATAGTGCATATACCAAATTTACGATCGTTAAAAATGGAGAATATTCAGATGACCATCTGATTTTTTTGCAATTTTTGTTCGAACAACACGGGAAATACTGCCAAACAGATTCACAACGTTCGTTAGAACCAGTAAGGAATTTCGTTCGTCCATTTTCGCTCATACGGACAAAGCACTGCATAACCTGCTTTCAATAATCTCTGATAAACTGGCAAATGATTGCCGTTAAGCTGTTAAGCTTCTCACGAAACGATAACACGAGTTCCGATGAATTCGTTTGGTTCTCTATTTACACCGCAAAATTTCATCGTTTATTAGATTGTTGCGCAGCGGTATTCCTTTTATTGTTGATGTTGCGCGGCTCGGGAACGTGACCGTTTCGGATTACGTTGGTGTTAGTATTATTTCCGAACGAAAAATATTTCGTTTCAGTCGTGTAGAATTTGTGTACCTTCCGATCGACGTAAATGTTTATAAAGAGTGACTGTGTTTTTTTTTTTATTTAAAGCCGCGGTCAATCATCTCTCAAATTCTTTTGCCCATTGGTTCCAAGCAGAGCTAGGGAAAATAGTAGTTTAAATAGTAAATAATAAATAATCCTATTTATTTTGAAGTATGTGTACAATAATGAATATAAAATATTTTATTTGATGCAGTAATTTTTAAAGTAAAATAATTTATTTGAGGCAGTAATTTTTGAAAATGGTATTTGAAAATAGTATTTTATTTTAAGAATATTGAAAATATTTGGACTTTGTTTTTATTTGTCATTTCAATATTAAATATTATTACAGTTCTCTGTATCTCGATCGACAATTGTTCAAAACTACAATTAATGTTATTGACGCACTGGTTCGATCAATTGTATCACCTTCCAAATAATATAATTCTTAAGAAAAAGCATATTGAATGTCGATTAATTTATTACCAATTTCATATTGGTATTTCAACAACTACAGTGTTGTTTGGGTAACTTCAAAGGATTCATATTTGCCGCCACTTATCGATTGACCAATTACATAGATCAGTGTTCTTTGATTCGTTGTCGTTTCAAATCTTCACGGTTTACTCAGTCCACATGTCACCGGCATGGAACCAACATGCTGTTCCTCGACTCTTAAGAATTTAAATTAGTACATTCTTCTAAGCAAGTGAGTTTATATATTTGTTTTTGTTTTTAATACCGTTTGCCTAACCATATATATATATTAATTAATTGATAAATTCTTACAGACGCAACACAGAAAATTCACATTCGTGAAAATGGTCTAAATTCAGACCGAAACGTTGAATTAAATTTCATGTGATATTTTGCAAATTTATTTTTGTCTACAATTGATCGGACCAGTGCGCCAATAACATGAATTGTAGTTTTAAATATTATTGCAGAAAATAGTGGTTCGTATTCAATAGATTTACAAGTATGCTTTCTATTAAAATAGAAATATTTTATTTTGTGGTTTCGATTGTAAAATAGAAATATTTTATTTTCGAAATTGTATATTTCATTTAAAATACTATTTTCCTTAAGCAAAATAAAGTCCAAAATATTAAATAGTATTTGAAATATTTGTTTCGCCAAATAATGTACTGGTTCCAAGCTGCTCTGAAATATGATATAGATAAAACACTTAGACTTACTTATGTAGGATTCAAGATGTCAAAAGAATAATATGACCCTAAACATGAAATACTTTAATATTTAATTTGAAATACAACGAATACAATTAACTAAATTTTCCCGTTTGAATCTCTGTCTGAGATCACACACGTCTTTTTCATTCTCGCGCGTTGTACAAGAATAATTTAATAACGCATATTATACAATGTGAAGAACGCAAAACAATGAATAAATAACAAATATCGACATCGTCACGTGGTTACAGTTACTAACGACGGGACATTCGGCGGAATTCTCACCGCTCGAAGACGGAATCTCCCTACACTTATATTTCAAAAAATACTGGTGAATATTAAATGTGAATAAATTGCGACGAAGGGTGTGTAACAAAATTTCCTTGAGTCATTCAATGGACGTTTATGGTCATTCTAAATATTAACACTTTACCGACCGGAAGCCTATTATTAATAGGATTTTCAATAATTCTGCTGTACCAAAAAAAGCATAGAAATTTTCTTTGACATTGCAATCTTAAATGAAACTATTAGACGACGTTATTGAGGGTGACTTAGTTAGTTCATACTAAATGCTAAATGAAAATTTAGCCATGTACCATACATTTTTCTAAAATATGCAATAATGTTGGTGTCTTTAATACATATGCAATAATCATCGATCGGTAATGTGTTAAGAGCTTGTGAGGAAGAATAAGAAGCTCGATGGTTTGTGAACGAGGATACACGTACGCGACTATTCCTGCCGGATTAATACTAGGTTAAAAGTAGGGTCTCCATTTTAATGTAATAGTTTCCACGTTATGCAATTTCATTTTCAGGCCGTGCACCGTTACCTCCGCGCGTCGGGTCGCGTCGGGTCGCGAATTCAATTTGTTTCGCTATCTCTGGATTCTTGAAACAATCGAACTCGTCCCGGAATCTTCATCCATTTAACACGATCGCCCTCCCGTGAAAGTACAGGAACGTAAACTAGATGGACAATGGAAACGTCTGTGACCTATATACCCTTTGCTTGAGTAATGAGAAAGATACAGTCGAGCACTTTCATCGAACTGCAACGTTCATCGTAAATAGTACGCTCGGAAACGAATCAATAGGGATTGTTCGTTTTTAATTTCAGCGTAATTGGCGAGTCGGCTATTCGTCAGATTCCTGTTTCATCACGCTCGGACTCCCTCTGCGAACGACCAGTTCGTAAATTCAAGACGGCTTTCTCTCGAGTCGATCTAATTGACCTCCGTTTCCGATTCAATTCCGAAGAAATTCGACGAAGATGCTCTCTCGAATTAAATGCCAATTGAAACGCAGGATAAAAAAATATACCAACTGTAATCACTATTCTGTCCCGGTGTAGTCTTCCCCTTCTACCACGTTATTCCCTCACTTTTCCGCCACGGCCCAATCACGCGAAGGCTTTCAAAACTCGTCTACCTCTACGCTATTCATTTTAGTTGAACAGTTTAGTGTTGACGACCGAGGATTAACCTGTGCATCTAATATTTCCATCGATCTTCCAAGAACATGGTACGTACCGATTTGAAACTGCTAAGTCCTGATTCGAGGTCAGCGCGCCGCGATTCCGAGGTCGCTGGAGATCATTTTGTTTTCGCATCATTGACCGGAGCAGCGCGGAACAGAGAGTATTTTGGAATATTGGCACAACTCGAGTTCGCGTTCGAGTGCGAGGAAGGAACGTTGATGAATTTGTTTTGGCCGGGCGCGTTGTGCGAGTCCCGCTTTTATTTCGAGCGGTGCTCATACAAAATTCAAACGTTCCGCAATTATCTTTTCGAAACCTTTCATTCGTTCGTCAATTATAAACCTTTACGAGGGGAATTACTACTAATTATTTTTTCAATCCTTTACCGTGATAGAGCGTGCCCCCCCCCCACCCCGGTATTTTTTTAATATTTGCGAAGCGCGTCGATGCGTCGCGGGTGAAAAGTTAAAAGCTCTTCGCCTAGAAATGTAATCCACCGTGCACCGGGCGCACAAACGATTATAATTCATATCATTCTTGAATCGTTATGCTCTGAAACGTACGCTCCCCGATAAAAAAGGTTTCCGTGATGAAAAGCCGTCTGGAATCGTATCAATTCCCTCGTCTGTTAATTAAGCATCCCTCCGATTGGAGAGATGGAAATATCTGCGTTTTCATAGAACCAACTTGCGTGCATACGAGGTGTATCTGAAACATTCGTATTAAACATGCCTGCACTATCATGGAATATAGTATCCGTCCACGTGTACATGCTCTTTCTACTTTGAACATTTTTTTTAAATACGTATCAAGATCAATTTATTTTCCCCTTCAGGGAGAATTCTCGTGCAGAAACGATACCGGAAACGATAAATTATATTCTTTTTGTTTAGGACACCAGATTGTTATAGATGATTTACTTACATTTACGAATGCTCCAAGAATATTCGCGCGTTTGTCGATCCATGAGATGATACTGTGAGGTTTGAATTGATCTCCAGCAAGCCACTTGACACATTTTCTTTTATGTACAGGGTGGTCAGGAATTCGTGGCGCAAGCCGTGTAGAAGTACTTTACCTCTCGCTAATTGTAATTATAAAAAAATGTGAGACCACTTTTAGACATAGAATTCAAAAGAAATGGTTCGACGCAATTAATCTTTCATTTTCGCTTTAGCACGTCAATGTTTATCAGACGAGTTCGTTAACTGTATTACCCTTTCAAAAACTATTCTTTCGTATTTATCTATTCTGGAAAATAGCGAACGTGTTTCGCGAAAATCTCGGAATTTATGAAATGTTTCGTCGCAGGAAAAGTTTCGAAAACGTTGCTGCAGTCGATGTGTAAATAAACATTTTTGCAGACCGGTTTAGAGAAAATTAAATTACACGCCAACTTTGTTGATTAAATGTTTCAGCAGAACGAAACTAAATTAGCATTGAATTTTATGTTATCCTAACTTTTAGCATTTTACACACGAAAAAATAACAGAATATCTAGTCAATTTTTTCACAAAAAGAATATAAAGTAAAATTAAGTAATTGCTTCAGTTTGTCCACTGCAAGCGATCGAACTTCTCCATTTTCTTTTTGTGCAGTTTTGACATTTTAGTAATATTTTCCTAAAAAAATTTGACAAAAATTCGAAGTTTTTAATCCCCTAAACGTTGGAGGATGCGTGTACATATGTATACAGTGATATTGCATTGACTGACTAGACAGACACAAATCCTTTTATTCTTTGTAATTGAACAACAGAACGGCACTGCCTTTTTCGCTTTTCAATGACCGCCGCACTTGCAATTTTTGAGCTTTTTTCAGACAAGCTCCAGAGAATAGCTACGTTTTTCTAGAATAAAAAAAATGCTTTTAGTGTATATTTTGGATTTTCGTCCAATACAATCTTTATCGTCCACACGTTTTTCTCCTATGTTTGTTCACTGTAACACCCTCCTATCAAAAAAAATCAACAAATATAATTTTACACAACATCAATCAAAAATATTCACTATAAATAAACAATTGGAAGAAAGTTAATAATTATCACTGTATTATCTGTATTCGGTAATCAATTCGATTGATATTCTTTTTTATTAGTCGAATCGAATATCCTCCCCTCAATCGAGGAGAGTAATTAAGCACGCTAAGCTACTTAAATATCATCAATTACGTCAATCGACTACCGGCGTGGAACCCCGGGGACTTTCCTAAGCTAATGGTAATTTGGTTATATTTATTACAAACAAAATTCTAACGATCCATTTGTACGCCCAAGCTAAATTAATTATGTCCAATGAAAACTGGGCGGATCATGAGGATAGCGAGATTGAAAACCTTGTCGTGTGATAGTGACATTTGGGTTTTTTCTTAACCCTCATCCGTCCCTAATTTCACGAACTGAATCTGTCCCTCGGTGTCAAATTGACACGGTGACAAAAAAATCGATAAAATAAGTCAAACAGTTACTTATCGATGTCTTTTTTATTCAAATTGATGAGTTAACATTTTACCACGCTTATGTTAGCTTGCCGAGTTGTCGTTGTTGTTGTATGCTTAAAATCTTGAAATCGAATTTTAAACTACTTCCCGATGAGCTAGACACTTGAAACTTTAAACATAGCTCAGAACTGGATAACAATGCAATATTAAATTTCTTTTTTAAATACCTGTTCGTTTAGGAGATAAAAAAAATCTTAGCGGAGTATCTCAGCGGGAATAGAACCCGGGTCTTATTAAATACGCCCGGTAGTAAAGACTAAAATGTAGAAAATAAAAAAATATATAAAAATACTTTTTAAAAACCACGCTTATACTAAAATGCATTAGAAAGGAGAAAATAATATTTTTAGATATTAGTGACTATCAATAAAAGCGTGGAGCGCCCACGAAGATTACGTTAATATAGTTTAGCGCTCCACGCTTTTATTTATAGTCATTAATATCTAAAAATATTATTTTTTCCTTTCTAGTGCATTCTAATATAAGCGTCGTTTTTAAAAAGTTTTTCATCTTAGGTGTATGCGGATAAATGTTTCGCATTAAAAAAATGAAAGTAATCAAATTTCGGACGTTACTTACAAATAACAGAACAGGGTTAACCCTTTGCACTCGGAGATACTTTAACTTGTAAATTAAATATTTTTTTCGACCTAGAAAAATTCCATTCTTCATGATTTTTTTCATTTTATGGATACGAAATTGATATAATACCTCGTAAAATACTTAAATGTTTAGTAATTGATTAGATACCAACATATTAAATAATGTAAACAATATTTTGAATAATGTACAGCAACTTTTAGTGGTCACTCTGAATCACCACTCGTGTGCTAAGAGTTAAAATCTGAAAAATCACTTATTTTTATACTTGTTACAGGAGAAGCGTAATGTTTCACATCAAAATCTAAACTTGTTGATAGTACAATCCCGCAATTTGGGAAACTGATCTAGAATAATGCTAGAAATTAATATTGTAATCGTGATCCTCGTGGAATTACCATATTGGCCACGGTTGGTAGACACAGCGCCGACACCGGGGACGACTGATTAGTTGATTCCGATTTTGAGGGCGCTGACCCGTCGGATCATTAGCCGGAAGGCAACCCGTGCTTCACGTGCCCGTGCAATGGCGTGCAAGTGTACAAGAAAATATAGAGTGTACTTACGCGGTGCATACATTTCACGAGCCGTTGCTCGGGATCGGTGCCCTCTTCTCCTCGCGTTGCGTTGCTCCCCCATGGAGCACAGGTTTCTTCAATTCACGCCACTCGGTTCGTTTTCGATGAAAGCGTTGCTAAGTGAACGCTCTGCTTTCTGATTTCGCAGCCCGTGAGTCGAGAGAGCACGTGGGGCTCGAGCCAAGCCCGCGCGGCGTGAACTTCGCGTGATTGCAGCCAATAACAAATTCTCTCGTCGGAAGGGCTTCTGTCCCCATATTTTCCCTCCGCCCTTAACTTTTATTCGCGAATGCGGTGGTACGGATTAGACGATTACTTCCGAATAATACCAAGCCAATGAGATGATTCGGTCAAATACGCCTATTCAATTATCTCAATCATTAATTATGTGTTAGTCACGGAAAACATTTCACCTACTCCAGATTTCACCGACGACTACTTTGGTCGACAACGTCTTTAAACGAAAACGACTTTGATCGACAACGATTTTAGATTCGTTTAAAAGCGTTGTTGGTCAAATCTGGAATCGGTGAAATGTTTTCGATGAAAATCGTGTCGGGGAAATTTGTGTCGGTGATTTCCATGGGACCCGTTAGTCGCGACATATAATTTCCCTCCAACGCACAGTGGGACGAATGGCCATTTTAGGTGGAAAAAAGTCATGTTAGAAAATAGACATAACATTTCATAGAAATTATATTCGTTACAAAGAAAATTGTGTGAGAGAAATAAATAAGAATCTTTAAGCTTCTATGCACGATTTTCTATATTAACCCTTTGCACTACGAGCTATTTTATTTCGAAAATTAAACATGTCTTCCTATCTAGAATAATTCCATTCTATATGATTTTTTTCATTTTGTGGATATGAAATTAATAGAGTACCTTATAAAATATTGAAATGTTTAGTAATTGGTTAGATCCCAACGTATTTATTACTGTAAACAATATTTTGAATTATAGTACAGCAATTTTTTTCATTTTGTGGATATGAAATTAATAGAGTACCTCATAAAATATTGAAATGTTTAGTAATTGGTTAGATCCCAACATATTTAATAATGTAAACAATATTTTGAATTATAGTACAGCAATTTTTTTCATTTTATGGATATGGAATTAATAGAATACCTCATAAAATATTGAAATGTTTAGTAATTGGTTAGATCCCAACATATTTAATAATGTAAACAATATTTTCAATTATATTACAGCAATTTTTAGCGGTGACTCAGAATCACCACTCGAGTGCTAAGGGTTAATATAAGTAAATGTTTAAATTAATGTTCACAAAGTTCCTTAGTAAAGTCTTTTAGAATAATTTTTAGACATTGTTTCACTAGCCGTTTTCTATGTCATTTAGTTGACTTTAATAAAGCAGAACTAGCAGGTCAAAATGAGTTCAGTCTTGAAACTTAATTTGTAATATATTTTTTTTTTTTATTTTGATTCCCCTCAGGGTTACAATTCTTATACATAACTCTCCTTTCTTCCCTTTCGCTCAAACTTAATTACCTTATACTAGCTTAACCTTAAACTTAACCTTAGACTTAAAATTAACTTATTTAATTCTATATAGAGGGAGAGAGAAAATTTTATTTACAAAAACTAATAACGACCATAACCCTTATCTTACAAACTATAATATTTACATCCTTGCCCCCTCATTCTTCCCCTAAAAAACCCCCTCTTCCTATTTCTGAACTTATTTTGTTATAAGTTCAAGCTATACAAAAGAGATTCTGACAAAAAACACCTGCGGTTTACTGCGGATCAACCTGCCACAATTTTTTAAAGTTTTTGATCCTGAATAGGCATCTGATGCGTAGGCTTGTTTCCAGCGAGAATAGTCATTCTCCCCACTGTGCAACGTGTAGAATCGGCGAGGATAGTCGATATTGACCCACTCACTTCGGAGAAGACTGTGGTCACGTGTTACGGGAGTTGAAGTTGTTACGATCGCTTTTCACAAGTCCCTCGGATTGTTCGCGATGTACTCCAGAATTTCGAGTTGAACCGCACGTGTTCTCACAAGCCCAGACAGGGTTATTCACTTTAGAAGTCACATGAATAATTCTTTCTACTTCGGTAAGGTCCAATTTAATAAAACATCATGGGCCTCTCGCGCATGTGTCTCTGTTTACGTGAGCGTGTGTGTGCCCGAAGGCTTGTATTCGTACCTCCGCACTCGTTATATAACGCGATCTTACAGGCAATTGAGAGCAAATGTACCGTTTTTGATTTAACGGATCCGTAAATCGTGTTTACCTGCGCGTTCAATGGCTTCGCGGCAGGGGGAAGGACGGCATTTCGAAAGTACATCGAAAGTTTTTGCTCGATCGTCTCGGGAACCATTTCTTTTAAGAAATTAAACACCTGTTATCAAAAGTTCGAAGCCCGGCCACGCAGAAAACTAGCGCGACGTTGAACTCCGTTATTTGTTACTCCCTTCCGTTTACAGGATCAAAAGGACTTTACACTTTTCACCGGTAATTTCAAATTTTATCTTGCGTATCGCTTAAGCGATTAACCAATCAACCTGAACAATTACTTTTTCCATCTATCTCTCTGACTTTCGCGTTGAATATTTACCTGCAATTTACATTCAACATTCGCTTTATGCACCCGCTGGGAAATCGTTTGAACTGCCACTCTTTAGATAATTTTCTGATTTATAAAAATATCCGTTCAGCACGAAAATTTTAATGTATAATTACAATTAATAAACATACAAAAGTATTTAACTTTAGAAATTCGATAAACTGGCATTACTTTATTGGATGCGACATTGGCTTCAACAATATCCGGACAAAAACAGCGAAATTGTGGGTGAAATTTATTTAACAGCAACATTGCCAAGCGAGTTTCGAAACGATTAAACAAACGTTTTGTTTCGCGTATGTATTTTTGTTGGCTAGAATTGGCGAGGGTATTCGTGGAAATTGGAACACCGTGCGACAGTTTGTGATATACGAACAGCTTTCGGTAACGCCGCATCGAAAGATAGAACGGCGCAGGAACGATTTTGAAAGTTCAAGTCCTGAGACGTTAACCCCGAAGATACTCCGCGTACCGAGCAACCCTGACGTCTTATAGACGATCACTTAAACGGAATGGTGGAGGTTAATCCCTCGGGAATCTGCGCAGATTTGGTTTGAGGAACCTTGCAGCTACCCACAATAGCCCACGGTGTCGTTTACAAAAATATTGGAAGAAGAAAACTTGTGCAATTTGGTAATTAGACATTCGATTAAAAATGTAATTTCTCTATACGAGTGTTATAGTTTCTTTTCGATATAAGGCGAAGGATCGGCTTTTCACGTATTTGAAATCACGGTTACTCATCACTTTGGAAATAATGTTAAATTGTGTTTTGCAACGTCTACGCTAGACTGCTTCCATGATATCGAATCGAATATTCTCTAATCACCATACGCAGAGGAGACTCGTGTTTCTAACCAGTAATGTCCAACAACAGTAATGTACAACGCGAACATAATCTCACAAAAGCAGCATCAGTTTCAGGCCGTGTTCTACTTCATTTCCTATATTCCCCTGATCTATCCTCAATTCACTTCCAGTTTCGCCGTTCACTGCACAATTTCGTGCCGGAGAAATGGTTTCGAAAATAACAGGCCATCGAGGACATTCTCTGGAAGTTTCGTAAGTCTTTCTGCAAGTTCGTAGTCTGAGATACAGATCTTTATTTTCTATTTCGTCTAACCTCGTTTATTTGAACGCCGTTACGAAATAACAGTCAATTGAAACGGTTTAACTGCGATACCTGAGCAATAGTGCAGATATTTCGTTGATCTGCTCATATCTTAAATAATCGTTAAGACAAAATATATAAAACATCGCTTATTCGAACAGGCAAATCATTTCTAAAAACGGTATCTTTATTTGCATTTTAAATGAAATAAATAAAAGTATTTTAAATAGTAAATAATAAATAATCCTATTGATTTTAAAGTATGTGTACAATTTGGAAAGTAAAATATTTTATTTGCTGCAGTAATTTTTGAAAATAAAATAATTTATTTGAAGCAGTAATTTTTGAAAATGGTATTTTATTTGAAGAATATTGAAAATATTTGGACTTTGTTTTTATTTTCATTTTCAATTATAAATATTATTGCTGAAAATAATGGTTCGCATTCAATAGCTATATGAGTAGGCTTTCTATTAAAATAGAAGTATTTTATTTTGTAGTTCCCATTGTTAAAATAGAAATATTTCATTTTGTGCTTCCGATTGTTACGAAATAACAGTCAATTGAAACGGTTTAACTGCGATACCTGAGCAATAGTGCAGATATTTCGTTGATCTGCTCATAGCTTAAATAATCGTTAAGACAAAATATATAAAATATCCTTATTTGCATTTTAAATGAAATAAATAAAAAAAAACGAGAAATTGTTTGGTTTTCATTTTGCACTCGATGAAATAATTCGTAATTTCCAAAATTATATTTATCTCGCGTCACACCGTCAACTGCGTCGGATTTTAATAACAATTTTAAGAACGAACGCAGGCAAACTTTAATCATGAAACTACAGAAATTAACTCATCGAGATATAGCGATTAATTTAGCGTTTTTTTAAATTTGAATAAGGTAAATCAAATAAACAATTATTTCATTTACCCCCTCTGTGTCCGTACCAGACAAAAAGTGAATCGGGTGCGCGCATTGGTGGAGGGGATAGGGTAGATTGGGAGACAAGTCTTAATCCGTGATTGCCGCGCGCAGCTTCCCGTTCATGGGAATATTTTCCACGGTTTTCGGCGAGAACGCATACGAGATCAGACATGAAAAATGTTAAACGACCTCAAACAGAGGCGGAACGAATAGAAGAGTGGGAGAGGAAGCCGAATTTCGCGAGCCGTGGAGTCGGCTGAAAGCGGGCACGGCCGCGATGCAAATATTTCTAAGTGTTTGAACGGCGCGATAAGTAAAAGTAAATCGGATTACACGGAAGCATTCGCAAACGTTAGCCGGCGGCGACGACCTGAATTCCGTAACTAACATCGCATGTAACACGGCGTCATTTATACCCTCCGATCCGGAGCGAGATAAATATCGTTGTAAACGTCGGATCTGCCTTACGATACGGTGATTTAATTAAAATCTTTATTAATTACCCGCTTCACGAAACCTGGTCCTGGTCTGGTATTATTTCCATATCGCGCGATCTCCCGACTATCCGCGTATTATTCGTTTCGACTTTCTCTTTTCCCGGGCTGTGAATAAAAATCGTCTTATGGTTTACGGCGCGGGTGGTACAAGTTTTACGACTCCTGCGAACGAAGGGCGACCTCGTGTACAGGCCCGTTCGAATAAAATGATTAACCCTTTGCACTCGGTGCTATTGTAACTCGAATATGAAACACTTCTTCCGACCTAAAATAATTCAATTTTACATGAATTTTCTCATTTCATGGATATGAAATTGATTTGATACGTCATATTGTACTTGAATGTTTAGTAATTGGTTAGATCCCAACATATTTAACCCTTTTAGTGCCAGGCGAAAAAGAGGTGCCTATGCGAGAATAACCGGCCGAATTTCACGGTTTTACTGGGGTTTGGAAAACTGCTCATAAAAACCAAACAAGAAACAATATTTACATGATTCAAAAAGCAGTATATTAAGGACGAAATAGAGAACAAAACAATGACACTAGTTTTTCTAAATTCATTGAAAAGAAAAACTATTTTTTTTAATTCACCCGCAATGAAATTAGACCATTTATAACGTATTATAAATTTATTTTGAGATAGAGTTCTCCCGCAATGCGAATAGTAAAGCGATACAAGGCGCGGGCCGATATATCGGCTCTGGCACTTCTCTCCAGTGCAGCGAGAGCTGATGTATCGGCCTTCGGCACTAAAAGGGTTAATTTATATTAATAATGTAAACAATATTTAGAATATTGGCACAGCAATTTTTAGTGATGACTCTGAGTCACCACTCGAGTGCTAAGGGTTATAAACGCATCAGGGATCTTTATACGCCGTTACAGTAATTATGATGATTTCCAGGATGGAAAATATTTTTACCAATGTTGACAACGAAACTTTTCAAAATGCAAGACGCACTATCGTTTTGTCATGCACGATACAAGGTCCACCGTAACGGGGACACACGGGTAGAGTAAGACGCGGAAGACGGAGACGAAGAAGCGTAATTGTGTTTAAAAGCAGCCGGATACGAGAGCGTGCCGGAAGGGTTGTAAAGCCATATGACAGACTATAATAGCATTCAATGGAGAAGTATCGTTCGTTGCACAAAAGGCTTTTGTTATGAAGCTGCATACTCCAGTTTTTCCAGATTTTTCCTCGAGATTTATTCGGTTCGATTGTGCAGCGTACCAGAAAGTCGTACGCAATGATTCTTCGCCGCGATATTCATGCATCCCCCTTCGCTGTAATTTTCTTCCTGCGTCATCTTTCTCCCCTATTGAGCCGCGTTCAGACATCCGCCACAAAGAAATCGTATTCCCGTAAAATACCGAATCATTGGTACACGATTACGCAAACGACTGGGTTCCCGGTTATGAGCAGGAAATATTTATAATTAATTTCCTGTCGCGAACGGTATCGACGGTATCGAGGCTGCTGGTAACGCTCCGACCAATTTTTATTACACCGTTGTTTTTTTTCCGTTTTTATCCCCACCGAAAATACCGAACTCGGCCGCAACCGATATATAGATGTATTTTATTCGATCCGATCGAATAATTAAATACGCGGAACGCGATCGCGTACCTATATATTTTTTTTTTTTGCACGTCCGCTAAACAAAACGAAGCTTTATGAAACTTCAGATTTAAATCACCGCCGATCTCATTTGGCATGCGGTTTTTTTCCACCTAGCTACCCCTTCCCCTCCTCTGGAATTTCGCGCAGTTTTTTTTTTGAGTAAAAACTGAATAACAATTTTGCCAAATCTGATTAACACGTTGACTGGCGTGCCAGTGGCCGTGATTGCCTCTACGCCGTGACAACGCTCCGAAATCCAATCTACCGTGAATTGCATATCAAATTTGGTGTATACTTTTTCCTCTCGTCGCGGAAACGGCAGTCTTCCGTACTTGAAACGCGCAAACCGAGTGAAAACGTCATTTTTGATCATGGAGACTGTGAGCGTGGTAACCTTTGTATTGAAATTTATTCTCCAGCGACTTTTACATTCAACAAAGTGACCGTAGCGAACTTTACCCGAAATGTTTACGGCACGTTCAAAATAAATTCTTCGAAGAACTAAACTTTAATTCAAGTATCCAGAAATTTTCAATTTCCAGAAGAAAAACGTAATAGCTTATTTCCCTTGCAGTGTTCGCCAAGAAGATCGTGTAAAACTAGATTTTTCTTGTCCCCATTTGAATAACTTCGTTCAACTCCAATGCACTTTAAGAAAATCTCGATTTTTCACGTCTCCCCTTTCATTTTTCTGCAGAAGAAAACAATCTTCCGTAAAAACAACTCGGCTGCAAAACTCGGTCGAAACGTCGCTGTTCGACCTCTACTCCTCTGGTTGCTGGAAGTCGGTCAATTTCACTTCGATCACGAAGTTACACCGCGAGATTCAGTATAGTCAATCAACGGACACCGGTGATCTTAGCAGCCGGAAATTGATCCAAGTAGACCGCGAGGACTAATTACGCGACAAATACGAAATAAACCATACAGCGCGAAGTTCGGGTGTTGTTGGTAGGAACTCCGTGATACATCGCCGGCAATAATTTAACCCGAGTGGAAGTTACGCTGCTGCGTATAAAATTATTGTAATTGTATTACGTCGTGCGGAGACGGGTCGGGTAGGATACGAGTGTGCACGTTCCAGCGCCACGGTAAACAGTTTAGCGATATAATGACTTTCGCATCCAAGTAGCAGTGTAACGGCAATAATTTCCTTGTTCAAACTTCTCCGCGCGTCACGGTAACCAGCGTGCACAGAGCTCGGCTGCGGCCGTCGAGATAAATCCGGAATTTTTCGGACAGTTCCATAAACGATGTAAGACAAAGGACCCCGCACTAATCATATGGAAAATCTATGCCGGTTAAATCAGTTGGATTTTTTATATGTTGTAGCTTATGATCTACTGAAGAAAAGATTAGATGTTACATGGATGCATTATATATCGTAAACAAATTTAAATGAGTCACGTTAGTAATTGACCACGCGTGTCAACTTCTGAAAATTGTTCAAAAACAGTATTCAGTATTTGACCACCTAATAAACTATTGTTTATCAGGTTAGAATAACAAAAACAATGCATTTATCACTTATAAAACTCTGTGAGAATATGTACAGCAAATAATTCGCTCGTGAAAAGTTCACAACGTATGGATTTTTTTACCTGAACCGTACAGCTGTCCTTAACAGAAACGTTAAGGAAATAGAGATATATCAGAATATTACTAACCTTAATGAATTGAGACGTCCGTTATTACTATGCATACTTCACTTCGCATATAATTGTTCTGAAATTTAAACAACAAATGCCATAGCACCCGAGATTCACTTTCATCAAAAGTGCACAGCTTATAAAAACCTTATTTTTTACGTTTTTCTATAAAATGGTCAACTACTGGTACCTACTCAACTACTGGTGCCTTTACCTTAATGGGCACAAAGTTCAATAATGGACAGTTTTTTTTTTTTAATTTGGAAATCTCATATGAGATTTATTGCAACATAATGCTTAGTACAGAGTATTACATAACAAAGTACAGAGTATATAGTATAGTATAACAAATAATGGACAGTTATCGAGTTATAATCAGTGAAACATGAGAAATTCGAGCTACCGAATACTCAAATCTCGAGAAGTATTTATTTTTTGGAAAAATGTTTGAAACAAAAATAGTACGGTTTCACAAAATCTGTTAGGTGGTGTCATTATTTTTTCTTTTCAATTTTGAATGATCTTGAAAAATTCACAACTATTAAATAGTCAGTTTAATGAATAACAAATTTCATTACTTTAATGTTCACAGACGCGGACTTTTCTTGATAACGGTTCAAAACCGAACCGAAACGTTGAAATTATAATACTGCGAAATTGCTAATTTTTCTATTTGTGATCGAACCTGTAGCGCCGATATCATATAGTGCATATACAAAATTTACCATCGTTAAAAATGGAGAATATGATCTTGAAAAAGTCTTTAAACAGAAATCTTTCAGAAAAATCTTTGCGTGTCACAGTAGAGATAAGGAGCCCACGGTTCGTCACTCCCGCAGTATTTTTTTTTCACTCCAAACCCTCTGTCCGTGGTCCGTGTGAAAATCGAAGGAGTGGGGGTGCGGTAAGCGTGTTAAGTAAATATACTTCCCGAGATTTGAGTATTCGGCAGCACGAATTTCTCATATTCGACTGATTATAACTCGATAACTGTCCATTATTGAACTTTGTGCCCATTACATCTTTTGTTCAGTAAATCATAAGCTACAACATATAAAAAATCCAACTAATTTAACCGGGATAGATTTTCCATATGATTAGTGCGGGGTTCTTTAAGGATGTTCTGGAGGTATATAAAAACGCAATAAAATCTTTGAAAATTTGACAAGATATAATTCTTACTAAATTAATGCAATTATCAAAGTTTGGGTTCGATTCACTACACCGTTTAATATTTATAGCAACTTAAAGTTTGCACATTTTAACACGTGTTCTTATGGAGAATTCATTAAATTCCACTTCAAACCCTATTTAAACCTTGAAGAAACGCAACTAGAAACTCCAGTTTTTTTATACATAGTAAAAATTATGTAATTAATTATGTTCCAAATTTATTACGATTCACTAAACAGTTACAGAGCAAAATATTATAAACTGTTACAAAACTTCAAATTTATCGTGTTGTCATCTGACTAGCATGAAAACGCGACAACAGTGTAGACCACTGAATATAGCTACTATATCATCTATAATGCAGACGATGATTGCGCGCGACGTTTGAATCTTTGTCTTCCGTAATATTCGAGGTTACCTTTGGTTTTCTACTTTTTAAACCATTTTGCTGTTGAGCAAGCCGCCACAAATAAACTTTCTCTGACGCTATTTTACCTTTCCAACGGTAAGTTTTCGCTTTTAAAGTATCAGACGTTGTATTGCTCAAAATTACGATAGTTTTCAAACGTACACAATACTACCAACTCTCAAATACAAAAATACAGCTAAGTACAGTGTTGTCACGTTTTTTGTTATTAACAGAACATAATTATATGCAAATTTCACATGTTTATTTTCAATAATAATCATGAATATTGATTTCTGAAGTATTTTTAATTTATTTAAATATTTATTTTCAACTTTTTATTGCGTAATTATATATATTGAATATCACAAATTTATTATCTGAAAGTTCAAATCAGGGGGTACAATCATCGCAAAAGTCACTTACAATTTTTTATAATATGAAGACAATTCGATTAAACAAATAAATATAACATGAAATTTACTAATTAAACGAAAGCTTTCAAATTAATCTATTTGTTTCATGCAAAATATACTCATGAATGGTTTTCATTGCCAATATATTGATAGATTTCGAATTTCTTGTACTTTCGTCTCCCATTGTACCTCCAGAACATCCTTAAACAAAGCAATTTTTGATAAGGTAACTGTGTAATACAGTTTTACGAATTCACCGCAACGAGCCTGTACGTGGGTTGCGCGCGCGAGGGTTTTGTGGAACGAAAGGTATTCGATTTGAGCGTGGATCGGCGCGTCACGGTGCGTCGCAGCGCTGAACGTCACGGTGCTGCACGTCGCCGGAGCGGAGCGAAGCGTAATGACAGATCGATATGCGTCTCAACTAAATCCAATCTGTTTCAGCATCAGTATCCTGCGGCACTTCAATTTCGATTCCGTCTAAACGTTGCCCGGTTTGTACTGGCACGTGTAAAGCGGCCCGGTACACGGTGGAAACGCGAAACTTCTGCACACACCGTTCCGTGTACCGACTTGTTTGCGTCCGTGCATAAACAGCCGAGACACGCTATGTATTTGTGTTACACCGATGTCGAACAGGGGGATGAACGACGCGTCGGGGAAGAGGTTTCCTCAGTCGTAATATTGAATGTCATCGTGATCTTCTTGCGCCACGCGCTGCCTCCCGCCAAAGGCCAATCGTCACGTTTTCATTAGGCTGGTAAGACGGCACGCTTCTTCACAGAATTCGCATGTTTTCAAACACAAATACGATTCGACATTTTCTTAAGTCCTGCAAAATTCATAAACAAATTATAATTCCTCTCCGAGGAATTTACGCTGCGACAGAAGCAAAATAATTTCCATTTGCGCGAGCACGGTGTAGACTACAAATAGAACTTTACCATTTTACATAGAGTAATCTAATATTCTTGCAACATACAATTCCGTTCCTCTGCGACGTAAACAGGGAGTACGTGCTTCCAAGTTTATGCAAAGACAAGAGGTAAAGCGTTGATATAGGCTGGTCTTGTCCAAAATAGTCCCTGGAGTTTATGGTTCTTGCCCCACTCGGTCTTCGTTAGTTCTCCCACTCTGTCTCAATTATTTTCCTCATTCTACACACACCGTTTACCTATTCTATCTTTCCCTTCTACACGCATGGATCGCGAACTTCCGTACTCGAGTAGTCAATTTCGATACCTAACATTTCTTGGGACACCCTGTATAGCAAGGACACGTCGAACACGTTCATCAGGAATAACGCGCGTCGACGCGGCTCTCGCAATTCCTAGTTTCGTTGTAACTTTTTAATAAAGCCCGTGTTTATACGATATTCTATTTTCACTTTAACTCGCGAAACCGTAAAACCTGAGACACCCTGTGTACACAGATCCGCGTCATATACTCCTTCGCCGCGCTATACTTTTTTTTCATAAAGTTTATTAGTAATTTACCCAGTGATTCTGTTATCCCTTAGTTTACTCACAACGGGAGAACGTTGTGCGAGATGTTCGTAGCGCGATCTACCAGTTTTTGTATTTTGTTGCGTAGCGAACACTTTAATACGGGTAGATATTATACCGTTAAATTTAATTGATGAATATCAGTAGAACATTTTCATAAATTTTATATTAACAATGAATTTATTTTAGTAGAGAGAGGGGGGGGTAAGTATTATTTTTATTGCCATCTCGGGCGGTGAAACTACGAGAAAAAGGTGGGAGGAAAATGTCTGCGGATGGGGGAAAAAAGAGCGTAACACCTGAATGTGATTTTCGTTGAGAGTACCCGACAACACAGCTTCGCGAAATGGGCGCTAAAAGGTTCTTTTTAGATTCATTTTCACAGCGAGGGTTAAAAGTAGGGGTTGAAGTGCTTTCCGCTATTAGTACGAGAGCGATTAGCGATTGGAGCGTGAGAACGGAACATCTGATTGCTGGACGACGAGCTTACCGTCGAAATGGTCTAATCCTACGTATATCTTGCCAACTACTACCCCGTGGCTGCTCGTCACGGCGTTATGCTAACATTGGACTCGTTCTTCGAGGGTGCGCATAGTCTCGAGCGGAAAAAAAGGAGAAGTTACAGATCAAACTGTCTGTTCCGTTGAACGAGCCAAAAATTAACAAAATATTGAAGCACCGTTGTAATTTAATTACTGTTGTCCGATCAAGTGCAACACGCCGGAATCGAGGCGATATTTCCTTCCCGTTATGTTAATATTTCGTGTTCAAACAATAATTTTAATAACCGTTGCATCGGCTCGTGGTTACACCAGGGACAGGGGTTAATGGAATTAGCATATGCAACACTTTAAACTTAATTCGATATTCGTCCCTGACACTAGTGTTTTCGTTCAATTATGTTGCCACTTGAATCGTGAAGCGTTTAACAGACATGCGAACATAATACTTTAATTTGAAATGTAGAGGAAAAATAATGAACATCGTGAACAATACGGATTTACGTTGCGTCGTGCATACGTGTATCAAGCGGGTACCGTTCAGAAGGTACAATGTTCTTTTCGCGGAGATCTTGTTAAACTGATAACAACTTTAATAACAATACCCCCGTGGGGTGGGATGGTCTCGTATAATATACGTGCATCGAAATGCATGCAAACTAGCCTGGAATACAAATCAGACGCCAAGAGGTTCGGCATAAAGTTTAAGAAGTTTGTCTCCCTGAATAAATAGCTTGTCGAGTGTCGCGGGGGACGTGAATAAATGCAGCAAGGCTAAGACGTTATTGCTTCTCGCTGAATACTCGGCATTGCATAAATTACTAACCGGCAACAATGTGAAAAACTCCGCTGCTGCAATCCATACAAAGTATCGTAAAAAGGATATATTACATGTACAACAGGGTGCGACACAAATTAGCCCCCACGATTTTTCAACCCCTTCGTTTGGTCGGACAGAAAAGTGTTTTGTAACAAAGTTAATCAGTATTTAACCGATAAGAAATTACAATATTTTAAATTTTAAAAAAATCAAGGTCGCTGTTGTATCTTTAAATGGAACCGGGTGTTTATAACTTCATAATATTGAAGGTAACGTATAATAAATAAAGATTTATAATAAATCTAATATAGATTTAATTAGTTTCGATGTCGTTGAATTCGTTTCGACGTCGCCTTCAATATTATGAAGTTATAAATATCCAGTTCCATTTAAAGATACGACAGCGACCTTGATTTTTTGTTGAAAATCCATTTTGTTTTTAATTTAGAAAGTAAAAAATAAAGATTTATAATAAATCTAATACAGATTTAATTAGTTTCGATGTCGTTGAATTCGTTTCGACGTCACCTTCAATATTATGAAATTATAAATATCCAGTTCCATTTAAAGATACAACAGCGACCTTGATTTTTTGTTGAAAATCCATTTTGTTTTTAATTTAGAAAGTAATAAATAAAGATTTATAATAAATCTAATATAGATTTAATTAGTTTCGATGTCGTTGAATTCGTTTCGACGTCACCTTCAATATTATGAAGTTGTAAATACCGAGTTCCATTTAAAGATACAACAGCGAACTTGGTTTTTTGTTGAAAATCCATTTTGTTTTTAATTTAGAAAGTAATAAATAAAGATTTATAATAAATCTAATATAGATTTAATTAGTTTCGATGTCGTTGAATTCGTTTCAACGTTGCCTTCAATATTATGAAGTTGTAAATACCGAGTTCCATTTAAAGATACAACAGCGACCTTGGTTTTTTGTTGAAAATCCATTTTGTTTTTAATTTAGAAAGTAATAAATAAAAATTTATAATAAATCTAATATAGATTTAATTAGTTTCGATGTCGTTGAATTCGTTTCAACGTTGCCTTCAATATTATGAAGTTATAAATACCGAGTTCCATTTAAAGATATGACAGCCACCTTGATTTTTTGTTGGAATTCGTTTTTTTTTTATTTAAAAAATTGTAATTTCTTGTCGGTTAAATACTGATCAACTTTGTTTGATTAGATTTATAGTAAATCTAATATAAGTGTATTGGAATCATGAGTACAATCGGAACAATCAGGAACTTTTGATTGTTCACGGACATGTTGGGAAACTCCGAGCGTTGTTCACGTTTGCTGGCGAAATAAACTGTGTTTGAGATAGTGGAATAGAATCGTGTTCGTACGCTGTTGTTCATCATGTTTACGTCGACTTGTACATCGGTGTAGCATTGTTCGTTAATATTTATCAGGAATAACGTTAAACGGCGTGTTAATGCTCCTCGATGAGCGCACGGAATCGCATGAAATGCATATTTAATTGGAACAATATAAACGCGAAGAGTATTTTATATTAACGAGATTAAAAATATAATAAATATTTAACACAATCGGACGATTGAAGCGGCAGCGCGAGATCCACTAAATTGTTCGCGAAACATTTTAAATCATGTATTATCGAGCCGCCCCGTGCAGAGAGGCATCGATTGTCCGGATGAATTATTAAAAAGACATTTTCAGATTTGTTAGAAAAATTGTAGCGCGCGTGGGTCGCTCGTCGAGCGATAACGTTTCATAAAAAATTTCACTCGACCCATTAAACGGTTTTTTTTTTCATCCTCTCTCCCACGCGTACCGTATATCGTGTACAAAAACGAAGTAGTTCGCGAGAGCGGCTGTTTATACGCGTTAAAAGACGCGAAGAAATAGCGAAAATTAAATGATTTTTATAGCACGACGGATCGGCTCCCACGTCGCTGGTGAACTTTCCATTGCGGTTTTGTTCTCGCAGCGATGACGTGTGGGTTTTAAAGTTTTAATGTTAAAGGCACTAGCTCTTCTTCTTCTTCTTCTTCTTTAAGCTTGTGCCCAATGTATGGGCCATGACGAAAACATGAGGAAAGGAAAGTCGCGGAAGATGCGTCGCGATCGGCGTCGTTAATCGGCGGGAAAACGAGGGTGGTTGTTCGCGAGCGTTCAGTGTCACGGAGTTAAAACAGAATATTTAGCTATGTCAAACGAACCAAGCGGAAACGGGAATATATTCGAATTTTCGTCGGGACTGTTCCCTGTAATACAAGTAGTTAGTGCGAAAGCTAATCCGCGGTGCACACTCGAGAATTTACTTCGGGTTCTGGTTTCTCCACGCTAACCATTCATCCTGCTTTAAGGGTGGTTGCGGTTTAAGGGAAAGTGGATTACCGGAAGTCCCGTACGACCGTGCCCGCTCGGCTTCAATCTCGGGTAAATTCGATCACGTGGCTATTCGCGAAACGATAAGGGTCGATTCGCCAGGACACTCGCTCCTGGAACGAGAGAGGGAAGAGAAGTCATTCTTATCTTCCTTTTTTTCCTGGCCGATTTATCTTCTCTCGTCCGCCTCTGTCTCTTCTGTTTCGCCTGGCGAAAAAGGCCTCGCGAACCTGATCGTCTATCTTGACGAAGTTGCCGTGTTATCCAACGAAAAACTACGCGAACAGGCTCGCCTTCGCTCGGCCGTAAAAGAAAAACTAGTGACCGTGAGTATACACACGGGGCGACAACGAAGGAGAACGACGAGAAAATAATGTCGTCGCGGAGATTTTCAGCAAGTTCGCCGCCATCCGGTTTACCTGTTCGCGGAGGATGCTTGCCGATTTGCATACCTTTGACCCGTTTCCCGCCAGCGGTTAAGAAACACGTATCTGTTGCGTACCTTCGCTAATAGTATCCGCTTCGGTGCGGGTACGTCTTCCACACAAGCTTTGTATTTTCATTGAATAATTAAACGTCACTCCATCGTTGTCTAGAGTGCCACGTCGTCTTCAAGTGTTTCGACACTTGTAACTTCCCTGAAAAAACAACGCGGAACAAACTGCTGTTTCCTTTGATAGAACCAGGTCGTACCTTGTTGGCTTTTAGATTCGTTCTTGTTCCGTGTCTCTCGTCAATCTGAAAATATACAGGTCTGTTCCACCGTTTGAGGATTAAAATAATTACAGACGGAGATAAATAAATTGTACAGCACACAAAAAAGATTCATTTCAACTGTGGCCACGAAAAAATTGATTTACGAGAAACTGTTTTGCTGAAAAATATAACGAATGGAAATTAAATGAATGTAACGTGAAAGCTTTATTAATCCTTTGACATAGGAATAAATGAAATTCGATGGAACCAAAGGTACCGTTTAACGTTTGACTCGGCTTAACTATAGTTCATTCGTATATGAATTTTCGTGACAATAAGAATACAGCTGTATCAAAGATATTTCTGTCAATATTTGTTTTCTAATAACACGTTCTGATCCTGCATCGTTTCTAATCTCCGAAAATGATCTATCTATGGAAGATGAAAATCTTTTCCTGCAGTCACTCTAGACATATTGGAATCTGCACATGCCCCAATATCGGAGGGACGTTCTATAAATTCTGATTAAAGTAGTTCATCTGAAAATTGAACTTCTTCCGATAAGTTGTAACGCAATATTGTAATTGCAAATAATTTTTCTGTTAACATTACGTTATAAATAGAGTCACTTGTTCTCTGAAAACAAGTAGCTCAAAAAACAATTGAGCTACATTAATTGGCTTTCACTGTGGAGTGTAACCCTACTATCGCCGCACTACTTCCAAGCAAACCAATAAAAATAAAACTATTTTGGAATGCTAATTTTACCTCGAGTTCATTATAAATGAATGGAATACATTAACGTGGGTTGAATTTTTCGAACGTAATATTTTCCGGAGAAGCTCCCTTTTTAATGTGCCGGACCTTTCCGACCGTTCATTAAATGTTACGTTTAATTAGTAATGTTCTTTTCAGCGACATTTTCAAGGGTTGCACTTTCAGCGGATTCCATTGCAGCTGAATCCGATATAATTCAAATTGTTCATTTTCATTCGCGTTAGATTATCCGATGCCAGCTTTCCGTTGCGTATTACATTACACGGGATCATACTCGCGAACGTAACGAACATAAAATCAAATATTTGTAACAACTTTTCAAAGTTATAATAATTTTTTAAAGTTCGAATAACACGTGAACTGGCTTGACTCAGAATTGGTATTCTCGTTTGCTTGAAACTTGGTCTTAATGTTCTTTGATATAATTAATCAAATACCTATTTCAGCATTTTACAAAATTCAACCCTTAAGAGGGTGAAAAGGGGTTGCAACGTTTGTATGAGAAATATTTTATTTGTGGTCGGATTTGCTTGATACTTGGTCTTAATGCTCATTAATACAATCCGAATGGGGTGAATGGGCGGTTGAAGGTTTTATGGAGAAACAATATCAATTTTCGAGGGAATTAAACAGTTTCCTGTGCGAGCGAAGCCGCGGGGAAAAGCTAGTTAATCAAACCATACATTTTATAGGACAAATATTTTTTCGAATAATGTAAATAATTATCTTGAGATTTAACAAAAGAAACCCAGTTAGTAATAAAGAATTTTGAGAATCGTCAAATCGACATATTTTATCTCTGCTACCCCTGTTAGCTACCACAATCGAGCTACCACAAGAGAAAAAGTTGGGCGTCTCATCAAAATGAAGCTACTCTCGGAGTATTAGCTTGATAGTAATCAATTGTAAAAATGGTCGGTAGTTCGTGGACTAACTAATAATAACAAAAAATACAATGGGAATAAAAATTGCCGCCCCCAAAAGGCTTGCGCCCCGGGACTTAGCCCATTTAGCCCTGTGGTTACGATGGTCCTGAGTAGAACAAAATCAAATCGTACAAAACTTCGACTTTGAAAAAGTGTGTCAAGGTAAATTCTGCAGAATACTTTTTGAACACAGATCTTTGTAGGAGATTATCTGACATTGCGAACGAGACCGGGTCCGTCGGGGAGACCCCTAAGCGTTTTAGAATGGGCCGGGGAGTCCGGGTTCCGTTCGAGCTCGGTTCGCGCGTGATTCGGCAGTAATGTCGGCAAATTGAAATTCACGATAGGGATATTTTTGGTTCGGAATCAATTTGTTTGGGTTGCCGCGCCGGCATCGAGAAAACGCAGAGTGGTGTGCCAAATCCGTGCGACGTGCGGCAACTTCGGTTCAGTACCAGGTACCTGATATGATTCCGGCGTGTCTGTGCTCGGCCTGAGAAAATGGAATTTCCCTGGTCTCATTTCGGGCCGCGGTTCCGCGTCTACGTGCGTTTGCCGCGCTGACTATCGGAACCGATGCTTGTCGACTCGAATTTTCAGCTCGCATTCGGAAAATTCGCTATTGCCAGACGACCGGCCGTTGATGGGATTGATCCTTCAAAGGAAACGGGAGCGTCCGACTCCTACAGGATACATACAGGGTGTCGCTGAAATTTCTCAGGAATGCCTCAGCCGATTGAAATTATTCTAATTTAAAAATATACTCTCCAAAGTTCCTCGAGAAATATACTTGGACGGTTCCCACGATCCTGCGACATCGTTATCATTAAATAATCGGATGCTCTCTCCAATTACCGGTTTAATCGTTTCATATTTTCTTTTTAGTCTGCCGCGAATCTCGCTTTTCCCTGGCAATACGCCGCAATTCCTGAGACGTTGAGTGATCAAGCAATTCCTCCGGTTGTTCACTGCACGCGCAGTAATTGCGTTGACCTACTTCCTTGTAGCAAAGAAATATCACAAATAAATATTCCTTCTCGGCGATCAAGTTCATTTCCGTTCTGTCTTTTCCCGGTGATATCGGATTTCCCAACTCCTATAAAAGACCCGGCATCGTGATCAAATTGCTCCTTGGGTTCCTCGAACGAACATAATCATCGTTAATTTCCACGGAATTGCACCTGACGAATCATCAAGGAAGTAACCGAGAGCTGATCGTGTCGGATTTGCGGTTTCAATGGAATCCACAGCGTTTGTGGACGCGCTATCTATCGTTTAGACGTTCTAACCCTCGCATTGTGTGATATTTCGTCGACCCAGATGGGAAAAATGCCCATTTCCGAATTATTTTTGTTGAATGAAATTGAGTAAATGGAAATTTAATATAGAACAGAACACAAATTACAGGGATTCAAATAAACGAGAGACGCGGTCTGCTCGAGTGCAGTGATGTTGACGCTTCCAGTTAGCTAAGAAGACTGACATTGCAGATGTGTACGGTTATTACTTTCGGTTGCCTTTTTAGGGATTCCCCAATATATTGCCGACAGGCAAAACGTGCTTCTTCTGGGACCGAAAGTAATAAACTATCCTAAAAATAAATCGGGGACCAGGGGCTGCCGGCCGCACAGTGGTCGATTTACTCCGAAACGTGGCCAAAAATCCAAAAAATGAATTTTGAAATCGAGAGTTTTGTATACTTGGGTTGGCTACCGTGATAATTGGGCTATTGGATGGTTAATAGGAAAAGGGCCTGACTTTTCTACCTAAGCGAGAAATTTAGTCTGAAAGTGACCATCGTTAAGGTAGCAGCTACGCACAGTAAATTGGTGAGTGAGAAAAGTGTCTAGATGTGTATATATTTGTATTATATCCTACTAATTTTTATTCTTCAATATGGAGGGTGTCCCTGGAGGTAAATAAATCATGTTTATACATTATATAAAACGCAAGTAAAAATGGACAATGTAATATATAAGAGATAACAAAATTTCATATGAAAATTTTAGAAACCTAGGAAAATAGTTATGATTTTCAGGGATTTTCAGCATGTAACTTGTACACACCTTTAGTTTGTACTATCACCTAGTAGGATCAACAGACATTGGGTGCAGCAAGGTGCATCCGTGGTTGTTATTGCAATTTTTGTAATGTGCTGCATGGGCTGGAATCCCCCTTTTTGTGATCTAAACTGTTGTAGCCTTATTTCAAGGTTTAAAGTAATATTATTATAGGTCGTTGAATTCGTCTCGATACCAATTACAACATTATGAAGTAAAAAATATATGTTAATATTTAAAAAATTGAAGTAACTTTTTTATAAAAAAAGATTTTTTTCTCAATTTTTTATATTGAAATTTGTAGAAAAGTGAATACTGATCAACTTTTATTGGAAACATGTTTTTGTCAGATCAATCATATTTGAAAAATCGTGTTAAAATACCGGTATCACGCTTGTTCCTTTGCACGGAGGGGATTCTTCAGTACAATCAAAGAAAGATTTGATTTTTGGCCACGTTTTGGAGTAAATCGACCACTGTGGGCCGGTCACAATTGATCTGAGGATTGATCGGCAGGGAAACTTTAAGTTAACTGAATTTCTTAGTTTACGCAGAAATCCAACAATTTTCTACAGATAATCCGACTTATTCCCAGCCTTACAGGGCATCGAATCTCCTACACGATATCTGTGAAGTTTCGGAACCGAAACTGTACGGCCGTCACCGCACGTTAACGTGAGCATACGTACTTACATGAACGCGATCTCCGACTATGTGGTCATCGAATTGAATCGCGGAACACTACCGAAATGACTTTAACCGGTTACTGTCGACCTCAATGCATACCGTATACCGCACAGAGTACTCCATATGTCGTCTATTATTGTAACCGCGTACTATAGACTCTTGGAGATGTAACTGTGCCGCACCATTGCCCTGCGGCTGATTTATAGACCGTTCCGAAGGCTTATTAACACGCATTAAACGAAATCACTCTCTTGAAGATCTTATCGATAGAAGTTCGAGGAGAACGACGCGACGCGTCCCCCCGCGAAGACTTTTCCTTACCCGAGGCGGACCTCCTCGAAACCAATAATGATCGATTTCCACCCACCCGATGCAAATTGAACCGGAGTTTCTGTAATTTAATCGTCGTACATCAAGATCACCGAAATCCTATTATCAAATGGAAGCTCGCGCGGGTGTAACGGATAAAATTACAAAAAAAAAGAAAGAAGAAAGAAAGAAAGAAATATCGATCACTCGATGAAATTGCTTCCCCACGGATAATGGATTTTTATGCGCGGTGTATAAGCGTCCCGGTACAACCAATTTTACCAATTAGCCGGTTAATTGTCAATTTGTAACAGTACTCGCTGGATTAACGCCAGCGAAATGAGAGAATACATTAACAAACGGCGGGGGGCGAATCGGTGAAAATAATCCGTTGCGAAAGAACAATTCTTACCGATTCCAACAATCCCATCACGCTACGCTCTGAATCGACGGGATTATTATGTAGAACAGCATTTTAGGAACATCGAAAATTACTTGTCACTTTATTCGATAAAATTAATCAAATGAAAAAATGACAATGATAAAACAACGCGGAGGGACGCAACGTTTGTAATGGAAATCATTCATTATCTTAAGCTTGATTTTACGTTATTTTATACTAACAACACGAACAAATGGAAAATATATATTTTGTTCATCGCGGGAGTATCGGAAACTGAATTAACGCGACCAAATCCATAACAGATATTGTACATTTCAATCGAATTAATGGCGGGCGTGGTATCCTTTCGCTTCCTAAATAATTGATCAATAGCATAGAACCGTTCTAGAAACGTGCTGCCACTTGTCTTATAGTTCCGTCCAGCACTGTAATTTGTATGCGTTTCCCCGCAAAACGGTGGATCGTTAACTTTTAATTCGACGACGGGTCTGTCGTTGCAAAACCAGCCTCTATTCTTCGTCGAATTGTTTTCGTTTTGCGCGTAAATAATGGTCCGTTATTAATGCGAGCGGGTATTGTTAGGCGAACAATTATATTACATTTGTTACATTCCAATTACCGTTATTATTACGGTTCAGCGAGCGAGTGGTCAATGGCGAAGCATTGTTAAACAGGCGGAAACACTTGCGCGTGTGTAATAGTTTATCAGGTTCCGCGAAAACGACGACGCCGAGTATCGGCCTGATTTTGACGCGTTATTGTTTCCGGGGACGCGGGTCGTGAGTCGCATCAACCAATACATTCGGCCGTCAATTAAATCAAAACAATATGCCTCCACTCAGGTTGCCAATGACTTCCACTTGTCCCAGACATTTCCCGCGGCGTATTTAACCAATACACCGACGACGGGGGCGGCGGGGGCGGTCGTCGAAGTTAGTTTGTACACTCGTTTAGTAATCTGAACGTACGTCAGAGGCCACCGACGACTTTTCGAGGGTCGGTAACATACAGAAGCCCGGTGTCTCCCTGAGCGCAACTTTTCCTCGAGTAGAGAAAAAATTTTCCATCTCAACCCAGATACCGTCATCGAGGAATTTATTTAATTTTAACGCGGCCCGTTGTTATGTTGCGGACAGGTCCTCGCTTCGTTATTCCCGATTCGACGCGGCACGGAGGTGACTGTTCACCGCCACCTCGATCAATATTTTATAAAAATTCGCGTAAATAAAATCGGGCGCAATTGGGACGCGTGTGGTCGACCCCCCTCCTCACCTCTATCAATAACGAATGAGTCTTCAACCTTGACGAGCAATCTCCAATTCAATAGTTATTCTAAAAAAAAAAAATTCTATAAATATTCTTAAAAATCACTTGTCTTTTCTGTTGTCGCGCGAGAAGTCTTCATTAAGTTCCCAAATTGAGCACATGGACACGGAAGTCTACCAAAGTTAGCAATTGATCAATATTGCTGTCGATTATTATTAGATTCGAAGTAACTTGGTCTCGATGAATTCTTGTCAGCCAGATAGTGTCGGAGAAACCTGGTCTCGGTGAATTCCTGTCAGTCAAAATAGTATCGGTGAGACCCGCGATAGTGTGCGAGATCCGGAAATTTTGGTAGCTGGCAGTTCAGGTCGAGATGCGAAACGATCGAAATGAGGTGGATCGGGATCCTCGAAGTATCTGGTGACTCGTATCTATCAAGATTCCTGAGATTTCGGGCTTCCCGAAATTAGGTTCGGTACGCAATCATCTGGTGAAACAGAACGCTTCGAGTATTCGAGCTGAAATGTTTCTGTACCAGGTGCTACCCGGTCGTAGATCGTGAATAATAGCGCGGTAGAATAATACATATGATAAATAATCAGAAGCTGTATTTTACGATATGCAAGATAGAAGTCACAAAATTTCTCGACACGGTTTTCACCGACAACAGTTTACCGACAACGAATCTAAAACCGTTGTCGGACAAATTCGTTGGCGGTCAAAATCGTTGGCGGTCAAAATCGTTGGCGGTCAAAATCGTTGGCGGTCAAAATCGTTGTCGGTCAAATCTGTAGTCGGTGAAAACCGTCTCGGGGAAAGTGTCGGTGATTTCTATGGGACCTCTATCTTTCGCTGTCGATACCGTTGTTGCGGATCGCGCGAGCTCCGCGGTGAAACGCGAGTTACTATAGGCCAAGGGAGAGAGAAGTGACGGGGCTGCCAAAACCGGGTCCCATGGAAATCACCGACACAAATTTCCCCGACTCTGTTTTCACCGGCAACATTTCACCCGACTCCAGATTTCACCGACAATAACTTTGACCGACAACATCTTTAACCGAGAACGACTTCGATCGACAAAGAATTTGATCGACAACGAATTTGACCGACAACGAATTTGATCGACAACGGATTTGACCGGCAACGGATTTGATCGACAACGTTTTTAGATTCGGTGTCGGTCAAATTTACAGGATGTTTTTCATGGGATTTATATTTCACCTCGTACAATATATATTTAATAATTGTAAGCTCAACACGTCTTTATTCCTTCTTTGCTGATTTGAAACTGTCAGTAACATTTATTTAAAACAAAACCAAAACATCACGCAAACTTGTTAACAAAACACGTATTATACAAATCGATAAAAATATATATAACATATAAATCATTAAAAGTATATACATATAACGGTCAAACACAAATATTCAACATTCTTACATAATCTAAAGAATATTTTGAATAACGGTACAGAAATTTCTAATGGTGACTCTGAGTCCCCACTCGAGTGCTAAGGGTTAATAAAGTGGACATTTGACTATTGCCATTTGCCCAAAACTCTAACTGCTAATGCCGTTATTTTCCACCTGATTCCACGACCATTCTAATCCTTTACAACAGTGATTAACAATTAGGTCTCCCTTCGCAATCGACGCACCCATCGGTGCTAGTGAACCAACCGATAACGGTTTAATCTTTCATGGTGTTCAAACGTGGTTTCGGGCTGGCTGTCCGCGCGCCGCGCCGCACCGTGAAACGTCGAATTTTAACAACGGCACGACGGTGTCTCCGGGACACGTCAGTTCCGTCTGCATGCTCGAGAGCACGCGGCCGTAACGAGTGGCTCGCGTGCCACGTTGTAATTAAGGACCGCGTCGAATCAGCGCCCGGCCATGGCCCAACCGGGGACGACAAACGAATCCGAAAAGTCGGAAAGCCCCGGCGATCATCCCTCTCGACGGACACCCAGTTACGCCGCGATATGCCGCGATTAATCACGCAACCCAGGTCTGACAGTCGCGAAATTTATCACGTCCCCGGGAGAAAGTTCGCCTCTTGAACCGAGCAACCGGCCAGGTTTCCCAGGCCGCACCTTCGACCGTGTCCCTGGCTCGTTGTAAGTACTTCGCCGTAGGGTTGGGTAGCTAACCAGACGGGAGAACGGAAGCGGGACCGAAGCGGAGGAAGATGAACGCGAGCGCAGATAAATAGGGAAGTAGTCCTGTAACTAAATGGGTCTCCCCGTATGACGGTGAAAAAGCGACGACTTGATCGCGACGCGGAATTTGAATGAGCGGACGACTTAATTTGCGGATACGGGCCGTCGCCTGGCCTCGGCTGGCCTACCAGACCGAGAGAGTTCGCGCCGGTTACGTCGGATAAAAGAATTTGTCTTGCCGTGTAATAAGTTGCCAGTCGGTTTTTCTTTCGCGGTTACGTCGGACGTTTTACCGGGCGCCGAGAATGCAACTGCGCGAATCGAAGTTTGAGCAGAAAGTCGGCCGACGTTTCCGTGAAGTTTGAATACAGCCCGGATGGAAATTTAATTTTCGAGAAGCTGATTGCTTTATCGGTGACGTCAGCGAGAATAATGGTCGTCCCGGTGCGGTGCGGCGGTGCCGCGATAAATACACAAATCATTCTGAATGTTTTATTGCGACTGTATCTGGATCGGATGCTTGATAGAGAATCAAATAGCGTGATATTAAATTAGCAAACATTGCACGGGTGACCGGTGATGGGTAATTAAGCTGCTCGAGCACGGTGGAAATGTATCAACTTATTTCGAGTAGCATATGATTCTCGAGTACCCGGGGGATCGGGGCTCGAGAGACGCATGGGGTTGCCTCGAGTCGATCCACGATGAAACGTGTTCCGAGGTCGACGAGCATGATAATATGATTGCCGTGTACGGAAAACTGGGCAAGCTTAAGTCTTCCTCGTTTGCGTACGAGTCATTACGAGATTGATATTGTTGTCGGACGCTCGATCCCATGGTCTCGAGAATTGTGAAAAAACAGGGATAGTTGCTACAATATGGTGTTCAGGGAACCAAGTCTTAATGTGGCATCCAACTAGTTCACCGTTGCGTTATCCCGTTGAAAAAGACCGCAGGCGTGTTGGTCCGAGTCTGGCGCCTTTGAAGTCGCCTGCGAGCAACGCGCGTCATTAAGGAGGTAACGTAACCTCTAAATATTACTAGAATATTACTAGATTTAAGGGTTGAAACAGTGTTTGCGGGAAACAATTGTTTGTCCGTATACGAGCATGTTTTGAGCTGTATGAAGGCCCATTCTAAAGAGGAAGGTTCAGCGCAACGGCCTGAGCTCATGATTCAACGAGATTTTGTTTATATCTAATAATATGAGTGTCCAAAGTAGGGGAAAAAAATCGAGACAACCACCCTCAGGTTCCCATGTATTTTTTTCTAATACAAAACGATTTTTTTTACTTAAATCATGAGCTGAGCGCCCTACGATCAACCTTCCTCTATCAAATGAACCTTTGTACAGCTCCAAATAAACTCGTATAAAGACAAAAATCAGTGTTTGCGGGAAACAATTGTCTGTTCTTATACGAGCATACTTGGAGCTGCACAAAGGTTCATTTGATAGAGGAAGGTTGATCGTAGGCCGCTCAGCTCACGATTCAACGAGATTAGGTTTATATCCAATAATATGAGCGTCCAAAGTAGGGGAAAAAATTGAGACAACCACCCTCAAGTTCCCATGTATTTTTCTAATACAAAATGATTTTTTTTACTTGAAAGCTGAGCGCCCTACGATCAATCTTCCTCTATCAAATGAACCTTTGTAAAGCTCCAAGTAAGCTCGCATAAAGACAAATAATTGTTTCCCGCAAACACTTTTTTATTGATGAAATCAGTGTTTGCAGGAAACAATTGTTTGTTCTTATACAAGCATACTTGGAGCTGCACAAAGGTTCATTCTAAAGAGGAAGGTTGATCGTAGGGCGCTCAGCTCACGATTTAACGAGATTAGGTTTATATCCAATAATATGAGCGTCCAAAGTAGGGGAAAAAATTGAGACAACCACCCTCAGGTTCCCATGTATTTTTCTAATACAAAACGATTTTTTTTACTTGAAAGCTGAGCGCCCTACGATCAACCTTCCTCTATCAAAAGAACCTTTGTACAGCTCCAAGTAAGCTCGCATAAAGACAAATAATTGTTTCCCGCAAACACTTTTTTATTGATGAAATCAGTGTTTGCAGGAAACAATTGTTTGTTCTTATACGAGCATGTTTTGAGCTGTATGAAGGCCCATTCTAAAGAGGAAGGTTGATCGTAGGCTGCTCAGCTCACGATTTAACGAGATTAGGTTTATATCTAATAATATGAGCGTCCAAAGTAGGGGAAAAATTGAGACAACCACCCTCAAGTTCCCATGTATTTTTCCTCTATCAAATGAACCTTTGTGCAGCTCAAAATATGCTTGTATAAGGACAAATAATTGAACCCCGTGATTTCCCTTATTTCGTTCATACAGACAGAGTTTAGAACAAATCTAAGAGACGTAGAGTGACTTAGAAAACAAGTTTTGAGCCAATTTTAGTTCAGCTAGTTGGCGCACAGATAACACAGAAAACAGTGTTTGCAGGATTCAATTGTTTTTCCTTATACGAGCATGTTTTGAGCTGTGTGAAGGCCCATTCTAAAGAGGAAGGTTCAGCGCAACGGGCTGAGCTCATGATTCAACGAGATTATGTTTATATCTAATAATATGAGCCTCCAAAGTAGGGGAAAAAATCGAGATTCCACCCACAGGTTCTAGCTTACGGGGTTGGCAACACTCATAAATACAATAGAATTGGGGGTTACGTTACCCCGTTAAGGAGGTTACGCGAGCAAGTATGACAACATATCAATCGTCCGGATCGAAGTTGCGGCGCGCGTTCACCAGAAAAGGCACTCATTAACGCGAGCACGTGGAACAGAGGAGAACTGGTTCAAGGATAGATTCTAATGCCGTTCGAGCTAGCAATCGATAGCGAGGGAAACGCATCGGCATCAGTGATGTTTAGTCCCGGCCGAGTCTCAGGTCCCAAAATGCTCAGAGGTGGGAACATTTTTTGGGTCCCATGAAAATCGCAGCCAAAAATTTCCCCGGCACGGTTTTCACCGATAACATTTCTCCGACTTCAGATTTAACCGACAACGCCTTTTGTTAAATTGCGTGTTCCTTGAAAGGTCGAACGACGAGCGCGTGTTTTGTGTATGTATTTCCCCGAAGTCAGAGGACTGGGCGAGAGCGTTTGTTTGCGTTTTTTTCTTGATGCAGGTGTTCCGAGGGGACTTATGTGTGCGTCTGTGTGCGTGTGAGCGCGTGACGATCGAGGCGTCCGAGACGCGTGCCAGTAGCTATTGGTTGTTAGCAGTTGACACACGAGTGTGAACATCCTCTTTCCACGATATTTCTAATTCGTAATCCTTATATAATCCCGTTAATTGTGGTTCTATTTGGACACCTTTAGTCGCCAACGATTTTGACAGACGACGAATTTGATCGACAACGAATCTAAAATCTATACGGTTGAATGTATGTATGTATACGTATTAGCAGACAACCCTATATACAGTGAAATTTATAAAAGTAGAAAATCGAAGATAACAACAGAATTGTAATATTACGATCGCCAACGAATTAGAAAAAGAAGATAGATCGAAACGAACGCGCCCGTGACAAACACGTCTGTCAACGATTGCTTATAATAAATACGGCTATTCCTTACAAATCGTACGTAAAATTTGTACGCGATCGAGACTTTCGGGTGTTGCCGATCGTGTTCGGGAGAACTCCAGAGGTAAGGAAACGAAGAACAACTTGCTCCGAATCTACGCACATTTATTAAACTGATGGCGGATGTACAATAACTCGCTTGACCAGAGATGAGCTCGCTTTGATGTTCGATTAAGATCTAAAATCGTTGTCGGCCAAATTCGTTGTCGATCAAATTCCTTGTAGATCAAATTCGTTATCGATCAAATTCATCGTCTGTCAAAATCATTAGCGGCTAGAGGCGTAGTCGACTAAACTAGTTGTCTGTAAGACATCTGGAGTCATTCAAATGTTGTCGGTGAAAACCGTGTCGGAGACACATTTACCCCACTGATCATGATGTCTAAAAACTGATGTCGGTGAAGACAGAACGTCGATGACGGAATGTATCGGTGAATAATAGTGTCGACGTAAGCGTTGTCGAGGGAATGACTGTCGTTGAAGTAGAACGGACCCATTAGAACCGATGTCTGTGAAAACAGAACGTCGATGGAAGCATATATTGGGGAAATAGTGTCGACGTAAACATTGTCGAGGGAGTGACTGTCGGTCAAGTAGACCGGACTCGGCCGTTCCGTTGGGATGCAAACGGGAAGACAGGGGTGAACGTAGAAGGGGAGAAAGAGAGAAAGAGAGAAAGAGAGAGAGAGGGGGGAGGGCTGTGTGTGGGAGGTTAAAGCTCGGGGGTGAGAAAAGAGGGGCTGAAACGAGGATAGAGACGAAAAGACGGGCAACTGGAAAGAGGACAAACGGAATCGTAGGGCAAACGCCGAGCTCTCGTTAACTACGCCGCATATAATATCACGGTCCCGGTCGCGTCGGTCTGTCTAAACGTGTGCGCGACGCACACGCAACCCGGTGTGTACACGCGCGAACGAGCGTTAATGATGATGGCGTTCAGGCCGGTGAAAAAGAAACGCAAGCTCACCGGGCGTCTCGTTAAATCGCCAGGTATCACGAGAACGCGCGAACACTAAAATTGTATTTTCCACGCAGGTCGAGAAGTTTCATCCATCACGTGCGGCAAAGGGAGGACGAGAGGGGCTGGGAATGAAACTGACATGGCAAGAGAGACAGAGAGGAGGGGGTGGGGTGACGGAGAAAGAGAAGGCTTGGAAGAAGAAGAGCGAGGAATAGAGAGTAAAGGGGAAAGAAGCGTGCAGCGAGGACTTTCATTAATCATCCGTGCGACGCGCGATCCGGTACGAGGCTCGCGACGTCGTTAGCGATATTTCTAATCGAATCGTATTATCCCGATGACAGATGGCCGCGACGACAATGACGGGGACGTCGGCGACGGTCGTCCGAACGGCTTCAGGTCGGATGACACTTGTTGAGGCGCGCGTTTGTACGTCGCCGTCCAATTACCGGCGACTTTATCGGTCTATCGCATGCAGGTCCATCGCGGATATTAACCCGGTCGAAAGGGAAGTTGTAAATTAATTTACGGTAATGCGGGACCGTCGCGCGGACAAATGACGGCGTCGTTTCGCCAGGTCGCGACGTCGACGTCGTTGTCGGTGCGATATGCAGAGGGTTGCGCGCGTCGATACATTACTGGACGCGCCTGGTAATTTCGTTTCCGGCCGCGGAGATGATACACGACGTTTCCCTGGTTCGCGCCCGGTGATGAATAGACGGGAACCCGGAGAAGTGTCGCCTCGCATTCTTCGACAAACCCTTCCGTGCCCGTGGATATCACTCGGTATCACGCGAACACGACCCTCCCACGAACTCTGACCGAACTGAAACTTTTCGTTCGTAACCGAAAAAGAGTTGATCTTCGGTCCAACTGAGAAATGAAAATATAAATAAAATCAGTTCGATAATGAAAAGGTTGTAGCTGTCGCGAATTCCTAAAAATTAGGTACACGCGTGCAGCCACCGACGGCCGAGAACCTTCCTTCTCCAATGAGGCCCGACGTTTACGCCGCGAATCGCACTCGCGAATGGCATAGGAGAATAAAAGAAAACGAAGATAGGGGTGAAACGGTGGATGATAGGGTGGAGGAGGTTGGAGGGGTGGGACTCGCATCGAAGGGAACAATAAAGACGATAACGCGGACGATGAAGAGGACAATGGATAAGGGAGGACGGACGGCCGTGCCGGATAATGGGAAGATCATTATTTTCACGAACAAAGTCCCGTCCACGTCGTCGCCGTCTCGTCGTCTTCGCCTAAGCGCGCCTTAATTAACATCTGCCCCAATTAGAATGGTTCCACCGAAAGGCTCCCGCCGCCGCGCCGCTTTGAATCTTCACCCTCCCCCTCTCTTCTCGGTCCTTCTTTTTACCGACACGGTTCTCCTCTTCTCCTCTCTTCCCCCATCTTTCTCTCTTTCAACCCTCCCTCGCGTCCTGCGAACCTTTCTCCCTCAGCTCCGTTCTTCTTCGCTTCCTCCAACTCTGTGTCTCTCTCTCTTTGTTTCGTTCTCTGCCTCCCCCAATCTTTTTTCTCCGTTTCTGCCGGTTGTCCCTCGACAACAAACGCGTCGTAACAGTGACCCGATTGTTCGCTTTACCAGCTATACCAGCGACATTTTCAGTGCTGGAAAAATAAGCACAATGCCGATGGAGGTGGTACAAGGGGGGTGGTTCGTAGCGGCGGCGGCGGCGGCGGCGGCGGCGGCGGCGGCGGCGGCGGCGGCGGCGGTGGCACAGGCGTGCCGGAACGCGCAGGAGAGAAACAGCACGGAAGGTCGGATATCGAGGCCACCGGCCGGTTTCTAACGACTGTGTTAATTGTCGAACGCCGGCCACGAGAAATCAACGGCAAAGGGAAATTCTGATCGAGTGCTTTTTGATTGAGCGGCGAATGGGGAAATAAAGGAGAGAGCTGGGTGTCGAATCGATTGAATTCGACCGTGCACGCGCGACCGGCACCCCTCTCCTACCCTCCACCCCTTAGATCCGCCCACGCGGCCCGACCTTTTCTCTGTGGAAACCAGCCCGATGTGAAAGGGCGCGACTTTGAGGATGTCACGTTACGACGAGCCGAACAATCCTCGGTGAGACTGCAACTGCGATTTTCGGATATTTCCTAGAATTGTATAACAATTTTGATATTACGAGTACTGAATACCGGTATTAGCCGACCACGAAGACAATGGCGGATCTTCGACAAAAGCCGAAACGCTGGAGAGTCTAATGAACTCCGTTGATCCTTCGATCAATAATTGGAACAAGACAATGATCCGTTCCGATCCGAGCCGTCTAATCACGGACGTTGCTCGTCTTTGTTTGTACCTTTATTTTTATTTTTTTTCCTGTCGTCGAGCCGATTTGTCGGCAGGGATTATTAATCGGGAGCGCGATAACGTCGTTGCCGTTGCCGTTGCTCGGTGCATGACAAACGAGAGTGATATAGCGTGGCTGCATGACCGGCACGTTAAGCGCGGATAGGGCATGTATTTATTCTACGTGTTTCCACCGGGTTTCTACAAATTAACTTTCCGCGGAAATAGATAGGCAACGCGGATAGACGGCAGACGCTGGCAGCCGCAGCGCAGCGTGGTGCAACGGCGAGAAACACGGGACAGCAACGGTGTGTAGGTGGGACGGGGTACGGGGGGGGGGGGGGGTTAGACGACTGCATCAAAACATTCAGGTTGTCACGCGGCATCCAATTATCTTGGAATCACGTACGTACCCCGGTAACGTTCTTAATTATCCGTTCCCGGGGCGGAAAAGTTCAGCGACGATCCCCCAGAAAAGTGGAGCCGGCCGTCATAAAAGGGGACGAAAATTGCTCGTCGCATTGAATTATCGAGTTTAAACCCTCCCCCTCTTCTCGACGGCCGTTACCCGTCCCACCACGGCTCACTTTTACTGTAATCGGCCGCTTTTTGCTGGTCCGCGACCGTCATTCGTGCTTACCCGTCCCTCGCACAATTCCATTTACCGCGCCGCTGACTTTTGAAATGTGTTACGATCGAGTAATAGACTTTCCGTATTTGGACACCTTAATTAAGCCTATTAGCCGACGAGAGAGGAGTCGTTTTCATTGTTTTGCGATCGAGATACATTAAATTCGAGCGTTTCGATAACCTGTGGCCGTGGTAACGTTAGAGAAGTCAGTTCGTGGAAATGAAACGTACTGTGCGGACGTCAGGTGACGCAACCTTTGGATTATTCGGCATTCGGACAACACAGGTATGTACGAGAACAACAAATGTTACACTGTAAAATAATATCGACTTCGATACGATAGAACGAAATTCATTTTTCATGCGGAATTTAATGAACGTCTTTATTGGAAACGACATGTCGGTATTCCTGATAAAATCAGATCACTCGGCCTTTTAATATAGAAAATGCGAAATTGACTACGAGCGTGTACCTTGACGCGCAACAAAGCTGCTACGATACAGAAAATATGCATCGGCTACTCATCCATCTCCCGATGAACTGAAATCGCGAAGCTTTATTATCGGACATTATTAATAATCCATGAGCAATTAAATTACGAAGAACAAATTAATGAATGTACATAAGTTTGAAAGTATCCGGATAATTTGCAATTTATGCGGCGTCCGTGTTTATACGCAGATCAATACCGACACAAATCGAATCCTGCTCGCCTATTTTGTCAACGACATTCCTGTAATAAATTTTAATTATCTCCGCGGGACGGATTTATCGGTATTTTTATATGGCCGATAATATCACCTTTCATCCGGGGATGAACACTTTATCGTGTCATAATATCTATATTGGTATAAATTATATTTACGTTGATTTTTGCTGTGTCACATTTATTTGAATAAGATTCGCGTCAGGCATGTGTGTCAGTTATGTAGGTTGGCTCTGGGTTAGATCTGCTGTACGCGAGGTTAGATATAAATTAGATCAGGTGTGCATTCTCAGGGCTTGTGCAAGATTCCAATCAAATATGTATTAGATGCACCGATCGAACTTGGATCAATTCGAACCGTGTGTACATATCTCAAACAAGTCCCAATACCATCGAAGATGAGTTTGCTTTAAATGACGTAGGAGATATTATCTCGATAGAAATCTGACGATTTGCACTTCCCCGTGATAACCATATTCCTCGCGAGGTCAAATCTCTGAAAACTCTTTTCCGATCATCTTATCGACTTCATGTTGAACCAGCAGATTTTCCCCGGGAAATTTTGATAAACGCTTAGTCATGCCTTTCGCGGCAGCAATCTATCATCGCGCGCCTATTATTCCGATAACTTTTTCAATATTTTAATAATCGTTCTCCTCGCGAAATTAAATCCACTTATTGCCATCTTAAACTCGAAATATGATACCGACTCCAGCATCAGATATCTGTTATATTTTTAACTAGCTTTCCCCCGCCACGCGTTGCTGTGGCACAGTATTTTTTAAAAGCATGTACGTGCTAAACGTGTTCGTGATAATTTATTTCGTTCAGTTCCATTTCGCTTTTCGCGTGTCTCTGTTATTCTCTCTCTCGCTCTCTCTCTCTCTATCTATCTATCTATCTCTGTCTCTCTCCATTCCACTCTCAAATTGAACATACGTGCTACCAGTGAAAAGTTATAAGCAGAAACTGCCCCAAAGAAGGCGAAACAGTAACTTCCCTATGAATCGGGAAGTTAAAAAGTCGTATTTGGTTTGTTTGTGACGGCATCAATTGCAAACAGCAGAACGTAGAAAGCTGCGGTTTAAAACGTTAGACGCGGCGTTTCTTCGGGAAGATTTTCGAGCAAACCGCATTCCAAAAAGTCCAATCGTTCAAAAGTTATAAGCAGAAACGTACACAACAGAGGTCGAAAAAGTCGTATTTGGTCTGTTTGTGACGGCATCAATTGAGAAAGGTAGAACGTAGAAAGCTGCGGTTTGAACCGTTAGACGCGGCGTTTCTTCGGGAAGGTTTTAGAGGAAACCGCATTCCAAAAAGTTCACTTGTTGATAAGTTGTAAGCAGAAACGTGGCCAAAAGAGGGCGATAAAGTTGTCTGTGTTCACTAATGACGTCACAACTTTTGAACGAATGGACTTTTTCGAATGCGGTTTGCTCTTAAACCTTCCCGAAGCTTCCTTAAACCTTTCTCAATTGATACCGTTACAAACATACAGACAGACAGACACGATTTTGTTATATGTAGAGATAGTAATTCCGCTTGCACGGCGCGGCGGTTGAATTTTCGCGAATAACAAAGTCGATTGGGTAGCTCGATTCTCGCGACGATACCCGCGTCAACGTTCAACTCGTAATTCATTTGGCATAGGGAATTATAATGAAACAGGATTGCGTTATCTTCAGACGTCCGTCTCATTGCATCGCAACCACTAACACGCCGTGACAGGGGTAACTAAACTTCCGTTCCGTAGAAATTAACGCGAAACTGAGACACGTATTTGCCCAACGCCACGATACGTTAAGATATCTCTGCGATACATCGGGGGAAACCATTCTGTTTCCTGTTACGGATCGTCGCGCGAAGTAGGTCAATTCACATGCGATCCGACACCACTAACAATATAACAGAAAGAATAAACGCAGGAAGTCTAATAGCATCCCATCATGCTTAATTTATCCGAAGACTCGAGGCCCCCTCTTCTACCCCCGAGTTCCTCGAAATCTTTCAATAGTTTCCGATCCCAAGATTTCATAGTAGCTTTAACACCATCGGAACTTCTTCGAACAATCCAATTCCTTTCCGATTTTCACCGAGTTTCAGCAGTTATTCGGTTATTCGTGAGACCAGAAAAAAAATGGTCGAAAAGCAAGAACAACCCCCAACGTACATATTCGAAAATCGTCGTACTTGTCGAAACTATTCGAAGCTGCAGAGGGCAAAATTCTTCTCGCCGCGATTGCAGAGGGTAATTAGTCGTATTTGGACCGTATCGGGTCTTCCAGGGTATTCGTATCAGGTCTATCGAGTCGCCAATGAGCAGTATAGTGTCGGATAATTCCCATGTGGTTTGCATCGGGTCTATTTAGTCCTGGGTGAATAGAGTCATAGTGGGTAATTCCTGCGTTGTCTGTATCCAGTTTATTGACTCCCGGGTGAGCGATACCGTGCCAAATGTCTTCCTCGTTGTCAATATCTAGCCTGGTTAAATAGTGTATGGTTCGTATCGTTTTGTTGCCCGATGCGTCGAGTTCGATCCCACGCTACGAACCCAGATGACGCAACGAACCTAACGCCGAACAACGCGTTAAAAGTCGCTCGCCGCTTCAGGGGAAGAGAAATACGGTTTATCCCTTTCTTCGTCGTTACCAGGATTAGTCACGTAACAAGAAGATAGGACAGAAGTTTAGTATAGTGACAACGCCTCCGGGGGTGAAAGAATTAGTTTGCGGAAATGAACGGTTGCCGAGATATTTGCAAAAAACTGCTACTGCTACTGCATCGGGATCTAACGTATGCGTGCACGTCCCTGGCAGCCCGTGTGTCGGAAAGTAAAAATAAAAATAGGTTTCGATCAGGTCTGGATTAGGTCTGGGTTAGGCGTGGGTTATTTCTATTTTTTTCATTTTTTATAAAGTTTAACGTTTGCGATCTCACCATCGTTCTTTAACGCGCGACAGACGATATAACTATAAAGAGCGGCGTAAAAATCTTTTGATTGCACAAATCTCAATTAAGAATCTATTTTTACGTAACTATTACACAGTTATCATCACTAGATGTTGGTGTTAGAAATTGGACATACAGTTTTTATATCCTGTATTTTTATATCTTTTCTATTCTAATAAAGAGACAGCGGGGGCCCAGTTGAGTACATCGGTGATCCTGGGCCCCTGCAGTAAATGTCTAGGGACGGCTACTGGGGTTTTTAGTCGGTAACGAGTATACCGAGTCCGACATTGGTCATCCTTGCCTTCGTCGGCAGGGATGGTTATCCGTAATCGGATTTCCTCAATTAAAAAAAAAGTTTCAGTTAGGTTAGGGTTAATTTAAGAAGATACTAACGAAAAACACGGATTAATTAGAGCGCGGCTACAGCGGATGGAGTCTAGTTACACGTCCCGCTTAGCGTGGCGTCGCTGATTGATCCGTGTTTTTCATTAATATCTCCTAAACGAAGCCGCGGGCGATGTTTTTGCAAAGGAAAAAGTTGTCCAAAGTGTGTAGGTATATAACATATTTAAATTTCATCAAAATCGGAGGAGTACCTTTTAACCACGTTTTTATTTTTAAATAATTATAGATATTATGTAACATGATATTTGGTCCCTTCAGGGTTTCAAATTCATTTACCAATCCTCTCCCTCTTTCCACTCTCACCATCGCCTTTTCATCGGGACCTACTGTTTATGGTGGGTTCCGAACCACCTTTTGCCAACACGTGAAAAACACCCCGGGTGGGTCACTTTCCGGTTTTTTACCAGACGGTCACCCATCCTAGTGCCGTTCTCGTTCCACATTGTTTAACTTCGGTGATCTAACGAGAACCGGTGCTTTCAACGGGACTACGGTTGTTGGCATTAAATAATTATAGTTTTTTGCAAATATCTCGGTAACCGTTCATTTCCGTAAAATAATTTTTTCGGTTTCGTATTACTCTCCTCCCCCCCCCCACCATACGCGCCTAACACCCCCCCCCCCGGAGGCGTTGTCACTATACTAAATCGCCGCCGAAGATAGCGAAACATCGTCGTAGAAGGGTGAAGAGAGGAGGGTGAAGAGAGAAATGCAGGTGGGAGTTCTGCGACAGTGGCCTCGATGCGACTTCTTGATTGCACGGCGAGCAAAACGACCAGCAATTATCACGAAGAGCGGGACCGTACCGTTGCACAGCCATTGATTACCCAATGATCGATCGAGAGGACAGACGGTGGTGTTCCCGGCAAGGAGGCCTGGGAGTACGAAGAGGAGAAGCTAACGAAACTACGCTGAGCAAGCGAGGAATTATCATAAGGAATTCGTCGTCGGGGACAAAAAGGCGGGGTCGGCCATTCGTTCGGTCGGGCTTGCCCCGTCATCCGAGCGATTTTACGATCCCGCGCGGAGAATATAAAAATTCTTGCCATTGAGAATGCCTTATTTATGATGTAAATTCCGTAAGCGCTCGCCGCGCCCCGGAACTCTTTTCCGGGCAAGAATATAACAGTAAAAACAGACGGACAGTTTTTATGAGTTGGATATATGTCCGGGGATTCGGCTGGCAGGGGTGACTGCGGGAGGGGGTACACGACATTGAAATTTTACATATGCATGAGCCATACACGTACAAGAATATTTCCGTCGAGCGAGCGACGGTGTTATCAATCGACGAGACGTTCCGGGGAGCGGAAGAAATTCAGCGAGACGTAGTCGAGAGCCCAGACGCGCGTGCGGAAACCAGCAGAGAGACTTTCGCCATCTCTCTCTCTCTCTCTCTATCTCTCGTAGTAGTCGTCGTCTCGGAAGGGGCGGAAGACGGGGAAAAAGAAGTCTGATGCACCTGCAGCTGCACACGACGTTTATACTCGTATCGCGGGAATTCATTTTTTCCCTCTCCGTCCATTTCGCGCCGCGAGAACGAGATCCAGCATCGCAGCAACCCCTTCGCTCCCCCGAACGCTCACCGCAGGGGCAATTTTCATCCGCACTTAAAAACTCTGCCGGGCTGAACGGCGGCCGTTACGTTTATTCAAACAGAAGTTGCCTTCCCTTCGAAATAGAATATCCCACTGTCATTGAGTGGCGACGGTGTTTCGCCCGAGCCAGACCGGAAATAATGGCAGGCCAGGAATCGTTTACGGCCGCCCACCGTTTCGCGGGCGAACGCGCGAAACCGCGTGCCGAGTATCGGGTTCCATCAACGCGGTGTCGTTGTTTCGGAATTTAGTGGCGCGCTCGTTGCCGAACCGTAGAATTCCGAAGTACGTGTTCAACTATGTGCTACTATCTGCCAGGAGTTTATGTAACCATAGCCGGGCACGAAGGGGTAGGGGAACATGATCGAATGCGGAGGACACGTACCGTTCCATTTTTCTTTCCGATTCGGAATTTGTTTTCCTTTCATTTTCCAGGATATACTCTCGTTCCTGCTTTTGACCCTCCTGCTTAGACTATCCAGAGATTTTCAGTTTGCAATGTAGAAAATTACTGCATTTCATATCGTTGCCCGATCCTGAATAATTTTTGGAAATATTGTTCTGCTAATCTTTCTATTCTATGAAATGCCAACAACCGTAGTTCCGTTGAAAGCACCGGTTCTCGTTAGATCACCGAAGTTAAACAATGTGGAACGTGAACGGCACTAGGATGGGTGACCGTCTGGTAAAAAACCGGAAAGTGACCCACCCGAGGTATTTTTCACGTGTTGGCAAAAGGTGGTTCGGAACCCACCATAAACAGTAGGTCCCGCTGAAAAGGCGATGGTGAGAGTGGAAAAGAGGGGGATTGGTAAATGAATTTGAAACCCTGAGGGGACCAAATATCATGTTACTACTACTATTCTATGATATAGTTTTGTGGTTTCTGTCGCCCTAAAACGCCGAGCGGGTTGCCTTCTGAAGGGGAACCGAATATTCTGAAGCGGGTTGTCTTCTAAAGGGAAACCTAAATATGTAGTAAGAAATTTTTTCATTGCACTTTTCGAACAATGTAAAATACTACAGGGAGTTTCAAAATTTTGTCAAATTTTAAAACACTTTTTAAATTTGGTCTTGTTGGTACTCGAGTTTTATATAATTTATCATGTAGTTGTGTCGTTGCTAAATCGATACTCGAAGTAATTTTGGCACAACTAAAATACCACACCAAAACAAGATACAGTCGTTTCACGAATCGATACGTGGGAATTATTCATAGCAAAGGTATGTCGTGATAACAGGGCCACATTCCTTTTAATAAAATACACATCCAATGTACAGAGTGTACCAGGTTTTTACGAGGAGAATTTGTCGGTATGGCTCCAAGTAAAGGAAACCGTTCTGTAAACATTTACAGCTTTATTAAAAAAGTTACGATAAGGATTACGTAGGAAATTATGATTTATTATGAATTGTTTCTGGCAGTGCCTTGGCCGTTAAAACCTGACATACCCTGTATAGGAGTACCAGAAATACCATTCGTCAGAACCTAAATACAAACATCCTCATAATCCACATCAACAGTAATTAAGCAATATGGATTACGTATCATCTTCTTATATAAAATCAATAATATCGCAGCGCTGGAAATAGAAATATCTGAACCGCGATTTTAATCTCTAAAAGTTTTTATAAGCACGTTGACTGATCGTCAATCAGGAAATGGCAGTGATTTTGACAGTAAGGTAGGGACAAAGACTGTGTTTCGTTCTTGCAAAAATAAATAATACCAGAATTAAATGCTAAAACCCCGAAACCGTGCCGTACGTAATTAATAATCTTTAATTAACAGTGACATAAATGTAGCCGAGTTTCTTGCGATTCCAGCTCTTTGCGCGAGTCTCGGAGTTTGCCGATTTACGTGCAGGCAGCTGACGCAGACGCGTAAAATAGCAACTTTGAACGGCGTTACCCGTCCCGCAGCGATTTAATATGGAAAATATTGAATCCTGGATTACATTTTAATCTAGAGAAGCGCGGCTTCTCTTCTTATACCCTCTTGAATCCGTTCTTTTGTCGACGGCGTTTCGCTATACACTTCTTGTTTCAGTTTTCTCTATAAATAAAAATCTAAAAGTCTTTCAGACCCTCGAAACCAAACAGCTTCTGTTTGAAACATTTTCTTCTATCTCGAAAGATAAAGGAACTATTCGGGTGACCTGTTTCAAGCGTCTTGAGGTTTTCCCGTGTAAAATAAATATGTATATATATACACACACACACATATATATACATATATATATATATATAATACAGGGTGTCCCGAGTAACTGTCGCCTCGATATTTCAGGCGTTTCCGGTAGCCAGATAAATAATGTTCGGAATAAAATTAATTAGATTTTTAATAATTTCTTCTTCGGCTTCGTTAAAAGAACTTGAAAGAGCGGCGAGAACTATGATTAGGGAAAATTTATTTTCGTAAACAATAGACTTCCACTAAAAAGAAAACGAACCGAACCTTTTTCATCGTGCCAAGGAGGAATGACCCGTTAAAGTTCCGAACAATGGACTCTACTACAAGATAGCGCGCTATCTTATTCAAAGTTTTATAACTTCGTCAATTCTTCGAACTTCGGCATATAACGTCATTGGGTCATATTTAAGATCGTAAGATTCGAGAAAAAGCGGGCAGAGAGAAAACTTGGAGCGTCTGGAACTACATCAAAACATTATGCTGTTGAGCTGAAGCGAAGTCTAATGTTTCTGATTAAATAATGTCCTTCGGGAATGAAAGCATTGGATGATTGCAAAATCACGGTGCATTTACGAAAAACGAATCCGCCAGCCTGTAAAACGTTGGAAGGTAGAAAATAACGGTGACTGCGTTATAAATTAGAATTACGAAGTGGTTTTATTATTTTAATAACTGCATTACCGAATTAGACGTCCCGACGTTGGATATATTCGCTTATACGTATGCAAATATTATTCATGACGTTGCGCGGGCGTTTATTATCTATCACTCAAATTTCTTGAGTAACAATGTTTTTTTAAATCCTCTGTTGTGCGGGTTTTTTGTTGGTACAAACGCGGGATTAAATAAAGAGAAAATAATCCATTCGCCAACCCGTGTGTACGCATGCAAAGTGCAGATGTATATTTTGTACAAACGTGGACCTATATTTTACAGAAATATCTTTGTTATTCGACGCAGTACGCAACAATTGACCACGGATCTACGTATTTCTCAAATTTCCAAAATAAAAGCCCATACGAAATATTTGTAAGAAACAACATTCAAGTATTTTCTCCGCAACTCCGTTGTTCTGCGGTGTGCCGAATTCTTAATCGCGTTGGAACGATCGGTAAATTCCGGGTTAAAAATATACGGATTTCTATCAAGACAATCCGGCCCTAATTAGATCAACCGTTAACGAACCAGTATCTCGGCGTCGGTTGCTCCGCCGTAATCTTATTTGATCTGAACTTCTCCGTCGACGGTAATACGATTCCCGATGCGTCCCGCGTGCTTTCCCCGAGATTATAAAAGGTGCATTCGCGTTCCATATGCACCAGTCGAAATACACTTAACGGCACGAACGAAGCGGCGCGTAAATAAAACAGTAATTAAGTAATACAGCTGGGTGTACGAATGTAAATCTCCCCGCGGGCCCGAGGATGCAGCGATATTAATATTTTCCAGCGATTCACGCGTCGAGGAGAAACGCACCCCCTCGTGCATTTAAAAAGGATCGCGCGGGCGCGACGACCCTCCTCGGGAAATGAATAGCCCGGTCGATGCGAGCCTGGGCGTTTTTGTCGCGGTGGAAGTTTATCGTCTGGTAAACTTTATCTTTATCGATGCGTTCCGAGGCTCCACGCCCGCGCTGAATCTTTTGCACGTTGGTTTTCTACCGCCTTCGTCGTCTGCGGGCCGAGCGCGCCGCGCGTCCGGACTCTTGAAAAGCGAAAGATTTTCCAGCGGAACGGTGACACATTCCGTAGGTCGTCTGGAGGTGAAGCGACAGAGCGTACCTACAAGCTGATGCGAGTGGCCCGAGGCTTCCCAACTCCTTTTTCTCTCCCTCCCTCATCCCTCCGTATCCCTCCCTTGTGTTTTTCCCTTCGGTTTTCCCAGGGAAAAATCCGACAGTGCTCGATCTTCCCATAAAGTTACCGGCTCCGGTACCGTTCCACCGTGGCTGGACGAATTCCCCGTCGAGAATAACGCAAATTGCTCGAACGTCGCGTCACGGTACGAGTGGGGGTAGAAGAGACATGTACGCATAGCAGACGAAAAAAACAAGGGACGAGAGAAAAATGAAAAATGTAAGCGGCGCGTTGATAAATGGGAATGGAAAGGAAGCCCTGGAGGTGCGAGGAGCGCGGTGAAGTGGTTCGTTGCTCGCGATTATTTTCGAGTTTCCCGAAGGTGCGAAAGAGCCATTGCGCGCCAAGTGCGAACCGCGCGGCGAATGGTCAGCGACCGCTGCGATGTATTCGTATTAGTGGTACACGCATAACCGGTTGAAGCGAGATGTACGCGAGCCGTCCGAAACGGAACAGGCTGAATGAAAACTATGAAAAAACTCGAACAGATCGATTTGTTTCGTCTGTTTTTCAGATTTTCGAATTTCCAGCCCCATGGCCTGCGCGCGCGCGCGCGATTGGTGACCATGCCGGAACAAGGTCAGCGAAAAGGTCGCCTGCTCTGTGAAACAACAACTGTCTGACCACACGCTCGATTTCCCTTTGTCGATAAATACATCCGTAACAAGTGAACCACGAGTGTGACTCGTGTTTGTTAACTTTTGCGCGTGAACCCCGTGTCACCAGTCCCGGCTCGCCGCCGTAAGTCAAGGGGTTCGCGATCTGAAAGGTTGCGCGTGCGATAGGGGGTGGTTCGTCAGCTATAGGCCTTAAAGATTTTCTTGAAAAAATTCCATTTCAGATGGAATAGGTAGCAAACCAATTACAAGTATAGGATCGCGTGTTAATAATAGCACGATATTTTTCGTTGTGCGAATTTATTTTTTTACAATGTATTAAGCCTTGTCAAACTTTTTTTTTCCTGGTTTTCCCTTGTGTATTGGTATTACAGTTCCTGAGGATAGGATGATCCTTTCACCTGTATGTCACCTGAAACATAATATTATTTAGTGGCGGCTTGTAAGGGTGGGTTATGGTCAGTTGACCAGCTTGAGTGGGTAATAGGGAAAAACTTTCAAAAACCTATATACATGATAAAAGTCTTGACAAATTTGCTACCGACTCTTATAAGACAACTGAGCTCGAGTCCGAGTCGTCTCGTCTTTTTATCCTAACTTCGTTTTTGGAAAAATCCCTTCCAACTACGCTAGTTTCCTCCAGACCTTCCGCACGTGAGGTTCTTCCGGACGCGGACGTCCGCTGTCCTTTCGTCGAAGGTCCTTCGGTCTTCCACGATTTATGGTGCCCGTATGCGCTATTGAGACTGTGACTAACGAAAGCTAAAACCGTGGCAAACTCTGAAACTAAACAGTTCTCTCACAAATAGCTTTGTCTAGTCACGCACACCATAAATCGTGTTCAGCTGTTTTTTATGCTTACTTATTTCTAAGAACTTCGAGTTTCCTCGACTGGTCCCTACACAAGTCACTTTTAACCGACACCAGATTTGCCATCGTATTGTTTGATCCAGTTATTTGTCACGAGCGGAACACTAGTCATAATATCGGTTGGGTCGAAAGTTAAACAGTAAATGTCGAGAAATACGAGAACAATACCGCTAGCTTTTCCGCTAAAAGGTTGTCTCTGTACTCGACTCCTGCTCGTTTACTATCGACATGCATCGACCAATAGAATCGCGAACATTCAACCGACTTTCTAACAGTCAACATCACGGACACGCAATCTAACTCGACAACCTAACCCATCCCTAATCACTTCTGACAATCGTACAGTGCATTGTTAATTGTTACCAGGAATCTAATTGAAATTCTTTTTTAGAATGCTCTTTAAAAAATTTAATCACTCGAAGGAGATTCGAAAGTTTCACGATTGAAATGTTTCGCAGATTATTCTCATTAATCGGAACTGCTTCGGCGGTGGTTGCAAGAAGCCGTTCCACCAAGAGCCACCCCACTCAACACAGAAAAATAATGATAAATTACTACGCGCTCGCCAAACAGATAAAGAATGTTTAAAGTTTTCATTCGACTTGCACTCGGTGAAATACGGGCTTTTCAGGGGTGCCGGTGATATTTTCCTTCGGGACCAGCCATGGAATTAAGGCAGACGAAAAAAGGAGTGGGGCGGGATGGGTTGGAGAAAGGAGTTCCGGTGAATAAGCCAGAAGAATCGGCGAAAAAACTGCGAACGAAGAACGCGGCAAGGAACGACAGAGGGAGGAACGGTGAAAAATAAAGAAATCCGTGGGAATAAATGAAAAGAACAGCTCGAGAGTCCGCAGAGAGGAGTAACTGAGGGGGGGGGGGGGAGAGGCGAGGTGATCGATAAAGAGAAAGGGATAAGGGCGGAAAAGGGTGCGAAAGGTAGATCGCGGCAGATCGGTGAGAAGAAAAGTTCTGCAATTTACGAAATGCCAGTCTACCGCACCATGGAAATTCCTCGCAGCCGGAAACTTAACCGAGATTCGAAAACTTACTTCCGACGATGAAGGTTAATCTCGACGGGCCGCGTCGAAGGAAACGGGGCGAAAGAGCTTACATATTCGGGACACTCGCTCGAAATTTCCTGGCGAACAGAGGAGACCGTCTCTCCTCTGTCGTCGATTATTCAAAATTACGAATTCTAATCGAACAGTCACCGACGTAGCTGGAAAGTTAATGTCTCCGGGCTCCGCGCCGGGCCAAGGGACGTGGCGGTGCGGCGAGTGGCGGGGAAGAAGGGATGGCTGGCCTACGACGACGAGGAACGATCTGAAGGTAAATGTTGATTGATCCGTTTTTGTCGAAATGTTTGCAGTCCCGACGCCGAACAAACTCAGAGTTCGTTTCGGGTTTCGTGTCGCGACTCTACCCCCGTGCATTATCCTAATCTTGCGGGGGTGTAACGTTCGTGAAAAATGGCGTCGGCTCGTCGAAAAGTACGCAAACACTCGGCCCCGTTAATAGCCGATAATTTAAAGCAAACGATCCGTTGCGGCGTTTACACGTGTCCGCCTCCCCCGCACGCGCCCTTTTCCCTTTCTCTTTTCACTCTCCCACACCCCTCTCTCTCTCTCTCTCTCTATCTCTCTCTCTCTCTTACTCTGACCCGCGAAACACGCTCCAGTAATTTCGCTCGGTGAAAACGTTCCCCGCGAAGGATCGGGTTTCACGCAAGCGAAACGAAACCCGGGGTGCTGTGTGGGAGAACGGACAGTGGTAGTGATAAAAATCGTTACACCGCTGAAAAGGTTAGAGTTAATCCGCGGGGCTCGGTGATAACGGGCCCGGTGTGTAAGGAAAATTCCGAGCGTTTCTCGCGAATAATTACAACCGTGCCGACGACGGGGGATGAAAGAGGTGTAAAATTTCGTCGAGCTACAAAAGATTGTGGATTGCTCGAAAGGGTGCGGACGAACAACGGCGGAAGCGGAGGAGAAGAGGATAAAAAAATAAAGGGCTGTCCGGACGACGACAATGAAAGTGAAAAAGAAAGTTTAAAGGAACGAGGTTGCCCGGCTACGCTCCTCCACCCCACCCCCGTTTCGACTCCCTTGTTCAGTTCTCGTGCCCTGGGATCTAATGGGGGAGCCGACGCTCTTGTCAGTCGGATTAACATCGCCCCTTCTCGGACCTTCGTCGACTTCATAGAAAGGCGGAACGGATGTTTATCTTTCGCCTAAGAAAATTTTCGGGCTTGCCCCCCCCCCCTCCACCCTCCGCTAGAATTACGAACAAGGGAAGGAGGTGAGCGGCAGGCAGGTGGATATTCAACCGGCCGAAAAGAACCACGGGAACTGAGGGGTATCGTATTATTTCCTCTGCGTTGATGAAGATGTTTGAAATAAAATTGCCGGCAACGAGTAATTAACGCGTTCCCACGCTTTGCGGCGTAACCGGTGGAATGTAATACAACGTTGCATATTTCATTCCCGCGAGAACTCCGCGTCAGCGTTGCCGGTACAGAAGACGCTTTAAAATACGTTTCGTCGAGCAAAGGCCAGAGGGAACGGGCGAGGCGAGGCCGGTGGAGGGACTGGCGGGTGAAGAAAAAAAAGAGAAGGAAACTGAAGAGGAAAGAAAGGAAAGCACTTCTTTTACGAGGAAATATGAGCCCGTAGCAGTTCGTTCGGTCTCCTGAGAATAAGGTTAACGCCGTAAAGGACACACAATTTGTTCGAGACGAAAAAAGGAAAATCCGAGCTCGCGGCCCCGTGGAAAACGGAGAGAGAGAGAGGGGCGGTCGAAACGCTGCGTTCCGATCTGGGTTTTGTCATAATTAAACCGGGGGATTAAACAAACCGGCGTCGCGCCGACCGAGACGCGGACGCGGAGTCGCCGATCGGCTCGCGTTGTTTTGCTTTCGACGGGAGAAGACGCTGCCCGGTGAAAACAGCTAGGGAAAAGAAGGGCGGAAGGTTGCTCATAAATAGAGAAGAAGAAAGACGGCGCACCGGGAGTCGGTGGGTACGATCGACGACGAATGGACGGGAGAACGAGGCCTGACTTTTATTAGAAGCGAATTAATTCGAAAAGCTGTTTCCGTGAAACGACCGGTAATCAATCACGGCCGACATAAACGTATGTACCCCCGAATTCTAATCGAATGAAGATCAATTAATCCCGTCGACGAGCCATCTAATTCCGTGGGCCGATTCGACGGCGCTCCCGTTGAATAAGATTAACGTCGTGGCCACTTGGAGGTATCTACGGCCGTGAATCACGCGATCGAGACGATGCGATGGGGAGCAAAAATGCAATAATCGTAAGCGACCCGAAACACCAGGAGAAAAAGAAATAACATCGGCAAAAGCAACGGTAATCACGGGAACGGGGGACGGGGGACGGGGATAAAAGAAAAGGACACGACAGCACGGTACGACGAAAAATAGGTCGGAACAATCCTAAGGAGGATTCATTACGCTCCTTGAAGGGAAAGCCGTCCGGCGCGACGGATAATCAGCGAATGGTAAAAAAAAAAAACAAAACTCTTTCTCTGTTTCTGTTTCGTCGCGTTTCTCCCTTCTCGTGGTGGAAGGAGATGCGGGGAACCGCGCGCGCGATATTTTCAGAAAAATGGAATTCCAACCGGTCCCGCGCTATCAGACCGCAATTCCGCCGCTCCGTAATGCAAACTTAAGATGATACGAAAACGGGGGAACGAAGCCGCGTCCGCGAATAAACGGACGAAATTGCGGAGTTCTGGGTTAGCGCTGCGAATGGAGGAGCCCCGGGAGAGGGAACGGGCGAATGCGACGGGAAAGCAGCCGGTATTAAAAGCGTGGGGAAACAGTAATCAGACGGCTGAATTAAGAATCGTAAATACCGAAGGAGACCGAGAGCCAAAGCGAAAGCTGATTAAAAGTCTCCGGGAAAGAGAAGCTGGACCGGACCGGGCCGGGCCAGGCTGGGTCGTGTCGGGCCGAGAGCGGTGCAGGGTCGAGCCGTCGATTGCAATCCCAGCGAATTCGTTTAAACGCGCAGCCCTCCGCGAAACCCTCCCGGCTAATTAAAACCACTCCTGGTCGATTGACGGGACCGCAAATTTACAAATCCTAGACTCGAGGGAAAGAAGACCAACTGGAGAACGCCGCCTAGCTTTGCCATTTTCAAGTCGGCACCGCCGAAACGTTGTCGAATCCCGATACGAACCAGTACACCGAAGGTTAACGTCGTAAGAAGCGTAAAATTTGTTCAGGGGATGGACGAAAGACGTCGCGGATTGAAAGAGCAAGAAGCGTACAAGACGCTAAGGCAACCAACGTCGGCAGTAGCAGCAGCAACCACGACGTCGTCGTCGGTGGTAGTAATACCGTGAGCATCGCCAGCAGCAGCAGCAGCAGCAGCAGCAGCAGCAGCAGAAGCAGGAGAAGCAGCAGCAGAAGCAGCAGTAAGAGAATCAGCAGCAGTAGCAGTAGGAGAAGCAGCAGTAGGAGAAGCAGCAGCAGCAGCAGCAGAGTCGAGGGTAGTGGTGACGACGACAACGACGATGCCGACGACGACAACGACAACATTTGCCGTGGTGGTAGTAGCTGTAGTAGCGGTAGTAGTAGTAGTAATCGTGGAAGAAGACCGAGCAGGAGAAAGGGATAAGAACGAAGGAGGACAGAGCGAACGTTGGAGGCCTGGAGGAAGGAGGAGGCTGACTGATCGGCAGAGTAGAGGAGAAAGAGCACGCCTGCGCGGAATCCCCGGGCGGGCGCGGGCAGTGCCACTGGAGGCCCGGCGGTTTCAGAGCTTCGCCCGGGACGACGAACCGCAGACGAGCCGTACGCAAAACTCGGTCGTAGTTAGCCGTGTCGAAGGATCGTCGGAAAAACGGCGTAACCACGCGACGGAGTAAGCCCCTGGTGACAGCTCGCTCGGTAGCAGCGTTTTTTTAAATCGTTCGGACGAGGGTAGGCTGCGTGTCACTTTGAGCGAACGCACTGGGGGAAACCGGGACGCGGCGGGCACCTCGTGAGGAACGATCTAGTACATAGATCGACGGCGCGCGATCCGACGACAGTTCATCGGGAGATAATGTGATCAGTGAGAAACGAAACACGCCTATCACGGTGGTGATCTACGGGAGAAACGTGCGCGTATCTGGACCAGGAAACGGACACCGGTGTGCGAGGGGTGCTATGCACGAGGCCTGGTAGCGCCGAGAGCCAAGGAGGATGAGCAACGTGATAACAGAGGACTAGGTGCGAAGAGGTGCACCGGACCACCAGTGCACTGGTGTGTGCTGGCCGTTCTCTGAGATGTCAGTGGACCCGTCGAAGGGGATCGCGTTGTCGTCGTCGTCGTTCTCGTCGTCGTCACTGTCTTTGTCATCATGAGGAGATCCTCTTACGTGAACTACTACGTCTTGTGCCTCGTGTGCTGGATTCTTCTAGGCATCACCGGTAAGATCAATCCCACCGCGTGACATATGCTCACCGCGTACCTAAATAGTTGCCGCGTGCGGCTATATCGCGGATCGTCTATCGATCTTTCTACCTCTCTACCTATTTCTTCTCTCTCTCTCTCTCTCTCTCTCTCTCTCTCTCTCTCTCTCTCTCTCTCTCTCTCTCTCTCTCTCTCTCTCTCTTTCCATCTGTCTCGCTCTCCAGGCTTCTCTGTCTCCTAAAAGATAGAGGATCCCCGCTAGAGGAAAAGTGTACATACATACGTGTTGGCTCGGTAGCCGCGACAAAAGACAGTAAAGGTGCTATTGTTGGCCCGTGACTCTCGTGTGCCCTAGGTTCAGGTCCCCGGTTGACTGTCGACTTGCTTCTACAGAGGCCGAGTGAGGGAAGAGTAGGTGGGGGTGGGAGGATGGGGTGGACGAGTGACGTGAACAGGGGGAGGGGGAGGCGGGGCTGTGGATACTTGTACTGCGGATGGATCGATCAGATTTTGGGGTGTAACTGTGCGTACGTGAATTTGCACGCGTGCAAGTCCGCGACAAGATGTTCTACGCTGCTGCTGCTGCTTCTGCTGTTAGTTGTGGTGGTAGTGCTGCTCCGGTTTTCTCTTTTTGCTCCTGTTCTTACTCCTGATTCTGCTCCTGTTCCTGCCCCGCCATAGAATAGAATCGAGCAGCTGATTCGCGTGGATCTGGGATCGATCGGCGCAAGGATCGAGATACGCGAGTGGAGGGAAAAAAGGAGAGGACTGGCCTGGTAGGATATTTCATCGAGGGGGAGGGGGCTGCCTCCGGACCCGGCCCAGGGCTGTATCTAGCGCTACCCTTGTTTGTCGCGCCGACGGTATTGTATTTTCCCTGTGCGCCTCTCTTCGCCTCTGTTCTCCTTCTCTTCGTTTCTCTCCCCGGGCCGCCCGCCCGCTCTTTTCTCGTCGCTATCCTTGTCGGGTCACCGTGTCGTCTCGATGATTCTGTCATCGGAGGCGAAGAGAAAAAGGGAGAGAGAGAGAGAGAACGAGAGGGAGCGAGAGAGACACGGGGGGGGGCAGGGTGTCGGTGAAGGCAGAAGGGTAGCGTATACCCTCATCTTCGCTGTGACGTCGTTCAGGGACATGTCTATCGATTTCATCTCTCGCGGCTGTTTCCCGATGATACGGTTAGCTTTTTCATACTCCCTCGACGGAAGAACGGTTATCACCGTGCGCCGTGTGCACGTTTAACGTCGCCGGCAAGGGACACGCATGAACTCGCCAAGACAGCGCACGCTACTCCCGACAACGAACTTCCAGTTTAATTATACAATTAAATCGACGCTCGACCGGCACGAAGTTTTACCGCGTCTCGTTTACGGCACTTCGCGGCTATCAAAAGAATATAGTAGGTAATGGAGAACCGTTTGAAACGGGTCACCACGCGATATCCACTACAATCACCCGGATCTTCGTTGAACGGATCATCAATTTCGCGGCTTGCACGATCCCCGTAAAGACATTCCTGTCGTACCACGACACCGTGATAATTGCTTCCCTGTGAACGGCTGCCCCTGTACTCTCGCTCCACGCAACTTTTTGCTGATTCAATCAAGAGTGCATTAAGCCCCGCGGTTCACTACCCCGACATGTTTTATCTCGATGATCTCCCAGGACACGGGTCCTTTCCGATACTGGGGTGGCTAGAACCCTTGTCCGATCACCAATAATTTTCCTTTCCGCCGGAGCACTCTCAGGACCCTCCCTCACTCCCCCTTTACTCGCTCGCTGGACAGTAACGAAGCTAGTAAACAGGATTTATTAACTTCGCCCGTACTCGATAGCGGTTTTCCGCATCGATCGGCTGGCCAGAAACTTCCATATTCAAGCCGGACGGTTAATTTCGTTGTTAATCGTCGTGTGTTGTGCTTCCGAAGATTCGAGCTGCTCCGGTCGTTCCCGGAGAAACGAAAGGGAGAGCGAGAGAGATTCGACCGACTCGGTTATTTCCAATGGAGCGCGGCGCCATTAGGTCAACGCGCCCTCGGCGAATTTGTTAAATAACTCATCGAATCCTGTAACACCGATTTCGCTCGCCGCCGCGGTTGAGGACCCGTGAAAATTCTCGCTGACCGGCGGCGGCTAGCGGCTGTGTCAACTGCCGCGCAACAAGAAATCGATTTCTACATCGACGCTATGCATTATGCGCTTCCGAGCCGTAACATAATCACGGGGATGGCCGCTGATTATACTTCACAGTGATTAACCGACCGTCGTTCTTCCCTCGAAATCGAGGCTTTAGCATCCCGCCAGCCACCGCCGCGCCGCCACCACTTATGGAAAATCGTTCCGGCGGATACGACGTTGTGCGTGTGACGTGTATCGCGGGTAGATCGTTAACGACATCAACTCCTGGTCGCTGGTACGAAATGTTCGTACGCGGTTGACGATTGTTGTCCAACTAATCGGCGGACTTCGAGTGTAAACTCTGTGAACGTGAAAACACTGTGGAAACCGTTCTCGGGAATTACAACTGTTCGAATCAGTGGACGAACTTGTGGCGATTAATTAGAAAGACTAATTTGTGTTCCAGACGGCATATCGTAAAAAAGTAAATCTGCGAAAATTATTAATCGTAACTGTGAACGGTTCTCCCTGGATTACAAAAACCAATCGAGAACATGCATAACTCGATGAGATTCCGAACCGCGCGATTTCGATCAGGGAGATCTATTCGTGCTCAGACGGGAACGTGGCACGTCGGCGCACCGATTGAGACAGATACCACGAAAGTACGGGGGATCGCGTATCCCCGACGGGTATAAATAATTATTCTCCGAATCTCGCTCGATTAAACGAAAATGAAAGACCGTGTCTGAAGCCGGCGCGGGCTCGGCTCCGGCGCCGAGTCGGAGGAGTGCGCGGTGGAAGTAGCGGAACGTAAATGTTTGATGAACTGGTAAGACAGAAAATCGAGTTAGCCCCCGTGGGCGAGGGGCGCGTGGAAAAGCGATCTTCGGGGGACGGAAAATCCAGATTTATGTCTGAGTTTAGTGCCCGATGACGTCGTAAAATTACATCGAACACTCGTACGTGCCGTTCTAATAAAGCGGGCTCGGGAACCCGTGTCCCGGCCGATGCTCGAGTTTTCGCGTCCACCGACACCGTCTCCGGGGAAATGTACGTCAGAAATCCTTTTTCTGTTTCCAAGAAATTTATTTCCACTTTCACCCGCCGCCCCCTCGAATCACAGCCCTCTCCATCCGTTCGCAGTCTCTCTCCCCTCCGTCTCTCCCTCTCTCTCTCTCTCTCTCTCTTTTCTCCGCTTTTCTCCGACGAGCGGTATTGTCTTGGTTGCGCAACACGGCCCCGAAACGCGTTCTCGTTTACACGTAATTGTTCTCAGTTAATAATCTAGACGCGCATGTCGTTACGCTCGACTACACGATAAGCGTATTAACGATAATCATGAGAGGACGCGAGAGGGCGAACGGAGACGAGAAGCATATTCTGATTGCACGCCAGTTAACCCGACTAACTACTATCAATATGTGATTAAGTCGAATCGAATTATAATTGCAGCTCGCCCCGTTGTTTCTTTGGTTCACATTCGACTGGAATTAACGTCTCGAAGCATAATCAGGGTTGCTAACTCTGAGACTTTCTGTTTCTCATCTAGAAGATGGCACGCATATAGGTGCTTGTTGTTGAATAGAATCAAATAAAAGCCGCGGTCATCGAAAAAGAAAATTGTGTTCAATTTTCTCGCATACGCGATTTGCATAAACGTGCGCAGGCTGTAGCGCCACGCTATAATGCTGCTGGACTAGTTCTTAATACGTGTACGAATCACGATAATACCTCCTCGACGTTCTATATATGTAATTACCACTTGTGTTCTGAAAGAGCACACGACTTCCATCGAGAAGCTTCTAAGGTTTCGCAGTAAGAATGCGTCTCCGAGTGAGAAAGCCTCAGGGGGTCCCTACCGCTTTCATGTAATTCTCCGAACAATATACGGCTGAATAGCTACATAGAATAGATTGACAGATTTATTGGCCTGGAACAGTATCCCCGTAAGAAGATAAAATAATAACAACATGGCGGCGTATTCTGTATAGCCGACGATACTGACAGCCCCGGTAATTTATTACAACAACAGCGAACACTTTAATCATTCGAGCGCCAGTCTATTTAGCACAAAAGCTCTCTTTTCTATTATCTTGTCCCCGTTCCGTGAAAGACTGCGCGACGTTAACCTGTTAACGGGATAATTATCCCCTCTACTCGTATGCTTTTCTTAGTCGACATGTCGTTTTCATACTCGGGCAATACTCTTGGTAACGAAACACGACCACTCGCTTGCATTCCACACAGTAGCTCGCACAACCCCAGCAAAATAATCTCTATATACAAAAATGATGTCCTGACTTATTCACCTATCAACCCTTGGACCTAGAAACCTGAAATTTTGCACAGAGGTTTCCTTTATGATCTATACAAGGGATGAGAAAGGATATTTCGAAATTCAACCCCTAACGGGGTGAAAAGGGATCGCAACGTTTTTATGAGGAATATTTTGTTCGCGATCCGATTTGCTTGAAACTTGGTCTTATTGCTCTTTGGTATAATTAATCAAACACGTATTTCGACATTTTAAAAAATTAAAACCCCAAGGGGGTGAAAAGGGGTCGCAACGTTTATATGAGGAATATTTTCTTCGTGATCCGATTTGCTTGAAACTTGGTCTTATTGCTCTTTGATATAATTAATCAACCACGTATTCAACCCTTTGCATTCGGCTGTCCCCTCTGAGGCACCACTAAAAATTGCTGTACCATTCTTTAAAATATTGTTTACATTATTAAATATATCGGTATCTAATCAATTACTAAACATTTAGGTACTGTATAAGGTAATGTACCAATTTCATATTCATAAAATTGCAAAAATCATAAGGTATGGAAATATTCTAGATCGGCAGAAATGTTTAATTTTCCAGTTAAAATAGCTCCGAGTGCAAAGGGTTAAGATGACGACATGACGTAAAATTAAAACTCTATATGCGTGAAGGGGGGGTTAAAGGGTTATTATGAAGAAACAATATCAATTTCCGAGGGCGTGAAACGGTTCCCTGTGCGAGCGAAGCCGCGAGTAATAGTTACTTAGTTTCTAAATAAACTGACAATATCGGAACATACGACATATCTTCACGATATTCTCCGACTCGTCAAATAACGCTTCTATTTGCCAGCTGTTAATGGATAAACCCACCGTATCAATGGCGACCCTCGCGAAAAAGCGACTCCATTAACAGAGCCAACCCTCGAGGACAAGAAGGCAGGGCAGAACCCCTTTTGCGGAGTTAGCTCGCGCGTGATTCCAGCTCCCAGAAAATTTACGAACGATATCTACGGGCGAGATCGGTCATAAACAACGCATTACACCCGACCGCCATCTGCTCCCTTTAACGCCGTTTCTGCGCGTTCCTCGGCCAAATAATCTCGGCGTGAAACACGATTTCCGGGAACATCGTGGACGATAATCGCGGCCGCTCCGCAACGTCGAGATAATTCAAGCCGGTGCGGTGTGACGGTGAAAAACGTGACCGTAGCCGGCAGACGCAACCCCGATGACGTCTGATTATGCTCGTTTCCCGGCGAGGAGCGGTGCAGAGCGGTGCAGAGCGGTGCAGAGCGGTGCAGAACGGTGCAGAACGGTGCAGAGCAATACGGCGCGGCGGGTACGAAGTCACAGGCGCCGGGTCGCGGGTCGCCGCGCCGTTGTCGGCGCCTGCGCTCGATATTTTGCATCCCTGAAGGATCCTTCTGTCCGGAAGATCGAGTGTCCTGGGAGGGAGGGCTTTGATTGGTCGTGCACGTCCCCGGTGCACGCGATACCGGGTCGGCGCGCACTGATTGCCAATCCGATTCGCGCCGTCTGAACGGAAACGCGTTGGCAAATCGATTCATCGAGCGTAGAACGATTGGCCGAGATACAACGAAAAGGATATCAGATCGGGCCGGGTAACGCCAGTCGCTTTTCCGGACAGCGTTTCGTTAATCGTTCGCCGGTGGCAACGCGACGACACCGGTCCATGGTCTTTCTTGCCATCGCTCGAGGTTAAGTGGAAACTGTCGTGGTATTTTCGTCTTCAAGGTCCACGAGCAAACCCTGAACCCCGGGCCGCACCCGAACACGCCCGTCATCTTGATTTAGGCGATCCTCGAGCGCACTCTCCACCGCTATCCACCGTGTCACGCAAATCGCTCGACATTTATTTGATTCGATTCCAAATGGCAGACGTGGGGACATCCCGCTCCCGTTTCGCTGGATACAGTGTTTGGAGACGCTTCGCAAACGGAACAGTGCTGGTTAACCCTTGCTCTCGGAGCCAAACACTTCTTCCAATCCAGAATACTTCTGTTCTACAGGGTGTCTCGACCAGTTTTTACATCTTCGATTTATAACGAGTTCAGGCACATTATTGGACAATTTTTTTTGCAAATATAGACAATTTACCGAGAACGAGAAACAAATAAAACAAGAAATAAAATCAGTTGGATTTTTCATGTGTTGTAACTTATGATCTAGACGCAATGGGCACAAAGCTCTTCGATAATGTACAGACATCGAGTCATAATCAGACAAACATGACAAATTCAAGCTGCGAATATTCGAATCTCGGGAAGTATTTATGTTTTAGAAAAATGTTTGAAACGAAAATAGTAGGACTTCACAAAATCTTTTGAATTTGAATTTTGAATAGCCTTGAGAAGATCAGTGAACAGAAATCTTTCACAAAAATGTTTGCGTGTATTTTTTCACTCCAAACCCTCTCTGCTGTGTGTGCGTGTTTGTGTGCGTGTGCGTGCATGTGTGTGGATTAATAAAATGTGTAAATAAAGTAGATATACTTTCGAATTTGTCATGTTTGACTGATTATAACTCGATAACTGTCCATTATTAAGCTTTGTGCCTATTACATATTGTTGGAATCCAACGATAATATTGTATAGAAACAGGCAGTGGTGCGACTCCGGTAAAAGTGGTTTATGGCACTCCCACGTAAGAAATGGGACCGAAGGCTTTTCCAGAGACGAACCAGTCAGTCGTTGTCGTTTCACAGAACAGATCACATCACAGCATCGTTTACGCTGCAGCATTAGTTCTACCTTGTTACAATATAGCCTTTTTTCTCTTATACACACTGGAATCCACTTTTGTAGTTTTGTTTGCATTAACACGTTTGCCGCCACGTCACCCATATCTGGGTGACGGGTATGCTTCCGTGGGGGCCCCGTCACCCAAATATGGATGACGCTCTTCTTGTTCGAGTTAATTATGTAACATGATATTTGGTCCCCTCAGGGTTTCAAATTCATTTACCAATCCTCTACCTCTTTGCACTCTCACCATCGCCTCTTCAGCGGGACCTACTGTTTATGGTGGGTTCCGAACCACCTTTTGCCAACAACACGTGAAAAACACCCCGGGTGGGTCACTTTCCGGTTTTTTACCAGACGGTCACCCATCCTAGTGCCGTTCACGTTCCACATTGCTTAACTTTGGTGATCTAACGAGAACCAATTTAAATTTCAATTTAAAAACTCTTTATTTACATAACAGTAATGTTTTATAAAAATATACATGTATTTTTTATAATTTTACGCTTGCAGTCTTTCGTAGTCCCTATCGAATGATTAACCTACTTGTTATAGTATTTACATGCCTTCCTTATATTATAGTAGTATAATATATTTCTAACAGACTTATACATACTTCGGTTATACGTTACTACAGTTGCGATTGTTTATTCTATAAAATGTAGTTTTATGTAGGAAAAATGGAGTAAAAACCTACTTATTTTAACGAGAACCGGTGCTTTCAACGGGACTACGGTTGTTGGCTTGTTCGAGTTAATTAAGTATAGGTTATTATACATTATATAGGATATACAACATAAAAATATTAAAAACACATTATACCGTTCTGCGTGCCGACAATCGAATTTGGGCCCGCGGGAAACTTAGCCGAATTACGCTGGACGACGAACGTGTTAAGTAAATAAAGTTATCTTATTTAACCAAATTAAAGTTCTTACAACACATATTTTGTTCAGTAGATCATAAGCTACAACACATGAAAAATCCAACCGATTTTACCGGGATATTGTTCGCATACTTTTCAGTCCACTGTACGTCGCGCGATATAAAATGATTTAGTATATCCTGTTAGCTATTCGTGCACGTCGAAACTGTCAACGTTTCGGCAGGGTTAAATATCGAACGACTGCGAAACGAGAACGTAAGATTTATTCGGACAACTTTTATCGTGGTTATTAAATACGTCCCGACTCTTTTATATCTCTGGAACGTTTTCATCGCCGCATAAACCCGACGGTTTTTTTTATGAAAGTTAAAGCGACTCGGGGACTTATTACTTCGGAGTCTCTCTGCAGCCTTTGACTACTTCTGCGACTTAACGTTGACTGTTTCATTGTCGGTGTTAGCGGAACAAAAATTAGACAACAATGGCCAGATCGCGTTTAAGGTCTTTCGACATTTTCAGGCCATCCTGTAGAACTCGGTTTCTGTGCGTTCCATTTGTTCCGCGAGTCTTGGCCAGCACTTCGGCCGGATTCTATTCTCGCATTCCAGCCGCCGTAATTTTCGCGAGCGCGGTACCGTTTGTCGAAAACTTGCGAGGTATTTAGCAATGTCGATGGTGTAATCACTTTGTTGTTATTGCTGCACCGTTAAACCCCGTAAGTACTCGACCCGGTAGGTACAGTTTCCGTCGCAGAGTGGAGCGTTAAGTATTTGCTCCGTCGAAATGGCGTTGTGTACAGCCGTGGTAAAATTACACGGGACAATTGCAGATATCCACCGTGTGCAGGATTCGCGGACGGTTTGTCCGACGCGGTGACGCCGATGGCACAACAATCCGCGCATTCTAAACGTTACGAATACCAGCATCGCTGAAAAGCTACGGATTTCTCTGGTCAGATATTATACTTGCCCGTATACAGAATAGTATGCGCGCACGATGATTGTACAGTAGGACCTCGATTAACCGGATCCCGATTATAAACAATTACGCGTTTATCAATTTTTCTCATTGGTTTTATTCGGCCGAGTAGCCAACTTTTGACGCACCGTTAGAATTTAAGGATGTTCTGGAGGTACAATGAGAGACAAAAGTACAAGAAATTCGAGATCTATCAATATATTGGCAATGAAAGCCATTCATGAGTATATTTTGCATGAAACAAATAGATTAATTTCAAAGCTTTCGTTTAATTAGTAAATTTCATGTTATATTTATTTGTTTAATCGAATTGTCTTCATATTATAAAAAATTGTAAGTGACTTTTGCGATGATTGTACCCCCTGATTTGAACTTTCAGATAATAAATTTGTGATATTCAATATATATAATTACGCAATAAAAAGTTGAAAATAAATATTTAAATAAATTAAAAATACTTCAGAAAGCAATATTCATGGTTATTATTGAAAATAAACATGTGAAAATTGCGTATAATTATGTTCTGTTAATAACAAAAAACGTGACAACACTGTACTTAGCTGTATTTTTGTATTTGAGAGTTGGTAGTATTGTGTACGTTTGAAAACTATCGTAATTTTGAGCAATACAACGTCTGATACTTTAAAAGCGAAAACTTACCGTTGTAAAGGTAAAATAACGTCAGATAAAGTTTATTTGTGGCGGCTTGCTCAACAGCAAAATGGTTTAAAAAGTAGAAAACCAAAGGTAACCTCGAATATTACGGAAGACAAAGATTCAAACGTCGCGCGCAATCATCGTCTGCATTATAGATGATATAGTAGCTATATTCAGTGGTCTACACTGTTGTCGCGTTTTCATGCTAGTCAGATGACAACACGATAAAGAAGTTTTATAATAGTTTATAATTTTTTGCTCTGTAACTGTTCAGTGAATCGTAATAAATTTTGAACATAATTAATTACATAATTTTTACTATGTATAAAAAAACTGGAGTTTCTAGTTGCGTTTTTCAAGGTTTAAATAGGGTTTGAAGTGGAATTTCATGAATTCTCCATAAAAACACGTGTTAAAATGTGCAAACTTTAAGTTGCTATAAATATTAAACGGTGTAGCGAATCGAACCCAAACTTTGGTAATTGCATTAATTTAGTAAGAATTATATCTTGTCAAATTGTCATAGATTTTATTGCGTTTTTATATACCTCCAGAACATCCTTAATCATCGACCAAAAGGTTTTCTCTCGCTCTGTATATCTATTTCCTGACACGACTTTTTTTTCCACCTAGATTTCCCATTTGTCCCAGTGTGCACTGTGCGCGCGGCGTATCGATCCGCCGCGCCGCGTCGCTGCAGAATTTTCGATGATTCTGTAAACACGGCATTAATTAAGCGTTCTGTAATTAGCCGATTCTTCGACGGCCGAGCAGGTCGGCGACCCGAGTTATCCGTTTTTTCTTTCTCTTTCATTTTTTTCTTTTGCCTCGTGTTCCGAATCCAAAGCATACATCGAATCGGCCAATTGAAACGAAACGCACGAAGTAGCCTGATTCGAAATAAACTATAGAAGTTGCCCGGAGATTTTCTGCTTGATAATATTTCTCCGCGAGTTTCACCCTCGCCGCGGGAGTAGAAACGACAGTCGCTGGAGAGTAAACTGTCGAAAAGTTGCCCGCAGATCTGTATCTACCTGAAACTTCTAACGGTGAGCCATCCTCGAGTGGACACGTCCCTGTGCTTCCACTTTTCCTTTGCGCAACCTCGTCTTTATGACGTTCGTGCACCGCGATCATTTCATGCGATTCCGATTTTCTTCGGTTCTCGTTTTTAATATTTTTTCACACTTATCGCGACACCACCGTCACCTGAATGTACTCTATTTATTAATACTTTGCCTACCGGGAGCTTTTCTAAATAGTCGTGGTTTTGATGAAAATTTTGTTGGACAAAACAGCAATACCGTTAATGCACCCTCCTTACGCTGCCTTGACGCGGTCCCTCCGCAATGATGTCACCGAGAACCGACACGGCACTTTTTGTTGTTTGCTTGCGCCGCGATGACTGTCATTATTTTTCTCCGAGAGGGAAATGCGCATCCGAAGGAACAGTTGTTTCGGTCGCTGAACAAGATTCGCCGCTTCGCCTCGCTCTCGCTTCCATTATCGGTTAGTTAATTAAGTAGCGGCGTCTTTGTTGCGCCCAGGGAAAATCGTACGAAAAACGGGCATAAAACGGGGCATGAAACGGGAACAAAGGGAACAGTAATTTAAAGTGGAAAATAAACGCAGGATTGTGTCACGGAGCAAAGGCGTAATTTCGCACCGGCCTTTTACGAAGTTGGTTTAGAAGTAATTGTAAAAGCGATTAAACGAAAAGCAAACTTTTCTGACATTCTCGAATTATGGAGCAGCCGCACGCTGTTGTTTAGAGGGTTTACAGTTGTTCGTATAATTCTTCCGATTTTCCCGTAAACCGTGACCAGCGCGTTTGTTGTACGATATAAATCGTGACGTTTTCATGGCTTTCGCAGTTTGCAAAGATTAAATAGAACTATAAAACACAACCGCTGTATCATAATGTGGTATTTCTACAAAACTTCATGATATATCGCCAGGAAAAATATTAACCCTCGTCCGTCCCCTCATTTCACGAACTGAATCTGTCCCTCGGTGTCAAATTCACACAGTGACACAAAATAACAAAAATTTCAATGTCTTTTTTAGTAGAATTTGTAAGAATGTTGAATATTTGTGTTTGACTGTTATATATACTTTTATTGATTTATACGTTATATATATATATTTTTATCGATTTGTATAATACGTGTTTTGTGAACAAGTTTGCGTGATGTTTTGGTTTTGTTTTAACTAAATGTTGCTGATTTAGAACTGTCAGCAAAATGAAAATTTGTACTACATTTTCGTATGTGTGAGCAGGTATATTTCAATTGTTTAATGGTAGTATAAGCATGTTTCAATCAATGTACGAAGGACATAAAGTTAAGTGCAATGTAAACTTTAGGTAGAGTTTTAAAGAAATGTTTAAAACATTTCACTTGGAAGAATTAAGTTTTGTTTACATTTTCGCGATTTCTGGACCGTAATATACACTGTGAGCATTGTTAACACGATTTTGCAATTATTTCCGATGATCTGACAAGATAATGTTTCCAACGAAAATTGATCAGTATTCATTTTTCTACAAACTTCAATATAAGAAATTTAAGAAAACAATTTTTTTTTATAAAAAGAAAATGAAAGTTTAGCATGGGCTCGGTACGTGACTTCTTTTAGTTTACTACTGCGTTGGGCCTGTCATGGCCACGTGATTTCCGTCCGTACCTCGGTATCCTCGAACCCGTTCTTGCTATAAAACCCTTACAACATTCGCTCCTCGACTTCAGCGCGAATGGCTAATGTTTTGCAACGGTCCCAAATATTTGCCAAAGCCAACATTTGGCGGCCAAACCCTGGGTTTTCCAGCCATCTGACAACCAGACATGCTGTAGTTGCAAAACACATAGTTTAGGTACCGTCCACCCCCAAATAATCCCAAAAAGTGGGGATGAATTAACCCTTAGCGGTCAAGTGGCGCCTCTGTGGCGCCATTCAAAATTGCTGTACTTTTATTTAAATAATTGTTTACACTATCAGATATGTCAGTATCTAACCAATTACTACACATTTAAGTATTGTATGAGGTATTATATCAATTTCATATTTATCAAATTTAAAAAATCATAGAGAATGGAAATATTGTAGGTCAGAAGAAACGTTTAATTTTCGAGTTAAAATAGCTCCGACCGCGAAGGGTTAATCAGAGGTAGGGAGGAGGACCGAGATGATAAAGACAAGAACTCTCGATCCTCCAAGAGACTGCACTATGGACCGTAGAACCGTTAAGACATATTAGATTCGCTCCTTCGCAATTTTAGTTAGCTGGCAGCAGTTCTCGCGCAAAGTATACAATCAAATACGGAGTTATTGTTAATATCTTTGCAACTATTCCTTCAAAACTGAAGGTGGTCCTTCGAACAACATTAGTAGGCATCTCGCTGTGCAGAATAATCAAAGTCCGAACGATCGCCACAAAGATCGACCACGGACAGAAACAGAAGGTTACCTCAATTTCTTAAGTATTAACATATATTTTTTACATCATAATATTCCAACTAGTATCAAGACGAATCCAACGACCTATAATAAGATAATATTAACACTAGATTGCCCAAGGAATTCATTTTGACTGCTTTTTAATTTCAATTAGAAAAACATTTTGTATATAATGACACAATTTCTTCGAATTTTGTGACTTTTTGTACAATATATAAATGCGTTTATTAATAATTGTATTTACCTCCCCCCTCCTTCATTTCCGGTATATATATGTGTGTTACACCTATATTGCCCAAAAGCAGTGATTTTGACTGCTTGGGAAATTTTAAATAATCAAATGACTCTTATTATTGAATTGAGTAAATTTCTTATATGACCAGTTCGGCTCTGTATTGAAATAACAGTTTTCATTTTTTTTCGATCACCGTCACATGATAACATACAAGTACATGTTAAATTGTCGATTTGGCCGTATACTTGATAAGTTGCAGTTGCTCAATAAGCTAAAGTAGTACTTGTTATTCGAATCTTTATGCAGTGATACTTGTTCTAACAAAGATTTTATATTGTTAATATTCACTAATAACTTTTTATATACCTGTAAATAATATAAAAAATATTAAAAATTAATTTTAAACAAATTTCTTTACACATTAGTTATTCTTTCACAATCCAGTCATTTTGACTACTTTTGAACAATATAGGTATATACTAAGTTTCAGTCTTTCTAGTGTTAAATATTAAAATAACGCTAGAATAGTTTTGGCCACAAAAAGCGGCCTACAGAGGACCACTGTGGGGCGGTGCGCGGCGTCGTTGTAATTAGCAATTTTCGCTGGCGAAGTAACGGATAACTAAGAGACTCGGTGAAATTCGATAATTTCTAACAAAAGAGACTCCGACACGATTATCTGGGGCCCCACAGTGAAAAGAATCGCTGAATCCCGCGGTTTACGAAGTGGATTGAAAGTCGTTCAGCGAAAGAACGCGCTCGAGGATGAGCGGGGAGGGGTGTGCATGCTGGAGAGAAGTTAAATAACGCGCACGACGAGTTGCGAACGATAGCTCCGCTAACGCAAAAAAACTTTACCGGTATATAGCTGTTTTATCGAGTTCTTCTCCTTCGCCGCCCGTCCCTGTATCCCGTATTCCCGGCGTCTCGTATAAACTCGCAAACTCTCGAAGCATCGGCGATAAATCGGGAGCCGCGCCGCGCTGCCTCTCTCGACGCGACGATACCCGTCGACAACGGGAACGGACGCGAATTCGTGCGTCCTCCGCGCGAGATATCGTTCGATATTCGCATCCGGTCGAACAAACGAACGTTTCCCCGATAAACGCTTCCTCGTATTTGTTGCGTGTCGATTGAGCAACGATTCCCTGGCGCGACATCGAATAGTAAGCTGCCTGTAATGCACTGTTCCCCTTTATCGCCAGGCACGCTACAACTTATCGATACACGACGGATCTTTATGCATTTATACATATACTGTGTAAAATTAAAACAAAAATCTAAGATTTCAATATACGATTTCTCCTCCATTAAAATCGTAAAGGAAAGAAATAACTAGACTGCGGATCTTTATGCGATATAAAAAATGTTTGCATTGATTGCAAGACACAGGAGCCAAATAGAAATTTCTTTCTTTTTTTTAATCGCCTTATTAAGCTGAAGTGAATACACTGATGCCCTTAAATCTTCGTAATACGTCGACTGCTTCAAATTGTACGCGCCCGTTTTTTCTCATAAATGCATAAAATCCGCAATCTAGAAATAACATTGAATTTCAAGTGCAATTATCAATATAAGTTAGTCGAGAATTATATTTTACCGACGATTGTTAATTAAAAAGCTTGTCAGATGTTCGTACCACGATACGGTGTTTTTATATTTAGATAACTGGAAAACACGCGGCAACTACCCTGAATCGTTTCAGCCAGCTTTTTAATTGGTTTATGCAAACTGGCGTAACAACACTTTCATGATGGTTGCTGTGAAAGTTTCATACGTCGACCGAGCTGACTGTGTAACATTGCTAGTTAAAGCCTATAAGAATAATTGGCGGAAGTGAAGTGAAAATGCTGTATACGAAAGAGCTTGTTGAAAATACTTTATATTATAGTTTCGAAGATGGATCATTCGGTGGCATCCGCAAAGGTGTTGTATAAAACCCAGTCAAATGATCATTGAACTATAGAAATAATTGTGGAAATAAAGGATGGCTATAGAGGGACAATATAACGCTCTAATGTCGGATAACTATAGTATTTTACATGACTAATGTGCGTCGATGAATTTACACTAATACGAGATTACGACGATATGAAATCTGTCGTTTTTCTATCCACAAGGAAGCTAGCAGCAACGCATCTTGAAATTCTCTTCTGTGTAGCGCTTGTGTTAAAAGAAACTTGTAAACAATTTTAAACGATGCATAGTTTTAAGAAGTAAGGAGAACTTAGAGTTACCGTAAACGGAGTCGATAAGTATTTCAATTAGACGCAAGAATGTTCTCCAAGTTCTTCGACCTCGTTTTTGCAAGCAACTCCTCCGGAACTGTAACTTTTAAAATTGTAATTAGTTTGATGGTAGGAAAGACAAAACAACTTGTAATTCTTGGATTCAATGACCGGTATACAGCTGCGGGGTCGTCTTATGTGACAGATATATCTACCCTACCAGATTTAAGATTTTCACATTGCATTTACTTCAATAGTTGAATATCGAAGTGAACCTTCCCTGACGTTTCATATAAATATCATTAGTCTGTGACAGCTTTCATTAATGTATAGAAAATCAATAGTCCAATAATTACATAAAGCCTGTAAACTCAGTTATGAAGCTTATTGATTATATTTTATAAATTTCGATTCAATAACCAATACTTCCATGATGTTCCATATTAAAGTACCGTCTTGTTTTTATGTATAAAGAATATAAAAAGCAAACAATTATAAAGTGTTGATAGCATTCTCTCGATATATAAAAATTAGACTAGCAGGAAACGCTTTGAAAGACAAAAGTTCAATTTCACGATTCAATTGAAATTTTTTAAATGTTTAAAACAATTCTTTGGCCACGTTATACGGGAGTGTCTACCATACCTATAGCACAGTCGAAGACAAATTGATCCTCTGGGGGAAATTCCCGAGTAATGGAAAAAGGGATGGAGGGAAGAGGATGATCAGGGTGTGCATCAGGACGCGTATGATATGATATCACGTACGAGAAATATGATGTGCGAACAAATACGTGGCTCCTTTATTCCCTTCGGCCGGTAGACCGGATGCGGGCCCTCAAGGTCGTTGGAACGAAGCCCACGTTGCTTTTCGGGCCGAATGCTGATCCGTCTTCGGATCCCTCGAATCGGAATCCCGGGATTAGTATCCATTTCCCCAAGGCACGATGGCTTGGCAGAAGCTCTGATAGGATTTATTCTGAAAGGCAAGAAGCGACGAGCAAAGGGTGGTGGAGGTGGGGATGGCAGCGAAGGAGGAAGCCGCGAGTGCATGGACGTCACGAATGCGAAATACACTATATTCCTGTGATCCTTTTATTATTCCATCATGGCCACGGCGCGGCGCAGAGCCCGAGATCCGGTACAATGTAAATTCAGTCGGTATAACAATCCGGCGTGATCACGGAACCCCCACGTTAATGCAACCATCTCAGATGTGGTGGACGACGTTCGGGGTTAAAGCTGTAATTTGGCCGGGGATTCAAAATGCATCGTGTCGCTGCACCTTTTCGGGAATTCGCGCGACAATAATATTATGCGGCTGCCACGCTAGGCTGAACCTTTCAACAGAGGACGCGGCTGACCCTGCCATCCTTTTTTTCGATTTAATCCTGCGGAACGCGCAATCAAAAAATCACTTTGGAACGCGCAATCGACCTGAAAGGTCTTTCATGTATTTTATACCGGACACATAACGTTTTTTATTTGATTTTGGGAAAAGGATTCCAAAACACTTGAATTGAGGAAGTATGAAACATTTCTTTATTATCAAACATACAAGTTTCACAGAGGGAGACTTCGATATGGGTGATAGTTTTTTATATGGGGGACATTCCGTTAACCCACGGTATTGTACCGAAATTAATTGACTATCACTTGTATCGACTACCTGTTTTCGGTAACTACAGTACGGGGAGCGGGAGAGATTATAAGAAAATGGTGGGGGCAGTTTTCCCTCGATCGAGGCAAACGTGCTCAGTCCTCGCCTAGACAGAAGACCGAGTGGTCACCGGTACGAATAATTATGTAACATTGTATGTATTCAAAATTTCCCTTCAGCGTGATACTTATAATTGAAATACTCCTGTTCTGCGCGTGTTCTGTAGTGTTTGCATGTGACTGTTTCGTGAGTGGTGGAAGATTTAAAAATTGATGGAATTTCTTCAGGGGTGAGCACAAGATCTCATTCGTTGGTGAAGAGGTTCGACGGGATTTACACGGGGCCGTACTTCGACTCGAACACCCCGACGAACGTCACGGCCCAGTTGGGAAGGCATGCGTACTTGCCGTGCAGAGTCCGGCAGCTTGGTAATAAATCGGTAAGTCGAATTTTTAAGCATTATATTTTATTTGGGGAAATTTCCGGTAATTATTTCGAAGTTGAACCTCCTCTCAGATTTTGATGATCTTGAAATATGTTGTCTAGTTCATTATTCTGAACAACTTCTCCTCAGACATGTTACCGCCGCTCGATTCTAGTTTTCGAGATATTCGCAAAAAACTATTGCTAATACTGTATTGATTTTTTCTCTCTTGGATTTTCGTATATCAGCATATATAGGCGGTCGCTTAACGGCGTTTCTAATCAAACACAATATTCTTACCATTCCTAACCACACCCCAGCTCATTCTATTCGCATGATTTTTCCATTACTAGATCAAATTCTAGATGACAGCTACAATGCAAAGATTATGTGAATAGAATGAGTTTTGGTTAGGTTAGTCTTAATTACTAGATCGAATTCTAGATGACATCTACAATGCAAAGATTATGTGAATAGAATGAGTTGTGATTAGGTTAGTCTTAATTACTAGATCCAATTCTTGATTAGCTATCATGCAAAGATTATGTGAATAGAATGAGTTGTGGTTAGGTTAGTCATAATTACTAGATCCAATTCTAGATGACAGCTACAATGCAGAGGTTATGTGAATAGAATGAGTTGTGGTTAGGTTAGTCTTAATTACTAGATCCAATTCTTGATTAGCTATCATGCAATGATTATGTGAATGGAATGAGTTGTGGTTAGGTTAGTCTTAATTACTAGATCAAATTCTAGATGACAGCTACAATACAAAGATTATGTGAATAGAATGAGTTGTGATTAGGTTAGTCTTAATTACTAGATCCAATTCTTGATTAGCTATCATGCAAAGATTATGTGAATAGAATGAGTTGTGGTTAGGTTAGTCTTAATTACTATATCAAATTCTAAATGACAGCTGCAATGCAAAGGTTATGTGAATAGAATGAGTTGTGGTTAGGTTAGTCTTAATTACTATATCCAATTCTAGATGACAGCTACAATGCAAAGATTATGTGACTAGAGGGCCGACCTAAATTCCAAGAGCAGTCTGAAAATTGAAATTTCACAGTATATATGTATGACCAGAGTGAGACCCTGTTTTCTCTCTCATCTCCACAGTGTGTTTAGAATCAAAATGTAAAGAAATGACGCGCCGGGACAGGTTTACGTTGCCACGGAGCGTGCAGGAATACGAAAAATTCAATACAGTATTAGCGATAGTGTTTTGCGAATATCTCGAAAACTAAAATCGAGCGGCGGTAACATGTATAGGAAGAAGTTATTCGAAACGTTGTAATCTACAACATGTTTAAATTTCATCAAAATCTGAGAGGAGGTCCAACTTGTAAATAATTACCAAATGTGCGATTCGTACTCCAGTAATTATCGCGTTATTTCGCACAAAGCGGTTAACGTTGAAACAGTGTGATAAAATGTAACAACTAGATTTGTGGGTGATAATTAGTTCTTTCAACGGGATGCTGTATTTCTTTATTTCTTTCGTCACCGCGTTATATCGAACGATTTACACCTCCGCGGTCGGTAGAGGAAATTTCCAGATAAAACAGCCCGTAGCCACGAATGCTCGGCAAAACACCCCGTACACCGAACGGGGACCAAGTTATCGCGCGGTCACCAGAAAGCACCTGGTTCGCCGGACAAATTACGAATTCCTTAATTCCCTAGTCGATTATGAAACACTCGCAGAACTTCGGCGGCCGTTATCTCGTCCCCGTTCCTTGCAAAAAGCACGACCGGATACCGCCGCCGCCGCGCGCCGTCCCCGGCCGCTAGTCCAGCCCCGGGGGTCAGATAAAGCGGATTTATTTGCACGCGAATGCCCAGTTTTCTGCGATCCGGCGTCGATGGTATCGGCACCGTTGCCTAGGGATGGGATCAAGTTCAATATGTACTCGCGAATCCGAGTCAATTTCAATCACCGAGTTTCATTTCCATAGGTTTTCGCTGCTACTCGAAAGGGGTCGGGTTTCAATGATTATATTGTGGGTGATATCAAAGTGAAGGTAAGCGTTATTGGTTAATCCGAAAGACGAGGCCCGTCGATAGTACGCGCGCGAGGAACATCCGGATCGCGCTATTACAATCATCGAAATAGCTACGATAACGCCGATACACGGTGCGAATGGTATCGCTGTCTGAGCGGGCGCGGAGCACGGGAATTTATGCGAACTATAAAAGTCTAATCTGTCCGGATTCGCGGCCGTTAGAGCTAGATTATACGAGCCGCGTGAGTTTTACGAGGCTGCCCCGCGTGACCGTAACCCGCGCAAACCCAGATCACTCCATGGAGACACGGGACTGCAAAGGATACACTCGAAGCTCGCAATGCTAAAAATTCCTGGCCCATCGTAGGGCACGCTCCGAGTTTCGTGATGGTGCAGCAACACGTTCAGGACCCCGTTGCGGAGCAATAAAACTTTTTTCATATCGTTCGTTAGCGAACTTTCCATCCAACCGTGGCCTGTGTTTACAGGAGTGAAAGTTGTACCTCGAAAGAGAGGCAGGACTAAGTGTCTGGCGACACGCGACCCTTATGCAATCGTCCGGCAGTGTACTTAAGGGTCGCAACGCCAGGACTCCTTCACACTCCCCGATGCTTATCGCCCGCGGATTTAAACGTACTTTTACGACTGATTTTCCGTCAACGGGCATTGTGCCCGCGGTACACTCGGAAACACGATTGAAAGCGATTGTTCTTTGCCGACAATTTCGCGGAACACGCGTTCGCTCGATCACAACCCCGTCCCGACCACCCTCTGTCGTCCCTTTTCCTTTTGTGCCGCCCGTGTTCCGTTCCGGGAATCGTGTTTGTTACGTCCGGTTTTAGCGTGTTCGAGCGACACACAAGTGGAATCGTTAAAAATACCAGGGAACGACTCCCGAGATAAACTTTTTACGCGTTATGCAGATGACGTTTTCACGGGATAATGGCAAACGCGATTCTACTCTTATTTAACTGTTACACGCGACGATGTAACGCCCGGCTGGTGTTCCGGAGCGCTTCGGAAAAGTAAGGAAACGAGTGTTGCGACGTGTCTGTCATTGCGTTTGGACAGTTTTCCCGATTGTTCGACCGGTAGAACGAATACACCGATTTTTGTTTAAAAAGCAACGTGTCGCGGTTCTTAAGCATTCGAGAAATTGAACGTTTTCTCCATTGACAGGCTATTCTTCACGGGCTACGATCGATACGGCAACTGTACGGTAAATGTGCTTCATAATATTCGTAATTTTTCTTGCCCTGCGAAACTCGTACATCGTCATCGCGGCCGAACAATTTCTGTTAGCCTCCTTTGGACGACGCACAGTGGTCTAGAAGTCAGTTCTAGCGCGAATAAATTATTGTGCGAGGAAAAAATTGGCATTTTGTGTAAAAATTACTTTCAAATATTTGAGTAAAGTAAATAAAGCATAAAAAAATTAAGAAAAAAAATTTAATTAATTTTTTTTTCTAAATTTCCTTCAATATTGTGTCTGCTCACATTCTTTTCGGTAAAAATAGCCTCTAGTAATCCACTAACGCAATCCTTTCGTTTCAAATTCTTCAATTTGAACCATTCTTCGAACAACTCTAAGCGGGTGATCGTAGATACGTTTACTAAAATATTAAAATAAAATGATAAGGGGATTGCGGGGGGTCAAGATTTTTTTGCCGTTAATGAATATGAAGTAAGCTTTCAAATTAAATACTTCGCAACGCGTGCAAATGCGTGCAAATTTTGTAAAACTTACGACATTCTAATAATTTTTCTTAAAAAGTATCAGTTCATAAAATATATCATAAAGTGTGTAAGGAAACGTAAACCTACCATTTGCTGTTACAGCCATACTAATAATATCATATATAACAAGATACTAATACAATTTATGCGCACTTCAACAAAGAACTCGATATTTTGAGATTATAATTTGTAACTATTGACCAAAGCAGAAAAACGAAATGTGTTTACTGGAATGTTCACGGTCTTGTTTAACAATAATACGGTGATGTGATTTACTAATTATGCTTTTGTTAATGTAGTATACATATCAAACTAATCATACAAGCATAAATTTTAACAGATTTACGTTAGTTGGTATTTTTAATTTATTCGCGCTAGAACTGACTTCTAGACCACTGTGCGACACCACAGTGGGGCGGATCGAGAAATTCAGTGACATTTTGTTATGACTTTTGAACCATTAGGGATGCAGCAATGAAATTTTCACTAAAAATATTTTAAAAATAGTACTTTTTAACTATAGGTAATTTAATAGTTTTTGCATTTGTTAAACAATATTTTTTAATTAATTTTTTTTGATACTTTTTTTTTTATTAACCCTCATCCGTCCCTCGTGTCAATTTGACACAGTTTTCCCGAAATAAGTTATACCGTTCGGTAATTTGTAAGTAAATTTGTCCAAAACTTGATGACTTTTATTTTTTAAATGCGAAACATATAACCGCAAAAACCTAACATGTGAATGTTAACTCATCAATTTGAATGAAAAAAACATCGAAAAGTAACTGTTTGACTTGTTATTTCATCGTTTTCCTTTTTATCACTGTGTCAATTTGACACCGAGGGACAGATACAGTTCGCGAAATGAGGGACGGATGAGGGTTAAAAACAAGATTGTTTAAATATGAGTTTACAAACTATATTTTCTATATCTTATAGAATCTTTATTCATAAATATATGCCTTTCGGCGTTACATTTCTCTCTTCTTCCTTCATTTCTACATCCCTTAAATATTTACATTTTCTTCTCTCTGCCTATTTTTTCTAATTTATAACGATATAAATTTTTTTAGCGGTCAGAATATAAAACTTCCGTGACATTTTGTCGTAACTTTTGAATCGTAAAAGTTATTGAGATGAAATATTTACTGAAAAATATGAAAAAATAATCACTTCTTAATGACAAATAATTTAATATGTTTAGTGTTTGTTTAATTATTTTTATTAACATTCCACTTACTTTATTGGCTGATTTACTTAAAATATACTATACACTTTAAACATTAATAATCTACGTGGATGTAAGACGTTCGTAGTAAATCGTGCATAACTATATAGGGAAAAGTATACTGAACATAGTATAATTTGTATTCATGTGATGCAATTTGGAACTCAAAATTTTACTACGTTTTTATTAGCTCGCTTTCTTGTTTGTTCGGTGGCAAATTTTGGAATTGATTTTTTTCATTAAAGGTGAGGAATTTTGACAATTTCCTTGCCTTCACTGTGCATTATTTTTTAAATACATTACTTAAATTAACCCTTTGCAAATTAAACATTTCTTCCAACTTAGAAAAATTCCATTCTATATGATTTTTCTGATTTTACGGATATGTTTATATAACACCTCGTACAATATTGAAATATTTAGTAATTACTTAAATTCCAATATATTTAATAATATAAAGATCATTTTGAATAATGGTACAGCAATTTGTAACGGTGACTCAGAGTCACCACTCGAGTGCTAAGGGTTAATTTTAATTGTCAGTGTAAATTCTTATCGTAAAGGAGTTCTCTTCATTTTAAAAGACCAACATTTTAAAAATATTAAACAGGGTGAATCAGGGCAACCAGATGAAGCTAAGCATATTTCTTTTGCGAAACAAATTATTTTCATAATGCCCAACTTTAATTGCTCGTTAAGATTACAATTTTTATTATATTTTATTCATTTCTTCATTTCCGATGTAGAATTTTTAATTGTTAGTATAAATTCTTATCGTAAAGGAATTCTCTTCATTTTAAAAGACCAACATTTTAAAAATATTAAACAGGGTGAGTCAGGGCAACCAGATAAAGCTAAGCATATTTCTTTTGCGAACCAAACTATTTTCTTTATGCCCAACTTTAAGTGTTCGTTACGATTACAATTTTTATTATATTTTATTCATTTCTTCATCTTCGATGGATATTTAGGAGGCAATACAAACTTTGTACATGTCAATATGGGAATGTTCATTTATCGACAAAATGTCACTGAATTTCTCGATCGGGGCCACTATGCGACGAACCTGTTTCGCAACTATAAAATTAATATACGGTGACTAGCTTCCGGACAGGCAGTTCGAGATGATAGTAATTCGTTCTACAATTTCGCTGAAACACCCACGGCATGCGACAACCCGATACAATTACCGACAAAGAACTCCGATAAACTTTTCTAGCAGCAGCTAAGGTGTACGAGCAATTAGAGGGCAATTAGAGTTCGCTCGATTCAATGAATAGCGCGGAGCAATAGAAACCGATAGGGCCTGGCATTAAGTTACCTGGACAACAATTTCAAGCCAGAAGTCGCGCGGAACTATCCGATCTCGTTCATTAGTACTAATGATCACGAAACTACGTAGGCAAATTTTTTTCGCCGTACCGATACGACTGGGTCGCAGTGGGTGTAGCTCGCGACGGCGCGTTGAAGAGTTCGTTTTCTCGATAAAATCCAAAAGTTAATATGGCGTCGGACTGCAAGAGACAGGAGCTGATGTTTTGTCTCTGACGTACGTAAAAAATGAAGTATGGTAAACTGTACAATGATTGGCACATTAAGCCAAAATTTTTATTTTTTTATGTAATTTTTAAACGAGCTTAACTTGCTATTATTGTAAGCTAGTAGACATTTTTCTACAAAATCAAACAGTTTTTAGAATCATAAATCGTTTATTATAAAATGTATTCATTGAATACGATCCAGTGATTGGCCTCCCTTTCAATGTACAATGATTGACAATGCCAAGAATTGATAATAATACTTCATTCAACGAATTAAAGTCATATTTCTAATTTGTTTTAAAGATTCATAGCATTAATCTTTCGAATATAAAAAAAATCCAAAACTGTATATTAATAATTAAATTAATTAAACTTCCATGCAAATAAATGAACTATGGCACCTAAAAATTTGAGGTAATGCCTGATAAACAGTAAGAAGAACACGTTAAATAGGTTATTTGATTTATAATTAATCATATACGCAGTTATTACGTCTGTAGTACAGTCCGAAATTAAGTTATACGAAATTAAGTGACTCTGAGTCACCGCTAAAAATTGCTGTACTATAATTCAAAATATCGTTTACAATAGTAAATATGTTGGGATCTAACCAATTATTAAACATTTCAATATAGTATGAGGTATTCCATTAATTTCATATCCACAAAATGAACAAAATCATATAGAATGGAATTATTCTAGATAGGACGACATGTTTAACCCTCATCCGTCCCTCGTGTCAATTTAACACAGTTTCCCCGAAATAAGTTATACTAACTAAGTAAGTTCTTATCGGCGCACAGGTTCTATCATATGCTACAACAAACTATTAAAAATGCTTATTCCTCAGTGATATACATCGGAGGTTCACTAAGTTTGAACCAATTTGATGCTAGTATCCTGTTGTAAACAGTTAGCGGGTTGCAACAGGATACTAGCATCAAATTGGTTCAAACTTAGTGAACCTCCGATGTATATCACTGAGGAATAAGAATTTTTAATAGTTGTAGCATATGATCGAACCTGTGCGCCGATAAGAAATTACTTAGTTATCAAAACATGGCGATCGATAATTTAATACCTATAAGTTATACTGTTCTGTTATTTTTAGGTAAATTTTCCCGAAACTGTATGCGACTTTTATTTTTTTAATGCGGAACACATAACCGAGAAACCTAAGACGTAAATGGTAACTCATCAATTTGACTAAAAAAACATTGAATTTTTGTTTTTTTTTTGGGTCACCGTGCCAATTTGACACCGAGGGGCAGATTCAGTTCGTGAAATAAGGGACGGATGAGGGTTATAAAATAGCTCCGAGTGCAAAGGGTTAATATTTTCCGTTTAAATCAAAAGTGCCAATATTATTCTATTAATTCGATGTTCTCGTAACCTGGTAATAAATGCCAACAACTAGTGCAGTGCCAGAGCATCAGTACAATTTACCCAAATCGTCTAAATTGTCAATCCGTCCGACTGTACGGCCTCGTCACGGCAAAGAAGTGACTCGGCCCGTTGATTGCAACCTCTGCTCGGTCGTGAATCATGGTTGTATCCGGGAAACGCTTGTCGTCGGTTGGGCGTGCGACACAAGATACTTATCGCGCGGATAAATTGACTGCGCTCCTAATACGGTTTCTTATTTTCGTGCACCATGCGACGCGTTTGCAACGGCTGCAACGTCTCGAACTCCCCCGCGGAACGAAAGAACTGCTCCGCGGAGCTGATCGACGCACGATAAATTAACTGTAGACAAGAGAAGGAAGATTGATCGAGCGCAGGATCGGCAAGTCGAACGCGCTCGACTCCGCTCTTTTTCACCCTCGGCCCAGTTTTTCTGGCTGCAGCTCTCTCTCTCTCTCTCTCTCTCTCTCCCTTTCTCTCCTTCTCTCTCTCTATCTCTATCTCTATCTCCCTGTCCGTATTCATCCGGAGGAGCTACGCCGTAGTCTCGCAGAAACGGTCGAATTTTCGCCACGTCGCGTCGTCGCTCGAAACGTCTCTATTGCTTTAAGCTGCCTTCATACAACGGCGCTGGCGCTGAGCGCCATCGCCAAAAGTCTTAAATTTCGAGCTCGGGTTAGCGGCTCCCTGCTGGGCCTGCCCGGGAAAAAGGTTTCCATGGGCCTGTTTTCCGTGCACGCACAATAGGGACCCTTCAACCCGCGCTCGAAATTTATGACTTTTGGCGATGGCGCTCAGCGCCAGCGCCGTTGTATGAAGGCAGCTTTATTTCGCGGCCGTAGCGAAGATACATCCGCGCTCCCGTGGAAAGCGTAACAATGCAGCCGGGGTGTATAAAAGAAAAGATTAATAATCCCCAGTCCTTTGTTGAGAAGAAAGGGACTTCCGCCGGTGGAACTGATGAGAAAAATACACGGCCGTGAATGCCTGCCAGCTTCTTCTTAAATTCTATTTCAAGGCGCGACGTGAAACCGCGTCCGCGCGCACGCGCGCGCGCGAGCTGTTAGAGAATTAATGAAGAACCAAGAATCCCGAAATATGTCGGCTAATGACAGTAAATTCGACGCCCGGATCCAGACCCGGATAACATCGCGAAATAATTCATGAAACATTGTTACCGGGACGCGGATGTTCATGCAAATTTATGCGGGAGAAAGGTTTATCCGGGAAATGCGTGAAGCCGGGGTAAATTTTTCACTCGACCTGACGAAACGTTGCTGCAAACGCGACAACGCTTTAAAAAGTACGGTACTGCGAATGCTCGTAAACTCGAGCGTGTTTTCTTTCGATGCGAGGCGACGATTCTAAAAATTGGGCCAAGTTTAGAATAATTGGTTGTACGTGTTTGCGGTAGTCGATATACAGGGTGCGACACAAATTAGTCCCCACGATTTTTCAGCTCCTTTGGATGGTCGGACAGAATAATGTTTCGTACCAAAGTTAATCAGTATTTAACCGACAAGAAATTGCAATTTCTTAAATTAAAAAAAATCTATTTTCAACAAAAAAATCAAGGTCGCAGTCATATCTTTTTTCGACGTCGCCTACAATATTATGAAGTTAAAAATACCGAGTTCCATTAAAAGATATGACAGCGACTTTGATTTTTTTTATTGAAAATCGATTTTTTATAATTTAAAAAATAACAAATAAAGATTTATAATAAATATAATATAGATTTAATTATTTTCAATGTCGTTGAATTCGTTCCAACGTCGCCTTCAATATTATAAAGTTATAAATACCGAGTTCCATTTAAAGATATGACAGCGACCTTAGTTTTTCGTTGAAAATCGATTTTTTATAATTTAAAAAATAATACATAAAGATTTATAATAAATCTAATATAGATTTAATTAGTTTCGATGTCGTTGAATTCGTTTCAACGTTGCCTTTAATATTATGAAGTTAAAAATACCCAGTTCCATTAAAAGATATGACAGCGAACTTGATTTTTTTGTTGAAAATCAATTTTTTATAATTTAAAAAATAATAAATAACGATTTATAATAAATCTAATATACATTTAATTAGTTTCGATGTCGTTGAATTCGTTTCAACGTTGCCTTCAATATTATGAAGTTGATATGACAGCGACCTTGATTTTTTTGTTGAAAATAGATTTTTTATAATTTAAAAAATAATAAATAAAGATTTATAATAAATCTAATATAGATGTAATTGTTTTCGATGTCGTTGAATTCGTTTCAACGTTGCCTTCAATATTGTGAAGTTGATATGACAGCGACCTTGATTTTTTTGTTGAAAATAGACTTTTTTCTTTAATTTAAAAAATTGCAATTTCTTGTCGGTTAAATACTGATTAACTTTGGCAAGAAACATTTTTCTGTCCGACCATCCGAAGGGGCTGAAAAATCGTGGGAACTAATTTGCGTCGCACCCTGTATGGTTGCTCGAGTTCACGAACAGGAAGAATAATTCACGTGAAACAGATTCGAGTGCATTTGTTTATTTTAAACCGGGGTAAAGCCAGCAGAGTAGGTGCACAAGTAATTAATTATACAACAGGATACCACATGATTCGAGAAGAGAAGAAAACAAAATTGATTGGAGCACGCGATAAAATCTTATTTAAATCCGATCGGAGCGCAGCATCGGTGTACAAGTACAACACGGAAAACTGTACGATGTATGAAATTTCAATGAGTTTCATTAAAATTTAAATCGAATGCGCAATAAAACGTGCAAGTGCACACGAGCATGGACATGATTCCCAATACCTGATACGTCGATATTTATGCCGCGTATAAAGTAAAATGCGGAAAATATGCGTCGCATATTTTCTTCCCGATGAATATTCACGAACCAGCAAATAACATTAATCTTCTGTGTATCCTACGGCGACGAGTTATTCAATTAAATTCTCCTGAATCGGACTGCAAGTCAAAAGGGTTGTAGAACTTGAAGTTAGAACGAAGAGGGAGCGGTGAATGGCGTCATCGAGGGCCCCCGGAAACTCGAATTAAGCCGGTTGCGAACCGTAGGAACGCGAATCGGACGAATCCAAGACCAACAGATTCGGAATGGGCAAGGTTAAGAGTAACAAATTCGTAACGAACCAACTCGGAGCTAACAGACTCGAAACGGGCCAACCTAAAACTAACAAATTCAGAAGAAACTAACTGTGGAGTTAGCAGACTGGAAATGGCCGAGGCTAACAAATTGGTAATGAGCCAACTGGGAACCGTCAGACTGGAAATCGACCAACCGAGAATCGAAAGACCCGAGTCTACAACCCGGGCCTAGATCTAAGAAGACATCCGTACCCGAGCTAACAATCCATAACGAGGATACCCAGCTCGAAATGCCATAGTTTCGCATGCTTCGATGTTGAATCAGCCTATTCCGAATTTAATGATCGTCGCATTGCTTTGATATCCCAGTCCTTTGATCAGTCTTGTACCGACCTCTCCTTGCGTTCAATACCCTCGGCCCCTGGTTTCAGTTCGATTCACAAACAAAATATAATATCACGTAACGTTAATTATTGTTACCAGTCACTATTGTTTCGTTGCTAGTCTAATCGATTGTTTGTTGTTTTTGAAAGGTGTCGTGGGTCAGGAGAAGGGACTCCCACATCCTCTCAGTAGATAGAACTATGTTTATCCCGGACGAAAGGTTCCAGGCGCTTTTCGTGGACTCGGTGGACAGCTGGACCCTGCAGGTTAAGTACGTCCAGGAACGCGACGAAGGCGAGTACGAGTGCCAAATCTCGACCGACCCGAAAAAGAGTCACATCATCAAGCTCAACATCGTCGGTGAGACCGCGAGAATGCATTACGTTTTCTTCTTATCCATTTGTGCGCGGAACGTTATTTTTACTACATTGTTGTACGTCTATACGATACGCACGGTGGGTTCTGTCATCGATCGGCGAAGCACAAAGTAACGACTTGAACGCGACGGAAAATTATACCAGTGATAAAATACATTTTCCCCTCTTTATGTAACTCGTACAATACCACGGATTCGAACTTTTTACGTAGAACATTTGTCCAATAACAGTTATAAATACCAGATCGGCCGGGAGCTCTGCACAGCTTCCATTGTACCGTTTTGTTTCCACTTTTACAATGAGAAATAATTTTAATTAGCCGCGCGAACGCACGGCCTGAAAGGTATTGTCTCTTTAGAAAATCCTACGACACAACCAGTTGCGAAAATATACTTTTTTTTTAGTACTCGAACGGATTGCGTAATATTTATACAGGGTGTTTCAAAATTGCTTCAACATCCGGAAATTAGAGATTCTTGAGATCGTTTGAAGCAACATTTTCCTTTGCAAAAATGGCGTCCGTGGCTTTGTTGAGGAGTTATTAACGAAAACACACAGACCAATCTCCAAGCGATACACTGTGGACTAAAATGTAAAAATTAATTGTTTAATATCCACTGGACTCTATGTTGAAACTATGTTATAACATCTAAATTATCATGTTTATCAATAGAAAATTCAAATAATTCAGTAGAGGATTAGTTACAAGCTTTTTTTTCCTCAAGAAAGTCCTATATCGAGCAATTTATTGATTCAAAGCGTCACTTACTTTCATGGTATCAGGAAAAAGAATTTTAGGAAGTATATCCTATAAGTACAGCTGATGTGACTGAAATTTCAAAATTTGTAAGTCTCTTATATAGAGTACACTAGTAATTAATACAGTTGAAATAATGTTTCTCGTCTTTTTCTCCTTTAAATAGAGATATTTCAAGAATGGTTCAAAACATCCTGTAATTTTTGGTTTTTCGTAATTAGTAAACATTATATTTCAATTTCCTACAAGTTTTTCCTGCTACAAACTGCTACACTTAAAATTATTCAACATTAACCCTCAGCGGTTAATGCTGCTCTTCTAGTCGGCTATGAATACTTGTTTGTTATCGATATTTATTTATCTGTTCTCTACACGTAACATATGTACTATTTGTTCATATTTCAGTTTTACATTATACATAAAACATGCCTCGTATTGTTTCTTTCAAATCTAAGTAATGTGAAGAATGGAAAATTCTAAAATAGTATTCCAAATCTTCGATTAGTGTTTTTAAAACAATTTCGAACAAAAAATATAAATTATTGCTACGCTATACGATATTTTTTTACCCAACTGTCAATTGGCCGACTGTGCCAACTCGCGCTCTGATTGGTCTGTGTTTTTTATTAGTAACCCCTTAATAAAGTCGCGAACGCCATTTTTGCAAAGGTAAATGTTGCTTGTTGAAATGAACTCAATAATCTCCAATTTCCGGAGGTCGAAGGACTGCAATGTTTCTTTAGCAAAGATACGGGACTACAAGCGTTGATTGTTGGTTTGTAGTGCCAAAGATCGAGATCATAGGCGACCGCGACATGTACGTGAAGACCGGAAGTACAGTCGCCATACGGTGCATAATCAAACAGTCTCTCGAGGGGCCGTTCTACGTTTTCTGGTATCACGAGGGCGACCGCGTTCTGGACAATCAGTTGGGCAAGATCGACATCCAGACGGAGAGGATCAATAACGACACGGTCAGCAGTCTCGAGATCCGCAACGCGAAGCGGGAGGACTCGGGCAATTACACTTGCAGCCCGAGCAGTTTCGACAGCGCGAGCGTGCATCTTCACGTGTTGAATGGTAAGCGTTTTCGCATTCCATTAACATAAATCTCTTTCGCGTTTCGACGGGGAAATATGTAGTAATACCGCGAGGCGAGGCGACTGCGGTCTCGTGGAAACGAAAAAATGCACTCTTAAGTGAATACGAGCTGACGTTACGTTTCCACCACATTGCCGCGGCCGTGCCGCGCCGCCTTGCAGAGAGGTCACGACCTGGTTGAACGCGCATTATGATACCTATGGCTTAAAATATAGGGATCGATGGGTATTAAGACAGGCTAAAGCGTTAATATTAGATCGTGCTTCCCGAGCCGACACACTGTGGGCTGGATCGAAAAATTTAGTGACATTTTGTTATTACTCTTGAACCATAATATCGGGATGAAATTTCCACTAAGATTCATTAAGAAAATAGTCAATTTTAACTGCAGACAAATGAAATTTTTTTTTTATTTTGTTAAACAATAATTTTTAATTAATTCCCATTGATATTTATCGATAAATTTAGTGACATTTTGTTATAACTCTTGAACCATAATATCGGGATGAAATTTCCACTAAGATTCATTAAGAAAATAATCAATTTTAACTGCAGACAAATCAATTTTTTTTTATTTTGTTAAACAATAATTTTTAATTAATTCCCATTGATATTTATCGATAAATTTAGTGACATCTTGTTATAACTCTTGAACTATAATATCCAGATGAAATTTCCACTAAAATTCATTAAGAAAGTGGTCAATTTTAACTGCAGACAAATCAATTTTTTTTTATTTTGTTAAACAATAATTTTTAATTAATTCCCATTGATATTTATCGATAATTTTAGTGACATTTTGTTATAACTCTTGAACCATAATATCGGGATGAAATTTCCACTAAGATTCATTAAGAAAATAGTCAATTTTAACTGCAGACAAATCAATTTTTTTTATATTGTTAAACAATAATTTTTTATTAATTCCCATTGATACTTATCGAAAAATTTAGTGACATCTTGTTATAACTCTTGAACCATAATATCGGGATGAAATTTCCACTAAGATTCATTAAGAAAATGGTCAATTTTGACTGCAGACAAATAAAACTTTTTTTTATTTTGTTAAACAATAATTTTTAATTCATTCCCATTGATATTTATCGATAAATTTAGTAACATCTTGTTATAACTCTTGAACTATAATATCCAGATGAAATTTCCACTAAGATTCATTAAGAAAATGGTCAATTTTAACTGCAAAGAAATAAATTTTTTTTTATTTCGTTAAACAATATTTTGGGTAATGATGTAGTAACTTCTAAGTACTTTCGAATGCTAAGGGTTACTTTTAATACATTGCGAGCAAACATCCTCAACTAACAGCGTTAATTGTTACCCCAAATGACTGTGTTTCACAAAAGAGGCAGAATTTATATTAAATAGGGGAATCAGTAAGAAAAGTAATTTTTGTTGAAAAATACTGCATCCCAAATGTTTATCTTTGTGAATTTATATTAACTATAGTTTTTGTGGACATACATTATTTTTTTCATCTTCGATGTTAATGGACATTTTCCTAAGTACAAATTAATTAGAAATCGATACGAGAAGGTTTGCTTTTTTCTTGAAATGTCACTTTTTTCGATGCAGCCCACTGTGCGGCACTCCGGAGTTTCCCACAAATTTTACTGTCTATCATGTCTCTACTAGGAAACAATCTAAAATTATTTTGTACGCGAATGACAATACCAATTGCCATTGTCTACGTATGAGCGCAGACGGCATTTTGTCACGCGAACTTATCGAGGGAACGAGAGCAGCAACAGTAAAAATGAAGAGGGTCGGAGAAAAACTGCTATTCGAGCGCCTTTTATTGCATACGCTGCCCAAACCATTAGAGGTATATCAGAATGATGTATGGACGAATTGTTGGCGATGAAAAAGGGCTACAAAAATGTCCGCGACAGCGTATACCTATCCATAACACATAGTTCACAATAACTGGTTTTCCCACGTCACGGTTTTGCACGAACAAATAAACGTTGAATTCATGAACCGCTTTTGTTTTAACGTTTCAACCGTGAATCCTCAACAAAACAAATCGGTTGTTTACCTCGAATGTTTAATGCGTAGCACAGTAATATCTGATCGATCGACAGCGGATTTTATGCATTTGTAATAACAAATGAACGGATGCGACTTAACCATTTGCACTCGGAGCTATTTTACTTCGAAAATTAAACGTGTCTTCCTATCTAGAATTCCATTCTATACTTGATTGATGATATAAATAATACCATTCTATACTTGATTTGTTTTATTTTGTGGATATGAAATGCATAGAATAACTTATACAATATTGAAATGTTTAATAATTGGTTAGATCTCAATATATTTAATAATGTAAACGATATTTTGAATTATAGTACAGCCATTTTTAGCTGTGACTCAGAGTCACCATACGAGTGCTAAGGGTTAAAACTATAGTTGATACAATTTAATTGAATCCTCGCATAGCGTGTATACTTTTTACACGGACTCTAACTGGTCCGATAGTTGAGTAATCGAACCGACGTAACAGTTTTCAACATTTGCGTGCGGAACCGTTCGAAGCAGCGCGGTTAAAATCTATTACAAGCAAAAAATTAATAGAATAATTGATACAATATTGAAAGTTTAATAATTGGTTAGATCCCAACATATTTAATAATCTAAACGATATTTTGAATTATAGTATAGCAATTTTTAGCGGTGACTCAGAGTCACCATTCGAGTGCTAAGGGTTAAAATTATATTTGATACAATTTAATTGAATCCTCGCATAGCGTATATACTTTTCACACTGACTCTAACTGGTCCGATAGTTGAATAACCCAGTCGACGTAACAGTTTTCAACATTTGCGTGCGGAACCGTTCGAAGCAACGCGTTTAAAATCTATTAGAAGCAAAAAATTAATAGAATAACTGATACAATATTGAAATGTTTAATAATTGGTTAGATCCCAACATATTTAATAATCTAAACGATATTTTGAATTATAGTACAGCAATTGTTTTCGGTGTTATAGTTAATAAATATTGTTAGCGGTGTTATAGTTATAAATTATAGTTGATACAATTTAATTAAATCCTCGCATAGCGTATATACTTTTCACACGGCCTCTAACTGGTCCGATAGTTGAGTAACCCAGTCGACGTAACAGTTTTCAACATTTGCGTGCGGAACCGTTCGAACCAACGCGTTTAAAATCTATTAGAAGCAAAAAATTAATAGAATAACTGATACAATATTGAAAGTTTAATAATTGGTTAGATCCCAACATATTTAATAATCTAAACGATATTTTGAATTATAGTATAGCAATTTTTAGCGGTGACTCAGAGTCACCATTCGAGTGCTAAGGGTTAAAATTATATTTGATAGAATTTAATTGAATCCTCGCATAGCGTATATACTTTTTACATGGACCCTAACTGGTCCGATAGTTGAGTAACCCAGTCGACGTAACAGTTTTCAACATTTGCGTGCGGAACCGTTCGAAGCAGCGCGGTTAAAATCTATTAGAAGCAAAACTCTCGTGCGATCTACAAGGCCATCGAGAGAGAGAGAGAGAGAGAGAGAGAGAGAGAGAGAGAGAGAGAGAGAGAGCGCACAGACCGCGGCTGCCGATATTAAATGAAATTTGCCAGCCGAGAGAAATGGCGGAATACGGGTTGCGCTCGTTCGTAATATAATGTACCAGCAGGTAAAATCAATTTATGTGCCGCAGGTGAGCATCCGGCCGCGATTCAGAGAGGGATGAACTCGGCGCCAGGTGGTTGTCCAACGTTGTGGTGGCTGGCGGGCGTCGTGACGCTGTATCTGAGTCACGGCAGCCGGCTGTTCCCCCTGGTCGCTCTTCTGATCCTCGTGGTCCTCTCTTACCCGAAGAACCCGTCGTACTTCGCGCCGGAACGATAATCAGTAATGAGAGGGAGCATGGTGTCGCAAGATGATCGATTATCTCCTGCTACGAGACCCGGGAAGCGCCTCGAAGAACACTCCGGCCGAGGAAGAGACGGGGAGAGCACGTGTGCGGGGCTTTCTCAGGAATCGATTTCGTGAACGGGCAAAAGAACGAGGACGATCAGCAAGGGAAACCGCGAGAAGAAATACGCGGCGACGGCGTCAGATAAATAATAGCGCGCACGAAGGGGTGGTCTAATGGTTCCTTTCGGTCAGCGATTAACGTTTTCCTTTTGCGAGGTGCGAGGTCGAGAGAAAGAGGATCATCGGCTGTCCCGTCTCGATCACGGGTCGCGGTGATCGCGAGCGCCGAGAAACGTTCGTCTTCGTTGCCCGACCATGTTTCGAGCACTTGCGAAATCTTTACAACGAACCGTTCTGTTCGACACAGCTCGTCGCGTCCCGACGACGCTGGCTACCCTGGGAACGGGGACTCAAAGGTATAGAAGAGAAACGAGACAATGTGATCGATCCGGCCGTTAGTAATTAGGGGTTAATATATCTCGCGGGGAGGATGGAGGGAGGGAGGGGGGCCCTGTTAAATCGGGCGGACGACACGAAGCTCGCGGACGCTGCTCCGGAAACCATTGAGAACGAGGATTTTTTTTTATAGAGACCGATGTCGAACGTACTCCGGCGATCTTCCGTGACAAAATTATAGATCGTTTTTGTATCTTCGTCACTGGATCGAGATCGATCGCTTTTAAGAAAGTTCGCGGCGTCGACGATCATCGTACATGTTCATCCGGAGCTGTCGTCGCGGAGAATCGGTCTCGGAGATAGCTGAAACGAGATCCTCAGCTTATGTTCATTGTTCATCATCGTCAGAAGGTGTTCCGTGATCTTCGTGTCTTTCCCCACCCCCCGACAGGAAGCCAAACAGTGGCGAGAAGTCTCCGAGAGATCGATCGCGGGATTCTGTCGAGGACACTGCGAGGGTTTCGTAGATTCTTTTTCCGCGTCGAGATTCGCTCGACGAGACCCGCGCGCGCGCACGCGAGTGTGATTCCAGAAGAGGGTGTACGGATCGAAGCGAGGAAACTAATAAAAGAAATAAGAATAGGGATCGCGAGAAGGAGATCGCTAAATGCTGACAGAACTTCGTCCGCGCCGCTCCGCAGAATTGAGACTTGTTCGATGAATTTTTTCGAAGCGATGTGATTAATTATATTCGAATAGGAAACGATTAGCGAACAAAAAACGTGTCTATGCTCGACCGTCTTACCGCGAGCGTCCCGGGATCGTCCCGAGCAAGTCGACAAACGTCTCGACGATCGTCAACGTTCGACGGTCCGTCGAAACGGTCGCACGTGCCAGCAGAGTCGCCAGAATCAGAGCCGAGACGGAAACATTGGGGAATAACGTCGTAGAAGGAGAACGATAGAACGGAGAACTTAATCTGGCGACTCCGCGCACGAGGCACGAGGGTACGCGCTCGAAACAATTTTCCTCGGTTTCCTCTACTTTTCTTTCCACTACCGAGACGAGAAGTCGACGACTGCGAGCTCGACAGACAACACTTCTCGAGCGGTTCAGTTTGTCGATCTCGGCTAACCGAAGTCTTTCCAATCGAAATATCAGTTCACACTTCTTGGGGAACACGGTTACACGTCTGTTCGATGAGTTGAAGAAATACGCTTAACGATCGGGTATCTTGAAAAGATCACCCGTCTATATTTTTATTAATGCGTTTACGTTTAAAACGTGACTAATTAGAAGCTTCTATTTTCAACGAGTATATATCACCTCCGACTGAATTAGCTAGCGAAAATCTTTCTTCGTTTCTCTCCCTAAAACGATCGCACCGCGCGTGGCGTGTCGCAAACTACACCCGTTGTTGGACGCGATAAAAATAACGCGCGCGCGTGTGTACGCTGACGGCTGATACGTGAACGCAGAACTTTTATTTATGGAAAATCGTTTTCCTCCGTATAGGCGCTCCGGGTCGAACGAATATTGAAAAAGATTATCTAAGAGCTCCCGTTCGGCGTCGCGTGTCGATGAAATAATAAGCAATTCGAAGGTTTAAACGATGACTCGGCGACACCCTTTTATCGTAAGTTTAATCCCCGAGGACGCACCGTCCCCGACAACTCTCGTTCATATCAGACGACGAGGTCGACCCTCCATATCAGTGTTGCTCGCAGTCCCTGAACGTTCTGCAGAAGTAAACTGAACCGGAAGTGGCGCGGCGCGGCGTGACGATCAATGAAGATCGCGTAACCCGCGAAACCTCGTTAAACTTTATGGCGGTCGCGCCGCCTATGTTACGCGTTAACACTGCCTATTATATTGACACTGCCTTCGTTGTTTTCCGGAGAAGCAAACGCAAAGGAAGCAGACGGAACGACGCGTACCGTTAAAACGCCTCGCGACGATCCACGGCGACGGAGATTTTGGTATCCGAAGCGTATTGAGCATAGACACGAGCCAACTAAAAGTCTTATATGTCCGTGCATGCGTGTTAGAATTCACAACGGAATGGGTCAGGAGGGTGCGATTACCACGAATCAGCGAGCACGACGGGAACACAACCGCGCGAGAGATGTTCATGTTCGCAGAGTATCGTTCAAATTTGAACACCTTTTCGAAACTCGAAATCAAAAGTCTCTTCGATCCGAGAAACTTCCTAATAATCGAGCTTCCAATATCGATCGATAAACTCACTAAACACGAAATGTCGTAGTGGGAAGGATATTAAATGAACGCGAGCATGGAATTATCGGGCACAATAGGTGAACGGAAGAAGACACGCGATGCACCGAAGAACATTCTTTTTCATTTCGAATGTCGTAGTCCTAGAGTCGCCAGATAAAGTGGGAGACAAGTCTCGATCTGGCGACTCTGGTCCTAGCTGAAATGTGGATAACGATCGAGGAGGAACGAGACAACACACAAAACTGAATAAAGAGAGAAAGAACGAACGACCAACGATCCTTCAATTTCCCCTCCTTTTACCATTTATCGCAGAGAAAGAAAGAAAGAGAGAATCAGCGAGTGTGTGAGAGAGAGAGAGAAAGAGAGAGAATCGTCTTCTGCGCTCGGTCCAGCTTTACTCGAGGAAGATGAAATATATTGTAATCGATAATTACAATCGCAGTTGTCTCGGATGGTTTGGTATGGACGACTCTTTTTGCTCCATGTAAAATTCTGAATAAAAGAGATAACGTATCCTTTCCACTGATAATTCTCTACACTTTGCAGGTTCTCGCCTACTCCGTGCGTTTGTCTTTCAAATTTTATCGATCGATAGGTAAACAATGATAACGGAACGGCCGGTTGGCTGACGGTGATAGCGAGCTAGAGTGTCGCCTCGGCGACACAGTGACCCAGACCGTTATTTAACGTTGTGCATGTTCGGCTGTATAAACGTGTACGGACGGACAGCTTTTTCGGGCCGCCTAGCCTGAGGCGTTCCGTGAGATTTGCTTTCTTCTCGCAAGCGTTAGGGGATACTGTTTTTTATAATATTATATATATAAATATATATATATATACAAACGAGACAGATAAATATATATATATGTATATGTGTGTACGCTCGCGCGAATACGTTGCACAACGGTGTTGAAGTATTGAACAAGTTTCAGCTCGGCTCTCTCCCGGGAAACGAGAATGCGAGAGACAGACGAAAGAGAGAGAGAGAGTGCGCGCGTGTGTGTGTGCGTGTATGAAAGAGAGAGAGAGAGAGAGAGCACGAGCGGCGCAACAAACGTCACGGGAATACAGTGGGTTTAGAGTTAGAGAAATGTTTTCGCCGGGCGAGTGCATGGACGTAATCGTGATGAAAGACTGTGAGTAACCGCGAAGAAAGTGAAAGAAATAGAGGTGAAAGAGAGAAAACAGAAGGGGAAAGGCGATGTAGTAGGAGCGGGAGAAGAAGACTAGCAGCTGTACGAGAGACCGAACGATACGTTAGAATATCTACGATTCATGTGATTGTAAATACATAGTATATAAATAACGTAACGTTAATTAACGATATGCCGTACGTGTTACACTAAAGAAACAAACAAACAAACAAAAAAAAATAAATAAATAAATAACGTTACTGTGTAATTTCTCGGATCGTAAACGCATTCGAATGGGTCTGGCCGCCCGTGCTAACCGACTCGGGGTTGTTTCAACGCCGACAATGCCGGCCACTGAGAAAGTTTTGAGGCTCGTTTGATCTCTCGTTCCACCTTTTTCCATTCTTTTCACTCCCCGAGTTTCGCTCGGTGTCCACGAATCCGCGCTTTCTTCCCCCCTCGACAGATTATTTCTTCTTGTGCTACACAAGTTTGTTTCACCGGCGAACGGCGTCAGGCTTGGGCATTATCGAAATCAATTATTTCAGAAATAATATATATATATATCTTATTTGGCTGCACGCCATTCGGAAGAATCGTATGTTGGTTCGTTTAAACAGCCAAACAATTTGTTTTGTAAAATACAAATAATAAAGCATTGAAACTAATTGCTGATTTCAGATGATCGTTTGTTATCTTATTTCGAAGGGAACGCGTGCCCAACCCTGCGACACAACCATGCGGTCGAAATAATTCCGAGAAACGATCAAATAATTAATACCGATCAAACGGAATACGTTCGCCGACATCCAGCGTTGCAACAGGAGATCCATTCTCGTTTTTACTAAAAGCGTCGCGTTACCGTTTTGGTGTGGCTGTCGGATGGCGAGCGCAGCAGGGGCGTTGACGAAATGATCCACATAAGGATCGAAACGTTGAAAGTTTAAATTAATATGTAAAATTGCTTTATCGTGTTCAATTGATCGAACCGTTGCGCCGAAATCATGAATACTTCATCTGAGTTGACGAAAGTTGCGGAATAAAATCGGAGAAAGACTGAACATAGGGAGCAAAGAGGTGTGTGTGAAAAGGAAGAAAAAAAGAATGAAGGAACGAGTGTCCCAGGGAGCAGCACCGGCGTGCATGCTTTTTCTGGCACGTCGGTGCAACGAGGCAAGAAAAAGGGACGCGTAGCTGTTCGCAGCTTGCATCCCTGGATAGCACGGGCCGGCCACACGCGACTAGATGTAACACTAATTAACGCCTAGCGTAAGAACTAACGGATATAAATGAAGGGATATATTGTCTGACATAATAACCAGGTGTGAACGTACACGCGTATACGTGATGTCCGCGGGCAGCGAGCAATGACTATATATCTCTGCGCGCGTGTATGTGCGGCGTGTGTGAGCGGATTCGTGTGCGTGGGTTGGGCGCGTCAGACAAAAGCGAGCAAAGAGGCGAGACACAAGCGAGCGAAAGAACAAGGCGAGAAAGGGACACGTACACGCGCGAGAGGGTTAAGAGAATTAGAGGAAAAAAGAGTGGGGGGGGGGTTGTTCGTTGGACTGACGCGGCGAAGCGTTGGTCGAATGAAGCACTTTAAAATAGAAAGAGGCGACCGAGGACAATCTTTCTTGTACCGTTTCTTCCCTTTCTTCGTGGAGCGCCTCGCGAGGCCACTCGTGGCGAGAGACAAAAAAGAAATAAATAAAGAGAAAGGGCCAACGACAGGGCTCGCCTCGCGACCGCAATTAAGGCTCGCGGCCCTTTATTCTCCGACGCCACCCCCGCGAGGCGGAAGAAGAAAGTTGTAACTCCCGCGCGCTTGTCCTCGTCGCCTCCTTTATTACAACCGAACTAACAAAGAGGGGACGCGAAAGACGGTGGCTAACGACGAGACTGGTGGCGGTGTGTGACGATTATAAAAAAACCACGACGACGATGTCGACGATGTTGGCGATACGATGATTACGACGACGATCACGATCACGATGGTGGAATTAAATAAACAAAAAAGAAGAAAAAATAAAAAAACGTCGTCTAAGGTATACTAACGTTGTAGACAGCATTGAATTTTTGTACCATTGTCTATAGTAGCTCTTAAGTGTCGCGGAGGTTTCAGTTCATAGAGTTGCCAGCCTGTGCAGGATTGTGTACGTACTTGTGTATGTATTCTCGGTTTTTTTGTCGATGGCTCGCGGGGCGGATCTTCATTTTACCAACATATTCTTAGCGTCCGCGGGACTTTCGTTTCATCGTCTGTCTGCGAGCGTGTTCGAATGATCGGGCGCGTATTGTGCGTGCGTGCTGTGTATGCGTGTGTGTTACTTCAAACAAAGTTGCGTCGACGAATATACATCCGCGTCAGTGGTTCCTCGTCGTTCGAAGCGGCGTTTTCTTATTTTATACGCGAACTTCGACGTGATTCGATTCTATCGGTGGTTACGTATGCCGGCAAGAAGAAACTACGATCGGGAACCACTGACTCTCCTTGCAATTAGTAACTTTCCCCTTTCTCCGGGGATTTTATTATTCCAGTGTCGGGTAAACATCGCTTCCATGATCCTTGCCGCTGAAAAACTTTCGATAAAATGTTCTTCGGTGTCGCGAGACAGCCTCGAACGATCGAATCGGCGCAGGACGAAGTAGTAAGTATCATCGAAGCGTAACAAACAATCAATTTTCCACACTTTCGCTGCGATTTGCTACTCGACGACACGAACGAATCGACGTAGATTTAAATCCGCCCCAGCGACACCCAACACACGCCTGTTCCCGAGAGTCGCGGTACGCGAACATCGAAAGAAGATCCTTTTTCGTGTGATGATTGACCGTCCTGACAGTTCGTCGATGTGCTCTTACGCGTAGATACTCGAGCTAGTTTTTTCGATAGTAGATAAATATGTAAAGACAGAGAGGATATGTGATTCTACCGGGGACGGAACGAGAAGCGACACCGTCGATTCAATTGTATCGATAAACGCGTGCGAAATTCTAGTGAGATTAGGTTGTGCATAGGAAACGTCCGAATCGAAGTCGAAGATGGAAAAAAAAAAGGTGGTAAAATCTTCAGAACGGAGAACAACCAAAGAAATTATCGCAAAGCCGGGCAACTTTCCCGCCGTCGCTGTACGACCCCTATGGGGGTTTCCCGGTTCTCCCATTGTTTACTTCTAGCTCGATTCTTTCACAGTCCGAATGGTGGGAGACGTTGGTAGGCAATTACGGAATTTGACTGTTGAAAATCGGATCCCATGGAAATCACCGACACAAATTTCCTCGACACGGTTTTTATTATTATTATTATTATTTATTTATTTTAAACGGACCGAAGTCCTTTTATACAAAAATGTATGCAGTTTATATAGTATGACAGAAAAGAATCTTAATCTTAAGTCTTAATTTAAAATTCACATAATTATGGATAGCGCGAAACTAAGCAGGTATAGCTACTATTAACGAATAGTACAGCGCAATTTTGTTTTGAATGCCTGTAACGTGTCATTGAAAAAATCAATATTATTATAAAATGTGTTTGAGCTAGCAATAATGCGATTTAAAGGATTTATTGCTCCATATGAGGATTTGGATTTCATTTTACCGACTCCAGAGTTGACTAACAACGCCTTTAACCGAAAACGATTTTGACAGACGACCAATTTGATCGACAACGAATCTGAAATCGTTGTCGGTCAAATTCGACGTCGGTGAAATGTTTTCGGTGAAAACCGTGTCGGGGAAATTTGTGTCGGTGATTTCCATGGAACCCCGACTAACACATAATAACGTTTGAGATAATTGAACAGGCGTATTTGGCCGAATTATCTCGTTTCGACCGGCAACGAATTTATCCGACAACGGTTTTCGATTCTTTGACGGTCAAATCTTGAGTCAGTGAAATGTTGTCGAGGAAATTTCTATCGGTGATTTCCATGGGACCAGGGCCCGCTCTAGCAATTACGTCGCCCCGGGCAAAAAGACAAATTGCCGCCCCTTCAGAATACATATATATAATTTTTTAAATACGCTACGCACTGTAAATTTTTAGCGAACGAAAAAATCGATATGTGAAATTTTCTATTAATTGAGTATTAAACGCATCAATATTTTTCTCACACTTACAGCCAAAATGGTGCCCCTAAATTTTGGCGCCCCGGGCGAATGCCCGGGTTGTCCTCCCCCCTAGAGCTGGCCCTGATGGAACCCTGAAAATCGGACAATTCGTGTGCGACAACCTAACAGCTAACAGATACCGTGTTTCGCGCGGTCAGACGTGCACGAAAGTTGACGATCGAGTTTACCGGTTACGCGAAACGATCTCACGGGAGAGCACGTAAACTCTGTCGAAGAGAACTTGTATACTGTTGCGTTATGAACCGATCGGCCAGGCATTGTTGGCTGAGAGTTGCGTTGATACCACGGAGATGCGATTACAGTGATTTTTAACCCTCTACCGCTTACCACTGCTGTCGGCCATGGAAGGCATCGTAGGGTACTTATTTGCGACGATATCGGAACGCCTTGTAAGTATAGATAACTTTTAAGAAAACAAAACCAAGTATGTACCTTAGATGAATCCTTCTGACGTGATTGTATATGTTCTGTTCGTTTCGTTCGTCGAACGTTATCGATTTTTACCCTGTCACCGTTCGATTCGCGTCGATATATGTTTATTTTCTGTAAATTCGTTCGAATCTTGGTGAGATCGTGTGTTCACTACGCGCGTGTAGTTCGTAACCAGAACAGAATATTTAGCTGTGGAGGGTTAGAAACGAATAAAGGGTACACAAAGTGGTCGATCGAAAACACTCGGGACGGCGGAGAACATTAATTATCGTGTATCGCACGATAAAACGAGCCGATATCGAGACCCCGTGGATCTCGATGACGCGTCCGAGATCCGGAGTCTCGTTCGCGACACGATGGGGAAACCAATCTGTCGAAGCATTTCAGTTTCCCAGAGATCTCCAATAACGACCGTTCTCATACGTATAGCTAATGGGTCTAACTAAACGTTAACGAGCGTCGTTCGCTGATTCGAACGTTCGACGAAGCTGGTGAGAATTGATAAACGAGCAACGTACTATCTCGATTGAGAAGAAATTAAATTAGCCTACTCGATAGACGTTGTCCTGTACAAATTTCCTTTGTAATTGTCTTGAATTTTTTTCCTGAAAATTTTTCATCGTTCGAATCTTGAGTTGTGGTCATGAGTCATACAAAAATCCCATAGAAAAAAGCATTTTCATTTTTTCCTGAATTTTTCCAATTTTTCTTTCCCTAAAAACCTTATTCGGACTATTACGAACATGTTTTGAAAAAAATTAGCCAAATCGGTCCAGCCATTCTCACGTGATGTCGTGACCAACGAACAGAATTTCATTTTTATTATATAGATTATATAGAAGAAGAAGATATAGATATGCGTTTGTCGAGCGGCCGAATAAGCGAGCATCGATTTCAAGCTAACGTAAATTTAACAGACCGAGGACACTCGATGAAAATAAAGAAAGAAATATCCCTCGGAACAAGCCTTGTCTCGCAGATTCCCGGCTGCGCGCCTCGAATGCTTTAGGGCTCGAGGGGATTAGACTTTAACGAATCTGCGAGGTGACGCCCCTAGAAAGAACGATTGTATGGAGTATGGACGAGCGCAGTTGTCGAAACGAACGGAAATGGAACGCGTGGATGCAGTGTTTATGCGAATTAGAAAGAATGTGTGAACAAACGACAGGATCAGAGAAAGAGAAAGAGAGAGAGAGAGAGAGAGAGCGAGAGAGAGAGCGAAAGAGAGTGTGTGAGAGAGTGAGAGATAATAAATCAATGTTAAACTGATCATTACGGATTTGCAATTTCGAGAAACACGTCTTCGTTATTCGTCATTTTCTCTACATATGTTCAGCCTCGGTTTTTGCAATCTGGACGCCAAACCTCCATTGGGCATATATAGACCGTTGCTGTATATGGGACTTTTTCGTGAAACAGCCAAAAATATAAAACCCATCTCGGACCAACCGACATCGACGCCGAACTTATTTTCTGCATCAGAGGATGCCAGATGCGAGCGTTATTACCCACGAGGCAACATCGTCCATCTCGAAATACACATTACACACACATTTCTCAGCGTTTCCGTTTTTCAAAGTATCGTGACAACATGGACGAGGAGAACTATGTCTCGTTCTATGTGTGTAAGAACCATAAAGCTTAATGAAGAACATTATACTATGAACTTACGGGATACTAAATAAAAGTAAGCCAAACCGTTAAGTTTCCAACGTGTCCTTTTTCCTACGCGACGGCCCGACGGTAATCGTCGCATTTTCTCCCAACCCTTTCCGGTTACCATGAATTCAATACACGTACTCTTTATTTGAAAACGTTTATTAACCATGTTAAAAAGGAATATTAACTTAAACAATTTCTTAATTTACATCTTATCGATAAAATGGTTTATTTCGAATGACTGGTATATAAAACGTGTTGTAGTTTCCTTTTCCGATCTATTCGGATTTCTTGTTTTTGTCCCGTGTCTTCATACAATTCTGAATGATCTTTTTGAAATGGTTCAGGTAGAAGGCACTTATAAAACGGAAGAAACCCATCAGCGATGACTGTACAATTAATTCTATGACCGAACCGATCGGTGACATACCGGAACACAAGACTGTTAACATAAAACCTTCCACGCCGACTGTAGAGAAAAACTTTCCAGCCTGAAAATATTCAACTTTACAGAGGTTTGCCAAATAAATCGATATACGATACGCAAAATATAGCTTTTAGTTTACTAACCAACGCATCTTTGAAAAGTTTATTGGCTACTACATCGGGACTCACTAGGGAACTAGTTTCCGATATAAGCTTTGTTTCGAGAGGTTTCGTTAGCTCTTCGACTGCAAAGCCTGGAGTATCCGTGTCTGGAGGTAAACAGAGAGTCACAGAAATATTGTACGGCGCAAGTTCCATAGATATGCTCTCGGCCAGACCTCTGAGAGCAAATTTTGTACTACAGTAAGCCGAATAGCCAAATATACCTGGAAAGAAAGAAAGCATACAATTTTTATTGGATGTAATGGCATTCTAGTAATAATGGTTAAGTCTATACCTAAGAGCGCAGCTTGAGAAGACGTTAAGACAATAATTCCATCCTGAGTAGCTTTCATCCTTTGGACAACAGCCTTGGTGCAATAATACGATCCAAGAAAATTAATGTGGATCATTTTCTTCAAGTCTGCCGCCGATGTGTCCTCGATTTTTCCGCAAATAGCAGTACCGGCACAGTTTACTAACATGTATATCGGACCCATAGTTATTTCTAAATCGCTCAAAGCCTTTTCAACCGCTTCATAGTCTTCGCCAACATCCAGAGATAAGTATTCAATTTTCTGCGTGTCCTTATTTTTGCAAGCGTGTATTATTTCGTTCCTTGCTGCCTCTAACTTTTGAACGTCTCTGGCAATTATTGTAACATGTGCCCCATGCTTGGCAGCGGTGATTGCCACACATTTTCCAATCCCGCTGGAACCACCCGTTACCTAGAAAAATTAATACACAATTAAAGTATGCAGAAAAGATCAACAAATTTCTAAGCAAACAAAATTTCAACAACGTCAGCAGCGATAATATTTCATTCGATCGGTGAGTACTTTGCATAAAATTTTGTTAGCTCGTTTTCTAAGGTTAGTTCTAGGTTAGGTTTTCACTACTCACAACAACGTGTTTGTTATTAACACTTTTTGTATGTCCGCGACAAAAATAATATCTCGCAAACAAGATTAATACGGCAGCGACTATTAATGTCACATTGAGCATTATTGCCAACGTCCTTATTTTATAAACTAAATACTTGACGGCACTGTGTTCCGGGTTCCGGGATAAAGATTGATTTAATTCGCAGTTTTAACCGCAAATCGGTGCATGTTCAACAGATGCAATGTAATTAGTATTAGTATTCGGAAAATATATTAATTTGTTACAATTCGTATATACTAATTACAGATTTATCACAATTCTAACCGAGTCTGTCGGTTTACTGGTAAACAATGACAAGCTGACCGAAACACATATGATTTATGCAGCGTAGAAAATAAGCGAACTTGTTCTTTGTATTTTACATATCAAGGAAGTGCTTTCTTCTTTAATTCTTCTTTAATGATTTCTAATTGAAATCGTTAGCAAAAGGAATTGTTATCAACACTGAACAGTCAGAGATAATAAATTTATCAATTACTAACGTTACTAACTCAGTGATCGAAATCGGTCGATAAGTAGATGGCGCGAGGAGAGAAGACACGTGGTGGTAGCGCTGTCAGTCAGTCAGTCGAACCGGTGCAGTCGGCAAGAGCGGTCGGGTTGCGAGACCAAAAGTGGAACAGGGGTGTGTCGGTGAGTTTTAATTCAAATATTCTCCAATGCTTGTTTTGTTCACCCTTGGCCCACCTTCAACTATTATAAATTATTATCTCTAACATTCTAATTAGAATTTCCATCGAACAAAAAAACTTTCAGTCTTCAATGTTCTGAAAATATTCTGATTTAAAATCATTCACGGATGAGGCCGTGAGGGTATCGCTGCGTCCACATTTAACCAGATTCAAGTTGTGCTTGTGTTATCCTTGTTGTATTTTACATCATTTCGAACCTATTTCTTTCCATAACATTTTGCAATGTTACATTTCCTCATAACACAATATATTATTCATGCTAGTTCATTTGATTGTTGTTTCAACGCGAATAATATTGCTCGAGCCTTGAGCTACTATCGTTCTATCACTTTCCTCAATGTCTATGTAACCATTGTGTGCTACTTGTGTTATTTTCTGTTCCTAGCACTTCAGTACGCAGTAAGTTACTCTCGTCTCTGATGCACAATTTCACGAGGGTTACGCTGATTCAAACAAAAATTAGCTGCCGCTACCTGGGGAGTAGCTACCTACATTCGTATTCACATGGACGTACCTCCGACAACGCAATCCTGCTAGATACCTTCTTTACATTTCGTCAGGATACACATTTAATATTGTAATCTTTTGGTGAAAAATAAAGAATATTACTTACAACAATCAATGTGTTCATTCTTCCCCACACGTAGTTTACGATTTTTCGAAAATTTTCGAACGTCTGACTTGTCGCTGAGTTGTACTACTGAAAATCGGATACCTCCTTTGATATCATGTTCTCCTAATACCGAGTTCAATTTTCGAGATTTTCGGAAAATTTTCTCAATTTTCGACCGTCTGACTTGTCGTTGAGTTGTATCACTGAATTTTCGAAAATTTTTCGAGCGTCTGACTTGACGTTGACTTTTACTACTGAAATCCGCATACCTCCTTTGATATCATGTTCTCCTAATACCGAGTTCAATTTTCGAGATTTTCGGAAATTTTCTCAATTTTTCGACCGTCTGACTTGTCGTTGAGTTGTACTACTGAAATTTCGAAAATTTTTCGAGCGTCTTACTTGACGTTGACTTGTACTACTGAAAATCGGATACCTCCTTTGATATCATGTTCTCCTAATACCGAGTTCAATTTTCGAGATTTTCGGAAATTTTCTCAATTTTTCGACCGTCTGACTTGTCGTTGAGTTGCACTACTGAAATTTCGAAAATTTTCGAGCGTCCGACTTGACGTTGATTTGTACTACTGATATTCGGATACCTCCTTGGACATCATGTTCTCCTAATACCGAGTTCAAAAATCGAGGAAATTTTCGAAAAACTCGATTTTTCGGTAGTCTCACTTGTCGTTGACTTGTACTACTGAAAATCGGATACCTCCTTTGATATCATGTTCTCCTAATACCGAGTTCAATTTTCGAGATTTTCGGAAATTTTCTCAATTTTTCGACCGTCTGACTTGTCGTTGAGTTGTACTACTGAAATTTCGAAAATTTTTCGAGCGTCTGACTTGACGTTGATTTGTACTACTGAAATTCGGATACCTCCTTGGACATCATGTTCTCCTAATACCGAGTTCAAAAATCGAGGAAATTTTCGAAAAACTCGATTTTTCGGCCATCTGACTTGTCGTTTAGTTGTACTACTGAAATTTCGAAAATTTTTCGAGCGTCTGACTTGACGTTGACTTGTACTCCTGAAATTCAGATACCTCCTTGGACATCATGTTCTCCTAATACCGAGTTCAAAAATCGAGGTTTTCGAAAATTTCCTCGATTTTTGAACTCGGTATTAGGAGAACATGACATGCGAGGAGGTATCCGGATTTTCAGTAGTACAACTCAACGTCAAGTCAGACGCTCGAAAATTTTCGAAATTTCAGTAATACAACTCAACGACAAGTCAGACGGTCGAAAAATTGAGAAAATTTCCGAAAATCTCGAAAATTGAACTCGGTATTAGGAGAACATGATATCAAAGGAGGTATCCGATTTTCAGTAGTACAAGTCAACGTCAAGTCAGACGCTCGAAAATTTTCGAAATTTCAGTAGTACAACTCAACGACAAGTCAGACGGTCGAAAAATTGAGAAAATTTCCGAAAATCTCGAAAATTGAACTCGGTATTAGGAGAACATGATATCAAAGGAGGTATGCGGATTTCAGTAGTACAAGTCAACGTCAAGTCAGACGCTCGAAAAATTTTCGAAAATTCAGTGATACAACTCAACGACAAGTCAGACGGTCGAAAATTGAGAAAATTTTCCGAAAATCTCGAAAATTGAACTCGGTATTAGGAGAACATGATATCAAAGGAGGTATCCGATTTTCAGTAGTACAAGTCAACGTCAAGTCAGACGCTCGAAAATTTTCGAAAATTCAGTAGTATAACTAAACGACAAGTCAGACGGCCGAAAAATCGAGTTTTTCGAAAATTTCCTCGATTTTTGAACTCGGTATTAGGAGAACATGATGTCCAAGGAGGTATCCGAATTTCAGTAGTACAAGTGAACGTCAAGCCAGACTTGTTACGAGCCGAGGTTCGGCAGCTTGCGGAAACTGAGGGAGTTTAGGTTTTTGAAGGGTTTTGGGGTATAGGTTGGAAAGGTACATGGAGGACTAGCCGATGCCTGTTTCATCACCGGGGCGGCTTGTGTGTGGTATTGTGGAAGAGTGGACGTGCCGATGTCTAACTTATAAATTTGATTCTGATACACCTCGAGCGGTAATGGTGTATCGTCGTAAGATACTAACGACTGGACATCGAATGAGGAATAACGTGATTAAAATTGAATTACATGTGAATTCACAAACAATGATATAATCTTACTTATTTGGAATACAAATGTTTAGTGTCAAAATGTCGCGAACTAAGTCTCTGTGTTAACGCACCGAGGAGTGCGGGGGCTATGCTACTACGGAATAAATGCAATGATGGGGAATCTATATCCTATCTTGGTTAAGAGGAATCACGACGTGGACCGACGCGCATAACGTGAAGTCTACAGATGAAAAGCCCGCCTATACAGGGAATCTATGCCCTTATATACTGTAAAACCCAAGCCAGAAATAGACTAGGCAAGGGTGGGGATCACAGGAAAAACCCGATTCCCGGAAACGGAGCCTCTAACAGCCGCGGCATCTGCATACTCTTATCTTGTAGAAACTCGTAGGAAAAAGGTCCTTAGAGTTCTTAAAAAAGGCCATGTGTTTCAATACATATGTTCAGAAGGGCCGAAAGTCACCAACGGTCGCGGCCGCATGCGTAACAGACGCTCGAAAAATTTTCGAAATTTCAGTAGAGTACAACTCAACGACAAGTCAGACGGTCGCAAAATTGAGGAAATTTTCTAAAACCTCGAAAATTGAACTTTGTATTAGGAGAACATGATGTCGAAAGAGGTATACGGATTTCAGTAGTACAACTCAACTAAAAGTCAGACGGCCGAAAATTTTCGGTACGTACATAATCATAGATGAAAACTAGATCTTCGTTTTCGGCATCAAGCTTGTGCTGCCATCTAGCGGCTCCGCTCGTTATACGATCACGACGTTAAGATATACCGATGTGCCATCCCCTGTCGATAAACCTGGATGTTTAAACACACTTGGAAATAATTGTCTGATAACGATCGGATTAGGATAGAGTTCCTAAGACTCTTACGGGTGTAGAAAATAAAACACAGCGATCATGCGTTCATATTAAATTCTTTTATTTTATTGTGCCTTACACGTCTGCAAGTTGTTAGTATCGTTGACAGAGTTAACATTTGTTAACATGTAATCTAAACTTATGATCAGTTGAAGAATAAAATTTCATTCGATGGTATACCACAGAAAGAAATATAAGAATTACACGATTGGCAAGCAAATATAGACGTCACAATAAAAAAATTTATTGTTTATCTGCGAATAAATCGTGGACTTTTATTAATATTGCTGGACATTACATCTATCCAAGACTTTACCTAAGAATTTTTGTACAAGGAGTTTGTTCATTAATTACACTCATTCGTACACAATACAATTTAGTACGTCTTTCTTTATGGTAAAATCTGACGCAAGAAAATAGTTGCAACTATACCCAGACAACCAGTGCTGCACCGGGCAGCTATGTCGCATTTAGGAGCCCTGCTGCCGCGCACTGCACGAAAACGGTCCTGGTTTCTGGACCGCCGTAAGAGGGCAATACGGTCGCGCTAATGTGTCGAATGCCGTACAGTCCCTATGCTATGGGGTCTCTCGTCGGTGCGGTGACACAGACCTGGTCACGCTAATGTGGAACTTCCACATCGAGATGTTAGTAAAGTAAATTTCTATTGTACAAATATGTATAGCAGCAGCGGCAGTCTTCCTCTTTACCGATAAAATTAATACGTATTTAAATTACATATTGCATACTATTAGTTCGTTCGGAAAGGAATTTCGTTTTTTGTGTAGGGATGGCAATGCTTCCGTTTGTCATTACTAGACTGCGAATCTTTCTACAAAATAAAAATGGACTACATCGATTGCAAAAATAGAAACCAAATATTCGAAAAAAATATGTATCCAATATTTTGGTGCTACTACAGAAGAAATAACATTCGCAGCAAAGTTAATAATTTCAGAGCAAATCCGAAATCTCTCTCTCTCTCTGTCTGTCTCTGTCACGTTACGGAGCCAGCAACCTTTTTGATGCACTCTGTCGCGACTCAAAAGCGGACGCGGCCAACCGACCCGTGCAGTCGACCCGGGCAGTAGACCCGGGCAGTAGACCCGGGCAGCCGACCCGTGCAGTCAACGCGGGCGCCACAGTGTGAAAGACCGATGAGCTCTGTGTCAAAATCAACGAACTTTCGATGGAAAAGAGATAGAACGATGAGTTTTTTTAAAGTTAAAGCTGAAATTTAGCAGAATATGGGGAAAATAGGGAGATTATGGTACGAATGTTTTTAACCTTGAGAAAATTCGTTAAACTTGCACAATTTCAAGGAAATTTTGTTTCGACAATGACAATACGTAAGAGAAGGCATGATAAGATTGATTTTATTTAGACTTTGTGCACCTATTCCCTATTGTAATATGTTAATGTAGTATGTAGTATAAATAAATATAATATTAATTTTGTCGGTAAGAAGCAAGACTGCTGCTACTGCTCCACATTTGTAAAATAGAAATTTACTTTACCGACATCTACCACATTAGCACGACCTGCTCTTATACGGCATTTGACACATTAACGTGACCGTGCTTCCCTCTTACGGCGACCAAGAAACTAGGACTTTTATTTGTGTAGCCTCGCGGCAGCAGACCTCCTAAATGCGACATAGCTGCCGTGCACTGCCGCTGCAGATTGGAGCAGCTGGTTATCTGGGTATGTTCGCAATAGGATTTCACTGTAATTTTGTATCAGTTGCATTTGTTATACGTGTCAAATGCAACTATTGTACAGAAATCGAAACCGAAATATAATTACGATATTATTGTTGCGTTTACATGTGTGTAGAACTTCACGATTAAAAGTAAACTTCATTTATGTTTTTCTTTTCGTTCTACGTATAAGATAAGAAATTTGAAACGCTACTGGTTAACGAACGAGGCCACGTGTTTCTACTTTCAACGTTGGAAGCAAGTGCGAGCAATTATATTCTCGATTTCAAAATGTTTTGCCAATTTCGATGGGATGCTGCATTCAGACATTATCAGATTAATCAAATTCAACAAGATACGAGCATTAGCAGTAGACGACTGTTCTCTTTTTGATTGCATTACCCTTCCGATTGTTACCTGTATCGCTGCTCCAATTAAATGATTGGAACAGACTTGTTAATAGATAAAGAGAGAACAATTTACTTACCCCGAAACTCTGCATTCGTTGGCTGGAAAGAATTCGTCCTCTAATAGAAAAGACAATTACTTTTAATCGATATATTTAAAATTAATGGTCATGGCCAGTTACGTTTAAACAATACACAACACTGCGACTCACACAGTGCAGCTATATCGCGCGTTTTACTTTCCTCTTTCAGGTAGAAACAGCGGATTGATCAGTTGCACGACGCGTGCAATTCAACAATTTTCTTCCGAAAAAATGTCCGATCGCTGTACCGATTCACAATTAAGTGCACGAAACATTTAAACGCTTGAACCCTTTCGCGACGGTTGAACGGAAATTCAATGGACCCGGTGCTAGATACCAGAGTCGCCAGACTAACAATTCTGTCTTCACTCTGCCGTTCCCTTTTTATTGCATACTGCAACTGTATTCTCCTGATCCGACGACTCCGGTAGATGCAATGGAATTTCATCTTTCGCGACGTCGACGTGCTTCTGTTATTATTATATTGCGACTCGTTGGAGAATTACACAGTCCAAAAGTTTAAAACACGTTTCGATGTTCACTATGCGATTCTTATACAGAGTTTTTGAGAAATTTGATTTTGAAGAAAAGACATACAGTAACACGTTACAAAACATGTTACAGTAACGTCAACAATGTTCGTTTAAAGTTGAAAAATATGTGTTTTCTTCGAAGACAGAGCAAAAAAGCTATAAGAATCGCATAGTGAAAATCGAAAGGTAAAAAAAAGAGTTGAAATTTGTTGGACTGTGTTATTGATTATCCGTGGGGTGAACTGTAACAAGCTTGTAATCGAGAGGGAGTCGGTTTCTGGGATCGCTCACTGTTCCAAAAGGGTTCAAAGGTACGCAGCGGGCGGTAGGTTACTATCTAGTAGCAACGCGCTAAAAGGGGGACAGTGATTGCAAAACAGTTGAAAAAGTTTCGAAGAGAATAAATTTGTCCCGCGGTTCAGCGAGACCGTCTCGAATATCTTTGTCGCGGACACGAGACCACGAGCAATCGTCAGGGTTTCTTTACCCGTGTCTCTCCTCCTTGCCGTCTGTCTTCGGCCGTCAGTTGATTTTACAATTAGGTACTTATAAGAAATCATATCTAACATCACCAGTTGCAAGGCTTTCCCGGTCACTTGACGAGCATGCAAGATCACTCGGTAACGTCCCGTTGAACGCGTATCTCGTTGTATACACACGAAACAAAGAAAGAGTTCGGTTCCTATTACGGAAATCACACCATCCGTAGGTACAATCGGGCCACGCACACGCAACTCTAATATACATATACAGCTTCTCTGGCACACACATTGGGTTTTGTAGTCTATTACTTCAATTTTTTCTTTTTTTTCGCTTTTTGTTGATTTTTCTTACGATCCGATCCGCGCTGCTGTCTTCATCGGCCGTTTCCTCGGTCTTTTCCTTAAACGCTACCGTAGTATAGACTCGTATGTAATATATACACAGTAGTAACAGTCTAGGTTCCTAAGGCTGCTAAAAGTCTCACTTGTCGGATCTCCCGCGAGAAAAAGAGCTGAGGGTTTTCGGGAGAACCGCGATTTCTTTAGAGTTCGGGTTTCGACGAAGGGTGAAAACATGAACGTCCTTTATACCGCGCGTTTAGTAAATCACTTCGTATACTGTGGCCTTCTTGTCACCGGACCCGGTCACGATATACTTGTCGTCGGCGGAGATGTCGCAGCTTAGCACCGACGATGACTCCTTCGACTGCAACAGAAATATATACGCTTTTATCCCTGGTCTACCCTACGAGTGTGATTGTCGAACGTGGTTCGCAACGAACTACTTCGTCTAGCAGAAGTATCTATAGTCGAGTCGGAAAGTAAATAAACGATTAGTGATATACAGGCAAATGAATACGATGAATAGAATCCAATTATAGTATTGTTTTTATTTAGAAGGTTCAAGGAAATAAAAAAATATGCTAGTCAAAGGTGTGTCGTATTCATTTGCCTGTTATTCTTACACGAATCGTTAACTTACTCTTCGACTCTAGCTGGTGTCAACAGCCGTATGTATACTGTATACGCCGCACAGTGGGCCCAAATGCCAATCTGGCTGATAAAAAATCATAGTGATCAGACGCAGCTCCCTATTGCAACTTGTATGGGATCGTTGTAACGGGGAGACTTCAATCTTTAAATTTATGGCAATTTGGACCACAAAATTTTTTTTTTAACTTTTTATAGTCATTTACATTAATGTAATTTTAGAGAGAAGAAGCATTTCCGCGGACATTAAAGTTACTAGCGTGTTTAGTCACAGAATGAACTGAAACCGACACTAAAATAAAATTTACACTTTTAGTTATACACACATCGTTTCAGTTTTGTACACACATCCATGCACTGAAAACACACCTATACTATAACCAAGTTTGATTTTTTATATATTCTCTATGTTCCCATCACTGTTAAATCAATATTACTATTGTGATCAGAATCATCACAACTGTTGTGGTCAGTTTTTACTCTAATCCTATCAATTTTCAGAATATTAAAAAAAATCTTTCACAGTATCAGTCTTTTAAATCTCATACAGCTATCCTATTCGTTTATGTGCAGTCACAAGGAAACATAAAATTCCTTTTTACACTAGAAGTATTAATTTTATGACCTACATTGATTAAGCATTTTTTACTCCTCTCAGTCAGTACTATGAACCACAATAATCTTAAACTGTTCACAAACTTTAAAGTTACATTAATCAATTAGTTGCAAATAGTAGCAGCTGATTGTTACAAGAATTAAAGAACAGAGTCTTCTACATTACGAAATCAAACAGGAGATTCGACGAATACGCGTGAATTTGATTACATTCATTCGAAAAACTGAAATGCATTAAGTAAAAAAATGACTACCTTTGAACACGGGTATTTGGAAAATTCATTAACTTCTGCAAATTCTGTAAATACAGAATGAAAGTACGTAATTTCTTCTACAAAACCCATGAAAGGCAAAATATTCGCATTTAATATTAACGTTTACCAGTAGCAAAAACACAGATCGTTGTGGGGTACTCTTAAAGGTCGCAGCGACTATAAACATTTGCGTAACTATTACCCTATATAAAAAATCTTCAGAGCAAAACAGAATACAATTTAAAGATCTACAGGTATTTAAGAATTGAAACAAATAAATAAGTTAATAATAATATGTGATTGAAAATACGACTTTTTATCAGTTAGATTGGCGTTTGGGCCCACTGTGCGCCGTTACGTAAATTCCTCCGCAGTTCGGGATATCCGGGGTGTTCTGTGGAATCCGTGGACAGTTAGGTCTGCGAAAATTTGTGCACACACACACCTGGAATATTGAAGCACCGTACGGTGTGCGCCAGGCGTTCAACAGATTGTCCTTGCCGGTGGAGACGAACCATTTGCCGCAGGACGCGAAACGCAACGATAGGACGCAGGACTCGTGGACGAGCAGGCAGTACTTGTCCGATTTGGATGCATGGAGAACCTCGACCTTCGAGTTCTCCATACCGACCGCGAGCCATTCTCCGGTTGGACAATAGCCCAGGGAGAATATCTGCGAATTCAAGTCGTGCTGTTGCAGCTGTCTGCCTTCTCTCAGATCCCAGGAACGCACGGTGTTATCGAGACCTCCTGTCCAGAGCTTCGTGCCATCCGCGGAGATGTCGATGCAGGAGGCGCCGTCCGTGTGCCCTTGGAACTGCCGAATCAAAATCTCGTTGTGGAGATCCCACACGGCGATGTTGCCGTCGCTGCAACAACTGAAGCAGACTTTCGAGTCCGGCGAGATGGCCAGGGCGTAACAAGCCGGCGCCGAAGAGGTCAGCTCCGCCTTGATCCTCGGCGTCGGACTGGCCAAGTCCCAGATGATCAGCTGCCGCGCCTCGCCTCCGACTATCAGCGTTCTACAGTCCGGCAACAGCTTCACCGATCTGCAAATCAAACGGAAACGAATTCGATGAGACTCCACATTCATCCAAGGACACTAGGGCTCTTATTGTTTTTGAAGTGAAACTTCTTTGCTGAGGGTAACAATTTTATGATCCAACGGAAGTCGAAAGTCGGCGCGAAAATTTAAACGGAGAATAAACTGTGAAAAATAATTTCTTACCCCGACGGGATTCGAACCCCGGTCCACCGATTGGGAACAACCAACGATCTTTAGAATGATAGCGAACATTTTGATATTTTTTTTTGTTTTGTTCAAGTCGACACATTCAATCATGTAAGGAATAGCCGTATTTATTATAAGCAATCGTTGACAGACGTGTTTCTCACAAGCGCGTTCGTTTCGATCTGTCTTCTTTTTCTAATTCGTTGGCGATCTTAATTTTACAATTCTGTTGATATTTTCGATTTTCTACTTTTATAAATTTCACTATATATATATACTTCCGTTACTTTTTAAACCAACGGCCATAAAAATTGTTAGGTAGCGGCCAAGTTTGAATAATTTAGCCTCCACGTAACTCTTTAAAAATTAAATAGCGTTCTCTTAAACTAATTTTTTCAAACGCTTTTTTCAGTATTGCAACAGGTATTTCTAAGCTAATGTTTAATCTCATAACTATTTACGGCCATAGGAACTTGACTCCTATTTACAGGATGTTTTTCTTGGGATTTCATCAATTTTTGTTGATTGTTTTTTCATCAGTATTTGTTGCGACTTCGAAGCTAAGAAAATGTATACATATGTATGTTATGCTGCTATGTTCTATTCTACATACCTATTTCTTAATGTTTTTTTCAATACAACCCCTTTAAGGTGTAAAATTTCGAACTTTGATAATTATTTCTGTGAGCGTTTGTTATGGTGGATCTATCTACCAAATCTCAAGCTTGTAGGTCAATGGGAAGTACCCAAAAGGTTTTGATGATCTGTCAGTCAGTCAGTCAGTGAGAAATTTAGAGATTTTTGAGGTCCTATATCTCAGAACCTACTAATGTTAGAAGATTAATGTTTTGTTAATATTGAGACATGATAGCATTTAACAAGTGTATGAAATTACATCTCTGCATCTGCTTCCAGTGCCGAGTTATAAGTTTCTAAAAAATGGCTGAGTTGTTTCGTGTAAAAGGAGGTAGTGCGAAAACTTGGCTGGTGCACTACATGTGTACTATTTCACGTGTATTCAAATACACGTGTATTTCACGTATACATAAATACAAGTATACTATTTCACGTATACATAAATACAAGTGTATTAACGTATCAGCGTTTTAATTCGTTTTAATTTTTAGGATACAGTTACTAATTTTCGAAAGGTGGTTCGGAATCCACCGTAATAAAAAGTAGGTCCCGCTGAAATAGGCGATAGGGAGAGAGTTGGTAAAAGGTGAGAAGTGTGGAACAGGATTTGAAACCCTGAGGGGACACCAAATATCCATTATATACATACTAATTTTCGAAAGCAAAATAGGGTTATACATAAATTAATATCAATGTTCGAAAAATTATACGAATTGAAATGTGGATCCATTAATACACGTGTATTCAAACATACATACGTGAAATAGTACACGTGTAACCATATACTTAAAAAGGCACGTACTGAGGTAAGTATAATACGTGTTGCGAAATACACGTGAAATGGTACACGCGTACACTTGAAATAGTACAACGTGTATACGTGAAATAGTACACGAGTACCTGTGTACTTAAAAGGACACGTACTGAGGTACACGTATTTAACCCTTAAATGCATTGTGTTGCCATTTGGCAAATAGATACTGCTTAATAGAATACACAAGCATAAATAGTAACTGTAAACAAAATATCGTGCATTTAAGGGTTAAATACATGTGTATACGTATACACGTGTGTTATTAACACACGTATACAAAACCACGATCTCTAATCTGTATGCATTTATGGCATCTGAAACATTTGCCAAAAATGCTGGAATAGATTTTTGGTTAGACAAGTACAAACGAAGAATGTTTCTTATCGGCGTTGAACGGAACCGCGTCCCGTGCCTGCGCGGATACCATAAATCGACCTTAATACGGTTAATTCGTTAGGGTAGGTTGGCTCACTATAAGACAACTGACCTAATATAATTGTTGCGTTGCAAGCAGTCCAGCTGCGACACAGGTTTCGTACTGCCACCGCCTTCGTGTCCTATGTCCCAGACTTTCACGCACCCTTTGCCGCCGGTGTAGACGTACTTGGTCGGATTCGAGATGGTAACAGCGCATACAACTTCGCCGTGAGTCAAGGTATTAATCTGACGCGCGTGACGTGGAATTCCCGGTCCTATCAGAGCGTCCGTGGGGAATGCCACAGGCTGCATCTCACCCTCGCCGTGCGCGTGGAACGAGATTGCTCTGCGGTGAAATGTAAAACGTTAATGGCTTTGTCGTTGCAGAACGCGATGCCTTCGATTACTTAAAAGCTCCCGTTTAACGAAACACCGAACTATGGATGTGTTTGTGTGTTCGCGCGCGCGTGTTTGTGTGTGCGTCTACGTGGAGAAACGTTGCGCCACCCCGAAACTAATGCTCCGCTTCAACGATACCGGAAATAAACGGAGAACTGCTCCACATATTCCACTCCCGTCGATTTCCGATATCTATTATCATTTCTTTCTTCTTCGGAATTTCTTTATCGTCGAATAAAATTCAAGAAATGTGCAGGGCGAGTCGCGTAACTTGCAGACCTCAAATAACTTTTCAATCATGCGTCGAATGGAAAAATTGCTCGTAATATGTTGCACGATTAACCGAGTGCAGCCCTTAACTATAAAACACCACTTAAAACGAAATAATTATGTGTTGTATGAAAGAATTTCGCCGTCTTTCATGCAGAGTGTTATTATTTACTTGTGGGAACGTCGCACTATGAGCCAAACCGATGAATTCTGCGTCAAGATCAAAGAACTTTTTTTTTTTAATGAAACTTTGCAGAATATGAAATAGTTATGGAGATTGCGGTTCGAATGTTTTTTAACCTTGAAAAAATAGAGATTTTAATTTTTAGGAAGATCCGGAGGTCGTCGACAAATTTTAAGGCCAGATTTGAAATCAGTGAGAAAAAATCTACGGGAAATGATGTATAGCATGTTCCAAAAAAATTTTTTCCGTGCGTGGTATTGCAAAAAACACAATTTTCTTGAGATTGTGCAAGTTTAACGAATGTTTTCAACACGGGCGGAAAATTTTTTTTTGAACATGCTATACATCATTTCCCGTAAATTTTTTTGTGTCGTTTGTAATTATTTAACACTAGATTGCCCAAGGAAGTCATTTTGACTGCTTTTTAATTTCAATTAGAAAAACAATTATGTACATAATGACACAATTTCTTAGAATTTTGTGACTTTTTGTACAACATATAAATGCTAAATGCTAAAATAATGTTCATGTTTACTAATAACTTGTTATATAACTGTAAATAATATAAAAAAAAAATATTAAAAATTAATTTTAAACAAATTTCTTTACACATTAGTTATTCTTTCACAATGCAGTCATTTTGACTGCTTTTGGCCAATATAGGTATATACTAAGCTTCAGTCTTTCTAGTGTTAAAAATAGTGAAAACTATGGTAAGAAGAATCCAGGAGGCCGTTCAAAGTTGACAACTGGACAAGACAGACGGAATATTTTACAAATGGTGACAGAAACTGTCGTAAAATCAAGTGTCAGGACAGTACAACGAATAATGAAGGCTTCAAATAATTTAGAGAGGCGTAAAATGTTGAAAAGACCGTCGTTAACTAACCGTCATAAGGACGCCAGATTAGAGTTTGCAGAACAACGAGTGCATTGGCGTAAGAAATGGAGGAAAGTAATTTTTTCTGACGAGAAACGGTTTACTTTAGATGGTCCTGATAATCTAAATTATTATTTTCACGATTTAAGAAAAGAGAAATCGACAATGCAAAGACGACAAATGGGTGGAGAAGGAATAATGATTTGGACGGTTATAGGATATTGTGGAAGAACTGAAATTGAATTCATTTCCCCAAAAGTAAACAGCAGGAGAAACACAGATATACTTGATAAGCACTTGTCAAAACATTCTCAGTCCATAGCCAACCAAAAACACATTTTCCAACAAGACAATGCATCTGTGCATTCGGCGAAGATAGTACAGGCCTACTTTAAAAATAAGGAAATAGTTTCACCATGGCCAGCGAGATCTCCCGAGTTAAATATCATTGAAAACCTTTAGGGAATACTCGCCGAGGAGGTATATTCTAAAGGAAACCACTTTAGTACTGCAGAACAATTGCAAAACTGTGTTGAAATGGTATTGGACGAAAATTAAGCAAAGAACGATTAAAAACTTGTATAAATCTATTCCAAAAAGAATGTTACATGTCATAAAAAATAAAGGTGGCAACAGAAAATATTAATAACCGATAAAAATAAGCTGTACGTATTCATTTTTTTACAAAACCTGTTTTATAGTTTTGTCGCAGTTAGTAAAAGGTAAGTTGGTGTTACTTTAAAATTCTTGGAAATACTAACGAAAACACTGCGTTAAACGACGTCTCCAGAAGTAACAAATAACACTCTGTATGAAAGAGAATGAAATTCTTTCATATAATACATAATTATTTCGTTTTAAGTGATGTCTTATAGTATTGTCGCGGACTGTAGCTTTCAAACGATAATTACAATAACAGATACGTACGTTTTACCGCCTGGGACGTTGCTCATCCCGTTACTCGGTGGTATCCTTACGTGACCATCGAAACCGAGCTGTAACAGGCAACGAAATGAATGGAGTTCTGCGAAAACACTTTATGCAGATACTGTGATTGTTCGAATAGCATCACAGGGGTTAGATTGCAATGGATACAATGCTCCCTCTTTAATAATTGTGCTCTGTCGACTGCGTGATATGGAATCGTGTCGTCATACTACTTTCGGAAGTAACTATTTTCAGCAAATGAACGACTGTAAATTCGAATTCGTTGCTCGCTATAATCATGCCAGCCGAACAACACCGCTGTGATTATCTAGGGGGGAGCACCGTACGTACTTTGCTATCGTTTGCGAAAGAAGCCTCTAATCTTGCCTCGATCAAGCATATCCGATTCTACCAAATTGAAACACAGGCATCCACAAAGTCTCTACCTGCCGAGATGCCGACGCGAACCGTCTAAACATTCTATGGAACATAATCTTTTCGAAACATAAAAACCTGTTTACTATTTCCCGAATAATTCATCGTTTGGTCCGTTGCGATATTTTCATTGCAGGGTCGTACCCACCGAGGGTTTACTTTATGAGGGGATAGTTTTTCATCCTAGGTAAAATAATACCAGAATCAGATTCTACGACCTAAATAAAACCAATAAAAGCTGTTGGTGTTTCAATGAATTGATTAACGAAGCAGTGAATGATTGTAAAGGTCGTAAATTATACAAATTCTGAGAATGGTTCGCGGCCCGAGGGTTCACCGAGAATCGTAACACGTATAATAGGATTAAAATTATCATTTGATCGAAGAGGGCTGATCCGGCTATAAAAGTATTTTTCGGTGAAACGTCGGCGATTGAAACGGGACCCCTTGTTTATCCGATGGCTAGACCGATCAAGACCGAGAGAGAGGGTACCATGGAGGTCCTGGCGTATGGTAAGTTGCTGTACGGCGAAGACGATTGCGGTGGCTCATTGCCGCGGGACGGCAAACCCTGATAGCCCTGCGGTGGCGTTTGCTGCGACGATGGCGGATGATAGATTCGCGATGCCAAGGGCCCAGGGATTCCGCCCATAGTTGGCGTACAGCTGCGCGACCCCCTCGCCGCCGCCACAGGTGTACCCGGCTTGTCGATCTGCGGAGGTTCGTCCGAAACGGGCTCCGGTTTATTATCGGGTGCAATCAGAGAAAGGAATTGTACATTTCACGGTCGAGTTTACGCGAAAGCAACGAGACGTATCGATCCTTGCCGCGATCGTAAGCGCGTGTTTCCGGTTCACCGATTCGCCAGAGAGAGAAACACGCACACGAAGGGAGAAAGAGAGGTACATAGTGAGAGAGAGAGAGAGAGAGAGAGAGAGAGAGAGAGAGAGAATGGAGAGGAGAGATGCCAGAGGGGCGGCAGCTCCGAACAGTTCCACCGGCGCCCGTGTAAATTGACTTATCGTAACTTCGCGAGCGACAAATTTTAACGGTGTGCTCGGGTCGGTGGATACACACCGGTCGGGGCCGCCTGAAAGGGACCGCTGAAATATCTCTGTTGTGTTTTCGAGGCTGCGAAGGCATTTCGGCGATCATTTTTCTCGTTAAAAATCGAGTGCCGGACCGAATTTCTGCTACCCCTTCCCTCCAGTTGCCAGTTGCCGCTTTCACGAATTTTTCTACACTGTTTATTTTTTTATCCAGCGGCGCAGCGGCCGCACGTATTAGTTATTTCTTCGACCGGGGACGAACGAAGCGATACTGTGATTAGCGGATCGACTTCGAACGTTCGTTACCGGCCCCGTCCCGGTTGGGCGAACCAATCAGGGGATATCGTTAGACTGCGGATATTTATGCATTTACAGCGTACATCTATATGAAACTCGAGGGGATGATGGTTCTGATATTTAGAGAATTTAATGAACGTTGTTCTGCGGTTGCGGTACTATTATTTGTTACTGACGAAAATGCTGATTAGGAGAGCCAACATTTCTCAAAACTAGCGCTTCCACGTGCCTCCAAAAACCACAAAATTATTTCAGTATTCGTTTCGGTTACCTCTGAGAGAGAAAGAGAGAGAGAGAGAGAGAGAGAGAGTGAGATGACTATAGACAGATCTTTCTGAGAAACTAGTGCAATTTGATACAGGGTGTTCTTTTTTATCTTGCACTGCTTAACGCTAGGTTTACGGACCACTAAAACTGACTGTTTTACATCAACCCTCGTTCGTCCCTTGTGTCAATTTCACACAGTTTTCCCGACATAAGTTATATCGTTCTGTAATTTGTAAGTAAATTTGTTCAAAACTTGGTGACTTTTATTATTTCAATGGGAAACATATAACCGCAAAAACCTAAGATGTAAATGTTAACTCATCAATTTGAATGAAAAAAACATAGAAAAGTAAGTGTTTGACTTGTTATTTTAACGATTTTTTTTATCACCGTGTCAATTTGACACCGAGAGACAGATTCAGTTCGTGAAATGAGGGTGACGGATGAGGGTTAATGATAAAAATGACAAGATTGTGTCAGTCTACGTATAAACATGATTACAGGGATTTTCCGGGTCGTAGAATCTAATTTCGGTAGTGCTTATTTGCTAGGATGAGATATTATTCTTACAGGAAAAAAATAGAGTTACACCAGTGTCATAATAAACGGGGTTGCGATTCGTTAAAAAATTCTGCGACGATTTCAAGAAAGTGAAAACTACAAATTCAATTGGTGGATCTCGCAGACCCAGTCCGTGTACCGAAGGGTTAAGAAGCGTGAGATAGAAGAAACACCCTGTACCTCGAAAATGATCAAAGAGAAGCTCGAATACCGAGCGACGGCGTTAGCCGGGTGGGTATTCAAGTCTGTTCGTCTCGACGAACTCACTGAGAGTTGGAGAAAGAGAGAGAGAAAGAAAGAGAGAAAGAGAGAGAGAGAGAGAGGGGGGAACCGGACCGATTAGTCGCCGAACAAGCTTGCTATCCGCGAGATCTTACATCTTTACTTTTCAGAGACGGTGTGCTACGAGCGGAGGAGCTTCCGCTCCGCGAGGGCGGCCTGTCTTTTACGGATGCGGAGCCAGCGCCGGAAGTCGGTCCCGCGTGTCCTGGAGCACTCAGCTTCTCCAAGGTGCCGTTCTCACGTGGGTCTGAGTGTTCGCCGTTCGCGTGCGGTGATGACGCCTCCTTTTGTGCGAAAAAAAGAAGAAACAAGTTTCTTTGACAAGTCAAGATTTAAAGGTTTCGAGCTTCGTTTGTTCGTTCTTTCTTTCTCCTCCTAGGAACTACCGCCGGGCGAACCGTTCGAGATCTGTTGCGATCTAAGCAGTTTTTCGATTTCCGATTATCCTACGGCCTACGGACCTTCCTTCGACCCTACACAAACCCGAGCTTACGTAACTCTGAAAAGAACCAGATGGATGAACGGCTGTGAATTCTGAAGCGACAGAAAAAGAAGGAACTCGCGTTAGAAACGTTTCATTCAGGGGAGAATCACTTTTCGATACGCGATGCCACGGTGATCCGCGGCGGATCTGGGCGTCGGCTTTATGGACTGCAGTCCAGAGACAATTTCAATTTAAAAACTTCCGAAGAAATTAATTGTAAAACAGCTTTAGATGAGCTTTAGATGTACTAGTAGACAGGGTGGGATATTAACTTCGTCCACCTTGAATAGTTCTATTATTTCTAATAATATGAAAAAATGATGTGTACTAAACTTGCAATGATACTCATTTCGAATGTGGGTGAAGGCGTTTCAGAAGTTTCGAGTCACCTCGAGTTCTTTAAACGGAGTCAATCGAAACAGCAGCAAATGTTGCTTGAGCAAAGTATATTTATACTTTGTTTTCGTTCCTGGAAATCCCTGTGACGCCCCACCACCCATAAGAAACACGTACCGTATGAAAAATGTCCCTCAAAACCATTCGAATTCTACGTTTGAAAATTGTCACGAGGTGTATGGTTTAGTAGTTATTCGAGGTAATCAAGTTAGCTGGAACACCCCTGTATAACAGATTTAAACAGATATTTTTTTCAGAATCGTTCCGAGCTCGTATGACAAGTCGTATTCACTGTGCAGAATACTATTTTCTCCGGATCGTTTGAGAACCGAACGTGTCACAATTTAATGTAATTTCGAAATTGTCGTAGAGTGTAGACTTGCACGGAGAGAAGTGTCGATAAATTAGCACGTTGCTATTCAACGAGCGAAGAGCAATTATCGAAGAGGAACCGAATGCTCGGTACACCTCGAAATAAACTGATTCGTGGCCAGTGTTTTCGAGCTACTCCAAATCCCCGAGAGTGAACCGTATCTGACCGCACAAGTCAATGACGCACATCGTCATCGTTTCAACCTCGAAGAAAGGTCCTCCATTTTCATCGGCAGCCTCCGCGCATACGCCACACTTCCGCTTAATGAATTCGGTACTAAAAATATCGAATTTAGTCTGAAGGATGAACTGACCTCGTTCGCGACATCCACCACCAAGTCCTGATCGCTCTTTTCCCCGTCGCTCTCCTGAAAGAAAAATTACGGTCTCGTTGAGAAACAGAATTACAATGATCATTACAATTGCGTATAGTGTACAGTGTATACAATAAAATTACCGCGTAGAAAACAACGCGCGGCAGAAGTGAAACTTCTTGCAGTCTAGTGATGTTTCGAAGTCAATTAAGATTGGAAATGGTAAATAATCCTAATGAAAGACAACAAGATCAGGAACAATTCTCGATGCAGTGTTTGCAAGACATTTAGACAAAATTGAATTGAGAATATTTATATCATATTTTAGCTGTCACAAGCCAATTGTTTCAATGATAGAATCATAGAAAATCATAGGAAAAAATAATGAACGATCAAACATTGCAAAGCAAAGAAGGAGAGCGTGTGGGAAGTGCTATGAACTATGTCTCTTTACAATTTCACAGTTTCACAATTTTCTACTTGACAATTGCAAAATTGTACAATTTTGCAATTTCACAGTTTTACAATTTGTAACTTTGCAACTTTAGAATTGTACAGTTTCACCATTTGCTGCTTTGGCATTTTAGAATTTCACTGTTTCACAATTTTCTACTTTGCAACTTGAAAATTGTACAATTTCACAGTTTTAAAATTTGCAACTTTAGAATTGCGCAGTTTCACGATTTGCTGCTTTGGAATTTTAAAATTTCACAATGTTCTACTTTGCTACTTTAAAATTGTACAATTTTTAAATTTCATTGTTTTACAATTTACAACTTTAGAATTTTACAATTTACCGATTTGCTGCTTTGGAATTTTACAATTTCATCGTTTCACAATTTTCTACTTTGCAACTTTAAAATTTCACAATTTTAGCATTTCCCACATTCTTCACAATGAAAAACTGGAATTCCCCTAAATTAAAACTTGACATTTCCCTCGATTTAAACTTGAAAATTCCTTCACTTTAAACTTGCAATTTCTCTCAATTTAAACTTGAAATTTCCCTCAACGTAAACTTGAAATTTCAATCAATTTAAACTTGATTTTTCCCTAAATTTCACAGTTTAACAATCTTCTACTTTTCAACTTAAAAATTTGACAATTTTTCACTTTCCGCATTTCCCAGTTTTGCATCTTTCCGAATTTACAATTTTACCATTTTCAATTGTATAACTTTAGCATATTAAAAGTGGACTTAGGAGTAAGCGTACAGGGTAGGACAACAACTATGTCCACTTCGAATATCTCCGTTATTTGTAATACGGAAAAATGTTATAAACAAATTTTGCAAGGTACAGATGGGGACATGTCGTAACAGAAACATTTTCTGCGTGGGTGGAGATATGGAGGACATTTCAAGATCACCATGATTTTTTAAAATGAAAATACCTACTTTCTGTATCATGAATCGATAGACTATCGAATTCTGAGTAAAAATGTATTGACCTCCATATGTCCTAAATCTAATAGTTAACGAGATATTATCGAAACAATTTTCTTTTTTCTTTGAATAATATCTCGTTAACTATTAGATTGAGGAATACGAAGCTCGACACTTTTATACTCTAAATTTGACACGCTATCGACCTATGATATAAAAAATGGGACATTCATTTAAAAAAATGGAGGTGGCCTTCAAATTTCAAAAAAACTATTATCGCCATATTACAGCCTCTGTTGTCCCATGCATCTTATGTTTCGAAAACTCTTCTGCTACTATCATACTTTCGGAATTATTGTAGGTGGCAATAGTTACTGCCTCAGCCTGTATAGGACAGCTGGCAGCGACAGGAAAACGCGTAACGCGCTGGCCTTACTCACCGCTCTCAACGGAGAGAAGAGGGGCTGTAGAGCAACGCGAATTACCGAAAACCGTGACGCGAATTATGCTTACACCCTGTCAAAAGAAGTTACACTTCAAAAAAATTGGAACGACGTAGAACCAGAGAGTTGGCTACGAAAAGCACAGCAGCGATCGGCGTAAACCGCGTTGCCGCATAAACGACGCTATAACCGCGACAGCGATAGAAACACGGACGGAACAAATGGTGGGAGAAATTTTACACGGTTCGCGCACGAGAAACCGACACGCGGACTGCGTTCACTGCGAAAATACCATGGAGCGCGCGATACCGAAATGCAGTTGACGCCTGGATCGGCTTACAGGCCGCAAATCGCAAGGCCTCGGGTATCTGGCGTCTGCACTCTCCGAACGCCATTACGTTAGCCGCGCAATCGGAACGCTTCGAGAAGGTGCGCGAGTGTCAAGATTAATAATATGTCTCTGAAGATGCATCTGCTGGTCGTACGCGTTCGTAAAATAGGTCGAGACTCTCTTCTGCAACCGTTCGCCGGAAATACGGAGTGAGTCACGAGATCGAAACCGTTGATCGACCAACCCTGTACAGGCTGTTTCGAAAGGCGCGACTCGAATATACGAAAGAAAATTGTATCGTCTTGGCCAACAACCGTAGTCCCGTTGAAAGCACCGGTTCTCGTTAGATCACCGAAGTTGAACAATGTGGAACGTGAACGGCACTAGGATGGGTGACCGTCTGGTGAAAAACCGGAAAGTGACCCACCCGGGGTGTTTTTCACGTGTTGTTGGCAAAAGGTGGTTCGGAACCCACCATAAACAGTAGGTTCCGCTGAAAAGGCGATGTGAGAGTGGAAAGAGGAAGAGGATAGGTAAATGAATTTGAAGCCCTGAGGGGACCAAATATCATGTTACAAATTGTATCGTCTTCGAAAATAGCCTTTCGGTTGTTAATCAAAAAATAAAGTAGCTCGAACCGTTTCAAACAGCTGCGGAGATGTTTCGTTAGAAATTGACTTTCCCCGCATTACGGAGAGGAACCTGTTCGATTAGCGAGGCAAACGGCCCGTGTACAGAAGTCTTTTACCACCGGGCTGGAATTTTATTGTCGACGCGACGAGACGGAATGTCACTTGAGAATCCTATTCTGCGCTTAGAATCTCGCCCTTTGTTCGAGCATTCTGAAACATCCAGAATGCCTCGAGAATGCGGAGTAGCCAAAGTACCTTTAGGTACCGGAAGCACCCGAGGTATCTAGGTTATTTCGAGCGAGATAGCTGAAGGCCTCGAGGAACCGAAAGTTCCTTTGTCATTAGCGCCTGCTTCGCGAAAACAATTTAAAATACCCAGAACGAAAACACCTGTGAACGAATTTTCGGGGTGTCCGACTCGTCGTTGACTCGTGCTACTGAATTTCGTACCACCATCTTCGCTATCCTGGTCGCCTAGCAGAGAAACGTTTCGCTAGCCGGGGAAATTCGAAAAATTCACGATTTGTGGCATGAAAAATGTTGCTCCGTCCATATTGCAAGTTACGAGGCAAAGTTCTGGCGCAAAGGCGATTACTACAACTAGGATACACGTATGGAACGTAGTTTCACGTAAGACGATAAACAACGGTGAACACCGGCGAATAGGTAAATAACGTGCACGGCTAGGAGAGTGCAATTTGTAATTCACGTATCTTTCATCGTTTATTTACCAGTTATCGCTCAGTTTCTACAAGCGGCTCGTTCCCGGCGCAGCGACCAGCCCCTCGGTACGCGCGCGGCGTGTAACGAGCTCGAAGCGGGTCGCATGGGAGCTGGTAAGTTATACATGTAGTGTAACTGTTATACGAGCGGAAAACATTCCAAAGCGCTGCCCCGTTGCAACATTGTCGGCCTTCATTTTAGCGTCAAATGGTTACCGATTCTATCGTTAACCGCATGCAAAATTAATTGACCCTTTTACGTTCGAAATCTCGATCGAATGCCCACTAACGCGTACAATGTTAATTTTATCACTCGTCTCCTTCAAGCAAATGCTTCGAGTAGATAAATTGTCAAGTTTCAATCGAATTCCATGTCAGAGCTGGGGAACATAGTATTCTAAATGGTAAATAATAAATAATCCTGTTTATTTTGCAGTATTTGTACATTTTTGAAAATAAAATATTTTATGTGATGCAGTGATTGTTTGAAAATAAAATAATTTATTTCAGACAGTAATTTTTGTAAATAGTATTTTATTTTAGAGACAGAAATATTTTATTTTGTGGTTTCCATTGTTAAAATAGAAATATTTTAATATTCTCTATTTTTAACGATCGTAAATTTTGTATATGCACTATAGTGCATATATAATATTAAATGATAGAGAGAAATATTTTATTTTCGAAATTGTATATATTCTTTAAAATATTATTTTCTGTAAGCAAAATAAAGTCGAAAATATTAAATAGTATTTGAAATATTTGTTTCGTCAAATAATGCCCACCTCTGTTCCATGTACTCTGATTTTCCATTTTAATTCGGTGAAATGCGTTCGCGATTCGTAGTTTTCTTTTGCGTAATAATGCAAGGATGTGGTGGGGTCAAAAAGGGTAACATAAATGCGGCTGTAGTTGAGTTACGAACTTCTCTCAATAAATTTATCATCGCATTAACATTCCCGTGCTGATACGGGCGCGCTTAACCAAACTATAAATAAAGACTTGAAAAGAAGGGAGAATTATGCATCAAGGGCCATTTAATTTTCACAGAAACTTCTCGTGAAGCTACGCACGCGAGCCCACGCAAACGAGCCGCATTTTGTAAGAATTTAAAACACCGCGGGGTCGTATCATTCTTCTTTAACACTAGCAACAAGACGTTCCTGATTTTATCTTAGCAGAGCAACAACGTTAGCCCTGCATATAAATGGCGAAACTTCCCACCCGCGATGTCACCTAAATTTCATCTGCAATTAATTTTTCTTAACTATGTTTCCTCGCCGCAGCTGGTATCGCCGCGAGGTCCTCCAAACGAGATTACGAATGCAGTGAACAAGATTTCTGAAAAATTATTCACGCGCCGAAAATTGTGATTTATTACGCGAGCCGTGTTTCAGCTTCCGAAGACGGTATAGCTTATCATTGAACGTTTTGTTGAAAAAAACTTTGGCTTAAACAAGATGACTTTATTTATTCGATGCAAATAAAGTTGCAAAGTGGATTAAACAGTGATCCCAATGTGAATGCAAAAAAAGACAAATTGTATTGAAATTGGATAAAGCTAATGCTGTAGCGTAAATCATGATATGATGTGATCTGTACTGTAATGGGACGACGACTGAGCTGGTTCGTCCTCAGAAAAACCTTCGGTCTCTTTCCTTAACACTTTAACTACCGTAAGTCTATTAACCCTTAGCACTCGGCTGTCCCTTCTGAGGCACTATTAAAAATTGCTGTACCATTCTTCAAAATATTGTTTACATTATTAAATATATCGGTATCTAATCAATTACTAAACATTTAGGTACTGTATAAGGTAATGTACCAATTTCATATCCATAAAATTGCAAAAATCATAAGGTATGGAAATATTCTAGATTCGGAAGAAATGTTTAATTTTCCAGTTAAAATAGCTCGGAGTGCAAACGGTTAATAGGATATTCAATACTTGCGCTGTACCAAAAGAAAGCATAGAAATTTTCTTTTACATTGCAATCTTAAATGAAACTATTAGATGACGTTATTGAGGGTGACTTGGTAGTTCACAATGAAAATTACTGTTGTTATTGAAGGTTCTATTAAAAAGTATTTAGCCATGTGCCATAGATTTTTCAAAATTATGCAATAATTACCGGTCGGTAATGTGTTAAGTAGGGGTGCCATAAACCACATGGGTCAAGCAACGAAATCTCTGCGACTCCGGCCGGAGTCGCACCACAGTCTGTTTCTATATAATATTACCAAGAAAAACATCCTGTAAACAGGAGCCAAGTTCCTATAGCCGTAAAAAGTTGTGAGATCAAACAAAATACGGCCAAGTTCGTCAGCTTAGAAATACCTGTTGCAATACTGAAAAAAGCGTTTGTAAAAATTGGTTTAAAAGATCGCTATTTAATTTTTAAAGAGTTACGTGGAGGCTAAATTATTCAAACTTGGCCGATACTTTTTATGTTATGCTGCTATGAAAAATTTCTATGGAAATTCTACATAATTTTTAGTATTATTTATTTTAGTGAAATTGAAAATGAGTGAATTTTGTCCAATAAATAATTATTTTATATGATAACTGATAACTGATAACAATAACTTATTTTGTGTTCTATCCTACGTACCTATTTCTTAATGTTGTTTTTTCAATACAATCTCTTTACGGTGTAAAATTTCGAACTTTAATAATTATTCCTTTAAGTGTTTGTTATGGTGGTAATATGTACCCAAGCTTGTAGGTCAATGGGAAGTACCCAAAAAGTTTTGATGATCTGTCAGTCAGTGAGAAATTTAGCGATTTTTGAGGTCCTATATCTCGGAACCTACTAATGTTGGAAGATTAATGTTTTGTCAATATTGAGATATGATAGCATTTAACAGGTGTAGGAAATTACATCTCGCTATCTGCCTCCAGTGCCGAGTTACAAGCTTCTAAAAAAACGGCTAAGTTGTTTCGTGTAAAAGGAAGTAGTGCGAGAACTTGGCTGGCGCACCTAGTTCGTTAGATTCCAACACGTTTATTGGTGCTTGGAGAATTGTTTCTGGAACAGCACGCGTAGATTGGTTTCAAAGGTTGAAGCCTTAACGAATATGCTCTCGAGATACATATTTCTCGGTCGATCCGCGTCGGGTCAAGTGGATGCCCGAAAGAAGACGGATCATGTGTCTAGGGACGATTAATAATTCAAGAACATTTCGCGGTTTATATCCTAATTACCGTCGAGCTACCGGTGGCAAGCGAAGCGTTCTTTGCGCCACCCTGCGCGCCTTACGAGCCGCATGCAACCAGCTCGAAACGGGGCATACGATAGCATTGCCTTCCTAATGACGTAATATCGTGTACAACGCCCATCCATCCATTATGCGTCTGCTAGGAGCTATGTATATGTATACGGTATTCCGTGCCGAAGGTGTTCGTGTATATGCACCGTTTACCGACGCGGAGGAACCACCTGTGTGCGTCCCTGGCCCGGAATGTATTGGCGAAAATTCAAGATTGTATCTTCACTTTTTATCCAAGATACGTGTATCACTTTATTTTTAAATCAATGTAAAGAAATGGTATTTCTTAAATTCAAAATTTTACCGTCCTTCGCGCATTAAAGAGCGTAGAGTGTAGAGCAGAGTTAAGCAAAAAATTAATCGCCGATTGACGACTAAATTTCTACTTCAATTGTTAATCGCAATTAACAATTATTCTCTTAGTTTAGTCGTTAGTTGCGATTAACAATTTAATTTCTACTGTAGCAACTATAAAATAAGATTATTAATCGTCAATCGGAAAATTGATCAACTGCTGAAATTTTCATCACTTATTTAATATAGTCTGTAATACTAAAAAAAACTGTTAAAAATAAACATTTTTGTTGAAATATATTATTTCTGTCAATTCTCCATCCGCTCTCTGCTCCCTCACCCTCCATATTACAATTTATCGTATTTATACCGTATGGTGATTAACTTCAACAATTGATTAAATCCGTCTCCGATTTTTCGATGATTTCATCGTTTAATCAACGATTAACTTCATCAATCGATTGAATCAATCGCCGATTTATCGACGATTTCTTTTTTTATTCGACACATTAATCAATCATTATTAAAATTTCAATCGATTATTGCCAACTCTGGTGTAGAGTGTCTACTGTTAGAGAGAAGTACTAATAGAAAGAGATAGATGATTACGTAACAGAGCACATACTCATAAATTAAAAGAGTGATAAAAGTGTAAATAAAGAAGTGATATAGTTAAACTTTAAATGTTGTTCCTTTGTTTACAGGTAAGATTGTACATAGTGTAGATAATTGTTGTAATATAGTATAATAAATAAAGAAAGAAAACTTTGTTTACAGGGAAACAAGTTCTAGTTTATCTTGAAAATCCTGTGTAACAGATAATTGTCTTATATCAATTTACCGAAATAAAACGTCGAAACCGAACGTCGTTCCTCGTATCAATTTGACACGGTTTTCTCGAAATAAGTTACACTGTTCTGTTATTTTTCGGTAAATTTTCCCGAAACTTCGTGTGACTTTTATTATTATATTGCGGAACACATAACCGAAAAACTTAACACATTACCGACCGGTTATTATTGTATAATTTTGAAATATCTATGGTACATGGCTAAACACTTTTTAATAAAACCTTCAATAGCAGCAGCAATTTTCGTTGTAAACCAACAAGTGACCCTTATTAACCTCATATAATAATTTCATTTAAGATTGCAATGTAAAAGAAAATTTCTGTGCTTTTTTTTGGTGCAGCACAATTATTGAAAATCCTATTAATAGGCTTTCGGTAGGTAATGAGTTAAGATGTAAATGTTAACTTATCAATTTGACTAAAGAAACATTGAAATTCCTTTTATTTTGTGTCACTGTGTCAATTTGACACCGAGGGACAGATTCAGTTCGTTGAAATGAGGGACGGATGAGGGTTGAGAACCCTTCGATTGCGATATCGAGAAAAAAAAATCAATCGCGCTTGAATCAGCCTGGGTTAACGGACGAGCGGAGAAGCCGAGGACTCTCCCCAGATGCCGGAGAATTAGAGGAACTTCGTTAACGCGATTGCGATGCGGATCAATCGGGTTGCGGTTGGTAGGAAAATTTGTCGCGACATGCTTACAGGAAAATTTGCGGCTTACGAATTAGTTCTACCAGTTGCTGTCGCGGCCAAATTAGCCGGACCTGCGATGGAGTTCGCTGTACTCGTAGGGAAATTAGCGCGACTTGTGGTTAGGTGAGTTGCGATCGCGACGCGACGCGGCGCGGGGGGGCGAGGCTGCGGTTGCTGAAAAATTAGCGTAACTAACGCGATTTGCGAGAAACTGGACGACGATCGGGGCAACGTGCCAGAATCTATGCAAACGGACTGCGCGACCCCTAAACGAGAACTTGCCCGCAAGTTTCTTAACAAGAACCGTCGCGTCGCGCTTGCCGCGTCCCCGATGCGCGCGGCCCGTTCGCTCCCTTATGCAAATCGCAAGACACCCCTTTAACGCCTGTCCCACGGGTCTCCGACAAAAGAACCTTCGACCATCGGTTTACGAATTCGGGATCAACCGTTGTTTTCCCAGGATTCTGGAACAACGAAATATGCAAATTGCGTTCTGAACAGACTCGACGCGTCTTAAATCGTTCGACCGTGAGGTCCATCAAAGACGTCGAACCGGATTCCCATTCAACCGAAGTTGCGTGCGGATGCGATGAAAAAAATTTAAATCGAGTTTCTGATCGGCGGAAGTCCAGGAAGATCGTTGAAGGAACGATGATCGAGGGGTCCGGCGTGATCCAGGCGAGATCGGTCACGCTGGGAGTTCGCGTTCTAGCCGGGGCGGCAGCGTAACGGTGATTCCGTCGCGATCCATTTCCGCCAAGGACCGGAGTGGCGGTTCTAGAGCTGCTACGGACACGCAATAAATTTGTGTACGAGCGATGAGTCTGTGTAAATAGAAGCCAGTGTGGTGGTATTGATTTCAGTGGTATTACTCGGTTGGTGGAGGGCGCTCAAGGATGGTGGAAGGTGGTCGAGTAGGATGGAGGAGAACGAAGTGGCGGGAGGGGGAAGAGGGTGACGGTGGCGAGAGGGCGGAGGGTGAGAAAGAGAACGAGAAGGAGTAGACGGAGAAACGGCAAAAGCGGAAGGAGAAGGAGGCGGAGGGTGTCTTCCACCCCTTAACCTGCTCGTTCTAGCGTTAAATATGATACAAATGTTATCATCCCTTCTATTCTGTTCTCCTTCCCCGAACCACCTCTCGCCCCGCGAACCACCCTCCGCTATCCTTCTCCGTGCCGCAGCACCGTTCTCTCTTCATCCCCCGTTCTTCACAGACTCACCCCCGTCCCTCTCTTTCCACGCAGCGTTCCCGTTCTACCCTTGGCCGGTCTATCTCCCTCTCGCAGTCCAACACGAACCGCTTTCTCCGCCAGCTTCTTCCCTCGTTTAACCCAGCATAGCGGGGATGACGGTATTAAGGGCAGCTCTATTATTCGACCACCCAACCACTCGACTCTTCGTCTCGAGAATCCTCGAATCCTTTTTTTCCCTTCCTCCCCAATCTCCTTTTCCCGCCTGCCCTCCCGCCCCTCCGTCACTGTCTCTTTCACCCTCCTCCGTCCACCAACCACCCCTTACCCACACCTTTCGCTCTCCACCCCCGCCTCTCTCTCTTACGTATACAATGTTCCGCGTATTTTTTCCCGGTGCGGCGCTTCGCGTCGCTCACGAACCCAACCCCAGAACCTTTTTCACCCCACCCACTCTCCCGACAACCCTCTCTTCGTCGTCGTCGCCGCCCAACCATCCTTTTGGGTCCACTGTAAACAAACGCACGAGCGCAAAAGAAGAATCGAAGGCTTCCCCGGCCTGCCATTCTTCGTCCCCTCGTTTCTTCAACGTTCTGCGGACCCGCTGCTGCTTGCTACTGCTGCTGTCCGGCGACTTTCGTGAAGTTAAGCGGTCCGGTCGGGGGTCGGAGGCTGTGCTCGAACCGATACGACCACTTTCCTCCGGGGAATAAAATTATTTTCAACGATTGCACTCCGGGAAATGGCGAATCGATACTTATTAGATTTTACGCGAGCGACGCGGCACGGCGGTCGCGGTCGAGTTTTTGTGGGCTTCTCAGACCCTTTCGAATGAAGGTCGTTCAAGGTCAACTACAATAGAAAATAAATTGTTCGACGTTTTCCGATTCGAATGTATCCCCGCGAGAGTAAAGCGCGAATGAGAATTCCGAATGTCGCGGAAGAAGATCGTCGAATATTCTGAATACAGTGAATCACGAAACACTCGGCAGGAACATCGGATTCGCGAAACGAAGAAAACGGAGGCGGATCTTTAAAATTTGTAGACAAGTTTCAGCTCGAGGATCCCGGGAAGACACTCCAGCTTTCTCGTCTCGGGTTCGATCCTCAAGGAAACGTGGAAGAGCAGAGCAAGCTGAAGTTTCCCCAACAGTCGGTCATTCTTTCTTTTATCTGCGCGCTCTCGGCCGTGTTAACTTCGACGAAAGTTTCGGAACCGAGTGCGCTTAAAATACTTATTTTTCTCGGTGTTACTTAATCATACCCGATCGATGAACTCGAGAAGCCCGCAGGCCACGGTGCAACAGTTTTAATCGGTCCATAGAAATACAGTGAATCCAAAAAGTATTTCATCGGTGAACTCTCGACGAATCGTCTCTACTCGAGTCGTCGACGTTTTCGTGATTCCACGAAGTCGCGTGAACTCTAATCTATCTTTACATCCAAGACTGCGCAAGAGGAGGGTCGAACGAAGACTCGGTGTGCCCGTAAAATTTCGAGAAATTGAATTTACATCCGAGGCTTCCAAAGGGAACGGTTTCAGACTCTTGAAATAAGAGGCAGACAGTTTAATACCCGGAAAAACACAAGGGCGACAGGATCAGACTCTTGAAACTCAAACGAGGCAACTTTAGACACGTAATACCTGAAGTAGACAGTTTCATTCATGAGAAAATACAAAGGACCCTGCTTCGGGATCTTGAAATCTTGAATAAACGATTTCATATCCCGTAAGCTTCAATGAGAACAGCTTCGGATTCCTGAAACCCGAGTAGACAATTATCGATTCGTAATTCGGCTACTCGAATTTATTGTACAACCGCTGAAAATCTCGGATTCGAAAATAGAATGGGAGTACAAATATTTTTTGAAACGGCGAAACTCGAAGCGACCTTCCAAAGATCCGGTGGTCTTTTCAGAAGATCACTTCAAAGAAGTAAAACAATTTCCATCCAGTCTAAATATAGCTTCGTTTACTTTATCAAAGAGATGACTTCAAAAAGTTGTTTCTCCCAACGTAGATTCGCTACGGAATACCAGTGGAGCAGGTCAACTACTGTGACTGATTCACGATGATGCCTCGGGTTCAATATCACCTGAACATCATGTTCCTACGTCCTTGAATCCTTGACGTTTCATACAATTCTATGCAGTCAAAGCGTACACAGCGACATTTTGAAAAGCGCGACCTTGACCTTTCATTCCAGTAAAATTCTTCAAAAAATTCGCCTGGAATGTGATTTATTCGAAAGATGTCTATGTATAGTCGAAGACCAGCCCCACTTTAACGAGCATATCTCACCCCCGAGAAACCGTTTTACGTAACAGTCAATGACACCGCAGTCAAAGAGTGGACGCATCGAGGAGAATTAAAAGCGAAACACTCAAAGGGCAACAAAGATCGATAAGTTACACCGTGGCTTTCATGCACAGCCCCTTTCAGAAGGGGTTGGGCAACGCCAGTAGGGCGGCGGGGTAAGCATCGAGTCCTGCAACTTTTACGAGACAACTGCTTTTATATCTCGCAGCAGAAACGCGGCTGGAAACGTATTAAAGCGATTATCTCGGTTGAAGAAGATACAGTGCCGAGGGGTGGGAGCGACGGGGTGGTGGAGGTTGAGCGAAAGGGGTGAAACGAGGTAAAACCGACGTTGACGAAAGCTCGGGAACGTTAGGTGTCGCGTTATCGCTGGGAGAGAGAGAGAAAAAAGAACGTTGGTCGTCGAACAATGCCGGTGACGAACGACTTTCTCGCGGGAGGAACGAACGCAACAAAAATACTATGAATGCTTTAAGTGTCGTAATGGAGTCCGCGATCGATAGTTCGTGAAATGATGGAATTTAACTATCTCGAGGCGCATAGACCGCTCGGAGCGCGAGAGGTGGGAGTGGTGGGTGAGGGGCGATGTAATGCGCCGCTCAAGTTGCGTGTTCGACTACGTCGCAGCCTGAAAAATGGATTTTTAGATGCGGGATAAAATGTAATACTTATCTGCAAAGCGGCTCAGAAATGCTCCCGCAAAAAAAGGTTCTCTTCGCGGCGAATCAGAAATGGAACGGTAATCGTTCGGGAAAAATTTTTCGTTCGCGATCCTTTCGATACAAAAAAAAAACACGTTGTTTAACGTTTCAATAGATTTTTCGGATACCTACGATGTAATGAAACAACATTGGCATACTTTTTAAAGAACCAATAACTACTATCGGATAATATTCGCCTCGTTTCGATTATTTTTCTGTTAGCACTTCGGTTGTCTGCTTACTTTCGTTACACACTGTACGCCTGTTCCAGATTCTAAAATGTCACCGTGATTTCGAATTTATTTTCGAAAACGCGACATCGTTTTTTCCAGTAATTTCACTTACATGCCCGTTTCCGACGCGTTCGAGGAGGAACTTACGGTTTCGGGGTCAAAAGGGTGGAATTTATGAAATTTCCAGAAGGGGAACGGTAGAGTGGGGGAGAGACGTCTTAATCTGGCGAGTCTGAATCGCAGGAATGCGCAGTGGGAGTACACATTTCGTACAACATTTACGAAAAGAAAATCCTTCTACTAAATAAGGGAAACAAGAAATCCTGAGTGGACCGAGCAGAAAAAACTTGAGAAAGCAAAAAGATAGTCGACGGAAGAGAAACGTCGCGTCGTCGGCCACCACGATGTTGCAAGAACGCAACAAGGAAACGTTTGGCAGGGACAGGCGTGTCGCCTTTTCGGCGTACAAAGAAATTTGTTCCGCGCGTCGGCTAATTGATCCATCAAGCTTCGCCGTGCGCGGCCGAGAGCGAGTACAAGTCATCGGGCAATTTGCTCGGCTTTCCGGCTGGCCCCGTTTCGAGAAGCTTTCGCTACGTTTGTTATCCACGAGCGGCGAGCAATTTGGAATAGAGGGCAACGCGGAGGTTCGCGCTGCAAAAACATTTTACTAAACAAAGAGATCTCCGGGCGGCGGGCGCGAGCAGGAGCTGGGGAGCGGGAGCTGGAAGCTGGAGCGGCGCCGTCTGAAAAAGAAGCAACGGGACCTTCGTTGCAGGGATCTTTTCCGTCGGCGGTCTCGATGGACCTTTATCGCGCGCACTCCCGTGCAAACGAAAAATTCACCTTGCACTTTTCGACCCGGCGCGGCGACGCGGGACGCGGCGGGGGTGTTCGTTCTTGTTCTCCCCCTTCTCCCCCCCCCCTCGCGTTCCCACTCTCTATACGTGCACGTTGTTTCCGTTTCTTTTCCACCCCTTTTGCTATTCCCTTTCCCGAGCAACGACGAGCGGCAAAAACGTATTAAAGCGTTTTTCCAGTGGACGAGAAAAGCAACGGGGGATGGTAGGATGACGCGGAGCGGCGCGGCAGGGTGAGGGGCTAGAGAAAACGTGAACGGAGACAGAGAAACAGAAGAGGGACCGGGGGGGTTGGGGGCGCAGAGACACGTTGACGGGAAACAGGAACCCGGGAAGTTGAGTTGGCTCCGGGAAAAATGGTCGTAGGACAGCAGGAGAAAATAAAGGGGAAAACGGTTCGTATGAAAATGTAATTAGGGGAAGCGTGGAAGCTCGGCTCATTGCGGCCTCGACCCTTTTACTTCGCCACCTTCTCTTTCGCTCGTGTCCTCCCGCTTCCCATCTTCGTCTCCTCGATTCCTCGACAACCGGGAGAGCGAGCTTTACCACCGTTCCCTGCGACATAATTTGTTAATCGCGTCGCGCGGACCGATCATCGTGAAATCTGAAACCGAAGCGACTACGAACCTCCGCGCAACGTACAGGGTGAAAGTAAAATAATGGTCGTCCATTGTAGGGGTGAATCTGCACCTCTGGATGGATGGACATTTCGTGAAGAAGACATTTCGAAAAATTGTTTTTAACAAAGCGTACATCTTGCGTCGCCGGCTACCGTTCGAATCGCTCAATCCACCGTCGCAAACAAGCGGAAAGCTTCGGTTCCGTTCGCGAATCGCGGTTCCTCGCAGAGCGCGCCCGGGTTTCCGGTGATAAAAAAAAGATCAGCCGCAGCTCGAACAATTGGCGTAAGTTATTTGGCATCCTCGCGCAGACTCATCTAACGCGAATAACGCGGATCGTCGGTGGTGGGTGGAGGGGTGTGGCGGGGTACAAACAGGGCTGGGGTGAGAGAGGGGGGCGAAAGCCCGGCTAGAAATGACAGGGCGCGCCGTAAAAGTTAAATTGCAAAGACACTTCCTACCGAAACCTTTTCCCGACGTCGCGGTCCCGTACCGCCATCGGTGGCGCAGCACTCTTTCTCCGCTGCTTCTTCGTACACCTTCCACCCACCCTCCCCCCCGTCCCCCAAAACCACCCCCAACCCTTACACGTGTAAAGCATAGAGACGCGGAAAGTTAGGAGTCTCCCGATGCCGCGAATAATAATTCCCGGCCGGCCAGCCGCGAAGGTAAATGCACCCCCTCCGCCACCCGTGAAACCACCACACCATCGCCGTCAACCCTCCCCCCGCATCGGCCAAAGTAAACCTATGATAAAAGTTCCACCCTTCCCGGTGACTTCGCGTAATGAAATGCAAATTGCAGTCGCGGGGCGGTCGCGCGGTCGCGCGTCTGTTATTGAAAGAAATGGAATAACAAGCCCGGCTTGGGAAACATGGCCAATAATCCGATAACGGTCGCGAGGGGGGAATAAACATGCGCGTGCGGGGCAGAAGGGAGGGATACGTTCTTCCCGAGCGACTTCTCTGGTGGTCTCACCCTCCCGCCCCGCGGTCCACGGCTTTATTGGTGTGCTTCATCGGAAACGAGGCGAAACTTCGGCATTCGTGAATAGTTAGCGAACTTTCTGGCCATGCGAGACCCACCCACCGTTCGACGTAACAATATAGACAGCGAGTAAAACCAGCGACGCCATAAACAGACCACTTTTTAACCCTCGGCTGTCATTTTCATTGTTGGTCTGCGTTCATCTACAGTTTTCATTTTGGAGCTACTTCAAATAATGTATAATTTCTTTCTAGTATATTCTAGTACATAATAAATGTTACCAGGGGGCCCTAGGTTTTGCACGATAATATAATAAAACACGATGAATGACCTTTTTTTTGGCAAAAATATCTGGGAACGGTATCGACCCAAGTTTAGATCAATTTTTTTGTTGCAAGCGCGGGGCCCGTAGCATTTGCTACTCCTGCTACGGGGCTTAATCCGGCACTGATTATATTTCTTATATGAAAAATTTGACGAAAGAAATCATCCCGAAATAATATACAACAAAGGATTGTTAATAATTTGACGTTTCAGTAAATTTGCTTCGGATACAAAAATATCGGAACTTTCCGCGTGTGGAGAATAACGAAAAACTTCGAACAGAAATGAATCAATTGTTTAAATATTCTTTTTACTGCGTGAGGCCATTAACCGTTGGAATTGATTTTTCCGAAATCCCAACCTTCGCGAAACTGCTTAATGAATATTTGCTTAAATATTCATACCCTGGTTTTAGTATTAACATAGAAAATTGAGCCTTTACGATAGGAAGAAGAAATGTATCGTCGTTATTTCTAAAATATCTTTCAGAACAAAACTACAGTAATATTAACCCTTAGCACTCGAGTGGTGACTCAGAGTCACCACTAAAAATTGCTGTTGTACTATAATTCAAAATATTCTTTACTAAATAAAAAGAGTAAAAATATTCTTTACATTATTAAATATGTTGGAATCTAAACAATTACTAAATGTATCAATATTGCACGAGGTGTTATAGACATTTCATATCCATGAAATGAGAAAAATCATATAGAATGGAATTATTCTAGGTTGGAAGATATGTTTAACACATTACCGACCGATGATTATTGCATATTTTTGAAAAATGTATGGTACATGGCTAAATTTTCATTTAGCATTTAGTATGAACTAACTAAGTCACCCTCAGTAACGTCGTCTAATAGTTTCATTTAAGATTGCCATGTCAAAGAAAATTTCTATGCTTTTTTTTGGTACAGCAGAATTATTGAAAATCCTATTAATAGGCTTCCGGTCGGTAGAGCGTTAATGTTCGTGATAAAATACCTTCGAGTGCAAAGCGTTAAAATACTGATGTAACGACAGATCTACGTACCGAATTTTCATATTCTTACTTGGTCCACCGGATTGCTCGAAGCAGTATACCCCGCAGTATTCTCACTCCTCGAGTGTTAGACGCACAATTTCGCACGGTTCAGTGTACGTTCCCGCACAGTTGTGACGGCACTAGTTCGCCAAGTATTATTCACAAAGCGATAGACAAGTACTTCTCCCTCGGCTCTCTTCCAATTTGTTCGAACGCACGCACATCCCCGTCGCGTCGTCTCGCTCCCCCCTTTGTCTCTCGAGTCCGTACGCTCCCTCTCCATTTTTCCCTCGGCCCTGCGTCGGCGATCTTTTATAGCTCGTAAACGTTTTTTCGACGACGGTGCCGTAGGTGGAAATTAAATTCGAGTATGGTGGCCGATAGTTTCGCTCGCTCGCTTGCGTCGCAGGAAATGAGATACGAGGAAGAGGCGGCGGGATGGAAGAGGAGAAGAAGGCGCAAAGAAAACAGACGAAAAAGGAAAAATAAAAGAACGCGAGAGACGATGGAAGGGAGAAACCACTCGCGTTTGCTTTGCAATTTCGAGAGACGCGTTCCCACCGTATCTGCCGCGCGGCCGAAAATTTACGGACTTCTTCGGCCATACTTGCCGCGGGGAATCCCATTTGTTTCGAAACTCGCGGACGTTTTACTTTCGATAGGCGGCGCGCGTGCCGCCCACGCTCAATTAGACCGCGCATTAAAGCGCCACGAATTCCAGCGATTAACCGTGCCAAATAAATAGTTTCCCCTTTTATTCGCCGACGCCCCCCTCTACAAGGTGTCCACGAACGAAGGAACATCGATCATAGATCTTCCGGCGAGGAACGTGCGATCTCCATTATTTTTACGGATAAAAGTTGTTGGGAGAAATACGTACACGTGCTATTTGGATAATTTAATTACTTCGTTGCATTGTTAAGATTGTTATATGTTAAGGCTAGTTACTATCGAGACTCTCGACGACGCGATTGTTATTAAAAGAATTCAACCAGTGTCAAATTTCTTACTGCGTTTCGCGTTCTTTATTTTAAGGCCATCCTATATACTCCGCCCGAAGCAATTAAGACCATCGTTCCTCTAACCAGCAAGTATGCGAGTGCTTTCATTCCACCGCAAAGTATCGCACACTTTTAAACCAGATTCAGGGCTTTGTTAGATCTTGCACGCGCGTCGTGTAAATTGATAACACGGACTGAAATATGTTCGTAAAAATAAATTTTTTTTATAACACAGTGTTTCGAGAATTGCTCGTCAATTGCTAGTAGTTCCACAGACTTTTCGTCGAGGATTCGTATGTTGGCATGAATTGCGATTTGGCAGCGAAACTAAATTCGCGAGACTGTAAAGAGGGAGAGAGAAACCCCTAATTTTTAGGTCACTCTTTCCGACAGGTTGATACAGTCGGGAATCGCTGATGGTCTACACAAAGCGTCGATTCGTGGCCGCGAGATTCTCGTACGCGGCGCACAATGGGGTGCGACCCCTCCTCCGCGCCGCGCGAATCCGCAGCCGCTAATCAAAACATCGTTAAACCTTTCATTAATGCCGCGATCAGGCTACCTTTTACCGGTCTGCACCGCCCGCCCCTGTACACCGGCGAGGAAACATTATTCACAATTATCCTTTCCGCGCGACAGGAGCGGGTCGTCGCCGATGGTAGCGCGGGGGCGGGGGGGGGGGGTGGAGACACGAACGAGAGGCGATGCGGCGACAACGACCGCGAGACAACTTGATCCCCGTTTTCAAACGATTCCGTCACAAAGCGCCTAGGAGACGATACAGCCGCCGCCCCTCTGTCGGTATTCGGGCTCTTAAACAGCTCTTTGCGTCCGAGGATCCATCCGACGCGTCGTAAAGAGCGAAAGAAGCATTCTCCAAAGGTGCGACACGTTGCGCCCGTGTGTACCGTGGAATGAATAAGTGGGAGTACGACGGCCGATAAAAATGGTAAAGAAGAGAAAGAGAGAGGGAGAGAGGAGAAAATGGACAGAGAGAATGGGACGAGGAAACACAAGAAACACGGTCGAACAGGATGGTTGAAGGAAAACGCGACAAGAGTAAGGCGAAAGAAGTAAGGACGAGTAAATAGCGAAAAACGAAGACGCGGCGTTAGTGGGAGGTCGAGGAGGAGGGTGGACGGGGAAGCTTGTCTTCTCTTCTGGAAAGAGAGTAGAGAAGAGAAGAGAAGAGAAGTGCGACGGGGAACGCGGGCAAAGAGAGCGGAATGCAGTAAGAGGCGGGGGTGGGTTCGGCAGGGTGAGCTGACAGGAGGCGTTAGCTTGGGATACGCGGACCCGTCATACAATAAATACGATATTTGCACCCCACCCATCGTGGAATAGAAGAGCGAGGTGGCGGCTTGGTGCAGCCAGGCTTTGGCTCCGGCATCGGAGGACGAGGGCGGCCTGGCGTTCGGGGACGGCGACGGGGGCAGGGTAGGTTTAGAGGATGCGGGTAGGTGGCGAAACGTTGGTCGATTGAAGGGACGAGGTGGTGCCGCGAAGGGCGGGTGGGCGGTCTGTACGATGGTATAGATTTTTATGTCTGCGAGAAATACAAAATGATGGATATAAACCTTCCTCGCCTGGCCGCCATTCTCCCTCCTCTTCTGTCTCTATTGCTCGCGTTTGCCCTTTCTCTCTCTCTCTCTCTCTCTCTCTCTCTCTCTCGCTCGCTCTCTCTCTCTCTCTTGCTCTCTCTGCCTGCCAGCCTCCCTTTCTCTTTTCACCCGGGGTTCTCTCTTGCTCGCTCCGTCCCTCTCTCTTCCGCTTTCTCCAACGCTTTCACCATCGTACACCCTCTCATGGATAGACGTATACAGTTTACTCGGTGCACAGCGACGTTGATCTCCGCGAGAGTGCCACCGATGTGTGCGTATACAGGGTGTGTCGTTTTTGATGCTCGTTGCCGCGGAAGTTGGGACGCGGCGCGCGATCGAGCGTTGGTTTGGGGATTGAGTAATGAGCGCACTGTGGGGACGATGCCGAGATACACGGAATATTCTGCGTCGATGTTACGTAGTGGATCTTCGGATGAACCTATAGACACAGGCGACGATCTTCGAAGATAGACTGGCGGGCATCCATTCGATTATCGCAGGATACACGCGAGAACAATAGCTAGTAATTCGATTGACCCTGGACGAGGTGCAAGAAGCGATTAACGATGCGCTTACGATTGCTCGAATATCCCGAACATCGTAATATTTCAAACCCCCTGGAGTCGCTTTAAACCCCTCCGTGTTAGCTCTTATCCGCCGCTAATCGAGGTAATTTCTCCAACAATCTACACCGGGGTAAATAATTCCGCGTCGCGGCTGCGGCCGCCGCCCCTTCGATCCCGATCTACAAAAAGCTGTGAAGGGTCGCGCTATCACGGAGGGTGAGAGATGCCTGAAAGACGTCTCAGTGGCCGAGAGGCTTTTCTTAAAAACGGTCTACACGCGTCGTCGGCCACCCTCTCGAAGCCAATCAAGTCTCCTTCGGAAGCGTTTCCCGTGTCCCCGCGACCCCTCGTTTCCCGCCATCCCGCGCTCGCGGACAGAGAGCGAGAGAGAGGGTGTTCGGGGTCGAGAGTAGGCTCACACATTAAAACGGGACACCCCGTATATGCACACAGGCGAATATACGTTTCACACGTACACACGCGGCAACCTCACCTCGCTTACAGAGCAGGGGGGTGGGGAGTCTCTTTCCGGCTGGCGCTCACGTTTCCCCACACCAGCCGCTCGACCCACACCCCCGTGGCTACCCAACCCCCGAGAGCAACCTCGAACCTAACCTGCCCCCCTCCCCGCCCCGGCCCCCGCATCGGCCGCCTCCACCGCCTGCCCGGCCGCGCTTCTACCAGCGTCCTCATCCTTCTCGTCCGCCTCCTTCGCCGCTCTCACCGCACGCCCAGCTTCCATCTAACTCTCTCCGTCCTCCTTCTACACCCTGTGCCGTCGACCCACCTCCACCCCCTCGCTGCTGTACCGCGACCCTCCACGGAAGCTCAGAGCGAATGTTTTGTCATCATACCGCCCTGCCGCCGGGGCACCAGCACAACCACCCCTCCTCCTCTTCCTCCACCTCCTCCGCCCCGTCGATTCCCCTCGCTCTCACAGATTCCGCGCTCACCACCCGCTCCCCCACCTCCGACCTCCCCCTCGCCCTCAGCCTATCCTCGCTCACTTCTCTCCGCCACCCTCCCGGCCACTCACACCCGTTCCTCCTCCTCCTCCTCCTCCTCTTCCTTCTCCTCCCCTCGCCCCTCCGCGTACCAGCTCTCTGCCCCCAAGGCCCCGCGGCAGATACACTCGCGGCCACGTACACACCTCGAATTTCCGCTTTACCTATCCGAACGGCTCCCCGTCATGCGTCGAGGTATGCGTGCCGCGTTACCCACCACGCAAGAGACTTTTAGGTAACGCGGCGTGTACCTGCTGGCTTTTCGGACCGGGTTAACGAAAGATTCGCACGGATTCCGGAGCCGCGCGTGGTACGTTTGTTAATATGTATTCGAGATCGCTGGCGGAATGAACGTTATGAGATCTGCTGTGCGCCGAGCCGAGCTGAACCGAGCCGAGCTGAACCGAGCCGAGCCGAATCAGACTCACGGTCTTCGTGATACAACTTTGGTTTCGGGAGACCGTGGTGACCGCGCCGGTAACCGGTCTCTGGTGGATGTGGGTTCAGCGGTAGCCTAAGTGGCCCGAAGTCTGCCTACGGTTTTTGCGAAGCTGCGCCACGAGAATTTTGAAGAAATGTATTTTACAATCGTAAACCCGTCACTGCGCTATTGCGAATTTATCGATATCGTTTGGTCCTTTACACTAAATTGGACGAAAGCTACGCTTTTAAAAAGAAAGGGTCATACCATTTGATGCGTTTGTAATCTGCGGATGAAACTCGATTCTTAACAGAGAAAACCAACCCTTGAGGCTTCGATTGATCGAACGTAGAATTCAATTCATGCTTGAAGCGACTTTTAACACACATTTTCACCAGCAGGTTTTCAACGAGCAAACAAACGTTTATGTAGTTTACGTGTTAGAAAATCCTTGAATGTTTATGTAGAGCGAGTTATCTAATTCCGCCAGTTTCCAGTATTTACAAGCTACATTGAAACGACTGCAGAGCATTTATACTTTTCCGTTCCAATAAAAGGTAACCAAGTAGTTACAGTATTAATCGAATTGCAAAAGCGTTGTGCCGTACAGCTTTTAGGTATTTGGAACAATTTATCAAGCAACGAACAATTTGCTAGTAATATGCAATGTGATGTTCATATAATTCTCCATTGTTTTTTCGATATTCTGCATCGATTACAGTGACGATAATTAAAAGGTTGAATGGGGTTGAAAAATATAAACCTCTCCACAAGCAGTTGCTGCAACTGTAAGTGTGCTAAATGTAATTCAAGATTTTAACCCTTTGCACTAGGAGTTATTTTATCTCGAAAATTAAACATTTCTTCCTCCATATTATTACTCTTCTTCTATATTATTTTTCTCATTTGACAGAGATGAAATTGATATAGTATCTCATACAATACCTTAAATGTTTAGTCATTGATTAGACAACAAAACATTGAATAATGATGTAGCAACTTTTAATGGTGACTCTGAGTCACCACTCGAGAGCTAAGGGTTAATTGCATTTTTTCGAAACCGTTGGACGCTACCAACCAACACCTTAGTTGGTCGGGTTGTCGCATTTTAGACGAATTAAAAATTTTTCATTGTCTTATATTCTCGTGGAGGACTACCCCCTCAAATTTCTACCACCTCTAGTCGCCCCTGTATAAATGAAGCGGCGTTCAATGTGTTAAGAAACCACTCGGAAGGATAATAAATTACTGAATGGCAGAGCCAATACGTATACGATTGTACGTTTTAGAAGCGTAAGCCTGCAGCTGCGTCAGGGGGAGGGAGGGAGGGAGAAAGAGAGAGAAAGAGAGAGAGAGAGAGTCGAATCTCCTGTGCAACGATAAGTGCACACGGTCTAGGGTGCGGGGGTGGCGATGGTAGTGTGGTGGTGGCGGTGGTGGTGGTGGGCGTAAGCGTGCGAGTAGAGGGTTACCTGTGCGCGGTTCTGTGGGCCAACGTGTTTGCCCTTTTCTATCGTGCTTTTGGGGGGTGGCCGGCGTCGCTGTTCGCCACGGCGCACGGTTTCGAAAAGCGTCGCTGGCAGCTCTGTGTCTGTCTGCCTTTCTCTCGCGTTCTCTTTGTTCGGCGACTTCGATGGATCGCGCGTGTGGTAGGGGATGAAATTCTTTTTTTTTCCTTTGCCGGTGCGCTACCAGCAACCCTTCAGCCACCCCCACCTCTCTTCCCTCCGTCCCTCATTCTCTCTCTCTCTCTCTCTCTCTCTCTTTTTCTGCCACTCTTCTCGCGTTCGGTCGTCGTTTTATTTTTTCGAATGAACGCTCGGCGCGTGTACTGGTTTAGAGAAAGACCGAAAAGAAGGGATAGAAAGACAGAGAGAGAGAGAGAGAGAGAGAGATTCGGCTAGCTAGATGGAGTTCGGCGTTGATAGAAGCTGCGAGGGTGGCACAGGTACGGGGGCGAGTTTTTTCGAAAGGTATCTCCGATAGTAGACTTTCGAACGAACTCTTTCTCTCTCCGTGTGTGTGTGTGTGTAGGCACGTATATGTGCAAGTTCGTCTCGTACACCATCCACGAAGAGAAAGCAAGAGAGGGAGGCGGGGACGTTGATTGGTACTTCTGATGGCACGGTGATGCCGATTAATTAATTAATTCATTAATTAATTACTTCGCTTCGACGCGGGCAACGAGCGGCCGTGCTTCGAATCGCCGATCGCCGAACAACTTTTTTCCTTTTCCCTTTTAATTAGGACTCGCCCTTGCCGCCGCGAACCCGTTGATCCTTGCTCTGCGATTTTATCGACACTGCCGATCCGACCACACGAGATCCCTCCGGAAACTGCACGGTGCAACTCTTGCGTGAAGTGTCAGCGAGCCACTTAGGTTCGCGTCGAAATTTTTGGGAATAAGCACAGTTCTGAACAGGGTACTTCACCCTCTTGTGAAATCGTACCGGAAATAACTTATTTTCAGGATCTTGTCGCAAAAGACTTTTCATTTCTATAATCTCTATCTCTCTATATATCATAAAATCTCTATATACAGGGTGTCTCAGCCAAAGCAGGCCACCTAATATCTCCTTTACTTTTAATCACACGGAAAATATTTACGGCATATTTTAAATGTTATCGAAGGAGGAATATCATAGAAGAACAATTTTTTTTGTCCGGAAAATTTATTGTTTCTACCTGGCGCAGCTAAAAAAACGAATCTGTGAGTCAACCGTGTTGTCTGCTAGTAAAGTTCATTATTCTATCGCGTAAGCCAAGACCGATTATCCTCGCAAAATACTTTCTGGATTCAGTGTGTATGTGGAAGATCTAACTAACTGGCTGATAACCCTTAAAATGCTGAATGGAGTCCTATAGAGACCCCAAGTATTTTTCCTTAATAACTTTGCAAGTAATTATTTGTAATTTTTCATAATTTATGTATTTTCTTTTTTTCCATCGTCAAGTATTGTGGATGATTTGTGCTGCAATAAATACATATATTAAACATGTCTATTTTTTATTTTCAATTCTACAATTTTTTTAACGTGGGGTTACTTGAGGACCCCACATCGTTATTAGTGTTGCTAAAAAGTATACAGCATTTTAAGAGTTAACATATAATATATATATATATATATATATATATATATATATATATATATATATATATATATATGATATATATATATATATATATATTAAGGAAATGAAGGAGGGGGGAGGTAAATACAATTATTAATAAACTCATTTATATGTTGTATAAAAAGTCACAAAATTCTAAGAAATTGTGTCATTATATACATAATTGTTTTTCTAATTGAAATGAAAAAACAGTCAAAATTACTTCCTTGGGCAATCTAGTATATATATATATATATATATATATATATGTGTGTGTGTGTGTGTGTGTGTTATACCTATATTGCCCAAAAGCAGTCATTTTGACTGCTTGGGAAATTTTAAATAATCAAATGACTCTTATTATTGAATTGAATAAATTTCTTATATGACCAATTCGGCTCTGTATTGAAATAACAGTTTTAATTTTTTTTCGATTACCGTCACATGATAACATACAAGTACATGATAAATTCTCGATTTGGGCGTATACTTGATAAGTTGCAGTTGCTCAATAAGCTAAAGTAGTACTTGTTATTCGAATCTTTATGCAGTGATACTTGTTATAACAAAGTTTTTTTTATTGTTAATATTTAGTAATAACTTGTTATATAACTGTAAATAATATAAAAAATATTAAAAATTAATTTTAAACAAATTTCTTTACGCATTAGTTATTCTTTCACAATGCAGTCATTTTGACTGCTTTTGGCCAATATAGGTATATACTAAATTTCAGTCTTTCTAGTGTTAATATGGTGGCTTGATGGACGCGCCTCGCAATTAGCGACACGATCTAGTAGACCGAGAGTGTAGTAGAGTATAAATGTCACCGTGCCTTATGTTTGCTTATTGTTCGAGGACTCATCGACAAACCGGGGTTGCACCACTTGCTCCTAGCGTTTAACACGTACTGATCTAACGTCGCGCGTCGCGTCGTAAAATTGTGCCTTCAATTATCGTTTATGTACACGGACAGACGTATTAATTGCTCGCACACTACTGCAACCTCGCGCGTACATCCTACGGTAACTTTCTGCCGCGCGTTTTCACGTTTTACACTGAACAAAGTTCAACTTCGCCGTACAATGCTTACGTTCAATTTCACATTAGATTGACGAAACGTAACAGCGCGTGTTTTTTAAATGTACGAGGTGTGTTAACACGTTCGTCGCTCTCCTTGTTCGAGTTAATTAAATATACGTTATTATATATAGGATATACAACATAAAAATATTAAAAACACATTATACCGTTCTGCGTGCCGACAGTCGAATTTGTGCCTCGCGGGAAACTTAGCCGAATTACGCTAAGCCACCAACGTGTTAATTTCAATAACGACGAATAATTCCAGCAATACAGCGGGCCGCATTGTCTATTCCCGATCGTTGAATGTGCAATGAACGAACGGTAAATTACGATTCCGAGTATAAGAATTACTCGAAAAGAGATAAAAAATCACGTCCCGACCGGGAAGCGAACTGTTCGACAACATTGATAACACCACACCATTCCAGCGACTGTAAAATACAGCACCTCGAAACCGTTTGATCTCCGAAGCTTTTTTTTCCAACGCCGTTGAATTGTTGCCAACAAATATTTGGGATTTCGTTCGCACGTATTGTGCAAAAATGAAAACCGAGGGTAATGAGTAGAATACGGTTGTTCCGCGATTCATATTATATTCGTTTTACAGAACTTTATGTGATTATTATTTGTTTAAGCTGCTGCAACATCGTGTAACAGATGCACGTTTTCAGTTAATTGACGAACTTCGAAAATGCCTCAATGAATTTATCGATTCGAAGCCGCTGAGCTTTCATCGGAACGGTACACACACACAAATTACCACAAAGGTTGCGTCAATTATTATAACGATAATACTAATAATGGAGCTACATTATCAATCAACTGGCTATCACACCGTTGTTCGCCTTCTCGCCTGTTAACATTTTTCATTTTAAGCAAATGAGGAAGCACAGGGGCGAAGAAACAGGGACACCCGTTACATGAACGATCTCGAGGATCTTTATACAGTTCGTGGGGCAAAGAAGACACGATAGCAACTCGGGAGGAGACGCGGCAAGGTTCGGTATGAAGAGACGCGGAAGAAAAGACGGGATCTCGAGGAACGCGAAGGAAGTAGCCCGCTGGGGCAAGAAAGACGTGCCTTCGGCGCAATTGCGAGCGCTCGGCAGACCGTTTTGTAACAAGACCATGCCCCGAGATATCGACTGTTCCAACCTTCCGAATGAAAAAATAATAAAGTGGATAGAGGATGAATGCATAATGGAAGCGAGCGGAAAAAGAAGAGCGCGGCGCGCGGGGATCGAAGGGAAGAGCCCGACCGGGAGGAGTGAAACGAGTTAAGGAACGTCGGTGAACCACCGTATACGGGAGCTTCTAAATTCATTATTTAGGTATTATTGATCCGAGTGACTAGGCGCCGAGCCGTGTGACCGATATCAATCGTGACACGAATCGTATTTTGCACGGATATTGCAACTAACTTGTTCAATTGATCGACGGTGTATAGTATGAAGATGAGCAAAACCCGGTATTCACGGCTTGCGATCGCTCGGGTTCTACAGCGACACCGCGAATTTCCGTCGTCGAAACTTTCTGTCGCGTGAAATAATTTATGAACACGGGAAACATTCTTCGGTCATCGGGTTTACGCGAACAAATGGGGCAAAGTTACTTTTCGACGAATTACTTTCGAAGATAAATTTGATAAAGGACCCCGCACTAATCGTATGGAAAATCTATCCCGGTTAAATCAGTTGGATTTTTTTTTATATGTTGTAGCTTATGATCTACTGAATCAATAAAAAAAAAAATGATCTACTGAACAAAATATGTAATGGACACAAAGTTCAATAATGGACAGTTATCGAGTTATAATCAGTGAAACATGAGAAATTCGAGCTGACGAATACTCAAATCTTGGGAAGTATTTATTTTTTGGAAAAATGTTTCAAACAAAAATAGTAGGGTTTCACAAAATCTGTTAGGTGGTGTCATTAGTTTTTTTTTAATATTGAATGATTTTGAAAAAGTCTATGAACAGAAATCTTTCACAAATATCTTTGCGTGTCACAGCAGCGATAAGGAGCCCACGGTTCGTCACTCCCGTAGTATTTTTTCACTCCAAACCCTCCATCCGTGGATCGTGTGAAAATCAAAGGACTAGGGTGGCGGGAGTAGGGGTGCGGCAAGCGTGTTAAGTAAATATACTTCCCAACATTTGAGTATTCTTATAACTCGATAACTGTTCATTATTGAACTTTGTGCCCATTACATCTTCTGTTCAGTAGATCATAAGCTACAACATATAAAAAATCCAACTGATTTAACCGGGATAGATTTTCCATATGATTAGTGCGGGGTCCATTGATCATTTTATCAATTCCTACATACATTGGACAATTTTTCGAAGCTCCTGGCCCACTGTGGCTCACGGGGCAAGAGTCGAGCGCGGTCGAGGCTACGGAACGCTCGGGTTTCGTTGAATTACCGTTATTTAATCGATTGCGGGTAATAGGAGCCCGTGGAATCGATACGGGCGCCGTTTAGAATAGCCGGCCCAGTGACGTCTATGACAGACATTACGAGAAAATTATGATCTTATCGCTCCGCAGATTTCGGGCCGCTATTAAACACTCCGAGCTGAAATCAATTAAGGGCGCGTGTCGTATATTCGATCCTGTCGGTGATTGGCTAGTGCAAAAGAATTATCGCGCGGCCCTGGAGTTCTCGCAATTTCCGTTAATTTTGACTTCCCGATAACTGAAATTTACAGAGAAACAATTGTGCATAAAGTCCTTTCGTTGTTCCCACCCTTGACTTTACCGGCCTGTTGGCTAAAAATTCGTTGAACCGATCAGCTAATAGGACACCGACCGGAACGCAGTAATTGTCAAGCCTTAATTAGCGGTATTTTCGAAGTGTCACTTGAAACGTGTTTCGCCTCGGGGGGGTCCTAGTCGGGTGACGATCGTTGGATGCCTAATTTATATTTAAGACTAGCTTTTCCCCGCGGCTTCGCTCGCACAGGAAACTATTTAATGCCCTCGAAAATTTAGATTGTTTCTCCATAAAACCTTTTAACCCCCCATTCACCCCTATAGAGTTTTAATTTTATGTCACGTCCCTATTTCAGATTTCAAAATTGATTCCATTTTCGTAATTAACGTCCCTAAACCTCAATAACGACACCCATACCGATTTTTAGGCTTATTCACACCATTTTACCCCATTTGTCGAATGTAAGTTTGAATTTAATTTATAAGGAGTTGATTCTTGGAAAACCACCACGTATCTAAGGGTTAAGGCTATTTGGTTTATACTTATAGTACCTCTTTATATACTACTAAATAAAATATTTCTTATACAAACGTTGCAACCCCTTTTCACACCCTTAGGTGTTGATTTTTTTAAAATGCCGAAATAGGTGTTTGATTAATTATATTAAACAGCATTAAGACAAGTATCAAGCAAATCCGACCACAATTAAAATGTTTCTCGTACAAACGTTGCAACCCCTTTGCACCCCCTTAGGGGTTGAATTTCGAAATATCCTTTCTTATCCCTTGTATAGATCATAAAGGAAACCTCTGTGCAAAATTTCAGCTCTCTAGGTCCAAGGGTTTAGCCTTGGCGTTGATAGGTGAATAAGTCAGGACATCATTTTTATATATAGAAGAGAAGAGATATAGAAGATTCAGCTCGGCGAGAGCAAGTGGCGAAGTTGAGTAAGCCGTTAATCGGTGAAACTAGACGGAGAACAGGTGGGCACGAAACAACCCCGGAAGACGGCTCGCAACGAGGATCCTCGTTGGCGGAAAGTAACCCAGGAAACAGGACAACGGTTCTGCGTGACGAAAAGAAACGCTACGGACCGCAATCTCTTATCTCAACATTTGGAAAGATCGCGAGGAGGATCGCGAGGAGAAGCGCGCGCGCGAGACACGGGCTACGAGGAGCAAAGTGGATCGGGGGATCTTTTCAATTTCCCGTTGAAAGGCGCAGCCTCATCTCGCCAGGTAGAAGCAGGTGAGTTGGGCGGGGCGTTCGCGACGGGGTTGGTTCGCGAAAAGATCGTCCTGCGAGGCTAATAAAAAATAAACGCAGCAGCAGATGCGCCCAAAAATCCCGAGTGCTTTAATATTGCATCGCGTTCTCCGTTGCTGGCACGAGCGTGTAGCTGGCTGGGATAAAACCATCGAATGTTACAACTTTCGGACGAATCAAATTAACAAGATATTCTACTAAATTGTTGTTCGTCGACGGTGCTCTTGACGCTCGCATTCGGTATTTTAAAAAAATAATCAAAGTAATTCAAGCTCTTAACTGATTGTCCGTTGAAAACAGTATTCGTAATTTGTTATTTAATTTTTAGAGTGGAGAAAAGTGAGGGAGGGTCGCGCGCAGAGGAGAGACGAAGACGGAAGGAATGCGTTTCTGATAGGCGCGATGGAGAGAAAAAAGAGCGCGACGGTGTGTGCGGCGGGTGCGACACCAACGGGGTTGGACAGTGACGAGCAGGGTAGGTGGTAGGATCCACAAAATAAACTGAAACCACCTCCTCCCCCCGTTCTCTGTCCGTCCCTTGAACTCTCATTCTAGCCGCGTCACCTCCACCTCCGGCTCTAGGGCTCCGGCTCCGGCTCTCGGGCTCTGGCTCCGGCCCTCCGCCTCACCTCTGCCACCTCCAGTTATTCCTACGGACGAAACGAGCAGAGCAGAGCAGAGCGGAGCAGAACAGAGCGTCCCATCCCGTCGCTCGGCAGACCATCGCGTCGCCCTTCCTCGGCCACCTCCGCGGCTACCTAGCTCGGCCAAATAAATTACACCGCCTCGTGACGCGAAAAAATCCAACGAGTCGCTAGAGTGAGCGAGCGGGCCGAACGAGACGAAGACGGCCAAACGAAAGCTGGAGAAAGAGGGGCCACACGGAACGGAACGGCAGAGCAAAAGAGGGATAGCCAGATGGGAGGGGTGGAGGAGGAGGAAGAGGAACGAGAGAAGAAGAGAGGAGCAGCATGCGGATGTCGAGGATGAGGATGAGGAGTTCGGGCGTCAGGGGTAGCCGGTCAGAGGGCGAGAGAGAGAGAGGGAGAGAGAAGCTGCTCGGACCAGGTGGGAAGAGTGAAAGGGGAAGCAAACGAGATAGAATGGATAAAGGCCAGCACGCGGGGCGGAAATAAAGAGAGAACGAAAAAAGTGGAAGAGGTCGGGGGTGGAGGTGGGTACCGCGGTCCGCTTTAATTGGTTCGACGTGGTCAGATGAAAAATTCAACCACCCCCATACTCCCTCCAACTTCTCTTTTACCTCCACCCACAGATATCTCTCTCTCTCTCTCTCTCTCTCTCTCTCTCTCTCTCTCTCGCTCTTCCCCCCTCGCTGTCGACCTTCTCTTTTCTCTTTCTCTCTTACCTCCACGAGCACGCTTTCATCGTCGTCGCGCCACGGCTCTGGACTACCGACCAAACGAATCTACGCGTCTACATATAGACGTCAGTGGTCCTTTGTGGTCAGCCTGGGACAAAGTATTTCGGCCGTCCTTAGATCGAGTTTTTGCGAACGATAGTGCTCGTTAACCTTCCCCGCGGACCGTGAATCGGCTTCACTTTCCGACATGCTCCGAACGCTCGTTAGGGGAAATGGTAATACGGACGTTCTTTCGCGATGGCTGGCGCGACCAACTTGATGAGCCTGATAGGCTGACGCGGCTACGTACACGAGTTACAGGATTGCGTGTTATGGTTTTTCGTTAGAGATCACCATGTTCTTCCTGGCCTTGAATGAACTTTTATAATTACAGTCGCAAGGACGAACAGACGCAGACGCGTGCGATCGCTTCCGAAGAAATTCGACGAATGGAGTTTAAAGGAGTTTAAGAGGCCCGAGGATCGCAAAGCGCAGCGTCGCTTCGTGACGCGCTTAGGAAATCTCACCTCTAGCGAGGAGTGGTCTGTGCACAGACAGGCCCTGTTATCCATCTGGCGAAAGTGCGCTCGCGTTCGCGCGGGCGCAGGAGACGGCGTGTCACGGATGGTCGCATGCAATTCGCAACAGTCTATGAGCAGAGCTTAAGTGTGTTTCTCTCGTGGATAACGTTCCTCCGCGCGCGCGGCTCGTGTATTAGCAGCGAGCGGAGACACGCCGCCGCTCCAGCGAGGGTTGCAAGGGGGGAAGGAGGCACGAAGAGAGAAGGGTATAACCGGAAATGAGTTCTCGCGTGTCCACGCTTGGCTCTTGGAACTGCTATTCAGTCCCTCTTTCCTTCCCGGTTCTCCGGTTCACCCCCTGAGAGGATTAGTCGTAGTTCTCTGCCGCCTCTGGCCCTCTCGTCCTCTCGCCATCCACCCCCTTCTTCGGCTCGCAGGAAAGCATTAATCAAAGGAGCAGCGGTGCGCCCTGTTACCGGCACGACGAAAGATGGAAATACACCAAGAGAGAGAGGGAGAGAGAGAGAGAGAGAGAGAGAGGAGCCAGCTCGGCCGAGATATCACGGAACCGGGGTTAGGTTACGTTAGCCCGTGCCGACTAACCGCCGCAACCACCTCCGTGACACGGTGTCTTTCGCCCGTGACTCGCCGCCGAGAATAAAATTCCCGATCCGTTTTACAGTTTGACACGGCCGTAATAACGCCTTCCCACTACCAACCGGAAGAGATGGTTCTCTGTGGGGCGCGAATATACACGCCAGAAATAAAAGGAATACACACCCGGTCTCGCGAGAACTCCAGCTCCTCTCAACGGTGCGTGCAATCTCCTGAATTTTGTTTGCCGGCGCGATGCGTCGCGAACTGAAACTGGTTCCCCGCGCGACTTTGTTATCCCGACCGAGAACCGCGCCTGGCTCTCTGTTAACCGTGTCCTTAATAATCGAGTCTTTCTCCAAAGAGGAATTAATTACTCCGCGGAATAGGAAAGTTGCTTTTGCCCCGACTATTATTGGATCGCCGCGCGCGCCCGCGGCTCCGGTAAAGCGAAATAAATGTTTTGCTGAAATATCGCGGTACCGAGCTGCCGCGACCGCGTGCTTTTTTGCTCGTGGACTGTGCTTGTAGCCGTTTAATTGGCCGAAAGAAATCGTAGAGAATAGCGGAAACTCGAGGCGCAGTTTGCAAGTTGTTGCGTGACCGAAAATTCGAAAGAACAAAATTCTTGAAAATCAAATTGGTTTCAGTGTCGTCGCGCGAGAAGCCTAATCGATTCTACGTACCGAAAGTTCTACCGTTTCGAAAGGGAAATCAGCGCATCGACTTTTGCGGAATATTTAACTACCGTCGCGTCGGAGGAAGAGTAGTAGCCGGTGGTTAGAGACGCGGAAAGCACGTTACAGAAGTCGGAGACCGAGTTTCGTGACTTTCAGCCGTGTGCGAGCGACCACCGGTGATTTCATTGACGGGCGCGGTGGCCTCGCTCAAAATGCCTGTGGTCGAAAATGGGGATGGGCGAGTTAAGGCCGGTGGTTCGATACACGACCATCATTATCCTAGCAGTTTAGTGGGCTTCCGTATCAAAGGAGGATTTTTACGGGGGTTCGACGATCAGCTTTCCACTTGTACGGAACACAAGAAACCTCTCTCTTCCCGTAAATATCGTCTTCGTAGCTACAATATAAAAACTACATAGCATTCCAAGTGCATTTTTCACCGTCTTATCAGGCTGTACCAGCCTTTCGACGAAATTGTCCGCGCTCGTGAAGTAGTCGTCGAGGCTGGATGCGAATGCAAGGAGCGTCGCGAACCTCGGTATAGGCATACGCTGTACAAGTGGAATTCTGAGCAGGAAACTGGGTACGTTAATTTCGAACACCAAAGCTCCGTAGCATGTGACGCGGCGTGAATACAAGAGATATGTGAATTACACTCCATTGTCTTGAGGGCACCGTTCAAATCATAGTCCGCCGGGACAAAGGTCGGAGCCCGGGACCGAGCGCGCCAAGTTTGAGCGTTCAAACTTTTCCTGCTGTGCGAGATGAGGGCAGAAATATCTATTAACGCGGCCGTTGTTTCCACGTTAAGGCGCGACCACAAAAGTAAAACGATCACTTTCCAACACGACATTCCAACTACAGCGCGTCGTGATAAATTGTACGAAATACATATTAAAAGAGCAAAAGAGCTACCCCGTCAGTACTGGTACACCCCTCGAGACATTTCAGTTGAAATTACAAAGCACACCCCATACGACGTAGAGGATATAAGAGATTATTACAGGTGTATAAAGCGGTGAAAAGACATCTAGAGATCGCGGCGACGGTGATTACATACCATGTAATCAGTACCTACGAGGAGTCTAGTAGATCCAACGCTACCGATTCAGGATTTTCATAAAAAAAGAAACGGGGGTTTAAACGTGAAAGTAGTCGTGCAGCCCTGATCGACCGTCTTTTTCTCGTCTTCAAATAGAATAGCAGAGCAACGATTAGAGTCACTCCGGTGCGGGGGCGAGTTCTCCAGGAAATGGGTGAAAGGCTTTTTCGAGGGGTCAAAAGCAAATCTGCCGTGTCACGCGAGTTCCTGGAATTGATTGCACGTTCAGCTGCAATCGATACCGCCTCGAACAGGCTAAAAGTAACTGTCGCGGTTATATACATTATGAAACGGACGGTCAGTTACGTTCCGTTATTTTCCATTGGAAAATCAGAGCCGCCGCGCCGGTGAACAAGTGTCTGGCCGATGGCCGCGATGCTGCGAGAACCGGTGACGCAAACGGCTCGATTATCATATTGCCAGTCCAGCGACATGCAATCGCGATAGCTCATTTTCATTTCAAAGACGGCGGGGATCCATCGATCGTTCGACGCGACGATATTCCACTCGGAACGGAACTGGGACAGGTAAGAGGGATCCCCTTACCCCCGGTGTCAACGGAACGAAAACCCGAAAGCGTGTCGCGTATTCCGGTGTTAGTTGGCCTTGTTTCGAATACGGAATTCACCATTTTCACGGGCTTTTGAGCTCGACCGAATAAAATTGTCCGACACGTGACGCCGAACCTGCAACCGAGACCAAAGATTTACTTGGTGCGATCAGAGTCAAATCATTTTTACTATTTGGGGTAAACTGTACTGATGCTGGCACTGCATTAGTTATTGGCACTTTTGATTTAAACGACAAATATTAACCCTTTGCACTCGGAGCTATTTTATTTCGAAAATTAAACATGTCTTCCTATCTAGAATAATTCTATTCTATATGATTTTCTTCATTTTGTGGATATGGAATTAATGGAATACCTCATACTATATTGAAATGTTTAATACTTTGTTAGATCTCAACATATTTTGTATTGTAAACGATATTTTGAATTATAGTACAGCAATTTTTGCCGGTGATTCAAAGTCACCGCTCTAGTGCTAAGGGTTAAGAATCCCTGGTATATAAAATCGTTTTCTATTGCTTATTATTTATATTTCAAAACAACGTTTAAGGTTCATAACAGAGTTTCTCGTATGACGTTAGCAACGCTGGAGAACAATCAGTAAGACCGACGGATGATTAAGTATACTTTATCACTGTATAACTTAATTTGGGACTGTACTACAGATGTAATAAGTGCGTATATGATTAATTATAAATGAAATAACCTATTTAACGTTTACTTCTTACTGTTTATCAGACATTACCTCAAATGTTCAGGTGTCAACGAATGGTTCATTTATTTGCATAGAAGTTTAATTAATTAGCACCTATGCCAATTACTAGATATACAGTTTCGGATTTGTTTAATATTCGAAAGATTAATGCTTTGAATCTTTAAAACAAATTAGAAATATGACTTTAATTCGTTGAATGAAGTATTATTATCAATTCTTGGCACTGTCAATCATTGTACATTGAAGAGGCCAATCACTCAGTTTACAACAGGGTGAAATGACTGATCCACCTGAAGTCGAATCATTTGTCTTACGTTCAGATCGAATGAATTGTATCTACTATGTAGACACACTTAGCTTAAATCAGACTGAAATGGCTAGCCCATCACAAGTAGAAATATCAGGCTTACGTCAACAAACACCAAAGAAAGCACAGACGGAATTACAGGACATTTTGGCTTGGCCTGAAACTCCGTCACGAAAAGGAAAAAGATTTCTGATAAAGCGATATTTGTATTAACTAGTCATATAGTTTCTATCTCTCTCTCTTTCTCTATTTATTTATATATAGGTTAGGAATAAGATTAAGATAGTTGTAAGTTAAGTTAAGGTGAAATGGAAAGCGGCGAATAAGAAGGGGAGTTGATGTAAGGATTTGTAACCCCAAGGGGAATCAAATAAAAGTTATATGTATTAACTAGTCACGAATGGCTGTAAAAGGAGAAAACGAAACTAGATGAGAAAGAAAAGAAAGCAGTGGAAAGGGAAAAGCGAAAAAGGAAAAGAAAAAGCTAAATTATCTAAAGAAAGTTTGTCCCCACAGAAGAAAATAAAAATTGCAGGTTTAAAGACTGGTAGAGATATCGAACTTAAAAATACTGATGATGAATACGATAACTTGCCCTTAAACAAACGGATTCACTTGAGTACATTAAAGATACTAGACGCGGCAAAGTTTAAAAAAGGCAATGAAAATATAAGAAGGATAGACGCTAACAATAATAATGAAAATACTGTTGTCAATCACAGTAGAAAGAAAGAAGCCAAAGATCGTATTCGAAATGATTGTTTCACCATGTACATCATATAAAGTTCTTCTCTTAAATAACCAAAAATAAATTATTTCAAATTTACACAAGAGGAAGATTCACCAGAAACGGAAGAGTTGAATCGGATGACTCGTGTGAACCTTAAAATATTTTTCTGTTTTTTCTTTGAGCATTATCTTCGTCTCTTAAGTTATTTCTACATATTAAATTGATGATATTAGTTCAGACGTAAATTCTACATTATGCATAATTTCAACCTACATGCAGTACAAACTATTTTCATTGTTTATCTTAGTTTAGTTAATAATTCCTATTCAGTTCTTCAGTGCCAATAACTGATACCTCTTGTGCCAATAACTGTACTATTTGTCTTACGATTGTTATTCAATGAATACATGTTATAATAAAAGATTTATGACTCTAAAAACTGTTTGATTTTGTAGAAAAATGTATATTAGCTTGTAACAATAGCAAGTTAAGCTCGTATAAAAATTACATGAAAAAATAAAACGGTTTTTACTAAGATTTTTGCTCAAGGTGCCAATCGTTGTACAGTTTACCTTAAATAATTTTAATAAAAAATTGCTGATTACGCTTATTTTACCCTTTTCGTGAGGACAAAATTGGCACAGAGATTAGAAAAGTGGGAAACTTCAACCGTTACACAATGACGCCTGTGTTATCAATTTTCCGCGTGATTTTTAGCAATGATATTGGAACTCGAAGATTAAGCGAATTTTACTGTAGTTTTGTCGTTCTTTTCGGTGCAAATACTCCGCTGTACGTCGCGTCGGTCGATCGCGTCTGTTCGTTATGCTCCTACACTCGCGCGAGTAAATGGAGTTGATGACGGAGTCCGGTCAGTGCCTCAACTTGAAACAAACTTCTATGCACCCTTGGGCTTCGAGGGATTGGTCGTGTAAACGACGCGCCGTTAGTTCCCTCGGCGACCAGATAGAAGAAGACGGTCGACAGGTCGGGGTAGACGGGGGATCGTCGAACGAGAAATAGGAAGGAAGTCGGAGAAAGAAAGCAGAAGAAGAAGAAGAAGAAGAAGAAGAGGATCGAACCACACGAGCGTGACTTACAGTTAGGGTTCGCGGCTTGCGAATTTCGAGGCGCAACGCGACAATTAACCGCGACAGGTATTCGCTCGACCAACTCGGCCACAATTTGAACGTTTCGTCGCTGAACAGGTTTGAAGGCTACGGTTGTTTCCGTTGGACATTGTTTTCGGAAGTCGTAGACGAGAATCCTGTTCAAGTCTTCTAGAAATGATCTTGATAAAACTGCATGATCCTTATATCTCCAGTATCGCGTAGCAGTTTTGAAAAATCGACTTTCATCGTTGTTATCAGAGGCGCACAGGCGTTTAAAGCACGGGCTAATTTGCGAACGGGATCCGCAGGTCTCCCCAGTGTTCTTTTAGCTAGCCAACTACGCCGGTTTATTTATCCGGAGGCCGGTACCGTGCCGGGAAGTATCGTCCATTCAACGCGCTCAACACCCTAATTACCAGGTTACGGGGAGCATAAATAACCATTTACATTTCGCGCACGTCAAAATATGAAGAATTCGGCCGGCCGTTAATCCGAGGCAAGCCGTCCGCGGAAAAGCCCCTTTAATTTCCACGTTTCTGAATTCCCACGCGGAAAAGGCAGCAGCAGCAGCAGCAGCAGCAGTGGTAAGCAGTGGCAAGCAGCAAATCCCCTGCTACCGTTTGCTCTTTTCGCAACCGGGTCGCGCGCTTTCGCAAACGGTGGCCGTTTTCTGCGAGCGTCGCCGCGCGCATTATGCGGCGCGTCACTTTCGTAGCGGACGTAGAAAAGGGCATGGGTCCGGTGAAAAACCAGAAAAAGACCTGGACGAACGAGCACGGAGGGCGGGGATTCCGCGGCGCGTTCGCGAAGGAGTCCTTTAATCGTCGGGTAGCAGCCGGGGTCGAGGGAAAAGCCCCGGAGCCCCGAACCCCGCGGGAAACGGTGCAGGAACAAGACTGAGAAAAATAATCCAATTTAGCGAGAGTACGCGAGCGAAGCGACGCGGCCTGCAGTTCGCCTGTTTTCACGGTTTTTAATTACGCGCCTCCTCGCGTCGCTGTCCCCTCCTCCTCTCCTCCGCGTCCCCCGTCGGCAACGCGCGGAGCTCGCACACTTTGTCGTCGCGATTCTGACAAAGGAGCGTGTTTTCATGGATATTTCACGGAGCCGCGGCGAAAGGAGAAACTGCGCGACTACCGGTTTGTTGCCAGCTGGCGACTCGACCGATGCGCTTTAACCGTTTGTCGCCTTCCCGACAGGTCCTTTCGAAACTTCCCGTTCCCTTTCCTTTTTGCTTCCGGTTTTTGTTACCTAGTACCGATGTGTTTCTTTCAAATTGAACGATTCAAACTATGGCTCCGCTGCTCGCCACGGCGTTTCGTTCGGACGTGCGACAGGATGCGTTCGAACTGCGATAAACTATGGTACATCCCGCGACAAAACTAAAATAGAAGACGCTACCCGAAATTTCCATAGAACAATTACAGTAATCTCTCCGTAATGCTATCCAATTTAAACGAACGTTCGATTTGCTGCGATAGATGTCGAACGCATTTTGTCAAACGATCCACTTCTTATTGAGAATGTTTCTCTTTCGAAGTCGTGCAACGTATCCACCCATTTGCGAGACCGTCCGCCATCGGAACGTTTTCGAAGTTTTATCGTTCCTGCTTGAGGCATTTTGGCGATACGTTGCAACCGGTCGCGTAACAAGACGATCCCAGTTTTATTCGTCTCAACTTTGACCCGCACGCTTTGAAATGCATCGACGGGTTTGATGTGTTCCTACGAAAGTGGACTTTCCGTGGAGACGTACGCCCGGTACCTTTCCATCTTCTCCCGAGAACCATATTGCCGCTTTTATTATACCCATTCGGTTCTTCGAGAAATTCGTACGCGTCCACCGGAATAGAGATCATTCTATTGTGTATATTATTCATACGCTGAACGATTCACGTCCGACCAATTTATGAAATCAATTCAAAGAACCCCGCACTAATCATATGGAAAATCTATCCCGGTAAAATCAGTTGAATTTTTCATATGTTGTAGCTTATGATCTACTGAACAAAAGATGTAATGGACACAAAGCTCAATAATGGACACTTATCGAGTTATAATCAGTGAAACATGAGAAATTCGAGCTGACGAATACTCAAATCTCGGGAAGTATTTATTTTTTTGGAAAAATGTTTGAAACAAAAATAGTAGGGTTTCACAAAATCTGTTAGGTGGTGTCATTAGTTTTTTTTTTAATTTTGAATGATCTTGAAAAAGTCTATGAACAGAAATCTTTCACAAATATCTTTGCGTGTCACAGCAGAGATAAGGAGCCCACGGTTTGTTACTCCCGTAGTATTTTTTTTACTCCAAACCCTCTCTGCTGTGTGTGTGTGGATTAATAAAAAAAATGACCTTATTATGTATTACTCATCCCGAGATTGAAGTATTCGGCAGCTGGAATTTGTCATGTTTTACTGATTAATATGTCACTTATATCGATCGTATTATTGTTAATAATAAATGTTTAATGATCTCGGCGCTACGGTTCGATCAATTATTACTTAGAAAATCACAAAACAATTTTGCAGATTATCAAATAATCATCGACGTTTCGATTCTAGTTTGAATCCTTTTCAAGATGTATCTGCAATGCGTCTGTAAAAATATATATTTTATTGTACAATTTTCAAAATATACTTACTGATTAATCTCGATAACTGTGCATTTTTGAGCTTTGTGCCCATTACATCTTTTGTTCAGTAGATCATAAGCTACAACATATGAAAAATCCAACTGATTTTACCGGGATAGATTTTCCATACGATTAGTGCGGGGTTCTTCTTCAAATAGATTAAATCCACGCAGTAATTCAAGGTACAACATTAATCTGACAGACAAATTCTCAAGCCTTACAAGCCCCGGAGCAAGGATCTTGAGTTACACACGTTTGAATATTCTTTGAAGCTGTTGGGTGAACCGATGCGACGATGAAACGGTGCGAAATTGTTCGATTGCGTGGAAGAGGGTTAACGTCGGAAGTTGTGGCTAGGTGTCGCAAGTAGCAGCCCGATATTTAGCGAGGGTGCAAATCAGTTTGGCGGGACGCGCGGCAGGATTAACGCGCGAGATTCTTCTGGGAGGGATTCTTAAATAGCGTGTAACAGGTGGGTCGAATCCGGTGCGGTGGCGCGAGCAGGGCTTGGTCGCGCGCGTGCTCGAGATCGCAAAAACAAGAGAGCGCCAGCCAGGGTGCCTGCACGGTATACATAGATAGTTTAAACGGCGAACGGAACTGAACGGAACTGAACGGAACTGAACGGAACGGAACACAATGGTAATAAACTCACGTGTCCGAGCTTCTCCTCCTTCCGCCTCTTGGGATCGCTCTCGAGGTCGGGGGTGCGGCTGCGGAATTTCTCGGGCGGTGAAACGGATCGCCTGAGTCTGTCGTCGGTGAGAGCGATCGGCTTACGGTCCTCGGGCGTCTCCGCGGCCGCTCGGTGTTGCTGCAGGTCAGACGGTTTCAGGAGTGCCTGTGCCTGTGCCTGGACCGCAGCCGCGGCCGCGGGGTGCGGCGGGGGTGCGAGATGAGGCGGCACCACCGCGGCTGCGGCCGCCGCGGCCGCACCTGCGAACCCCAACAGCCCGGCCGGCGGAAGACCGCCGACCACCGCGCCATGGGGCAGCTGCTGCGCGTGAATCTGTTGCTGTAACATCGGCCAATCGAACATGATCAACCTTGTGTCGAGTTCTGTCACACGTCCTTTCTTTCGAGGACCAAAACTATTAGCTTGTCCGAAAATAAATTGCGGCTTATCCGACGCGTTACACGTACCGACCCGCGCTACGAACGGTATCGCGTTTCATACAAATGCTGGCCCGCGATTGTATGCCGGCGACAACCGAATACTTCACGGAACAATGCAGGTTTTCTCGCTATTTCTCGTAGCGCACGTCGATACACACTCCGCGAGAAAAATGACAGGCTCGTTTTATGTATGTATAACGATTGTAATAGCTTACTAGAGCGAGAGAATACTGTATCAATCGTTCCCAATTAAACAATCTTCTAGGTCAGAGTGGCTTTAAAACAAAAAAGGACTCACCAGTAGCTGTTGTAGACCCTGTTGTTGCTGCAAGAGATTCGCAATAGTTAGTGGTGTCGGTGGCTAACGGTTTATTCGCAGAGTTACGTTTTAACCCTCGTAGGCTCCTCGGGGGTAAACTGGTAAACATTCACCCACTTTCTACTTTTGGGTACAGTAAAATTTCTTACGATTTCTCACTCTGAAAATATATGTATAAAAAAAACGATTTAATTTGTAACGTTTAATAACAAACAAAAAAAAGAGTTAGACTAATTTCGAAGTGATTTTTACGAAGCTACGAGACGATAGTTTGTGCGACTAATTTCGAGGAGCGTACGAGAGGATTAAGAAGTTGATAGGCGAGCAGCCGGCAGCTGTGTGAAAAAAAACAATGGCAAGATCAATGTACCGACTGCTTGCCAGAACCAAGGAAGTTGATAGAATCAATCGTAGAGAGACGCTCACCCCAATAATAGCGTTTAGCTCGGACGTCGTGACTTGCTTCGCCCTCTCTACGGCATTGGCCACCTGCTGCTGATGCTGCAAGCCATGCTATCATTATCGCGTCGTTGTCACTCTCGATCGTGAGATTGCGCGGCACACGTGCCAAACAGAAAGTCAAAGACTCACCTCTTGTGCCAGGAACGGGAGTAGCTGGACGATTATCGCGTTCAGCCTCTTGGCGATCTCCGTCTGCAACCATGATGAATGGTCCAATTAATGAATGAACGAGGAAGAGGAATCGAGTCGCGACCGATTAACGAAGGAATCGCCAAACAGAAATTTCGAGATGTCGCCAGCGAGAGCTCCGACAATTTTGAGGATCAATGAGAACGAGCTTATGGAGGGGTTGGATGGAGGAGATTTTGAAAATGCTAGAGGAGAGGCAGGAGTCAACAAGTGAAGAAATAGTAAGGAAGGAAAAGATAAAGCAGAAAGAAGAAAGATGGGAGAGAATCGGAAGTACGAATATATATATGGCAGATAGATTGAGAATAGATAGAGATAGAGAATAGATAGATGGCAGAGAGTGGCAAAATTTAGACTAGGTAACGGGATGAGAGGGGAGAGGTACTGGGTGGAAGAGGAGATCCGAAATATGCAAAAAAAAATGTAAATAGAGTCTATTGTAAATAGGATTCTTATGAACATAGACATAAGGTAGTTTATAAGTTAGAATAAATTTAGCAGTTCTCTGTATCTCGATCGACAATTGTTCAAAACTACAATTAATGTTATTGGCGCACTGGTTCGATCAATTTGGAGACAATAAGCAAATTTGCAAAATATCACATGAAATTTAATTCAACGTTTCGGTCTGAATTTAGACCATTTTCAAGAATGTAAATTTTCTGTATTGCGTCTGTAAGGATTTATCAATTAATTAATATATGGTTAGGCAAACGTATTCCCGAACAAGCAGAAAACACTAAGGTATTAAAACCGAAAACAAATGTATAAACTCACTTGCTTAGAAAAATGTACTAATTTAAATTCTTAAGAGTCGAGGAACAGCATGTTGGTTCCATGCTGGTGACATGTGGACTGAGTAAACCGTGATGATTTGAAACGACAACGAATCAAAGAACACTGATCTATGTAATTGGCCAATCGATGAGTGGCGACAAATATGAATCCTTTGAAGTCACCCAAACAACACTGTAGTTGTTGAAATACCAATATGAAATTGGTAATAAATTAATCGACATTCAATATGCTTTTTCTTAAGAAACAAAAATTATATTCTTTGAAAGGTGATATTTTGCAAATTTGCTTATTGTCTACTATTGATCGAACCAGTGCGCCAATAACATTAATTGTAGTTTAGAATAAGTTAGGCTAAGAACGGTAAGAAGGGGAGGTAAACGTGGAGGAATTTGTTAAGGAGATCGTAACCCTAAGAGGAGACAATAAAGTTATACAAGAACGAGCTTTATGTCCGTAAGAAACCCAGCAATAGACATCACTTTTTTCCAGCCGAATGATTTTCCCAGCAAGATTGAAATCTCTATTTATCATCGAGATCCATCGCGCATTATGGAGTCCGGCGTAGGGTGTCGATTTCAATGGGCCGTAAAAAGGTTCCATATCGTATTTAAATGCGTGGCCGGTTAACACGGTCGAATTGATTGAAAAAAAAATAGCGAGGGCTGGTGGCCCTTGCAATTGTAAACCGAAGCGCGAACAATTCGCGGGGACACCGTAAAAACGTCATGAAAATTCGGGGTTACGTTGCGGTGATTGTACCGCACGTGACGACCGGCAAATGGACACGTGAGCTCGGCCCATGGTTCGAAACGAGCGCGTTTAGTCATTAATACAACGCGATCGAATCGATTACACGCACAGCCATGTGACTTTCCCACAACGACCGTCGCGCCGCGTCGCACAGTGGTGCGAACGGGGAAAAAAATCGCACGTCAGGACATAACTTGTTGCAAATTATGCAACAAACTTTAAAGTACATATCCAACCAGGTTTTCACTGGAAACTCCTGCGAACCTGCCGCTGAGACTATTCTGTTTCGAACTAGAGTCAGTCGCATGTACATATCCGCGTACGTCCTTTAAAACAGAATAACTTTCTTAAACTTTCACGAAAAATTGAAAATCACTATTTACTATATTTATTTCTAGATTTGACAGCTCAGACTTCAGACCACTATGACGGATGCTTATAAGGGAATTCGTTGTATGCTTCGAGAAATAAAGAATGTGCGTAATGCACAGATTTTCAATTAGCCGATTGTAAGGAATAGCCGTATTTATTATAAGCAATCGTTGACAGATGTCTTTTTTTAATTCGTTGGCGATCGTAATTTTATAATTCTCTTGTTATTTTCGATTTTCTACTTTTATAAATTTCACTATATATAGGGTTGTCTGCCAATACGTATACATACATGCATTCCATAGTATACCATTTTAGTTAACAATTAATAACGGTTTTTATTAATTGTTGCCACATAACCGTTGTACCAGTGGCATCATGCTTTCCACAAATTTTCAAGCAGATTTGTCGAACAGTTTGGTTTTTATGGATTATTTTTCCGCTTTTTGGCCATTTCGCACCACTGTGTGCCGTTGTGCGAGGAAAAGACATCGACATCGCAGTCGGCTCCGATAGAATCGCGCTCTAACAATCTCGCGAGCGGTCATTGGCGGAGCACTTGAACTTGGGAGCAGCATTCGACGTCTGCGTCGCTCCGACGAAAATAAGAAACGAGAAAGACAGATGTACAGAGCGATCGAAATCAATGAAATCTCTTTTATCGTTGAGAGTAAACGGACATTCGAGGTATTTGATCCCGCAGTTCGGGCGCCGCGCTTTCGATGGCCTGACAACGTCGAATCGGCGCTGGAACTCGTTAATCGTCGAACGCGCTATAAAAGACAGATAATGTATTGCGGATGAAGCACCGACGTGCAAATAGAGTATTAATTTGTGCGCGGATAACGTTGTTAGTAAGCCTCAATGCAATTAGGCCGTTGTATTAGCGCTTTGCGATCGACACTCCAATCGCGTGACGATTCCTGTAATATTGATCATCGTACATATTTGAACGTATTCGTTCCAGTTAATTATTCAAACCAATCTATCGCGATTGTGCGATAGAGGACGTGTCTATTGTTTGTTAACTGTGGCTGGACGCGTTTGCGTGTCGGGTGTTTGCGGTCCGTTAGCGTTTTCGGTCTTTGAATCGGCAACTGAGAAAAACGGGGCTACGTTTCGATTAATCCGTGGCGCTCTAACTAGTTCTATTCGAGACTTATTGGATTGATTAACGTTTAATCGGTACCGAATCAAAACTAATTCGTAATAATACTCAATATCAAAGAACTTTTATGAAGTCCGAAACAGTATAAAGGATGAAAACCATGCTTTACTATTGAACAGAAGAGATCAAGTAATGATAACACGAGTAAGAATAGGCCACACAAACTGGACTCACTCCCACCTTATTACCAAAACCGAAGCAAGCACCTGCGATACCTGCTACGTTAAAAACTCTATCGAACATATCTTGGTCACCTGTCTAAAATATAATGCAAAAAGACCACAACACAACGTGCGAGGTCCGCTAAATGTATTACAAGCGGAGGATTCCTACAAAAAAATATTAAACTTCCTGAAAGATATCGGATTATACTATCTGATATAATCAAGTGCTGAACAATAGACAAGCCACAGGCGTCACTAATAACCACAGTTAGGTGCATTTAATAAATGTTTAATGTCCTCGGCAATATGGTTCGATCAATTATTAATTAGAAAATCAAACAACAATTTTGCAGATTATCAAATAATCATCGACGTTTCGATTCTAGTTTGAATCCTTTTCAAGATGTATTTGCAATGCGTCTGTAAAAATATATATTTATTGTACAATTTTCAAAATATTTTATTAAACTGCTTGAAATTAATAATACAAATTGTTTGTGAATATTGTTCATAAAACTAACTTACTTGTTTTTGATGTGACTTAACCCTTTGCACTCGGAGCTATTTTAACTCGAAAATTAAACGTTTCTTCTGACCTACAATATTTCCATTCTCTATGATTTTTTAAATTTAATAAATATGGAATTGATATAATACTTCATACAATACTTAAATGTGTAGTAATTGGTTAGATACTGACATATCTGATAGTGTAAACAATTATTTAAATAATAGTACAGCAATTTTTAGTGGCGCCTCAGAGGCGACACTCGAATGCTAAGGGTTAATACTTCAAATTGGACATTGTGCTACACGTGTTGTAGTGTATCGTCAATGCTTGTTGTCAAGACACTGAATATATTTGAAACGATCTAGGTTATACCAATCGATGTGCGGCGGTAAATTTGAAACAACAAAATATGTCCTTTAGCCCACTTATGTGAATATACCAAAAACGGTTAATTCAATTATTAATAGTTACCTTAATTGGAACAAATTTATTATATACAATTAATTGTATGTAACATGAGATTGTTTAATGATTCGAGAAATTGAATACAGGTTATTTTGGTTGGAAAGAATCTCATCATAAGACATTACTGATTCAGTAATGTTGCGTAGTATTCATGTATCTTAGGAGTTTCATACCTAAGGTGCATGTGACCTTAAACACGCAGAAAAAAAAGAACTTTTAATGTCGTTAGCAGATATCGTGGAAGCACTTTATAGTCTATCGAATCACCAGTAATGTCGAAATGTTATTCGGTCGGTGCATAAATTAATTGCGGTTCATCGAAAGTAATTTCGTATTTCGTTAGATCATCCTGGATCCTTGAACGTATCTACGTCCTCGGTTTTGCCGATCGAGGCGGCTCGGTCGTCGCCCGGGCGTGCAACCGAGGCTTCAAACCGAAAAAAATGTCATTATTCCCGCGGGGGAGGGCGCGGGGAGGATCGGGTGGGCGGAAAGATGGAAAACTGCCGCGTCCACGTCAGTTCGATTTCGCCCGGTCCGAGTCGGGAGGTGGTGGAGTAGAAGGGTGGGACAAAAAAAAAAACACGTTTCGACGGGGCGGAAAAAAAAACGCGACAAAGAGAACGCAACAGAGGAGAGCGCGGGACCGGGCGCCGCCGAGAGTTCGGCTGCGCGAGAAAGAGGGACAGACGTAGGTGGAGGCGGTGGTGCAGGAGGCGCAGAGCAGCACGAGGAGGAGGAGGAGGAGGAGGAGGAGGAGGAGGAGGACGACGAAAAGGGGGAGGACGTGGAGAATTTGCGCGGCTAGGCGAGGCGCGGCGAGGCGAGACGAGGTGACGCGGCGCAAGTGTTGTCCGGTACGAAAAAATGGTTATTCCTTCTCGAATGTGCCCGATGCACATGCACATTTTCCCGCAGAACGGATGGTCCGAGGGTGGAGGTTGCGAGAGGATGAGGAGTAGATGGAGTACAGGGGGATGGTGGAGATAGAAGCTCGGGGAAGGGGACGGACGACGAAGAGGGTCGGACACGGAGGACGAGAAAACGAGAGAGTTAGAAAGAGGAAGCGAGGAGGGAGGGTGACAAAAGGGGTAGGTGGCCGAACGGCAGGAGGAAGAGGAGGCAGAGAGAGAGAGAGAGAGAGAAATAGTAGTAGTAGTAGGAGGAGGAGGAGGAGGTAACATTGAGATTAGCAACGGGTAAAAAATCGATGTCATCGCCCCCAGCCCACCGCACCCTCGTTTCGCTCGCTCAACTCAACCCTCTACTACCCCCTCAGGGCCAAATAAAAGAACTCGAATACACGACCCCTGGAACGCGTCCGCGGGCGAGTGTGTGCGACCGCCCCCATACGTGTAAGCACGCAACGCGCGCGGTCCAACCGTGTGCGTGTGCACGCGGCGAGCCTGTGTACGCGCGCGCATCACGGAATATGTGTATATATGGACGGTAGAATACTGGAAAAGCGACCCTCCCCTCCGCTCTCCCCGTTTCCTGTGCCCCCCTTCGACTACCGAAAGGGAGAGAGAACGTGAGAACGGGGGGTGGTCCGAGGGGGGTCGAAGCGAAGGGGACCAGGGGGAACCAGGGTGTCCAGGGGGGGAATACGGATAGAGGGAGAGGTAGAACTGGGAGCAAGAAAGAGAAAGAAAAAAAAGGGAAAGAGAGAACACGCGCAGATAGATAGACGCATATATACGCGGAGGCAGGAAGAACTGGAAAGGCAGGGTGAGTTATATGCAATTGGTCAGCCTGCACATTTTTTATCGGGCGCCGGGCGCACCCGCGATGGGAAATGGTAGTTACTCTTGTATCGACGAACGCCGACGGCGATAGAAATATTCTTCCCCAGGAGGGGCGGTCTTTCGTTTTGCGAGGGATACCGTAGATCGTCGAGGCTGTTTTCGAGCGGTCGCCAATCGCCTCTTAATGGGTCTTATTACTGCCGATCGTCGCCGCTGGTATGTTAATTTCGCTTTCCTTCGCGCCCTTTATTAGCACAGGGGAGAACCGTGCGACCCCCATTCTCGTGGCGACATCTGTTGTCACAGAACTTGCGGCAGTGCAAAGTTTGTAGCCGCAATTCCAAGCCAAATCCATGCCAAACCTTGCCCTCGTGAACCAAATCGTTATTATCGTTACTCTAAGTAGAAAAATTGTAATTTTATAATTTTCAAGTTTAGCGTTATGCTTAGGAAACAATAATATGGAAATACAGAATGTTTGTCACGTTCGCGGAGATATTCGCAGATCCGAGAAAATCTGTATCAATCATTATTCTCCTTGAATTCGCAGCATTCAGGGTGACCGACGAAGCGCGAGACCGTGCGCCGTGCCGTCGATCCTCAATTATTGCCGGTGCCCATCGACAGAAATTTGGACACAGAAACCAACGGTATGTGTACCGACGGTCAAAATAGTTGTCAACCCCACACCAACCGCTCTGGCTCATCATTCTCGGGTGGTTGGAGTGGGACAACTATTTCGACCTCGGGTATATGCTACAGTATTACATATATCCGAAGGTCCTGGCCCTCTCCTGTACAGTGTTTCGTGATTTCAGAGAAAGTGCGGGGGCGTGACGGATTCGCGCGGCGTATTGCCATACATCGTGGCTTAATTGAGCAGGACAACGAGCAGGCAGCCGATTCCGCGGACGAGCCTTTCAATTAAGCGATAAGCGTTATCGGATAGGTCTGCTGGAACCATCGTACGACTCGTCGCGTCGCGTCGCGTCGGATGGACGCAGCGAGAGCGTTGCGTGACAGTCGCGTCGCACGGCCATTCTTTTTCAACCCTTCCCCACCACCACGTTACGTTCGTTTATCCTGCCGCGGTCCTTTCATATTTTCCTTGCCCGCGGTCGACGGCCCTTTTTACAATCCATTCTCATTTTTTATTGGCCCGACAGAAATAAAAATCTTGAGAAAAAATAGTATTGCACGCGGAAACCGTCGACCGGTGATGGCTGTTGGCATCCTGCAACGTTGCACCGGAAAGGGGTTGAACTGTCCAACGAAATTAACCCTTTGCGCTCGGAGCTATTTTAATTCGAAAATTAAACATTTCTTCCGACCTACACTATTTCCATTCTCCATGATTTTTAAAAATTTTATGGATATGAAATTGGTATAATATCTCATACAATAACTAAATGTTCAGCAATTGATTAGATACCAACATATTTAATAATCCAAACCAAATTTTGAATAACGGTATAGCAATTTTTAATGGTGACTCTTGGACGGTGCACCGTTACAAATAATCCTTATTTTCGGAATAGCAGAATATTTCAAAACACAGTTTATGGTGATTCCGAGCGGCGTATAGCCGTTGTATCCATCAGCGCGCGAGCGTGCGAGCCATAAGAATAAAAACCACGATGTCAAAAGGGCCGAGTGAAAAGTTTGTTTCACAGGAATCACAATTTTCCATTTCCATGCTCGTAATAATGGTGGTGGCCGCGCAATAAGATTTCCGCTGTGCTCCAGACGGGACACACGCTGTTCCCAACAAAGCGGGCCAACTATCTCCATAAAGCGACTCCTAGAAGCCGATATCAAATCGGTTTCACGAAGCGTCCGCACACGTGACCGCATTCGAGCTGGCGCGGTGGTCGCGTGTGTAGTCCTCGTGGTACAATTATTTGAAGAACAGCCAGGGGTGGGGAGGTCGTCGACAACGACGACGACGCCGACGACGACGACGACGACGACGACGCACGAGTTAGGAGGGGTAGGTCGGGGGCGAAAGAAGAGAAAGACCGGTATAAGAACTGGGACATTGCCAACAAATTCGAGTTAGTCGAGTAGCGAGTGGTAAAGTGGTGGCTGCGGGCTTTAACGGTGGAGTGGGAGGCAAATGTCGACTTGGGGTGGCGCATGGCGTGGCGAGCGATAGAAAGTGTGAGAGAGAAAGAGAGAGAGAGAGAGCGAAGCCCGGAGCGAGTGGAAGAGGGTGGAGAGCGCGAGAGGAAAGTGGAGGCAGCGACAGAGGACTAATGGGTAAGAGAGTGAGAGAACGAGAACGGATGAAATCACAGAGACTCGCCAACGGTGCCGGCTAAAAAGGGTAAAACGAAGGGGGAGGGGGAGACCGGTGGAACGAGAGGCCAACGACAGGGGTTGGGGAGGGTGCGGTGGAAAAGAGATGGTCGCAGAGATGGTCTAACCTCGTAGGGGAAGATTGTTTTCATTCGGTGCTCAAATTGAAAAGGAGCGAGGACCAAAGACCGCGATTCGAAAGCCGGCTAAGTGCCGGGACAACCAAACGGGGGATGATTTATTCTTTTTCCAACCCCCTTTCTCTCCCCACCCCCTGGACCATCTTCCCGACCGACGTCCTTTCCCGGCTGTATTTCCTCCTTCACGGCGAAGGGATGAAATTTGAAATTCCCGCGTCCAACGCGCCGCGGCGACGCAATCAATTTCGTTTTCTCTGGTGTCTTTCTTTTGTACCTTTATTCGCCGCGTTCTCATTTGCCGAGGGGACGGATATATAGTAAGTAGCCCATAAATAAGGGAACTGATAATGGAAATGGGGCTGTAACCGAACCCGCAAACACTTTGCGCCACAGTTACAGCGAGCGATATGATCGAGTGGCTGCAGCAGAACCTTTCGGTCCCCTGAACTATTTAGATATCACAATTCACGGATCATCTTTCACTAACGAGATATCTATTTGTTTTCGTTGAAAATTCTGAATACTTACGATGAAGTAATTGCGGTTAGAAATCAATGAATTCTACGATATCTCGTCTCGGATAGCGGCGCGATGAATGAGAATTATTAAATCGATACGCCTACCGGTAAATTATCCACGAAAAACACAGCGTGCGAAGATTAATCGCCGAACGACCTCTCTTGCCACTAACTTTACATTTCTCCACTAATTAGCGTTAGAAGGTTGGACGAATCGCGTTACACCGCCTCCGCACAATTTGTCGTGAAACTACGCCCGAAGGGGAGTGATTTCCTGGCGACCAGCGATTTTCCGTTTCCTACTCTTACTTTTATTGCCCTACTATGCGTCCATTAGCAATTATACGAGCGTATCGGGTAACCACTTACTTTCATTTCCTTCGTCACACAGAAACGGTATATCGTTGTTCCGAGCTGTTTGAACGGAGCCAGGTGCCGAAAAATATCTTTAAACCGTGGCATTGCTTCCGTCGCGTTGCAAAACTTTTTAACGACAACGCAGAGAGCTCCGATTAGAATAGTCCGAAAAATCTAATTGAAAATGGACGAAATAGTTCGGTCGACGGATAAATATCCAGTTCGTTCCGCAAATCAACCACGCGTCGGTGTAAGCTGCGACTTCCTGGTCGGTATGTCATCATACGCTGCGGCCATTTACGTCACTCGAACGGAAAACCGCGTATTTTTCCGCCGGGATTGATTTGCGAACGTTTACTTGACGTTTTTTTTTTTTGGACATATTTTTCCGAATTTTGAACACCTACCGCCAGAATCTACAACAACGCGGCCTGTTACGATCTGTTAGTAACAAAAAACTTTTAAAATTCATTACGTTTAACCTTCTGCTTATCCTTAGTTTTTGATAATACCTCTGACGAACCTCCCTTAGCTGGATCATCTTGTATATTTTATTGGCGAGACGGGACATTTATGAATACATCGTATTTCGTTGAAACAATATGGAACATCTTGCGTCAGATAATCCTCTACAAAATACTCAATTGATGCTTGAAATAATTGATCCCGTCCGGATATAACACGAATAAATAAGCATCAAGTTAATGCGAGCACAAAGCAGATTTGCAGGATTTTATTCCAGACAACTCGACGTCGAAAGACTGTCTACGGAGACTTCTAAACAACAGTTATTCCGGCGAATAAATTATTTTAACACAATCCCCTTCGCGACTGTTACGCGACAAACAGATTATCTCGCAACGAACCCTTTTACGCGTACGCTGAACAACGCTCGAAGAGAAGGCAGTTGCTTTACGGATTTCAATGAATTCATAGGGAAGTCGGCCATCGACAGGTCGGTAAGACCAATCCAATCGTAACGATCCTCCTGCGCAAACCGTGAACGAAAGTACCTCGAACCGGCAAGCTAATGAGTCAATTACGCGGGTACTGCGCCGCGCCGTAAGGCCGACGTATCAATTCGAAGCGCAAATCGTACACGGCAATAACAACGCCGCTATAAAGCATTCTAAGCTAACTAGTTTGCCACTTGAGCCACCGGACGCAATTTCGCGGCGATTTAATGGTGGACCGGCCTATTCGACGACGGTGTATCCCCACTCTGTTCCACGGGGCTTGCACCCCATTAAGCAACACCCCTGGGTACAAGGGTGAGAAATGATCGGCCGCTAATGCTAATGAATATCAGCTCGTCGTGTCACAGAGGGTTGTTCGGGAGTTTAGGACTCCCTTGCCACCCCCCTCGTTCAACCCCCACCGCCAATCTCGATCCCGTGGCACTTTCGAGAAGCCGGTCTATCTCCCCGGGTGTTACGAGGGGTCGTGGTCGCTTTTAAGAAAATTGCTGACAGAGGGGGATGACCCAGTGTTTCCTCTAATTAGCTAAAATTACACGATTTCCCCGGGTCGCAGATGCGCGCCGCTAACCGTCGTCGTCACCCCCTTCGTTTTTGCGGCCGTGGACCGTGGCGGCGGCCCGGATCAGCTGACATATTCCGAACTTAATTAACGAGGAATCTTTTGATCCTTAAACCACCCCCCCCCCTCTCTCTCTCTCTCGCTGCTGTTTGGGATACGCGATAGAAATCAGGTCGCAATTCTTAAACCGACGCGCCCGCGCTCCCCCGCTTAATGCCCCTCGTCGCGAACTTTACCGAAAAGGGGATGGGCCCCCGCGCGCGCGCGCGCACACACATTTCAGCCAACCCCTCGACGAGATAAAGACGTGCAATCGAGGGTTGATCAAGCTCCGGTGAGCGGGGAGGGATTGTTTGAAGAGAATCGACTACTACTTACCTGCTTGTGCATCTCCACCGTGATACCGTAAGACATCTCGTAGTACTGGAACAAACGAGAAGAGTAGAGCAGGATTTAGCGAGAGACGAACGTGCAATAGCACACTTAACTAGAATTATAACCTATAATATACTGGTTTTATGGCTCTTAGTATACGGGTTAGAGGCCAGAACACGGGCATTGTTTCACTCGCGAAAATGTATTACGGTCGACCGCAAAAGTTTCTTTCGCTACGTGCATGCTTCATGTTGCTAACCCCTTGCACTATCGAGTCAGGCTCCTCACAGTAATCGATTCCTCGATTCTAGGTGGACGAAATTCAAATGTTTGGGTTCTCTTGTAGTAACAACGCTTTATTTTAAAACTACATGAACTTAAAAGAGTTATGAGGGGGGTTTTTTAGGGGATGAATGAGGGGACAGGGTTGTATAGATTAAAATATTATAGTGTGTAAGATTAGGGTTAAGGTAATTATAAGCTTTTGTAAATACAATTCTCTCTCTCTCTCTCTCTCTCTCTCTCTCTCTCTCTCTCTCTCTATATATATATATATATATATATATATATATATATATATATATATATATATATATATATATATATATACATATAGATTAGATAGATGTGTGTGTGTGTGTGTGTGTAATTAAATAAGTTAATTTTAAGTCTAAGGTTAAGTTTAAGGTTAAGTTAATACACAGTAATTAAGCTAAGTTAGATTAAGGATAGGCTAAGAGCGGCGTGAAAGGGAGCGAAACGGAAGAAAGGGGAGTCATCTATAAGAATTGGAACCCTGAGGGGAATCAAAAATAAAATTATATACTTAAAAGAGTTATATCATTTCATATTGCATCATAGGTTAAATTTCTGTCATTTTTCTTGCACTCTATTGCAAAAATATTTTTTGCTGAGTCATTAACAACTTCGATGTTAAAACAGTTTACAATCAACCCTATTATTGCATCAACTTTGAATATAGTATCTTTAGAACTTGTTGAACACCCGGTTTCAAACATCAGTCTTCGTGGCATACTCCATGTCTTTTCTCAAAAATGATATAAACGAAATAAGTATTCTTCAAAGCTATCAAAGAACGAAGTCCGGGAAAGCTGTTATCGAGGAATCGATCAGTGTGTCCTGGTGAGGATTTCGAACAGTAATATGTGTATCATTCATTTGACAGTGGCGTCGCCTCGAACAAGCCTAGGTTCTCGCGACAGGCAGGACCCGGTCGGTAGAAAACTTTGAATAAATACGTCAAGCTTTCCCCGTAAATTTTTACGAGACGAGAACCATTGCGCCACTGCTCTCCCGTCCAGAGTTTCTTTCGATCTACCTACCGGTCGCTGCTCTGCGAGCAATCCATAGAAGAAAGGATCATTAGAACTCTGTCCCGCGAATAATCAACCCACCAATTTGACCGTGCTAGAATAATATTAAATTCTCATTGAAACGAAACTTTCAGACCGGAGGAAAAAGATTCAATTGGACCGAACGTTCGCGTCGAGAATTTTTCACAATCGACTCCGCGGACGTTTATCTTCGACTTTGCCCCGACAATTACGAGTGCCTCGAGTTCCCTGTGCCCCCTCGAGACGAAGGTGAAGATCGTCTATCGGCGACGGAATAAATTTCCGTATATTTTTGTTTCGGATCCGAGGTGTCGCGCGTCGGGTCTGGGTTTACAAGTGAAAAGTACCGGTTCCTTTCTGTCGCGCGAACGTCTCGCCTATCGATGAATGTTAATCGAGACGTTTAATTTCAAAGTATAAGGAGTGAGCAAGCCAGAAGACGACCGCTTAGGAGAGCACGATCGGCCCGGGACGCGGACGGGGAGGATCTACCCGCGCCGCAACGCTTCCAATTGGGTTAACTACATACAATTCGTGGGCACAGTCCGCCGATCGTAAATTGGTTAGTAGCCGAACTCGCTCGAGTACCAACCGCCCGTTCTAGAACGCATTACGTACAGATACGATGATTCCAAGAGCGTCGTTATAACGTGCTCGTAAAAATGTTCTGCGGGGACCGCTCGAAGAAAAGCGGAATGGCGAACTTTTCACGACTTTTTAAAAAACGATAACTTTTCTTCACGTCGAACCACACGACTTGGATTCTTATTTTTTTTTTTTAAAGTTCGAACAATTTGCCTAAGTTTACCTAGAAAGTGTGTTCTTGGCAAGCTCCGAAGCGAGTCTCCGTTTCCCGTAGCCGGGCGTCATTGTCATCGCGGTCTGATCGTGATTATCGAGTGCATTATTAACTTGGTATATTTCCGTGGCCGATGCTATCGATCTCGGTGTGGTGTGTGCTTTAGCCCGACGAGAGAGAGAAGCCAACCCCCAAAGCCATTCGTCCCGGAACGAGCGGCTAAAGGCGGACACGCAGTGCTAAGCGACAGCCACTAACCGATTTACGATCGCGCAAGCGCGCTCGCCAATCGTATGATCCGATGCACTTTGCCGGAACACAGCCCTGGATCGAACAACCGTTCCGGATTGGACCCGGCTGCCGGCTATTCCTTTCTCCCGGCGTCGCTCGGCTTACCTGTGTCCTCTCGCTACCTGGGATTATCACTTTTGACTTATCGAGCCGGCGTCGCTTACGAATCCTCCGACTAATTTCCACCCCGAACTAACTCGTTTACTACCCCGTAATCCCCTGTACCGGGAAAAACATTATTCCGCTTTATTCACTTAAACCCCAAACCGTCTAATTTCCAGTTCTCAGCCACCACGACTGAATTTATAGCTTCGAACGATGCGGTAAGCGTCGCTCAATCTCGAAACCACCAGAAAGTAGCTCTCTCTCTCTCTCTCTCTCTCTCTCTCTCTCTCTCTCTCTCTCTCTCTCTCACTCTCTCTCTCTTTCTCTCTCTCTCTCTGATTTTCTGCACACAATCAGCTCGACGATTTCGATAAATGAAATTTTCAAACCAAAGTTGGTAAGTAATCAGAGGGGATAAATTGCAATAAAGCAAATTGGCAAAGTTGACGCGAAGCACCGCGAGAACGGTGTCCTCGAGGAGGCCCAAACGAGACAAAGCTATCGGCGAAATCGTCCAAGAACAATCGCATTTCGCTATCGGATCGATCTGGAAAAATAAATAGGGGAGGGAAATAAAAGGGAAATAGAATCGCATTACAGTCGAGCTATCGATGTCAGCCTTAAATTGCGCGTCATCGATATCCTGGCAGGGGAGTTAATTTGATGCACGACGTAATAAAATGCTTCTCGGCCGCATCGCGGATCGTATATTGGTTCGCTGGAAAGTCCCCGAAACAAGAAGAAAAGAGTTCGCCGGGCCAAGTCGATAATCGGATGAAGAGAAACTCCCTCGTCCTTTCTCTTTTGCTCTCGCTCACTCTCTCTCTCTCTCCCTCTCTCTCTCTCTCTCTCTCTCTCTCCCACTATCTCCCCCCATCCCCCTTCCTCCGCGCTCCGATTCTTTCTCTTTTTCTCTCGGAGCCGGCAGAAGGGTCGTATCGATCCTCATCTGGCAACCTTTCCTCCTTTTCTATTTTCACGTGGTTCGGAACCCAATAATAGGGGTTGTACCGATAATTTCACCCCCTCCGGTTATTCGATATGGATCTTTTAGTAGCGGGCCTTTGCTGGGGCGATTGAGCCGCCCACTCTCTTTCCCAGTCGTCTCCCGCTTTATCTTCCCCGTGTTTCTCTACCCTATATTCCGTATCCCTTTTCCTGACTCATTGCTCCGCACTTTGTTCCAGCTTGTCGCTCGCTCCCATTTCCCTTTGTGCCCCGTCCCTACTCATCCTTTCGAATGTTTTCACGAGGGCTCGCACCTACCCGCCGCGAGTGCAATTAACGGATAATTAATCAGCCGGAGTCGATCGCGGCGGCCACGAAGATCGTCGTGGTCCGGGGCAGCGAGATGTTATCTTTGCAGACGACAATCGAGTAAATAAAGCGTCGACGAAGAACTCCGTTCGAACCCGGGCATCGTTGATACAACGAACGATTCAGATTTCATCCAACAACGCGACACTCCAACGGCAACACGAACGGAACAATTTCGAAATCAGCAAACCGTTCTCGCGAAGGATCGTTTCTAAATTCATCGCATTTGTTCGGAGTGTGCTCGAGCACACGTTCTTCAGACATAGCGTAGAAGCTCGAAATCGATAGGTGGCGTAAGAGTCGGAAGTCACGGAAGCCGTCGCGCGTCGCGACGCTCTCGGAACGTTAAGAAAATTGAATAGCGAGAGACACGCCGCGTCGCGCCAGGGGAAAACGAAGAAAGAGGGAAACGTTAAATTCGTGAGAATAGTTAACCCCGTGGACGTTGGCCTGCTCCGCGTTATGAAACTTCGTAAACGCCGGTGAAAAGAGGACGGAACGCGGGGCGAGGGATGGGGGTTCGTGGGATGGCTAAAGAGGAAAAAAGAAGGGAGGAACGAGAACACTAAATTGCTCGGTGGAAAACTTCAAAGGTGGAAATAAAATCTGTAAAAAGAAGCTGACGGGGAACGCAACCGGGGGGAAAAAAACAAGAAGTAATCAAGAAACGTACCCGGAGGATGTGGGTTATGTTTAATTTGTTACGCCGCGCAGAAACGAAACAGAGATAAAGAGAAGGTGTGAGAGGGAGAGGGAAGTCGCGAGAAGGGTAATCGTGAGGTCTGGCTTTTCAAAGGGTAAAAAACGTGCCGCGCCACCGAGACCGTTTTCCCATGTAGAATATTTTTCGCGTCTTTCCGGCCTCGCGTTTTATCGATACGAATCGTTCCGTTTTCATAATGGGAATCGAATCAATTTCTTATCGACTTAACGACTACGCTTTTTTCTCTCCTTCTCCTCCTCCTCCTCCTCTTCCTCTTCTCTCTACCTACCCCTGCCTCTTTTTCCAGCAGAGTATTAAATAAAATCAAGGGGACGAGATCCAAATCGAACCGTAGGATCTCGTTGCCGCATACTTCCTCCAGAATTAATTCCAACGAAGTTCAATCGATTCGCGATAAAAATAGGGCAACGCGAACAAAGAAAGCGGAAGATATTGTAACCTGTCGCTACCAAAGTTAAACAGTTATCGTTCGACTTTAGATCTGCGAAATAAAATTTTGTAGAATAACTGTAGAATAACGATTACGTGAAATGATATTAAAAATAATTGTTCCATAAATTTTACACAACAGCGCTTGTAATTGATCCACAAAAGGTGTAATGAAATTTTACGGATAACAGAGTGCCCACGGGGGTACTTATTTCCATGTTTTCTTCGTAAAGGCTAATGACGTTAATGCGACCCAAAAGTAGGGTCACCAACCCCCTTCGCGCCTGTTGCTTCACATAAGTATCGTTCGCATCGTTCCCCCCACCACGAAATCGAATTTTACTTTTTACAAGTGACTTCTAAACAAATTTTTTTGTTCAAGTATACGGACGTATAATTACAAGAAAGAATAAATTGTTTCATTTACTGCGAAAACAACGTTGTTCTCGCCGTCTAATGAAAAAGCGTGGCATCTGTATTACGTTCACCCTCTGTCGTTCTATCGAGCAAGTACAGTGTCATCCGCATCGGACGTATTTCACGATCAAGCAATCCCCCGTTCGAAGGCACAGGTTTCGCGTCAAGATCTCCCAGCGTGATTTCGTCAGTTTGCGCAACGTACCGACCACTTTTCCGCACGAGGCGAGCCGTATTTTCGCCATCCTGCGACACGAGAGCCCGTTTGTATTACATCCTCGTCGGGCGTCGGATCGATGTTTCGGAACCGACTAGGCAGGAGGCGTCGGTTATCGAAAAATCCTCGGAAGTGTAACGAATCGACGACGCGTTGCTCGAAGGGGTTGTTTCGGGGCGAGGACGTGTCGCGAGGTGATGATCCGTGCTGAAGTTTACAAAAGAATGAAACTCGACGTCGACAACTCGTAGGAACCGGGGGGGGGGACGAAGAGAGGAGGACGAGGGAGGTCGACGAAGCAACGTAGAGAAGTCGAAGAAGTACCACCGCACAACGTTGTGTATGTGTGTGTGTGTGTGTTGGAAAAAATATTGAAGCGGCGCACGGATTTACGCGGCACGTTACCCTAATGAAAATCGCGGAGGATGAATTGTAGGAGGGGCGGGAAAGGTGGCTGGTTGAAATACACAGGGGTGGAATTAGAATATCAGAGACACGCTAGTGGAGGTCTATACATACGTTACACCAACACACGGCTCTGGTCGAACTGCACGTATATAATACTTGTCGGTAGTTGACAAACCCTCGACATCAATTTCTCTCTCTGTCTCTAATTCCCCCCTACCCCTTCGTCCTCCACCCCCTAGTTCCCTCCCAACCCCGGCCACCCTTCCCGCGTCGCTTCTCTGCTCTCTTCCATCCCTGTCGTCGTCGTCGTCTTTCCCTTTCTCGCGCGCGCTCTCTCTCTCTCTCTCTCTCTCTCTCTCTCTCTCTCCCTTCGTTTACTTTGGAGATATCGATTACCGGCTCAACTCTCCTCCTCCCAGCCCCTCCGTCAACCCCTCTGTCACCTCTTCTCCCAGCTTCCCCAACCCCCTTATCCCGAGCGCCACCCACCGCCCGACGGCTCCCACCCCGAAAGCTCCAACCACTCGGCCCAGCTTGCTGCTTGGTTGCTTGCACGGTGTCACATCGGTGTAGCAGTTTACAGAGATGGTACAGTTCGCGACAATTACGATCAAACGTACAGTTAACATCGGCGCAGGATCTCGCGAGCCCGGAACACAGCAGGGGCTGAAGAGAGACGGCCGGGGAGCAGCGGGGGCGGCAGCGGCGGTCGGGATTGCGATGGAAGCCGTATCCGCGTGTAACTGCTCCGACCGGTTCGGATCGATGATCGCGACGCTGTGTATCATCTTTTTTTTTCCCGCTTCTTCCGACTCTTCTTCGTTGTTTCGCTTCCTTCTCTGTTCTCTGTCGCCGCGCCAGGGCAAATGACAACGTCACCGGGACGCGTACAACGGAGCGGGTCGAGCTTATACGCGATCACGTGGCACGGTGACGTTCGCTTTTCACCCTAGCTCTCCCCCTTTTTTTCTTTCACTCCCTCCCTGCCGTCTCTCTCGGTCTGTCTTGTTTGGCCCTCTATTCGATTGCACACTTTGCACAATGCCGAGAGAACGGAGAACGAAGAACGGAGATCGCGAATCGCTTTGTGTTGTTTTAAGTTTCGAGATGCTTCGAGGACAATTAGGCTCAAAGGGCTAGGGAATCGCGTCGGAGTCGCGAAAATGGGTAAGAGAGCAGAAAGCTTTAGGGTTGAAACGATGGGACTCGGTGGAATAATCAAGTATGAAGGTTCGATCCACGACCACTAGCATTTCTCCGTGTTCCCTGCGGATCGAATGGTTGTTTCGCGACGTTTGAAGTGCGTGTTGTTCGTCTTCGTGCAGCCGTCTTCGCACAATCTTCATCGCGACAACAGTCCGTCTGATAATTCGAAATGCGATCACTCTACTCTCTCGTTTTTCCCGTGTATCGATTCCAACCGATACCCGACGAGAGATACGAGTTGTCTTTCAAGATAAAAACCACGAAGATGCACCGAGCTTTCGTATATAACATCGATACACGCCAATATCTCAAAGCGACGTGCTGTATCGACGAATTCCAACGAACCGCATCGGCGTGGTTCACTTTTTCCGTTGTCTCGTATGTCCTGATGAAAGCACCGTCTATATCGAGCTTCTCTAAACAAGAGAGTCACGACGAATCGAACCTACGGGGGTTTGATCCTGGGGAAATTATAAAGCGAAATCTACTTATGGATCAATTAATCCAATGAATCGTATTATCTCAAAATCATGCACTATATATAATCGTATTGATTTTTTCAGTGATTCTTTACAAAATTTTCAAATACAACTACGCAGGATTATATGATAATACCATATCGATTATAATCCTAATTGTAAATACAACCAGGAGCAGGAAACGCTTAACCATGTTCTATGGCAGTGCAACCTATATAAACTAAATAGGTTGCTTAATAGCTGAACCCAATATTAGTGCTTGTTTATATATAATAGCCTTCTTAAATACATGTAACCTACGTGCCTAAGTATTTTTGATTTTTCTATTGCTTATAAAAATTTTTGTTATACTATACAATATACTCTGTACTAATACTTTGTTATGTAATACTCTGTACTAAGCATTATGTTGTAATAAATCTCATATGAGATTTCCAAAATAAAAAAAAAAATACCATATCGATTGTACCATTATTAAATTTTTCTTTCGTGCATGTCCCTTCTTTGTTATTACACGAGCAGTATTGTATCTTTCTCTTTTCTTTTTTCGTTTCTTTGATATTGTAAACACTTATGTAAAAGGGCTTCAGTTCGTCTATAATAAATAATAATAATAATAAAAAAATATGTGGATCGCGGTTCACTCTAATTTCAAGATCTACGGATCCTAAATAGTTTATCGTTCCGCCGTCGTCGTCTCAGGGATTCGAATTAAGCCGTGAGATCGGTGAAAAGCTTTGCAAACGTATCCCGAAGTTGGCGATGGTTGTCTCGCCTTGTTGCGTTGTAACGAATATTCTTATTCCCGGGTTTAATAAATATTTATTAAAGTACCGGCGAAGGGGGGTGAGGTGGAGGATAGAAATAAAATGATAGCCCCGGCAAAATACTTCGGGACCCACGTTAATGCCGCACTTTAATATAGGTAAGTCCAAGTTAAGCTCCTTACGGATGACGATACGATTAGTACGGTTGGTTGAGCTAATTGCCTTCGCGCTGCGCTGATGGGAACCGAATCGAAGAGCCAGCAATATGAGCGGGAACAATATATATCGATCGTTTTTCTTCGCATCCCTCGATTGGAGGGATGTTCCGACAAAAATTACCGAATTCAATGACGAGCCCATGACACAGTCGCTCGCACAGATCGATTCCTCGGCTATGATTACAATGTAAACAGGGGATTTGGGGGGATGGGCGTGTGCAAACTACCACGCGTCGATTTTCTTTTTTCGAGCTGCACCGAACAATACAGGTAACCCTCGAATGACACGGTGTGTTTTATTTGTGTTACACGGAGATCCGTATCGCAGTCAAAAACTCCAATGGCCCTTGTGAAACAGAGTGCTTCTGTCACACTCGGTTTTCGATAAACACTTTCTTCATAATTGTTAACATGTTGACCGGGGCCCGGTTTTTTCGATCGTTTACGCTCGTACACACACAATTCTACTGTTCCGTATGATATCTATTTTGAAAGACTCGTTGTCGTAGTAGTGCAAGAGGTTAACCAACGCTAAACCAAGCACAGAGAACGTATAAATGATGGAATATACGTTTAAGCAGAGTACTTAGTTTGTGATACAAATATATTTATTATAATTAACTATGTAACTAAATATACGAGACACGTGTTTACTCTTTGGTGGTCCGCACAAGAAGGAAGTACGTAGCCGTACCAGAGGCGAATCACGCGTGAGAAATAATATACCACGTGATTGCGTAAGAGTAACGTTATTACAATAATAGATGTCGCGATTAGTTCGGTTTCAACAATAAAAAAATGAAACACCTACGAGACGATTGCTTCAACTCTGTACGATTTTTCTTCTCGTACGTTCAAAAGGAACTTTACGATCCCGACCGAAGACTAAAACTCCGGACCAACCGGTCAGATGCAATCGCGAATTTATGGGTCGCCAAAGGTAGACCGGATAATGGAGAGTTTCTGATCCCGATCGAGCTATCCTTTCCCCCGAGCGGTTTACGAATTTCAAGATGAAAAGATTCAAATACGAGCTTAGAAATAGCCTTACCATGAAGTAATGCCTCTGTATCTCAGTCTTCTCGCTGGCTAGCTTCTCGCATTCGATCTTCAGTCTGAAAAGTGAAAAGCGATTGAGGACGGAACGAATCAGACACGCGTTAAAGCGGAGACGGTGCGATTGCGTGCACGTGCAGATACGTTCTCCGCGGTCGCACACGGTGACTCCGATTAACAGATTAGCGAAATATGAGTGGGAATTATGATGATGTGTCGCGTAGACACATTATTGTATTAAAGTTGGCATTATGATTGGAATAAAGATTTAAATAGATTAGAGATGGGAATGCGCCCGTCGATTGTGTATAAAGCGACAAGTTCAATTAGAAGAAAGGCATAGAACGATCGTTGTTATTAAAATAAAAGAGTAGCGTTGTCAATGTTCTCGTGATGTGATAAGACGTTATACATATGTTACTAATGTTTGGTTAAAATGTTCTGTGACGTCGCAAAAGTTGCAACGTCACAGTTCATACAATAAATATATAACTGTATACATGATCTCAATCGACAACTTGTTAATAATATATATTTGGTTCGATCAAATACTACTATTTAAGCAATTTTGCAAATTAAACCAAAATTTTCAACGTTTCCGTCAACTGTTTAGACCATTTTCAAGAAAACACATTTTTCGTATAATTGCGTCTGTAAAGATTATTGAATTAGTATAAATTATGTTTAATCTGATACCAAAAAAATTTAGAATGTTTTAAGTACAAAAGACCACATACTTGCTAAGTGAATTAACTATTTTGAAACTTTCAAAACTTTAAGACACATGTTGATCCCATGCTTGCAATGTGCAGAATGATGAAACAAACGTTAGAGTTTGAAGAACACAATCAGAAAGCATCGATCGTGCCATTGGCCGATCAATATAGCTAATCTATATTTGGCGGTAAATATGAGTGTGGAAATTCAAACCTCAACAATTTTCACGGTTAGTATACCATATGACAATATGGTAAATAATTAATTGACATTCAAACTGCTTTGGATGTATAATAAATATATATATATATATATATATATATATATATATATATATATATATTATATACACTAAATGCTGTATATTTATTAAACTTCTAACAACGTAGAGCTGAGTATCACAACAGATTATCGTGTTTGGACTCGTCTGAACCAGAGAAACGTCACAAAACCATTAGTAGGAGATTCGCAAGTAAATAATTGAAACTAAAAAAGTTTGATCATCGTACAAGCTTCTCTTTCATAAATGTCCACCGATCCAAAGGTGTAGGGAACATCCCTAGAATGGATGACTATTATTTCTCTTACACCCTGTACACGCGTGCAGAAGGAGACAAGCACAGGAAGCAAGAAGACGTCTGCGTTCTCCTTTGAGACTCGCAACATCTTGCATTTGAAGGAAAGGTGTACGCGCGGCGCGGCGGTCTGTCTCTGGAAGTAAGATCGAGTTCTCCGGCGGCGAAAAAGCTGAAGGAATAAAAAGGAATGAGATTATGGCGGTGTTAGTGGCGCGCCCACGAGCAAAGAACGGCAACGTATCAGAAGGTGTACAGTATTTCGGTAAATACGGCCGGGCCACGAATTACATTCATCCAGAAAAATCGCGCGGAAAGTACCGCCGGGGAATAAAGATGGCTCCGACGTTATTACACGTGGAATTCTCGTTCGGTCTAAATTAAACCCTCCTTCAAGATCTCTTGACTAACCACTCTGTGTTCGAGTAACCGAAACTCAAAATACACCGGCAGAAACTACCGGCTGTGCCAGCTGTTTACTCTCGATACGGTGGGAAAAAAAAGTTCGCAAAAAAGTTACCTCTGAGCATCGAGGATGTACATTAGGATGGACCTTAGTTATACTTGGTGAAAATTTTTTTTGTCAGATTTTTTTCACGCCTCCCCCTAAAATTGTGCCATTTCGTAAGAAAATAATTCCTGCAAAAGATACAGTTGATCGGATAAGGGGAAGGCGTGCCGCATTCACGTTCAAGTTGACAAAAACATGAGAAATTTTATAGGAAAAGAAAAAAAATTTTTTTAGAAGTTTTTAGTATTGCTGCAGAGGCCTCTAACCGTCTACGAAATTCTTGAGGGGTTGTGATAGGATTTTTATACTGTTAACCCGAGATTCGAGCGAAAACGGACTTGTTAGCGGGAAGGTGGCGGACAGCATTTAGACAGGATAATGAATGTGAAATAATCTTAATTCGTACAAAGTACACTCAAATTATGATATTTTTGGAGGTATAAAATATTTAACTTGAATTTTCAGTATACTCTTCACATTTAGCAAGCAGTTACTTTTATTTAAAAACTTCGCGCTCGATGCGGCACGCCTTCCCGACGTCCGATAGATCTAAAACTTTTGGTTTACCATTTTTTCATGAAATGGAATAATATTGGGGGGAGGCGTGCCCAAAATTTCATGCTCGAAAAATAAGGTCTACCCTAGTGTACATCTAGGAAGAAAGAATTCGACCGCGTTCATAATTACTGACACGATTAAACACTTAGGCCAAGAAGAATTAGTGCTAAGAGACGCTCTCCGCAAACTATCACCGAAACTCGTTGTTAAACTACCACCGGACAGAAATATCTTGACCACGAGCGTTGCCAGGCTAGAGTGTAACAGCGGCGTTAACAGCGAAGCGCAAATTCGGCCGTCCACCTAACGGTTTCAACGGGTATCGCGCCACGCAAGATAATTAATGATACGTAAACGCAGACATTTGTACACACGGTCCTATTTCGGCGCGCACTCGAAAGTGAGCGTCGTTCCAATAACGCTAACCGTTACAGCATCAGCTGCATCTGGATACAACTTGCCACAACGGCAATTGATAACCGTCCGACCGATAATCAATTACCATAAATCGTCGTATCTCGTCGCCGTCGCGTTACAGCTGTTTCTTTCCTCGCCACATACATATTCGCAAGTCATTCGTTTTTACATGACCCTGTCTCAGGTGAGCTCCTGCTATCCGCAAAACATAAACAGTCATCAATCTATCGTTAGTTAGGAATCGGCTGAATGTTAACCCTCATCCGTCCACGTGCAAATTTGACACAGTTTTCCCGAAATAAATTATACCGGTAAAATTTTTTTTCTCGATCGCACTTGAAATATGTAATAAAATGATTTCGGCGCATGGTTCGATCAATAATGTGTTTATTATTGACGGAACCATGCGCCGAAATCATACATTTATTATATATAAATTATACCGTTCTGTTATTTCTAAGTAAATTTTTCCGAAACTCGATGACTTTCATTTTTTTAATGCGAGACATATAACCACAGAAACCTAAGATGTAAATGTTAACTCATTCAATTTGAATGAAAACTCCATGGAGAAGTAAATGTTTGAAATTGTTGTTTTATCAATTTCTTTTTTATCACTGTGTCAATTTGACAACGAGGGACAGATTCAGTTCGTGAAATGAGAGACGGATAAGTGTTAAATCACCGGGTGATAAATCGTAACGTCGAAATAGAAGCGACGCGTTCCGTCGGCAAACTGCAAAATGTTAACTAAAACCGAGACAACCGATGTGAAAAATTTCTAAAATCTTTGTGGAACGTTGAAAGAAGCAGTGTGCGTGTCCGCTTTCGCTCGTCACTGTATCTCATAGTTTCGACGCGGGTTGTATAACAGTTTGAAACCGTTCTTTTCAGAACCTTCTCCACCGCTGTTAAGAACTAGGGTAGAGCGGGGCTAAAAGTCTAGCGGGTAAGAAGTCCCGACTTGAATATTTTTGTTTGTTTATGGTCGACTAAAGTTTAGTGTTGGGGATACTGAAAGAGACCATAGCAACGCGAGTTTCGCATGTACAGGGTGAGGCATTTAAAACAGGTCTCCTGAATAACTCGCTTGCTTTTCAAGACAGAAGAAAATGCCTGAGATCTAACCCAGGCCAAACGTTCGAGACGAATACGATGACCTATTATGAAAGTCGCTCGAGCAAGACTGGCATCGATTATGAAAGTGACAGTACCTAGTACACACGGGTATCTAGCAAGTAATAGTTCTACATTTGGGACAAAAATAAAAAATTCGTATAGCGTATCAATAATTTATATGTTTTTGTTCGGAATTGTTTTAAATGCACTAATCGCAAATTTGGAATACTATTTAAAAATTACCATTCTTTTACGCTACATAAATTTGAAAGAAACAATAAGAGGCGTGTTTTATGTATAATTTAAAAATGAAATATGAACAAATAGTACATATATTACGTGTAGAAAACAGATAGATATATATCGATTTAAAAAAAGAACAAGTAAATAAATCATTTTAATAAAAAGTTCATAGCCGAGTAGAAAAGTAGCATTCGCCGAGGGTTAATGGTGAATAACTTTGAGTATAGCAGTTTGTAGCAGGAAAAACTTGTAGGAAATTGAAGTATAACGTCTACTAATTACGAAAAAACAAAAACGACAGGATGTTTCGAACCCTTCTTGAAATATCTCTATTCAAAGGAGAAAATGGTGAGAAAAATTATTTCATTTGTATTATTTACTAGTATACTGTATATAAGAGACTTACAAATTTTGAAATTTCAGTCACATTAGCTGTACTTCAAGCTACCATATCCAATAGGGCATATTTCATAAAATTCTTTGTCCTGATACCATGAAATTAAGGCTTTGAATCGATAAACTGCTTGATATAGGATTTTCTTGAGAAAAAAACGCTTGTAACTAATCCCCTACTGAATTATTTGAATTTTCTATTGATAAACATGATAATTCAGATGTAAAAACATAGTTTCAACATAGAGTCCAGTGGATATTAGACAATGAATATTTAGATTTTTGTCCACAGGGTACCGCACTGTGCGTTGCTACGAATCTATGGTAGGTGTCAGTGAGGGAAGCGAGAGGGCCAAATCAACCCCAAGAAAAAGGAAACAAAACACTGAAAAATTAGCTAAACCGTAGAATAGCTACTTCCTCTCTGATTTCGATGATTTTTGGATATGTTATATGTAAAACTAAACATTTTAAACAACTTTTCCCGATATATATATAAGTAAGTATATATAAGTATGTATATACAATAAAATTGTAAAAATACAACATAATAAAATACATATAAGTAAAATAAATATATACATATGTAAGTAAATATGTGTGGCTACCGTTGACAGATATTTTTGCTAAAAAAAAAAGGTAATTTTGTTCAACTCGCCCCCACCCCCCAAGATTAAATCCTGGGTGCGCCACTGGTAGGTGTATAGTGTATATAGTGTGGAGTACAAAGTGTAGAAGTACCAAGAATCGATCGATTGGCGACGGTTAACGGACACAACCGTTGCCTGACTCGGAGACGAATAGCGAGAGTCAACCTTTATCCAATCCCCGTCGACTTTCACTCGTCGCCTCGTTACTCGCGTTCGCGAAAACCGTTCGATCCGACCGCGGAGGACATCGCCGCGACGACGAGGCGTTGCGACGCGTTATTAGGAGAGCCCGGGAGAGTCAGTCGAGCAAACAATTCGAACTTTCCACTCCTGGTAAGAGAGTTCGAAGCGATCGGGGGCGCGCGCCGTTAACAGGAAGACTAGCGAGCGAGGAACAACCGCCGCGAAACACCGAATGGAAAGACGATGAGTGGCAGGAGATAGGAAGAAGAGGAAGAGGAGCCAAGAGAGGGGAAACGGAAGCGAGGAAACGGGAGAAGACAGATCCCGGGAAACATCGGCGTCAATAATCGTGTATCTTCAAGAAACCAGAGGGCGGAGAGGGGATGAATAGACGAGAAAGGGAGGAACAATCGCGAAAAGAAAAACAAAGCAGGAGCGAGAGAAGACCGGTAATGCGAGTTGAAGAAAGGAGAAAGACTCACGAGTGGTTCTGTTGCTGGATGAAATTGAATTCCTCTTTGATCCTCTCGCAAGTGTCAGCCACCGTGAATTTCAACCCTCCCGCAGCCCCGCCGCTTCCTCCGCCACCCTGCAACAAAAATATATATATATATATATGTATATCGTGGAGGAAAGGGAAATTCGATTAGCATACGCGACGAGCCAAGATAAAGAACGAGGAGTTAGTTGATCGGATGAATCGAAGGTCCAAAGCGTGTACACCTATAAAACCCAATCATTCCTCTATGAAAACTCGCATGACTCGCGGTCTTCATTTCTAATTACGCGAGGGCTCGAAGCGTTAGAAACTATTCCACGTTTCCAAGCAGAAAAAACACGGTGTATCCGATGTCCGAGCAACTAGAGGCAGTGCGAGGCAAGCGAGATCTTTCCCTCTCCTGAGATTATGCAACCCGAACGATAACGTCGATGCTCGAGTCAGCAGCGGCGGAGCGAGGGGAAGGTTGCTCGGACAAAAACACGGTGGAAAAAAACTGGCTAAAGGGCGCGGAAAAAAAAAACGGGGAAATCTCGTTACACGGGAGACCAGGTACACGGTCGCGTTTCGCGTGACACTGGACCGCGAGAGCCTCCGCCACGAATAAATCCTAACAAATCCGAATTTAAAGGGGTGACCGCGAGATCGTGGTCTCGTTCTTTCGTTCGGCTGCACGCCTGTAAACCGTAACGAGGTTAAAGTCGAAGATGACAAGCAACCAGCATCAAATGGCCTTCGGCCGCATAAGGCGCACGTAGACACACGAACGAACGAACGAACGAACGAACGAACGAGCGAGCGAACGAACGAACGAGCGAACCAGGTATAAAAGACGGGCGTCTCCGTGGGCTGGGAGAAGGAGAAGCAAGGCCTGAAGAGGCAAGGATGAAGGGCCATGAAGGCGTTCTTAATGAGACCCATTCCACCAGGTAGCACGAGGTTTCTGAATCCACGGGTTCTTCAGCTCGGCCGGTGCGGTGCGGAGACGAGCGGCGCGGCGTCGAGCGTAGCGGCGGCGCGGCGTGTTGGTACGTGCCGCTCTACCGCTTCAAATTACGAAGAAAAGGATCGAGGGCTTCCCGATGACAGTAATGATTACGTTACACACCACCGTCCGCGGTCATGTCAATCGAATTTCGTGAGTGCACTCTGGAAACGTGCCCTCTCTCGCTCGCCTGGAGCTATCTCCGGAGCAACCGATCCCTGCGCGTGCTTCTTTCCAACAGGTTTTTGTTTTTAGCTCGGGGCAGAAATGATTTTCCAGCTAATTTTTATTGTTGCACGTTCTCTGCGTTATAGCCGTGCGCAAAGAATCGCCGACGATGAACGACGCCACCGCGCGAGACCAGCGAAGAAAGAGACTTTCGGGGCTGACCGGTAACATCAACGATAAAGTGTTTACGAATATACATTCTGAAAATCGACGACAAAGAGATTGAACAATTTTCGACTAGATCGTTTGTATCGTTCGAAATTTGTCACGGGCTCGACGTGACGGCGCATTTTCGCGAATAAAGCGAACGGGTTCTTTTTCGCAATCAAATCATTAATCCGATACGCTTACCGGAAGGGGTGAAAAGGGGACAGACACGCACACGAGGATGGGCGGGGGGTTCGCGTCATCGAACGTCAATATTGCGCATCAGCGTGAAAACAAGAGGGAATTTCAGGCCGAATGACAAAATCTCCCGATAAAGAGAAATATTCCCAGCCGGGCGGCGCTAAATGGTCAATGACTGTCCACCGGCTGGAAAATTCCCAGTTTTCGGGGCAACGCCGGCGGTCTCTCTCTCGCGTAGAATGATTTGGCCACTTGTTGAATTCGAAACGGGGAGTAGTTGTCGGTGGTAAAATGGTTTGAGAACAGATCGGGGAAGAGGACGCGCCGCGCCGGTGGGCCTCACTTGTTGCAATCATCAAATGGAACAGTCATCGAACAGGTTGTTGTTCCGATGGTTAACCCGGCAGCGTACACACATCCGTTATGTGATACGGCTAGCCGACGACGATTCGTTTCCATGAAAATTTTCCCGCTGCGCTGCGCTGTCGGCTTTCCGCCGGCGACGATAACTCGCGATATCGATCCGGAACTTGTCACGCGGAATTTTTTCTTTGTAATCCCCGAAATGATCGAATACAGCCTCAGCATAATCTAATTAACGCCTCGACTGCCGTATCGGAGCGCATAAAAGTCAGCCAAAAAAAAGAACGTATTTCATAACACAGTTTCTCAAAGTAAGACTGACATCGCCTGCAAGAGTACGCGATCAAAAATGTAAATTTTGGATTAGTTTGGAAATGTTGGTTGCCAGACCAAATATTGGGGCGTGTCTTCTTATTTTTAAATTCTTAAAAAAATGTGATATTATGATAGGTGCGAATGTGTAAAATATATGCTGTGTTTTGTTATCATATTTTCATTACAATGTTTTTTGTACTTTCAATATTCTGCTGCGTAAAAATTTTTATCAGTCTGTAATTTTCATATTGTATTCTCCATCGTGTTGAAATAAATCTCGTATGAGATTTTCTATAATAAAAAAAGAAAAATGTAAATTTGCGTATGAAATTCTCAAAATGGCCATGAACTTTCCAAGGTCAGCGCGGCGTCGAACAAACACAATCATCGGATACTCTTTTCTCTGTATCCAAGAATTTTTGTCAGAATTATTTTCTATACGACTTTATTTTCGAAACCGGATTAACGACGCCGTGAACGGTAAAGAGGGATCGGTTTCGAAAGAGCTCGTGTGCACGAGCTGGTCCGTCGTTCGACGTTTTTATCTCGGGCTCGATCGGACTTGACAAAAATGTCCGAGTTGGAAGCCGAAGGGTCAATCGTTCGACCACACACGCGTTTAAATCAATCGTCCTTTTCCTGGAAGTTTTGAGCGCGCCCTTAAGGGTCTTCTCGCTTACGTCATCCGGCCTTTGGTCGATCGACGGCCCTCCGAAGACCTATTACCTTATTTACGATTCGCGCGGCCATTATCTCCCGGCAACAAAGTGAACCAGCCGGTTTTTCGATGCGATCCTGCGTGCGTGTACCCGTCCACCCACCCATTTCGCACACACGCGCGACCAGGCACGCACGCCGAACACACATGAACGAACGTGTGCTCCTTCATTGATCTCATTGGTGTGAAAGGGGAATCGGACAGACAATGAATACAAAGGCCGCGTTACATAGAAACGCGGGCAGAAGCTCTCTCTCTCTCTCTCTCTCTTGCTCTCTCTTTCTCTCTTTCTCTGTCGGTCGGCCTTTCTCCCTCGCGTCGGGACGCCTCGGGAACGGAAGACTTTTGTCTTCTCTCGTTAATAACAGTTTTGACAGAGCCCGGCGAAACGCACGGATGATTGGACGGCTCGCGGTCGAGGCAAAGGAGAGAATTATTGAAAAATTGATTTTTACGATTACGAATCGTCCTTTTGATCAGCGCGGGGCATTGACGCGATCGCTGCGACTCGTATCGCGCGCGCGCGCGCACGCGTACTCGCTTGAGCGACGGTGAATATGTGTGAATCGTTAAGCTCAAAGAGCAAAATCCGATAGTCGCGTCAAAGAACCATCGAAAAAAAGAGAAGAAAGAGAGCTACGTAATTAAAGGAAAAAGAGAAAAACGAATGAAAATTCATGCGTCGATGTGCGCCCGCCGTCGCTGTCGCCGTCGTCGTCGGCGTCGTTGTCGGATGGGGAACGCCGCGTGGACATTTTCCACGATAGCCCCTGTTGATCAGAGCTCGACGACCAAAGAGAATTGCTTAGCAAAACGCTCGTCTCACTCGGTGTACAGTGCATTAGGATTGGCTCACCGATATACCCGACCCGTATCACGTCACGTTTCTCGGTCAAGTCGAGACGGTCGGCCTTTAGAGCCTTACAGGTCCCCGAATCGTATCTCCTACACGATATGTGTGAAGTTTCGGACCCGAAGTAGTCGCACACAGTGTAAATTCACCGTGTAGAAAAGTACGAGCGGCAGAATTGAAACTTCTTGCAGTCTAGTAATGTTTCGAAGTCAATTAAAATTGGAAATGGTAAATAATACTAATGAAAGATAACAAGATCAGGAACAACTCTCGATGCAGTATTTGCAAGACATTTAGACAAAATTGAATCAAGAATATTTATATGATATTTTAGCTATCACAAGCCAATTGTTTCAATGATAGAATCATAGAAAATTTTCTACTTTGCAACTTTAGAATTTTACAGTTTAATGATTTGCTGCTTTAGAATTTTACAATTTCACAGTTTCACAATTTTCTACTTTGCAATTTTGAAATTGTACAATTTTGCAATTTCACAGTTTTACTATTTGCAACTTTGCAATTTTAGAATTTTGCAGTTTAACGATTTGTTGCTTTGGAATTCTACAATTTTACCGTGTCACAATTAAAAAATTTCATAATTAGCATTTCCCACATTCTTCACAATTCAAAACTTGAATTCCCTTAAATTTAAACTTGACATTTTCGTCGATTTAAACTTGAAATTTCTTTCAAATTAAACTTGGAATTTCCCTCAATTTAAACTTGAAGTTTCCCTCAACGTAAACTTGAAATTTCTTTCTAATTAAACTTAAAATTTCCCTCAATTTAAACTTGAAGTTTCCCTCAATTTAAACTTGATATTTCCCTCAACGTAAACTTGAAATTTCTTTCTAATTGAACTTGAAATTTCCCTCAATTTAAACTTGAAATTTCTCTAAATTTCAGTTTCACAATTTTCCACTTTCTAACTTTAAAATTTGACAATTTTTCAATTTCGGCATTTCTTAGTTTTGCATCTTTCCGAATTTACAATTCTACCATTTTCAACTGTAGAACTTTAACATATTAAAAGCGAACTGAGGAGTAATCGTACCGGGTAGGACAACAACTATATCCACCTTGAATATCTCCGTTATTTGTAATAATATAGAAAAATGTTAAGAACAAAATTTGCACGGTTTAGAAGGGGACATGTCGTGACACAAGCATTTTCTGCGTGGGTGGAGGTATGGAGGACATTTCAAGACCACCTTGATTTTTTTAATGAAAATACCTTCTTTCTGTATCATAAATCGATAGACTATCGAATTCTGAGTAAGACTGTATTGACCTCCATAATAGTTAACGAGATATTATCGAAACAATTTTCTTTCTTCTTTGGATAATATCACGTTAACTATTAGGTTTAGGACATACGAAGCTCAACACTTTTATACTCTAAACTTGATACCTTATCGATCTATGGTATAAAAAATAGGACATTCCAGTTAAAAAAAAATGGAGGTGTCCTTCAAATGTCCGAAGTACCTCCACCTGAAAAAAAACTATTATCGCCATATTACAGGCCCTGTTGTCCCATACATATTTTCTTTCGAAAACTCTTCTGCTACTATCATACTTTCGCAGATATTGTAGGTGGCAATAGTTACTGCCTCAGCCTGTATAGGACAGTAAGCAACAACAGGAAAACGCGTAACGCGCTGACCTTACTCTGCGCTCTGAACGGAGAGAAAAGAAAGAATTCCGTGACGCGAATTAGGCTTACATCCTGCCAAAAGAAGTATCACTTCAAAAAATAAGTTATTCTGATTGGTACAAAACCAAAGTTCTCACTGGCTCGTAATACAAAAGCGTGACCTGCCTTTTACAAAAATCCGGCATGTTACATCGACAAATGTAGAACGGTGTCCCCATTTTATTCAGCGGGAAGGTGTCTAATTGGATGAGTCACCGATATCGAAAATTATTGAAATGATGGTGTGCCGGTGCTGTTGAAAGTCAGCACCCGCACTTGAATAAACATGGACGCATCGATATGCAACTTCGGCGAATAGGCGCAGGAGCTTTGCGTGCGCGCACAGCCACGCCGACAGTATATTCCGCGCAAATAACAGCCTAGGCTAGGCGGTAACCATCGAAGAGGTCTACCATTCGGCTCTATCCCCTTCTATAGCGACTGATCGAGGCAGAACGGAGGGACTAAGGGAACCAGAACGAGAGGATTAATGAAGATGAAGTAGAAGAACCATCCTCGATGAAACGAGGGCTAGAAGCAGTGCGGAGGGTCATACCGCACAGCTCGAGTCCAATAGACGCAAAGTGAGAGCGGTATTTTATGGTGGTACATATATTTCTTGATTCTCATTTATCTGGTAGAAAAGTTCGAGAATCCTTGCTTTATAGAAACAACGCGCGTTGATTTGCCGGCTGACATTTCTTGCGAGCGAAACAGCCACAATGCACACATTTAATTAAAAAAAAAAAGTTAATCACCGGACGACACGCGTTTAATTACCGTCGGTGTGCGTAAGCATATACTCTGTTACAAATATTCCGGAATAAATTACCATAAACGAGCAACATAGACTAATTACAGGGGGGAAAAAGTGGTGCTCTCGCGACGTTAGAATAACGCGTATATAATTTATCGAAACGGACAGGAAAAACGAAACCCGGCGGTTGCGCAACCAGTCCTTTCCTATTCACCAGAATGTTAGGAAACAGTTACGTAGGAGCAAGTGGATACTTATACGGTCGGTGATCGAACAGAAGCAGTCGAAAAATAAACGGCAAAGTGAGCGTGCGTTCATCTATCAATGTTTAAGCTCCACTCGTAGCGTCGGCATGATTGTTTTACAACCAGAGATATAATTACGCTGAAAGTAGTATCGGAAAACTGCGCGAACCGTGAGTGGCTATTAAAGATAATTATTATGTGATTCAAGGAAACGCGATAATTTACACTTCTGCCTGGATCGTTCGAGAGAAATTAACACGTGCTACAGTCTACCGAGTCTTCCATTATCAAGTGTTATGTACATTGAATTATTCAAAAACACTGTTTTCTTTTGAATCGCTGAATTACAAAATTGATGTTGTGTATTCTCAGTAGAATATTTTTCGCTGTCTCGCAAGAACGGGTCGCTCTAATTGGGGCGTGGTGACTAGGTGACATCATGGACGTATCATCGGACGAACAGACTCTGGATACGATAGTGTTTCTGATTGCTCGACAGCAACAAAGTGTACAGAGAGTCGAGAGATCTCGGATCGAAGGAAATCGTCGGTATTCTTCGGGAATTCGGTCTACGAACGACCGGGTTTCCACGGACGATAAATCCTGTCGGAGTCGCGGCGCTCGGGTTAAGGGGAAGTAGCAACACCCAGGGGTGACTATAGGGCATTGTGTGTCGGGGCGACGATGCTACTCGTCCGGAGGAACGTGTAGCATGTACACGTGCTCGTGCAATCGCACACAACGCCCCCCCAAGAACAACACAGTGCGCCGCTCTGTCGCTGGATCACGTCGGCCTGGGTTTGCGGCAACCAACCGGCCGACGGAAAAGGAAAGAGGACGATGGAGTGAACGACCAAAAGGAAGAGAGACACCGTGCGAGAGAGAGAGAGAGAGAGAGAGAGAGAAAGAGAGGGTGGTAGGGGAGGTAGGGGAGGGGCTCCATTCCGCCGATCCTCTCTGCTCCGGCGCATTGTGCGCATTGCCATGAAACGTCTAACCTATAATAATCATACCGATATACAAGACGAGCTCCGTAATGCTTGCTTCTCGTGCACACGCACACACGTCCAGCCGCGTGTACGTGTGTGACCCGAGCAGTAACGCGACCGTCAATCCGCCATTGCGACATGGACGTGAGGTTACGCGCGTGAACGAGAAGCAAGCCTGAACTCTCCCGTTCCTCTGGCCCTTGCTGCCACCCAACGCGCTCGATCCGCCAACGAATGCTAGCCGAATCATGTACATTTAGCTGAGACACCCTCTACACGTACACACTGCTGCGCAAAATGACAGCACACGAGTGCTACCTTCAGATATTCATGGGTGCTACCACGGAGAGAGATACGAAACATAATTTTGAATTAAATCATTGAAAAACAATTTCAAGTTACGTCTTCACTTTTTTCTTTCTCGCCGACAATTATCCTCCACAGGTTGTAGCTCGAGTTTGTCGCCACCCAGTATATTAGATGTTTTATCTCTCTCTCTCTCTCATCAGTTACACGCTATCACAGCGCAGCTTCGCAAATTCTGACTGCTCAGCTCAGACAGCAGGAATTTCACAATGTTCTCTCCCTCCCTGCTTTTCACCTTGGTCTTCTTCAACGAGCCGCCTCCTCCCACCCACTCAGCCACCCTTTAAATTCAGTCTAGGCTCCCCTTACAAAGCGTGCCGGTATTTGTTAGCGCATTTTATGTCCCGACATTGATTGAGCATACATATTCCGTTAAGGCGTTTCTCCAACAGACGTTCCAAATTGTGTTCTCCTCCATTATGATGGAGCATCCCAGCGTCGGTTTCGTTCTTTTCTCATCGTGCGAATGTACGCGCCGGAAAACGCGATCTAATGGTTTAACACTCAGCGTTTCAGAGAATTCATTCGTTCGAGCAACTTCTCCTTCGTGGTAACACTTTCGTCAACTGTTTCGTTACTTTCTCACGAATTAAGGGGAGATTCTGTGGTGAGTTCTAGAAAATGTTTACCAAGATCTTCTTCAATTTTCTGTGTTTACACCGTATACTGGATCCCGAATATATGGAAGAGTGTGTAAAACATCCCTCGAGACATTATGGGTTTCAAGGATTTACTCTCTGCTCGGTTTCCGACTTATTTATTCAAGAAGATTCAACCCTTTTTCGGCGGAACAACCCTCTGCATTGACCTTGGATTAACAAGGTCTTCGTTCAACCGTAATGTTTCGCCAGCGAGATCAAGGGATCCTTCGAGTAGCCATCTAGTGGACCCCTCAAGAAGCTCGATGTCTCGTGAGTGACTTCGATCCACCGAGTGACCAATACGAAAGTGTATACAGTGATATCTCAATTGTGAAAGAGATACGATTACAATACCAATTCCAATAGCAAACCTTTTTACCACGTTCTCTCATTCGAATTATTTTCTTTTCAGAAACCTTTACCCAGAAACCAGAAAAGTAACAGTTTCTTCAATAAATAATTCGAAACAACGCAAGTTCGGTTTACTCGGTATTCTTTTCCGTGCTCGACCCTAACTACAAAATATGAAAGAATAGTGTCTGCACACGACACAAGTGACATTTCAGTCCCGAAGTTTTGCACATATGTCGAGACATTTACTGTAAATGTCTTCGTCACGCGAGGGATGAAGCATGTAGCGTCCACGAACAAAGACACGTTCCTTTTATTCTTCTGTTCCATCGTTTCAAAGACTTTTTACACGAGTCTATAGTCAGCCTACATATGCAGCTGAATATTTTATTGAAAATAAATGGACATTAGCTGTCCACTTCACGACCGCTGTAGGGATGATTAGAACTTGCAGAGGAAGCGTATTAACATTTCAAACCCTCGCAGAGAAGAATAATTGCAGGTAATAGGAAAATTGCTATCAATACTTTGATGCGAAGTGTAAAAAATTCTCTGGCAACTGTACGCACGTGGAAGACATTCAGCATTTTTCCCTTCGAACAATTTTTTCGTAAGTTCGAGCGAGTACGTATCTTCCAGATGCGGGTGGTGGTCGTCGCCTCGAAGGAGAGCGGTGTTCATGATCGATATGCATCATTCGCCGCGCGACAATCGTGCGGATGACAGTGACGTCGGGGTTCCGCGTCCGTGGCCGCGCGCGGACTCGTATGTACCCGTGGTGCACGGTGTACAGTATACAGTGTATATATGCGGGTACCGCATATACGTGTGTACACAATATGGCCGCATATGTGTGCCGTATATTTCTGACCGTGCCCTTCTGCGCTTTAACGAGGATGGCCGAGGGTCGAACCTCGTTCGACATGTAAATGTAAATGTTGGACAAGAACCAGCCGGCGGTCCTCAACCCTCTTTTAATCCGGGGCTGGATCGCGTCGCGGGATCAAGGCCGCCCGGTGAGAATCACTGGCGAGGACGCTCGCTGACTCCCCGGTGTGGCAAGAGTGTTGCGACGTTCTCGACACAGTTGGCAGTGGCGATCAATCTTCCACGACCAAGTTACATTCTTCGGGGCCGAGAGCGTCCGTCACCGGACGAAAAACGCGCCGCGACTCTACAATGCCTGGTGGAAGGTGGGGTGGTCTGAAAGTCTGAAGGCAGAAAACGCGGTCGGAGAACCAGCCGCGCTAGAACTTCCTCCACGAATCGTCGTATAATACCGATCCCCGGTGCCAGGCCGATTGAATTGCGCGCACGCCGAGAGAGATTTGTGGTTTCAGCGGCACGGCGAGCCGACTAGAGAAGAAGTTTCATCGGTCCTGTCCATCGTTGTCGCCGGAATGCCTTTCTTTATTGGCCGTGCCGGGCATTAAGAATGGACAGCGATCGCTAACCGATCGGATCAACGGCGAGCAACGCGGAAATCTAATCATGGTAATTTAGCCGGGATTTAGAAGACGCAAATCCTGAACGGTGATCGATGCTAACGCGATCCCCGAGAACGATCCGACTCGATCGAGCCACTTTGCGTGCTGCATCAGTTTGTGGCTTCCGGGTGACTCTGGAAAACTCCATTCCGTTTATGCGATTTCTTTCTCTTCGGTACTCGTGATATTAACATTGAGAACCTATCGCCTAGGTGAGAAATACATTTTCGGGACACCTTTTGTAGGAATTTCCGATCGGTAGGTGTAGCTTTAACAAGCGTTCGGAATGCGTGTCGCAGAGGCAATCGGACCGAATCTTCGATAAATAAGTGGACAGTGAGTTTGTGGAATGGTAACAACCCTTCGCGAACCGAGTAATGCAATTTGTAGAGAGCAGCGGCCAAACCTAATTGAGTTATTCCTTTATCCGTAAACAACGTGACAATAGATCGTTAGCTAAAATCCGTGGCCGGATGAAAGGGGATATAATGAAAGTATTCGGAGGATGGACGTGGATTGCTCCGAGCGAAACCAAAATGAGAACCACTCGTCGGGATTTCAGTGGGTGGCGTTGGTCCCCTCATCAAATGCTTGTCATACCGTTCTTACCCTCAAACTCCGGAGCCTAACGGATCCCAACAGTCGGGTAAAGCCCGAGCCGCACCCCCGTGTACACAACGAGAGCGTGTGTGTGTGTACGAGAGTGAGAGAGAGAGAGGGAGAGAGAGAACGGGTGTGTATATGAGAAGAGGTAGAGGCGACCGCCCCAATGGACCTGCCGACGAAGGCTTAAAGCCCGTAGGCCCGTGATATGCCTCAGGCTAAGAATTATGTCGCTAAAATCCACCAATTACGACGGATGCAAAGCGAAAACTCTTTTCTACGAATTCATAGTGTCCGGGATCAATTGGCAACCACCATGAAATAACTTGTTATTCGTCGGCTCCATCAGCTGGTCGGTTCTACGCACGTTCACGACACGATACTACCCTATCTGGTGAAATTAAATCTCTGCGCAATTCATCCGAGATAATTTAATAATTGTTCCCGCCAGAAACTTCGTCCGAAAACCGTCAGCGATTTCTAAACGATTTTATGTTTTCGCGGACCCACTTTATGAATAGATAATTGGCATATAATAATCTATATAATAAAAATTAAATGCTGTTCGTTGGTCACGACATCACGTGAGAACGGCTGGACCGATTTGGATAATCTTTTTTTTTAATGTTCGTTGATTACTCCGAATCAGGTTTTTAGCGTAAAAATAATTGGAAAAGTTGCCCGGAAAAATAGAAAATTCGGGAAAAACTAAAAGTGATTTCTTAATTATATTTTAATACAACAAAAAAAACGAATGTCGCAGCTTTTGATCAATATTTCAATAGGAAGTTGCATTATTGACGTCTTAAGGTTTTTAGGGAAAGATAAATTGGAAAAGTTGCCTGGAAAAATGGAAGTGCTTTTTTCTATGGGATTTTTGTATAAACTCAAGACGATAACTCAGGATTTCAACAATGGATATGCGTAATTAGAACGATCTCAAACAAAATTGAAATTTGGACAGGACAACGTCTGTCGGGTCAGCTAGTGGAAAATAAATTCGCGAATGATTGGCTAATGTATAGGCAAAACGCGGGTTGAACATAATTGTCGGAACAATGAAGTAATAGGGGATCATCAGAAATCCTCCCCGTCGCCCCGGCCGATGTATCGCAGTGCATCATTCGTGCAATGAAAAAGAGCATTCGTCTGATTACGATTTCACGAAACGTCGTACACCGCGCGGCGATGGATTCATCAGCGGAACCACGCAGTTTCTTGCATCCTCCGCGATTAATCAATCGAAGCGCTTTTCATCGGACAGCCGATCGTTTTTATTCGCGTTCTCGTGCGCAAGATACGCGTATGCAGAGTGTTCTAACGCTGATGCTCCGGAATTTCATTACTCACAGGCCTCCGTCAAAATAATCGGGAAAGCGTTAGCAAACGTGGATACAAGCGAATTAATATATTTGTAAAGACAGGATACTTTCTATAAGTCAAATCAGCCGCGCTTCATTAGCCCAGCGCGCCTTCTAATCGATATATACCAATGCTCAACGAATGATATCAAAACATAGAGAGGTGACGTAAGTGAACACGTGTGAAAAGATTAAAGTGACAAATATAATAAAATAAAATAATAGATCTAGGAGAATTTGAGGAGAATAGACTTTAATTGTCGTTTCTCTTTCTTTTAGGTAATTAATAAATCCTTCTGTATATTTGTAAATATTGTATATACACCATATGTCAATTATAACCACTTTCTTTTAGAGCAACACAAACTTGGTTATTCTCCTAAAAAGTCCTTAAAATTACTACTCCTTGTCTTATATATTTACTGCAATTTCTTATCTCACAAATCGAATCGCTAAATTATAATTGAAGACAAATCCAAAAAAAAAAGAGATATGAAAAGAATTACTGTACGAACTTCCTGAACAGACCAATATAAATGAATAAAATGTCTTATTATGTATTTTGTTCAGCAGTGTAATATAAATTTCCAATCGTTACGTTTGATCCGGTATCCTCGCCATGTTTATAGAACGGGAGCAAACTTAACTTTTATTCCGGAATTGATACGAATTATATTATCATATCGTAAACAATGGAAATACAAAGTCGCCCAGTGCAAAATTCGCCAAATTACCCATAAATCGATGGGCAACGTTACAAATAACTGCATTTCCGGGTGCGCGTCCGGGCCGCTGTTTGAACGAACGGGGCTCCGGGAAATAAAAACGGGCACGATTGCTGCCGGCCGGAATAATATTTCGCCCGTCGAACGGAAATAAAGAATGCGCGGCCGTGTCCGAGCCTTTTTAAAATCCGGCTGTTTACGCGCTGAATAAAGTCGCGGCGCGTGTAAACGGATGGACGCGTGTCCGCACGACAAAAATACGAAATTGTCGGATCGAACGAACCGGAAACGATGAAATATTACCTGGGGATAATTAACGTTCGCGCGAAAGGCACGCGCTCGTCGTTGAAGAGGAGCGCGCCGCGCCGCGGGGAAAGATGTATCGGATTCGATCGATATTCGCCGCTGTTCCTGCGTAAAAACTGAATTACGAGTTTCTGTGCCGGCAGCTCGTAAGAATTTCGGGATTCGCGCTGCTACGACAAGAAGCTCCGAGTGCTCGTAAAAACTTTGGAACGGGTCCATTATTCCGGCACGGGGTTGGTGAAGATCGACGCAACGTTTTAAAGGCGTTCTCAACGCGGTGAAAACAAACCGACAGGCATTCGCAGTGTATAACACTGCAACGATGACTATGGACGCAGCCTAATGCTTCGCGGCGACTTCGGAATGTCACCCCCGAGAGCTATTACCGAACAAAACCCGCCTGTAGACGCAAACTTCCAATAGGTGTCGCCTTTAGGTTCAAGAATACAAATCGTGTAAGTCTGGAACAGGCTTGGCAACTGATTGCTCGCCTGCACCGGCCTCTCGAGTTATCACCCCAACTACCATGCCGAATTACTACGACCGTAGGGGGGGGGGGGGAAATATGCCTATACTACCGTTCAAACGATAGCTCTAACTTTTAAGTAGCATTAGGATGAGATGACAGATTTCCCTACGCGCGGCTCCGTCGAATCAGCACGCTGGTGTAGGTAGGTAATGGTTCGAGGAGCCGGTTGATCAATTGGGTTGCCCAGACCTGCTTCTATAGCGTACGAATGTGTCCACAGTCCATAGACACCCGTCCCCGTCTGAATAGACCCAAACTTGACCAAAACGATCCGTGTTCGCCGATTCCGGTCCGACCTGATCCGACTTTTATAATCATATCTGACCAAGCAATTTGATTATCGAATATGAAAATGAAAAACGCACTTTAATTATTCCAGAATCTCGATTATCAATATCGAACTAGTTAATTCAATGATTGTTAACCTTCTACCGCGTAATCACTGATTTCTAACGACACATCTGTCTGCAATATCTCTCCGTCGAACATGTGTTCGAAGGGTAATATCGTTGAATAAACGAGCGCATCAAACATTTATCAACAAATGAGTTATAATTAAAAGCAAAACCATACTATAAATGGAAGGAAGAATATTCGTTCCACAAAATTCGTGAAATTACTCGTAAATCGCTGTTTACATTAGAGATAACTATATTTTCGGCCTGTATTACGTCATTGCTTAATCCCCGAAAAAACAATACAATGTTTGCGATCGAAAATATTTTGCAGCATTCTCCCCGGGTAAAAAGCACGCGAAACGTTTTCGATGTTTGTTGCGTTAACTAAAGTTGCGAGCCGAGCAAATACGCGTGTGAGCGTCCGTGTCCACGCGAAAATCAGTAATTACGAATTTATTACCGATCCAAGGAAATGCATACATATTTTTATTAATTGTACAACAATCGAAGCTTAACAACTCTTTCTCCCCCGAAAAAATAACATTGTCCCGAAAAGTTTGCCGTGGCAGTAATTATATTATCGGTTCCGATATTCCGAGGGGGTGAAAAACAACCCTCGAAGTTAGGGGTGGGACACGTCCGCAGCCCCGCGTCGCATCTCGGAAGGATAAATTCGTCATTGTCGTCCATTGTAACCAATCGGCCGTCTAGTATAACTTTTTCTATTTCGGGATCAAGTGACCCTCCGGCGAGCATTTCAATTTTCACTCCTCGTTTCAATTCGGATGGGACGACTCGACGAACAATTAGTCGTCGTGCAATTTGATCAGCGATTGTCATCGGCGTATCTCCCCACCCCTGGCGCTCTTTCCCCTCCACTCCACCCTCTCCGCCCACGTGCTGGAAAAAACTCACTCGCGGAGAACCATTTTTATGTCGCAATTGCGTTTTTTCATCCGTCAACGAGGATTTAACGTGAAACTCGTCGAAAGTAAACCGCTTTCGATCGACGACAGATTATTCAAGACTTTGGCCGCGTTACGGACACAAATGTTCACCGTGTAGATGGTTTTAACGGTAATAGCGGTGTAGTAGGATTCAACGAAATTACACCGGTAAATACTTTAACAAGAGGAGACATCGAAAAAACCTCGCGCCGGGTATACAAACAGCATCACCGATGCGAGATGCTGTGTGTGCAGACGAAACGCGAGTGAATAAATAAGCGAGCAAGAAGGGAGAGCGCTCGCGCGCGCGAGAGAGAGAGAGAGAGAGAAAGAGAAAACGGGAGAAGGGAGCGCGAAGAAGTGGGAAGAGACTGAAAGAGCAACGGTGGAAGGGGAAACAAAGCAGCGGCTCTTTGTCCTTTGCTGTAATGCACAATACAAGTCAACGCGCGCTCCCAAAGAGGCTACAAGACTTCCAGTTACCGTGTAGCATTTCTTGTTGTTTCGTTCTTTGGTCCTGCATAGGGAATATTTAAGCAGCATTAATTGTTAATCATTTATTACCGCTTATCTGGGAGCTTAATGACAGTTACTGCGCAAACTGAACGGTTATTATTAAACTAGGAAATGCAGCAGAAACGGAAGGCTTTTTCCAAAGCTTAAAAAAGCCGGCCGTATTATCGAATACGCGAAGTGTGGAATTGTAATGGCGCGTACACGTATGGCAATTGGCCATATACTTTTCGGTGACCTAATATTATTATTACCGCTACTAAATCTTGCCAAATCTTCCCGATCCCGCGATATCCACGGTCCGCCAAGCTAAGGAACGAACGATGTTGCTCCATCCAAGCGACTCCTGCTTTTATTATCTTTCCCATCCTCGCGAGGGCTCGAGTTACAGTGTTACGAGCACAATAGTCGTAGGCGTCACCATCATTTGTTTGGTTGCCAAGCGTAGAGAATGGGTCAGCTCTTGGCGCTTAGGCGAGTATTCGCTTCTATTATGATCCCCGTGCCATCTATCATCCGCGAAGTAAATTCGAAATCAATTTCCTGTCTCCCGACTTGCGGCGAAGGGAAACCCTTAGCGCTCTTTAATGCGCGAACGATTCATTATTCCAGATTAGATTTAACACCGTTGCGAATATAACTGTGTTGATCCTTGCCGTTTCTAGATTTCAATCTCGCTCATTAATCTGAATGCACGCGTCAATTAATCTTGTTGCGACTTTTTACGATTCTACCGAGGTTACAATCTACCATCAAAGTCTTGGGTGTTGAAAAACTTACTTCTCATACTACACTGTATCGTTAAAGTTACTATTATATCATCGTACACATATAAAAACATTATTCATCTACCATCAAAGTCTTGGGTGTTGAAAAACTTACTTCTCATACTAGATTGTGTCGTTAAAGTTACTATTATATCATCGTACACATATAAAAACATTATTCATCTACCATCAAAGTCTTGGGTGTTGAAAAACTTACTTCTCATACTAGATTGTATCGTTAAAGTTACTATTATATCATCGTACACATATAAAAACATTCAAATGCTTCGGGAGTGTCTACGATCGTAATTCAATCTCCCCTCGAATTAAAACGCGGAATCGCGCGCAAGGATTCACTCGATACTAGCAGTTAACTGGCCCGAACTCCTGTGCATAGATTGTCAAATCCCGGCTCATTGTAATAATTAACACGATTTTACCAAAGCTACCAGATACGCGTGATTGAATCAAAACCATACCAGCCCCGGCAGGAGTTAATTTCCGCCATTAATATACAGTCGTTTGCGAGTCTCGATAGCATCGCATACACAAGGTGTACCTACCGATAACGGTGCTTGGGCTCGAATAGAAAATGAAATTTCGTGGCGAAATATCAAAGAGAAACGCACGGATCGATATCTTTCTTACAGGTTTTCCATATCGACAAACCTGAAAACTGTGCACATCTTTATTCGCGTAGCAGATTGCACGTTGACACTTTCTGTAGAAGTTGTTGCGAACGGACGCTAATTGGAAACGCTAGGCGATGCCACGTTCGGCTGTAATAATCTTCAGAGGGACAACACACGTGATCATTTAAAATCTTCAAAGTGAATATCGCGTTGCGCGGGAGCCTAATTTTAGCGAGGCAATATACCAGGCTACTTCCGTTCCTCTCGGGACTGACTTTCGAAGTTCATTAAGTCGTAACGTTTCCGGACACCGAGTATATCGGCCGGCTCCTAAACCGATTCGTGTATCATCGCGGGAACGGTTTCACGGTTGAAGAATACTCGCGCGAAAATTATTGAACCACTTTATATGCCCGTTGAACGGCGCCACATTAGCGGCAATAAGCAAACAAACGACGAGTCGCGGCCACATATCGTCAGCGGTCGTTTCTGCCAGCGACAATTGTTGTGTACGTTCACTCTCTTCTCTCTCTCTCTCTCCCTCTCTCTCGCACTATAAATAATCTGTACAATTTCTAGAGGCCTTCTCCCGCGTCGACGAATTCCCCGGTGGTCTCGCTTCGTATAAAGGACTTTGAGCTTATGTGACGCGTGAAATTATAACGGGCGCGGGTTCGAAACGCGGAAAAAAGAAAGTCAGGAAGACGACGACGACGGGGAAGAGGAAGAAAACGGGGAAAAGGAGAGAACGGGACAGTGAGCGACGGCAGGGCATTCTTTGAATAGTGGAATTACTCGCAGTAAGAAAATGAAAATCTAGAAGACGGCCGAGTAAACCGTATAAAGGAGAATGCTTTTCGTACGATGCCCAACCGCAATTATATTACTCCGCGCCGATCCTTTCTTCCGTAAGCTTTGCTAGTCACCAACCGTTTCAACCGCCTTACTTAGTTTTACTTTTAAACGGCGCGGCGAGACGCCGAGGAAAACGTCGAATCCTTGAACACTGGTCGAACAACGAAACGCTGATGAACGTGGGTAACTTTGATCGTGATGTTACTCGCTCCTAGTCAACGCTTATTTTATATTCCGCGAATTCGAAAGGAAAATCAACTCCTAGAGTGACCTATCAAAGTAATCTACGACATCTAGTGAATCGTAATTAAGTTTAATCTTGTTAATGCAAAAAGTAGGCAACTTGAGTTATCTACTATATTTTGAGTTATCTACTTCGTATCAAAGAAAAAATCAAGTAGAATTTAATGGATAAACTGTGTAACCTATCAAAGTAATCTAAGACATCTAGTGAATCGTAATTCAATTTAATCTTGTTAATGCAAAAAGTAGGCAACTTGAGGTATCTTCTATATTTTGAGTTATCTACTTCGTATCAAAGAAAAAATCAAGTAGAATTTAATGGAAAAACTGGGTAACCTATCAAAGTAATCTACGACATCTAGTGAATAGTAATTCTGTTTAATCTTGTTAATGTAAAAAGTAGGCAACTTGAGTTATCTACTATATTTTGAGTTATCTACTTCGTATCAAAGAAAAAATCAAGTAGAATTTAATGGATAAACTGTGTAACCTATCAAAGTAATCTAAGACATCTAGTGAATCGTAATTCAATTTAATCTTGTTAATGTAAAAGTAGGCAACTTGAGTTATCTACTATATTTTGAGTTATCTACTTCGTATCAAAGAAAAAATCAAGTAGAATTTAATGGAAAAACTGGGTAACTTATCAAAGTAATCTAAGACATCTAGTGAATCGTAATTCAATTTAATCTTGTTAATGTAAAAAGTAGGCAACTTGAGTTATCTACTATATTTTGAGTTATCTACTTCGTATCAAAGAAGAAATCAAGTAGAATTTAATGGAAAAACTGGGTAACCTATCAAAGTAATCTAAGACATCTAGTGAATCGTAATTCAATTTAATCTTGTTAATGAAAAAAGTAGGCAACTTCTGTTACCTTGTTCTTACATGCAGACGGCGATATGTAGTTTCAGACGAAGAGGAAACGCGAAAGATGTTATTCGTTTTATATGGGAAACATAAACGGAGTGTGTACAGGGTGTATAGAAATTATATGTTATTTCGTACACCCCCTTGTTTATTGGTGATTTCGGTACTTACGGCTGCGGCTGGGTGTCTCGCCGGCGCGGGGTACATCTTAATTGTGGCTAAATGCTTCTCAAGGAATCACACGTGTCCACTGTGTCCTTTGTACACGGTCACTTCATGATCCATTGCCTGGCCCGATCTTTCTATGGACATCCTCAGGATCCTGGAGAAACGCCAGCGGTCTTCCCGCGCCGTTCACCATCGAAATCCTCTCGCCGGCTGTAATTATAACATGACACGATTCGTTACTTTCGACAAAACCGAGGAACGGGCAACATGTGGCAAGTTGGACTATTCTGGTAAGATGAGAAACCACTTTTTCCCCGTCTTTACAGAAACTGCAAACGAACCGTTATCTTCAAAAGTGGCAAAAGTTCATTTATGTATTAAAATTACCAGTAACTCATTCTTTCCGAAAATGGACTTACCGCTGTTAAAAACAACAGCACAAACACTACCGTTTACATATGCATACTCGGACCATAGAAGAAATAATTAATTTCGTTTGGACATCTTACGCGTGTAACGCCTGTGTTCATGCAATAATCATATTTCACCGTCGAAATGTCTTGTATTCAATTTACGAACGCGAAAACAACTGCGAGCGTGTTATGTAGGCTTACACAACAGTAGCTTTTATTTTCCAGTACGCATGAAATAGCCGGAAACACGAGCGGCGCGTCGCATATTGATTTTTAAATAATTTATATTATCCGGTTGCGTGCAAAAGCGGCTTTATGAATCCAGCTGATCAATTTATTGTTCGATTTACGACTTGCGTAAACGTATGCCGCCGAACCGTACCCGCCGCGCATTTATCCTAATCTTCGGGGCGTATTTCCAACGGGCGACAATGCAAGGGGATAAAAGCAGACGGGGGTAAAGAAGGCGGGAAGAAAGTGCGATCGCACCCTTGCGCAAACTGAACACAAAGCCGTCGCATGTACGAAATGTCACGTACGAAAACTGTCTCGCATTTTTTAAGCCGGTTTTCAATAAACACTCTTCTCTCTCGCCCGTTAACACCCTTTCGCCGGCATTTCCCGTAAAGCTACGAACAAATAACAACTCGTGCAACTATCAATCGCGTACACGACGCGATACAGTATATCAAACAATGTAAAGTTCTATCGTATGTTGCGACACCGCGAGATGTTGATGCAAAGAAACGTGTTTATATTATACGCAAATTTCAAACGTGAGATTCTTATTTACCACGTTTGTTTTTTTTTGTTCGAGTTGTGCTTGTACGGATCGATATGGAAAAATTGTGAATTTCACGTGTTCAGGATATGGTTATTACTATCGGCTCCCCGTCGCCGTAACAATTGTACGGTCGCGCACGTGTCATTACGGTCTCTTTGTAACGCTGGATGATGGTCCGTGTAACATGAAAATGGAGTCATGTAACTCTGTTATCAATCCGTTCTCCGTGGATAATATATTTCACGGGCAACGTATAATGGAGCGGGCGTGCGTGAAAAACTCTCGGACAAATTCGAACAGTCATTTCCATCAATTTGCAATAAACGAGAGCGATGAAAACTTTCAGCGGTTTTAACGCGCGTCGCCTTTATCGCCTATTTGTGTATCGCTACGTAACATGTATAGGCCATGGGGTAGATGAAAAATTTATTCATAGAGTTTACGGACAATCAATTTCGGCGTTCGATACAAAACGGTCGAAAATTCGATGTCTACAACGACAACAATCAATCTACCGACTACATACGTACTACAGTGCCAGCGATCATTTTTTTCCGTTCGAATCGCGGCTCGTCACGATATTCGCCGAAATCCCTTTTCGATGTAAAATATTTTTAGCAAAATTACTTTTCATAATTGAACATAGGAAATCTTCGGGACGATAAAAAAATTTTCTAATTTCTCACATTTGAAACTTGTTGAAACGTTAAACTATCTTTTGGATCCGCTGTATTTTGTGGAAACGGCGGACGGGTTAGGGCGTGCTCTGACGAAATCCGTGAGAAGGCAAATAAACACGAATGCTCGCGGCAGCTGTTCAAAGACACCTATACATCCTGTTAGGGTGGTTCTAGGGGGTCGGCTAGCGGACGTGGCGGGAGCAAGTCACGAAGGAAGTTATCACGAATCTCGCGTAATCGCCGTTGAGATCCTCGACCACGCGATCTCCGTGATTTCTTTCGCGATCGCAATCGCGACACGGTCAAGTACCGAGGCAGACTGGAACTGTTCCCTCCGTTTAAAGGATTCGCCGCACGCCGTGCCGGCCCGTGACTAACGAAATTACGGTTCATCGACGGGGATGACGACAGTGCCCTCCCCCCCGTTTACGACTTCATATTATCGGTGCGCGGAGAGCGTGTGCCGCACGATAAACACCGGCAGTTTATTCAGTTAATTAACATTCAGGAGAAAACAGCGATCGCCGCACGATAATAACAGAAACACCGGTTCGCGTATCCCCCTTTATCACGAGATAGTTATGAAGCGGTTTATATCGAGATCGCCATTGATTTATGCGAAAGTCGAACGAACAACGGTTGCGCAGCGCCGCGTCGTTTCAATAGTTAAACGTACGAGCGAGTCACGTGTTGTAATGCCCGGTAATTGTGCATAAAAGGTTACACCTCGGATATTTTCATCAAATTTAAATACGTTGTAAAACTCAAGAATCTGTAAAAAAAATATAATCGCAGCTCAGCCTTGGTTGCTTAGATATACATATGTATCCGCGAAAAAACTGCAGCTAACACAAGATCGAATACTCGTAAATGAAAAATATCACAAGAACTTTTAACTAAATGATTTATTTCTCGAGCGATTTCACTATTTCGTAAATCAACATACACGCGCGCCCATGCGAACAATAAGTGGGTTCGTCGCATGACGGAAATGGAACGCGCCACGCCGGTAGGAGAAAAAGAAATACACCGTACACGTTCCAAGAAGCCAACCACGACGAAGAAAGTGGCGAGTAAAACGTGTCGATTGTCTCGATGATTTAATGAGCCGTGTACGCTGATTCGCGATTACTCTCGACTCGTACCGAACCCCCCCATATTCCCGCTACCACCGTGTCCCTCTCCGGTAAATAATTTACCTCGCAGCTGTGCCGCTGTTGGAGGTGCCGCCATTCGCATCGCTTAATAAACTGCTAAACAGCCGAGCCTCGTCGAGGAACGCTTCTTTTGCGTTCTTACGCACAGACTCCGCTGTCGACGGATTAATAAAAGATGCTGCTGCCCCTTTTCTGTTTCTAATGTAGCACCTGTCAATTTAATCTAATCGGCAGAAATTCAGTGGTTCAATTTTCTATGCCGTTTCGCGTCTCGTCGTAATAAGTTACATGTTCTCGCGCGTGTGACGGCTGTACCGGTTAGAGGTGATCTTGTTACCGACGTTAATCGGAACGATTAAAAGCCGATCGCGACGTTCAACACAGCTGTAAATAAGCCAACGTAACTTCCGGTAGGTCGTGAAAGGTTATACGAAATCTGCCTGGTGTGTTTCTATAATTATCGCCACTCGAGTTGGCAACAAGCGAAACGAACTGAAAGCAATTATCAAGGTTACTGTTACACGATACACTGTCCGCCGTCGCCCGGTAAGTTGACGAAAACAACCGTTACCACCCATGTGATAGCGCGTGTGGACGCCGGAGATAATTAATGACACGGTTCCCACGCGACCAGAGTGCACGTTCCGTTGACGTTCGATGCAGAAAATGTTACAACTGCCCATTGTTCGAACACCTTATCGCATTTGCATGCAGTTCTTTTGTCCATTCCGAAATTCGTATTCACGGCGCAACATTCCTTGAATCGTTGACACACTTATTTCGATCAGGCTTAAATTTAGATATTAGGTGTACAAATTAATTCGATCGTTTACAAACAATTAAGGTACATCGAAGAACTGTCTTTCGAACACGACTGAAAGAATTCTAAATGATTCTGCAAATAAATGGCTAGAATCGCGAATTTCCTTCCCATCGTTTGAGAAACTCGAAAAACATTAATTGCTTTTATCTTCACCGTTTTCTTTCTTCGATCATTTTGAACAGCCTCGACTAAAATGCTCGAGCCCCTCTTACTACGATTGCTCCTGTTGATAGGCTTTCCGTAAACGACGCGATGGCAGCGATTCTTTTCATTAGGCGGCAATTCAACACGCTTGGCCAAATTGCATTACTTAACTCCTCGAAGTTAGAGGTTCCGATTGTTAAACATTCGCTCGTCCCCTATAGAAAACGTCTTACATCCGCGGCAAGTGAGATTAGCCTGTGCATACTTCGAGTCTGCGGGAACGCGCACTCGTTAATTGAGCCAATCGACGATATACATACACCTATCCTTGCGTACACACGGGTATTATGACGCAATCGATATATGTGGAGAGCTTTGAATTTCAACGGAAAGCAATGCGCCGAAATAAATTTATCAAGTAAAACGCTCGAAAAAGCAATTCTGTATGCAATGCACGTGTATTCGATTGCGAATCGGTGTTGACTGTTCAACGATTCTCCAAACGAACGAGCCACAAGACTACTTTCAACACTTGTTACTGGATTGCGGATCTTCGTGCAAAATAAAAAGAGTTCTGGATCGATTGCAAGAAAAAACTAACAACCAAGTATTATTTGTTCCTAGTCTACAAATATTAACTTTAACTGTAATTCAGTAGTGTCAACAAAACCGAAACTTTGTTCGTCCAACGATACTATTCGGATACAAAAAAAAACGCAATTTATAATAAATTTAAATATTACATAGGGTATATTAAGACATAATTAAACAACGAGTGAAAACTTAATTCAACTTTCTTGAAGGTTACCGAATCGTGCCTATGTTTCAGTGAAATTTTCGGGCCTCGTTGAAATCGTAACGAAATCGGTGCTTTATATCCGGGGTAGCGGGACGGGGGGTTAAAATATGCAAACTCGTTTCCGGTTTTCACCGTGAATTCCGCGGCACCGCGACTATTAACCAGGAATTCCTCCGGCGAATCGACTGCATGGTCGTTTGGCCGTCGTCGTGGAACAATTAGTATAGGAACGAGATCGGTTGCGAGCCGGTGTGCACGCACAAGAGAGCGAGACGCGTGAAAACAGCGAGTTTCGATAATCGGTTGCGTCGGCGGCGCGCGAAACAGCAATTTCGCCTTGTCAACGAGCACTGGATAGTGGGGGATACGTGGAACCGAAAAAAACCATAAACAAAAATGATACCTGAGGTCCGGTCGCTGCCGGTGTTGCGTTTTCCGTGTGAATACGTCTTTTAATCCACGTTTGGCACTCGAGGAGGCGGTGGTGCGGTGTGGTGTGGTGGGGGCGGTGGGACGGTTGGGACGGTGGGTGTTGGAACAAAAGGGAACTCCGCGAAACACAAACCGATCTTCTTCTTCTTCTTCGTCTTCCTCTCGCACTTGTTTCACCAGTGAACAAAACGGAAAGAACGGAAACGAAACCGGAAACGGAACCGAACAACGAAACGAAACGGAACGAAACACTTCGTCGTGACGAATTTTTGGTGGTCTGGATGTGGATGAAGCAAACGGCGAAACGCGTGCACGGTCACACACATACATACATATCGAACGGTACGAAAGTGATCGGAGAGACGGATCGCGAAACGTCACGAACCGCACCGTACGACGAACGACGCTCTACTGCGAGCCGGGTACCGAAGTGGATGACGGGAAACGTGTGAACGCCGCTTGCCGCCGCGGCGAACACCAATGAGCGGCTACTAACACCATCCGCCGCGACGACGACACACCGACACACCAATAAGAGGACACGAATGTACACAGGGACCGGGTTCCCTGCTTCTCTCTCTTCTTCTCCCTTTCTCCCTTCCTCTCCCGACCTTTCTCACTCTCTCTCTCTCTCTCTCTCGATCTGCTTCCCTCCTTGCTCTCTCTCTCACTCTCTCTCTCTCTCTCCTCTCCGTCTTTCTCCGGCTTTGCCGCTCCGTCCTTCTTCGGCTCGTTCTTCAATTCGTCGAGTCAAGGGCGTCGACCGACAGGGGCGATTCGTTGTTTCCTTATATCACGGGGGAAACCAATGATCGCTAATTTCATAATGTTTATGAAGTTACAAGTTCCACCGCCCCGGCAAAAGATACTGTCTATCGATCGGCGGATTCGTCTTTCGGGCCGAGAAACTCGTGGGTGAACCCAGCCGCGTCGCGCGGTTTCCTATCGGAAATTTTAATGGCTATTTAACTTGCCAACGCCGCGCCGCGCGCCGCGCGCTGCCGATGTCCCGCGCTTTGGCCTCAACTTTTTAATGAAGTCTGGTCACGGAGTTTCTTTCTAGTTGCGCGGAGAAATGAAAACAACGCCGAGTGCATATCCCGACCAGAATGTTCCCTCTCCGGAGGAGAGTTCTAGTCCGCTTTTTCAACCCTCTGTTGACGAGCGAACGGTGAGTTCTGTGTTACGCAGAACGGAACTAACCTTTGAAATTACAAGAAACCAGTTAACACATTACCGTGCCATTAACTTGTTGATTCGTGAATGGAATAATGAATTACTCGATTTGAATCCGATCTGTTCAGAATTTACAACGATTCTCGTTGGGAATGGTAGAAGTACGCGAACGTGAAATATACTGTTTCGTATCGCCAATTTTCGAAGTGTAAATGGACAAAAATATCTGTTTGCCTGTTTCGGAAAGTGTGGCCGCTAAATATAAATATTGTTGAAGAACGTTAGAAAAATTGATTCGTTTCGATTCGTTAAATCGATTGGTTTGTAAAGCCGAGTAAAGAAGTCTGTGTCCGAGGAACCGTAGCCTCTATAGGGTTAAACAAAATCTTTATCGACACCCCTGCATTCGGTCGTCGCTCACGCTCGCCGCTGACATCCTCCTCTTCCAAGCTAGTGCTCTTCTTCTCGCGGCAGACGCGTCGTGTCGTCCGCTCTCTGTTGGACCGCAGCGTTTCTTGATCTTCTGCCTCTCCCCGTCGCCGCGTCCCTTGTCTCTCTTATTCGTTTCGTTCCCGAACCGTTTGACTTTGTCTTACAGGTGCACCGCATCACCGCTATCGTTGTTTCGCTTGCACCCACTTGCTGCGATGCACGACGTCTCTCGTGCTCGGCTTCTCTCATCCTCGTTCAGCACTCCGGTTCAACCCGAGCGTCTCTCCCTCTCCGACCCTTTATCCGAGCCGCGTACACCACGCGATCCTCTCTCGTCTGCGTCTTTCTTATGATGAATGGCCGACGAGGAACGCCTGATCGATTCTCCCACTCGCACCCGTTCGACAACAAGGCGCGAGAGTAGGAGTATGTATACCGGAACCAACACAGTGAAAGGCATTTGCCCTGAAAACCTGGCGAAACGTCGACATTTTTAGTTTGTCCAAAACGAATGAAAACGTTTGGAGACGCACAGAAAAATCAACACTGCGACGATCGCGTCCGTGCCAGACAATTTCATCGCATGCACGCTCCGTTTCGCATCGCAACTTATGACCGCGCAAGCAAAAGGTACGAGAAGACGGATCGTGTGTGGCGGCCTTTACGAAGAGGAGAGCGCATTAAATTTCAATCTGCCGCGGAAAGTGGCGCGTTTTAATATTTCGACCGAAAACACGCCGCGTTTCAGAACATGCTTTTTTAAAGTGGTACACCCCGCTTTTTTGCAGTGTTAAAGCTGACAGCGAGATGTTTCCGAGCAGTCTCTCTCCCCACTTCCGTTTTTCTCTACGCTTTTCCCTCCATTCGAGTCAATTTCCTTGATCCGTCGAGTCTGTTGAAGCCACTTTAGCGTTCGTACGAGGTAGAACCATGATTGGTCATGGGCAGAAACATCGGCCGATACCTGTCTTACTCGATGACGAATGAATCTGCGATTCGGTGGAACGCTTGCTAACGGGTGTGGACGTTTTTCCGAAAATTTCAATCCACGTGCGTGCATTGTCGGGACCGATGGAAAACGCAAAACAAATTGCAAGGCAAAATGTACAATCACGCGAATTATCCGAATTAACGGAACACGCGATGGCGGGGTAGGGTAGGGTCAAAAAGGGCTGGCGAGCCGGGTCGATCAGGGGGTGGGAGAAGAGATTCAAAGCGATGTAACACATTTTTGTTAGCGTGCGCCGGGCGTAATGGTAACGCATCAATGACAATATGGAAATGCATTTAGCGCGCCTCTGTTGCCGGGCATTATTCTGTTTATTGACACATCAATTTCAAGAACGCAATAAGCGTAAAACATTTAGCGTCGGTAATACGTAGCGGATAAATGAAATATCGCGTGATTAAACGCCGGGCGAAATAGCTGTTACTTCGCCCTTTGGAATCCGCCGCGTTTATTATTGTATCGATTCGCGGCCCCGTGCTCCAAGAAGGAAAATTATGTTATATATACCTCGGATAGAAGTTATAAACCCGAGGGTGGCTCGGAGGCGAGTAAACAACCGAAGAAAAGTCTGTGGGCGGATTAGCATGGTAGGTGTCGGTCGGATATCATAAAACTAGTTTGTAAAGTACGGGGCGCACCCTCCGTTGTACCGAAGGATTTGATTCTAGTACCACGTTGGAACAGGGCTGGCCGGTTCCGAACTGAAATCCGTCCAACCAGTCTGAAAGAATGGATTAAGAAAAGAAACGCTCGCCGTCGCTTCGATTTATCTTTTACGCGACGCCTTTCGTCGTAACTCCTTCGACATTTTTCTTCACCTGCCGTCGAAGATGCCGCGTATCGAGGTCGGACATTTATACCAAATGAACGAACCTTCCATAACGCGCCGCCCCGTTGTTTGTAGTCGATAATTTTCCTTATCGTCGTTGTCCGAACCGATCGCTTCTGCGTTTATCGAACCGATGAATTACAGCCGGAATTGTAAGGACTGCAGTAGGAGCTTTTATATTATTCAATGTCCTTGTCAGAAATGACGAATTCGCGCGGTGTTCAACACGCTAGTTCCGCGCCCGTTTCCTCCGGGTCTTGCTGAACAAACCACGCACGAAGTCAACACGATGTACGCTCATTTACTTATTCCTATTCGACTGTCAGTGTCGTCGTCGCAGAAAATACGCAGGAGTGTGTTACGCGTGCTGTGCACCGAGTAAACGCAAATGTACGTATTCGGTGTCTCTCTGTTTCTCTCTCTCTCTCTCTCTCTCTTTAGCTCCGTCTATCTTTGTCCCTTTGTCTTTCTCTCTCCCTCCTCTCATTTTCTCTGTCTCGCTCTCTCTCCCGTTCTCTTTCCCTCTACCGTGGCATTGTGCTTCGGTTCTCGATCCCTCTTCCGAGCCCTTACCACAAGCCGCAGCCCACTACACTTTTGCACGAACACGCGCGCGTTCATTATCAACGTACAACGTCGTATAACCATATTTACGTAGCCCCGGTGGTCACCCACACGGGCGCGCCGTGCAATGAGGTTGCAAAGAAACGACTCGTGCACAGAAACGAAATGCTATTTGTCGTTGTACACACAAGAAACGCGGGGGTGGGTTGGGGGGGGGGTGGTAGAGGAGGACGAAGAGGGAGGAAGGGACAAAACGAGACGTCGAGAGACCATAAATGCAATTGGAAACCTTTAGCTGATATATTCGTACAATTTCCTGTGGCCAGTCGGTAGACGAAACGGAAGTCGTGTGTCACACGAAATCATAAGAAATTCACCCTTAACGATTTCATTTCGTCGCCGTGGCCGAACAGAATTACGGGATCTCGTTGTTTCTCTGTCTCTCTCACTCTCTCTCTCTTCGAGAATGTTCTCGCTTTGTTACACCGTGGTCGTAATTGCCCCGGTACCGTGATTAATCGTTTATTTAAAACAGGTACGCGAAAGGCTGCTTTCTTCGTTTCGGCCCGAACTATCGTTCGCCGCGCATCTACATAATTTTCTCATAAATCACGCGACAGGGAAAATACCGGGAGCGTTTAAAACGACTTCTGCGTACGCACGCGAAATTGCTCGGTTTCTTATCGCGTGACTAATAACGAACCAGTGACGGCCGGTCGTCTTCGACTCCTCAATTATTCCCCTCGTAATTGGAGCAAATACGGTGTTACCAGTGGGACTCGATGACACGAGAACGGTGCCGGAGAAAATCGATAATTCTTTCATTCAGAACCGCCAGTGGTCCAAGGCGGAAACGTATCAAAGAGAACAAGGCGACACAATGTTACCTTGATGCGAGGGTAGAACGTTCGAAGCGTGTCTTTAAGATGTTTTAAATATAAAACTCCGTATTTACTGGAAGGCTCGTCAGCGTGACGCGAGTTAAGTCGCTTCCGTAAAGAGCACTACCTATTCTTCAAGTATACCTCGGCCGGAATCATCTACTACCGTGCTCGTAAAACGACTATATATCTAAGTTGCACCACCCCGGTGAACACGAACCTCCTGAAAACCTGTAAAACACGCGAACCGTCCGGATAATCATTCTTCCGACGGAACGACTAGTTCCTGAGTTACGTCTCGTCAAAGATAAAAAAGGAACTGGTTAATGGGATAGGACGGTCTTATCTCGAGCGCTTCGAACCTTCGCGGCACTGTATCTCTACGCGGTACGATGATGCTCCTTTGAAATCCTTATGGTTATTACGTGACAGAAATATTAATATCAACCTAAATTGACAGATCATTTAGAAGTCAATCGTTAAACATATTTTTGCGATATACAAATGTTCCAGCGAACCTCTGTGAGAAATGGAAAGGGAAAAATTGTTGTTTCGAATTCGATATACGAGATTCACGCGGAAACTACATTTATGCAGATTATAAATGAATTTTCAATTTTTGATTTTGGACCATTCGCTCATCAGGCAGAAAATCAGCGCATTGCTGTACTTTTACGAGGACTGTACCGATGGGATCGATAAGTTTTACTGTAAATATGACGACACGTTTTACCGACAATCGCAAGAACGTTCCAGTCGATCAAAAGTCTTCCGACTCTCTCTCTCTCTCTCTCTAAAGCGTTCTATACCGCGGAAAAGTTATTTGCAAGCAGTCGCACAGTTTCCGCTTGATACTTGAAACGATCGTTTTTATTTTGTAATAAAATTCTATACGCGAGTGTTACAATTTTTTGCCACGCGCTGGTCGCGTTGCCTGTTTAATGAAGATAAAAGCAAACTTCTTTTTCCATCGAATCGATGTCATAAAAGCCGAAGCAGTTCGGTAGAACAGCGTTTATGGCACACGTTTAAATCGTGTCGTTATTTCTTCCTATGACAGATTTACTGCCGCTCCATATTTTACCATTTCTTGCAGGTATCCATTATACGAAAGCGTCTGTACTGCAGCCAGCAACGTAACTTTGTACTCGCAGCGTACGCGTATAATTAGAATATACAATTCAAGACGCTTCCTTTCGCCGTACCAAGAAATTTATGCTTTTCAAATAACATTTCATTCCTCTACCGCGTCCCTCGTCTCCCTCCAATTTTCCATTTTTATCCCGGCAAGACGTCGCGAAGAATGCAATGAAGTCTATCTTCAAAGGAAAATCACGAACCAGTTTTCCGTCAAGTTACGAGATAATGAAGTTTAAAATCAAACGTTCCGTCTGCGGCCTCCTATTATTATCAACCGTCGTCCCATAGAAACTGCAAAACAAGAACGCCGCTTCGCTTTCGGTTTAATAAGCAAGTATCAGACCCAGTGATCGAAGTAACAAATTACATCGAACAGTCGGCGCGGCGTGTCGTCTTGAAACGTGCATTTTATTGTCAGCGAGCTGATCGCGAGCAATTTTATCGTTCACGGTCCATTAAGCTGTCCTAGCTTTTCTTTGCTACAATATGCGACGAAAAAAAACAGCGTTTTTAAAGTAATTACTGTATTTTCGTACTCGGAGGCTAGACCTTAACAATCTTGACGTGAAGTTGAAAGTTTTCGCAGGGCCTAAACGGTGTGTCTACTGTCGAGACGCAGCTGATCATCGGGTAGAAAGTCTTCGAGCGGGAAAGCGGAAATTCGCAGGTTCCATAAATGTTTCTGGAATGGTTGTTTGCTTATGCCTGAAGTTTCGACGTAACCTCGTGCAAGATGCACGACTCGGGGGACTTTTATAATTTTCAGCCGGTCTCTTGGACATTCCGAGGCTGCAGCTACGAGCTGGATATCTCTTTCTCTCTCTCTTTCTCTCTTTCTCTTTCTCTCTCTCTTTCTCCTTGTTTCTCCGATTGTCCTCGTAACCAAAAATGCTGTTCCGTCTTAGGAAGGCTCGGTTACTCTGTTTTTCATTCCTCCGGCCAGTGCACGCTCGTGACAGCGCCCGGTCCCATTGTGTGCACCCTTTTTCCGGTTGCTTCTTATTCATGTATACGCTCACACATCCACGATACTTTTTCCATCTGTCAGCCATCTCATTCTGCCTCTGACCCATCCACCACCCACGCGACCTTTTCTGTACTCATTTTTACACCGACCTATCCTCTGTTGTATGAACCGGCAACGCGCGCAGTCCCCGGGATGCTAAAAGAAAACCAACAAGACGAAACAGAGCCGCCTTCGCGTTTAGCTTCTCTCCATTTCGATAATTGAGAAACGTTTGGTGGCACCGCGCGCGCGGCTCTCGCGATCCCTTGAATTATGGTGGCAATCGTACCGTTCGCGGACAGCTCTAACAATAAGTTAATCTCTATAGTGCTACTCGCCGGTATCAACGGAGATTCCAACCAGCCACTAAATCTTTCGCCTTTATGTTCGTTCGCGACGTCGGATATTTTCGGCCCCGGGTAAAACAATACACTCTACGTAAACAACGTAGGCAATACAAAATATTCTACGCGCGTGTATATCATTTATTCATCCGTCTCTAGTTTACACCCGGTATTAATCGGTTCGTATAAACGAGGTTCTACTATTAGAAATAGAAATACGGAGAGACTGGTGTGCCGTCCCCAGCCATTTTGGGCTACATGCATCAGTATCAAAAAAGAGAAATGATTAGAGCACTGAACAAATATTTGATCAGAGTTGGGCAAAAAATGAATCGCCGATTGACGATTAACTTCATCAAGCGTTAATCGCAATTAAATACTTATTAATCGTTAATTGCGATTAACGATTAAATGTCTACTTTAGTCATTAATTGCGATTAACGATTATTAATCGTCAATCGGATAATTGATTAATGATTGACTGTCAATTCTCCATCCGCTCACTGCTCCCTCTCCCTCCATATTACAATTTATGGATAGACCGTATGGTAATTAACTTCAACAATTGATTAAATCAGTCTCCGATTTTTCGATGATTTCTTCGTTTAATCAACGATTAACTTCATCAATCGATTGAATCAAACGCCGATTTTTCGACGATTTCTTTGTTTTAATCGTACACATTAATTAATCAATCATGATTAAAAATTTAACTGATTATTGCCGAACTCTGTATTTAATCACACTAGTCGTTTCTCTACGTCGTTTGTTACGCTCGGTATTACATAGTCGGTTGGTATAAACGAGGTTCTACTATAGAAATAAAAATAGAAATAGGTAGAGACTGGTATAACAGTCCCTCGCCATTAGATTTCTGTCTGTGAAGTATTATAGCCTGCAATGTAGAGATATTTCAGGATAGTTCACTCACGTTATGTGGTCAAGTCTTACGGCATCTGTAGGACAGATCCTCAAACGTTCACCAGTCAACCGTAGTCCGTTCATTTTCGTTCTGACGCACTCCAATTTCCTCCAATCTGCTCCAGTCAGCTCCATCCATCCACCATTCATCTATCATTCATCCACCATCTTGCTTAGGCTTTATGCAACTGATTCCAATTCGCTCCAACATCCTCCCAATCCGCTTGAACATGCTCGAACCCGCGTAGGTCCGCTTTGGTTAGACTGAATTACACTGAATCTACTCCAACATGCAAAAAGACGCGGCAGTCAGCTTCAAGCCGTTACAATTTCGCGGGAACCTGCGGGAACCAATGAATGACATATATTAACACTAAACATAATATTGATTTTTTTTTAATAATAAAATCTTAGACCATTATTGGCCCATAGATACACGTTACACAATTACGAATTTATCTCGCCCTTCTAACAGAAATCTTATTAAAATTCTTATAAATCCAATAAGTTCCTCAAGAGTCTAAATATCTATGTACTTAGAATAATAAATAAGGGGGAACCCACTTCAATACCTTCAGTCTACTTAGCATCTCTCTCTCTCTCTCTCTCTCTCTCTCTCTCTCTCTCTCTCTCTCTCTCTCTCTCTCTCTCTCTCTCTCTCTCTCTCTCTCTCTCTCTCTCCCTCTCTCTCTCTCTCTCTCTCTCTCCCTCTCTCTCTCTCTCTCTCTCTCTCTCTCTCTCTCTCTCTCTCTCTCTCTCTCGCTCTCTGGTTATCATATAATGAGCAATCCCATATTAAATGGTATGTATCCTGATCCGGGTGCAAACATTCACAGCTTGGATCACTTATATACCCAATTCTTGTAAGATTTCCTCTCGAGTTATTGAAAACTCCTGAGCCTTGTAACTCGCACTGTCTCTTGGTAATTTTAGCTTGTAAAACCACGGTTTCTTTCTTGGTTCATAATAGTTATGAAAATAGGCTCTACCTTTAGGTACATACACATTCTCTAGGATCTTATTCGTTCCTTTCGACATAACCTCTTTACAACTTTTCTTAAAGTCCGTATACGGTACCTTATAATTATTATGACTCTCCATTGAGGTAGCTTTGGCTAAAATGTCCACTTTCTCATTATCTATAATACCTCTATGCGCTGGTACCCGTAAGAATACAATCTTGCTGTTATTAGTTGTTTCATTTTTGAATTGTCTTAATCTATTCTTAATTTCTATGAGGCAATTATTATATTTAACTTATACGTAAACTTTTTAAACATAACATTAATATAGTTCACTGTATCGCTCTGCCCTCTAGTGGCAGCCGATCGAACTCGATCCGAAAGCGAATGGTAACTAGATAAGATGTTAAATGGTAGTCCAAGAAATCTTGTTCGCTGTTTCAACCGAGCAACGACAAAATTAATGTATCACACTCAATGTATATATGTATATATTACTTTATAGAACAGAATACGTCAATGAAAGATGTATTAATGCTCTCGGTGCACTGGTTCGATCAAATTTTTACTTGGAAGCAATTCTGCAATTTATCAATTTCAAAGTTCGACTTTTCGATCTATGTTCAGATCATCTTCAAGAAAAAGAAAATAAGAAAGTAAAATTATTCTCGTAAAGCAACTGAGTAACTTATCTCATAATTAGATATTCAATGTTAATTAACTTATATCAATAGTCGATATAACAATTTTTTGTTTAATAATTTACAGACGCAACCATTAATTTTCTTGAAGATGATCTGAACATAGATCGAAACATCGAAATTTGAGTTTGATAAATTGCAGAATTGCTTCTATCGTAAAAATTTGATCAAACCAGTGCGCCGAGAGCATTAACACATCTTTTGTAAACAAATATACGATCGATAGAAAGGAACATTTAGAACACGTAAATTTGTAAAAAATTCAAACTCTACAAGTATATCACCACGAATTCACGGGGAAGTGTGATATATTAGGCAGAAAGATAACGCGAACACGTAGAAACAAAAAATCTAATGTACGTGACAGCTGAACGTGATATTGTTTTTTCCTACGTGAAGTGTCTTTTTAGATAATTTTCATTACTTTCGTGTGAAACGTTTTTATTTGGAGGAAGTTATAATTTTATCCCCGTCACAATTCGCTTTTGTTTTGTGATCTTTCGAAATATTTAGAAGTGTCGCACTGTAGTTGGTTCAGGTACAAGGTACCCAGACAACCAGTGCTGCACCGGGCAGCTATGTCGCATTTAGGAGCCCTGCTGCCGCGCACTGCACGAAAACGGTCCTGGTTTCTGGACCGCCGTAAGAGGGCAATACGGTCGCGCTAATGTGTCGAATGCCGTACAGTCCCTATGCTATGGGGTCTCTCGTCGGTGCGGTGACACAGACCTGGTCACGCTAATGTGGAACTTCCACATCGAGATGTTAGTAAAGTAAATTTCTATTGTACAAATATGTATAGCAGCAGCGGCAGTCTTCCTCTTTACCGATAAAATTAATACGTATTTAAATTACATATTGCATACTATTAGTTCGTTCGGAAAGGAATTTCGTTTTTTGTGTAGGGATGGCAATGCTTCCGTTTGTCATTACTAGACTGCGAATCTTTCTACAAAATAAAAATGGACTACATCGATTGCAAAAATAGAAACCAAATATTCGAAAAAAATATGTATCCAATATTTTGGTGCTACTACAGAAGAAATAACATTCGCAGCAAAGTTAATAATTTCAGAGCAAATCCGAAATCTCTCTCTCTCTCTGTCTGTCTCTGTCACGTTACGGAGCCAGCAACCTTTTTGATGCACTCTGTCGCGACTCAAAAGCGGACGCGGCCAACCGACCCGTGCAGTCGACCCGGGCAGTAGACCCGGGCAGTAGACCCGGGCAGCCGACCCGTGCAGTCAACGCGGGCGCCACAGTGTGAAAGACCGATGAGCTCTGTGTCAAAATCAACGAACTTTCGATGGAAAAGAGATAGAACGATGAGTTTTTTTAAAGTTAAAGCTGAAATTTAGCAGAATATGGGGAAAATAGGGAGATTATGGTACGAATGTTTTTAACCTTGAGAAAATTCGTTAAACTTGCACAATTTCAAGGAAATTTTGTTTCGACAATGACAATACGTAAGAGAAGGCATGATAAGATTGATTTTATTTAGACTTTGTGCACCTATTCCCTATTGTAATATGTTAATGTAGTATGTAGTATAAATAAATATAATATTAATTTTGTCGGTAAGAAGCAAGACTGCTGCTACTGCTCCACATTTGTAAAATAGAAATTTACTTTACCGACATCTACCACATTAGCACGACCTGCTCTTATACGGCATTTGACACATTAACGTGACCGTGCTTCCCTCTTACGGCGACCAAGAAACTAGGACTTTTATTTGTGTAGCCTCGCGGCAGCAGACCTCCTAAATGCGACATAGCTGCCGTGCACTGCCGCTGCAGATTGGAGCAGCTGGTTATCTGGGTACGTGAATCAGGCTGAAATTGGTTAAGTTTACCTCCGATCGTATTCTCGATATTTTATTATACGTAATATATTCTTACCCTGCTTAGCACACATCCGTATTATACATTCTAGTAGATCAATCAAATCAATCAAATTCACTCTCGTTTGTAATTCGAAACGCCGAAAGAAACATTTCACAAAAAACGTTTCAATAGTTCGTTAAATTTAAATTCTAAATGTTTCAATAGAGTGCGCACTATGCTGTCCTCTGGCGGGAGTCCGTGGAATTGAATGCGGAGCTACATCATAGCAGAGAGTAAATATCATAGACATATGAGCTACATGAATGAACATACACGCGTTCAAATTGAAGGGTATAGCGTGTAGGCAGCGAATCTAACGAGGACAATAAACCTGGGTCATTTTGGTGATTGCGAGGAGAGCCGATCAAGGTGAAGCGATAATAAACGACCGATAAGCGAGAACGGCGACAGAGAGAGAGAGAGAGAGAGAGAGAGAGAGAGAGAGCGACAGAGAAAGAAGGAAGAAGAGCGAAAGAGAAGGAGTTACCAAACAGCTGACATTAACACGTTGCTTGAGCGTAGATGGCAGCGCGAGACCAGTTGTTGATGAGCCGCCGAGCCGAAAGTACAGGTATCGCCATCTGATGTCCAGACGGGACATGCGTTCGCAAAACGCATCGAAACAGAACGCTCGAAGAAAAGAGAATCGCTCCGTGATTGTGTTGCATACAGTCCCGCGGTCGGCTATATCTAACTGTAAAACCATTTCTGCGAGCAAGTGAGAAAGATTCGCGGTAACGGTTTGCCTGTTTCGAACTTTTCTTTCGACGGCGGTTCGTGGCGTCCGCGTCCGGGCCGCGAGACGAGTGGCCGTCTCGTGCAACAGTGACAGAGAATAAGAGAAGTTGCGGGTGGAGGACGGGCCAGAGACGACTGTCTATCAACCGCGTTTCCCCCGTGCTCCCGGACAAAGGGTTATGCTCTGAATTCGGGGAAAAAAGCCGCAGCACATGTGTCTCGTATAGTAACCAGTGGTTCTACGAAGTCGTAGCATGTGAAAATGGATTCTAAAGCCAAGGTGTACAGAGCTGCGAGGGAGGGCAAACTGAAACACCTGAAGGTAAGTCTGTTTCTTGTATTTCCTTCCCTACGTAGCTGTGAAAACTGGTCGTTGACGTCGTTGTTCGGGTCTGAAATTCGTTTCTGATCACGCCAGCCGGATTTCCGTGATCTTATCTGGTAACAAAGTGATTTGTAAATACGCGTGCCGAGGTCGTGCGACAAATCAGTCACCGGTTATCGACACCTAGTATATTCTAATATATTTTACCATGTTCGAAGGAAATTATTTACTGTTGAATTTATTAACAAATCCTCGGCCACGGGACTTTCCGAAAACGATGGTGTAATTAATCGCCGCGCCGGTAGATAATGTGTTAACATCTTGTGACCCTATCGCGATCGCACGGACGCTACATTGTATTCGCGTCGAATTTGTGGTGTGAGTCACCGTAAAAAAATGATGTGGGAAATATTTATACCGCGGAGCCGTAGAGGTTAGTATTGGAGATGGTACGGGCTTTCAGTGCTGGCGTAATATCCAGTATATTTTTATTGCCCCGTGCTTGTACCAGTCTTTTTTGCGGTTGTCTTTTTTTTCGCGTACATGTGGATATCATGCGTTAACCGGGGAAAAAATATTGATTAGTCTCGCGAGTAATCTGCGTAAAATATCGCTTTATGTTTTTTAATACGCCACGTACGGTCGATCCACATTTGAAAACAAAAGACAATATAATATATCCATATATTTTCATAGACAGTTTGAAATAATTCAACATCCGTCAAATGCCTCGACTATGTGTAGATCTCAAGTTTTTTCCCTTGCCTATAATGAGTGCTGCGTCGTCAATGTATTTTCGCGTCAACATTGTTAGTCATATCGCCACGTTCATGAATATGGAACCTCGAGTCGCCCAAACCAGATCTTGATAAATCGTTAATCCTATCAACGTGATGTAATAAGACGTTTTTACATTGCGCAATCATCGCAGAATTGTCAAACTGTCGTGTTCTACTCGATTTCCCACGGATACGGTGCAATTGCGCAACTTTATTTCTTACTATTCAAGGTTGACATCAATTTACTCCACTCCTCAGTCTTGATTTTACGGAGACCTTTTTGACCGAACGTGCGGTGACGTTCCCGGCGCCACAATCACGATGCAGAGGATATCAAGCGATCCATGTATCAATTTCCTCGACGCACAGTGGCGGACAAAGCCATAGTATCAAATTGGTATTTCCGTGAATGAATATTAATAACTTCAGCGCTACAATGGTTTTCCAAATGTTCATAACTAGGCTGCGGATCTTTATGCAAAATAAAAATATTCTACCTGATCGGACATTCCGCAATGCTTTCAAAAGAAGTGTCTGTTCACACTTAAATACACGTTTGCCCACGATGGCGATGAAGTGAGAAATCTGGGTTAGAATTGTACACATGCGTGACACATTGCGTTCCACTTACCGAAATAACTTCGGAAACGACGCAAAATTCGTTTTTTCCTTGTTCGTACTTCTCGATGTTGCGCGCATAATTTATCGCGGCAATTTGATATTACTTTACAAAAATAATTCAGTCCAAGTCTCCCCAGCTTGTGGAAAACTTTTCTTCGTTAGATTTTCCGTCGCGTCTCGGTAGCGCAGACTTCGTTTGCTTATCAGAGGGGTATACGAGTTTTATCTAATCAAACAGGCGTTGATAACTGAGTTTGCACAATTTTTCGCGCAGAATTTATCGGTCAGCTGCACAATGCGGTTTGCGAATAGACCTTCCCACTCAGCCAATTGCGATCGAAGGGAAAGATTCTATGTATTACGACAAAGATTTCTCGATACCATTTGTCCCGCTTTGATTGAACTTACACGGTTGAAACGATTTGTCGATATCTCGATCCTCGATTAAATGCAGCTCATACACTTAGATTTTCCACCGATAAGTAAATTGACGATTAATCTCCAACAGCGTGTGCAAATACAGGTTTGTTTCAGCAAATCAAGAGTACATACTATTAAATTTGGTTATGCTTTGCATTCGATTAATGTCGTAGCAGATATCAATCTCCGATTAATTAATCGTCGTTGCTGCGCCTACTCGCGGAAGCAAATCGTCAAATGTCAACAATTGGCCTACCATATTTTCTAAGAGGACCTGCGCGTTGCAGAGGACTTTCAGCGGCGCGGACGCTGTCAATTTCCACCGGACGTAATGATTGTTACGCGAGCTTATTAATTTTCAAACAAGACCATGGTCGGGAGCACCGTCCCACGTCATCGAGGTTTTAATTTCCAACAGCTTCAATTACATAAAGCCTGACCGGCTGCCGAAGCTGCTTGGAAATCGATAAGGCTCGCTTGTCTCGCCGTTCCACGCCTCTTGTACCCTTCTACGGTACAACGAAGAACTGAACTGAATAACCCTCTCCATGACCTCGTCTCGTTCCGCGATAATCGACTTGGCCGAAAGCTTCGGACGGTATCATACGCTAGTATCGGACGCTGTAGCGAAACTGTCTGCTCCTCGCATCTTATCTCGCGAAACCAGTGAGTAACTGGGAGTAACTCTTGTCCTCCACATACCGAATGCAGGGACGCATGGCGATCCTCCTAGACCCTAGGTTCTGGACACCATCTCTAATGACCTCGCTGTCAGTCACCTCTCAGCCACCTCTCAGCCACCCTCGCACGATGGATTCGTCGTCTGTTCCGAGGGAAATTCTGTTTCGACGATTCCAAGCAGAATTTTCCTTTGCCATTTCGCGCAGTGGGGTATTATTTGCCCGAAAAACGGAAATAAAATATTGTAGCGTTATTTATGAGCTCAGAGTCATAAAAAAGTAGGCCGTTGGATCCGTCTTGACGCCAGCTATAACATTATGAAATAAAAAATCTTCTTTAACATTTAAAAAATCAAAATAATTTTTATTTTTTGTCGAAATTTTGAATATCGAATTGTGTACATGTTTAAGTACTGTTCAATTTTTATTCAAAACACTTTGTACTCAGATTATCGAAACTCTTGAAAAATAGTGATAATGGAATGCTTTGAATGCTCTAAATTAGTATTGTTATTAATATTTGAACATTATCAATCATTCTGTAGGTTTTTTTTCGATTTCAAAACTATATTGATGATTTTGGTATACGATTGAGCCGAATTGAGCACTCTTTCTTGTACCATTACATTCGATAAAAGGTTTACGATCATAGTCTAAAAAGAATTGGTTCCACTTTCTTCCGTCTTGGAGGGTTATAGCTAATTCAAGTAAAAATGAGCCCCGAAAATCACAGCATATAAAAAAACTTACAGAATGATTGGTAATGTCCAAATATTAATAACAATACTAATTTAGATTACACCTTTAGAGTACACCTGTGTCAACTCTAATACGTCGTAATCAAAGCATTCCATTATCACTACTTTTCAAGAGTTTGGATAATCCGAGGATAAAGAGTTTCGAATAAAAGTTGAACAGTACTTAAACATGTACAAAATTCTATATTGAAAATTTCGAAAAAAAAATTCTTTCTGCAAAAGATAAAAATTATTTTGATTTTTTAAATGTTAGAGAACATTTTTTATTTCATAATTTTATAGCTGACGTTAAGATGAATCCAACTACCTACTTTTTTATGACCCTGATCCCACAAATAATATTACAATATTTTATTCCCGTTTTTCGGCCAAATACCCCACTGTGCGCCGGAGCGTTTTGTTGAAATTAAGACTTGTAACAGCTCTTGCGACAAAGGTCTGACTATATTTCCAAGAGTACATTCCGGGGATAGCGGAACGTTGAGTCGCACCGGCCACCTGGATTCTGTCGAACAACATGATTCACTGTGTACGCTTTCGTAGATACAGACGCGTGTATTATACTTGAATTTTAGGTGGGAGTTCTATCAATTCTCTTTTATTCGCCCCGGAAGTTTGCGTGGCGTTGAAAGTTTCAATTCTGCAAAGTAGTCGGGGCTTGTCGAGATATCCTAGGGTGAGCACAGCCGCCCCTCCGAGCTTCGGATTTTCTTTCTCGTTTCGCCTTTCAGCCAGAAGAATTTTCTTTGTTCGCGACTTTCGCTGCGGCGTTTCGGGCACGCTTTGTTCTCCCTTCGCTGTCCAGCCGTGGGATGCCCTTGTCCGTCCCCCCGCTGCAATTAATTCGTCTGTGTCGTGTAAAACGAGGGGAAAAGGGACGAAGATGTAACGGAGTGACCCGCGAACGTCGCGAGTCAACTCTCTCATCGCATGTTCTAATATTATTCGGCTGGCGGAATACACGGTGAGTCAGGAGCCATAACCGTGCACACGTATAGCCGTGCACGCCGAGAAAAACGTCGCGTCGCGCAGTGAGCTGGGCTAAATTCATAAATCGCTTAATGGTACATCTTTACGTATAAATCTTTACGTTTCAAGCGTTTTTCGTCGCCGATTACAAAGTTAATGTTTTTCCAGAGTGAAAATCGTCAAGTTGTGAGAATAATTTCCTCGTTACATAGTTTTAACCCTCATCCGTCCCTCGTGCCAATTTGATACAGTTTTTCCAAAACAAGTTATGCTGTTCTGTTATTTGTACGTAAATTTTCCTGAAAATTTGTGACTTATTTTTTAATGCGAAACGTGGCACCTGAAAGAATTTGAATAAAAAAACATTCGAAAAGTAACTTACCCTGTTATTTTATCGATTTTTTTTTATCACTGTGTCAATTTAACACCGATGGACAGGTTCAGTTTCTGAAATGAGGGACGGATGAGGGTCCACCACTTGTTTTCGTTGAACAGCGGCAGTGCACAGTGTGCCATTTCGATCATTTAGGGAATTTAATTCAGAAATTGAATATTTTTTAAAAGTTGTTTACTCTCATCTTGAAAGAAATACCACCGTAATCCAGAATCGCTATTGTTTTTAACTTTTCATCGCATTCAGATAAGAACAATAAGCCTCAAGCGAACTCTTCTGCTTACACAAATGATGAAACTACATCAATCGTCAGCGATGCTTTGCCTGAATAAAGTGTGTATTTGAACTTCAATTTTTATTGTATTTATTGGATATGGGTGTCAATAAATGCACACTGGTCTTTGTAAAATAAAACTTATCTTTATTTCACGACGCGAGGGGAAGCCTTAACCATGCGAAGTCTCAGCTTTGACTGACTCTTAGAAGAAAATTATTGTTATCCGAAAGGGAAACCAGAGTCCTCTCATATCTCCGGATTGTTTAGATTAGGCCCCACAGTCCGGCTTTTGAAACAAAGTATCAAGTTTCAACTTTGAAATCTTTGTTTAGAAACGATTCTCAGAATCAGTTTCATCAATACTTATTAATCTCTGTTTATTAAACCGATACGGAGATCGTTGATTCGTTTTTGACAACGAACAATAAGTTCATTGTGCTGCTAATTTATTGATAATCCAACAGTATTTATTTCAGTTATTACTCAATCCTTTGTAGTGTGTTTTCAATATTTTCAATTTTTAAATATGACACATAAATTATCATGGACTACTATTATTTAACGTATTGCATATTTTGGCGTTTATTTCACACCTTAAGGTAAATTCGCAATATTTTTGGTTTAAAAATCTGGTATATACTTTAGAGGCCTTACATGATTTATGACTAGTAACAAATAGTTACTATACAAACTTGATGAACACTTCCCATTGTTTAGCGAATATGAATTTCATTCTTCATTGAATATCGAAGCTGTGATTTTATGTAGGCAGAAATGAAAATAAATTGTAGCAATGTATTTGGGATCGTGAGAGTTCTGTTTCGTTTACAGAATGTGTTCTACTATTTCTAAAGCCACCTTATTCGACATTTGGTGTTTAAGCACAAAAGAGGAACGATTTAATGCATTATATTCTTTCATTTTACTGACATATAAAAATGCAGACATATTTCAATTAAAAGCAATTAAATTAAATACCCTTTCAAACAGTAATTTGCAATAGTTAAAATACGTATTTTCGGCCAATACAATGAAAGTCATGTTAAAGTGATTAGAAATCATCGTATTTTGAGTAGTTTTAACAAAATACATGATTTAAAAAAGGAAACAACATCATTAAGAATTGAGTGCCCCTAAATGATCGAAATGTCACGCTGTGCAGCGTGGGGAACGTTGATTGGCTACCTAATTTCATCGGGTCATATTTTAATTACCGCGACCTGGCGCATTGTGATCGTGTCCCACCTGACTGCGTATTGTATCTGGCCAATCGCATATTCATTCGATTGCAAACGAGACGTGAGGTTGGCAACTTTGTTCGATACGTAGTAATTAATTTGAATTTGAATTGGACGCTAGCCACGGGTCTACAAGTCAGCATTGATAATTAGTTCGATTAAATGAATTACTTTCAAATTGAAATTGGAGTTGGCGACGCAATACGTAATGTCGCTAACGTTTCTGTCGAGCTGCGAAATCGAATGATCGTTTATACGCCGCCGTGCATGCATCGCGAAAACGAACAAAGAGCAAATGAGTGTGCACATACATATATTTGATCCACTTTCTTGGTTTTTACACGACACCGGCGCCCTACGTGGCATCGGTCCGTCGCGATCAATGAACGACCGTTCGCGACTCACGCTTCTATAATTAACGACCGGCGCGAGTAGCGCTGCTATCCGAGAATTTGCATTTCCAATACGTTTTCTTGAATAATTGTATGCAATTTTTCCGCCGACCACAGCCAGTTCCAGACGGGAGCTGTGTACATAGTAACAGACAGGTTGTTTTTGTTCATTGCGGTGAACCGATGAAGTTGTTTGTCGGTCTTTCCTTTTCCTCGTTGCAACGATGCGATGTCGTGTTAGGAAACTGTGGGATACTTAATACGGGTCATTTCAGCTGTCAGCTATGTATCGCTTCGATAATAGACGTGAACAAGAATGAAATTGTTCTTACTGGTCGCGCGATCGTGTAATAACAATGTTACAAGAGAAATTTGTAAAGCATTCACAGTTCTGGTATAGATGCTACTTTCTTTGTAGAGCAGTGTCGCTGGATTAAGATTTTCCGAATGTTGGTCATCGCCAACGGAGAATTACAGTCTGCTGGGAACTGTTCAATGCCACGGAAAAATTGGGAAAATCGTTGCTGGCTGCACAAAGTGTTCAAACCTATTGTTAGGAAAGCCCCAACTATGTACATATCTACATAATTGCTAATGAGTAATAACAATGTTACAAGAGAATATTGTAAAGCGTTCACAGTTCTGGTAGAGGTGCTACGTCTTTGTAGCAGAGTCGCTGGATTAAGATTTTCCGAATGTTGGTCATCGCCAACGGGGAATTACAGTCTGCTGGGAACTGTTCAATGCCACGGAAAAAAATGGGGAAAATCGTTGCTGGCTGCACAAAGTATTCAAACCCATTGTTAGGAAAGCCCCAACTATGTACATATCTACATAATTGCTAATGATTCATTAGTAGATAAATGGTAGCTTGGCAAGGTTGTAATTAAACATGTGAACGTCAATGATTCTTTCCTGACGCCGCGCCGCGTACGGGGTGAAAAACCTTGGAAAAACCTCCATCGCTTTTGAGGAAATTGAACAAGATGCAGGTGAAAAAAATTGCAACTTTAACTTCGAGCCAAATTCTTGGCCGACCTTCCCAAATATGTACCGGTGCTTGAAACAATGGTAATGCCAATTGGACGCTGTACAAATGCCAACGTCACGATGAAATGGAGGTTTTTGGATATTTCTCGCAAATGCAGTACAAATCTTTTTATTAACAGATATATTTAAACACTTAGTACTCGAACTGATGACTCAAGTCACTACTAAAAATTTCTGTACTTTAAAATATTTTTTTCATTATTAAATATGTTGGAATCTAAGCAATTACTAAATGTTTCAATATTGTACAAGGTGTTATAGAAATTTCGTATCCATAAAATGAGAAAAATTATATAGAATGGAATTAGTCTGGGTTGGAAGCAATGTTTATATATTTCAAAGAGAGAGAGGGAGAAGAAACTTAAGATTGATCATTTCCTAGTGATAAAACAAAGCGTTTCACGTGTTATTGTTCAGGGCTTCAATGTCAGCAACATTCGTCTGATGAAACATTCAACAACATGTCATCATGGTCCCGAGCCAAACAACTAGGGATATCTCTACGCAGAATGGTTTTGTTTGGCACGCATCTTGTTCGCGTTTCTCCTTTGTAAACAAGTTCGAGCACGCGTTGAATAATGGTCCGAAAGGTTTAGTCTGCGGGAATTCCTGATTGGGTGGTATTCCAATAAAACAGAGATCGTGGCGTAAGACTTTTAATGAAGTCTGCGGTTAATGAAGCTGTTCGGACTTCCTAAGCGGATCGAACGCCGCGCCGCCGTGTAAATGCCTACTCAAGGACTGTTTTCCTATTGATTATGTATGCATTGTTTCAGGAAACTAGTATAGTAATTTCGCTTTGTAGTAACGCGTGTTGTATCGACTCCTACTGTAAACAATACTGAGAAGCAGCGCAAAAAGCTTGCGGAACGAGTTATATCTGTCGATGGACTTGATTCGGTACAAGAACAGAGATTTTCTGTGAACAAATTGTTCCGATAGGCGAAGCGTAGTGTTTCTAAATGGAAAGATATTCGCTTTTTTGCGTGACACAGTGTGTCCAGTATATGGGCGTTCGGGGAAAAAGTCATACCTCTTAAACTATGTAATTTTCGAGTAAAGTACCACAATACTTTTTTAAATAAAATGCGATTGGTATATAAAAAATCTTTTTAAAATTTCAACAGCCTTGTTTTTTATGTATTTTTTCTATTGAATAAGAAGTGGTTTACAATTTTAACGACAATTTTTAAAAAAAGTACTATACTATATGTATTGTTTATCTAAATCTTGACAAGGAGGAATTAAAACTTAGGAGTCCTTAAGAATTCCTTTTGTTTAGCTAGACATAAATAAAATGAATGAACTGCAGGAAATGAATTTACAGATTATTAATAACTTGGACGCGTTTGCGATTGATTATGTTTGGCATTTGTTTCACGTCTGATACTTCTTACCACGACGGATATTGTGTTAACAACGGAAAATAAGGGACTGTATATTTAGAATAACGTAATGAGTAACATAGTGTCATATCGTTTCGCTGCGGGCTCAAGCAGGAACTCGATTCACTGCGTTGAAGGCGTGGATGGCGAACGCACGCGTCTCAACGTCAAAATTAATTTCTTCTATGTTTAACATTTCTGTATATTTATGCACTTAATGGTCGACCGTTATATCAAATCTAATGTGCTCTAAATTAATATAATACAAAATTTCAATGAAACCTTTTGATACTTTCTTTAATACTCAATTGAAATATTGTAAATATTTAAACAATTTTCATTGAACACACAAGTACTTATCAAATGACATGCGTCGAAATATAATTGCAACAATTTTCTTCGAAAGACTACGGCAGATTTTTATTATTTTCTCCACGTGAGTAAAAATATGAGCAGATTTAAATCAACGCGAAATTAAAGTTTAATATGCCACCAATTACTGTGAAAAAATTCGCGGAGTTACCTCGGTGTACTTTTTTTAAAACTCGAATCAGACTTGATACACGTTAAACATAAAAAAATCGAACAAATTGCGATTATTTAAAAAAAAATTTTTGGGAGATTGAATGTCTTATAATACTAAACGCACCCTATAAAAATCAAATTAAACGTTTAAAAAATTCACGGAATTTGACAGTAAAGTTTCAGTCGCAATTTTAATAACAAATTGATATATTCCGTTAAAATTGAAGACAGTTTTAGAAACTAAGTTTTGTTACGAACATTTTAGGATACATAAAGTTACAGATCTTGCGCTTCGATTTCCGGATTTTTTTCCATTGGACGACACACTGTGCGTCACGGTGAGACGAATGCGCCTTGTTTTCAAGCGGCGCGACGCGGCGATTTGAATACAAAGGAATTTACGAGCGACATATTAATTTTCATAAAGGATGACGTGCAGGTACGCACGCGTGCTCATTCGCGAAAAGGACTTCTAAATGTGCTAGAACGCCGCGGCCCGTCGTTCACGTCATTTTGCGATTGCTCCGATCCTGTATGGTTCGTTCGTTAATTAACATTGGAGATGCGTCGCTCAGTCGCACAGTGGGACGACTAATGTAAAATCTTCGACATGGATGAAAAATTCAAACTTTTTTTTCGCAGTAAGAGAGCTCATAGGATCGTTTTCTAGGCTTTTAGGAACAAGAAAATGTGGTGACAATCCAGGACATGTCGGTGATAACGCCATATTTTCGGCATATGTATCTAAAATCGACAGCTCGAGACTTGAATTTTGATGAAACCGTATCTTTCTATTTAATTGTTCCTAATAGTTTCCATCTTTTGGTAATGTTGTTGTATAATTTTTTCCTACTTATGAGGTGTATTTGAGCTGAGAAAAATATGAATGAAATAAAAAATGGCTGTATTAATGTTTAATACCTGACTTTAGTAACGTTGTGGGCATTTTGCGTACATTTTGTCGCTTTACAAAAATGTTCCGATTTGTTCCGAAAAACGGACTCTACAGGTGTTTACTGTTGGTATCTAGCGAGAGAAATACGCAGAAATCATACCCCACTTCGTCCGATTTTTCCCGGAAATCATATTTGAAAGTCCAGTAAAACGCAGTGTTTTTTGACTATGTATTCTTAATTCTGCTCTTATCTACACTTAATGTTGTTGGCGCACTGGTTCGATCAATTGGAGACAGAAGCAAATTTGCAAAATATCACATGAAATTTAATTCAACGTTTCAGTCTGAATTTAGACCATTTTCAAGAATGAAAATTTTCTGTATTGCGTCTGTTCATTTCTTAAGTTTTTCAGTTGCTAAGTTGAAATTTTATTTTACTTTTTGTTTATATGTTTATATCTCAAAATCATGCACTATTACTAATCGTATTGATTTTTTCAGTGATTCTTTACAAAATTTTAAAATGCAGCTACGCAGGATTATATGATACCATATCGGTTGTACCATTATTAAATTTTTCTTTTGTCTATGTCCCTTCTTTGTTATTACACGAGCAGTATTGTATCTTTCTCTTTTTTTCTTTTCTTTGATATTGTAAACACTTATGCAAAAGGGACTCAGTCCGTCTATAATATATAATAATAATACGTTCCTATTTGCGCTTCCGTTTTCTATTTTAAATTGGTTTATAAAATTAAACAAATCATACCTTCAAAAAATCAAACAAAAAATAAATTTTATTAATTCTTAAGTACATATTTAAGTAAATATTAAATGTTTTACGTAAAAATAAAAAATCCAAGATCATTGTTCTATAAATGTGCTGTAGCTTCTTTCGTATCATTCCTATCTCCAAACGGACTTCACCATTCGATTCAGCACGAAAAAATACTTAGAGTATGACCTACATTTAAAATTTTATAAAGGAATAACTGGGTGAAAAAGCCATGTCCAGGGAATCGCTTGTTTCGTCCCACTGTGAGTCGGTCCCGGGTTCAATTAAATTTGTGTACATGTCATTACGCCCGCGCGTGTTGGCTCGTTAAAGGTCTGACGACACCCCCGGATACAGACACGCGAAAATACGCTCTCCACGCATAAGACTGTGTCCAATTAGGATGATAATCGGGTAGGAAGTAATTAACGGGATACGTTGACAACGACAATTGTGCCCGATCACTCTTGACACAGAGCAACCATTTCCACAATTCGGATTGCGCCGTATCGGAAAGAAATTGGTTCGAGCGCGCACGGTCTTCAGAAATGATTCTTGGATTTCTGAATAATGAAATTCATGTAACATTAAAATGCCGTTCAAACACTAAATTGAACGGCATAAAGCAGGCCATTATTTGCTCTGTATGAATCATGAAGATTATCGAAAAGTGGCACGTATTCCCCAACGTGAGTCACTTTACGATCGCTTATCCATCGGATTCGGGCTTTTTTATTCGGATCGTTTTCTGTTCGATAATGGTGATTTGCTTTTTACGTATCGGTGTTTCACGTTTTTCTATCCGTTTTGTCGATCATTAGACGCTCCGATAGACAGACCGCGTAATAACAAGTGTCAGTTGCGGATCGTCGTTCCATCCGACTTCCTAGAATGTTTTTATTGCCTCTATTACATAAAACACTTAATAATACGGGTGACAGCATATACTGTATCTTGTATCTAATCGTTATTATACAATCGCCAGTTGAACTCTCGACGATACGTTGTCATTGCCTGTAATCTCTCCCTGTAATGCTTTCCTCGATCCCACGTAACTAACTCGCTTCGAAAGTAACCTATGCTGTAATTCAACGTAACTCGGCATTAGATTACACTCCCGTGCATTTGGCTCGATATTTTCCCTGTTCCAACAGTGATGCACGATTACGTTGCTCGTCATTTTCAATCTCCTACGCTCTATTATGTAACAGAGCCAGGGTCTCGTTTAACCAAGTCCGAACTGTTAACCGAGCAACATTTCATTACGTTGAAGAACTTTTTTTTTTCTCTCTTGCATAAATATCAACGAAATCGCTTCCGGATTTCCATTCCTTCGAATTACAGTAGTGTTTCGATAAGCGTGAAAAAAACATGTGCTCGATATTTGTAAGAAATTTACTTCCTCCGCGACCTAAAAGACTTTTGTCAAACGTATCTTCACGATTTACGACCACTGTGCCTGATAGCGTAATCCACAACTCGAGTCGCGTCATAGATCGTCACTGGAATCCTCGCGGCGCGGACGTCACAGAGTCGTCGCGTCACGATGGAAAAATGTATACATAAATAATTAGTGCATTCACATGCACGATCAACTGCGACGTATCACTGTTGCGTAACGCGGTTAGGTGCAACAGGTACTATTGAAGCGAACGCGTTACGTGGACGTTTCCGTGGATGCAGATTCTCGATCGCAGAGAACGTCACACAAGACGTTGCATAATGTGACGTCGGTCGTCAGGATAATAGAGGAAGCTAGAAATCCTCGTACGGAGATCTAATAATCTCAGAATTCCCCTAACTGGCCCAATTATGTTTAATCGAAGAGCTACCGGGAAGGAAAGGCGCGATGCACGCTATGGTAACCGGGGTATATTATTGATACACGTATGTGTAACGTATGATACAGAAATTAATCTGTTCCGAGAACTATGGTATGTACGTTGGGGTCCCGTATCTGCGGATCCGTTTCACATTATACTTCGCGATATCTTATTTCGGTTCGAAATCAAAAAGTCAGAACAGCGGCTCGTTAATCCAGTCAACAAAAACTTGTAGAGGGAAATGGAAGGAACACCATTTTTTACTTTGGGACTTTGTTCGGACTAGTTAAGAGGTAAACATATTAAAGGTGAGCGGGCTACTGGGGGGCATGTAGAAGGTCCCTTTTTTTCGGTTTCTTTTATTTGTAATAAATTATCTTCTTGAAAAGTCGTACGATTTACCATAATGATTTATTTGTGAAATATATGTTGGTTTCTGGGAAGCAAGGTAATTTTGTAATAAAAAAGCAGATATCTTTTGAACGATTAATAGGATTATTATTTTTCAAAGCTAGACTTCAACTGACGAGTTAAACATACTAAAAGTCCCCACTCCTAGGAGGTGAGCGGGGTGCTGGGGGGCATGTAGAAGGTCCTTTTTTCGGTTTTTCGCTTATATCTTAGAAACTATACATCCTTGCGACAAGACCACTCTATACAAAATTGAAACTGCCAAAACGTACCTGTTCGGGATTCAAATCGAGGGGCTTACAAGTCGTTGCGAACCACTGACAAGCGCCGCGATTTCTTTTACATAGACTTCACGTCGTGACAAACACCGTAATATTGTCGCGACGCCTCACACGCAACGGCTCGCTCTCGTGACCCGTAAGTCACCTCCGTTTGAATCCCGAAAAACACTAGATTCGGTACTCGATCGGAACGAATCGTGTAACTCCGCGTTCGGAGAATCGAGCTCCGATATAAGGAACCTCGCTCAGCGGAGCGAAGCATTCCGCTACGAAAACCATTGTAACACGTTCACAACGTCCTTTTCCACGCATCGTTTGTATTACTATCATTAAAGTGACTTGTGCGATCTACATTGAAATCCACACTTTCCGCGAGTACATTTCTTTCCTCGAGCACCGTTTGCTTTCCTCGCGCGCTCAATTCTGAGCGATTCCGGCACTCCGGCAATTACGACCGTCGGTCGACGCCGAACAGTACCACAAGATTGATACGATTCAGTTTTTCGTTGTCTCGCATAGTTTCTGTGATATCCGCGCTCAAAATTCACTAATTTTATTAAAACGCTATATTATACAGTGATATAATGTTTATATCATATCCGGTATTGTATTTTGCACCGCGATTAGAAATTTGTTGGAGGTTAGCTTCCAGCTATACATCTGAGGAGGCAACTCATGTCCTAATCACATCTGGACTTGATGATATGTCCTCAGAGAATGTTGTACCGCTGCCCCTTCAGTTGGTGGGAGGCATGAGATGTCCTGTTTGATATTTGCTACCGATTATAACAAAGGATTGATAACGATAACCGTCTACAATGAGGACTAGTCACGTATTAATTTGGTCATCAGAGAGGAGGTAAATTGTATTCCCCTTCGATTTCCTCGTATCAATCTTGTGACACATTTTGTCAGTTTTAATTTTGTATAGAATAATCTTATCGCTAGGACGCATAGTTTCCGAGATATAAGCGAAAAACCGAAAAAGGGACTTTCAATGTGCCCCCCAGCAGTCCGCTCACGTCCTAGGAGTGGGGACTTTTAGTATGTTTAACTCGTCAGTAGAAGTCTAGCTTTGAAGTATAATAATGCTATTAATCGTTCAAAAGATATCTGCTTTTTTATTACAAAATTACCTTGCTTCCCAGAAACCAACATATATTTCACAAATAAATCATTATGGTAAATCGTACGACTTGTCACGAAGATAATTTATTACAAATCATTGACAAATAAAATGTCTTGTTACATGTCTATAAAAAAACGGCAATATTCTTGAAAATGAACCAGAAGAACAGCGAGGGCACCTTGTTATGCACACCTTGACCCAGAATATTTAAGAAGAGAGGTAGTCCTTGATGGGTAACTTTCTGTTCGAGAACGAAAACAACTGCACAAGGTTTCAACAATTCGTCCGATGGTTACCTCGAATAATCCGAAAATAAATTTCAAAAGTCCTCCACACATTTTTCATATCGTCGGAGATAACAAGTACGGGCGCGTTATTATCGTTCCTCTGCATTTTAAATTAACTTGGTTTACATATAATATTTTGTGAATTATTTCGTTTACAAGTTCCGCGTAGGGTAAACTGTAAACTGTAAAATCGTAGTTAAAATCTTTTTATCTGTTTTTGAAATGTTTATTAGAGCTTAATTTGTTATTATTACAAGCTATTAGAGATTTTTCAGCAAAATCAAATAGTTTTACGAGTCATAAGTCTTTTGTTATAAAATATATTCAGTGAATAACAATCGTAAGACAAGAATACTACAGTCATTGGCACACTAAGATGTAAACATTAAACCGGCAATCTGTTTTAAAATTAAACAGATACGCACTTGTGGCATCAGTAGTATAATCCAAAATTAAGTTATAAAGCAGTGTAAAGAATACTGACTCGTAACGAAAATTTTAATAAAACATTATTTAGACTGTGATCATCCAACGGTCTTACTGGATTTACCAGCGTTGCTAACACTCATACGTGCAACTCTATTATGAAAAAACTTACAACGTTGCTTTGAAATCTAAATAAGAAGCAATATAAAATGATTTTCTATACCAGGAATTCTTAACCCTTTGCATTCGGAGCTATTTTAACTCGAAAATTAAAAATCTCTTCCTCCATATTATTATTACTCACCTTCTGTATTATTTATTTTCATTTGACGGAGATTAAATGTTTAGTAATTCACTAGATGTCAAAATATTTATTAATGCAAACAATGCTTTTAATAATGATGTAGCAACTCGAGTGCTAAGGCTTAATATTTACCGTTTAAATCAAAACTGCCAATAACTACTGCAGTGCCAGCAATATCACAGTTTACCCTATTTAGCTTTTCTCAATTATACATCCGACTTGAAGTTATCAATTTGAAAAATGGAATTTTGCGTCGTCGTTTTCGACCGTTTGCAATTGCTAGACAGAGCAGGAGGATCGAGGATGATCCACAGTCTGATGGCTAGGGTGGTTGCGCAACAACCGGTAAGAGCCGATCAGGAAGAACAATTAGAAAGTTACGAGACGCGAGGCGTTCTGGCGCATAAACGTTTATGCGATCGGCTCGTCGCGCGCAACCGTTGCATAAACATCGGTGTGCACGCAGGGGCATGCGCTCTTGCTAACGCGTCGTTTCTCGGCTCCTGGTTGACCACCGCTTCGGTCCTCTCTCTCTCTCTCTCAATTCTCTCCCCCACCACCCTCTTTCACTGAGTCTCTCTCTCTCTCTCTCACATTCTGCCGGCTCTTTCTCTCCTACTCTTTTTCGCATCGATTTGCTAGAATCTCGCGCACAGTTCGGGGAACCGTCGAACAGGCGGCGAAACGCGAACGTGTTCCGGCCGATCATTTCATCTGGTTGTTCTCCTCCCTTCGCCACCGTCGTTCTTCGGCCGGTTCTTCGTCTCTCGTTGCCGAAGAGTCTCGGTCCGTTGGTCGATCGGTTGCTCGACTGGTTTCTCATAGTCCTCGCAGCGTGTCATGGTAATTTCGATCGGCGGTGTCCGCGTTCTGCAGGTCTCTCTGGTCCCCGGTGTCCGGTGCGGTGGCAACGTTCGCGAGTATTCGCAGGACCGAGTGTCGATGCCTCGTGCACCAGATAATCCATATCGTGTTCGATTAACGCCACTTTTCATATCTCTTCCATCCCGACACGCTCGTTGACGCTTCTCGAGCTGTTCGATCTTTTTCGCACGGATACGAAATCGTATCTGCCCGTAAGCAGTGAGTATTTCTCTTCTGTTTGTACCGAGCACAGTGACCCCGACCGTCGCGCAATGAAGTTAGTCGCGATTTAACCGAAGTGCGACCGAGAGGACCCGGCTGTTCGTTGTTACACGTTCGACAGTTCCTAAAATAACGAGTTTCTCAACGAAATGGGATAGTTGTAGGCGTAGACACACCGAACGGATACGAACGGCTGCCGAGAAATGGATTACGAGGCAAACGTCGAAGATCGCTTCTCGAGGGTGAGTTTTATAGCAAGCCCCGGGTTTTGCGAGTTTCTAGAATATTTTTCTTTCTTTTTTTTATTTAGTGCAATTTGAATCTCAAGGATAGAGATTATTTTGCCGGGGAGTTTCTAGAATAGACGCGATTTCGCCGTTCGAGGGACCACGGAAATCGTTGTGAGCGCCGTTTCGCGGTGTGCTGGTTCGCCGACTTCTCGTCTCCTTTCACGCCGAAACATGCGAAAGCAGTGCGCTAGCGCCCCTCGAAACGACTATTTATTACTCTAAACACGTCGTTTTTAATGAATTTTTTGAAACGCGTTCTGTACGGTCGGTGTTCGCGAACGAAACGAAAGGAGACAGACACAGCGTGTCAACAGGTGTGCAAATATTACCAAACGTTAGACGAAAGCGGGCCAATAGATTGCTAAAACAACAATTCTGTAAAATTTCACGTAGCTGACGGAACTTTCTCGCTTATTCAATAATTCATTTAATACCGCGGACTCTTTTCACACCGACAAAAACATCCGCAAGAACTGGACGCTCGCTCGACCGTGAACGTGACAGAATAATTAATCGTCCCGCAAATAATTAAATTCTATTCGCGACGTGACCGATCACGATACCGCGATTTTCAGCAGACGATAAAAACTCTCGATCACTCTCTTTATCTTTCATTTTTTGTTTCGTCCGGACTCGTAACTCGTTTCTATCTGATAATTATATTCGCGAGCAGTGTTTTCGCGAAATCGTTAACAGGAGAAAAACAGGATTTTTTTTTAGAGGAACAATCTATTTGAAACAAAAACGCGCTGTGTTAAAAATTCGGAACGCATTTTGAAAAATGCATTCCGATATCTATCCGTGTTTTGAAACTGCTGGTTGCGCAATTGCGTCGAGGAACGGGTTCTTTTCACAGGGAACAAAGTCGTGTAACCGAGCGATAAATTGTTTTTTTTTTTATGGGATTTCTGTGGCTAACTTTCATTGGACGGGTTTAACGAAAATTAGGCAAACCGATACTTTGGCTGCAATGAAAGGATTTATTATTTGAATACCGCGTTACGCAATGGTTGATCTAGTGGTCACATCAGGGAAATCGAGGGGAAAGAGTTACCCTCGCTCGCCAGTACCGGATCAGTCACGTGACTTTCTTCACTTTTATCAAACGCGGAACAGATTTCTTTTAAATAATGATATCAATTTGAAGAGGAGATACATTATGTCGGATTCCCCGCGTATTTATTCAGCACCCGGTGTAATTGCCGACGTTGAACTCCTGTAAAAGAATTCTCCGTACGTATTTTTATTATGCGGTACATTCTCATTCAGATGTCGTGCGTCTTCGGCGTTCGTTGCCTCTGGAAGAATAAGCTACAATCTCTTTCTCTCCTTCTCGAGCTTCCTATCGTCCGCCATTGAATTAATTTTTTCCCCTTTTCTATAAGGACCGCGCAAACCGTATGTTTATTTATGCCGCGTTGCGCCGATCAGGAAGAGAATAATATATTATTCGTGATTTCATATTCCCCGGCATTCGTTCCCGCGATCGTCGTTAATTATCATGCTAATAGATCGGATCGACCGAGGTGAACGGACTTGGCAAGCAGGCACGAGTCAATGACTAATTCCCTCCGCAAACATTATAATACTCGTACGATCATAGCATCTTCGCTCTATTACAATAGAAACGATTAGACTGCGGATTTGATGCGTTTACGACAAAAATGATGTTCCGAGAATCGAAAAACTTGTACAAGTTTCGAGCGCAACAAATTGTTCTATGGTTCAGTCTTCTTTCCGACTACGAGTCTACGGGAAAATAGACGTTCCATTTTTCATTTTCTCCCGTCTCGCGAAGAGAACCGGTTTTCTCTCGGAATCAACGGTTCTGCTACGTTGCCTGTATATTTTTTACACTCTTACTTCGTTCCAACGAAAGCAATCGCAAAACCAATTGGACAGGTTTCGTTTTCCGTTGCTCCGAGGTATGCGACCAACTGATACCACGTCCATAAACGCTTCGATTTGCCAACCGGACCATGCTGTTGATCCGTTAACGACGTAAATTGAAAACATATCTGTTACGCAATCTTTCAATGACCCAATACCCTCCTTCGCCCAAAAACTCTGGTACGATTTTCGGTTAATCGATCATCGAGAATCGACAAATTAAACATCTAGATCGAGTAGGTAAAATAAAATACTATTTAAATACTATTATATAGTTAGTAGTGTATATATATATAATACTATTTAAACTACTTTGTACAATAGATGTAGAGCGCCGCATAAAATCCTGGCGAACAAACGGTAAACTGTTCCGCTTTCGTGCAACTTCATTGTCGGGTCAAGACCCATCATTTGTATGCATGAATTTCTGGAGCATCTTATTATTCGCAAGAGAATCATTCGGAAATAGGGCATACGTAGATGATATACGGTTGCATCGTAAAAATCTTGATAAATATGCGACGAACCTCGAAGCGCAATTACGCCAATTGCTCGAATCAATTTCGATCGAAAGAAAGTGAGAGAAAAAATGGCAGCAGCCGGTAATCACGGAACTATTGTCTCCGTGGGATGTTCGCCCATTATACCGAGCAGAGATAACAACCGTGGACTTTGATTACTTTCGAAATCATCGTCGCGCATCAATCTGCCACAGCGCAGCGTGCGATCGCAGGCATTATCGGATGCAATTTACAATTATTCCGTAACATCGGCGTAATTTCGCTCGGCGGAGACGGTGCTGCTGCCCGCGAGTGTAATGGACCGACTGGCAATTACAGCCAACATAATTTCCCGAGGCTCTAATTGTCGTGCTGTGCCGCCGCAGTTTTGTCCGCGCGTTCGAAACTTCTTTCTCGCCGTGACTGTTACACTTTCCAGCGAACGAAGTTACGAGGCTGTGATGTTGTCGAGATCTGTCGGTTTGATCAAAATTTCCGAGATCTCCAGGTCGTAATTAACCGGGAAACACGGTTACGAGAGCCGTGGAGAGCATGCAAAACAGGCAGAAAATATCTAGTTCTCGCACTACCTCCTTTTACACGAAACAACTTTCAGAATTTGCTAAATATCCTCTTGTTGTTGCACTTGAATAGTATTCCAAACAGTCTGCTGGTAGTAACAATTTGCGAGGTATTGATTCCACTAAATATAATAGTATTGTATATATATAACACTGTCAAATATCATTTAATCTTTATTTAAAAATAAACTTATGGAGATTTACCTTTGTTAAACAATTTATCTACGTTTCTTAACGCAAACAAAGAATTGGGTCCGTAATATGGTGTAGTTGTAGTACCACCATTTCGTTTCAATGGCAGCCTATACAGGTTTGCTAGCCTATTGAACTTGTATATTTACTTTAGCTCTGTAGTCATCGGCTCCCTTAAATATTTTAAATAAATTAATAACGATACATATTTTTTTTTTACATGAAAACCTGCGTACGCCTATGTAATAAAATGACACAAAATCAAATACCTCATCTGTAAGATGAACACAGGCATGTTTATGTTCCATCTTCAAGTCATAAACTCCTGTATTAAGCAACGATACAAGATCTACGGGATTCGGATTGATCTATCTTATTTAGATCAATACATAACTGTAAATTCTTTAAGGATAAAGGTGAACTTAACCTTTAGCACTCGAATGGTGACTCTGAGGCACCACTAAAAATTGTTGTATCACTATTCGAAATAATGTTTACATTATTAAATCTGTTGGTGTCGAATCAATTGCTAAACATTTAGGTATTGTGTGAGGTATTATACCAATTTCGCATCCACATAATTTGAAAAATTGTAGGGAATGAAATTATTGTAAGTAGAAAGAAATGTTTAATTTTCGAGTTAAAATAGGTACGAATGCAAAGGGTTAACATAAATACGAAGGATGCCAGTTAATTCAGACACGGGTTAATCAGGACAGTTACTTATTCGGAACAGATACCAAAGAAAAATAACAAAAACTAAAATCTAGGTGCACTACCGTGCACAAGCCAATTTCTCGCACTACCTTCTTTTACACGAAACAACTTAGTCGTTTTTTAGAAGCTTATAACTCGACATTGGAGGCAGATGGAGAAATGTAATTTCGTACACTTGTTAAATGCTATCATGTCTGAATATTTACAAAACATTAATCTTCCAAAATTAGTAGGTTCCGAGATATAGGACCTCAAAAATCGCTTTTCTGATCATCAACACCTATTGGGTACTTCCCATTGACATACAAGCTTGAAATTTCGTACATAGATTCACCATAACAAATGCTCAAAGAAATAATTATCAAAGGTTGAAATTTTACACCTTAAAGGGGTTGTATTGAAAAAAAAAATATTACAAAATAGATACGTAGGATAGAACATAACAGCAGAACATACACAAGTATACGTTTTATTAGCTTCGAAGTTGCAACAAATACTGATGAAACAAACAATCAACATCAAAAAATTGATGAAATCCCAACAAAAACATCCTGTAAACAGGAGCCAAGTTCGTTAGCTTAGAAATACCTGTTGCAATACTGAAAAAAGCAATTATAAAAAATTAATTTAGAAGAGCGCTTTTTAATTTTTATAGAGTTACGTGGAGGGCTAAATTATTGAAACTTGGCCGCTACCAAACACCTTTTATGGCCATTGGTTTAAAAAGCAACAGCCAAGTTTGAATAATTTAGCCTTCCATGTAACTGTTTAAAAATGAAATACAGTTCTTTTAAACTAATATTCACAAACGCTTTTGTCAGTATTGCAACAGGTATTTCTAAGCTAACAAACTTGCCCGTATTTTGTTTGATCTCACAACATTTCAATGTTCTACTCTCCAGTCCTACGGCGAATATATGTAAAATAACCTACTCGCGTTTTGAATGACTGTGGTTTAAATGTTTAAGAAAACAGTTCATCTTTAAAATAGCTTGTGTTTTGGTTCACGATTATTTATAATTTGTATTATATTATTCAGAATATCACAATGTATTGAAAAAGAATGTGCGGCAAAATAATCTCTTCCTTGAGATTCAAATTGCACTAATTAAAAAAAAAAAATAAAAAAATCTCACAGCATTTTATGGCTATAGGTACGTGGCTTCTGATTACAGGATGTTTTTCTTGGGTATTAGATTGTCCGAAAAGTTGAACGCAATAAAAGATGCTGACGCTCGTTCAATTTTCAACCGTGTGGTTCCGCGAAAGATGATTTCGTAGTAGAAACATGTTCAAGGATATCGCAGGGGAAGAACAATACTGTTCAGCGAAACTCGAATAGTCGCGATCGCAATCTTACGAGGAAGAGAATGCGAAATGCGTTCCGAGAGGAGCGCAGGTACACGTTGCAAATCATCTCTGCGTGCTTTATCTTGAACGATTGCGACGTAGGAATTTTGTCGTAGATATTACGTGCCACGGAACGATACATGAAACATTATTTCAAACAACACGATATTTTATAATTATGTATTTCATATAATTGTGAAATTGTTCTTGAAAATTATATACGATTGAATGTATGTATGTATACGTATTAGCAGACAACCCTATATATAGTGAAATTTATAAAAGTAGAAAATCGAAAATAACAAGAGAATTGTAAAATTACGATCGCCAACGAATTAGAAAAAAGAAGACAGATCGAAACGAACGCGCCCGTGACAAATACGTCTGTCTACGATTGCTTATAATAAATACGGCTATTCCTAACAATTTGTAGGTGAAACTTAAATTTTCATTAAATTGAAAATACACTACTAAAAGAAAGAAGCGCCCAGTATAATTATAAGATATAATGACAAACAATATCTTTACTATTTAAATGCCGTTTGCCAATACTTGTTGAAAGTGACATTTATCTTGGAGTTTTATGTACGAATCTTGGAGACGTGATTCTTAATCGCTTATCTCGAAACATTTTTACATGTATTTTATACGGTTGAATATATGTATGCATACGTATTATCAGACAACCCTATATATAGTGAAATTTATAAAAGTAGAAAATCGAAAATAATAACAGAATTATAAATTTACGATCGCCAACGAATTAAAAAAAGACACCTGTCAACGATTGCTTATAATAAATACGGCTATTCCTTACAATGGGCTAATTGAAAATCTGTGCATTACGCACATTCTTTATTTCTCGAAGCATACAACGAATTCCCTTATAAGCATCCGTCATAGTGGTCTGAAGTCTGAGCTGTCAAATCTAGAAATAAATATAGTAAATAGTGATTTTCAATTTTTCGTGAAAGTTTAAAAAAGTTATTCTGTTTTAAAGAACGTACGCGGATACATGCGACTGACTCTAGTTCGAAACAGAATAGTCTCAGCGGCAGGTTCGCAGGAGTTTCCCGTGAAAACCTGGTTGGATATGTACTTTAAAGTTTGTTGTCTGTCAACGATTGCTTATAATAAATACGGCTATTCCTTACAATTATATCAGGTCAGTGAATAAAAATCCGCGAGGAGGACCTTCTTCTAAATAATTACCGTACGCACAGTCATTTTTTTTTATCGATGTTACACGTTCAGTGACAAGCAAACATCGAGAATATTTCAAAGCCTATTAGCGCGTCCCATTCTTCGCATCATCGAGAAAACTCGGTTTCCGTGTCAACGATCAGAAGAACGAGAAGCGCTTGTCGCGAACTCAGCACGAAAGTTCGGCTCTAATCAGCAGACTCAACATCCGCAGGCGCTTCCCTCTTGTAAAAGTCGCAGCTTTCATAAAATCTCTAACGGTGGGTCTGCTACAAATAATTTTCCACCGTTCCTCGGTCAAACTGGTTATCGCTCGTTCGACGTTTATGCCGTGTTCTTCCTCGACTAGTTTTACGCTGTCAAATAGAACAGCCGTAAAATTTCGAATGGCGGAATGATTTAACGCCGAGGGGAGAAACGGAACGCGGCCCGTTTGTCGCGTTGAAAAACAGTCGGTGGGTGCATAACGCTTCGGAGGAGGCTCGGTCGAAGATGACTTTCCAGCGGAATGCGAAATCGAATACCAAATAGCCGCAGGCAGCTGCCATCGTTGCAAAAAAAATTCAAGTGTGACCGCGATAAGAAACTTGATTGGACGTCGCGCGTCGCGTCGGTTTCTTTTCAAGGACACGAAGCTGTGACGTGCGCGCATGCACGTTAATATTGTAATAACCCGACGAAACGAAACGTGGAAGTTTACGCGTGATTGACGTTTCATCGGCGCGTGACATAAATCAGCAATGTCGTGCAGCGTTCGCGTATCGTTAAACGTATTTATGAATCGTAAAGTTTCGCGAACAACCGTTCGCCGCGTTAAGAGTTTATTCACATTATAGATTCCACGGTGGGTTCCGTTTTCTTCTAGCAGCAACTAACGCACGGACGACTACGTCGACAACGGACAGCACATTCCGTTACTCGGCTGACCGATTTTCTTTTTCGGTTGGCCACAGCCCGCTGTGACTTTTCGGATGTTAGTCGTCGAGTAATGTAGGTAACGGGACCGAAACCAGTCGAATAGTGGACGCTCGCAAATCGAGATCGAACTACGTTTTCCTTTGGTTAACGGCTTAACGGTGAACCGATGCAAACGGAGATTTCCTCTGGACACACCTACCGGACAACGCGTTCACGCGGTAATCTAATACTGTAAAGTGTGAACAGTCACGGTAGAGATCTTCGCGACATTTGTGGAGAGAATGTTAATGGAATTCTCAGAATATGCAGAAAATATCTTTTTAATCCGTCCCTCATTTCACGAACTGTATCTGTCCCTCGGTGTCAAATTGACACAGTGATACAAAATAAAAAAAAAATTTCGATGTTTTTTGGTCAATTTCACGAGTTCGTAACATGATATTTGGTCCCCGAAGGGTTTCAAATTTATTTACCAATGTTGATGTTGTTAAAGTTATCGATCGTAAGATTGTTAAAACAGATAAAGAGAAAATGATTTCGGCGCAACGGTTCGATCAAGTAAACAATTAAAGCAATTTCATTTACCAATCTCCTTCCCCCTCTTTCCATTCTTACTATCGCCTTTTCAACGGGACTTACTGTTTATGGTGGGTTCCGAACCACTTTCAATTTCACGAGTTAACATTTACATCTTAGGTTTTTCGATAATGTGTTTCGTATTTAAAAAAACTAGAAGTCACATAATAAAGTTCCGGGTAAATGTATCTACAAATAACAGAACGGTATAACTTACTTCGGAAAAACTGTGTCGAATTGACACGAGGGATGGATGAGGGTTAAAATGTTCGATAGAAGGAGATACCACTCGAAAAAGGTGCAAACTTATATTTGCGAGCGTAGAGACGGTGTTCGTGTAGAGAAGATCTGGGGAACGTGGGCTATGGGTCCAAACGGGGACGAAAAAGGAGTGGAGCATGCCGTTGGGTACGGGGGAAAGGTGATAAATGGATCGACGTAAAAATCTAGAAGACAAGAGCCGTCTCTCGGCGTGTCCCCACCACGATCGAGGGGCAGTGCGACGTTTTGTCCATTCACCGTAGTCGCTCGTGGGCCCAATGTCACCGATTATTCGTTTAACGGGACCTACGCGTCCACCGTGGTGGTGAACGATGGTTTCTCCGGGAGCCAATCATCGTTTAGGGGTTCCTTGCCGCGCGCGGTCAGTTGATGAGCACGCCGTTCCGCGCGAGCATTGGTTCCGCTTTTTCATTATCGATCCGTCGGCCGAAGTTGATCAAACTGTGCCTATTTTATTATCTTCCCGTCTCCTTTTTTTGCCGGATCGGAAACGACGAGGCGTCACACGATTTCACGCGATCTGTTGGACCCCAAGATCGCAGACTCGTCTGGAACAATATCGTTTTTACGATAACAAAGCGTTCCGAGGAAACACGAAGCGCGTTCCGTGACGCAAGGATCCTGAACACGCGTGCGTTTATCCTGCAGAGAGTCCTAGACACATCGAGTGATGCGACCACGTGGTACCAGAGGGTTCGGCTTGTGTCGGTCCGTGTCGCAGTTCCGGTGACGTAATTATTGGAGAAGAAAAAAGGAGGAGGATGACGGGAAAGGATCGATCGAGAAACGATCGCGAACGATTCTAACGACAAAGACGCCGTGCTGCGCCGACGAAAATCCCATGTTTTTGCGATCCAGCCGAGTTCCGGCTAATCGAACAGTGTTTGCTCTTCTCATTTTCTCTGGCCAGTGTGTCGAGATAACAAGTGTGCTTCTTCCATGATTCTCGACGGTAACAGCAGCTGAGAGAAAAGCATTGGCTCGAACAGCGAATACGTTGCTCGAACTTTCGTTGTTTATATAGGATTATCGAGAATTTCCTATTCGAAGGAAATCGACCCGGATCGGTGTTTCGACGAAAGGACGATCGCCGTAAACTGGATACCGGCGGAGAACGGGGTGGGGGGGAGAGTAGGGGCAGAACAAAAGCGTCCAAGTACGCAAGAGAAGAACATCAGTTTTAGGAGAAGGCGAGCCTCGTCGTGTGTTGGAGTGCTGTGCAGCCACGCAGCAGGAAGGCTCTCCGGCGTATTTTGCATATTTATCGTTCGCCGAAAGAAGGATCCGCCGGTGACGAGTGTCTCGCGGTAATTTATTTAAGCGACGCGCCTCGTCCCCGCTGTAACGCAGGCTTCGTTGGCCAATCGGCGCGAGCGGTGTCCGTGAAAAACGTTCCCTCTCTTGGGACGCAAGTGGACCCATCGCAACGGTTCAAAACGGGTTCCATAGTTTCGAACGTAAGTTAAACATCGGACCGGATACGGAGTCGTACACCGCACATTTCGTTCTACAGTCTACTACAGTGATCGATTAAAGAGAAAATTGGAAAAGAAACTGATTTCGATGTCCGTTTGTACGGTTGTTTGTAAAAAAAAGATTTTAATATGATGAAACTACGAATCGATAGATTTAACGTGTTCATTTAATCCCGCTTTACGCAATCGCCGAGCGTAATGCATCGATCCGCAGCCTCGGTTATGTCATTTAAAACAAACGATTAGGTAATTTGACTTCTTCGATAATCGACAGTCGATACTCGCAGTCTTTTCTTTCTGCTTGTGCCATTGAGTAAATGTCGCCATTGATTCAATTGTGTGTTTTTGTTCTGGTTCGAACAATGTACGAGAACAGTGGAATCGTGTAAAGAATGTGAAATGCCTCGCGATTACGAAGAATGACGAACGTTTCTCACCTGTTGCATCCGTTCGATTTGTTGCAGTTGTTCTTGAATCAGCGGGAGAAGGATGTGGTAGAAATTTTAGTCGGCGCCAAGACCAATGGCGCGACACCATTAGTGATGGCCTGTCGAAACGGGCATTACGACGTAGCTGAATACCTGATCGAAAAATGTGGAGCGAACATCGAGCAGTCCGGGTCAGGTAATACGTGTACTAGTGTCGTCGCTGCGAATTGCACGGGTCGACTATTTTTGCAAACTTGCAGAATTACGCGATAAAAAGTTTCGCGTCGTTCATATGTTTTGCGTTTGTTGCAGAGGTGGGCATTATTTGGCGAAACAAATGTTTCAAATACTATTTAATATTTTAGACTTTATTTTGCTTAAAGAAAATAGTATTATAATAGGATATACAATTTCGAAAATAAAATATTTCTATTGGAACAATGGGAACCAGAAAATAAAATATTTCTATTTGTACAATCGGAACCACAAAATAAAATATTTCTATTTGAACAATTGGAACCACAAAATAAAGTATTTCTATTTGAACAATGGGAACCAGAAAATAAAATATTTCTATTTGTACTTTTGGACTTTGTACTCTTTGGACTTTGCAATACTTACAATTCGTGTATCACTATCGTTGAAATATTGAAATAATTCGAATTCTGCAATGTTTGTACGACTGGTATTATTTGTTTATTTTTCCATAAAGGGAAAAAAGTCATTTACTTCTTTGTTTCGTGAAATTAATTGAGGTCGTGACTCTGAATGTGGATTTGCTATTTGTTTCAAAGCATTTAATACGGTTTCTACTCACATTTCTACCACTAATATTTCTACTCATAAATCTATTGAATGCGAACCATTATTTTCGGCAATAATATTTAAAATTGACATTGAAAATAAAGACAAAGTCCAAATATTTTCAATATTCTTCAAATAAAATACTATTTTCAAAAATTACTGCCTCAAATAAATTATTTTATTTTCAAAATTGTACACATACTTAAAAATAAATAGGATATTTATTATTTACTATTTAAAACACTATTTTCCCCAGCTCTGGTAGGTCGTCAAGAAATCGATTTGGAAATTTTCATTTCCAATTATCATTTCTCTAATTCTAACAATTTTTAATAATTTGTTTATTCTTTGCAATAGTGGTCTTCGACGGCGACACGATAGGAGGCGCGAGTCCCTTATGGTGTGCATCGGCTGCTGGCCACTTGGCCCTTGTCAAGTTGCTGGTGAAGAAAGGTGCCCAGGTGAATACGCCCACTGTGACAAGATCCACACCACTGCGAGCAGCTTGCTTCGACGGTTACTTCGACATTGTGAAACTTCTAGTGAATCATGGCGCCGGTACGTACACGTTTCAGAAGAATCCTAGTATTCTGAAATGATTTGTGAAGACACTTGTGAAGATAGGTTTGCATTTAGAAAAAATAATCGTGCAGGGTGATTCAATCGAATACGCCACAAAAACGATTTGTTATATGAAAATATGGTTGAGACAAAAGTTGTATACATAGGGTAAACTGTACTATTGCTGGCACTTTTGATTTAAACAGCAAATATTAAGAATTTCTAGTATAGAAAATCAGTTTCTTTTATTGCTTCTTATTTATATTTCAAAGCAACGTTCTAAGTTTTTATAACGGACTTCCACATATAACTGTTAGCAAATGTGTCAATGACTGTATTATTTGTCTTACGATTATTATTCACTGAATATATTTTAGAATAAAAGATTTAGGACTCGTAAAACCTCTTGATATTGCTGAAAAATCTCTATTAGCTTATAATAATAGAAAATTAAGCTTGTTTAGACATTTTGAAAGAAGATAAAAAGATTTTTACTACGATTTTGTCTTAGGGTGCCAATCATTGTACAGTTTACCCTAGTTCTATTTTCATTCCGTTCTTAGTTAACGACTACACACACTCGTTATACAACCCCATTGTAAGAAGAGGATATTATTTCTGACCACAATCGTTGCAATCTTGATAAGATTACTATTTTCTGATTCGTATACTCCTATTGTCCTGCTCGCGCTATAGCAAGTCATCTGTGTATATAGAGCAACGGTCTATTCTTGCCATTTCGTAAATAGAGAAGAAAAACCAATCAACTGCGAACGTGCCTTTTGATTGCAGACATCGAGATCGCGAATCTCCATGGTCACACGAGCCTAATGATCGCCTGCTTCAAAGGCCACATTGATATCGTCAGATACCTGCTCGCCCTCAAAGCGGACGTTAATCGGAAATCCGCGAGGGGCAACACGGCGCTTCACGACGGTGCAGAGAGCGGATCGCTGGAGATCGTGAAGATGTTGATGAAGTACGGGGCCAAAATGGATGATGATTACTGTGGAATGACGCCGCTCCTCACGGCAGCTATAACAGGTTATAGCAATAGTGACTAGTGACATCACAATTAGACCTGTTCTCTTTCGAAACAGTAATACACTGCCACGCTGATAGGATAGTAGTTGATAAGAATTTCGTTCGTAGTTCCGTTAGTCCTCTGGTAGCAATGACTATTGCGAAAGTTGTCAGTGTCTCGAATTAAAGAAATGCGTTTTTAGTCAGAGGCTGTTCAATTCTCATGGGACAATTGTTTCAACAGGACATAGACACATCGTCGAATACTTTATCAACATACCTCATCTGGTAAGTCGGCAGGAACATATCGACGCGCTCGAGCTTTTAGGTGCTACCTACATGGATAAAAAGAGAGACATGGTAGGCGCTTTGGAACTTTGGACACAAGCGATGGCCGAAAGGTGTGTAACATCTTCTAGCAACGATCGGTCGCGTCTTACTTTACCGATCTCGTTTCGATTATCAATTATCAAAGCGTTTATACATATTTACCTTTTCAGATACCACCCGGATCATCCGCCGATGCCGAAACCGACCTCGCGACCCGCGATTGCAGCTTACAACTTTGCTAAAGAGATCTCTAGCCCGGAAGGGCTCAGCGAGCTGAATGATCCGGATGAAATACGGATGCAAGCGCTTGTAATTCGTGAACGAATATTAGGGCCGGGTCATCCTGACACTCAATATTGCATTCGCTACAGAGGAGCGGTTTACGCCGATGGTGGACAGTTTAACCGTTGCATTGAACTATGGAATTACGCCTTAGACGTACAGCAAAGCGTTTCGGACCGGTTGGATCCCTTGACTCATACTTCGCTTAGCAATTTCAACGATCTATTCAATTTTATGTTACGCCGACAGAGCGATGCGGAACGTAAAGTTACTCCGTTGGTTTCGAGGGAGGAGATCCTTAGAGTGTTCAAGAAAGCTGTAAGTCTCCGATATAAAAGTCTGCGACAGATTTCAGTAGCAAATTCAGTATAAGATGGTCTATATAAAGTGTCTTGTTTGTTACGCAGGTGAGGGAAGTGAAGCTAGGAAAGAGAATGTTGAACAAAGGTTGCGAAGTCAATTTGCAGTTCAGTAAAGTTCTCGTGGTCGCTTTGCATCTGGCGTGTCTAGCAACGCTTGATCTTCCCGAAGAGGGTTCTGACGAATACACAGCTCTGCACGAAGCGATCTACGAATTAGTTCGAATAAAATTTGTAAGTGCGACTGACCGACCGTATAGTTACGAGCATAACCGATCGCACACGCTTTAAATGAGAATAACTTTGTTATCACAATCGACCAAACGACTTCAATTTCTCTCTCTTCTCTGTAAGGCTGGAAGAATTAGTTTAGTAAATCACGTCCAATCCAGACAGCACATTTTATTTGCGTTCATTTTAGCTCTGAACGTCTTAGAGACGTCTTTTAGAGAGGACTTTAGAAAGGTCTCAAAGACCTATTCTGTTTCTTCACTGTCTTAAATTGCACCTATTCATTTTTTCCATATCTTCTATATAATAAAAATCAAATGCTGTTCGTTGGTCACGACATCACGTGAGAACGGCTGGACCGATTTGGCTAATTTTTTTTCTTCAATGTTCGTTGTAGTCCGAATCAGGTTTTTAGGGTAAGAAAAAATTGAATTTTGAAAAATTGCTTTTTGAATCATATTTCAATATAACAAAAGACGAACGTCGCAGCTTTTAATCAATACTTCAATAGGAATTTACACATTTCAATAGGAACTTATATCATCGACAAACAAATTTATAGAAATTTGGACAGGACAACGTCTGCCGGGTCAGCTAGTAATGCATAAAATTCGCTGTCTAATGATCAGTTTTGCTCCTAACTGTATTTCGTTTATCTAAAGAAAAGTTAGTCTTAAAGAAAAGAAGTTTCATTGGATCTCGAGGCTCAACGTGTTCTTTCTTCAGGTTCCTAACGTGCTGCACATGATTTGTAGCGGCCAAGGCACGTCCAGCGGTAAATATACGAGTTCCAAGTTTCCATCGACGAATCTAGCAAAAACTTTGATAAAAGTTGGTGCCGATGTGAACGCGAAAGATAACGAAGGGAACACACCGTTGCATTTTGCTGCCCAGCCACACATCCTGCTATGGCGGCAAGATCTTATTATTACTCTCCTCGAGGCAGGTGCTCACATCGACGCCGTCAACAACGCCGGTGAATCGTTCGAAACGTTGGCATGTCACAAACGCTTCTACCATTCTGTCAAGCCGATAAAGTACATTACGCTCGCGTGTCTGGCGGCCAGAATAGTCAGAAAAACGCATAGGCTACAAGACGTTCCGAAGCATCTCCAATCGTTCGTTCAAATGCACTAATGGTGTTCAGCTAATCCACGCGACACCGAGGATGTCACAAATGTTGTTTTTCAAATGCCGCGAAAGAATTGAATTTATTTACTAAAGATGAAAGAATTAACGACGAAGTTTTGCATCCTTTCGAATAGTAAACCTACGCTAGAAATAAGTTTCTGAAAGGGATAGTGTGAAATCTGCCCCCACCCCCTTCCCCCTGAGAGACCTGACATTACTATACATGTGATAATACAATTAAAAACAGTGCACTTTTAATATAGAAATGTGCTCCTAGAAACGTCTCCTTCGATATTCGGGTTTTCAATTCCTGAGAATCGTCGACGTACATTAATCGCGTCACGCGGTTTTTGCAGGAACTTGTAAAGGCAAAGGAAAAACACGATAATCTTGTATTAAGAAATTTCAGATACTCTTGTTACAAGCGACTTTTTTAAAGGCACAAAAATATATAAGAAATATTCTCGTGCACGTTCGATACACGGTGATAAATCAGCGAAGGATATTGAAATCTTTGAAACAGAGAATCTAGGAGATAAGTTACTGGGATCGATTGTAATGATTTAGAAATATCGATCAATGTGATTTTATTATTGTATACTTGGCTGACCAGCCATCTCCCTTATACATAAACCCCAATACGAGCCATAACTATACACATCACGTTGATACTATTTAGTCATAACATGATGTATGTTAAATCAGAGAAAGATGTGTAATTGTGGAAAAACAAAAAATAATTTTATTTTCACCGTTGTATAAAGAAATAAAAAAGGGATGAGATCGCGCAATACACTAATTTTTCCATGTAGAACGATGGTAGCGTGAAATACGAATTATGATTTTTCGCCTAGAAATCGTTCATGCTTTTTCATTTCTTAAAGCTATTTATTATTTTGATAGATTCGGAGTTCTAAGCGCAGTTCATTTGTGAACTATTCAGTGACATCGATCCTTAAGTTTAATTTTATTCGAAATGTGATAAACATATTCATATATATACATATTACATATAACACACATGCGCGCGCGCGCGCGCACACACACACACATATACACGGTATTAGATTATACTTATTATACAGAATTATAATTATACTTAAGAATCCTCATAAGCAAAGTGTTTAAGTAAGGTGCTTTTTTTGAAAACGGTTATACACTTGCACTTGAGAATAAATAGCACGATTATAGGACAGATCGTAAGCATGGAAGGGAGAATATAGAATTTCATTGATCATTTGTTGTTCAGTTTAGTAATTTTATACTTCTTGGAAAAGTTTACATTTCATAATCGCATTAACGAATACATACACTTGTACGTTAGATAGTTTTACATGAACCCTAGAATCCTCTACAGAAAACTTAAATCTTACGTTTAAAACCACTCAGTTTGTTAACTGTTTTGTAATGTAAAGACTGTGAAAATACAGGTGTGATTAATAATATACCAATACGTTTATTTATTTTTATTTACTCTTACGCGTCGTTTCTTGAAAAGTCTAATATAAGTATATTGAAAGTATGAAATATTTATAATATCAAGAATAAATGTGAGTAAACACGGAGAAATTTAGAATCAAAGACATCGGTGATTTAAATTATCTGAAACAATACTATATATATCTTTTTTCGTAATGATGCGAAAAATTTGCTGTACGTTTTGTGAAAAAAAGAAGTACGTGTACGCGTCGTGGACAGAGGGCCTTAGTAGTATTAGTCAGAGTTAGTCAGACGGGATTTCGGTATTTCCGACAGACGTGGTCGGGCTTCGGGACCAGGAGGACCAGGAAGAACACCCTTCTCTTATCTGACCACGATACACGTTTAAAATTGTAATTTTTTTCGTGAGAAATAATTCTTTATTTTTAGTTACAACAGTGAAAGTGTTCTTTCTTTCTTGTTGTTGAGTTGTACTACTAAAATTCGTGCCACCTCCTTATTATCTTTTCTTACTATGTTCTCCTAATACAAAGTTCAATTTTCGAGAGTTTCGATAATTTTCGGCCGTCTGACATGTCGTTGAGTTGTCGTCGAGTTGTCGTTGAGTCCACTTTCCTCATCCACTTCTCCCCTTCCCTATCGTCCTCCATACACTTCTGCTGCCATCTGCAAATCTACTGCCTTCCCTTTTCCTCGTCTATTCTCATGCATACCTCCCATACATGTTCCCACGTCTCATTCTCCCAACAACAAACTCTGCATTTTCTCATCAATTCATTCAATCAGTATCCCCCCATCCTCATCTCGTTTCCTAATCTGAAATTTCGGATTCGCCACTCTCTGCCACCTACTCTCCCCCCATACCTTCTTTAGATTTCTGTATTTTCTTTTCCCTTCTTACGATTTCCTCACTCATTGACACCCTCCACTCCTTTATCATTTCATTCCACTCCTCCACTGTCCATCCCCTTCCTTAAAAAATTCCTATCCCCCCTTCTCCCACCCGTCCTAAGAGATACCTCCCTTACTGTCCCTTCATCCTTACCTCTTCCCAACATACATGCGCCAGCTCCCCCCCTTCCTTCCGCCAACTTTTTCTCATACCACCATGTCCTCAAACCCGCCCTCCCCCTAGGCACCTCCGTTTGAAGGTATATGTACCTCAGTGTATATCTTTCCACCCCTAGCATCTATTTCAGGTATCTATCCTGCAACTTTTATAACCCTTTCCTCTCCGTCCATCCCCATACTTCCACTCCGTACATTATCACTGACCATATCAACTTATCAAATAACCACAAGCTCCTTCCCCAATTCATTGCAAATCTCCTTGTCCATATCACCCGAATTATACCTCTTACAGACGTCCCTTTTCTTATTCTTTCTTCTACGTGTGTCCCTTGCCCCCCATTTCTGGCAATCATGGTTGTATTGTAAAAAATAAAGAATGTTTACAATACTTAATGTGCACTTTCTTCCATTGACTTCTACTACTGAAATACAAAGTTAAATTTTCGAGTTTTCGGAAATTTTCTCAATTTTTCGACCGTCTGACTTGTCGTTGAGTTGTACTACTGAAATTTCGAAAATTTTTCGAGCGTCTTACTTGACGTTGACTTGTACTACTAAAAATCGGATACCTCCTTTGATATCATGTTCTCCTAATACCGAGTTCAATTTTCGAGGTTTTCGGAAATTTTCTCAATTTTTCGACCGTCTGACTTGTCGTTGAGTTGTACTACTGAATTTTCGAAAATTTTCGAGCGTCTGACTTGACGTTGACTTGTACTACTGAAAATCCGGATACCTCCTTGCATATTATGTTCTCCTAATACCGAGTTCAAAAATCGAGGTTTTCGAAAATTTTCTCAATTTTTGAACTCGGTATTAGGAGAACATAATATGCAAGGAGGTATCCGGATTTTCAGTAGTACAAGTCAACGTCAAGTCAGACGCTCGAAAATTTTTCGAAATTTCAGTGATATAACTCAACGACAAGTCAGACGGCCGAAAAATCGAATTTTTCGAAAATTTCCTCGATTTTTGAACTTGGTATTAGGAGAACATGATGTGCAAGGAGGTATCCGGATTTTCAGTAGTACAAGTCAACGTCAAGTCAGACGCTCGAAAATTTTTCGAAAATTCAGTGATACAACTCAACGCCAAATTAGGCGGTCGAAAAATTGCAAAAATTTTTGAAAACCTCGAAAATTGAACTCGGTATTAGGAGAACATGATATCAAAGGAGGTATCCGGATTTTCAGTAGTACAAGTCAACGTCAAGTCAGACGCTCGAAAAATTTTCGAAAATTCAGTGATACAACTCAACGGCAAGTCAGACGGTTGAAAAATTTTCGGAAACCTCGAAAATTGAACTTTGTATTAGGAGAACATGATGGGGAAGGAGGTATACGAATTTCAGTAGTAGAACTCAAGGGAAAGTCAGACGTTGAAAAGACGTAGTAAAATTGCTTCTCGATGTATGCATTGGGTGTGAAAGAAAGTAGACATTAAGTATTGTAAACATTTTCATTTTTCACCAAAAAATTTGCAATACATGATCGCAAGAGTTGTGGGGCAAAGGGCACATGTGGAAGAAAGACTAAGAAAAGGAGCGACGGTAATGGGGCAATTTTGGGTGACAGGGAAAAGAGATTTGCAAAGAATTGGTGCAGGAAATTGTGGTTATTGTTTGTGGAAAGGGGATGAGCAGTATAGGAGTGGAATGAAATGATAAAGGACAGGGGGATCAATGAGTGAGGTAATAGTAAGAAGGAAGAAGAAGATACAGAAAGAGGAAAAATGGGAAAGGATAGGAAATTCAAGATATAATATATGGTATGGGAGGGTGAGGGGTGTTGGATATCTAAAGAAAGGAAGGGATGAGTGTAGGTGGCAAAGAGTAGCAGTTTCACAGATTAGGAAACGAGGTGAGGGGCGGGGATACTGATGGAATGAGGAGATGAGAAATTGCAGAGTGCGTGGTTGGGAGTATGAGACGTGGGAGACTGGGAGGTACGCATGAGGAAGGAAGGATATATCAAGAATGGTGGAAGGGGAGAAAATGAAGAAGGAAACGTTTGTAGAAAGATTGTAACACGTAAGGGGAGCCAATAAAGTTATACATACTTTTCTGATTACCGAACAGTGCAGTGCAGTCCACTTGGAGGCTAATTAAAAAAAAACATCTCCCCTATATCTCTTTCGTCGGTATATGTAACATACACGCGAGGATACGAGATGAAAAGGAAAAGAAGAAAAATAGGAAACGAACAACAGGAATTAATCGTCTTTACTTCCGGTAAATTTTCGATGTATTTACATTTACGTGTATCTGTGTGTACAAGATCGTTAAAAACATTAAATGTTTATGCTCGCGTTACCATTATATATTCATGTATTTACATGTGTATTCGTGTGTACAAGATCGTTAAAAACATTAAATGTTTACAGGTCTATTTTTTGTATTGCCCAGCGCGCATCGTTCATTTCACTCCTATTCATCTGTGCCTACATTTTGTCGTTTCGCTTTCTCACTTGCACATACGCGCATGCATTCTCTCTCTCCCTCGCTCTCGCTCGCTTATTCTGACTCATATCATCTCTCTCTCTCTCTCTCTCTCTTTCAGATACACGCGCACACACACCGAATCATTCACTCTTCCCCGCAACACATTTTTAAATATTTTTCACATAACACCGCAGTTTATGTACAAGTAGAAAAGACCTAACAACAATGTCGACTATCACACCTTATACACCATTGTAAATGGCTGGTACTTACACGTACACGTAACCGCGTATCTAAAAGACACTCTATAACCGATCGACACGCCCAACTTTACACCGTATTTGCTTCGTCCTTTTTGTTTGCTCCTCGATAACAACAGGATTCCGCGTGTAGCCGTTTAATAAAATCAAGATCGTGCGGATAATACAAACTCTGTTTGTGAAAAAATTGATTTTTTCCCCTCGTTTTCGGTGATGCAAGTCTTTTTGTGCACGCACTGGTACACAACGAAAGAAACGCCTCCAGCGATATTCTCACATTTCAATGGAAATTTGTACACGCGAAGATTTCTTCATACCGTTGCAGAATACATGTGGCCACAGGCGATTTACAATAATTCCCGAAACGTTCAAGTTCGGAAAGCTTAAAGAGCCTCTACTTCCTGGAGAAACCATCAAATCAAACATCTGATTGCAGAAAAGAATGTGAATTTAACCAAAACTCTAACTCGGTTCTGAAATACAAGCAATCTCGAATCGTACTGTACAGGACACGACCGGTACAACCGAAAAGAGCATAATTCTAGATAAAAATAAAATAAGTTGAAAAAGTAGAATAAAATTTGTTCATGCGAGTTTCGTTTCCGAGAAAATCGACTTTGGACATCCAAGTCCAAGTAAAGTTTACATGCTCAGCATATACAAAGTAGAACCGATTCAAATTCATTATTTCAAACATTATTTTCAAACTCTTTCTTTTTTATGTAGAATCACACCCTTTTCGTTTGTATCACCAGCGATAAAATATTGATGTATCCGCAAGTGTAATCTATGATGATAGAATAAAGTCTATGCTTGCTGAAAAATTCGATAGAATGTGAGAATGCAACTAGAGCCGGTCTTCTAATCAGACGACTTCTCATCATCTTCATTATACGCTCGTGCACGCACGCGATTCTTCCGTTCTCTCTGGTATGTACAAACTAGAAAATACATAACGCAGCTACTTACGTGGTGAAGTAACCAATTTTACAGGAAATGTACAGAGGTGAATGGTGAAATTCTTCACGCTTTACGTTCTCTAGGACTTAAGTGTACACGACGCCTGGTTCTATACTCGTTGGAAGGTGCCTTTTGCATCGATATTTTAATAGAAAAGAAAAAAGAAAAACAAATTCGTATGTCATGGGAGTGACACGATAATAATAAACGTTGGTAAACAACGGCCAACTCGATGTGCGAAAAAATGGATTCTTTAAAATTGACAAATTACTTTAAACGATTAGAGTTGCGCGTTGAAGGTTGGCGGAGACATTACAAAAGTATGTTTCGCGTGAATGTAAATACATCGTAAACTTTTTCACCGACGGGCATCGGGCCGATTCGACCGTGCTCGTTAAATATTCGTATCAATGTAAAATGGGTTCGCTAAATTCTCACAGAAAAAAACGAAAAAGATTCATCGAAAAAAAAACTAGACATCCTTCCATCGTGCAAAATATAAAAATTCTTGCGTCCTCAGAATGATTATGCTTACTAAGCGCAGACGTAAAATACATTTGGTCGTAAAACTGTACGCTTCTTGCCGGAGTGAGGGCCGTTTTCTTCAGATAGATCCTTGTCCTCCCGCGAGAAGGTCCTTAATCCTAATAAAAAGCTATCAACGATTCGTACAAATTGCGTTCACAGATTTTATGGCAACAAAAGTAACCATTTTCTTCTTTTTTTTTCATTTTCTACGTCGTCAATCATAGTTCATTGTGTGAGACGCGAGTCTTATCGGTTATTTACCGTATAGTGAACAGAAAAGAAAGAAATGAATTTGGACAATAGGGTCAATTAATACCATACTAGTCGGAAAATGAAGAAACAAATTATTGGTAAAAACTAAGCACAATCGTGCCTGTATTGTTTCGTCTCGTCATTCGCCGCGTTCGGAAAATGATCGACGAATATATTCCCCCTTTATTAGAAATAAAGTGATCACGGAGACAAGTTTCGTGTCGCTCTACCCCCCCTCCCCCCTCTTGTTCGCAACGTTGCCAGATTCAGTGTTCCTCTCTTAAATTCATGCGTTCATACATATTTAAGAGTATACGAAAATAATTTAATTCGTGACTAGCCTTGGCCTCTCGGTAACTTTATCTGACAGACACACGGATAAAATCTGAATTATTATATTTTTTTCACAGCTTCGATAAGCATCAGAATGTCTGGAGTACATAGATTTGTCCCGCGCGCGCGATAATACGTCTGTCACATAATACGTTTACCTAGAAAAGCTATAACCAGTATTTATAAATTTCCCTCTCGTTAAATATCACATGCGTTCTAACCACGTTTCACGTCAGAACGCGCTCGGCACAAATAACGAAATTAAATGGAAATAGAGCCTGGCAACGTTGCCTGTACATACAACATGTTTGCGAAATACGTAACAGGGTCCTTATTTATCGGTATGGTTTCGCATTCGCTCTCGAACGTACACTATATTTACAAGTCGCGCTAAATATATCTATTATGTATATACTATATTACCTTACTATTCTTAAGGCTAGTTTAGCTTGCTGCACACACGTGACATGGTCCATGTGACGTTTGAAGACACTGGGTGGTCAGTCGCTGTCGGAGCCCACTGCATTAATTTTTTTTCTCTTTTTCGCTTGCTTCAAATTCACGATCTCCTCCTCCTGCGGATAAAACATTACAAAGTCAGGAATACGCGTATCGTACAGAACGCTCTAGAATTGAATATGCAAAGAAAATAACGTGGTAAAAATACATAAATCTTTCACATATACTATTGCGTCTCTTTCAAATATTTCTATGTATAATTACCTCGCTGCTGGATGTACTGCCAATGTGGTATCGAGGAAGCGGCCTCTTCGAAGTAGACCTCTCCCTCGTATTAGCACCGGTTTTTCTGTGACCTCCTTTGCCAGCGCCCCCGCCACCTCCGGCCGAAGCTGCTGCGTGTTTTCGCGCCGAGCTCGTAGGCGGGGGTGGAGGAGGTTCGTTTTCTTCGTTCACTTCCGCTAGAGCAAACAAGTCTCCGTAACTTTTTCTCAAAGAATCGCTGCTAGCCGCTTGCGCTTGTTGCAGAGCTCTCTGCATCCCCTCGGAATGATAGAGCTGCAGTTCCGCGGAGGACGTGCAATGTTGCCGTAATTGATCCAAATGGCCGAGAACTTGCTCGCCGGAAGGTGGTCCGGGTTGCTGGTTGTGTTTACCACCCGATCGTTTCCGCTTATTCGGACTGGTAGCTGGATAACGGGTGCTCAAAAGATTCGCGAGCAACTCGCCGAGTTTCTCCTCGTAGTCGCGACACCAATAGCGCAAAGCCGCCACAACGAACATGTCTCCATCCACATTTTGTCGTGTAAGCAATTGTCGCAGAAGTTCCAACGTTGGCCTGTGAAAAATAAATGGTATCCAGCTTAACTATAGAGTAAACGGTGATAGGCGCGGTTCGATTTCTCTTTTCTTTCCAAGTTGAATTACTCACTTTTCTTGCTTAAGCATGAACAGTATCGAGGTCAGCGCTTCCGCGTGATCGCGAAATTGCAGTTTAGGTACAACAGGCAGTATATAATCGATCGGGAAATCATGGGCAAAAATTAATTGCCAGAAACAATATTGTTCGAACGTTTCCCAATTCAAGCTAGCCGTCAAGAGAGACGTGAACGATTCCTTTTTTAACATCTTCAAGTGTCCCTGCATTATTTGACAAACTAATTCTTGAAGTTGACAGGCGTCGACCGTCGACACAACCAAATGCAAAAGTTGAACATTTCCTAGAGCCACGTTTTGAAATTCCATGTATACATCAGGCACAAGATAACACAGCATGAATATGTTGTCTTCGTGGCAGAGCTGAAACATCGTATAACGTGTTTAAGTGTCGTTCCTTTGTCTCTTTGTAATTATTGAAAACGAGACTAGGAGAAGACGAATGAAAAACGAGTTTGTATACCTTTAGATCTGACACTAAACACGCATCCAACTTCTTCTCCCGGTGCGCGCAGAAGTCTTTATATACAGACGCTTTAACATCGTTTAGTACGTTACTGAAACAGAAATTATCGATAAAAAAGAAAAAAGCGAAAAATGATACGCTAATGTTACCTGATTCTATACATTCGTGTAATCGAATGCCATTACCAACCTTGGTTCGCCTTCTCGTTTTTCCTCTTCTCTGCCCCAGACCTTTAAAAAGTAAAGTAACAGGTACCCTGTCCTCGATTGAACAGTTTGCAGTTCTGCGAGTACCCGGGCTAAAAGCTTCCGCCTATTGTCCTCTTCTTTACACAACTGAAATTGATTCCGAAACATAACAAACAACGGTGTACTTATGCTATCAGTCAAGGTTTCTTCATTCAAATTATCCGTTGGGAATATTTGGGACGTAATTTGCGACGATAATATTGTTGATATGCAAGAAGCCAATGCTGGTATAGTTTCTGCATCGATTTCATCTTCCACCACCATTTGCACTATCCTTTCCATTGTTTGACACCTCACTTCATTGTCCGTTTCACTGTGCAAGCTTTCTACAGCCGTCCTTAACTCTTCTGGCTCTAAGATTAAGTTTAATTGAGATGTAATGTCTACTTTTTTCACCACACAATTTGCATTTTTCTGTTCGTTCTTGAATTTCACATTCAAGGGGACGTCCTCCTCGTCTTCTTCCTCGACTATATTCAGTATTCTACAACGAGAATTTGTATTTCAGTAATTTAACACATCTCGTTACAATATAATATTGTTCTAAAAATAAATAACTTGCCGCATTTCTTCCTCTTCGTCGCTGAACACTGGTTCTGAATCTTGACTCACGTGATTATTTTCGGCCGTTGTGTTCCCCGAGTTTTCCAATGGAACTCCTGGTGTAAGATCCTTACTAAGTTCCTCCATTTTACCTGAATATATCGGAACCTTATTTCCTGCTCAAAAAGATCATGCAAAAACCAAAGTTAGTAAGCGTTTAAAGTGCTATAAGCTCGAAGAAACTGTGGATAATAATGTCTGTTAAAAGAAAAGTATAAAAGACGAATTCTGAACAGTATCCTCGAAACAATGGTTAAAATGGTAATGTATTAACCCATAAACTTACTGTTCGATACGTATGTACATCTAGTACCTACACGTCGTGATATATACATGTACGAAATATGTGCGCTTACAGATCTTTACATATATGCGTGATATTAAATAATGCCTCGACAATGCAACGTCTACGGATCATGTATCCTTGTGCGATAACGTGTTAGTATTTTTGTGCAGTATTTTATAATAATCTACCATAGAGTAGGCATGCAGAAATTATAATAATTTTACCAGGATCTGCATTGGGTGGTAAACAAAACTCTTTAAACGTTTCCCTTATTTTGCTTCTCAGTTCGCGATCTAACTTCGGACTGTCGAATAGAGGATAGAGACTCGGTAGAACACGTTTCTCCAAAATTTGTCTCAACGACGAGAAGATCCCGTTCCTCACTTTCTCTGTTAACGGTGGATAGAAGTTTGGAATTATCTGTAAAAGAAAACGCGTTTCAATAATTTCTCGTAACGTGAAACGATAACTCGTCTAAAGAAATCTATCAAATATTCTTACCCTGCATAAAAAGTCTAATAACGTGGCAGTGACAGGCGGATGAGACCTCATAGAATTGTGCATAACAAGAATCGCCGGTTCAATGTTCATAATATTATCTTTCTCTGGTTCAAAAAATAACCAATCATAAAATAAAGCCAATTTAGCATTGCTCGCAGCCACAGTCGATGTACAAGTGGTAAATAACCATCCTATTACTGCCCATCGCGGTATAATATCTGAACACAATAACTCGTTCGTCGGATGAATGACACCAACGATAAAACGTATAAGATCGCATCTCAACGATTGCGATTCAGGTGTGGCCAGGTACTGTCTTTGAAACCAATCTTGGTACCGTTTATGGTTACCGAAACGCACTTGACTCGTCAAGAATACTAGTTTCCTTTCCATATCCGGCGTGAGCCTGGATTGCAGAAACCTCCTAGAAGTTCGAGTTTGCAAAAGTTGTAGAACACCGCTGAAATTTGGACAGAGAGTTTTGGGATTGAGAAGCATGTCCTTCCAAAGCGCTTCGAACTCTGATATCCTCGCCACATTTTGCAGTAACCGTACCAAATCCCTAAAAGCAAAAAATTCATTTATTATTTGTCGCGTCGAATCCGACAAGGCGGCAATGATTAACAAATAAAATTGGTTTACCTTCCGATAACTAGACAATCCACCATACGTTCCCTTATCAGAGATACCGTAAAAGTAACTTCTTTCTGACGCAAACCAGATAGATGAGGTGCATTATGGTCTTCAACTAATCGCAAATAGGTATACACTATGGACGCTACTAAAAAAGGAAACTTGTCTAACCAAGGTCTGTTCTCTTGAAATATGTCTAAAAGAGCATCGACTAAGAGCAAATTTCTTGGGGAAATATCGCCACCAGCCGCGTGCCTCAACAAACTTAAACAAAGATTATCCACGCTAGCTACACTGGTTCTTATCATTTCCCTGACAAGCCACAACAACTGACTTCTAGTCACGTCGTTTAATCGCAGGTATCTCTCCAGCACTAATTGATTAAGATGTACTAAAACAATCGCGAGACCGTCTCGCGTAATTAAAGTCAAGTCTCTGTAACTTTTCGCAGCACTTTGAGGATCCGTCAGAATAACCACTAACAATCCCAACGAAACTTCTTCGTGCGTTTTGTCTTTGCACACCGCGTTGTTCAGCGTATCGTGGGCTTCCTTTTCGGACAGTCCCGCAGTCAGGTTTTGGAGCACTGCGTAACATCGATCAAATTTCTGAAAAGGAACCATTGGAAACATCAGAGTTAAATGCCGAATGGTTTTCGACAACAATGAAAAATCACTTGGATACGTAGAAAGACGAGTTGGCGGTGTTCCATGTACCGTAGCTCTTAGGAAAAAGCATATTATAAAATCTAAAATCTAAAAGTGCCAGACTAAAAGAAATCTGTTAAAGCGATCGGTGGAAGAACGCGCGTGTCCTTGTTGCATCGTAGTTATCGATATCTTGACAATTGCGTTAGAGGCGTAACCGACACGTATTAATTTCATAATTATGTAAATGATTTGAATATTGCCGCTAAGACGCGTGGTTCGGCATGTGGCGCCGCGCGGTCACCGACGTGCGCGACCGTCGCAACAATGGCGGAGCCCCTCGCACCCGATACGTATCCAGTGACTATTTCAAATATTTATGTTACCTCTTCCAAGTCGTCCTTATTCTCTATGCAACTCGTGCTGAGTAGCCGGGACGCGGGAGTTTTCGTTTGTTCCATCGTAGCTGGCTGGTCCGCGGCCGTCCCGTCAACGTTATTCCAGGCTCTATCGAGCCCTCAGCCCTCAGCCCTGTGCCCCTGGCCGCTTGTGCTCGCCTCCGTGCATCGTGATCGTCTCACTGCCTCCTCGCGTACTCTGTCTCTCTCTCGTTCCCCACTCTCTTCGTCTCTCTCGCGCGGTCTCTTCACTCTGTTTATTCCTTACCACGGACCTCCCCGACTCCCTGAACTGTTCCGATGCGATTGCGCATTGATACATGCGCCTCGGCGCCTCGTCGCCTCGTCGGTTCTCAGTTCTCGGCCTCGCTTGTGACGTGTGGTCTCCCACCGCTCGCGGCAATCACCGAACCGACCAATCCCCGTTCACCAACCCGTACACACTGACCGACATTGGTGGGGGTACCGTAGAAAAGTATGCGCTACTCCTCTGCTTACAGGAACGTATTTATTAAGGGTGCGCACCGAGAGGACGGTCACCTCGAAGTGTCTGTGAACCTTCCGATGCCGACCAGTATGCAGCAGTATGCACACCGTGCCAAACCATACAAAAGGGTTCGCAGTCTCTCTTCCCGCTTCCCGCTTTCCGCTTCCCGCGTTTAAACGGTTCTCTTTTCATATGTCATACGATCGTGTATCGATTCAATTTTTTTTCCCCTCGACCATCGTCAACCTACGCATACAAGCATTGCACACACGTAACACGTACGACCCGCTAACGAGCATTTTCATTTTTATTAATGTTTAGTCGTGCTCGGCGCGTATGGATCGTCGCGTGATTCGAAAGCATCGCGAATCGTACCCGAGTATACCCACCGTATAACGGACAATGAGAACGCTCGACGCGTTGCCGACTCGGAAATCTACGTATTTTCTTCCAACAAACTGTTGCTCCCGATATTTACGTACAGAATTTACAGTTACGATGATTTATGGAAACGTTATACAGCGTGTAACAGACGATAACAAAACGAAAAGTATACTGTTTCGCTGACCACAAACAAGAATGGTACCACGAGGTCATCGGCATACTCGTCTTCTTCAAATTACATTGAACGATTGAACTTTATAAAAATAACTCGATCCGGGAACGAAATAAACGATCGTGCAATTTTCTCCTTTCGAAAGGATGTGTTTTTTTTTTGTTTTCTTCGATTGAGTAACGCGTACTCCGCCTGAGCAAACGAAACCGGAGTCTTCCGAGAAGAGTTACATCAAAGATTGTGAAAATTGTTAGCGCAAGGGCGCGCGAGCTCGTGTAGCTATATCTATAGATACGAACCTGTGGCGTGAAACTACGCGTGCGCGTATCACGTACATACGAGGAGACCAACCGACTAATCGTATTGCGTGCCCCGGCCATGCTTCCCGCTTTTCGTTTCCTCGTGTTGCCTCGCGAATCTCTTCACTATCTTTTCCGGATCCTGGTCATTTTGTGTCTCCGGAACTTCACACGATCGTATTGGGACACTCGATGTCTCTACGATTGTTTATACATCTATGCTCGGATCGAATACATTTCACGGTATACACGCAGTCGCAAAGTTGCATCCCAGTTGCATCGCAGCGATGTGTGTACGTCGTGCACGTCAACCTAACCCCTAATAAGTGCAACAGCAGCCACGGACCTGGCATTCCATTACGATGCATAAGGCTTTCCGTCAGGTATCCGTGGTGCTACGACGCTCCGTGTTTTCCTTCCTCTCTCATTGTATCTAATACGAGGCTTACTTACTTCTGAAAGAAGTCCGACACATTTTCGATAAGCCACATTTCCGTTGCAAAGTCTGCTTGTAAAAAAAAAATACGAGAAATACGAAAATAATAAAAGTTACATGCGATCAGATGTTTTTTCGCTTCCTGACCATACGATTGTTGTTAAACCTCTCCTTTGTAATCTCCGAATACATTTATATGTACAAGCTGTGTTTGCATAGTGGCTTTTGTCCGAATTGCGTGCTAATGAAACGGCTTTGTTTGATCACGATTGATTATTAAACATGTGTTACCGTACGTTGTTCGTAACGATATGCCCGATTCGACGATAAAATAAGCTAGTAAAACGAAAGATTGGCGAACAATAGGCCGGCTAAATAACATACTATTACTTTCTCGACGTCACCATGAAAAGGAAGTGCGTTTCCCAGTAATTTAAAATAAAAGTAACTCGAACCTGCGTCCGACGAAGGTGTAGCGAGAAGTGACCAACTGATCAGCCAGTAGACTCTACGATGCTTACCTTGTCCCTACTCTACTGTCTCTTGTAAACGTCAATGAACGCATGCGCAGAAAAAAAGACTCGTGAATAGTCTCTCGTCAGGATCGTATATGACGGAAACAGTAAAGAGGGGATTAAGCGTGTCCGAAAAACAATGTAAATACCAGGTTTCTTTCTTGAACTCGTTGTGGTTTGGGTCATGTATCATTCATGACAAACCGTTACAAATGATACCATCCTCCTCTCCTTTACAAGTCGTAAGACAAATCAATTAAACGGTTTTCACAGAATCCAGAATACATATATCATTCTAGGACAGTTTTATTGATTTTATATTGCACTGCGCAAACTTGTTTATTTACCGATAGTATTAGCTCAATTTATTTTCCGCGAATTTTCCGTGGACAAGACACGGTTTATACGCTTACACGGCTATCGAAGGGACGTCGATTACCCTTTTCACTTCCATGCGCCGATCTATCGCGCCGGTGACTCACAGTTATGTATAATTTATTATAATCGCTAGACAGCGGATCTGTGTGAAAAATAAAAATTTTCTACTCGAATTGCAACAACCTAGAGCGAAGTAGAAATTCGTTTAAGTACGGAATCGCGGCAATACAAATTAGGGTCTCGCAGAGCTGGGGAAAATAGTATTTTAAACAGAAAATAATAAATAATCCTATTTATTTTAAAGTATGTGTGTAATTTTGAAAATAAAATATTTTATTTGATGCAGTAATTGTTTGAAAATAAAATAATTTATTTGAGGCAGTAATTTTTGAAAATAGTATTTTAAATGAAGAAAATTGAAAATATTTGGAATTTGTGTTTATTTTCAATTTCAATTTCAATTTCAAATATTATTGCTGAAAATAATGGTTGGCATTCAATAGATTCCTGATGAATAGAAATAGTTTCCTGGTGATAAGATACACTGTATGTTTATCAACAAACCTCAGTAGGCACAAAAAACACAATATTCTATTTTGTTTTTCAGATCATTAAAATAGAAATATTTTATTCTGTGGTTCCCATTGTTAAAATAGAAATATTTTATTTTGTGGTTCCGATTGTTCAAATAGAAATATTTTATTTTGGAAATTGTATAACTTATTTAAAATACTATTTTCTTTAAGCAAAATAAAGCCGAATATATTAGATAGTATTTGAAATATTTGTTTCACCAAATAATGCCCACCTCTGATTGCAACAACCTAGAGCGAAGTAGAAATTCGTTTAAGTACAGAATCGCTGGCAATACAAATTAAATACAAATTAGGATCTCGTGCGATTCTCCAAAATTTTCGCTGTGCAATTGAAAGGCCAGAACGTAATTTAATAATCGTTTTTATGGGTGTCCCATATACCGCAGTCAAACGATTCGGAAGTATCTCTACCCGCGCAGGTAGTCGAGAAGGGACAATAATATTGTTTGCTCGACCTTTCCACGAAAACCGAGTTTAACGATCCGTATGGTTCATTTTCACTTTTATTGGGCAATTAATCAAAATACAGACACCAGCGTGCGATAGACAATTCGGACAATTCGCAAGAATACCTCCTCAAACAAATAACAGCATGTACATTTGAATGTGCACTTAACGAGCTCTCGGTGATCTACGGATAACCGTGTCTCGAGCATCTGGCGCATAGCCAATGCGGTTGCGGAAAAACGTGTTATCGCGAGCATCTCTCATTAAAACAGTCATTGTATTCCTTTAAGTCTCGCGCGCGTTCTGTATAAAGTTATAAAACTAATTGCGAGAGAACCTTTGCTTTAAGAGAAATATTTATTGCGGAGGTCCGATAGCTCGGAACTACCGTTCTGGTCGTATAAGGAGTTCCAGCAAACGTGTTACAACATTTCAATTGATCGTTAGGTGTTAGGAATAACACCGGCAGTTAAAACGGGCCCGATAATGTATTGACTAGGATATCAATTCGATAGAATAATTCATTCCGGTATTGATATGGTAATGTCACGCATAATAACACGTTATTCGATCCATGTAGTGTACTGCGATTAAAAAGCGTTCGTTAATACGCATGACAGCTAAATCGAGACCAATGGATTCGCGTATTACGTATTTTTGGACGTTACAATTTACAATTTTTAATCACGCGAATAGTACTATATAATAATATTCAAAATGATCCAATAATTAAATATGCATGACAATTCAACAACTTAGGCAGCTATGTATACATATATATATTTCTATGTAATACTATTAATCTTTATAGAAGTTCTACATGTATGAGATATATGATTTTTGTTTGTAAATAATGTATGTTTTATGTTTCTACGATGAAGTGCTCAGATTTAATAGTATATTAATAGTATGCTGGTGAAGTCATACATGTACGATATTGGAAACTCTTGTACAATAACTAAATTTGAATTTATAATTTTCTTTTAACGACGATAGATATACTGTGATTAGAAATGCATATTTGAAAAATTTATACATCATGATTGTATATTAATTCGTGCATTAGTATAATGTGTGTGTATTAAACTCGAAGTAACTTATTTTGTATGTGTGAATGTGTGTTGTGACGTTGCAAACGTTGCGACATCACAGTGTATACGCGTACATATATGTATTGTATATATTAAAGAATTTTTACTCGTCGTTGTTTTATTTTATTATTTGGTAAAGTTTTGAACAATTCGCAAGTATTGGACTACGTTTATGCAGGATATGCATAAAATATGATTGTATTCAGAAAGTGCAGAAAGTTAAGAAGTGCAAATCGTTTTCAAGAACATTGTAATTCGTTGTATTCAATATAGAAGGATTATCCTCAAATTATTTAATCTTATAATATATGTATGTCTTTAAAAACGTTATTGGCAAGTTTGGCAGTATTGTGTTCCTTTTTTTTTGTTTTTCTTTTTTTGTCAAATCGAAACATCTTATATTCGTAAATATTTTTGCAATTCATATAACGAGCAAATTTTGTCAAAATTACAATTCATAACTTCGAAATATTTGTACTGATTAACTTACTGACAATTGCAACCTTCCTATTCGCGATTCCCCTCGGAAACGTCTTGAAATATAATCGCGTTCAATAATACTTGAACTTAGCTATTGACTATTACGTTTGGTTCGACGTGAGAAAACTTTAACAAAAAATATGAAGAGATACGGAGACTCTGTCGTGTACATTCTCGTTCCTTTTTTTAAATATTATTCAACAATAACTTAAGTATAAAAGGTAAACAGTATATACTTCTGCTAATGTAACAACATCGGTCGTAAACGATCAGAGTTTTTCTGTGACGTTAAATGTGTATGAATTAAAAACTTCGTGTTGGCAGAAAAATGCATTGATATCGTATACAATGGTATGCGATCGGTACCAAAACACACACTATGATTTTCCTTTTTTAAATCTCTGTCGTGCTTGAGCTTTACTGTACTTTGGATGCTTCTCTTTCTCACCATTCATTTCGGGATTGACATCGTCCACCTGCTCTTTGTTTTCACCAAATAGATCCATTGGTGGTTCTAACAATGATTTTCTTTGACACTTAACAAAATACCGGAATCCCTTTGCAACACCGAATCCTAACATTGCTATAGACATTGTTAATAAGGCCATCAATAGGGGATGCTGCGTTCCATAAAAAGTTACACCATTATTTCAAGATGTTTGCATACTTTTCATTCGAGTATATAAAATAATATACTTACCGTTAACGAAGGTTTATTTGTAAAAACGTAGTCTGCGATTACAACTATTACTCCAAGTATGATACCGACGCCAGCTCCGAGCCAAGGTATCTGTTGATCGGCTGTAAAATAATTTGATATTAGATTATTGGGTTAAACATCGATCTTGTTGTTTTCTTAATAAAATAATACCTCTTTTATCTTTTATCAACAATCTCGATACTTTATTCATTGCTTCTAAAATTGTTGGTTCGTTTGGTTGAAGAGATAAAGCTATATTATAAGATTGCAGTGCTTCGCTGAAGCGAAAGGTTTGGGATTCGACTTCGGCTTTCCTAAAATAACCCTGTGAGAAAATTACACGTTACGTTTTAATATGTTTCTATCGATTCGAAAGAAAGGAGTTAACGTAGCTGCGTATAGTTACCTTGGTCCAATCAGGATTTAGTTGAATCGTCATCAAAGCATCTTCCATTGCGAAATGATATTGTTGCATTTTCAGAAAGGCATACGATCGATTACTGTATAAAGAATAATTTTGTGTATCGAGTTTAATCGCATTCGTGTAGTGGAATATAGCCTCTGCATATTTTTGTTCCTTAACGCATGCATTTCCACGATCTTTCAGAACTTGAACCTACAATAAAAATATTTAAACATTATCAACTGAACACAGTCTATATATCTACGAATATTCTTTATATTCAATTATAAAATTATGTCTGTAAGAAACAGCAAAACTACCGAAAGTTTCACAAGAAACGTATGTAGAAATCCTTACCGCTGGTTCCAGTGTGGTTGACATGTTGCGCTTCGAGTATAGGTTAAAAAACGACTTACGAATTATTATCTAATATACCCGTTATCATTGTCCTTCGAACAACGTCCAAGTAATCATCTATCTTTCAAGAATAGTCAACAATCGGAAACAGCCGAAACACCTGCCATGTCTCTCTACCGGTCGGTGCATGCGCAGCGTGCAGCGAAGATTGACCAACATTGACATGCGATTGATGCGACACTGCACTGCGCACTGCGCATAGTCTTGCATCGTGGAAAGTGCAGCGCTGAAACAAAAGAAAAACGAGAAGAACCATCGTGTTCACGTTTACAGGATCAACGTGATCGTTGCCAAACTTACTTGTACAAAGGAAACAGATGAATTCCAATTATTTTTAATGCTTGTTACACGTTTTTGTTGCACGTTCAGTGCCGTGCTAATAAACAACATTGAGTACATTTTTGTTGTAAATTTTCTATACCTTTCCTAAATGCTAAATACTTGTAAAATGTAAATCTATGTATATATATATTATGACAGAAAATAAATAAGTATGCAATTGACCATGAAGAAGAGCTCAAATGAATCTTGAATTTCTAGGTCAGCGAGGCAGTCGATTCGTGTCACGAAACTTCGTTAGGCTTTAGGTTTACTTTTATATTTCGCAAAGAGGATTTCCTCTCTGTATGTATTTCGTCCGTAGCGACAGCCAGGTAAAGTGTACATGGCAGTTTCGAATCGATCGAAAATGTTACACAAGTGTTTGATTCAGAGGTGGGCATTATTTGGCGAAACACATATTTTTAATACTATTTAATATTTTAGATTTTATTTAATAAAGAAAATAGTATTTTAAATAAGATATACAATTTCGAAAATAAAATATTTCTATTTTAATAATGGGAACCACAAAATAAAATATTTCTATTTTAATAATGGGAACCACAAAATAAAATATTTCTATTTTAACAATGGGAACCAGAAAATAAAATATTTCTATTTTAATAATCTGAAACACAAAATAGAATATTATATTTTTTGCGTCGTTATACCTAATACTTTCAGAAATCGTATTGCTTATAGGTAATTTAATATTTCTTATCTTAGCAATAATTCAAAGAAGAAATGGTACTTAATATAAGAAACTATATCATTTGTCACATTTTCGTTTTATTTAATAATAACTATTTCTACTCATAAATCTGTTGAATGCAAACCATTATTTTCAGCAATAATATTTAAAATTGAAATTGAAAGTAAAGACAAAGTCCAAATATTTTCAATATTCTTCAAATAAAATACTATTTTCAAATACTATTTACAACAATTACTGCATCAAATAAAATATTTTATTTTCAATATTGTACACATACTTTAAAATAAATAGTATTTTAAACAGTAAATGATAAATAATCTTATTTAAATTAAGTATGTGTACAATTATGAAAATAAAATATTTTATTTGATGCAGTAATTTTTGAAAATAAAATATATTATTTGTTAATCAATTTGAGGCAGTAATTTTTGTAAATAGTATTTTGTTTGAAGAATATTGAAAATATTTGGACTATGTCTTTACTTTCAATTTCAATTTTAAATATTACTGCTGAAAATAATGGTTGGCATTCAGTAGATTTATGAGTAGAAATAGTTTCCTGGTGATAAGATACACTGTATGTTTATCAATAAACCTCAGTAGGCACAAAAACTACAATTTTCTATTTTGTGTTTCAGATCATTAAAATAGAAATATTTTATTCTGTGGTTCCCATTGTTAAAATCGAAATATTTTATTTTGTGGTTCCCATTGTTGAAATAGAATCATTTTATTTCGTGGTTCCGATTGTTAAAATAGAAATATTATATTCTCGAAATTGTACATCTTATTTAAAATACTTTAATTTCTTTCAGGAAAATAAAGTAGAAGATATGAAATAGTATTTGAAATATTTGTTTCGCCAAATAATGCCCACCTCTGCACAGATTCAATCCAGAGTATAGGTTCATCGCGGCGGAAGGAGAAAGTGAAGGTGGCGGACGGCGGGCATGGAAGAACGAAGACCCGAGGTTGCATCATCATTTTAATGTCTGAAATTCTTCATTTCATACAAATTAAGTGGGGGCATTATAATACAAACTTAAAATATATACATCGATATTTCGTGAAACTTCTCAAATAGCTATGCAACTCATCCATCCGTAATCCGTAATCTATAGATCTCTCTTTCCGTTATTATTGATTTGCGTTCTTACTTATGGTATTCGCTTCTCCTGCTCAATTTTTTTCTTGTTGTATGCATTCTTTTTTTTTTCGCTCGAACCTACTTCGTAGCATACTGCGCAACGAGATTGGCAAGTCGTTCGAATAAACATTACTGATTTTGTTTGTTTCACCGAATGGATCCGCGCCGCCGGAAACTGTGTGGAGGCGTTCGCGACATGGAGGATCGGACACGCGGACTCGCTCGCTCTCTCTTTCGCGTTTTGCGTTTGTTTTGAATCGTTCGTTTCGAATCGTTTTCCTCTCGTTCGTCGGTAACATTTCTTTTTTATTTTCGACGAGGGATACCGCTGCTCGATACCGTTCGTCGACGAAACGACAGGCACTGGTTGCGAGTGTCGAAGTTACATTTTACACGATTCCTGACCGATCATTATTTACATCGATCGCAGGAACGACGATCATCGTTCGTCATCGTCGTCGTCGTCTCTCTCTCTCTCGTATCAGTCGACGGCAAACTCCGAAGCCTACATTTCCTCCCCGCTGCTATTACACAGAAAATAAAATATATATTATGCGTGCGCGAACGCATAGTCGACGCGATCGCGACGAGATGGTTCGAATCTCCTGGTGGACATATATATCGTTGGTTCACGCGACAAGTATCGCGAATCGTTTCTCTTCCCATGGATGGCTGAACTGCCGGGCCGGGGATCTCTTCGCGTCCGACAAAGAACGAATTTCCGAATCGTTGAAGCAACGAGAGAGAACATTCGCCGACCGGGTTAACATGCTCGTTTCTCGGACGTGACGCGCGAAAAGGGGCCGGCAGCTTTAGCGGACAGATTAAGAATCCTTACGATTATTATTGGAGGACAAATGGCAAAAAGCATTCGCGATTCTCGCCGAAGCTGGGTGTACTCGTTATTGCCCAAGTGGGACGGAAGTCACGGATGATTTGGCACTCCTTGTTTTCGTCTTCTAACGACACGACGTCCATCTCGCTCGCCCGTGCGTTCCAATTTCCTCTACTTTCCTCCTTTATACTCTATGTATGTGTTTACGTTTCTTTTGTTCCTGTTCGTTGGATGTATGGTGGTCGTTATTACCTTAGAAAATCGTACGATCTAAGAATTTGCTACGCGGCGTGTATAAACACGCCGGTCGCGTTAAAAACGTTTTAGAAAAGCGTTTCCTTTTTTTTTTTTATTCGTCTTGCAAAAGCATGAACAGGCCGAACGCACGCACAGCAGAGATTGAAAAGAGAACGGAGAACGTCGAAAAGGACGCCCGCGAAGAAATTAATTTTCCGCGCGGCTCGACCGGATCCTCCATCGTCGCGTTTCGCAATAGTCGCCAGATCAAGATTCGTCTTCCCTCTGTGCACAATCCACGTCAGTATTGTTACGCGTTACTGTAAATTGTAAGTGTAAATTGATTTCTTCGTGTCCACGCTTAAAATACATTTTTGTTTTTACATCGTTCACACTCACGCATATAGTCGTTCGCCGTACAATCGTCGTCTTAATAAATGTTCAAGCGGTAGTATCGGTCGTCGAAACAAGAAAACACAAATGTACCTCGTACAATAAGTCGTTGGTCGTGAGAATGATTCCTCCCTTTCCCTTCGTTCATCTAACACACCTCGACCACGTCCTCGATCACGCTTCTTCCATCGCGGTCGCGCATTCGCTCCGAAAAGGAAAGCAAAAACTTTTCAATCATCGAACGTTTTGCATCCCCAAGTGCATCCTCGCGAATGCGATACTAGGCACAATTCGATCCCCCTCGATCCGAGAGATCGCTTCTCTCCGTATACTAAATCGATATTCGTCGCGATCTCTTTCCCGTTCGGTAATGTCCGAGGACTCGAGAACGCGAAGGGACCCAGGGATATCACCGACACAAATTTCCTCGACACGGTTTTCACCGACAACACGTTTGGGCGACAACGAATTTGATAGAAAAGGAATTTGATAGAAAACGAATTTGACCGACAAAGCGTTTAACCGACAACGAATTTCACCGACAACGACTTTGATCGACAACGATTTTCACCGACAACGAATTTGACTGACAACGCGTTTAACTGACAACGAGTTTGATCGAAAACGAATTTGACCGACAACGCGTTTAATCGATAACGAATTTGACCGACAATGACTTTGATCGACGACGAATTTGACCGACAACGAATTTGACCGACAATGACTTTGACCGACAACGCGTTTAATTGACAACGAATTTGACCGACAACGCGTTTAATTGACAACGAATTTGACCGACAGCGACTTTGATCGACAACGAATTTGACCTACAACGCGTTTAATCGACAACGAATTTGACCGACAACGACTTTGATCGACAACGAATTTGACCGACAACGCGTTTAATCGACAACGAATTTGACCTACTACGAATTTGATTGACAACGAATTTGACCGACAACGCGTTTATTCGAACAACGAATTTCACCGACAACGAATTTGACTGAAAACGAATTTGATCGACAACGCGTTTAATCGACAACGAATTTGACCGACAGCGCATTTAATCGACAACGAATTTGACCGAAAACGACTTTGATCGACAACACGTTTAATCGACACGAATTTGACCGACAGCGCGTTTAATCGACAACGAATTTGACCGAAAACGACTTTGATCGACAACGACTTTAATCGAAAACGAATTTGACCGACAACGCGTTTAATCTACAACGAATTTGACCGACAACGACTTTGATCGACAACGAATTTGACCGAAAATGACTTTGATCGACAACGCGTTTAATCGACAACGAATTTGACCGACAGCGCGTTTAATCGACAACGAATTTGACCTACAAAGAATTTGACCGAAAACGAATTTGACTGAAAACGAATTTGATCGACAACGATTTTAACCGACAACGAATTTGTCTGGTAACAATTTTAGATTCAAGTCGTTCAAAGTCGTCTTCGGTAAAAGGCATCGTCAACCAAAGTTAGCGTCGCTGAAATCTGGAGTCTGTGAAATGTTGTCGATGATTCTGGAGTCGGGGAGATTTGTGTCGATGATTTCCATAGGACCCGAACGCGAGAGCTTGCATTATTCGTTTAATGTTGCAACGGGAAGCATTTTCAGGGGAGTACCAACCCGGCCGACAACTCTAGTTGCATATAGCGAGGGTTCTGCCGTGGTTCTTATACCTGTCGTACGATCGATAGACTACGAATGGACCAAAGTCGGACCCCTCGGTTCGCAAGAAACGGTCGCGTTCATGCTATCTAAACGTTTGTACTGTTTGGATAGAACACCTACTAGCGTTATCCGAATGATATGATTGCACGAACATCGGCGTTACTCGATTCATATGTTTCACTTCGCTCGCGTAGTGCAAACGTTGCTTAAGCAATTCTAGACAACAGATATATTCGATTCGCTGTTTCTGCGCAACACGGGCTTCCGCAGAAATAGTCTTTCCACGACCAAGGAAAATAAGAGACGCCGAATTGTGAATCGTTTGACGGAATCGCGGCAATGTCGCTAGAAAGAGAGCTCGCCACGGGGTGCAACGTTATCGGACGGCGGACGGTTTGTATTTCCCTCGAAACGCTTCCCTCTCTGTGCAGATGCTCGTTCCGATCAAGGATCATTCCTCAAGTCCCCGGGACGATCGATCGATCGCGCGCGATCACCTCCCGCGATCTCCTCCGATCGATTACGAACTATACGAACCGCAACATTGCACGTCCCAGTCTAAAATTCGAGGATAACGCAATTCGAAAGATTAACATACACGATAACATTAATAATATTCGTAATAATATAATTATAGCAATATTAATAATAGTAATAATTATATAATAATTGACGGAAGAAGAGACGGGGGGAAAGAAACGAGAAGCGGACAGAATGGAATCAACAAGAGAAAGGGGGGAGAGAAATAATTGAATAGTTCCATTCGTTTCCCCCCGTGTGCTTCACGGTGTTCCGAAGACAGAGAGCGAGAGAGACGCGCGTCTTCTCTCCTGTTTCTATTCGTCGCAAAATCATCAATGCCTAATGCCTCCAACGTCCTAGTCGATATAATGTCCCTCTCGCAGTTCGCGTCGCGCTCTCCATTCTCACCAACAATATTTAAATTTCCTCTCTCTCTCTCTCTTATCCGCATTCTTTGTTCTCCGTAATATACCTTTTCTCTTCGATCAATGAATATAATAGATATCTATATATTTATGTATATCTGTGTATGTACACACATATATGTATACGTGTACATTTATGTGTGTACATATGCATAGGTAATCATTGCAAATACAACTATGTAATGAATATTCGAGCCTTTGTCAGTGGGAGCAATGCAGTCGTCGTCAATAAAAAAAAGAGTCACGGGTCACATTATAAACTCGCATATAATACGCTCCTCGATCCTCTCTATTGTGGGGGTTAACCCAACCGTTCTATGTTGCGCGTGTAGTGGCGCACCCAGTAGGGGGGCCAGGGGGTCAAGTCCCCCCCCCCCCAAAAAAAAGAAAACAATACATTGAAAAATTAGCTAAACCGTAGAATAATTCCTTCCTCTCCGATTTCGATGATTTTTGGATATGTTATATGTAAAACTAAACATTTTGAACAACTTCTCCCTATATATATATAAGTAAATATAATATAGTAATTATAGTATATTCTAAGTAATTATAATATATATATATATATATATATATATATATATATTATAATTACTATATTATATTTACTTATAGTATATATAATTACTATATTATATTTACTTATAGTATATATAATTACTATATTATATTTACTTATAGTATATATATATATATAATATATATATAATATATATAATATATATATATATATATAAGTAAATATTTGTGGCTATCGTTGACAAATATTTTTACTAAAGAAAAGGTCATTTTGTTCAACTCGTCCCTCCCCAAGATTAAATCCTGGGTGCGCCACTGGTCGTGTGCATACGTGTGTGGATGGGTCCCATGGAAATCACTGACACAAATTTCACCGAAAAACATTTCACCGACTCCAGATTTGACTGACAACGCCTTTAATAAGAAACGACTTTGATGGACAACGAATTTGACAGGCAACGATTTTTATTATTATTCAGTGGCAGATCTAACGGTAAGCGGTCTAAGCAGCCGCGTGGGGCCCCGGGATACCATAGGATCCCGTTTTTGTTAATAAGCTTAGGAGAGTTTTCTTGCAACTTCTATTTCTTACTTGAGTTTGAGGGCCCCAAAATTTTTACCGCTGGGGCCTCCACTTGACTTGAGCCGCCACTGTTATTATTATTATTTATTATAGACTGACTGAACCCTTTTACATAAGTGTTTACAATATCAAAGAAAAACAAGGAAAGAGAAAGATACAAGACTACTCGTGTAATAACAAAAAAGGGACATGCACAAAAAGAAAAATTTAATAATGGTACAATCGATATGGTATTATCATATAATCCTGCGTAGTTGCATTACGAAATTTTGTAAAGAATCAATGAAAAAATCGTTTTAGATTTTAGGTAGTCAGTGAAAATCGTTGTCGATCGAAGTCGGTTTCGGTTAAAGGTGTTGTCTGCCAAAGTTATAGTCGGTCAAATCTAGAGTCGGTGTGACATGTTATCGGTGAAAACTGTATTGGGGAAATTTGTGTCGGTGTTTTCCATGGGACCCTATGTGGATACGTGTCGGATGTTCGCGCGTGTATGCTTGTACCATTTTTTCCCCTCTAATTCGCCGCGCACACGTACAGAAGAAAAAGCGAGCTAATAAAAACGTGGTAAAAAGACGGGGAAACGAAAACAACTTGAGCTGCCACGGTACACCGTCGCGTCGTTCGTCCCCTATTGGTTCCTCCTTGCAGGAGAAGTTCATTCAAGATTTCACAGTTTCGGTATCGGCTCGGTCCAGAGTCGCTAGATTAACCCTCATCCGTCCCTCGTGTCAACTCTACACAGTTTTCCCGAAATAAGTTCTATTATCTGTCGATACATTTTCCCGAAACTTGGTGTGACTTTTATTTTCTTAACGCGGAACACAACCGAGAAACCTAAGATGTAAATGTTAAGAGGGTAACGTAACCCCTGGATATTACTAGATTTAAGGGTAAAAACGGTTTTTGTGGGAAACAATTGTTTGTCTTTATACGAGCATGTTACGAGCTGTGTGAGGGCTCATTTTAAAGAGAAACGTTGATTGTAGGGCGTTCAGCTCATGATTTAACGAGATTATGTTTATATCTAATAATGTAATAATATGAGCGTCCAAAGTAGATGAAAATAATTGAGACAACCACCTCTAGATTCCCATGTATTTTTCTAATACAAAACGATTTTTTTTACTTGAAAGCTGAACGACCTACGATCAATCTTCCTTTATTTAAATAAAAAAACCTTCCTTTATCAAATGAACCTTTGTGCAGCTCCAAGTATGCTCGTATAAGGACAAAGAGAAGTCGTCTTCGAGCGACGAGAATTGCGTCGAATGTCGCGTCGCTAGACATTATAGCGACGCGACGATCCATATTTGTTATTTATTTGCGTTCTTCATGTTTTATAATTTGTGTTGTTTTATTCATTCTCGTTTGACGTGTAAAAAAAGTAAGGACGTGTTTAATATTGTATCTGTATTGTATAGTATAGTATAGTATAGTATAGTATATTATATTATAGTATAGTATAGTATAGTATAGTATAGTATAGTATAGTATAGTATAGTATAGTACAGTATACTGTATTGTATAGTTGAAATTAAATCTTAAATTGTTCATTGACGACTTAAATCCTACAATTGTTTCCCGCAAACACTGTTTTTACCCTTAAATCTAGTAATACTCAGGGGTTACGTTACCTCCTTAACTCATCAATTTGACTGAAAAAACATTGAATATTTTTTTTTATTTTGTGTCACTGTGTCAATTTGACACCGAGGGACAGATTCAGTTCGTGAAACGAGGGACGGATGAGGGTTAACACGTGTCTCTCATTCTACCCTTCCCCCGGTTTGGCGCAAGGCGATGCATATTGCAGTTAACCGTTCCCCACGTTTAAGAGACCAGTCGCGTAATCAGTCGGAAAGCAATCTACAATATAGTATCGGTCCTTGTCCAACGATAGAGCCGTCGAACCCCTGTTGTCTCGAGTACGCGACCGGTCCCTTTCTTTCTTACTTTTCTTTCAACTATGTTTGGCCAGGTGAGAGTTCTCCCTCGGCTTGATATGAACGACCGAAATCATACTTTCCCCGTTCTTCCAGCTAACGCGATATTCGTTCGTTCGCTTGTCTTCGTTGTGCTCTCGCTCACATTTTCATTAGAGATCGTGGTTTTGTACGTGCATTGATAACACACGTTTACTATTTCCCATATGTATATTTGAATACACATGGATACAAATGGATCCTCATTTTAATTCGTATAATTTTTCGAACAATGATATTAATTTATGTAAACCCCTATTTTGCTTTCGAAAATTAGTAACTGTATCCAAAAATTAAAACAAATTAAAACAAATTAAAACACGTGTATTTAAATATACGTGAAATAGTACACGTGTATTTATGTATACGTGAAATAGTACACGTGTACCCGTGTACTTAAAATTACACGTACTGGCGTACATGTACGTGAAATACACGTGAAATAGGGATCTCTAATTTTCATCGTAGGACGAAGGAGTCTATCTCGTCGAATAAATCGTCATTGGCGACAAACATGGATACAAATGGATCCTCAATTTAATTCGTATAATTTTTCGAACATTGATATTAATTTATGTATACCGCTATTTTGCTTTCGAAAATTAGTAACTGTATCCGAAAAATTAAAACAAATTAAAACACGTGTATTAAAATATACGTGAAATAGTACACGTGTATTTATGTATACGTGAAATAGTACACGTGTACCCGTGTACTTAAAATTACACGTACTGGAGTACGCGTACGTAGAATACACGTGAAAAAGGGATCTCTAATTTTCATCGAAGGACGAAGAAGTCGGTCTCGTCGAATAAATCGTCATCGGCGACAACGAAGCGTTCGTTCCGTGTATCACTTCCCATCTGGTCATTGTGGAAGTCGTGCGACGCACTCGAGCGTAGTCGAAACCCACTTGACGCAAACCACATGTGCGCGCGGTGAGCGCAGACATCCGAGGATACTCGTCAACTCCCAAGCTACGACTGCAACGAGAGTGTACCTAATGTACACAGTGTACAACCCAATTCAGTATCGTCGCGTGTAGCGGAATCGATAAGAGTTTTGCGCACAGAAAGAAATCCTACCGTCGAATGTTGAACGTCGAGTTCCTCGACGATCGCGAGTTGTACAAAGACTTGCCGGACAAATTATCGATCGTAATTAACTAAAACGTCGCAGCTGTTCTTCTCTAGCGATATTTAAAGTATGTACTTTCCTCTCAACGATTCGAATCCCGATCGTTTCGAACGTTTCGTACGATCGAAGGCAACGACACGATCTTGTTAGAGCGATCTCTCTCGTCGTCCGTTCGTTCGAAAGAAAACGAAGATGGAACCAACGAAAGAGAGAAACCAGGATGGTTAACGACAGTGAGAAGCTTGCCTCGTTGAATCGTCGTCGAATGTCGAACGAAACTTATACGCAACACAACCTACGTATGTATTACGAAGTTCCTAGAATCACAGTCAGAAAATATAGTACTACGCGATAAACGAACGCCTTCGCCGATCGTGATCGTAACGATGACCTAAACGATTCGACAGTACTTGGAAAATGAGTGAATAACACTCATCCGTTTCTCATTTCATGAACTGAATCTGTCCCTCGGTGTCAAATTGACACAGTAGTAAAAGATCGATGACGTGACAAAGTAAATAGTTATTTGTCAATGTTCTTTCATTGGAATTGACGAGTTAACAGTTATATCTATTAGGTTTGCCGGTTGTGTGTTTAAAATAATAAAAGTCATCAAGTTTCAGAGAAAATCTACTAAATAACAGATCATTATAACTTGTCTCGGGAAAACTGTGACAAATTGACACAGTAGTAAAAGATCGATGACATAACAAAAAAAAATAGTTATTTGTCAATGTTCTTTCATTAAAATTATGAATTAACAGTTATATATATTAGGTTTCCCGGTTGTGTGTTTAAAATAATAAAAGTCACCAAGTTTCAGAGAAAATCTACTAATAACAGATCATTATAACTTGTCTTGGGAAAACTGTGTCAAATTGACACAGTAGTATAAAATCGATTTCATAACAAAGTAAATAGTTATTTATCAATGTTCTTTCATTGAAATTATGAGTTAACAGTTACATCTGTTAGGTTTCCCGGTTGTATGTTTAAAATAATAAAAGTCATCAAGTTTCAGAGAAAATCTACTAAATAACAGATCATTATAACTTGTCTCGGGAAAACTGTGACAAATTGACACAGTAGTAAAAGATCGATGACATAACAAAAAAAAATAGTTATTTGTCAATTTTCTTTCATTGAAATTGATGAGTTAACAATAGTTCTATCTATTAGGTTTCCCGGTTGTATGTTTAAAATAATAAAAGTCACCAAGTTTCAGAGAAAATCTACTAAATAACAGATCATTATAACTTGTCTTGGGAAAACTGTGTCAAATTGACACAGTAGTATAAAATCGATTTCATAACAAAGTAAATAGTTATTTGTCAATGTTTTTTCATTGAAATTGACGAGTTAACGTTTACATCTGTTGGGTTTCCCGGTTGTATGTTTAAAATAATAAAAACCACTAAGTTTCAGGGAAAATCTACAAATAACAGAACATTATAATTTATCTCGAGAAAACTGTGTCAAATTGATATAGCAGTAAAAGATCGATGACTAACAAAGTAATTAGTTATTTTTCTATGTTGTGTCATTCAAATTGACGAGTTAACAGTTACATCTGTTAGGTTTCCCGGTTGTATGTTTAAAATAATAAAAATCACTAAGTTTCAGGGAAAATCTACAAATAACAATTTTTCAATGTTCTGTCATTCAAATTGACGAGTTAACAGTTACATCTGTTAGGTTTCCAGGTTGTATGTTTAAAATAATAAAAGTCACCAAGTTTCAGACAAAATCCACAAATAACAGAACATTATAACTTGTCTCGGGAAAACTGTGTCAAATCGACACGAGGGACAAATGAGGGATAAACTCGAGGAGCGTGCTACACAGTCAATGTTGCATTTGCAAATGCTGAAACGGAAACTGTCGCCTGAAGCACCGAGGCTAGTCCGATGAGAAATTCTACACGGTGGAAGATCTTTCGCGTAACCGAAGCATACGTTCCGTCGCGTCGTCCGTCGTTCGATACAGTTCGTCTTCCAGTTGAACGACTTCTTCGTCGATCGGTTCTCGTCCAATGCCGAAGTTCGACGACGCGAATCATTACGGCAATGAACCTAACTTTAGAACGTAACGATTACGCGTGTGTGTTTCCCAATGATTCGTGTTGTCACCGAAGGCTAGGCACTCGTTCGTTTAACTTCGCATAAATGACCGTTTGTTACGCGTTACCCGCTCAAACTTACACGCTACGCTTCCTTACATTACTTACATTATTAAGGATTCCTTTATAAATAAATTCAATGGAATTGTATTTGGTATTACAATGTTCCTGCGACCGTCGCGCCGCGCCGGCTCTGACGACAACACGATCCTATTGAGAATGTTCGTTAACGGACAGACGTCCGAATAACGTTTACTAATGGAATAAACGTTAAACACCCGTTTTGTGCGTCGTACGCTGTAAGTTTCTTAACGGAGATTAATCGATCAAAACTGTTCATCGATATCGATCGCCAATGGAAATTGCATACCGGATGGAACAGCTTCGACCTGCAAGTTCCGGACAACGCTTCTGCGCGCGTTAAGTACGAGGTCACCGTCAAATGGAATTTAGAATGTCTTCTCGTCAGACTTCGATCCCGAGCGAACTTCGGTGTACGTAGGTGTGGTAATTACCTGCGAAAAGGTAGCCGTACTCCGATTTTCATGATATTTAAATATGTTATAGATTTCGACATTTTGCACAACTTTTTCCTCTTCCAAAAAAAGGGGGTCGCTTTTAGTTTTCGAGATATTTGCAAAAAACTATTGCTAATACTTTTCAAAGTATTGTATTATATATATAAATATAGGTTGTTTAACTAAGTTTTTTTTAAGGTTTAGGCTTTAAGGTTTTTAAGGTTTAATTAAGTTAAAATTAATTAATTAAAAAGAAACAAGAGAAGAAAAAAAATATTTTTAAAAAAAGTATTGAATTTTCCGTATACTATCACGCTCTCACTCTATATAGGATGAAAACAGGGTCTCACTCTATATAGGATGAGCTTTCAATTTTGAAATAGTATTTAAATTCTGGATGACAGTTACAATGCAAAGACCACGAAAATCCAGAAGTAGTCTTTTCAAATTGAATGTTTACTTTATATAGGTATCACCCTATATAGAGTGAGACCCTGTTTTCTCTCCCATCTCCACAGCGTGTTTACAAAACTAAAAAAACCTTTTTAAAAATCCACGCTCATATTAAACTGCACTAAAAAGGAGAAAATAATTTTGTTTAGATATTAGTGACTATAAACAAAAGCGTGGAGCGCTAAATTACATTAACGTAATCTTCGTGGACGCTCCATGCTTTTGTTTATAGTCACTAATATCTAAACAAAATTATTTTCTCCTTTTTAGTGCAGTTTAATATGAGCGTGGATTTTTAAAATGTTTATTTTATATAGTTTTTTATTTTCTACTTTTTAGTATTTCTTTAAATATAACGCAAGATATAGTAATACTGGTCGTACTACCGAGTATTTAGTAAGTACTTAGTTTTTTTTTTCTCCTAAACGCACAGTTTTTTTTCTTAATTTTTTTTTAATGTTACATTGTCATTCAGTTCTGAGCTATGTTTGAAGTTTCAAGTGTCTAGCTCATCGGGAAGTGGTTGACAATTCGATTTCAAGATTTGACGCATACAACAACTCGGCAAGCTAATATAAGCGTGGTAATAAAAAAAGTAAACAGACGCCGCGCGGATCAGCGTTACGTTGCCACGGAACGTACAAGAATACAGAAAGTTCAATACAGTATTATCAATAGTTTTTTACGAATATCTCGAAAATTAAAAGCGAACCCCCCATATTGGAAAAAGAAAAAGTTGTTCAAAATGCGTTGCTGCATAACATATTTAAATTTCATCAAAATCAGAGCGACCCTTTCGCAATAATTACCGTAGGTGTACACTGTCGCGACACGTCTAAGGGTAAAGCCGAAAGAGCGAGGACGCGGAATGGAAGAGAAAAGACGAGTGCAAGTCTGTAATCAGTGGTGCACCCAGAGTTCCTCTCCGACGTTTGGATATGTTATACGTAAAACTAAACATTCTGTGGCCCGGTACAAAATGCTTCAATGTCAGTACTTATGAAGTAAATATGCGTGGCTACCGTTGACAGATATTTTTGCTAAAAAAAAAGAACAAAGTTCATTTTGTTCAACTCGTCCCTCCCCAAGATTAAATCCTGGGTGCGCCACTGTATTTTAATTGTCGCCCTTTCCTCTGACCAAACGAACAGCCGAGGAGAAACGAAGGGAGCGTTCCTGATCGAATTGAGCAAACGAGGATTTTCAACGAGGAAATTGTCTAGCTCGATCGAACCACGAATCGGATGACGCCACCGAAACACATCGAAGAAAATGTTCGCGTGGACATCCAGGGTCCAAGGATTTTTTTCTATCAAGGATAGATTTCTCGTTAAAAATTTGTCTAACTGTATGCCCCTTCGATAATGGTGCGTATTCGCGGGCGAACAAGGAAGAGTCGTAGATAAAATTTGATTATGTGTCCTCCACGATCATCATGTTTGCCTCCTCTGAAGGTCAGAGTCTGAACGCGTTTTCACCGACGCGGCGGACGCGTTCCAGCGTACACATGCTTCCCCGTCCACGGCAATCGAATTACTTTAAATTAAGGCGACGCGAACGGAGAGACGTTTGTCGGTGATCGATGTCCGCCTTGGCGACGAATGGCGTCGATCGTTCGAGCAAATATCGAAGCAAAGATAACGCGTTAGAGTTGTTCTCCTCCTTGTCGGCTCGCTCGCTCGCGTCGCGCGCCTTGATATCGTTCACGTACGAAATAATGCACATAAATTTACGCTAAGTATTCTTGTATATATATATTTTTCTTTTATTATATGTATATATATATGTATATGTATATGTATGTATAGTCCTTTACTCTCGCTTCGCTAGAATTGGCACTTGGATTTTCTGCGTTTTCCTTTTTTTCACCCTTAAGCTTCGAACAAATTAAAGAGAGCAGGGAGAGAGAGAGAGAAATAGATAGATAGAGAAAGAGAGAGAGAGAGAGAGAGAGAGACGTACTGTTCGAGCACTTTGCGCGTGTCGATATACACTATACACACTTTGATTGGAGAGTACTTTATTCTGCATTGTTTCTACTTCGAGTTAAATATCATTCAATGACATTTAGCTGATAAGACACTACCAGTATATGTATACGTGTTCGCAAGTAATCGACGATAAGGATGAATCACTTTCCACGATCTCGACGGTTCAACGATCCTGACCGCGGTAGATCCAATTGGCTACCAGTCGTACGGATTTGTACGACTTATCCAACGAAACGGGGAGAGAGAAGAAAAAAAGATAGCGATCGGCGTTGGTCGATCTCGCGAAACACGGGTCCGACGAAATCGTTCGTTTCCAAAAACACAATGAAAATGAAGGCACTACGATCGTTTCAAGGCGAATCAAAAATGCAACGCAGAAGAACGATTCGAAAAAAACGCGAAATCAACTCCCCCCGATTGCGTCGATTACTTTCCTTTAATTTCGTGGAACGTTATTACAGAGTTACGTTCAGTGTCGAGGGCCGATATCGGACGAATCGTTCGGAGAAGTGAAAACAAACAGATATCCCGATATCGATCGTGTACATCGGGGCTTGGGCAGTGTCGCCAGATTAAGATTAGTCTTCCCCAGCTACCCCTTCCACCACGGGGATAAAATTGCCCGCGCGACCGACGTACACTATTGTACACGGCAAACGTTTGGGGAAACGATTGTATGAAAATTCACCGAATACGGACCGGAAAAGGGGTGGAGAGATGAACTGTTTTTTTTTCTTTCTTTTTAATGCTCGGAGCTTTCGAAACCGGCAACGAATGCACGGAAATAATTATTACGACTTATCAAATGCATTGTTAAGAGCACTTACATTCGCGAAGACGTTACATTCTGTACAGAGTTCTGTCAGCATCGCGAGGGACAGTTTTTCGCGAGTCTGAAGGAACCTTTTGATAAAACTCCGATTCCTTCCCCCCTCCCCCTTCCCCCCCATTCTTTCCTTCATAATTTTCGTTTTCACTTTTAAGTATTTCTCCCGTGAAACATTTATTGCATCGTTTACGTAAGTTGCACTTGGAACTCCTGGTATCTTGTGTGGTATCTCTCTGTGTGTGCATGTGTGCGTGTGTACGTGTGTGTGTCTTAGCTCGCAATCAGTCTCTTTGGCACTGCTTATACTCTGTTCGTCGACCGGGTTTTCATCGAAAGATCTCGCGTTTATAAGGAACCAGGAAATTTCTTCTCGACGCTTTACCTCTCGGAAACGAATTCGTTCTAATTATTCTATTCGTAGTTATAAAACGGATACAGTGATCAAGATATACGGAATCGAGATATGCCACACGGTACTTTAGGTATTCGATCTTATCTTACTTGATGAAAACCGGGAAGAAATTTCGTTCGGTCTTAAAACGGTATCGTTTTAGCGTTATTCGTTGCTTCGAAATTCTGTAGAAAATATTTTCTAGGTAAAAAAGAAACGGCTGCTGCCGTATATGTGGGTTAACGAGCTCCCGCGTCAACCCCGAAAACAAAGTGCAGAGGCAGCGAAAGGGAATATCGCCTTTGTCGAGCGAATAAAGAAAAAATTGGTCGATCGGATTGTGCTGGACCGAACACCCACCTATAGATCGTCCTTTTTTTTTTCCTCTCACTGAACCATCGTACACCGAAGTGGATATGTATGGCACAGTGTATGACAGTGTCGAAACGAATCCCTGAAAATTCTTTCTCGTTCTATTATCACCGCAATTCCCGTCTCTTTTCATTCGGCAATCAACAAAATCTCTGATCAACTCCCGTTTATTTCGCTCCTGCGACATTCGCCTGCGTTTCTGCTATAAATGAAAAGAGAAAAACACAACAGAGACAGACAGAGAGAGAGAGAGAGAGAGAGAAAGAATAAAAAATAATAAACAGCGAGAGTGTAATGAAAATAAAAAGAAACGCAAAAACATAATATTTCATAATTTTTATTACATACTTTTTTTTGTAATTGTTTGTAAATGCAAGGAAAAAAGTGAGCAAAAAAAAAATAAGATACCTATATTAATATTATCTACAAATCGGAGCGTAGTCCAATTCATAACAACGAAATATATTAACCAATTCCTGTACCTCTTTAATTACAACCCATGTATTCCGACGTACCGATTTTACAATCCTCGATTTATCTATGAACACACACACGATAGACTTCGTAAATCGTTGATATATATATTTATAATATATATTCATTTTTATACACATATATATACATGTACAATTTATGTATAGTTATATATGTATAAAAATGGGTTAGCATATTAGATCCTGACGTTCATTTCCGGTGTGATTCTCGGGTCTCGCAAGTACTCGGTTCCGATTAGTAGCGAAATACTTGTCAACACTGTGCCATGCATTCCAGAAGCGCTCGATTATCCCTTTCCTCCTTCATCCGTTTGATGATACGTCGTGGACAAAATTTCCGATATTATCGTTCGACCGTGGGGAAATTGTAATTTCAACGTGTCGAAATACGCGCGGGGCCATCAGCGGAACGTTAACAATAATTGCAGACAATAAAAAACATAGAGAGGAAATACATTGCACAGAGAAATAAAAAGGAAGTGGTAGATACAGAAACAAAAAAAAAAGATCAAGCGACCTAAAAATCGAATAGAAAGAAGTGGAATTCATTTGTTTTTTTTTGCAACTTTTCTTTTTACGGAGATAAAGATAAAATAATAAATTAAACGACTACCGACTTAAGAACTAATAGAACTAAATTTCGATAATTGTCGAGCTGAAATTTCAAACTGTTCTAAAACACTCTTTTTCTCGTTAACATGGTACTATGCTGAATGTGTTTTTTACGATGCAACAATCGGTAAATTGATAAAGCGACGCAATTCGTTCTGAAAGATATTTCTTTTTTTCACAGAAATTCGATTGTTTTCTTTTTGGTTTATGAATAACGCGACTGTGGCTCGGATAAAAGAGGATACTAAAAGCGCAGCGTAACGATGCACGATAAAATTTCAGCAAAAACATAACAGGAATACCGCCGTCAAATTTGTCAAACATAAAACTGGCATGACCGGTCACCATTAAATTCTCGTTATACTAAAAATTTCAATAAAAACGGATATACGCATTAGATAAAAGACAGAAAAATAATAATTAACGTTTCACATGGTCAGATAAGATTCGTAAGCTAAATTACAGAAACATTTCGATTCGTTGGACCGAATTGCAACGGAGATTACTGTCCAATTCCGAATATTCCGAATCGCGTGGAAGGAAAGGCTCGAAACGCGTATCGTAGAAGCGTACAAATCTTATCGTTTAGAACTACATGCGGATGCACGGTATCGTGGATTATGTGATCGAGTAATTAGTCGTTAGTTGATTAAAATGGGAACGAATCCAGGAAATGAATCCGAATCGTTTCACTGAAATACATTCGCGAACATGCCAGTAGCATGCAAGTAACATTTTACTTTTACACCCACGGTTTGCTTGATTGCGAATCGCGATGCGCGGAACGTTCAGGGTGGGTGTGCCGCGAACGACGAGCGCTCGATCAGCATGCAGAATAGTAACAAGAAGCAAAAGAATACAGTGTTTTGGTTCTTCGAACAACCTTTTCCGTCAATACCCGAGTTACACGAGTTACCCGATACACCAGTTTCAGATAGACTCTCGAAGACGAACAGCAAAATTGCTCCAAACTTCTACTTTTTTCGATAAATTAATTTACATTTAATGCGTAACAATACGAAACTTAACAAGTCCAATTGAACATCGTAGAAGCCTTTTAGGTATTGACGTGACAAAGGTTAACCAATTTGTAAAGCTGCCGATTAAATTGTTGATGTATCGGTTAAAAAGCAAAGTACGTTGAAAAGCAAAGACACGTTTCGAGGCACCCTGTACGTCGGACGAACGCGAGCCGTGTTCTTTCTTCCGTTGTTTCTCATCGTCAACCTATCACAATACTTTGCCAGAACCAAACGCGCAAATAGCTTGTCGAACGTGAAACAAAACCAGCACGCAACGAAGAAAGTTCACTTTGCGCGTATCGTATACGAATCTCTAGAAGGCAACGTCGACTAAGAAACCGGAAATAAAGAGGAACACGCGATAATAGATAAAAGATAAACCATTGTACAAAGGTGTACCCGGTTCGAAAGTTCATCTACGCTTTGTATATATAAAAACGATATTCAAATTAATATACAGCAAAAAAGATTGAAAAGGCATCAGAAACATCAACGTCATAAACTTTCGTCACACATTCAGTGGAAAACATTGGCTCGACAGGGTGATTCGTAATTGGAGAATTGGCGCAGCAGAGAATTAAATCGGAACATTGAATTAAGAGAACAGACGACACGACGTAGGCCTTGTATCGTACATGGACGACTGCGGACGTGTCTGCCGAGAACCGATGAAGGAATCGATGTCGCGGAACATTCGATGGAATGAATTAAATTTCTAATCTACAGAGTTCTCGGGACATGTAGATTCCTTAATTAATTATTTCAAGCAGACGAGACTTCGTCGCGAAAGAAAATAGATCGACGAGCTTCTATTCGAGATGATAAAACGATGGATATCTAGTCTGAATAATTTCTCTCGGTGCAAAGAATTATTCCGATTTCACGTTCCGTATTTATCCTTCGAGCAACCGATACGTGATTACGAGTCACCCTGTACGTATACTTAACATCGTTTCTCTTCATTCTCTACCTTCGTTCCAGGCGAGTCGTAGGGCCTAACGCAGCTCTCGCGTCTACCTATCCTACCTACTTATCCGAACAATAATATAATAGCAATGGCGACGATAATAATATTAATAGTATTCGTCGTCGTAATATTCATTACACGAAGAAGGTATTACTTGCACGCGAAGAAAAGGCGCACCTGTACAATGTATAACTATATGTTATCGCCGACGACGATTATTAATTACTAACGAAACCTGTCTTCGTGTTTCGACTGCTCGTGCGTCTGTCGTCTTCATCGTCGTTTATCATTACTATTATTAATATTAATATTATCGTATTCCATATTCATTTCATTTTTTTTTTTTAACATTTTTACGTTGCCGCGTGTAAAATCGATGACGATGGCGCTCAGCATTCTCCCTTTCAATGACTACTGCGTTCGAAATAGTAAAAAATGGGTCTACCCTAGCGTTACGATATACACAACCGGAATCACTACGAGCGATCGCGTGAATCTTCAATCATCCGGACAGCCGTCCAGCCTCTTGCTCCGCTCGTAGAGGCTCGACTGGCCGCGATCAGTTGATTTTGCTCGGTCGATTATCACTTTATGGCAGGTAATTCTAAATAGAGTACTTTACGTGTTCGCCGTTTCTCGTTGTCCGACGGTTTGTCGCGCGATCGATCATCCCTCGAGTTGTGTCGCTCGCTTTTTTGTCTACCGAGTCGAAGGAGCCTCCGGGGAAGAGGCCTCGCGGGAACCCGAAGCTCTGCGTCGGAACCTCAAGAAGAACCGAGTCTCTCTCTCCCTGGCGGAAAGCAGTGTTCGGTGTCGCGTCCCGTTCTGCTCTCGCTCCGCGGAGAACAACGCGGGGAAAAGAAGACGAGAAAGCGAAAGAAAGAAAAAGAAAGAAAATACGGGGAACAGAAGAGAGAAATGTATAGTAGGAAGAAAAGAGTAATGGCGAGCAGCAGGCGCGAATCCACGCTTGATCCGCGCACCGGCTCGTGGACAGTCTCCCTGTGCTATAGTCTCCCTTTCATTTTTTTTCCTTCCGGCGGAAAATAAGCAGTATTAGACTCCCCCGGACGTGGCACGTGATAAGCCCTACTACCATTTTTTTGGACCCACTTCTCGCGCGTTCTCGCATTTTTGTTTCGTTTTTTTTTACTTTTCGTATCGACGTTTATTTTTTTTGTTTGTTTCTTTGTTTCCTTTAATTCTACGTACTCTTAAACTGGACGACACACTTGGACGTGCGCACGGTAAGTAACTTATCGTAGAGTTAATTACTCGCTCTCCTCCCGTTTGCCTTCGTTCATCGTCTTCCCGATTGGAGTCTATCGTTATCAGCATATCATCATCGTCGTCGTCGTCGTCGTCGTTGTCGTCATCCCTGTCCCATCGTCGGAGGACAACCGCGTAAAAAAAGCACACGTACGCGCGGTTTACTACACACCTGGACTCTCCGCGAATGCCCTTTTAACCACGTGCGGTTTTCTTCTTGTCCGTTTTAGCGGATCAACTCTTTCGTTTCGTATCCCTCCCCGCCTTCGCTTGCTCTATTCGTTCGTACTTTCTCGCGACCCCCCCCCCCCCCCCGCGTTTTTCAAACGTACCGATTGTCGTAAAGCCTTCATCGGTGATTAACCCGTTGGTCGAACGCACAGCGAACAGTGCGTAACACGCGGCGAAGGTCGGAGAAATCACACAGTCGAATTGATCACGATTACAAAGAAATCTTCGACCTTCGCGCGAATGGGTTCGCACCGTGAAGGTATCTTATTCTTTGCCTTCTTAACCTTCTTCTTCTTTTTCTTCTTCATCTTCTTCCCTGTGATGCGTTATGAATATCTTGTAACTCCGGCTCAGAGTACACGACTGGTTTAGTTATATGCTTTTTGTTTTCTCTTTCGGCGATAGAACCCAGGAACCATGTGGACTGTTTAGATCAGCCTTGGAACATGCCGAGAAAATGCAAATTCTGCGACAACGGAGACAGCAGCGTATCGACAACCGAGATAAGGTAGAGGATAAGAGGTGGCCTTTTCAGTTTATGTCAGTAGTGCAAACTGTCGATCTCCTTGATTGCGTTGCTACCGTCGGCGGTGGACTCGGCCGGCATACTGCCGCCGCAGTTTTGCATATCGTACTCGAATACCAACCGCTTGATGTGGCTCAGCTTGTCGTGCAGATAGTGGAACCGACATTTCGTTTTCTTATGCACAGGGTCCCGTTTCGCCTCGTGATACTCCTGGACAATTCGCTCTCTTATTTCCTGCAACCCGCAAACGAACCCCCGTTAACAATATCCTGTAATCTCTAATTACATTTCAAATATGCTACAATTTAATAACAATCCTGCGTTCTCTTTCTCATTACCTGATATTCGTCCCAGTTTCCATTTCTCTCTTCTTGATTCAACCGCTCCTGAAGTTGAGTGAACCGTCTCGAGACCTTGGCTACTTGAGTGTGCAACCTTCGATACTCCTCGTAATCCGCATTAAACTCCACCTTGTAACGTCTTCTCTGTTCCGCGCTGCTTATTGTCGTGAAGTATCTGCGAATCCAAGTATCGGATTAGATTAACTGTGAAACGTGGAGATAACGGTTACGTTATCGATGGGGAGAGACTCACGTGAGGTAGTCCGGGTACTCGGATGATGTCGGGCTCTCGGACAAGTCGAGGTTGCAGGTGGACGTGGTGACGGTGGTGTCCTCGTTGCCACCGTAATCGAGACAGGCCAGGTCGGTGTAGGAGTTGCCGCTGTTTCCGGTGTTTCTCTTCTTGGTATCCCGGTCCTTGTCGCCGCCTCGTCCCCTCTCGTTCCTGTCGTTCCTGTCGTTCCTATCGTTTCTATCGTTTCTATCGTTTCTATCATTCCTCTCGTTCCTATCGCCCCTGTCTTTCCTGTCAATGCCGTTCGACGAACTACCACTGTAACTAGCTGCACTACCACCGTCAGTCACGGCACTCGAGCGCGGCACGTAATCGACCGCTGGCAGCCCGTTGCCAACAGCACCGTCCGCCGCCGCTGCCGCCGCCACCACGGCCGCCGCCGTCGTCTTCCCGGCGGCATGGTAGTGGCGGCTGCTGCCATGGCTCAACGAATTACTATGGGCTACACTACTATGAGAATTATGGCTGGTGGACGACGAGCCGGTGCCGGCGTTGCTCCCCTGCGACGTGGGCCCGGCGCTAGCTACCATCACCGTGTCCCGGTGGCCACCGGTCCGGTTGTTCTCCTCACTATCACTGGTCGGTGTCAAGTACGGTTTACCGGCTCCATAGCTGCCACCGCGTAGCACATCACTGTTCGCTGTTCTTTCCGGCCGGTAATCGCCACGACGATCACGCTGATGCTGCCTCTGGTCCCAACCGTCAACCACACCGCTGCCACCACCACTAGCACTACTACTACTACCACCGGCTCCACCGCCGCCGCTGGGAACTCCACTCACACTGTTACTACTATTACTACCACCACTACCAGTCGTCCTTCCGTTGTTCTCTCCAGCCATCGACGAACCCGAGGACGGGTCCGGCTTCTTGCAATGCGACACGCGCTGCTTCTTCGTCGGCAGACCGTCGTTGCCCTGGTAGTAACCCGGCCGCTTCGCTCCCAAAGACGGCGGCGGAGCCGTGATCGCCGGTGGGGAACCCGGATGAGTGGAATTCGGCGATTGTCCGCTGCCTGCAACAGATTCGCAACCGTGTTACACACCTGGTGCTAATCTAACCGATACGTACTACTCATCTTCAGGGCCGGCGCGGTCTACGAAAACTCATCAGACATTCTGCAGCACCCCCTGTACAGTTGATTGAATATTCGGGTGTGCGTGGAAAATGCAATCGCATAATAATAGTAATTCCTTATTGGGAAATTTGAGTATGGGATTTGAATGTGTATTCTGACCCCGCAAAATTTAGTAATTCGTTGTGAAATTTAAGTATGGGATTTGAATGTGTATTCTGGCCCGCAAAATTTAGTAATTCGTTGTTGTGAAATTCAAGTATGGGATTTGAATGTGTATTCTGGCCCCGCAAAATTTAGTAATTCGTTGTGAAATTTAAGTATGGGATTTGAATGTGTATTCTGGCCCGCAAAATTTAGTAATTCGTTGTTGTGAAATTCAAGTATGGGATTTGAATGTGTATTCTGGCCCGCAAAATTTAGTAATTCGTTGTTGTGTAATTCAAGTATGGGATTTGAATGTGTATTCTGACCCCGCAAAATTTAGTAATTCGTTGTGAAATTTAAGTATGGGATTTGAATGTGTATTCTGGCCCGCAAAATTTAGTAATTCGTTGTTGTGAAATTTAATTATGGGATTTGAATGTGTATTCTGGCCCCGCAAAATTTAGTAATTCGTTGTGAAATTTAAGTATGGGATTTGAATGTGTATTCTGGCCCGCAAAATTTAGTAATTCGTTGTTGTGAAATTCAAGTATGGGATTTGAATGTGTATTCTGGCCCGCAAAATTTAGTAATTCGTTGTTGTGTAATTCAAGTATGGGATTTAAATGTGTATTCTGGCCCCGCAAAATTTTGAACCGAGCCCCGCAGAAGATCACGCCGGCCCTGCTCCTCCTTCGTTCTATGGACACGAAGCTTACCGCTGGATCCACCGTCGCTGGACCCAGGAGGAGTAAGATTCTGAGGTTTCCTCCTCTTTAGCATAGCCTTCTCCTGGTCGGTGTAATAAGGCCAGTCTTCCTGAACGTCGTTCCACACAAACCTGTGCAAATGATACGTGTTATCCCTCATGAAGGCCAGCTGCTTCAGAATCGGCGTCATGATACTACGCTCTCGTTCTTTGATGCCCTCTGAAAACGATATTGCAGATTAGATTCGAACGATTCTCAACGATACTCTGCGATACACATTTGGTTTTTTCGTCGCTCACCTCTGTTTATGCGGTCGTACAGCTCAGGCTTTTTAAATGGCCTCAAAGCAAGGAGATGGATAAGCCTCTCCCTGTTGAAGAGAAACAATCGTTAGGCGATTCATTTTTTGAAATGTCGACCGAATCGAGTGAACTTTATATATTGATGTAACGATTCGTTTTCTACTCCTGCCGCTCGAGACTACGCGAAATTGAAATTATGATTTGAACTTGTCGATCGCGTACTCGCAGTGGCGCACCCAGGATTTAATCTTGGGGGGGGGGGACGAGTTGAACAAAATGACCTTTTTTTTTTAGCAAAAATATCTGTCAACGGTAGCCACACATATTTACTTACATATATATAGGGAAAAATTATTCAAAATGTTTACTTTTATATATAACATATCCAAAAACCAATGAAATCGGAGAGGAAGCAGTTGTTCTACGGTTTAGCTAATTTTCCAGTGTTTTGTTTCCTTTTTCTTGGTGGGGACTTGGCCTAGTGATTGGCACCATCGACTGAAACTATCGACTAAATCGATAGTAGCCAACTACTATTTTTAGTCGATTGATTTTTTAAACTATCCACTAAATTCAGTTATCTGAATCAGACGTCGAGCTATTGGATGAATTTTAACGGGCGGAAGTTTTGAATAGATTTTACAAGATTTACTATCAAATACATTCACTCATTAGCGATATCGAATAATTCATTCAAGAAGCATGTGTGTGTAGCATAAATAACGATTATTATACTACAAATATTATAGAATTATTAAATAACAATACTTATTATATTGCACTTATGGGAATAAAGTTTTAATCACAACCTAAAGAAAAAGTAGTATTTTATAATTATATCTGTCAATAACAGATATTTTTCTAAAAAGTTCATTTACACTTTATATTGCATTAATTTGGTATAATTTGGATAATACTAGACGTAACCATTAAAACAAAATTTCATTCGATTAAAAACTATCGACTAAATATTCGATAGTATGTAGCAACTACATAGTAATTAGTCGATAGTTGAATTTAATCGATGGTGCCCATCACTAACTTGGCCCTCTGACTCCCTTCCTGGGTGCGCCACTGCTGTACTCGACGCATATATCACGTTCGCGTACACGTATACGCGGTGCTGGTTTAACCAATAAACAAAGTAAAGTAGTCGTCGTTACGGTACGTACTTCAATGGCCTGCGCATCACATCGGAGACCTTCTTCTCCAATGGATTCCGGACTGGCGGTGGATTACTATTAGCTGCTGGCTTGTAGGAGGAAGACGTCAGTCTCTGCTGGGTGTTGAACGATGGAATGCTCGTCGGTTCCCGATGCCTCGAGTTCGATTGAGACGGTATGGGCCTTCCGGTCGTTTTCAACTTCACCTTGCGTCCGATGTCCGGCCCATTTGCCTTGATCACCCTGGTGCTGTATCGTGTAAACAACAACAAATGTAACAATAAATATGTACACACCAATCGTCCGGTTCATAACGAAACTTGAAACCCATTGAATCGATACGTCTGTCGAAAGACTCGTCGAAATTCGTACGAATAACAAAGTCCTAGCGAAATTGTGTAAAATTACAAACACGCGACGAACAAGTGGAAACTCTCACAAACGTGCTTTCAAAATTAACGTTGACAGCGTAGACGTCCAGCAATTACATCTAGTCCAATCAATGAATGCTTGAAAGATGTCTTTGGAACTTTGTTTGGACTAGTTAGGAGGTAAACATACTAAAAGATGAGCGAACTGCTGGGGGGCACGTAGAAAGTCACTTTTTCGGTTTTTCGCTTATATCTCAGAAACTATGCGTCCTAGCGATAAGATTATTCTATACAAAATTAAAGCTGACAAAATGTGCCACAAGATTGGTACCATTCAGTTTATTTGCTATCTCGCATAGTTTCCGAGATATCCACGCTCAAAATTCACTAATTTTGAAAAAAGAATCTTCAGATTCGCCAGATCGAGGAAATCGAGGGGAATACAGTTTATCGCCTCTCTGATGACCAGATTAATACGTGACTAATCCTCATTGCAGACGGTTATCGTTACCAATCCTTTGTTATAATCGGTAGCAAATATCAAACAGCAGATCGCATGCCTCCCACCAACTGAAGGGGCAGCGAAACAACATTCTCTGAAGACATATCATCAAGTACAGATGTGGTCGGGACATGAGTTGCCTCCTCAGATATATGGCTGTGAGCTCACCACCAACAAATTTCTAACCACGGTGCAAAATATATTACCGGATATAATATAAACATTATATCACTGTATAATATAGCGTTTTAATAAAGCAAAAAACGTGAAACAACATTTTTTTTTTCAAAATTAGTGAACTTCGAGCGCGGATAAAACTATGAAAAACTACGGAAACTATGCGAGATAGCGAAAAACTGAATAGGATCAATTTTGTGGCACATTTTGTCAGCTTTAATTTTGTATAGAATAGTCTTATCGCTGGGATTCAAAGTTTCCGAGATATACGCAAAAACCAAAAAAAGTCCCGAAGTCAAAAATTGTGTTCCTTCCATTTCCCTCTATATTTCGTTAACTGGACTAATCACAGCGCGCGGCGTTCTCGCTAAAAAAAATGATACAGCCCCGATGGAGCGTCTGCCGAGGTCAGGATTTATGAGACGTCCGAATGCCGATGGAAAATCCGTGTTGCATCGCGATATGACCGAATACGAGGCGACGCGACGCGCGAAGTTGGCTAATTTATTTAACGGCGTGACGGTCAAGGCTAAAAGCGCCTCACAAGTGCGACTTTGTCACGGGCTCTCGAGCCTTTCGTCCCGGTATTTGCGCGCCTCGTGACAAAAGCGTTATCGCGACACGGTTTACACGAGCGAATTACGTAACGGGCTGGGAGGAGCAGATTTTCGCGTCGCGAAGGGGTTGGGGAAGGGAAAAAGAGAGAAGGAAAGACGGACAACCTCGGATAATGGAAATTCTATTGTCGTTGTCGTCGACGAGGACGTCACGAGAGAGCATTGCACCGCGGTTCGCATGGTCTAAGCCGCGAACGTCGCATAACGATGTTATCCAACTAGCACCCGTTACGTAATGGCGCGTGTAACAACAAAAGCGATAATTGGCTTCGCCGTGGTTGGTACCTACTACCTACTTGCGTCAAAGGGGGATCGATTAATCACTTTTGCCCCGCAAAAGGATCATTCGATGTACTGCGTCGCTGAAATGAACTCGTTACCAAGACTGCTTGATTTTTCTGCAGATTACGCGAATTCGAGGAAACCGAGGTCAAACGGACATTTCTCTTTTCCTTCGACTCCTACAACTATCCGGATAACTGAAGTACTGCGATCCTACACCTTCGATTTACCGGAAGTTCGTGTGGATATTGGAAAAGGAAACGACTACGGAATATTCTGAAGCATATCGATATCGGTTACGTAAACGAGCGTCTGCAAAGACATATTTCGCTTGGAAAGAAACGTTCGAGAGTGTCGATCTGTCTCGGACCGACCGAAGTTTCCCTGTCTCCACAAGTTACACGTACCGTGCCCCGATGGTACTTCTCGATCTAATCAATAATTACGCGAACGAGTATTTTAACAGACGATTCAATTAAACGAATTTCAAATTGGTAATTGAGAACACGAACGCGAGAAAGCGGTAACGGACCCAACCAGAAATATGCAACGCGCACCTTAATAATTTAGCTCGGCTTAAAACAGTTCTCTGTAGCTACCATTATGCCAGCGAAGGGGACGGAAGTTCATACCGCTCATATATTGTCGCGCGACGCGCGGAGACCGATGCCGAGAGGGGTGAATTATAAATAAACTGCACGCGGAGGAAAGTAGGAACAGTATATTGTTGCCGTGCCGGTTTTGAATAGAGAATCTTTGTGGAAAATCAAAATTCCGAGGACCGAAGATTTTTTCAAATTTCGTGCAACGCTTTTAGGAGAATGTTCTTGGAGAGTCGTGCGCGATATCAGGCTGCCCTTCAAGAGGGTAAAGTAACCCCTGAATATTTCTAGATTTAAGGGTAAAAACAGTGTTTGCGGGAAACAATTGTTTGTCCTTATACGTGCATGTTACTAGCTGTGTGAGGGCTCATTTTAAAGAGGAAGGTTGATCGTAGGGCGCTCAGCTCATGATTTAACGAGATTATGTTTATATCTAATAATATGAGCGCGCAAAGTAGGGGAAAACAATCAAGACAACCACCCTCAGGTTCCCATGTATTTTTCTAATACAAAACGATTTTTTAAACCGAAATCGTGAGCAGAGCGAAGCGCGATCAACCTTCCTCTATCAAATGTACCTTTGTGCAGCTCAAATTATGCTTGCATAAGGACAAACATTTATTTCTCGCAAACACTGATTTCATCAACAAAACAGTGTTTACGGGAAACAATTGTTTGTTCTTATACGAGCATACTTGAAGCTGCACAAAGGTTCATTTGATAGAGGATGGTTGATCGTAGAGCTCTCAGCACACAATTTAATGAAATTATGTTTATATTTAATAATATGAGCGTCCAAAGTAGGGGAAAGAATCGAGAAAAAATCGAGATACCACCTACGGGTTCCCATGTATTTTTCTAATACAAAACGATCTTTTTTACTTAAATCATGAGTTGAGCGCCCTACGATCAATCTTCTTCTTTAGAATGAACCCTCACTGAGCTTGCAACATGCTCGCACAAGGACAAACAATTGTTTCCCGCAAACACTGTTTTTACCCTTCACCCTCATCCGTCTCTCGTGTCAATTCGACACAGTTTTCCCGAAATAAGTTATACCGTTCGGTAATTTGTAAGTAAATTTGTCCAAAACTTGGTGACTTTTATTTTTTAAATGCAAAACATACAACCGCAAAACCCTAACATGTGAATGTTACCTCATCAATTTGAATAAAAAAACATCGAAAAGTAACTGTTTATCTTGTTATTTTATCGTTTTTTTATCACTGTGTCAATTTGACACCGAGGGACAGATTCAGTTCGCGAAATGAGGGATGGATGAGGGTTAAATCTACTAATATTTAGGGGTTACGATACCTTCTTAAGGGAGGCGGGTTGACACATTCGTAAACTTAGACCTTTAATTACCGTAGGATCAGATCGGCCATGATGAGTCGGTACAGACGACGCATAGTCTAATAATAATCTACCGGGAGAACAATGAAAAATACAAGATTCAGTACCGATTATCGGTAAGATTGAGGGCAAGGAAGTTTTATCGAAAAATCGGCCATTTTGCCCCACCGTGCGGTGGGCGAATAAATAGCACGGGGCTGTTTCGATTTGTTTACGAAGCTGGTGAGAGCCCACGAATATGATACGGAAAGAGCTGGAAATAGAACGAACGACCGCGAAGAGGGTCGACGACGCCGGGCGACGCGGAAGAAAAATCGGGTCCTCCCGGGGATCGATGGAGCCGAAGAACGTTCGACAACCGCCTCCGCGAAAGGGCTGACTTACCATTTGTTCTTGTTATTCTCCTCGGCGACGGCCATTCGGTGCCTGGTTGTCTCGTACACGTCGTCGTTCGCCTGTATCCGCATTTTACACGGCAACGCGCCAAGGCTCTCCAGACTCCTGGACAGGAAAAAATTACATCGATAAGGAAACGGTCATAAGTCGGTTGGCATCGATCGATGCTACGCTGCAGTGAATACAGTCGATTTTACGGGAAAATGGAACACTAATCGGGACACATCTGTGGGAGGGCTGCAACTTTCCTTCGAAGGTCGAAGATTTCTAAGCTTCGATTTCAGAACCTTCTAAGGTCGAAGATTTCGAAGCTTCGAATCTTCCAATGTCGAAGCTGCGATTTCAGAACCATCGAATTGTAAGAATGTTAATTGTGTAAGCACCGTGTGGATGACTGAATGTTTCTGTTTATCTATTGTATATAATTTTATTGATTTATGTTGTTATATATAGTTTTATTGATTTATATGTCACGTTAAGGCTTTTGTTAACAAATGTATGTTACGTTCAGTTTTTGTTAAATAAAACAGTTCCTTGTAAGCAAGCAACGATCACAACGTGTCGTGTCGAACCTCCGAATATCCTTACAGAAGGTCGAATACTTCGAAGCTTCGAAGCTTTCAATGTTGAAGCTTTGATTTCAGAACCTTCGAAGGTCGAATACTTCGAAGCTTCGAAGCTTTCAATGTCGAAGCTTTGATTTCAGAACCTTCGAAGATTGAAGATTTCGAAGCTTCGAAGCTTTCGATGTCGAAGCTTTGATTTCAGAACCTTCGAATCTCCGAAACTTCGATTTCTGAAAATTCGGAGATGATGAGAATCAAAGTTTCTAATTTCGAACCTCTGTAGTAAATTATTATGACGGCCGAAAATTAATAGAATGCAATTTAAAAAAATTTAATTTAATTACGAAAAGTCCAAACAGAAAGTTCAGTGTCAGTCACCAGTGACTGATGGTTAATATTTTTATTTTTTATTTATCATAAATCGTGACATGGTATAAGACTTTGAAACTACCATGCTTCGGAAAAGTTGCAGCCCTAATCCGTACGGCACACGTGCTAATATGTATTTAGACCTGGATCAATAAAAATTACTCGAGTACCCGAGAGTATCTCATGAATAGACTGCGGATCTTTATCTATATAAATAAAAATTAAATGCTGTTTCGTTGGTAAGCGCATCATTTGAGAACGGCTGGACCGATTTGGCTAATTTTCTTTCAAAAATGTTCGTAATAGTCCGAATAAGATCTTCGGGGAAAGAAAAATTGGAAAAGTTTCTCAATACATCATCTGAATCTTTGAAGTTTATACCAATGAACCATCAACAACAAATTCTTGATATTAAATTAAATTAATAAATACTATTCTTGATAAATACTTAGTTATATATATATATATATATATATATATATATATATATATATATATATATATATTACTAGAAAGAAAATTTAATAATCAAGTAAAGCATATGGTGTTGTATTTCGGATACTTAATATATGTATATCTATTAGGTATAATTTCTGAGCGAAATAAAAACTACAGACGTTATAAAAAAGATCTTAGTAGTCTAGACAAGACTCGGTAAAGACTGGTCAGAAGCGAATGAGAAAAAGAATGCTCGCGAGAAGAAGAAATCAGCAGAAGATAAAGGTTTTTGGTTCTGTAAAGTGGGGGTTGTTTGAGGTCTAATGGTCAGTAAGGGATGAATCATGGGGATGAAGTTCAAGGATGAGTAATAGTATATAGAATATCGAACTGTAACGTTTCGATTACATGAGTGATTACTAATGCCAGAGAGAATCTTATCGTTGGTATACAACACCTTCCGCCATAAAATAGTTATAGAGTTTAACAATGAAATATACCATGAATTAATTAGGAATTAAGAATTAATTACAAACTGATTTAGAATGGATAACTTAATTATTCATAAGTGATTATTTGAAAATGGAAAATTTAGATATTGAACAATCTAAGAGAATAACGCAAGTTACAATATACAACAATAGCGTAGTAGCTCAGGTAATAATAGCTCTCGTAACCAGTTGTGAGACCTAATGAGATACTCGAGTACCCGGATATCTCATGGGTATTCGAGTAGCCAGGTATCTCATATACCCGTTTATAAGTCGGAGCTCTAATTCAGATGTATCGTTCTTGTCAAGAGATGATACGTTGACCGTTAAGGGAAAGAAAGACTCGACCACCGGGCACGATAACACGCTGCACGCGCGAAAGGAAGCGTTGAAAGAGAAAACGAAGAATAAGGAGACGCTGAAAGGCAAAACTGGAAACATGTGACTCACTTGGGGCCGGTCTGCTGGATGCATTCGAAGCCACCCTGAGCACCCTCGATGTCCTGGCTGCCGGAAAGGCTGAACGTGAAGCCTGCCGATCCATGGCTGGATTGCGTGGATGGAAATGAGAGTTGCTGGAATCAGAACAGCCGTCCGTTAGCTCGGCGCGCTTTCATGCCGCTAATAAGGTCGCATTAAATTACGAAACTGCTTATGGTGTACCTGTCGTGCACGTGACACGGCACGTCATGTACCTATTGCCTCGACGGCTACCTACCCCACCGCGACCGAGCCGCTCCGAGTACACGAAGCCGGATACACGCGCGTATGTATCCAGGCCTGGTTCATCTATCTACTTATCCGTCTGTCTGTCTATCTGTCTATCTCGCTGTCTGAGCCTTTCGGTGGGAATCGTAAACACTTACATATTCAAGAGAATGCTATTACGTAGAATGGTGCTGCTGGAAAAATAGTTCTATCGGTTCAATCTCGTCGATCGCTGTACGCGTGGTAACGCGGACCAAAATGGTTTCCGCGCACACCACAGAGATTAACCCTCATCCGTCCCTGGATGCGTGGATGCGGAAAGAGCATTTTCAACTGCAGGTAATTTGTGCAGAAAAATACCTTCTTCGCTTAATGACAGTCCAATTGATGCATTGTATTTTTTACAATCACATTTCAAAAATATGCAGTTAATTTAGTTAATGTTTTTTCTATTAATAGATATTAATGACATTTACTTTTAGTATCTATACTATTTCTTCACTCTTAGTTTTGTACCTTTATTGTATTATAATACTGTAATGGTTTGTGCTTTATATTATAGTTTTTGTTTCTAATGTTAAAAATTATTATGTTACTGCTTTTATTAATAATATTTGATTATAACATTTGTTTCTTTATTTTATATTTGTACATAACAAAATTGTTCATATTTTTTTGTATAAAACTAATAATATGGCAAAGAAACAATTGTGTTTTTGTACCTTTTTGGACATTCCTAATACCGGTATTAATACCGGTATTCCGGTACAAAATTAAAAAAATACCGAATACCTAAATCCTAGTTGGTATCTAACCTCGTACTAAACATTTAACACATCACCGACCGGTGATTATTGCATAATTTTGAAAAATCTGGTACATGGCTAAAAACTTTTTAATGGAACTTTCAATAGTAACAGCAATTTTCATTGTGAACTAACAAGTCATCCTCAATAACGTCATCTAATAATTTCATTTAAGATTGCAATGTAAAAGAAAATTTCTATGCTTTCTTTCGATACAGCACAATTATCGAGAATCCTATTAATAGGCTTCCGGTAGGTAAAGTGTTAAGTATTGTACGAGGTATTATAACAGTTTCATATTCGTAAAAATCATATAGAATGGCATTATGCTAGCTAAGAAGAAATGTTAAATTTTATAATTAAAATAACTCCGAGTGCAAAGGGTTAAAATATTCCAACGCGGTGCAGTAGCGTCGCTAGCGTGTCCCGCGTGAAATTGCACCGAAACAACGATGATCAGGAGCACCGTGTCAAATTACACCGAGGCCCCAACATAATTGAATACCGGCGGATGCTGTTTGCCGGTTTGCATCTCGTTCGACCATAATTTCGTCGGATAACAAAGGTGCACACGGCTATCGACGCGCTAGATAATCCCGTGCCCGTTTAGCCTTGCGTCGAGCACGCGTGCGAATGCATTTGCTCGTCGGCCACAAAATTGGTCCCGATAAACGTTGCAAAATTAAAGCGTGTAACCGAAGGAAAGGAAGCGGAATCAGCGTGTAAAACAAGCTCGAAGCTCTCTTCGTCGTTTCGCTTTCTCGAAATCGCGAGGTTTATTTTTCTTCCCTTTTCTACCGTCGACCATTGTTGCTCGCTTAACACTTTTTGAAATTCCTATTAATTGAAAATCCTATTAACACTTTACCCACCGGAAGCCTATTAACACATTACCGACCGGTGATTATTGCATATTTTTGAAAAATCTATGGTACTTGGCTAAATTTTCATTTAGCATTTAGTATGAACTAACTAAGTCACCCTCAATAACGTCGTCTAATAGTTTCATTTAAGATTGCAATGTCAAAGAAAATTCCTATGCTTTTTGTTGGTACTGCAGAATTATTGAAAATCCTATTAATAGGCTTCCGGTCGGTAAAGTGTTAATAGGATTTTCAATAATTGTGCTCCACCAAAAACAGCACAGAAATTTTCTTTTACATTACAAACTTAAATGAAACTATTACATGAGGTTAATGAGGGTGACTTGTTGGTTCACAACGAAAATTGCTGTTGCTATTGAAGGTTTCATTAAAAACTGTTTAGCCATGTACCATAGATATTTCAAAATTATACAATAATAACCGGTCGGTAATGTGTTAAGGGTGATTTGTTAGCTCACAATGAAGATTGCTGTTGCTATTCAAGGTTCCATTAAAAAGTGTTTAACCATGTACCATGATTTTTCAAAATTATGCAATAATCATAGGTCGGTAATGTGTTAAAAGGGAATTATTGCACGAGCCGAGGACACGCGTTCCCGTATGAAAAGTTCAACGATAGTTTTACCCGAAGCGTTCCAACCGCAGGCGAACTAGCTCTTTCACGAAAAAGCCAGATCGAAGGAGGCCAGGGTTATCACGATTGTCCCCGATTTCCTCCTATACCTCGGGCTAATGTCAATAAAGACAGCAGCATTTTAATTGCCTACAAGAGATTGCAGCTTCGAACTCAAACTTGTTTAGCCTAGTTTTATTCCAATACACTTACCTCGTGTATCTCGTACCGCGTTTAGGTAGCTGCGAGAATAAATACAAATACGTTTGCTATCTTCTACGCGGTGAGCCCGAAGAAAATAAATGCGGTAATTTTTATGTTAGCGTTAACGCGCGCAAAAACATCTGCCTCTCAGAGTGTCTTCGAAATGAGCTGTTGCGACGCCTGGTTTCCAATCACCTCGCGCATAATTTTGTGTGCGTTGCGAAAGTTGTTCGATCAATGTTAAACGATTGTAAGAATCCAAGAGAGACAGAAACGGTATTCGGCCGCGCGCGTGTCTAGTCGTAAATGGCTGTATTCGCTCGTTTAGTGGCAACGAGTAGCGTCGGCAGTCGATGATGCTTGCATCCCATACGAACACGGTGTGTTTATCTTTGCTATACGAGCTCCGCGGTTATAAATCTGTCCGGTAGCTCGTGTATAATCAGTATTAGCGGGTTAAACTCTCTGTGGATTAGAAGTGACAAAGAAATATATGAAACAAGGGCTTCCTCTCGGCTCGAGAAATGATCGACGCGTGCGAAAGCGAGTTATAAAAGTGGTGGTGCATGTGCAACGAAGGTCACTGCGGTGAAACCTTGTCCGAAGTTCGAAGCTGCAGCAGAACCGGACGCAGAAATGGCGAATGATCCATAAAATTCGATGATCTTATCAAAGGCAAAACTTATTTCCAGAAATTTTTTACTGAAAATCGACTTGGTTTTCACAGTTAAACTTATCCCGTTCAACTATTGTCAGTATCAACAGGTCTAGATCAGATCACTATCATCTAGCTTCTTCTCTGGCTCGCATTGGCTTTATTGATAATCCTAAGTATAGTTGCAGGGAGTGGGACGAATCGCTGAACCATGTTTTATGGCAATGTAATTTGTGCAACGAGGAAAGGCTCAAACTAATTAATAAACTCCGTACAATTAACTTCCAGCTTCCAATGGATGTCTCAATGTTAATAACCAAACCGAATATCAAAGCCTGTCATTACATGTTATCATTTTTTAAGAGCTGCGGCCTTAAAGTATAAGTGTTTGTGTGGCTTATACCTTTTATCTTTATTATAATATTCATGTATCTTCAGTATCATATTCTGTTTTGTAAATTTTTATTTTCTCTGTATTGTTCTCTGCATTTCAATTATGTTGAAATAAATCTCATATGAGATTTTCTATAATAAAAAAAAAATGGCAAATGGCCCGGGACGGGGACGAGAACGGCTCGTGCAGTTCCCTTAACCAAAATTTCCTCTCGTAGCCAGGACGTGAAATATCCGCGAGGGGATGAAAACCTCGACGCAGAATCGCTCCAACTACCATCGTGACGTCGGATACTGTCTGTTTATCTCGAAATTCGATATTTAAATGTGGTCGTCGTTCTCGAACGAACCGCCAAGAAACCCGGGTTCCATGCTTTCGAGAATTAACGTCTGTCCGAACAAACGAGAGCGATTTTTCATCGACTGAATTTTATCGAAAGCCAGCAGACCACGATCGAGGTATTTCGCAACGCGACGAGTGCTGCTGCCGCCTCTCTGCCCCCTTTAATCCTTTCTCTTCCTCGATTCCTGCGAAATCCTTTCTTTTTCCTCGTGCATCGACTCGCTTCGTAACACCTCCTGACATTTCGGAGTCGGTCAGCGAACCGATATCGTCGATCATTTTCTTTTTTTTTCTCTTCGTAATTTCGACCAATGGTCATCTCAAAAGAGAATTATTTGGTGTGTGACTCTCCAAGAGCCACAAGAAACTTCCCTATTTGTTAGTTGCAGTATATTATTATCATTATTAAGTGTACGTTTTAAGAAGATTATACGTTTTCAGGAAAATTCAATAGTTTTCTCTACTTATCAAAACGTTTGCTCGTTGCTCGCTTCGTTCCTTGTTATAGCATAGTAATGTTGCAAAATAAATTGCAAATGCTTCATAATCAAACGCATTGTTTTGATATTGTACTCTGTGAAATATATATTTCTTATTATATTTATAAAGGGCATTCGAATAATCTATTACATCATGGTTCAAATGATTAACATTAAGACTATCATAAATGTGTACATTGCCGTTACCATCAGATCTTGTGCAAATCCAATGTCATACTATCTTTTCTTCAATTTCACCAGTGTATATTATCTGAATATTCGTCTCATATTCTGAGATCTCTTGTATTGTGAAGATAGATATATTCATTTATCTATCTTTAAAACATTTATTTATCTATTCACATAGTTGTATATTTATCCATTTAATTAATTCGTCTATATTTGATTGTATGATGAATATATATATATATATATATATATATATATATATATATATATATAATTACATTTGTTTCTTCGGTGGAAAATTGCCTTCCTCTCGTAGAAATTGCATTGTTGAACCAACTTCTTTCGAAAAACTAAAAAACTACTGGACCAAATTGGACCAAAATCTAATCAGCTGTAAGTTGTAACTTAGCGGGGCACATCGATTGCATCATTCGTCATTCTGATCGCGTTGTTACTTTTCCAGGAAACGTTAACGAAAAATTTGATAACATACACACGGTCATACATACGCACACTCACATACGAACATTTTGCTGAAAATAGTCTAAAGTGACTACAAAGATCTTGTAATACGAAGATCTACTAAAAAATCGATTTTCGGGGTCATTACAGTAACTTCCCTATAAATCGGGAAGTTAGACAAACGTTTCTTTTTCTTTGTAAATCGTGTAAACGCTCCGTTAACAAATATATTATTTCTATGTATTTTTTTTTCATTCTTTTCCCAAATAGCCATTTAAATGTCGCACCATGCGACCAAGTGGGTGGCACGGTTGCGAAACGCTTGTCTGCATGACGTGCAGCGAGCGCAGACAAGCGCAACGAGTGCAACACGGTTAAAGGGTACCGGCGCGGCGCGACGGCTTTCGATAATTCAACGCCTGCACTCCCTGTACACTTAGCCAGCCTTTTTCTTTCTATTTCGCACGCACGCGGAACCGGTCGGTCCTGTCGCGATAACCGGTGACGAAACGACGAATGCGCGAACAAGCGCAGCGAATCGGCGCACCGATTCACCGGTCGCGAAATTAGGACAGAGCTACATTCGGCAGGTTCGCGCTTCACAGTGAGACCTCTATCGTAAACTTGTGCTTTCGTTTTCGCCCCCGTCGTCCCTTCCACTTTCCTTCCTCTCGAAAGATTATCAGTCACGTAACTGGCGCGTAGATAACGCGAGTTCGCTTAACGAGATATGAACACTATTTCTCGAGTGTAATTAATTAATATGTAGTATCGAACGCATGATAACGCAGCCAACTTTTTAACCCTTAAAATGCTGTATACTTTTTGGCAACACTGAAAGGATCTCCTCAAGGGACCCCACGTTAAAAAATTATAGAATTGAAAATAAGAAAGAATCTCCTCAAGGGACCCCACGTTAAAAAATTATAGAATTGAAAATAACAAAGAATCTCGTCAAGGGACCCCACGTTAAAAAATTACAGAATTGAAAATAAGAAATAGATGTGTTTAATATATGTAGTTATTAATAGACAAATCATCCACAATACTTGACGATGAAAAAAGAGAAAATGCATAAAATATGACAAAATTACAAATAATTGCTTACAAAGTTATTAAGAAGAAATAATTTCTGGGCTCCTTATAGGATACCACTCAGCATTCTAAGGGTTAAAGGTCGGATCTCCTTTGCGCGTCTGGACACAGAATTTTGCGATCCATAATCCATTCGTCGTAGATCTTTTCTGTGCCTCTGCACGCACAAGTTTCATACACAGCAACATCTGTCATTTGAAAAATTTTCAATTTTGCGCCGCCTCAGAAAACATTGTATTGTATTTTATATGGTATTTAATATTTTATTTTAATCAATTTTATTTTAGTTAATTTTATTAACAGTTGATGTGTATTCATACAAATCAAAGGGAAATTATTTCATACTTTTTAGTGGAAATTCATCCCTATATTGCTTATGGTTGAAGGGTTAATACCAATATTTTAAGCGGATACTCTTGTGTTTCCTCTATAAGCTCCTAAAAACTAATTTCTATCGGTTTGTCAGTTATAGTCTTACAATTTACTCGAAAAAGGTTGACACGTTTCTTTACACCTTTGTAAAGTCAACAATCTTTAAGACATCAAAAAATCCTTTGAGATTAGTTCACAGGTTACTAAAAACTACAAGATATTTAAATTTCAACGAAACTTTACTGTAAAATGTGTCCATTTTAGTGTAATGACCCTATTACAAGGGATTTGCGTCCGTAAATTGCAACATTTGGGATTCCAGGATAATACGATATTGTTTCCTGACGTAGGCGTTCGCGTCTAGATGCAGTTCTGATATGAAGAATAACAAATGGAGTATAAATGGCGCTGGAATAATAAAACGCTGCGTCGAGAAGCGCAAAGGAGATCCGACCTTAACGCATACTCTACTGTCACTTTTTCTCCATCGTGTGTTGTACAGAGTGTTAAAAAAAACCATTCAATATTTCGTGAAGCGTCTAACAATGTTGCACGGAGCCTGGCGCATGGTGAGAGGTTGTCTCTGCCGTGCGCGATTCATGTTACGTCGCGTTGCACTCTGTAACAGGTGTGCAGCCTAGCGCGTTATCGACATTTCGCCGCGGCGCTCACGCGGCGGTTATGCAACAATGTTGCAGCCTTCCGTGCGCCAAGCTGCACGAAGATGAGCTACGATGTTGCGCGGGCGGCAAGCGTGTGTACGAAGCTTACGCATTAACCCTAATCGATGCAGCCCAAACATCGCCGAGCCGCGTGCGCGCTCGGATGTCAAAGCAAAGAGGCGACTACCTAGCTGCTGCTGTTTACACGTGTTCAACGGCGCGGTGTTGTAATCGTTGCTTTCTGACGACGACACACCGAAACTTCCCGGAGAATACAAGATGGCCAAACCTCCGCGTTCCGAACATCCTGGTGCACGTCCCTTCTTTGTTATTAGACGAGTAGTCTTGTATCTTTCTCTTCCTTTTTTTCTTTTTTGTTATTGTAAACACTTATGGCTCCAATCCGTTTCACGCATTAACCGCATTGATCGCATTCAATGTGATGCGCGCATTGATATCGTTCCGTTTCGTTAAACGGAACAACTTGAACTTGTTTCGTGAAACGGAACACTTTTCCGTACATTTGATGCGAATGAAAAATGGCTGCTTGCATGGGTGACAAAACGTTATCTGAATTAACGTTATTTTTGTTAAATAAAAACATTGAAAAAGAAGAATTGAACAATTGTAGTGATTTGAGTGATACTACCGATATCAGTGACAGCGAAGATGAATTGCAGGAAAAACCGTGTTAAAATTAATTGTCCATTTCCTAAATTGAAACTCATGTATATCAATTGTAAAATTTTAAAAGAACATGTTATTAAATAAAAAATCACTTTTCCGTACATTTGATGCGAATGAAAAATGGCTGCTTACATGGGTGACAAAACGTTATCTGAATTAACGTTATTTTTGTTAAATGAAAACATTGAAAAAGAAGAATTGAACAATTGTAGTGATTTGAGTGATACTACCGATATCAGTGACAGTGAAGATGAATTGTAAGAAAAACCGTGTTAAAATTAATTGTCCATTTCCTAAAGTCAAACTCATGTACAGTGACTCCCACTAATATTCGGACACTCTTAAAAAGACGATAACTTTTTTAATATGGTACTATACGATTTGAACCTTTTTGGGAAGCTAGAGCAATTAGTTTGCTACAGGATGTGAAAAAAAGTTTTGTCAAAATTGCAATGAATCGGAATTGTAGAAAAAATATTAAAAGTTACATTTTACAACTTTTTTATGTGCGACTGTATTGAAAATTTAAAAACTTCGTTTTGAAGATCTGTGTCAATTAAACATATTCTGAAAATTTCGTTAAAATCGGGCGACGTTACAATGAGCTACAAACGTTTAAAGATGGTAAAAATTGCAGATTTTCACGATTTTCGGCCTATAACTGCAGTAAATCTAAGGATTCTTACATCTTTCAATGCCTGTCGTTTTTTTCCGCATCAATCGATTTCGATGAAACTTTCGCAGTGCATATAATTGACACAGATCTACAAAACGTAGTTTTTAAATTTTCAATATAGGTCCACATAAAAATGTTGTAAAATGCAACTTTTAGTATTTATTCTACAATTCCGATCAATTGCAATTTTGACCAAATTTATTTTCATATCATCTAGCAAACTAATGGCTCTAGCTTCCTAAAAATGTTCAAATCGTATAGTACAATAATAAAAAAAGTTATCGTCTATTTAAGAGTGTCCGAATATTAGTGGGAGTCACTGTATATCAATTGTAAAATTTTGATAAAGAATGTTACTAAATAAAAAATCACATTTTGGTTTCTTCCAAAATAACAGGGAATTCAATTTTGTTCATCTTCACAAATTGTGCTTTCTTTCACATTGTGAAGATACTTGAATCTACTTTTTGCAAATTAATCGCTAATGCATCGACTACGCATCAAACGCTTCACTTCTGAGCTATGGTAGCTGATGCACGGTTAATGCGCGAGAAGTGGTGGGAATCTGGGGAATTCTGTGCGCTGTGATGCGTGCATTGAATGAAACGGAACGGTTCTCTATGCAGTCTATGCGCATAATGCGTGAAACGGAACGGACCCTTATGTAAAAGACCCTTATGTCAGTCTATAAATAATAATAATAATCCTAGACAGTGGTTCGGCGTCGAAGAAACGAATGACAACTTTGTCGGAAATTCTTCATTCATCTTGAACGCGTTCACGGTTCAATTTTAATTGCGCTCGAGCGATTACAATTCAATCGTACGCCCGCCAGCTCGCCTAACCGTTCGCGGTGCCAGCTTCGAATTATTTTGGTGCTTAAGGCCGCGCACCAGCTGACGGGAGTTGCGATTGCTCGGGCCTCGCATACGCGAAATTCCCTCGTGTCGGAATTATCAGTGGGATTCAGAAAATCGGTTCTTTTCATTTGGTTCTCTCAAATTTTACTCCGAAATTTACAATTATAGACACGATTCGTAGATCAGAACGAATCGTTGGGTGGTCGCGTCGCGTCGTTCGTTCAATTATAGGAAGGCAACGATCGATGAAATAATTAAGGTAGATTACTTTAGAAAGAATAAAAACGCACAAGCTGCTAGAGGTACTTCAGAAAAGGTATGCTTCCTTGCTAATATTAACAATGATAGTGAAAACAGATGGGTAGTTGCCTCTCGGGTGCATCGAATCACACGATTAATAACATTAATCTTTTAAATGACGTAAAAATTGTAGAGTCCGAAATATCTACTGCTAAAAAGTCGGTAACTATGAAGGCCAAAGCAGCAGGGCAAGTTACAAGCGAAAACTGCATTCTAAACAATGAAGTACTGATTCCAGAACTAACGAAAAATTTATTGGCAGTAAACGCAGTAAACGCAATAACCCAGAACAACGGGAGGATCGTGTTCACTAAGGAAAAAATGGAGATCAGAAAAAATAATATAACGATACTTGAAGGATCTCGAGGACAGAATGGATTATGTACCATCAATTTCAACAAAACAAATGGAACTACAAGCTTGTTATCAATAAACAACGAGATCTTACTATGGCACCGAAAACTTGGGCATTTGAGTTTTGCAACATATTCTGATTCAGGGAATGACTATGAATCAACGACAGCGACGAGCCGCTACTCGAATGACGCCTCGCGAGTGAATGACACTCGGCTACCGAGAGCACAAATGACGATGAACCCGACGCGATTGACGCTTCCACGGGTTCCCGACAGTTTCATGAACTTTCTTTCCGATCCTCCTTCCATTCGCGGCACGCACAGAGGGACATGAAAGCGAAAACACCGATGGAAGCTGTCTTTTGTTCCCGGAGCCTCGTTAGAACTCGATGACGAGGCTAATGATTGACGCAAAGCCCCCGGGGGGTGAATTGTCAACCGCACAAGTCGGGCTGCGACTAATCAACTTTTCTCAAATGTTCAAACACTTGTTCCACGACTGATCAACGAAATTCTGTTGGATACAATAGTTTCATTCGATCGATTCGTGTTCGTCGCGCGAGAACAACTGCCTGAAAAAGGGACCCAAGAAAAACATTCTGTAAACAGAAGCCAAGTTCCTATGGCCGTAAAAAATTGTGAGATCAAATAAAATACGGGCAAGTTCGTTAGCTCGGAAATACCTGTTGCAATACTGAAAAAAGCGTTTGTGAAAATTAGTTTAAAAGAATATTTATATATTCTATTCGCTATTTCATTTTTGAAGAGTTACATGGAAGGCTAAATTAAATAAATAAAAGGTGTTTGGTAGCGGCCAAGTTTGAATAATTTGTCCTTCGATGTAATTCTTTAAAAATTAAATAGCGTTCTTTTAAACTAATTTTTACATATGCTCTCTTCAGTATTGCAACAGGTATTTCTAAGCTAACGAACTTGGCCGTATTTTGTTTATACAGGATGTTTTTCTTGGGATTTTATCAATTTTTGTTGATTGTTTTTGTCATCAGTATTTGTTGCGACTTCGAGGCTAATAAAATGTATACATATGTATGTTATGCTGCTATGTTCTATCTTACGTACCTATTTCTTAATGTTTTTTTTTCAATACAACCCCTTTACGGTGTAAAATTTCAAACTTTGATAATTATTCCTTTGAGCGTTTGTTATGGAGAACCTATGTACCAAATTTCAAGCTTGTAGATCAATGGAAAGTACCCAAAAGGTTTTGATGATCTGTCAGTCAGTCAGTCAGTGAGAAATTTATCGATTTTTGAGGTCCTATATCTCAAAACCTACTAATGTTGGAAGATTAATGTTTTGTAAATATTGAGACATGATAGCATTCAACAAGCCTCTAAAAAACTCTAGATATCGTCCGAACAAATGTCAATCGTAAGATCCTTGAGTGTATAATCCATACACCCACGATTCTAATGAAAATACAATTTGGAAAATCGAAAGCGAAACGATGAAACGAAGATTGATTACTGGTTCTGCATTGTTCAATATTTCAAGACTGTCGGTATTCCTTAGGCGCTAACCACGAGTAGAAAAAAGCTTCGGGAAACGGGAGGACTAACTTCCGCTGCTAAGAGTGTTTTGTCGTTAACTTTAACGAGCCGGACCCGTATTCACCGAGCCGCGTTCGAGCACCGAGAAAATCGCGTTTAATTGGACCAAACTTTCATCCAGCCGTGTTTGTCAGCCGGGAGAGTAGAAGTTCCGGCTTAGCTCGGGGTACATCGAACTTCGAACTAGGAACACGCGTTTCGTTGGACCGTCTCGGACACGAGTGGTGCGGATCACGAGGAGAAACGCTACCCCCTAACGCAAGAATATATATTATTAAATTTTTCTTTTTGCGCATGTCCCTTCTTTGTTATTACACGAGTAGTATTGTATCTTTCTCTTTTTTTTCTTTTCTTTGATATTGTAAACACTTATGTAAAAGGACTTCAGTCCGTCTATAATCTTTCTATATCTTTCTATATAATAAAAATGAAATGTTGTTCGTTGGTCAAATCATCACGTGAGAACGGCTGGACCGATTTGGCTAATTTTTTTTTAATGTTTGTTGTAGTCCGAATCAGGTTTTTAGAGAAAGAAAAATTGGATAAGTTGCCCAAAAAAATGGAAAATTCGGGAAAAAATGAAAGTGTTTTTTTCTATGAGATTTTTGTATGAACTCAAGACCATAACTCACGATTCGAACGATGGATATGCATAATTGTTTTTTTTGTTTTGTTCGTTATAGTTCTGGAAAAGCTTTCAGAAAAAAAAATTCGAGACAATCACAAAGGAAAGTAGGAAAATTCGGACAAACAGCAAAAATCATAAATTTCGAAATGGTGCAAGTATTATTGGTTCCCAATAAGAAAAATATTGATGTCAACGAATTGAATTTCAAGATTCAAATTGATATTGCTTCACAAACAAATTTATTAAAATTGGACAGGACTACGTCTGTCGGGTCAGCTAGTAAATAATAATAATAATAATAATAATAATAATAATAATAATAATATCACTCGGAGATCGGAGCGATACGATTCCCTTGGAAGGATCGGTGCACGATCTGTGTGGTCCCGATAAGACGACAAAAACGGAGAAGGAAAACGGAATTCACGGTCGAATCGCGTCTCGCGTGAATTTACAACCTGTCGGGTGGTTCGCGGGCCAAGGCGGACAACAACGAGAGAGTGCTTCGCCGAGGCGGCAAAGTTCGCGCGGAGGGCACGTCCTCGCGCGAGATAAAAGACGTACGGTTCGCCGCGTCGGTAGCTTCATATTTCATCGGTCTTTCGTTATTCAATTACGTGACACGGTGCCCATGGGGCTTTGACTCGGTTTCTCGCGGCGCGGCGCGGCGTCCCCCGACGAAGCACTGAACTTCTTCTCTCTCCGCACGCGGCGCCTCGTCGTCAAGATGGTGGACGCGGAAATTGGCCGGTTATTACACGACCAATTCAATTACAGAGTCCCCTCGCCTCGGACGACGAGAAAACACCGAGTCTTTCTGCATTCTCGGGAAATTCTTTGCGTTACGGGCACACCGAGCCATTTGTTTCCGCATTAGGCTCGGAATTTGTCGACACGTTTTGGTGGCAAACTCATTGCAAACATCGATCGGCTTCGAAATAGGTTCGGTTAACCGAGTATGTACGCGTCATTCCAGTCTGTTGACTGCTAATTGTCTCGGGTGTTGCAATTCGTTGAGTCATCGCGGCTCGGATTCCCGAGAAAACAGGACTCGCGATTCGATTTCGTCGCGAGGTCTGGACAAGGTGGCGAGAGAAGATAAAGAAGATAAAGACTGAAAAGAAATTACGGCGGAGCGAGTTGAACGTGACACTTATAAATTAGACGAGAAAGCAGACGCGTTGCCGGGGACTCGGGGGACTTCCTCCTTAAAACCTAGCCTCTCTCGCGGTGAATTTTATATGTCGCGTGTCGCAACGTTCGCTTTCACTTAATGCGATTTAATTCGTGTACTTTCAAATGCCGCGAGACGGGACGCGCTGCTTTGTCGTCTTCGTTCACGCAATTGTATCATTTTTCACGCGTTACCATAATCGACCGCGATTACGCGCGCAATAGCCACGTGGTAAAACGCGATTATCCGAGACATTATCTGTCGTCGCGAGAAAGCTCAAATAATTATTCATTGTTCGTTGCGTAACGGTTGCGGAACGCATTCCACCGACTCTCACAGGGGGCGAAAACCGGCTAAAATGGTCAAAATTCGATAACACAATGAATTCTGCAGTAAAGTTTTTGAAAATTGGTATCTCTAGGTTGTTTTAGACGTACATTTCAAATCTTTAATCAAAATGATCAAATTCAAAATGTTCGATTCCATATGGCGGACCGAAAAATCAAAACTGAATGGTTTTTTTTGAAAATTGATATATATATATATATATATATATATATATATATATATATATATGAGTTATTGGGGATGCTGATTTTGAATTTGTATTTGAAATTATGAAATTTGAAATGGCTGATGCAACCTGGCAGAATCCAGACAATGTGTACAAAAATCGATAATTCATTGAATACTGAATGAAATTATTTGAATATTGCTAATCCAATGTGTGTTTTGGGATCGCTTATTTTGAATATCAAATTAAAATTGTAAAATTAACAATGGTGGACTAGTATGGAAGACATTTCATAAAGACAATATTAATTCATATATATATATAAATGTTGAACATTGTCTTCAGATTAAATAGTGACTGGATTTGGTTTAATTGCTATTTTAATTATATTTGAAAACGTATGTAAAGTTCTGGTGCAAAATACTGGTGCGAGATAGTCCAATATTTATTTTTAAATGTATTTATTTGTTAATAACAGTTTGATATTAACTTTAAAATGTTATCAACACATGAAATAAACTTGATTCATGCTTTTTTTACAAGAGATTCAGATAAATAGCCTTTCTTGATTCTCAGTATTCGCAATGAACTGTCTGCATGAAAATACATACAGTATTACATTATTAATATCTTTTCAATGGGCAAAAATGGGCAAACGGGGTTTGTTTCATAACTTTAAGGATACTTTAAGCAAAAGATTTATCCTAGTCTCGTTCAGGCAGAATGGGGCACACGATTTTTGTCCTGGTTTGGCCCACTGTGCGACTGTTGCGCGCGTTTGCGCATCTTTCTCGCGAGTGAATCTTTTCGATAACGCGATTGTGTTTTACGTTGTACACGCGAAATTGTTCGATGATCGGCTCGAAAAGGAAAGCAGTTTCTCGTAGGAAGCTTGGCAAAGTTTTTACGGGGAGATGAAAGCTCGCTTCGCAATTGCATTGAACTTTTACTTTGTTTCGCATACGATCAGGTGTATGTAAATTGGTCAAAATAAAATTTTCCTCAATTTAAACTTGAAGTTTCCCTCGATTTAAACTTGACATTTCCCTGAATGTAAACCTGAAATTTCTTTAAATATCCTTGAATTTAAACTTTACATTTCCCTCAATTTAAACTTGAAATTTTCCTCAATATAAATGTGAAATTTCTTTAAATTTAAACTTGAAATTTCCCTGAATTTAAACTTGAAGTTTCCCTCGATTTAAACTTGACATTTCCCTGAATGTAAACTTGAAATTTCTTTAAATATCCTTGAATTTAAACTTTACATTTCCCTCAATTTAAACTTGATATTTTCCTCAATATAAATGTGAAATTTCTTTAAATTTAAACTTGAAATTTTCCTCAATTTAAGTTTGACATTTCCCTCAACTTAATCTTGAAATTTCCCTAAATTTCACAGTTTCACAATTTTCTACTTTTCAACTTTAAAATTTGTCAATCTTTCAGTGTCAACATTTCCCAGTTTCGCATCTATCCGAATTTACAATTTTAAATTGAAATTGTTCGATGATCGAAGAGGAAAGCAGTTTAGTCGGAGGAAGTTTGGCAAAGTTTTTACGGGTAGATGAAAGCTCGCGGATCGGCGTGATCGATGACGGATAGAACGGGTGAGGTGACAAGCGAAAAAGAAACAAGACAAAGGTAACCGCGATCAGGTGTCCCTGGCTGAGGATGAAGCGGCATTTGGCACAAGGTCGAGCCGCGTATAGGTGCACCTTCATTTTTCGCTCGCGCGGTGCGTGCGTTCGCAGACACGCGCGAAACAATCTGCGTGACTCTACCGTCTCGCATTCTCGCGTCCCCTTTCGTAGCAACGCGCGCGGCCTCTCCGTACGAAACGGCCGCGTCACCGTTGTTAATTAACGTTGCGCGTTAACGCGGCTGCCGACACGCGGAAAATAAATCGCGTCGAGTGAAAGTGACGCGCGAAATGACGGGACCGCTTGACACGTTGCCCCATTAACCTGTCCCCCGTGTACCGACGAGCTTTCTAGGTTGAACGATGTCACTATTCTGTTTCAGCCGATCGAACGGAGATTGCGTTTACACCTTTTTTCAATTATTAATCAACCGCGGTTCCCGCGCGATTACAACCGATTGCTCCGGATTTTTCGTTAATAACTCCTTCGCTAAGCCGCTGAGAACATTGTTGCTAGATCATCCTCTATATTAACTAAATATGGTTTCACAGGTAACGCTGAATCAGTATTTTCGCCGTCCTTGAAGACGCAACTGTTACCACATCTTTATCGCGAGCAGTTTGCGCGGTTAAATATTCGCTCGATGTTTAAACAAATGTCCGACACTCGCGACACGTTTGCGTTTCCGCTGGCTTCACCGAAACGACCTGAATTCCACACCGAGGCAGAAAGAACAGCTGTTGCGTACCGATAGAAAATGAAAAAAGATCCTGATGCGAATACAGAGTTGAAAATTCTTCTGTTACGTAGTTGTGTCAGAAAACACGTGTAAAAAGTAACGGTTGTACGTCCTTGTTGCAAATATAAGATGCAAAATACCAGAGAAAATCTTATGTATATACATATATGTTTAATTGTTATATATACACGTATTATATGTATATCATTAAATAGACTGCGAATGTTTATGCATTTTCCAATTTTTGTAGACAACTTATTAAAGACTGGAATGAGATAAAATGTTATTTTTAATGGAAACAGCCTTTATAGATTCGAAACAAATAAAAATTGTACAAACTTTTATTGAATTTTATATTCTAGCCTTTTTTGAAGTTTTTCGTAAGCCATAAATTTTACAATTTACAATTTTACATTTCGTAATGCATAAAGATCCGCAGTCTAATTATAAAATACTAATGTAAAATATAGGAACAACAGTTACAGTTTAGTACAGTTTTAACCGTCTTATTGACTACTACCATTTCACTTATTTTGAATTCATTCTGTTTTTTCACAATTAGCAAGTATGTATAAATACCTAATTCTCACAACTATTAAATAGTCAATTTAATGAATAACAAATTTTATTACTTTAATTTTCACAGACGCGGATTTTCTTGATAATGGTTCAAAACTGAACCGAAACGTTGAAATTATAATACTGCAAAATTGCTAGTTTTTGTATTTGTGATCGAACCTGTAGCGCCGATATCATATGGTGTATATGTAAAATATAGGAACTTACAAAGTTTTCAGAACCTCCTGTTCCTCCGTTGCATCTATAGGAGACAGCCTCTGTTTCTACAGGAATCTGTCTTTAACTATGAAGCAGGAAACATTACGCAACACACTTTCGGAAATTGTGACAGCGAGAGAGAAGAACCTTGCTCCGCGATCGAAATCGTACTGTGATATGTCACCTCGCCATTTTAGGAATGGTTAAGGGTGGATTTAGGTGGGGAAATTTAGCGTTTGCTAATTGGACGCGAGGTTGTGTCGGAAAAATTTTAGATTAGAGAGTGGGGTTATTGATAACGACCTTTTCAGGTATAACGGCAATAATCGGGCCTTTGGGCCCGCAACAATATGTACATAGTACGTAAAGGTGGTACGCGACGAAACACAAATGATTCATTGTTAAAGGCATATTCGCGTTATAATGGCAGGGTCCTGTGGAAACATCGGAGGAACAAAAGATTCTGAAAAATGTTTAATTTGTAAGAATGTTGAATATTGGTGTTTGATCGTTATATATACTTTTATTGATTTATACGTTATCCTATATATTTTTATCGATGTGTATAATACGTGTTTTGTTAACAAGTTTGCGTGATGTTTCGGTTTTGTTTTAAATAAATGTTGCTGACAGTTCTAAATCAGCAAAGAACGAATAAAGACGTGTTGAACTTACAAATTACATTTGCAACATTAAATTCGACGACCATTACTATTTAAAAATGTCGGAGAACCTCGAAAGGGTTGGTTCTTTAAGTTAGTAGAGTATTTCCGTAACCGGCGTGCGTTGTCATTCTATCTACTATTATTCATCCTTGAACTTCATCCCCATGATTCATCTCTTACTGATCATTAGACGTAAAACAATTCTCACTTTACAGAACCAAAAACTTATATCTTCTGCTGACTTCTTCTTCTCGCCAGCATTCTCTTGCGTATTACGTCTGTAGTTTGTACATCGTTCGGAAATTGTACCTAATAAATATACAGGGTGAAAAGACAAAAAGTCTTTTTTAGAGATTTGCTCGTTTTTGCTTCGTTTTGGAGAAAATCGCAAAGAACAAAAGAAACAAAACAAGTTTTCATTTTTGTACTTATTTATTTACATTTTGTTTACGTTATCATCTATTTAATGTAGATATTGTTCAAAATGTTGCCCTTTTGCAGCAATGCAAGCATTACATCTAGCACTGACTTGATAAATTGCAGATAAACATTGTTCTGGTGATATTTGGTGCACTGCATCTATGATTCGAAAATGAATCGGTCTCTTAATTGCTCTCTTGAATTGATTGGCACCGAATAAACTTTCTGTGTCATTAACTACATTAAATAGATGATAATGTAAATAAATAAGTACAAAAATGAAAACTTGTTTTGCGATTTTCTCCAAAACGAAGCAAAAACGAGCAAATCTCTGAAAGACTTAACCCTTCACGCATCTTAAGTTTTGCCATTTAAATATTTCCATTTATCTCGAACGCCAGTTTTAAATAGAAATTGCAATTTCGGCGCACAGGTTTGATCCTATGTTACTAATTTCCTAAGCAGTTTTACAAATTAATAATTCGACGTTTCGGTCTAGGTTAAGACCATCTTCAAGAATATAATTGCGTCTGTAAAGATTAATATGAGAATATATATTTCCGTGTTGAAAAGCAAACAGATAAACAAAAGAGAAAATTACAAAACTGAAACCATTTGTTTGCTGGTATAAACTTACTTGCTTAGTAACAAATTTAATTTAAATTTAATGTTTCAAGACACTCGTTGACCATGTGCCGGCATGATACATAGTAAGGTGGATTACAAACGTTATAATCTAACCAAGGTTCTTTGTTTGAGGAGACGACAAATCAGATGACAAAGATCAAGCCATTGGCCGATCGATATATGGAGGTTATTTCAAACCACGAAAGACACTTCTAACCACACCATTTGCCATTTAAATTCGCGACACCCTGTATATATTGAGTATCCGGAATACAACACGTGTACCGTATAAGTGCGCAGAGATGTTCAACTTAGTCGCGCGACCTCCAATGACGCAACGGAATCGGAACAATCGATCCGCGAAAGGAATCGGCCATTGTATCGCGGAGAGTCTGCTACCGGTTCGGTTGTTGGCGCCATTGTAACCGTTAATGTCGCCGACTTACGAAGCCTCGTAGGTGCGGTTTACACGAACGTCGCGTCGGCTTGCCTGTTCAATTTGATCGCGGCGCAACTGCCCGCTGCGGATCATCCGGTCGTTAGGGGAATCGTGTTAGCCATGTAAAAGCTCGTTTCTATGGATGCTCCGTGGAATACGTCGCCGAAAAATTCGAGGGAAAATTCCAGGGAAAACGAAGAAGTTTTGTCGTCGCACGTGCATTGTCTGACCGGTGCAAGCTGAAGCGAGAGACAACGAAAAATCGGCGGCGATAAACGATCGATTGCGCAACCATAGACAGAATTAATCGAAATGTATGGGTACGTTCCGCTTCGCGTTGCGCGACATTAAATGCCCCTTCCTTCTCCTCTCGTCACCGTCGTCCACTGTCGTCGGATTACACAACAAAGAATCGCGTGAAAAGAAACTCGCGGAGGAGAAACGAAAATACGTAGCACTCGCAATGCGATCGCTCGAGTCTGCTTATCGAATGGAAATTTTTCATATCCGGCATTCTTTTTTCTTTCTCTTTTTCTTCCCAGTTGAAACTTGAGGCGGTTCGCGATCGACGTCGAAACAAATGATCGCGCAACGAAGCGTTCCTATACGAAGAATCATTTATCAGTAAAATTTTTTCGTTCGCATTTATATTATAATATTGTATATTATATTATAATGATATTATAATTATGTATATATATGTATGTATGTAACATGATATTTGATCCCTTGAGGGTTTCAAATTCATTTACCAATCCTCTTCCTCTTTCCACTCTCACCATCGCCTTTTCAGCGGGACCTACTGTTTATTATATACTATTTATTATATAGTTTATTTATATATTTTTATTTTTTTTTTTTATTTATAATATATATATATATATATATATATATATATATATATATATATATATATATATAGATTATACATTTCCGTAAGGGAATCATTTCCACCGATTTTTAACGATGATACAGAAAGAGCGGAGGGGGTGGGAGAGAGAAGGGGGCAGGGAAGGTGAAAGGTAAGACAGTTTTATATATATATCATTATAATATATATAATACGTAAAATGAGTTTGATAAGCTCATATTAAATTCTGTACGGTGCAAACAGCGCAAATAACGGGAGAGAGAGAGAGAGGATCTAGGATATCGATGAACATTTTAATCCGCCAGCAAACTCGAGCTGCAGTTCAGAGTCGCGCTGGAGGGGGATCCTTTTTAGCAGCGATGCATTCCATCCCGTCGTTAACTTTTAACGTAAAAATTTCGCAATGGTTCGCGGCCACGGCGCTCGAACCATCGGGGTTACGCAACGGTAGCCCAGATCCGGCCGCTTGCAATTAGAAACTCCTCGTTATTCATCGGCGTTATCGGTTCATTAAGCCGCGGCTTGAAAATTTCGAGGTTCTCGACCGTTTCGTAACCAGGGAGCGGTGTTGCGACACCCGGAACCCTAATAAACTGGCTTGATACCACGCTTGATTGATCGTCGGCCAAGCAGCGTAGGAATTCCAGCCCGGTGAGCCAATGGAAATGGGAATGATCGCGATGCGAGCCGTGCTTTTCGCGAATCGACCAAAAAGCTGTACACGATAACGTCTCGATTAAACGAGGGTTCGTCTGGAAAGTATCCTTTCTTCGAGTGTACAAGCGAGAGCTTTTGCATCGCGAAACACGGGATTCCCAGGATTTTCCTGGATTTTTCTAATAAATTCATTATGTCGCTTCGCAATTGCATTGAACTTTTACTTTGTTTCGTATACGATCAACTGTATGTAAATTGGTCAAAAGAAACTTGAATGTCAATTAAAAATTACCATAATCAACGTGGTATATGAGCAGTTAAAGGAAGGTTATAAGAGCAGTTTGTGTTTGAATGTAGCGCTAAATATCTAAAGTAAGATCGAAACGTCGAAAAAAACTTCAGAATTTTACAAAATCATCGTTTTACAATTTTCTACTTTCCAACTTTATAATTGTACAATGTTATAATTGTACATTTATCACATTTCTCACAATTCAACACTAGAATTCCTCTAAATTTAAACTTGACATTTCCTTCAATTTAAACTTGACATTTCCTTGAATGTAAACTTGAAATTTCTTTAAATATCCCTGAATTTAAACTTTATATTTCCCTCAATTTAAACTTGCAATTTTCCTCAATATAAATGTGAAATTTCTTTAAATTTAAACTTGAAATTTCCCTCAATTTAAGTTTGACATTTCCCTCAACTGAATCTTGAAATTTCCCTAAATTTCACAGTTTCACAATTTTCTACTTTCCAACTTAAAAATTTGTCAATCTTTCAATTTCAGCATTTCCCAGTTTTGCATCTTTCCGAATTTACAATTTCACTGCCAAAAAAAGTTTCACTTGAATAGTGTTTAAAATAATAATTGACCGAACCAGTGCGCCGAAAGCATAAAAGTATTGTTAGCAACAATCTACGATCGACATAAGGAAATATTTCTCAGTTCCTTCGAAATTCCAGCTGCGCGTCCTACTCGCGTTGTTTTCAAGAGACACGCAACCCGGACGAATTAGTATTCTCTGGCCGATGGAGACCTAGACCCAGTGCCGCTCGTGGAATTGCCTAATCCACCGTGTCGTGTGGCAAGTAATTCGGGGGAATTCCGGGGAATTAGGTTAGAAAGTAGCCTAAAGCCGTAGCGATACCGATGAAAATAGAAAGGGACTTTTTATTTTCATTTCCTGTTGCTCCTACATCGATCCTATATCGATACTCCACCGTCCCAAAGTTTCAGCGCTAGGAGAAACGATTTTCTGCTTTCGATAACACTGCCCAACAACAAAAATGTTTCCATGCAACTGTTGGGTGTCTCTTACAGAGTTTTTGGCGCTGATTTCAAATCTGACCTTAATTTTTCTCATACATGCACAGTTTTTGAGAAATTTCAGTTTGAAAAAAAGACATATTTCTCGACTCTGAACAAATATTGTGATGTTATTATATAAGATGTTATATTGTTTTTTACAGCAAAAGATTCTCTAGAACATAGAGTTTAAACTTCTAGTTTAAACATGTTTAAACAATCGCAACGTATTACTATTGCACATCGGTGAATTCTGGAAAGTCTAGAGAATCTTTTACTGTAAAAAACAGTACAATATCTTATATAATAACATCACAATATTTGTTTAATCTATAAGAAAGAAAAAACTCTATAAGATACACCCAACAGTTATTTGGAAACATGAAAAAAGTTGAAAATTATTGGACAGTGTAATTCGTCATGTCTGAAAGCAGTCGGATTGTGCAACCGTGTGTTTTCGATACGAGAACCACTGTTTACTAAATATCGATGCCAACAACGTTATATCGCCGCTCGGACGGGTATCAGGAATGTTTAGCCGGGTTATCAGCGCCACGATACATTTGAATACGATTATTGTGCCGCGCAGCCTATAAACAACTAATTCTGTGGTGGTCGAGATCGATTGTGCCGGTGTAAAAACGATTGAAATCGTTTGAAAGGATCGTTCGCTGCGATGCTCACTGCGACGCGGCCCACAGTGATCGATTCCTCGATAACAGCTTTTCCCGGACTCGGCCGAACTTCGTTCTTTCATTGCTTTGAAGAATACTAATTTCAAATATCACTCGCCGGTTTTTCCCCGTTAGTCATTTATATAATTTTCTAGAAAAGAAACTGATGTCTGAAACCTGGTGTTTAACAAGTCCTACAGACACTAAATCCAAAGTTGATGCAATAATTGGGCTGATTCTACACTTCTTTAACATCGAAGCTGTTAATTATTATTATTATTATTATATACGGACCGAGGTCCTTTTTATACATATGTATACAGTTTTTACAGTATTACTAATAAAAACAAAAAGAAGACAACAAAAAAAAAATAAAGTCTCAACCTAAAATCTTAACCTTAATGATTCAGCAACAAATATTTTTGCAAAAGAGTGCAAGAAAAATGACAGACATGCAACCTACGATGCCTATGATGACGTTTTAAGTTTATGTAGGTTTAAAATAAAGCGTTATTACTACAAGAGAACAGAAAAATTTGAATGTTGTCCACTTAGAATCGAGGAATCGATCACTGTGCGGCCCACGGCCCACTTGTTATCAGGTGTCGCGCGGCAAGAACATTAATTCCTGGCCGCGTAACCGATTCGTAATGACGAAGGAATCCGCTTGGAAAGGAGGACGAGCAAGAAGAGAAGAGGAAACGGCAAACGTCGACCGGAAGAGGACCAAACTCGGGAGAAGCGTGTCGATCCGAGAGGCTCGCGAAATCTCGCTGGACGCGTGGTTCGCTCTGTCTGACAATGAGCGCGTGTCGCGCGTGATTCACCTCGTCTCACGACGAATCGGAGGAGCCGGGCTCTATAAATAATACGTTGTCTGACTCACCGGTCGGCTAACGCACCGAATGGCCTCTAAATTCGCAAGATTCGTCTTTTCCAATTACTTCGCAAATTATCAGCGAAGTCGAGTTCGAACGTTCGAATACGATAAACTTGAAAAATATGATAATTCGAACCAACCTCGTGGTTCCGTGCAATCGCCTCGAAATCCAATCGATCGTTTCTCGAGCCGCTGGTTTTCCTTTCAGGGGGATATGATTTCTCGAGGTTCAGGAGATTATGGTCGTTTCAGCAAAGTGTGAGGGGATACATATTGTTCTTGACCCAAATATTCTAGGGGACCGATTTTTCCTCGCGGTTTCTGTCCTCCGGTGCTTGATACTCGAATCTAGTCAACTGGGATTACGAGTGTCTTGTGCAACGGTAAAAAAAAACGCTGGTAATCGGAGCTGCGTCAAATCGATAACGGCGAGCATGTAAACCGATCGGCTGGAAGAACGAGATATTCAAGACGGTTGTACGTTTGCAAATTGCACACGCAATATTAAATTATAGGCACGCTCTGTAGGCCACTGATAATCCACAAAGAACGAAATATAAATGTCCACGACAATTTAATAAAAACCATTTCCCATAAATGAGGTAAAGGATTTAGGAATTCATTTCTCCTCTACCTTAAATTTTTTCAACCATATTTATCATATTGTTAACACCGTCTCGAGAACACTTGGTTTCATACTTCGTTTTTCCACTGATTTCCATTCAATCCGCACACTTAGATTGCTATATATTGCCCTCGTCCGTCCGCTATTAGAATATGCATCAATTATATGGTCTCCGAAAAGCTCTAAGTACGAAATCATGCTGCTCGAGAGTGCAGCATGAATTTCTCAGATTTTGCTCGTATAATCTATATAATCCAATGTTATTCTTTAATCATGATTACTCCGCAATAATAACTACAATGAACCTAGAACCATTATCTGCTCGAAGAATAGTATCCGACCAGAGCTTTATTTTTAATTCAATTAACAATCATATTGATTGTTCCTCTCTACTGGCGTAAATCAATTTTTATGTACCAGAACGTGAACTGAGAACAACAGCAGGTTTTCAAACACTTAAAGCGAAATCTACTTATGGATTAATTATTCCAATGAATCGCATTATCACAAAATCATGCACTATTTATAATCGTATTGATTTTTTCAGTGATTCTTTACAAAATTTTCAAATGCAACATTATAATGTACCATTATTAAGTTTTTCTTTTTGTGCATGTCTCTTCTTTGTTATTACACGAGTAGTATTGTATCTTTCTCTTTTCTTCTTCTTTTCTTCGATATTGTAAACACTTATGTAAAAGGGCGTCAGTCTGTCTATAATAAATAATAATAATTTATTCGAGAGAGAGAGGACAAGGTTGCTTTTCCTCTCGATTCCGCGAGTGAATTCCTCTGATCCGGCGACTCTCAGTCGATGATCCATTTCGAAATTCCAAGGTGCTCGGAGCGTTTCGTTTTCGACGAGTCCGTTTTCGTCGATAGCTATCAACCGAAAACGAACGTACGGCAAGCGTGGTCGCTGGTCGCGTTTCACCAAACGCAGTGGCGTGACGCGAGCACGCGGCACCTCGGCCTCGAACCACCGCCAAATTTGGCAGACTCGCAATTGGAATCGGCAACCTACTGACACACTAATCGGCGCATCGAGCATCGCGCTCGTCCGCTGCGCTGTACTCTTTCTCTCTCTCTTCTGGTCTTGATATATGGTTTCAATTTTCCAGAAAATTTTTCTACCCGACGCGAAAACGCATGAAGATCCGCAACGCGGCGAATAAGCCTCGCCGTAATGTTTACCGCGTCCGCGCGTTTATAAACGCATCGTCGTCAGGGTTTAAATATCCACGAGAACGGGGTGTAGTAATAAACGGTTCATGGAAACAGGCTTGGAATTGCTTTCAGCCGAGAAACCATGGACCGAGTAAAAGCATCGTCTGTCGACGAGTTCCCCGGACCAGGACAGGAAGCTCGCCGGTGTCAACGCAATTACGAGTTCGCGAAAAGCGATCCGGCCGACGCGAGATGGCCGCGGTTTAACCCTCGTCTGTCCCTCATTTCACGAGCTGAATCTGTCTCTCGCTGTCAAATTGACATACTAATTAAAAATATCGTGAAAATAACAAGTCAAACAGTTACTTTTTCATGTCTTTTTCATTGAAATTAATGAATTAACATTTACATCTTAGGTTTCTGCGATTATACGTTTGACATTAAAAAATAAAAGTCACCAAGTTTTGAGCAAATTTACATACAAATTAACCGGAAAAACGCGCAGAAACTAGAGATCCCTATTTCACGTGTATCTAAACGTGTATTTCACGTGCGTGTCATTTTAAGTTCACTGGTACACGTGTACTATTTCACGTATACATAAATACACATGTATTATGTCACGTGTATTTAAATACACGTGTATTAATGTCACGTGTATTTAAATACACGTGTGTTAGCGTGTTTTAATTTGTTTGAACTTTTAGGATACAGTTACTAATTTTCGAAAGCAAAACATAAATTAATATCAATGTTCGAAAAATTATACGAATTAAAATGAGGATCCATTAAGGCACGTGTATTCAAATATACATACGTGAAATAGTACACGTGTGTTATTAATACACGTACAAAACCACGATCTCTAGCAGAAACTGTAACATTATTGGTAGGAAAATTATTCTTGTTCAATTACGTAGGCTTTCTTCACTTTTCGTGCCACACTTTTCGTGACACACTTTCGTTCCGCGGTTTTCTCGATTTATCAGCGCTGCGCGATAACCCTCGTCGGTCTATTTAGACAGAAAATAATTACCAGGCGTCGACGGGAATTACGAGCCGATAAGAACGCCAAGTGCAAATCAAATCCGACGGTGTCGAGGCAGAGTAATAGCGAACACATGTCGTCGGTTATTTCCGCAAAATTTAATTTGCTATTTCCCGCGGCGATAGTATTCCCACGGTATCTAAGGTTGATCGTGGTTCGGAGATACTACACTATTACGGTCATATTATATTGTACGTGTTATTGAAATAATGTATTTAATATTATATTGTACGTATTATATGAAATAAGCATCGTGCATATTCAAATGATGAATTTTCTCAATGTTCAATTTACATAATTAGTTTTATACATAGTAAGTACGTATCAATATCCTTTCTTTAATTTTAATCCACCTTATATTACATATATTATAGAATATATTTTTTAGATGCAAATTCCTTTGAAAAGGGTCTAAACCAGGACCGAAACGTAGGAAAGAAAAAGTTTAAATTGCAAAATTGCTAATTTAGTTATTGCAAATTAAATTATTGAAATACTGTATTTAATATTATATTATACGTATGTAAGGGAAGTTCATGGACTTCCCTAATATTAGTTTAACTATTCCGCGTAATAACGATGGTCGGTAAGCCAGACCTCTATAAATACAACAAAGTTGAAGATGATTATGAGAAACACGTCGCAGAAAGGATTCTACTGATGTTAACCAAAGAAATTGTAATCTTATAAATTGAAATTGTAAGAAAGGAACAACAGAGTATTATCAGTAATAAACATTGAGTGTTGTTTCTTTGATTTTCAGGTATGATTTGTAAATAAGTAAACCTGAGTTTATAAGCTTTAAAATAATAAAAGTAAATTATTTAAATTTATATTAATATTCACCTATTACACGTATTATTGAAATAATGTATATAACGTGTACGGTGTATAGTTACGATAATTCATAGTTCGTCCTGTTAATCGAGTTAATCGTTTCTTCTTCTCTTACAATTTATTGAATAAAGTGATCAACATCAACGACAGCCAAATCGTTACGATAAGTTTTCGAAAATCAGATAAGATTACCGCTATCGTCAACGGCGCGGTGAAAAATATGAAATTCGAGACGCACACCGTACAAATATTACAGACATTGTCGAATTCGTGCGAGTCTTGCAAACGTTTGCGAGTTCCATGAAAGCGGCAAGATTAGCTGGCGGCAACGAGTTTTCCTGTTCCGTCTGTCGCAATTTAAATTGCAATTTAAATTGCTTTGGAAAAACCTAAGTATCCGCGAAATCGTTATTCGATCAGACTCAGAAAATAGTACTCTGTTTGTCTACAGTCTACGCCGGTGCTGTGCTATGTATTTGTTCACCGAAGTATTTGAATTCCCGGCGAATTCCCAGCTGAATCGTGGACTCGAGAGTCAACCCTGTTTCCAACGACTGTGTACCTCCTATTCCAATAAAACTGAGTTCGAGTTTCGATCGGAACCAAACTGGAACGAGTTAACGAGTTGCAGCGGTAACAAGGAAGACTTCGGGCGTGGGAAGTAATAAGAAAAAAGATTATCGATGACCCGGCGAGGGGTTAAAAGGATTCAACGCGTCAGCCCGCCGCGCGCCGGTGCTCTTTGCAATTCAATTGGTGTCGGGCGACCACGGTGCAGGGCTTTTGTGTCTCGTCGACGACCGCGTGACTCCGACGCTGACTAACCCCCATGGATCTTCAAACATTGTCAGATTCTGATCTCCAATTTTGACGATCGTAAATTTTGTATATGCACTTGTACAGGGTGGGGCGCCATATTTTACCATCTAGATTTACGTCATTATTATTACGCATAGCAAACAATGTTTCAGATGAAGTTGAATGGTTTTGAGAGGGGCACATTCTGATGGTACATTTTTTTTGTAGGTGGACGTGTAAAAGACATATGAGGTCATTAATGTTTTCTTAAATGGAATCATATATTTTTTATTGCATCAGCTGATGCTCCTTCATATTCTTTACAAAAAACGTATTAATCTATTTGTGTAAAAAAATCATTAGTTTAGGAGATATTTTAATTATAATTTGTTAGGAAATCTCGACTCTCTGGTCAATAATATGAATTCAATGTGATAATGTAATAGGAGAGCAAGAACAAATTATAATTAAAATATCTCCGAAACTAATGATTTTTTTTACACAAATAGATTTTTACACAATAGTCAAATTTTAAAGTATTCGTCATCACGCTTCAACCAATGTATTACCAGAAATTGGTAGAAAATTAGCAATCATTTTGTGTGTGAAATTAATATAACAATATTAATATGTGTATGGTTCAACCATTATTATATTCAACTGGATGCAAAAGCAATTAATTATTAGAAAACATCATCATAAGATAATTACTGATTAAGTAATGTAGTGTAAATTTCATTAATCTCAGGATTTTCATACCTGAAATTGACGCTTCGATGTTTAATCATGTGTACAGTTTCTAATAATAATCTTTGGTGTAAATTACTTTCTTTATCCAGTATTTTTACATGTTCAAAATCAAATGTATGGTCGAGTTCTAATGAATGCTTCGTCAAGGCGGTACGTTGTGATCATGAACCGAAACGTTGAGATTATAATACTGCAAAATTGCTAATTTCTGTATCTTTGATCGAACCTGTAGCGCCGATATCATAAGTGCATTGTCAGATTCGTTCGGCGTACTCGCATACGTTAGCTATGTACTATTGCACAAATCAATCTCGATAAAAGTGATTAACATTAACGAACTAATTTCGAAAGCATCACAGCTACAATCGTTAGGATTCGACACCGACACGAACGATTACACAATTTTCTTGGAAAAGATCATTCAGGAAAAAACGTGATCCGTCGGATGAATCACTCCAGATGGCGGTAGCGACTAGGCTGAGTAGGCTAACGTGAAACGCAAACTCTCGAAGTTGGCGGAACCAAGAACGAGATTTCTAAGATTTCTACGGTGATAACGGGTGTTTCTGGTTGGAAAGGTCGCTTTGAAAACGGACAAATTTTTGTTGGATCGCGTCCGACGGCTTCCGAACAGCCGAGATTTCTCCGTTTACCAACGCACGGTAAACGGTGAGCGGGTCAACGATCGGCCAACCGAAATTCTCCGTTCACCGCGAGCCTCGAAACTACACTCGGAGTCAAGTTTTCCAGCTTGTTGCCGTCGCGCAATCACTTTTGACGTCACCGTGCCCGGCAACGATAACAAAAACGCGCAGACTCGAGCAAAAAGAAAAGACAAAGCATGTCCGTGCACCTGCAAATCGTTTCAAGGATCGCGGCGAACAATCCGCACGGTGGCCAACGACTCGGCAAATTAACCCTTTGCACTCAAAGTTATTTATCACGAACATTAACCATTTCTTCCAAGCTAAAATAATTCCATTCTATATAATGTTTCTTCTCATTTCATGGATATGAAATTGATATAACACCTCGGACAATATTGAAACATTTAGTGATTGCTTAGATTCCAACATATTTAATCGTGTATAGAATATTTTGAATAATAAATATTCCATTTTATCGATCGTAATGAATTAACAGAAAAATGTATCGGCGCACAGGTTCGATCATAAAGTAAGGGCTCAAAAAATTCAACATTTTGACTTAAGATTAAGATTCTTTTCTGTCATACTATATAAACTGCATACATTTGTATAAAAGAACTTCAGTCCGTATAAAATAAATAATAATAATAACAACATTTTGTTAGGAATGAATAATGGAAGAGCAAATACTGAAGATTCCAATAATAATCTTGTTAATGACAATACTTGTTCAGAAACATTATGATCGAACCTGTGCGCCGATAGCATACATTTTTCTATTTCGAATAATAGTACAGAAATTTTTAGTGCTAAAAGGGTTAAAAATCGTGCAGCGGTATGCTCAGCGAAATGCACGATACAACATCGAGAAACGCGACCACGTCCGTTGTCGGATTTCAATGTTTGCCAAAGTGCAAGCTGCGTTTCAGGCTTGAACATTGGCCGAGAGCTGATAAGCACGGGGTATTGTGCCGCGATAAACGTGAAATCGCGTCGAGAAGGTACACCCGTTATCGCAGCTTAGCCAAATATACTTGTTTTCGCGGAGGAAGACAGCACGGTTTGATTGGCTCGGCTCTTTGTCTTCTCGACGATGTCTCGATGCTCCTTGTCACCGATAATGACCGATGGAGAATCTGTCGATTCTGCCTCGTCACCGTGAACTATGATTCTTCGAAGAACGCGAGAGAGCTCGTCGGAATCGAAGCTTTCACGCCTGCTTCGCTAAATCCGTCAAGGATCTTGGCTGCGGTTTGTACACACGCTCCTAAAGAATTGGCTGGTTAACCCCTTCTAATAATATTGAATCGGACGATCGGAGTTCGCCAGATCAGGGGAATCGGCTCGAATCGAGGGGAAAAACTTAGCCCCTCTCCTCTCTCTCTCTCTGCTGGTATAGGATTAGTCACGTGGCATTGTGACACATGCACGAGTGTCTTAATCTGGCGAGTACGATCGCGACTGAACATTCGAAATTGACGTTCTCAGAAATACGAACTACCGCTAGAACTTTGATTACAAAGCTACACGAATAAACTGTAATTCTACGAACATATCCACTCCATATAGAAACGATTCGCACGCAGCTGTACCAATTGTAAGGTATAGCCATATTTATTATAAGCAATTGTTGACAGACGTGTTTGTTACGGGCGCGTTCGTTTCGATCTGTCTTCTTGTTCTAATTCGTTGGCGATCGTAATTTTACAATTCTGTTGTTATTTTCGATTTTCTACTTTTATAAATTTCACTATATATAGGGTTGTCTGCTAATACGTATGCATACATATATTCAACCGTATAAAATACATGTAAAAATGTTTCGAGATAAGCGATTAAGAATCACTTCTCCAAGATGTACATGAAACTGCAAGATAAATTTCACTTTCAACAAGTATTGGCAAACGGCATTTAAATAGTAAAGAGATTGTTTGTCATTATATCTTATAATTATACTGGGTGCTTCTTTCTTTCTTTTAGTAGTGTATTTTTAATATAATGAAAATTTAAGTTTCACCTACAAATACATGAAAAAATGCTTCGAGATATGCGATTAACCCTCATCCACACGACGTGGTACCCGGGTACCTATTTCAAATTCATTTAGAATAGTACAAAAAATTACCCGTGTGGATGAGGGTTAAGAATCACTTCTCCAAGATTCGCACATGAAACTCCAAGATAAATTTTACTTTCAACAAGTATTGGCAAACGGCATTTAAATATTAAAGATATTGTTTGTCATTATATCTTATAATTATACTGGGTGCTTCTTTCTTTTAGTAGTGTATTTTTAATATAATGAAAATTTAAGTTTCACCTACAAATTGTAAGGAATAGCCGTATTTATTATAAGCAATCGTTGACAGACGTGTTTGTCACGGGCGCGTTCGTTTCGATCTGTCTTCTTTTTCTAATTCGTTGGCGATCGTAATTTTACAATTCTGTTATTTTGTCGTTATTTTCGATTTTCTACTTTTATAAATTTTACTATATATAGGGTTGTCTGCTAATACATATATATACATACATTCAACCGTATACAATTGAATTAAAGCTCTTTTCCTTGCCGATCGGTCGAAGCAATACACCCGCGAAGGAAACATCGGCTGACGCAGCAGCCTTCATCGGCGAGTCTGCGCGAGTAGACGCAATATATCGCAGTCTTGTCGCGGAACATTGTTTTTCAAGGAAAACGGTCATAAATCTGTTTTCTTGTATGCTTTCGAAGAGGAAAAAAACCAGCGATACGCAGTTTGCAGCAAGGTTTATCCGCTTCGCGGCGGTCGGTGGTTGAAAATTTCGACGCGTTCGAGGAATCGAGAAGTCGTTCGCGGTATCGCGAAAAACCAGCGACGCGACGCCGACCAAATTACTCGCGGCGGGGAAGAAACGGCGAGCAGGAGGAGACGGGGGACGGGAGCGGTTACGACGAAAACAAGATACTAACGACCGAACTTGAGAAATCACGGCCGAATTTAGACCTCAAGGCTGCGATTTGGTCGGCGAGGCCGCCGCCGCGACCAGGGAAAAAGCGATCGAAATTTCACCAGCCCGGACTAATTCCAACAATAATCGTACGGAACAGCCGAGCGAGCATTTCGAACGCGATCCGCCGAGCGAGTTAGCCGAGGCTTTTCACAAAATGGCGTCAGCAGCAGCGTTCGAGAGACGAACCAAGACCGAGAGAGTTTTTCATCGGCTGGACGCCAGCGCTCCCATGAAAATAGCGAACAACCGAAACACTGATACAGAAAATACATAATGCGATGAGAACACGATCGCCTCGCGTCCGTCGTCGTCGTTCCTCTCTTCGTCTTATCGGAGACGGTGTGCGAGCAGAGGACACGATCATGGAGACAAAGAACGAGAGAGCGAGCGAGCGAGCGAGAAAGCGAGTTGACGTACGTTCAACGGCTTTTGAAGTAGACGCGATCGTGTGAGTGGCGGAGGGTTCGTGCGTGTGGGTCGAATCGATGTGAGCGCGCGTCCTTCGTATGCCCGTGCTTGTCGCTGTTTGCCAAGCCGAGCGTAATGTTGAAGAGGAAGAAGGGGAGGGCAGCGGAGAACGAGAGACGAACGGAGAACCAACGAACGAGCAAGCGCGAGCAACCGCGAGCAAGAGAAAGAGAAGCAAGAAAGCGAGTCGAAGAGCAGGAAAAAAGGAGATGGGACGCGAGTTTTACGTACCGGTGTGTGTTCCACTTGGTTACAAAAGATCGTTTTCCGTCGCTCGCCGCGGACCGACGTCAAAGTTATTTAATAAGAGCCGCGCGCTTTGTTCCTTCCAATCCGAACGACTCGATACACAAATCGGGAGGGAAGGGAGGCACTAAAGTGAGCGAGCACTTTCACGTGCCGGAGCTGCGTGGCGCGGCGTATACCAATGAACGATATTAACTCCGCTCCGCTGCCATACGAGTCAAAAGTTCCCGAGCTCCGTGAAATTCGTTGCGAGCCGTATGAAACCGGGTATTAAGGGTATAGGCACACCTGTTCCTAGGCTATTTATCAGTCTCACTAATCTCCGCGTGGAAAAAAGATTTTTGTGTGGTAACACTGATAAATATACATATATGTGTCAGCCTAACGCTTCAGTTTTGCTATGATTCCGCGTTTTTTTTCTTTCTTTTATTAATATCTTTATTGCTATTAATAGATCCGAGTGGATTCATCAAGCCCTATATATTTTTGTTGTTATGATTCCACGTCGACAGTCGTGACTAGGCGCTATTTCGTCCAACTAGCTTAATTAAAATTGGCTCTAGACTTGCTATAGACTCTGGCTTCATGAACGGAATATGGGGAAATTGAATGCAATCACGGGCATCTGTTATTTATCCTTATACGAGCATATTTTGAGCTGCACAAGGGTTCATTTGATAAAGCAATGTTCATCGCACCGTGCTGTACCCCATCTTATGAATCAAAAAAGTATTTTTGTGACAGAAAGCTAAGTCCAAAGTAGAGCGAAAATCGAAAATACAAAAACATCCACAGATTCCGATGTATTTTTCTATCATAAAAAGATTTTTTTGACTCATAAGATGGGCCACAGCGCGGTGCAATTAACCTTTCCTCTATCAAATGACCCCTTGTGCAGCTCAAAATATGCTCGTATAAGGACAAATAACAGAAACCCGCAAACCCATGTTTCGACATAAAATCTAGTAAGATTCTAGTTACTTGCTAGTTATGTCACGAGGCATACCTACCCCTTTAAAATGCTCGACACCCGGTGCAACACCCCGGGGATTTATCTGTTCGCTTTTACCGGGACCATTCGCGTCGCGGAGAGCTAATTGATCGGCTGCTCGTAATTCCTGCGCGATATCGTAAGGTCCTCGGTCCACGGAGCGTCGCGTCATAGACGCGTACGCGACAAAACATCGATTGCTGTATGTTTGAGTGCTGCAACCAATGTAAAATAATTGACGTCTGTCCACGAATCGTCATCGTCGTAATAATCGTAATCGTACGCGTGTATGACGCGACGCACAGTGGGGTATCTGCCCGATTTCAGCGGTCACAGCTACTTCAAAATTCGCTCCATATTGAAACTTCTGTAACTTTGCTAAAATTTATCCAAATTTGATGAAAAAAGAAACCATTTTAAACGGATGTTTTGAGTGCAAATTTGGTCTATAAAGAGGAGCGTGTCAGATTGTAAAGTTTGTAGCTATTTTTCAATAAAGATTGCGGATTATAATCAATATTTTAAAGTTATTCGTCTATATTATGTACACTATCGAAAAGTGTAATCATTTACAATTAAAATATCTTTTTAAAATAGTTATTACAAAGAATAATTAATATTTTTGTTATTCCTCTATTTTATGTACACTATCGAAAAGAGTAATCATTTACAATTAAAATATCTTTTTAAAATAGTTATTACAAAAAATAATCGATATTTTTATGTTATTCGTCTATTTTATGTACACTATCGAAAAGAGTAATCATTTACAATTAAAATATCTTTTTAAAATAGTTATTACAAAAAACAAACAATACTTTTATGTTATTCGTCTATTTTATGTACACTATCGAAAAGTGTAATCATTTACAATTAAAATATCTTTTTAAAATACTCGCATTACAAAGAAAGCTGTATTTTAAATATATAGCCATGGCGAGAAGTATGTATTTTCCATCAGCTTGTTCTTTGGTGATGCTGAGGCCTAAGGAGCGCACGACTTCCTCGAGAGGTTGCGAAGAGAGATCGATAATTAATCGACGACCGGCGATAACGATTATTTGCGCGATCTTGCTCGGTAACCGCGGTTAGGAAAGCCGATCCGAGACAATGCTCGGTGCAGGTGTCTCGTTTGTTGACCCTGAACAGTTGGTGAAACGATGTGTTGCCGACTTGCCGAGCGTTGCGAGTCGCGGGTCGCGCGAGAACAGGCGGAAGGGGAAAGAGAGCGAGAAAGAGAGATGGAAGAGTAGAGGCGGAGGTACGGTGCCAAGGTAAAGAAAGTGAATTTCCGTTTTCTCGGCGTTCCTTAGAAGGCCTCGGCGAGCCGGAAGTAATTACGATCGGATTTCTCGTGGCGAAGACTCCGCTTTTGCCCAGACGAACGAGAACTCCGTGGAGGAGCGTATACGTGTACACACAGGCCGCCATCTATCACGGCTAACGACTGCCGGGAAGTTCGATATACCTCCGTCAGTATCTCGGTCTCGTCTGTCTCTCCCAGGAGCGACCTTTCCTTTCTACCGGTAAAATCGAAGCTCGAGCACGAGAAAGGCAAACCGCGACGCGGTCGCTCCGCTACCAGCTGGACTCCCTAACCAACAAAACAATTTCACGTTGTCAACGTTCTCGAACCCTTTTATCACTCTGGATCCAAACCTTGGTTTAACCACCTCAAGCTCCCTAGAGAATTTATTTGCTGGGTTAATAGACTTCGACCTGGACACTACCAACTGAGGGCCTTCCTTTTTAGGATTAAACTTGCTGATGACACAAGCTGTCCGTGTGGTTGTCTGATACAGGATCCTAATCATATATTATAGCAATGTCCCATCTATGATAATAATAGAAGTAATTTGATTCGCAAACTTTGCAACAAGGGATACTTTCCACCCTATACAATAGATTCCTTTTTGTGCGGACCCACTCTTTGCCCCCTATTTTATATACATACATTCCTGAAGTCCCATTGCTTATTTCTCTAGTGTTAATATTGTACTCAAAAATGTTCATTATATTGTTCAATTCTAGTCTATAAGTTGTCCTTGTAATGTTATCACGCACAGCCATGCTGCTAATAATCCCATGTGGGGTTTCATAGCTTAATAAAAAAAAAACGATCTCGAACCCGTCCTCCTATTCGGTCATCGAAATATATTCGACAAACAAAGCCAACGAATGTTACCAAGGTAGATATTGGTCTGACACGCGCACACAGCCCCCTCCCCAACGAGAACTCGATGGAGCGAACTGAAACGCGATCTGCCAAGCGACATGTAACGAGGACAGGCCTCGCGGTGGCCTCTATTTCGAAAAATGGTGGCTCCGCAGAGAACGAAACCAACTTCCGACGTTCCCGGTGAAACCGTTCGAGGCGAAACGGTTCACCGTGCGAACTCGGTACGATCGCGGCGCAGGTTTCACGTTTTAATTACCGTGACCACGATCACAATCCCCGATCGTCTTCGCAGACGTGTTTCTGGGTTGAAAGTGAACGCCAGTGACGAAACGCAGCCCGAGAAATCGATGATAAAGCGAAAGCGAAAGCAAGATAGAGCAGGATAAGAGAGAGCACATTTCGACGGGGGAAAGAAAAAGACGGCCTCGAGCGGGAATCCGAGAGTCGGAGCTCGCTGCTGTCTCCAGAAATTCTTGCCGAGAGGATTGCCGGTTGGCAACAATCGTTCCAACGCTGTGACAAACAATTCCAACTCCGACAATATCGAGAGATCGAGAGAGAGAGAGAGAGAGAGAGAGATCGAGAGAGAGAGAGAGAGAGAGAGAGAGATCGAGAGAGAGAGAGAGAGAGAGAGAGAGAGAGAGAGAGAGAGAGAGAGAGAGAGAGAGAGAGAGAGAGCCCTCTGCTGTTACTACGTCCCCTCGGACGGCCGGCTGCCTCTCTGCGTTCTTATTATTATCCGCGGCGCAACACGAACGTCTACGATTGCGCAACGTCTTTTATTAGCAGACTCGCGCCAGGGCGGTCGCGAAATCGTACCGATCGTTTCTTCGTTTGCGCGTTCCACCGTTCTCGACCGGAGCTATTCGGGCTCCGCTGAAACGCGGATACAATGCGTACGTTATAAATTTAGCCTGTCTCTCGAGCGGCCGGCGGCGGTGTCTAGGTCGCGATTAACTTTCGCGTCGGTCGCCTTCGGGAGATCTCCTCGAGGACAACGTCGACACGGTGTTACGTTTCCGATCGGTTGCGTCGCCAGAAAACCATTCAAGCCGGTCGCCTTTCAGATTTCACCTTTCGGCGCTGGCCGACCGATCAATGGGGTCGTTCGAATGACGAAACGACCAGCGCATGATGCCTATGCTGCAGGTCGATCAACGTGTCGGCCAGCATCGTACGCTTCGCTACGACGTGTACGGTCTGCGCGACCGTAAAAGAGAATTCGAGTCGAAGCGGAATGGTAAAAATTGTGCTAGCAGGCCGTCGAGTGTCCTCCAAACTGCTGCTGTTCCTCTCGCAAAGGTAGTAGTGGATCTACTGGCTGCGCGTCCGTTCGTCTCGAGGTAACTGGTTCACCGGATCGAAGCTTCCGAATGGACAGGCTGCGGATCGATGGATCGCGACCGAAGAGCCGGAGAGCCGGCGAGAGCCGACGAGCGCGCGTGTCAATTGCACGCTAATGCCGGAAATCCCCTATGAGTCAGTGGGTCAGTATATTTCCCGTCCGGTGTTGGAGAACGCTGGGGATTTTTCGCCATACGGGTTCGCCTTGAACGACGGCAAAAAGAAGTTGAAATCCTCGAGAGCCAGTGCTGCTCGGAGGGCCTTGGAGAGCCGAGACGCACGGTCCACCGCTGACACGACGCGGCGTCGCGTGTCCGCTCGCGTTCCTCCTCTCCACCGATACGAGTCTATCTCCTCCTTCGCGTGTGTGTGTGTGCGCGCGCGCGCGTGTGGCCCGTCGCGACAAATATATGCGCATAAAACTCGAGATCCTGATCGCGGCAGATCTTTCCGCCACGGAGAGACCGCGACCGGCGTCCAGCTCGTTCGTAGCATCGTCGCGCGATGCGCCCGGTGGTCCTGCCGGTGGTCTGCCTGGGTCTCGATCTAATTACGAGAGGCCTGCGAACCCATTCGAGGCGTTTCGTAGGCGTGTTGCACAGGACGGACATATTCGGCGCGTGTACCCGGCGTCGATTATCTTGAATTACGGGTTCCGATCGTCTATATAGTCTATATACTACTATACGAAGAAGGCTTGCGCATCCGTTGGCGCCCGCGTGCACCCCCATCGCCATTCTAGCGACAACAACGATTCGCGCTTGCGCCTGTCCCACCATTTCTCTATGACGAGATCGCGATCGACTATACGTCATCTCTATGTCTTTCTTTCTCTCTCTCTTTCTCGACCTACCGCAAACCATTTGCCACGAGCCTTTTTTCCGCTCCAGTTTGCGTTATCTGGCCACGCGCGTGGTCCACTTTTCAGGTCTTTCTTTGTCGATGGAAGCTTCTCTCCTCGGGCTCCGCGAGCCATTTCCTCGACGGCACTCGCGGATACCGTCGTCGTCCTCGTTCTTCTGGTTCTCCATCGACGACGAAGTGCGACGACCAAGTGCGACCACGACGCGCACCTCGGAGCCAGTCCGCGAGTGGCTGATTCTACCGCCTCTCGGTTCCCTTTATATACCCGCGAGAGCCGGTCACGTGACGGCCACCTCCACCGCCGCTGCCGGCAGCCGGTGGGCTCCTCTCGGATCACGATGAACGGGTGTGCAACGGTGCACGCGTGCGTACTCTCGCCACGGCCACCGAGAGGATGAGACTCCGTACGCAGCTAACGGCGCAGCTAACGACGACGGCTAAGCGCATCGGGAGCAGCCACGAGGTTTCGTGGGCGCGTGCGCTCGGAGGCAGCGGCCAGCGAGAGGAACCGTGCCGGGGAGAAGAGCACGTTATGCGGTCACAATGCGAGTTCGCCGGGGATGATGGAAATCCGTAGCCACCGAGCCGACCGAATCGGTAAATCCGAGCCAGAAAAAGACGAGCCGCGATAGCTGTTTCCATCGCGATCACGCGCGTTCGTTACCTCGCGCTCTGTTAACGGACCCCCCCCCCCCCCGCCCTCGCCCCTCTGTCCAACACAGTCCCCCGATCTGTATCACCGCGATCTCGCGTGCGCGACGGCCCGCACGCGGCGGTCGATAAGTAGGAAAAATGGGGCAGAAATAAACAAGATACGTTGTTCTAGAAATTGAAAATTCCATCAGAGCGTGGAGAAGAAGCGCGGGGGTGGGGCTCGGGCAATCCGGCCAGGAGACACCGCGTGTAAAAATAAAGTCGCGCGGAAGGAACCCTTAAAATATCTGTGAGAACGAGTGGTCGTGTTTAACGCGATACGACGCGCTGCGCGATTCGAAACTGATTCGCGGAGTATCTCCGAGCGAATTCCGGACCGAGCCCATGGACGATCTAATTTTACGAACGTGAATTGCACGTTAAAGCGCGCGTTACGTGACACCGGTGATCGTTAAACGGCCGATTCACGGTTCACTTTTGCGTCAATATTTGCACACGTTCCGGGGAAAATCGACGTACCTCCGTAATCCTGCACCGCTCGTTCTTCTTTTTCGCGCCGGAGACGATAATGCCCACGGCAAACTGTGTGTGACGCGTCTCCGAGAATCTTCTTTTTTTTTCTATCGCGTCAAGTGGAAGGGGGTTAACGCGCGTTTACGCGGAATTCGAGGAAAGCGGAGGAAGTCCTTGGTTCGAAGATCGCGTTATACGTCGGCCAGTTACCGAGGATCCGAACGAGCTCGAGTATTCCGGAAATGTTCGAACGCGAACCGGATCCCACGAATCGTTGCGTCCTCCTCGAGCCGTCCGAAGCTAAAATTAGAGACTCGTCGGCTTTCTCTCGGACGCGTCTCGATTGAAAAGTAGAAATTAAACAAGTTTTGTATCGCGTATTTAAATGCGCGCCGAGAGAAGCTTCGACGAAGCTTCGTCTCTCCGTTTGAACGAACGAGTTTGCCAAGCATGAATTAAAGTAGTGTTGGAGCGAGAGATTTCGTATATGTTCGATTATATGTTTGAATCGTGTGTTTGTACGTAAATGTTGTGTGTAATCAATAAACAAAGACTGAACGTGTTCCAGAAAATTCGTTGCGAAAGATATAAAAGGACGCGTTCACGCGGCGGCGTCACTTTTTTTCTCTAAACACGAATACGTCAAGATCAATAAAATACGATACGGTTTACGAAATAACGGAATTATGATTTAAGAACTAAATGTTTATTAAGTGCTTGTTAGAGGATGCGACCTATGTGGGGACAAGTATGGAAACCTAAAGCATTTGACAAGGGATTGCAGGATAATGGGGGAGCGATCAGACTCGAGGATGTAGTGAGCGAGAAAAAAGATAGAAAGGTTGCAGAGTGGTTGGAGCAGTTGAGGAAAAAAGAGAAAAGAGAGCATAAATAAACTAAAGAGAATACCAAACAAAAAATGCAAAAATTAGGGAATGGGAAGGGAAGCAATAAGTATAGAATTAAGCGGGTTAGTGATAATTAGGATACTGAAAGAGTAGAACAGGGTAGGAATTATGAGATATAGAAATGAATGAGAGAAGGTATGGAACGAATGTGTGAAATAAGATAGTTTTGTATAAATAGGTTAATGTAAACCAAGTTACATTTTCTTAGCTGTAAGGCTGAAAATAAAGCAATTATTATTATTATTAAGTGCTTGTTAAATTAAATATATGTCGCGTGCTTTTCTTTTCCAATAAATTGTTCAACATTTCGTATCTTACAGTAGGGGTGGAGTTTTTTCTGTAATTTCTCGCGGGCAATTTAAACGAAAGTTTCTCCGGCACGTCGAACAATGGAGTCGAGTAAAACGTATCGATTGGGTAGAAGCTCGCCGCGTTGAAAAGACCGAAAAGCCTATCGCGAGTCGCTCGGAAAGGATCACGAGAAACGGTAAAAAGAGTGAAAAAAGTTTCGCGAAGAAGGAGGAAGATGATGGAGAGGAAGAAGTGGGTTCGGGTTACGCTGTAAACGACCTTAAAGGCGGGTCGAGGAGGCGCAGGCCGTTGCGATAGTAACCTACATAGCGCCGGCAGGCACACTGGACTGCTTAGGCTTGTTAACAACGAGAGGATAGCGTTGAAGACGTCGAGTCGAGTTACGGTTATGAATCCACCGAGCTCTGATTCTCGCATCCACACCGTCAGCTATATGCGTCGACTATTCGCAGTCGCTGCAACTGTCATTGACGCCTGCGATGCACCAGCGACGATTTCTTATTTCGTGTTCGATCGTGCAGATTCTTTCGAAATTTCTTCCGATTTTGAAAACTAACAACCCGTGCCACTATCGCGAAAGATGGACACAGCTGAAACAATTTCGAAACGATAATACTATTTTCTCTTTTTTTTTCTTTGATATTGTAAACACTTATGTGAAAGGGCTTCAGTCTGTCTATAATAAATAATAATAATAATTTTATCTTCAGAGCTCTATCTTCAATTTGATTAATAATAATATAGATTGTCCCGCACTCCTGAGCCAAATCAACTTCTACGTACCTGAACGTGTTTTGAGAACGAGAGCAGGATTTCAAACAATGAAATCCAAATCCTCATATGGAGTAATAAATCCATTAAATCGCATTGTTGCTAGCTCGAACATATTTTATAATAATATCGATTTTTTTAATGGCACGTTACAGGCATTCAAAAACAAAATTGCGCAATACTATTTGTTAATCATACCTGTATTATTTTGTAAATTTTAGTTAAGACTTAGGTGAAGATTTTAGGTTAAGACTTTCTTTTTATTTTTATCAGTTATACTGTAAAAACTGTATACAATTGTATAAAAGGACCTCAGCCCGTATACAATAATAATAATAATACATTTGCGGTGGAAAATACCGGCGACGTCGGCTGCGATTAATCCTCGATGCGAATATGCTCTGTAAACTGAATCGCGCGAGCTTCCCACGGCGAAAACAAAAATTTCAACGTGTCAACACATCGGCGAATCGATTCGAGACTAGAATATGCATATATTCTATCCAGCTCACCACCGGTGCACACCGGCGACTGATTAGGAAATGTTGTTTGCAATTTCTTATCGATGATTTGTTCTATACAGCGACGTATCTACTAGACTTGATACAGACGAGAGAATTACATTTATCGAGAAGTGGTTTATGTAACCGACTCGTTCAGGTTGAAGCGCGAGACTGCGATCTCGATACACATTCCATGTACATAGTAGCTGTTTTCATCGTTTGCTCGAGGCACCGATAAATAATATTGTTTATCGTATCGTCGTAAGATTACGCGCGAAGGGAAAACGACATTTCGGGAAAGGCGGCGCAGCTGTTGGCGATCAGGGAAATCGCGTGACCCCGTGCAAAGTACGCGTTTCTGATTATCGGACCACCACACCGCGGCGATGCTTCTCGTCCGTCGGCAATGCAGGCTGCTGTCGTTTACAAGTGTGGGGAATAATGATGTGAGTAATACCTTTACGGCGAGAGAACACCTGACGGCATTGACGACAGGCCGTCGTCACATAAAATAATAACCACACAGTTCAGTTGAATAGACATTGACATATCGACGTATTGTAATTGCATATTGTGGTGTCATAATTATAATAAATATTTCTTCAAACTAAGTAGTCCTTCGCAAGGGACTTTAATATTCGCGTGTTATCGCTGTTTGCCAAGCTGGTGGTCATCTTTGACGCAAGCGACCGCTGAATTGCAACGATCAGCGTCGACCGGATTAATCGACTTTGCATCGGATCTCGCGGACCTTGTCGGAACCGTCGCTCGAGCAAACGTCCATTTTTGTTTGGCAAATAGCTCGAATGGAACAGCAGCGCGAGAAACAAAAATGCGAGCGGTTCGAAAACGTTATGAAGCCTGCTAGCGGCGCGGCGACGCCGTTCAAGTTACGCCTTTCCGAAAAAGCGGAGAAAGTTGAAAATGGACGGCGATGACGTCACCGTTGCTCGATACGTTGCACCGTGTCCGAACGAGAGAGAAAGAGACGAGCGAGAGAGAGAGAGAGAAAGAGAGAAAGAGAGAGGGAGGGGAAAAGGGAGAGAGAGCCGGCCGACCTGTAACGATTATCCTGACGTCACACGAGAGGACGACGCGCCGCGGCGCATGCTGATAGGGGGTGTGTTGCTCGATCCCATAATGGACCGGCTTCTCTCTCTCTCTTTCTCGAAAGGGTGTAATATCGACGGCTGGTGACGTCACGCGGCGCCCCGTTGTCGGATTCTACGCACGCCAGCATCCCTTCCTCTTCACCCCTCTGATCCCCTCGTACCCCTGCTGTCGTGTACGCGCAGCCAGCCACGCACGCACGCTCCGACGCAGCTCGCGTCGTGCTAAGTATTGCACTTACCCCCCGACAGCGGGATGATTAAAGTTTATTTTCGAGTGGGAATCGTAATCGAATTACAATGTGGGAGAAATCATTTTACGAACTGTGCGACGCGACGTCGCGCAGTGCCATTTTGCCGATCTGTATTGTACGGTTTCTACGGTGACGGGGAATTAAAGAAAGTGTCGGCTCCGATAAAACCCACAAGCGAGTACCCCGCTGAGAAGTATTGCCCGTGCGGCAGGATCCGTCGGAAGGACACCCCGTTAATTAAAATTTCCGATGACAAAGGAACCGGTCGTTCGGGCAGAAGAGTAACTGTCCTGTCAAACAATTTGCCGGTAATTTCTCGGAGACGCCAGAGGAGAACCGGGAGACAGAAACGACGTCGAGAAAGGGGCGCGGGGGAGGACAGCATAGAATTGCGGCGTCGGAGGAGGTTGTAGGTGGAGACGGAGGTGGAGGAGCGTCACGAGAAACGAGAAAGATCCTTTGTCGACGCGTTGCGACGCTGCTGCGTTTATTTCAGCCGGGCGTTACTATTTCTAGCGGCACCAGATCGAATATGCTTTTTCGTTCTGGTACGAGGAGAGGAGGCGGGAGGAGAGACTCGTCTCTTTCTGGCTCGCCCGCTCGCTCGCTCGCACTTGGTCGGCCGTGGTCCTCTCTGTGCGAGCGAACCGTCGCGTCGCGCGTCGGCTGGCCGCACAAAAATACAGTCAAAGAGAAAAGGTAGGAGAGGACGCCGGAGATCAGCTGTGCCGACCGACGTATAAATAATTCTCGGCCCACTTCCACGGGTGCAACGCGAACACTGGTCCTTTCTCGCGGCACCCGGCAATCACGACCACGCACAGACACGACCGGTGCGACGTTTTCCCCTACTCGTGTGCGTGTGGCGCTTCGCGAAACTCGCGCTGTCATTTAACGCTCTGTCAAAGCGAGCTTCCTAGATTTCAACGCTCCCGCTCAATTTCCCTGCCGCAGAACTAATGGACAACATCCGAAGCGATGAAAGGATTCGTCCACATTCCGGAGGAAACCGCAATCTATTCCCATACAATAATCGAACGTTTTATTACTTTAACGTTTCTCAATGTTTCGCATTCTTTCCGCCATTTCAACCCTTTGCACTCGAGGGAATTTCTAATTTGAAAATTAAACATTTCTTCCTAACTAGAATACTTCCATTCTCTATGACTTTTAAAATTTAATAGATTTGAAATTCGTGTAATAGCTTGTTCTATGCCTAAATGAGCTACTTTTAATTTGAAAATTAAACATTTCTTCCTAGCTAGAATACTTCCATTCTCTATGACTTTTAAAATTTGATGGATTTGAAATTCGTGTAATACCTTGGTCAATACCTAAATGAGCTACGTTTAATTTGAAAATTAAACATTTCTTCCTGGCTAGAATACTTCCATTCTCTATGACTTTTAAAATTTGATGGATTTGAAATTCGTATAATATCTTGTTCTATACCTAAATGAGCTACTTTTAATTTGAAAATTAAACATTTCTTCCTAGTTAGAATACTTCCATTTTCTATGACTTTTAAAATTTGATGGATTTGAAATTCGTGTAATATCTTGTTCAATACCCAAATGTTTGTAAATCGATTAACCCTCATCCTTCCCTCATTTCACGAACTGAATCTGTCCTTCGGTGTCAAATTGACACAGTGATAAAAAAAATAGCAAGTCAAACAGTTACTTGTCGATGTTTTTTTCATTTAAATTGATGAGTTAACATTTACACATGTTAGGTTTTTGCGATTACATGTTTCGCATTTAAAAAATAAAAATCCCCAAGTTTTGGACAAATTTACTTACAAATTACCGAACGGTATAACTTATTTCGGGAAAACTGTGTCAAATTGACGCGAGGGACGGATGAGGATAAAATAACGACATAGTAAATAATGTAGCTTCAGCGTCACCATTCGAGTGTTATGGGTTAAAATAACATAAATGTCGACCACGACGACTACTCAAACAATCATCCCACAAGATTGTCTGCTGTACATGAATATACAAAGAGGAACGGCCACGATGCGCTTGTTTCCCGAGTAGCACTCACGTTGAAGTTAGGATCTTGACAATCTTCCACGAAAATTTTCGCGGCGATGCAAAATGATTTATTAATTGACTGCGGCGTCGGCTTCGCCGCAACAACCAGTGGGAGCCGCGCGGCTGCGGCTAGAAACGCGAAGAAAGCCAATTGGCAATGAGATTTCTCATTGCTAAATAAGGCCAGAGCCGTGGCTGCGATCGAGAATTCGGAAATCGGTGCTTGGCGGAATGTTGTCCGTCGATCGAGCGTCGTATGCGGCGACTGGTCGCTTTTGTAAACAACCACGGAGGAGACAGCACGTGTGCGACGGTAGCGTCGAGAAATTAGAAAACCGACGCTGTTCCGGACGCCTCGCAGCGTTCGAACTCTCACGGGAGAAGCGGCAGAAAATTAACCCTTAGCACTCGAGTGGTGACTCTAACTTCGCCACTAAAAATTGCTGTCCTATAATTCTAAATATCGTTTACATTATTAAATATTAATCTCCAGTTTTAACGATCATAAATTTTGTATATGAACTATATGATATCGGCGCTACAGGTTCGATCAACGATACAAAAATTAGCAATTTTGCAGTATTATAATTTCAAGGTTTCGGTTCGGTTTTGAACCATCATCAAGAAAAGTCCGCGTCTGTGAAAATTAAGCACAATTAGCAAGTATGTATAACTACCTGATTGTCATAACTATTAAATAGTCAGTTAATGAATAACAAATTCTATTACATTAATTTTCACAGACGCGGACTTTTCTTGATGATGGTTCAAAACCGAACCGAAACGTTGAAATTATAATACTGCAAAATTGCTAATTTTTGTATCGTTGATCGAACCTGTAGCGTCGATATCATATAGTGCATATTACTAAATATGTTGGGATCTAACCAATTATTAAACATTTCAATATTGTATGAGGTATTCTATTAATTTCATATCCAGAAAATAAAAAGAATCATATAAAATGGAATTATTTTAGATAGGAAGACATGTTTAATTTACGAAGCAAAACAAATTCCAGCGCAAAGGGTTAATAACTCTTAAAGCGATCTGTTTTCGTCCCGGGACACCCTTCACGCTTTCTTATGTCTTTCATAGATGCACAGTCTGGAAACAAGTATTCTATCGCATTCCGGTATGTTACAACAATAATAATCGCACGGGTCGAACCATCAAAGTTCCGAGAACATCCGGCCGAGAATGTGCGCAACCAGCGTAGGTTCGAGCTACGGTGGATTCCTGCAATCGCGATTCCCGTGCCTTTCGTACGTAGGATTCACGAGAAAGTTATTCGCGATAAAAATGATTCTCGGTCGAAGCGCGAGGAGACAGGCATTTCGTTCCGAGACAATGGCAACGGAAGCTCGAAGCCGAACGAGGTGCATACACGTACAGTGAAACGAACTCTCGCATCGGGGGATTGAAAGAAAACGCCTCGATTTGTCAGAAGACGAATCGATCCGGCCCACAGTGTGCCAAATTATTATTTTAAATGGACAAACGTAACTTTCAAATCAACGAAAACTAACTGTGCCAATATAATTTAAAATAACCACGTATTAAAACCCTCGAGTATTAACCCTGAGCACTCGAGTGGTGACTCTGAGTCACCACGAAAAATTTCTGTACTATAATTCCAAATATTATTATTTATTATAGATGGACTGAAGCCCTTTTACATAAGTATTTACAATAAAAAAAAGAGAAAGATAAAAGACTACACGTCTAATATCAAAGAAGGGACATGCACAAAAACTAATGCTACAAACGCGATATGGTATTATCGTACAATCCTGCATAGTTGCTTTTTAAAATTTTGTAAAGACTCAATCAAAAATCAATACGATTATAGATAGTGCTCGAGTCTGCAATAATGCGATTCATTGGATTAATTAATTCATAAGTAGATCTTGCTTTAAGTGTTTGAAATCCAGCTCTAGTTCTCGATCCACGTTCAGGTACATGGAAATTAATTTACGCCAGTAAAGAGGGACAAGCAATATAATTACTAATTAGATGAAAAATAAAGCTCTGGTCAGATACTATTCTTCGAGCAGACAATGTTTCTAGGTTCATTTGAGATAACATTGTGGAGTAATCATGATTAAAGAACGACATAGGATTATTTAGCTTATATGAACAGAACCTGAGAAATTTATGCTGCACTCTCGAGCAGCATAATTTGATTTACATTGAATTTTTTCGTGTAAAGAACAATATTAACCTCGCGGATCGGATTCGAAACAGGCGGCGGGCCGTAGTTTGCCGACCCTGCCCTAAATGATTGAAATGTCACACTGTGCGTCGTCACTTAGCAGCGACTTTTGTCCAGATAAAATGCCGATTTGGCAGACTGTGCGGCCCGGCCCGATTACTACATACAGGGTGGGGCAATAACTATGGCCAGTTTGAATATTGCCGTTATTTGTAATAATATGGAAAAAATGTTATATAGAAAACTTACACGGTATAGAGGGGGACATAATCGTATTGATTTTTTCAGTGATTCTTTACAAAATTTTCAAATGCAACTACGCAGGATTATATGATAATACCATATCGATTGTACCATTATTAAATTTTTCTTTTGTGCATGTCCCTTCTTTGTTATTACACAAGCAGTATTGTATCGTTCTCTTTTCTTTTTTCGTTTCTTTGATATTGTAAACACTTATGTAAAAGGGCTTCAGTCCGTCTATAATAAATACTAATAATAATAATATTGTGACTCAAACATTTTCTGCGTGGGTGGAGACACAGAGGAGATTTAAGGTCATCTCTATTTTTATAAATGGAATGCTATGTTTTTTTATCACGATGTGATAGACAGTGTTGAGACGAATTCACCGAGTTATCATTGTAATCTCCTCTATGCCTCCACCCACGCAGAAAATGTTTCTGTCACAATATGTCCCCCTCTACACCGTGTAAGTTTTCTATATAACATTTTTTTCATATTATTACAAATAACGGCAATATTCAAACTGAACATAGTTATTGCCGCACCCTGTATACGTACGTGGTATCCCGAAATCGGAGGAAAACGATCGATGCGCCGGGCGAGCGGAGCAGACCGAGCGTTTCGAAAGTAAGTCCGATCGCGTTGTAAATCATTTCCGTTTCGTCATTCGATTTTCGTCGAGAAACCGAACCGCGCCAGGCAGCGCGCGATAGTAACGAAGCCAAAGGAAATTCGTGTATGGGGAACAACGGTAAGGCGAGCTCCATTCAGTGTAAAGCCAGCAAGGTAACGGTTTCCGGGCAAGGATGTGGCACAGCCTACATACCTTCGGCTCGATGTAGGAGAAGGAGGTAGGACGAGGAGGAAGGGAGAACGCCGGACAGAAGAAAAGAAAAGGATAGGAGAGACAAGACGCACACCGGTACCGGTAACACCAGCATCGGAGAAAGATACGAGCCGGCGAAGAGGAAGGAAAGAAAGGAATAGAGACACAAAAAGATGCTCTCGGGCTACTCTGGCTACCAGGTGAGAAATCCTCTCCGCCTCGGATCTTTGGTAGATGGGGCCACCGACTCTTCGAAACATCCCCACGGTGTTTTTCAACTTCGGGAGAACCTGTGCTGCTACTCTTTCTACCGAATATTTCTAGGATGCGCTCGTCACACGATGCCGCATGTTTCCGGCTACAACTGTCATGCGAAACTCGTCGAAATTTCGTGAAAGTAATCGTGACTGGAATGTAAAATGTAAAATTTTATAGATATACAACGATAACGATATAAATAGAAAGAAAAACAACCTAGCTGCTTCACTAGAGCGGGTAGGTATTATCAATGATAACCAATGTAAATGCAATCAGGGTTGCGAAACCCTTGATAACATAATATGGCAATGCGAATTGTATTATTCACAAAGACGGAAACCAACAAATTCCCTACTTAGTATGGGTCTCCATCTGCCCCTGAATATAGACACCATTATAGCAAAGCCAAATATCAAAGCTTTTATTAGCATCCACTCCTTTTTCCAAAATTGTAACCTACATATTTAGCGTTAACGGACATTGCTGTTATATTCACTTGTATTATTATAGAATTCTTATTGTATTATTCCTGTATTTCACATTACTATATTTACTTATATTATTCGTGTAAAGCAAAATAAACCCAGAAGGGTTTCAAATGCTTACAAATACAACAGAAAGAAAATAGAAAGAAAACTGTATCGATTAGGATCCGAAGAATTCTTATTGTATTATTCCTGTATTCCACATTACTATATTTACTTATATTATTAGTGTAAAGCAAAATAAACCCAGAAGGGTTTCAAATGCTTACAAATAAAACAGAAAGAAATCTGTATTGATTAGGATCCGAAGAATTCTTATTGTATTATTCCTGTATTCCACATTACTGTATTTACTTATATTATTCGTGGAAAGCAAAATAAACCCAGAAGGGTTTCAAATACTTACAAATAAAAAAGAAAGAAAACTGTATCGATTAGGATCCGAACAATTCTTATTGTATTATTCCTGTATTCCACATTACTGTATTTACTTATATTATCCGTGTAAAGCAAAATAAACCCAGAAGGGTTTCAAATGCGTACAAATAAAAGAGAAAGAAAATAGAAAGAAATCTGTATCGATTAGGATCGGAAAGTTCGAAGTTGGCTCGGGTTTGGACGGGTTTTCAGAAAGATTAGTGGCCCGGTAATGGCACGCAAGAGAATTCGAGCCGCGGTTGGTCACGCACGAATTTTATCCGCGTCGAGCGGTGCGGGGTAGAGCGAGGCCGAGTGCGGGGCCGAGCGGAGCGTGGTTCGCGCAAGAAACGCGAGGAAAAAGAGCGGCGCGGCTGCGAGCGACGAAGGAAGAAAATGAGCACCGACGGACACGTTTCTTATGCGCGCGGAGCTCCGCAGTGAAAGGAAGTATATCGCGGCTGGTACATAGTTACTTAATCTCCGTTTGACAGAAACGAGGTCATTTTTATCGAGGCCCTCGCGGAACCGATGCGCGAGTCTGCCATCGTCGTCGCCGCCACGCGTTCTCGTAAAACCACTTCGATCGCCACCATGGCTTTCCATGTTATCCTTCAAAATCAGCATCTACTAAACATACTCGAGAATATCTCATCTCCGACGAAATCACGAGACATCCTTGAAAAGCATGCACGCGAGGTGATTGCAATTTGTTTGATTGGATCATTCCTAGCGCGTCTTTTTATTAGCGAACCGATTCGCGAGACGATAGTTCGTTCGTATTCGAAGGAAGAACGACGTTTCGTCATTATTGAATTGTAAAACAAAAATTGATATTCAAAATACAAATTTTATCTTTATATATTATTTTTCTATTTGTATGTCATATATATATTAAATTATAATTGTCAAGTGGACATTATATGCTACATAGTGTAATCTTGCCTTCACGAATTTGGATTTTAATCAGGAATTTTTCACAGAAATATTAGTTGTGTAAGAATGTTAAATAGTTGTGTTTCATTTTATTGATTTATACATTATATATATTTTTATCGATTTGTATAATACGTGTTTTGTTAACAAGCTTGTGTGAAGGTTCGGTTTTGTTTTAAATAAACGTTGCTGACAGTTCCAAATCAGCAAAGAAGGAATAAAGACGTGTTGAGGTTACAGTTGTGATCGGGATTATAAGAAGCTTGAAAAGAATTGTGGGGTGTTGATCGAATAGAATATCGATGGCGCGCAGCAGCGGCGCAGACTGGTCTCGCGATCAAATTCTCGTCCGGCGATAGATTTGCCCGAACGTGGCAACGATTGCGATAAAACCGCTTCTCTTTTTTTTCGCGGTCGCCATTAAATTCGTTCGTTGCTGGAGGTGAGGGCCGACGAGTGCAGTGCACAAGAACACTTTCGCCGACGTGCTTGCTTTTCCCTCTTGCCATCCCGCGCCACCAAGTCCGCGGCTCTTTAACCGAATAGGAGTGTATCCCTTTCCTTCGAGAGTCTGGACTCCCTCTCCTTTTCACCGTCTACGTTTCCCTCTGACGAGTCTCTCTGTCGCTCCTCTTCCTTCCCTCTCTTTGGTTCGCGACGTTTCACTCTCCTGCCTCCTTCTCGTTCTCTCTCTCTCTCTATCTGTCTATCCTGCTTCGATTGTCTGTCCTCGTTCCGCTCGGGCTGGCTCTCTCGATCTCTTTCTCCCACTCCCGTCGCCTCTCAAGAATCCGGATCTAGTCTCAAGGTTTACATAAAGGAGCTTGGACGAAGCCCCCCGTCTTTCACAGCGCGCTATGATTAGCTTCGTTCTCCTCCGAAGATTTTCTATTATATTTCGTTTGAAGACCCGCTAACGATCCGCCGAGGTTTCCACGCCGCGGTATACTCTACGCGCACCGATGAACGCGGCTGTTAAAGCTACCGCTCTGCCGAGAATCCGTGGTGCATCAGCCGCGTTATCAACTTCGAATCTTCATCCGATCAAGCGATTATTATCATTTGTTTGTTTCGACCGGTGCGTCTCCCACGGTATCGCTAAACGAGCAAATATTTCCAGTGGACGCGTCTCGCGGATTCCACGATGATCGATCGAACAAAGTAATGGAAGAATAGTACGACGCAGATAGAGAAAGGCAAGTTCACAGAAGATCGTTGTACCAAATAAGATTCGTCGACCATCGAGGTCACGTGACATCGATACCACCGAGTTCCCCGGATCACTGTCTTCTCGGTACCGTCAACGACTCGCCAATATGGTAATGCTACGAAGTCAAGTTTAATCGTTTAATCGGAGAGTAAAATGAAGAAAACGAACGACGAATTCTTCTCTCGGGGAACGAATCATTGGGTCGAGAAGCGGCGAGACGAATTCGCCGGTTGAAAAATCACATCCGCGGATTGTTAGGCACGGCGACGAGTCAATGTTGCGCAATTAGGCCGACACGGCTGCTGAATCAAGCGAAGACAGCGGGACGCAACCGAGTCCGCTCGGTGATTGCCTTTTCAGAAGTTGTTTTTACGAATCGACGATCGCTCGGATGGCCTTAATTATGCTCGATTCGTTGCCGCGACGCGACGAGATGGCCCAAAGGCCGAGCACCGTGTTCCGAGGGAATGTGAACGCGTGTTCTTACTTGTCCCTCGCGAGCATTATGAAAGTCAAATGAACTCCACACACCGCGCCAAGCCGCGCCAGGCCGCCCGGGGGAATTTTCCTCGAGCGCGTGGAAAGGGCCGAGGCTCGCGGTGTGTTGCTCCGGAAATTGACCAGTCACGGACCAACTCTCCCGATCGGCTGAATAATCTCACTCTGTACCGAGGACGATGTGTCTTCGCCGAGAGAGCGTCGTTCACACGCGGAAATTAATTTTCGGAAATACCCTGGTCGCTTGCCACCGATATAATTTCTTTCATTAAAGAAACCGCGCAAGAAACGTGATCAGGAACAAATCTCGATGCAGTATGTACAAGACATTTAGACAAAATTGAATGAAGAATATTTATATCATCTTTTAACTGTCACAAGCTAATTTTTTCAATGATAGAATCATAGATAATCGTAGAAAAAAAATAATGAACGAAATTTGCAAAGCAAAGAAGAACGTATTGGAAATGCTATGAACTGTGTGTCTCTTTCTTTACAATTTCACAATTTTATACGTTGCAACTTTAAAGTTGCACAATTTTGCAATTTCACAGTTTTAAAATATGCAACTTTCAACTTTAGAATTGCACAGTTTCAGATTTGCTGCTTTGGAATGTTACAATTTCATCGTTTCACAATTTTCTACTCTGCAACTTTAAAATTGTACAATTTTGCAATTTCACAGTCTTACAGTTTGCAACTTTGCAACTTTAGAATTTTACAGTTTAAGATTTGCTGCTTCGGAATATTACAATTTCATCGGTTCACAATTTTCTACTTTCCAACTTTAGCATTTCCCATGTTCCTCACAATTCAAGACTTGAATTCCCCTCAATTTAAACTTGACATTTCCCACAATTTAAACTTGATTTTTCCCTGAATGTAAACTTGAAATTTCTCTAAACTTCAGTTTCACAATTTTCTACTTTTCAACTTCAAAATTGTATAATTTTAGTATTTTCCACATTCCTTACAACTTGAATTCCCCTAAATTTAAACTTGACATTTGCCTCAATTTAAACATTGATATTTCCCTCAATTTAAACATTGATATTTCTCTCAATTTAAACTTGACATTTCTCTCAATTTAAACTTGAAATTTCCCTTAATTTAAACTTGACATTTCCCTCAATTTAAACTTGATATTTCCCTGAATGTAAACTTGAAATTTCTTTAAATTTAAACTTGAAATTTCCCTTACTTTAAACTTGAAATTTCCCTAAATTTCACAGTTTCACAATTTTCTACTGTTCAACTTAAAAATTTGCCAATCTTTCAATTTCATCATTTCCCGGTAAAACGTGTAACCAGAGAAGAGGGGGTATAAAGCGCAAACCCCAGTTTTGACCGTTACGCTTTTTCATGTCGCAAATTCCGTGACTCGAATTAGGCTTACACCCTGCCAAAAGAAGTTTCCCTTCAAAAATTATTATTCTCACCGGTTCCACTTCTTACTGCGATTATAAATTGTAGTAGATGCAGTGCCGGATTAAGACAGCGCGAGGCCCGTAGCAAATGTTACCAGGGGGCCCTAGGTCTTGCATGATAATATAATAAAACACGATGAATGACCTTTGTTTTAGCAAAAATATCTGGGAACGGTATCGACCAAATGTTAGGTCAATTTTCTGCTGCAAGCGCGGGGCCTATAGCATTTGCTACTCTTGCTACGGGGCTTAATCCGGCACTGAGTAGATGCATGTCGAATAGAATCGGGCGTGGCGCTGAACAGTTAGCGAGGCAAAGCCGCGATTTTCTGGGATTCCCGAGACGAGCATCGAATCGAAAAGCCGCGAACAGGCGACTCCGGCGACTAATCTCGAAACTCGCGGATCGATTCTCTCGGGGGAGGTGGACCCTGCTTGTAATCGTATCGCGTTCCGCTCCCCGTGAAAGCGTCGCGTTACGAATTCCAACGGCGTGGAACGCCGCGGCGTCTACGTCACCGGGAAAACGACGCGCGAATCGGCTCATCCTTTGGTCGCCGCTATCTTATCGTTTCGTGTCCGAGAACGGGAAAGTCCCCGCGGAGCAGGCGTCTCGAATCGAGTCAAAAGGAAACACACGGGTGAATTCGTCGGACGCTTATCGCGGTTGCGAGCGGTCTGGAATTTGTCGTCGTCAACGAAAACGCGCCGGACGATAACTTTCTTCCTGGTTGCCTTTTAAGGGAACCAACGGGACGGTCCGACGACGCGCAGGCTATCAATAAGTGCGAAAACTGGCACACAAAAGTAAAAAGTAAAAAGTGTTGGAGTGCACAACGAAATGCACGAAACACACGGAGAGGCGAAAGTCTTTTATGAAGTTTATTACGCTTCAAGCGTTGCTATTCCCTTACCCAGAAGAAATTAGATAGCCACACTCACGTCTCATATCTTAATTATATCACTTGGTGTACAACAGTTTAAATTGAATGTATCAATAATAAAGTAAAATATTATGTTATGTGTAAACAATTTTAATTCGCGACTGATATACGTTCATTCCATGAGTGCAGTGGAGATTAATCCTCATCCGTCCTGTCAATTCGACACAGTTCTCCCGAAATAAATAATACAGTTCTGTTATTCTTCGTGCCTTTAATTTTTCAAATGCGAAACACAACCGAATAACCTAAGATATAAATGTTAACTTATCAGTTTTTGGATAAAAAAAGAAATATCGAAACATAAATGTTTACTTTGTTGTGTGAGCTATCTTTTACCAGTGTGTCAATTTGACATCAAGGGACAGATTCGGTTTGTGAAATGAGGGACGGATGAGGGTTAAATAAACATTTAATAAATATGATGTCCAGATTTGATCTCCCAAACTCGTCATCCTAACAAAAACTAATATTATTTCAAGAGTTTAAATTCAATGTATCAATAATAAAGTACAATATTGTGTTATGTGTGAACAATTTTAATTCGTGACTGATATACGTTCATTCCATGAGTGCAGTGGAGATTAAATAAACATCTAATAAATATAAGTTACAGATTTGATCTCCCAACCTCGTCATTCCAACAAAAACTAATATTATTTCAAAAATTTAAATTCAATGTATCAATAATAAAGTACAATATTGTGTTATGTGTGAACAATTTTAATTCATGACTGATGTACGTTTATTCCACGAGTGCAGTGGAGATTAAACCTCATCCATCCTGTCAATTGGACACAGTTTTCCCGAAATAAGCAATACAGTTCTGTTATTCGTGTATGTAAAGCCCGAAACTTTGTGCCTTTAATTTTTCAAATGCGAAACACAACCGAATAACCTAAGATATAAATTGGTAACTCATCAATTTTTGGATAAAAAATAAATATCAAAACATAAATGTTTACCTTGTTGTGTGAGCTATCTTTTACCAGTGAAATGAGGGACGAATGAGGGTTAAATAAACATTTAATAAATACAAGGTCCAGATTTGATCTCCCAACCTCGTCATCCCAACAAAAACTAATATTATTTCAGGCATTGAAAATTGTTGTAGAATTTTGATTCGTTCAATGTATTCAATGCGCGCGTACGAAGAGAATATGTTCCGAATTATTTAGGAATTTGATAAGTTCGATTAATAGGACAGTAAAAATGTTTTTTTCGAGACAGCGATTTTTATTCGATGGCGAGGACATCAGTGGACAAATCTCTGTGGACAACCTCTGTGGACACCGACGCGGCGACATCGGTCGTTCGACATCCGATACCTTTGATCGGATGTTACCGGGAGGCTACATAGTGTGTCAGTGGGTTAAACACCGTTCGAACATGTTTTCCACGGAAAATGTGTCTATGTCAGGGGAGTCGACCGAGTGGACGCGATTCGACCGATCGATACTGTTCGCGAATTCCTCCGTGTTACGATTGGTGTACCCTAACGTCTCCATTATCCGAACATCCTATCCCCGAAGTCCCTGTAACCCCCAACACGCGATCAACCGAGATAGAATTATTATTATTTATTATTATAGACAGATTGAAGCCCCTTTTATATAAATGTTAACAAACAAGAGAAAGATACAAGACTACAAGTCTAATAACAAAGAAGGGACACGCACAAAAAGAAAAATTTAATAATGGTACAATCGATATGGTATTATCATATAATCCTGAATCAATGAAACCTTCCCAATGAAAAACAAATAGGGAGAGTGGTTGATAGAGGTGAGAAGTGTGGAACGGGATTTGAAACCCTGAGGGGACCAAATATCCATTATTCCACTCTATAAATAGTGCATGATTGTTGCGATAATGCGATTCATTGGATAAATTAATTGCTTTTACACCATGCTAACAGCGGTATCGCGAAGAATTGTTGTTCTCTCGACTTTCATAGAAAATTCAGCACGCTTCACTGGGTAGACATTCTTGTTACCTTGTACGATCAAAATTACAGGAGGCAAGTTGTTCATGGATTTACCGGAAAAAGCATTCTAGCAAACACAAGGTGAGAGCCATTTCACGAGAGAATTTTTATCCCGATTTTACCTTGCCGCAACAATTCCAATGTTTTTCAGCATTGTAAATTCTCTGTTGCCGTTCACTATCGCATAAAAAGTTACTTGAACTAACCTCGGCAATCGCTCCTCTCGCGAAAGTATTTTTTTCGACAGAAAATGTTTATTTTGCATATACACTTAACGGGATCCGCTTGGTCTAAGCTTGACGAAACCGGTGCCGTGACTTGGGTCGAGGGGATGTTCGCGTCAGCTGGAGCAAGGGTGAAAAATGAACAATTTCGATGCGGAGTAGACGATCGCGATCGAGCGATGCCGCGGCGGTACAATACGTGCGAGGCAACGGGTCGCCATTACGGCAGCGCGAGTGAAAGTCATTCGCTGGTAATGAATTCGAAATTTCAGTAACTGTGCAGGGTTTCGAGCTGGCTGCAGCGAGGTAACAGGTTCGAAAGCCGGAGTTTCGATGGAGATGCAAAGAGATTGATACGAGCCACTTAATGAAACCTACGCGATCTACAGACAGCCTCAAAGAATTTTCTGATCGACCTGCCAGAAGGAGCAACCCGCGAGAATCGTATCGCCGACAACCGTTCTCGAGAACGCTGTGAAATTTTCGCGCGAGAGTAGAAATTGAAAAGACCATTTCTCGAATTGCCAGCTGAATTCTTCTTCCAGGCGAGCCGTGAGAAATCTAACGCGCATTTTACAACCGAATTAATACTTCCCAGCAACGAACTCTTACTCGCGGTAATTACGAAAGCTAAAAGAATCCGCGATTCCATCGAATAGTCCGCCAAGAAAGTATTCTCGACGGGTAGCTTTAGCTCGCAGCCACATTTTTTTCTCGCAGCCTACTTACAAGATACCTGATACATATTTCTCCTAATGCAGTCACATACTTTCATGTAAATTCGTATTTTCACGATTTCACAATCCGAACGAAAGCAATTCCGGACAGAAACGTACGGGTGGATTTATTACTCGGACGACCGACGGGGGATTGAAAAATGAAACAGCTATGTTACTCGTTTACGTGGCTACCGTATAAATCGGAATCGGACGATAAATATTTGTCGAGATCGCGTTTATCGATTTTCCGTTCGCCCCGCCGCGCCGGTGAGGCGAGTTTAAGATATCTAGAACCTGTCTGGTGTTGTAGCACAACCTGTTTAACATACGTCGTCTCCAGCCATCGAAGTACATATTCTCTCCGTAACTGTCGTATCGTGGGATCTGTCGAGCGACAGTTCTAGAAGCAGTGGCGCCAGATTCAGACTTGTCTCCCCGAGTCAATTCCCCTGATCCGGCGGCTCTGATCGAAAGACAAGTAGGAGAGGATCGAAGGAAAAGGAAAGGAAACGAAAGGCCGCGACAGAAAAAGAAAGAGAAGGGCCTAACGAACGAAGAAAGAAAGAAAGGAAGAGGTTACGTGCCGGAGAGATAGAGGCGCGCGTGCGAACGATCGTTCTTGCCGTGTTCGCACGATCGCTCGCGGAATTTCCGGCCTAAATCGTTCTCGCGGTACACGCTCGTTCGACCTTGCAAGGATTTCACTCGAGGACTCGGAAAGCGAGATGCGGAGAATCCGCGGCCAGAACGAATCCTGTTTTCACGTTGGTAAATCGTGTCGAAGACCAGTTACGAATGCTATCTATAAATTAACCGTGCATACCTGTTGAATCAATTAAAAGACAATACCCCAGTTAGAATATGCTTCAACTATATGGTCTCCGAAAAGTGTGAAATATAAAATCATGATAGAGAGGGCGCAGCATAAATTCCTCAGGTTTTGTGCCTATAAGACAAACAACTCAATCTTTGATCATAATTACTCTAAAATATCAAACACAGTCAACCTTGAAACATTATCTGATCGTAGAACAATTTCCGACCTGAGCTTTATCTTTAATTTGATAAATAATAATATACTGTCCCGCATTCTTAAGGCAAATTAATTTCTATCTACTTGAACGTGTTTTGAGAACGAGAGCAGGATTTCAAACAATGAAATCGAAATCCTCAGATGGAGCAATAAATCCTTTAAACCGCATTATTGCTAGCTCAAACACATTTTATAATAATATTGATTTTTTCAATGGCACGTTACAGGCATTCAAAACTAAATTGCGCTGTACTATTCGTTAATAGTACCTATATTTGCTTAGTTTCGCGCTGTCCATAATTATGTAAATTTTAGATTAAGACTTAAGATTAACCCTCATCCACACGACGTGGTACCCGGGTACCTATTTCAAATTCATTTAGAATAGTACAAAAATTTACCCGTGTGGATGAGGGTTAAGATTCTTTTCTGTCATACTATATAAACTGCATACATTTGTATAAAAGGACTTCGGTCCGTATAAAATAAATAATAAATAATACCGATTCGGAGGTACGCGTTACTCGATCGAATGAAAAATTATTGAAATTCAACCGACTGGCTATAATATATTAACTAACTATCGACATTCCATGGTTTAGCTGTCCGCAGCGGATCATTTCGAAGAAATCTTGCCTAATGGAGCAGCTGATAATTTAATCGGCGAATCGATGGCGAATTAAAGGGTAAGCGATCGGGAATAGTGAGAACAGATTGGCTCGAGATGAATGTGCAATTAATCAACGGGTATCTCTATCGATTGATTGGTGATGGAGAATTAGAAAGGTGGCTATTTCGACGGGTAACGTATGATTCGACAGGCATGCCGGCTTTTTCAATAACTGTATTCGCAAGATTCGAATGCCGGCGCTGGCATCTCGAGCCTCGCATTCCAAGGAATGTAACGCGGTCGTTAAACTTTCCTCGGGAAGAAGGGAGCCGCGCGTCGCGTCGCCTGCCTCCGACTCTCAACTTCCGGTTTTACACTTATATTTCTTTCATTCGCCGCGCCGCGCAGATACACTGGCTGCGTTGCGTATCGATTCGTTTCATCCGGATTTGCGAATATATATATAACCGGCACACGTTCCACGCATCCTGCAGCGTTTAACGATGTCGATTTATTAATTAATTATTAATTCCGAGGAAATAGAGCAACGAGTATGGAATCATTAGCGACGCGTATCGAAAAGACACACTTCTCGATCTCGTATCGAACGTGGAAAAGTTTTAGAAAGTTGAGAAAGCCTAAAGACTATGGACTGATTTTCGACACTTCTTTTTGCGAATCATAGTTGAACCGAGAACTACCGTCCATAGAAGTCCTGATCTTTTTTCAAACTGTATTATTACAAATGTTGTTAATGTTATCGATCGTAAGATTGTTAAAACAGATAAAGTATTAATGATTTCGGCGCAACGGTTTGATCAATTAAACACGATAAAGCAATTTTACAAATTAATTTAAACTTTCAACGTTTCGATCCTTATGTGGATCATTTTCAAGAAAGAAGAAAAACTGCGTCTGAAATTATAACAGATAAAAACGGTTGTAATCTGATTGTATCATAACCGTTTCTATCTCTTATAATTTCAGACGTAGTTTTTCTTCTTTCTTGGAAATGATCCACATAAGGATCGAAACGTTGAAAGTTTAAATTAATTTGTAAAATTGCTTTATCCTGTTTAATTGATCGAACCGTTGCGCCGAAATCATTAATACTTTAACTGTTGTATTATTACATTTGATAGATTTTATTAAATATATATAGTGGAATTATACGATACGGCGTGTACAATGTATAAAGGTGTGGATAGTTGAATGTATGTACTTTACGACTAAATTATATTAAGAATGGTTTCTCTACAACAATATGGTCACGCGACGTGCTACCCTTGATGGTTTCCTTGCGACTGACTTTTTGGTTCTCGCTTTTTCCTTACTCCAAGGGTCGCTTGTACCTGAGGACTGTAAACCGTCCCTTAAACCTACAGTTTTCAGGAAGTGGCAATCGTTGCACACCAACAACATTATATGGTTACAATATCTAAATTGAGCTCGCCCTCTCCTACTCCCTCCGTCAAGGAAATTTATAAGCCAATCAAGACTCCATTTGCAGCGGCCTGCGTTGGACACGAGAATTCGAGTTCTCCGACCTTTATTAATACTGTTCTACCCGTTGGCAGCGCGATGTCAATCAATCACTGCGGCAAACGTATTTTTATTCGCATCGATCTCTCTCCTCGACTAAGAATTTCAGATAATTTATAGCATTTTTAATGAGCTTTTGCAAACATTTACACGCGTCATGGATACTTTATCCTCAGAAACTATCAATAACAAACTCTGTCTCCGATGCATCGTTACTCGTCGGTTCAATCATTCTATTCTCAAAGCGAACGAGTATGCAAAGTGTGCTTAGAAAGTTCGGGCGTTTAATTCTTAATGTAGTTATACGAAATCTCCTTCGGGACACTATACACTTTTCTAGAATTTGTCTTTCCACTCTCTAAAACCTGTTCGAATTGGAATTCAATTCTTACAGTGGTTGTACAAAGTGTTCGTACACCTTTTAAGATAGAATAACGTTTTAACAATTGTACGAAACGACCTGATTTTTTAATAATCAATCATAAGCATTGGTTTATGAAATGATATGCAGAAAAGATTTTCCAAAAGATTATATTTTACAAGGTTATTACAAGGGTATTATATTTTACATGCAAGAATAAAGAAAGCATTTTTTTAAACTTTTCTATTTTGGCCCTTAATGAAAATTTTAAATATATGTTTTGTAGATCTATGTTAGTTATACATATGCTGAAAATTTCATCGGAATCGATTCTGTAGATATTAAACAGAAACTGATTAAAAGTCGTGTAAAACTACGCTTTTCAACATTGATAACCGTTTGTAGCTCGTGTGTATATTAATCGATTTCGATGAAATTTGTCAGCAAGTGTATAATTTGCATAGATTTACAAAACATATATTTGAAATTTTCATTAAGGGCCTAAATAAAAATGTTTTAAGAAATGCCTTTTTTATTTTTACATGTAACCTAGTAAAATATAATCTTTTGGAAAACCTTTTTTGCATATCATTTCATAAACCAATGCTTCTAATTGATTATAAAACATCAGGTTGTTTCGTACAATATAACAAAAGTTATCTATATATAGAAAAAGAAAGTCCTGACTCACTGACTGACTGACTGACTCATCAACGCCCAGGCTAAGCCCTTGGACCTACAATGCTGAAATTTTGCTCAGAGGTTTCTTTTCTGATGTATACAAGGAATAAGAAGGGATATTTCGAGACTCAACCCCCAAAGGGGTGAAAAGGAGTTGCAAAGTTTGTATAAGAAACATTTTAATTGTGATCAGATTTGCTTGATACTTGGTCTCAATGCTCTTTGATATAATTAATCAAACACCCATTTTTGCATTTTAAAAAATTCAACCCCTAAGGGGGTGAAAAGGGGTTGCAACGTTTGTATAAGAAACATTTTAATTGTGATCGGATTTGCTTGATACTTGGTCTCAATGCTCTCTGATAAAATCAATCAAACACCTATTTCGGCATTTAAAAAATTCAACCCGTAAGGGGGTGAAAAGAAGTTGCAACGTTTGTATGAGAAATAAGTTCTTCATGGTCTGATTTACATCATACTTGGTCTCAATGCTCATAGATACAGTCATAGGGGTAAATGGGGGGTTGAATGGTTTTATGGAGAAACAATATCAATTTTCGAGGGCATTAAACAGTTTCCTGTGCGAGCGAAGGAAAAGCTAGTTCTATTATAAAAGGTATACGAACACTTTGTACACCCACTGTATATCCGATGGCATGGAAGACACCCTTGCAAAAATCGCACAGAGACCGACGAGTCCCGATAAGAAGGAAACGCGCGCGTCTTCGTGGTAATGTCAGGTACATACCTTCATGGGAGCGACTCCTGCGATGTGAACGAGGTAGTCGTCGAGAGAGGAACTAATCGGTTCGCGTCAACGAGGGCGCCGGAAACCGCCGTATGATTGCCGCGTCGCCGCCGATTAGGCGAGCGCGATTTCACGGATAACGAACGAAAAACACGACGGCGGCGCGGCGGTGGAAAGGACGATTGTGGAAAGAGACAGCGGTCAGGGTAGCCAGCGTCGAGTCGATCGATAAGCGCGTATTTTCTTCCCTCGCTGTCCGCCATAATTAATGACGACGCGCCGCGCCGGCTCGACGTCGACGCTGGGCTTAGAACGGCCCGTCGACGCCGGATGCTGACGCTTCTCCGTGAACGTTGCCCAACGGCCTGCCTGTCCGTACAAGGAAATTCGTCCTCCATTAATTATACTCCAATCGATGCTCGGGTCACCGACGTTTGTCGCTGGCGATCTCGTCAGGCGTAGCGATCCGAACTATCGAGATATTAAGAAAACATGTTTGCCCTACCCCACCGGTCCTGGTCCTGTCAGGAAATTGCTCAGTTGTTTTTCGTTCGAACGTTGTTGGTTTTTGGGAAGCAAGGTAATCTAAAAGCCAAGAACATGTAGTGGCCTTCTCGGAAAAATATCGTCAAGTGAATCAATGAATGGGACCTTGCCGATCTTCTCCGAGTCTCACATATAGGAAGGAAGAAAAACCCTCCCAAGGAAAAAAAAAAGGAAGCAAGGTAATCTATATACATAAAACTCAAATGCTATTCGTTGGTAAGTGCATCACTGCAGAACGGCTGGACCGATTTGGCTAATTCTTTTTTTTTATTTAATGTTCGTAATAGTCCGAATAAGGTTTTAGGGAAAGAAAAACTAAAAGTGCTTCTTGAATCATATTTCAATACAAAAAAACGAACGTCGCAGCTTTCAATCAATATTGCAATAGGAATTTATATTGTCGAGAATATCAACATCCGCCAGTTAGTTGATTTCTATTCGAATTTATGAATTTATAGAAATTTCGACAGAACGTCTGTTGGGTCAGCTAGTTTTGTAATAAAAAGGCAAATTATCCTTTGAACGATAAGGATGCTCTGTCTTCCAAAGCTAGCCTTCGACTGACGAGTTCGTTAATTAAAGACGAGTATTGATTTTTTTTATTGTTTCTTTACTAAATTTAAAAATGCAACTGCGCAAGATTGTATGATAATACCATTATTATATTATTGTATTTTTATATTTTTTTTTCTTATTGTGCATGTCCCTTCTTTGTTATTAGATAAGTAGTATTGTATCTTTTCTTTTTTTTTTCTTTTCTTTGATATTGTAAACATTTATGTAAAAGGGCTTCGGTCCGTCTATAATGTTTCTATATCTTTCTATATATCTTTCTCTTTCTATATAATAAAAATGATATGCTGTTCGTTGGTCACGACATTACGTGAGAACGGCTGGACCGATTTGGCTACTTTTTTTCAAAAAATGTTCGTAATAGTCCGAATAAGGTTTTTAGGGAAAAAAAAATTGAAAAAATGTCCCGGATAAATAAAAATTCAGGAACAAATGAAAATGCTTTTTTCTATGGAATTTTTTTATGAACTCATGACCATAACTCATGATTCGAATGACGAATATGCGTGATTCGTTTTTTGTTTTGTTCGTTATGGTCCTGGAAAAGTTTTCAGGAAAAAATTCGAGACAATTACAAAGGAAATTTGTACAGGACAACGTCTGTCGAGTCAGCTAGTAATAAATAATTATAACAACATGCAGCTTACTCGATACCGAGAACAATTCCGAGTCTACGAGCTGGCCGATCGTTTATTGCACGAGCACCCGGTGTAATTTCACCATCGATGAGCAAGATTAATCTAAGATTCGCTTCTGGATAGACTCATGAAAGATGCATGAGCTTTATGGTCGAAATAGTCGGCGTCGCTCTCGAGGCGAGCTCGATCCGTCTCGAAAAATAAATAAAACTATTTTATTCTTCGATCCACCGGTAGAGGGGGGGTTCGTCCTCGTTCAATTATAGTTGGATCGAGACTTGGATCATTCGTGCAGCCTCGTGATCGAGTTGACCGCCATCGGAGAGAAGACAATCTCGTCAGGCCCGTTCCCTGACTCGAATAATAGATCCCGCTACTTTTGCGCGGGGTATTTGACGATTCTAACGGCACACGATCGACTAATGATTATCCGAAAATCTGTTTAACGGTACCAGCTGACGTAAACCTCCTGGTCGAGCGTCTTCTGACTAGATCCAATGCCATCGACACACCTGTCCTCGAATCGCTCTATCAAGCTGTATCAAGAATTCTGCCACGACGCGCAAACTTCGTTTCACGCTGCTCGAGGATCCCCTAAACGCGTCTGATTGGGAACCGAGCTTCGAAGCAAGAGAACCGAGGGTCACTCGGATAGTTTCTTTTTTCCGAGAAGAATATTTTATTATTATTATTATTATATACGGACTCTCTGGAAATTAACCCTTAGCACTCGGCTGTCCCCTCTGAGGCACCACTAAAAATTGCTGTACCATTCTTCAAAATATTGTTCACATTATTAAATATATCGGTATCTAATCAATTACTAAACATTTAGGTATTGTATAAGGTAATGTACCAATTTCATATCCATAAAATTGCAAAAATCATAAGGTATGGAAATATTCTAGATCGGAAGAAATGTTTAATTTTCCAGTTAAAATAGCTCGAATTGCAAATGGTTAACTTTATGTTTTAAGTTAGTATGTAAGTTAGTTGTAAGGGTAAATGCATAAGCGCGGCGAGAGGTAAGGAGAATTGTTATGCGGATTTGTAACCTCAAGGGGAACAAATAAAGTTTATATATATACGGACCGAGGTCCTTTTATACAAATGTATAAAATTAAATATAAATTTTAATTTCCCTTGGAACATTGCGAGGCAACTTACGTCCCAGGGACTGTCGGTTCCACAAGATCGCGTGGAACATGGACGCGATTAGTCGAATCGATTCCGAAGGGTTTCCATGAAAATTGCGAAAGAAAGGGCCGAGAAATGGTTGGAGCGGAAGATAACAGGGTAGCGAGAGAGGGGAAGGCAAATCGCTCTTGGGAGCGGAGAGTTGAAATATTCATGCGTTCGTTCGGAAGGGGTTGGTGCTCGATGTCTGCGTTGCGGGGGAGGACACTCGAGGGCGCGTGGTCGAAAGGAATCCAGAAACGCGAGGAGGTGGGGTGCGGTACCCAGTCAAAAGTGGGAAACATGTAGAAAGAAAGACCCGGTCAAAGGAGGATGCTCGTGAAGGGTGGAGGAGCGACGAGGAGTTAGGGATTAAAATAAAATGGAGGAGAGAGCGCAGAGAGACGGTGACTTTGGTTAGGAAACAGGAAAAACCGAGGAAAAGGGAAGAGTAGGGGATAAAGACAGATGGGGCCGGGTGTAAATGAAGCCGAGAGGGCTCGTGCAACGGGCAAGGGGGGGAGGGGGAGGGGGAGCGAAAGGGAAAAGCTCCCACAGAGTAAACCTCTGTCCAGGAGGAGAAACGGGAAACTGAATGTATATAGCGTGACGCGCGGTTCGTGGAAAAAAAAAGAAAGATAAAGGGAGAACGCGCGAGGGAAACGTCCGTGCATATTTCATGGAAAATCGTCCCCACGTTCGGTCGGAAGCTCGCGCGTGCTGCACGTGCTCTCCTCTCCGATAGCTCCCGTCGGCGTCGTACCGTGGAAAGCACTTGTGTACGCCTTCAGCGAACTCCGTGGCTCGAGAGCCTCCTGTAAGCAGGAGAGCCGGTGCTGCATCAGAGAGAGGATGCGAACTTTACGAGACTCTCCACGAGCCGTTTCTTTCGACGCGAGGGCCTCGAGTTTGCCCGGTACCTGACCTATGCTACCGGTGCGGCGACGAGGATCTCTGCCGCGGACGGAAAAATTCTTCTTCGAGCGGAAACTTTGTCGGTTGATTTCTCGGACTTTGGAGAAGCGTCTGATCGAATACGTCGTGGTTCAAAATAGCTCGCCGTTTTCGACTCCGATCGAAATTTTTCAGGAAATACTGTAGGATAGAGATGGGTGTGTGTGTACGTATGTGGATGCCTGTGTGTAGGCGAGTGACCGTTGAAGACAAAAGAGATCACGGATTGTAAAAAGACGATCGGCCGCGAGGCTTCTGTTGGCGACGCCGTACGAGCAGTCAGTCGTCTTTAGGACAGTCAGTCGAACAGTCTAATAAAGTATTATTAAATCCTCCACGAACATTTCTTCCTCTTACAATACGAATTCTTCGCGGTATCGAAGGGATCGTGGCCCTTGAAATTCGCCGCGTGGGCTACGCGAATGATCGATTTAATCGGGCGAGGAGCCGCGGGCCCCGTGCCAGAGGGCTGCTGGCATCGTCGACCGAAAACGACCGAAAACGCCGTGTCGATCTTGTCATTCTAGCTGGATAATAGATTACCCGGACGCGGACGCGACGGTCCCAGATCGAAATCGGTGAGTGTCGTTCGCTTCCTGAATTCTCCTGAAATAACGATTAGAGACAGCGTAATCGCCTACGGTAATGCATTCGGCCGTCTGGTTAATGGTCGGGAAACAAGAGCTTCCTTTTTCGAAAAGAATAAATAGATGGCTAACGGTTCATCTCGCCTTGGAACTGCTTCTAAGCGTTCGGTTTTAAGTATGCGCGACGACACCGCTCATGAATATTAACCGTTCGACCGACCAGATTTAGTGTTGCTAATTGCTAGCATCGAAAGTATTCCGGGAAACCCGCACCGGCAATAAATCGGATTACGAGCGGAACTCTCGTGGAAAAAGGACGTCACCTAAACAAAAGAACCTTTTCTCCGATCATCGAGAGAGGGACTGCCATATTTTATGCCCTTCGGTTTACTAGGAGACAAGTCTTTACCCTCATCCGTCCCTCATTTCAGGAATCGAATGTGTCCTTCGGTATCAAATTGAAACAATCAGAAACAAAATCGATGAAACAACACGGTAAGCAGTTATTTTTCGATTATCTTTTATTCAAATTAATGAGTTAACATTTACATCTTAGATTTTTCGGTTGTGGGTTTCTCATTGCAAAAATAAAAGTAACGAAGTTTCCGACAAACTTATACCGAAAAATTACAGAACATTATAATTTATTTCGGTAAAACTGTGTCAAATTGATACGAGGGAAGGATCAGGGTTAAACTGTCGATTCTGCTGCCTCGCGAGCCACGCTGCTAGACGAACACCGAATTCGAGACATCTATCCGACACTCCGCTACCAATTGATCGCGGTTTCAACTGGTTTTACCGGATCACCGAATAGCCGAATATTCGATCAACCGGTCGAACGTTCGCTCGGTCATTCGATATGCGAGTGTGTCAGACAATACGGTTACTTTTACCACGACGAGGACTCCTCGACCGACAGTCGACCACCCGTTACCATGTTTTGCAATTTATATCGATTTTTTGCTCGTCCCCTAACCTACGGCTGATATTCTCTTTCGAACGTGGCGACAACTGCACCCTTATCTCTGCAAGAAAACAGGTTTACCCCGTTCAGAATAGAGCAGACTCATTCTGGTCGGACGTACTAATTCCGACCAATTGCAATCTCTTGAAAAAATTTCTTTCGCGTCGACTAGCCGACTCTAAGATCGTGAAAAGGAAATCCGAAAGTTGAACGAAGACGCGCAACAGCGAACCGTTGTGAGCAGATAACAGAAGTGAAACTTCTTGCAGTCTAGTAATGAACGATCAAAATTTGTGACGCAAGAAAGGAGAGCGTATGGGAAATGCTTTGAACTATGTCTCTTTCTTTACAATTTCGCAGTTTCACAATTTTCTACTTGACAACTTTAAAATTGCACAATTTTGCAATTTTTTACTAATGCACAGTTTTACTATTTTCAATTTTGCAACTTTTTCAGTTTTCTCCTTTTCTTTAAATTAACACACAACAAAACATCATTAAATTTAATCATTTACAGACGCAATTCTTCTATTTTTCTTGAAATGGATCTAAAGTAAGATCGAAACGTCGAAAAAAACTTCAGAATTTTACAGATTAACGATTTGCTGCTTTGGAATTCTACAATTTCACCGTTTCACAATTTTCTACATAGTATTTTCCTCACAGTCTTACAGTTTGCAACTTTAGAATTTTACAGTTTAAGATTTGCTGCTTCGGAATTTTACAATTTCATCGGTTCACAAGTTTCTACTTTCCAACTTGAAAATTGTACAATTTTAGCATTTCCCACATTCCTCACAATTCAAAACTTGAATTCCCCTAAATTTGAACTTGGAAATTCCTTGAATTTAAACTTTACAATTCCCTCAATTTAAACTTGAAATTTCTTTCAAATTAAATTTGAAATTACCCGCAATTTAAACTTGACATTTCTCTCAATGTAAACTTGAAATTTCTTTAAATTTAAACTTGAAATTTCCCTTAATTCAAACTTGACATTTCCCTCAATTTAAACTTGATATTTCCCTGAATGTAAACTTGAAATTTCTTTAAAATACTTGAAATTTCCTTCAATTCAAACTTGAAATTTCTCTAAACTTCACTTTCACAATTTTCTACTTTTCAATTTAAAATTTGACAATTTTTTAATTTCAGCACATCCCAGTGTTGCATCTTTTCGAATTTACGATTCTACCATTTTCAACCGTAGAACTTTAGAATATTAAAGTGAACTGAGGAATCAGCGTACAGGGTAGGGCAACAACTATGTCCACTTTGAATATCTCCGTTATTTGTAACAATACTGTCGAATTCGGAGTAAAAATGTATTGCGTAACGCGCCGGCCTTACTCACCGCTCTCAGCGGAGAGAAAAGGGGGTGTAGAGCGCAACCCCCACTTTTGACCGTTACGCTTTTTCATGTCGCAAATTCCGTCACGCGAATTAGACTACATCCTGCCAAAAGAAGTTTCACTTCAAAAAATCGCAGTAAAATTATATTAGAATCGGTAATGAATGCGGCGCGGCGGATGAGAAATACAACACGGCTGAGATAAATATCAATGCACTGCGGCATCCTGGTTGTTTTCGAGGATTTTCATACGCCATAAACGCATGGCGATGCGCAGTTTAGTCACTGCCAACTCTGAGAATATCGCCTATGTCTCGCAGATAATGGCCGCGCGTAATCCTTCCCTTGGGGAATTTCTCGGTTTTTGAATCGTATCGCGAGCGATAAGGAGAATGGTCGCGCGGCGCGGATGAGAATGAAATCGAACGACGATCCGCGACGCCGATGAACAGAGGACCGAAGCCCGACGGGTTTCCGCTCGTGGCTCGGAGCTGGGGCTAGGGCCCGAGATGATATCGGCCGGTCGAAGCGGGTAATTTCGATGTATGTATCGCGCGATCGAGGAGAATCCAGTTTTACAGGTTTAAGATCGTTCGGTGGAACCGTTCTCCCTCGTCACGAACTCGCCGAGATAGTCGCAAGGGCTAAAGATAGGACTCGCGTTCCAAATCGCGAACCGGCGATTCTTTAACTCTAAACCTGCCACAGCCAAACTACTGGCTCATGCAAATGTTGACACAGAAGAATCCATTTCACTAGAAGACACAGATTCTTTCGCAAAGAGACGACTGTATTTTTAGAAGAACGCGGATTACGATAAATAAAGTCGATAAAAGTTTTCGCTTCAAGTATGGTTCTTCGAGGCTTTTAATATTTCTTCGATAAGGTTTACAGAGTAGAATGTAATTAGTCGATTAACGTTATATTGTATCAATTTCGAAAGAAGCGCGTGCTCGAATCAGTGTACACAAACCCGCAATATCTAATCGTCAGCATTTATCAGGGTATACACACATGTATTTTTCTTGGGAAGCAAATAACTTTCTACAGCTCGCTATTAACCTGTTCACGATAATTAAGTGATTATCATCTCGCGCGGCGTTATCGCACAATAAAGTAGCCGGGAGTACGGGTGGAACTAGATTATTATTTATGGCATCGTCAGAGTTATTATTGTGTCCCGTGTCTCGGTGTATTATCACCATACTTTTCTTTTCGTCATTCCTGATACGTGGTTTACTCTCCGTAATTACCTTAGAAACTAGATCCCTTGATTGTCTCGCGGAGACTGGAATACGTATCGTTGCCGCGGTGCACAGTTTTCAAAACGAGAGACGCTGCCTTTCGTCCATCGAGCTTCCCAATCCTCTAATTATTTGGAGCACCGTGTCGTTCTCGGCTCGCAATTAACGACTACGCCCGCGATTGCTATGCTGCAACGTTCGCGGGCGAGGCCGCAATTTCAATTTCGCAAACAACGAGCGACAAATTTTGCTGCCGTCGCCAAATGGAAGGGCGGCGTAATTATTTCGTATTATGTGTATGAAACTCGGGTATACCCGAGGTTAGGGCAGATGCAGAGATGGCGAGCTAAACGTAACGACCAGAGCTGTAACTTTTCCGAAGCTTCGAAGTCTTATACCATGTCACGATTTAGGTAGGTAAACTATCCACCGACGACGCACAGTGGGGTATTTGGCCCAAATCGTGGACAAAATCAAAGAAATTTCGATAGAAATGACATAGAGGGCTGAATTTTTTTTTACATACAGCTGAAACTTCACAGAATATGGGAAAAATAGGGAGATTATGGTACGAATGTTTTTAACCTTGAAAAAATAAAAGTTTAACTGTTTAACTATAATTGGATTTTTTGAAGAAACCAGAAGTCGTAGAAAAATTTTGAGGCGGATTTGAATTCAGCAGGAAAAAATATACCATGTTAAAAAAAAATTTCTGGGTGTGCTATTGAAAAAACCACAATTTTCTCGAAATTGTGCAACATGGACGAATTTTTTCGAGGTTAAAAAACATTAGTACCATAATCTCCCTATTTTTCCCATCTTCTGTGAAGTTTCAGCTGTATGTAAAAAAATTTCAGCCCTGTGCGACGCACAGTGGGCAATTCGGACGAAATTGGTTTCAAAATCAAAGAACTTTCAATAGAAATGAGATAAAGCGATGAAATTTTTTTAAAATCGTAGCTGAAACTTTGTAGAATATGGGAAAATAGGGAAATTATGGTACGAACGTATTTGAACCTTGATAAAATTCGTTAAACTTGTATAATTTCAAGAAGTATGTTATACTTGAATCTATGTATGTATGCGTATTAGCAGACAACCCTATATATTGTAAAATTTATAAAAGTAGAAAATCTAAAATAACAACAGGATTGTAAAATTACGATCTCCAACGAATTAGAAAAAGAAGAGATCAAAACGAACGCGCCCGTGAAACACGACTGTCAACGATTGCTTATAATAAATACGGCTATTCCTTACATTATATATATTTTTGCTTTGGTTTTTTTTTAGACGCAATTTACCTTCGATAAAGGTTCAAACTAGAACCGAAACGTTAGGCATATTTGCAAAATGGCTAGTTGATTAAAAAATTGATCGAAACTGTTGCGCCGAAAACGTCAATTTAAAAATCATTAAATATCTGCGATCGATATAATTGATTATTTAAAGCAATTAACTTTTCAAAAACGATTAAGTCGGAATAACAGCCACGAGAATGTACCGGGGTCGTGCACACATGCGCGTACGTGTACGCGGTGCTGTATTATCGGGCAGGTCGCAGGCGTAACGTCGCGTGAATGAACGCGAAAAACGAAGGGAAAATTAATGGCGAGGCGAGCGCAACACCCGCATATATCGCGTACATGCGCGCAAGGCCGCAACGATAAAAGATACACCTATACACAGAGAAACGGTGGCGTCCTGCATTCGCCGGATCCTGTCGGTGGCAAAACACGGCTTCGTTACGTCCATAAAAACCAACAGAAACATCCCTGGGATAGGGCAGTTTTCGGCCCGAATCCTGTTATACGATGTCCTGCGGCCCTCCGGAGGGTGGAACGGTGTCGATGAAGGGGAAATCGGACGCTCTCGTCGCGGAACACGATCCCTCTGTTTCCTCGCAATCCGTTTAATAGGCGAACGATATATACGTATGCATTTCATGGAGGGGAGAACGTGTTCTACTGCGCGTTTCGCACTCCTTCGTCGCTCTCGATCACCTCCGACGAATAAAACACTGCCGCGAGCAGCCGACGAGTCGGCCGCCATTAAAAATTGCTAATCTCGCGCGAACCAAATCGAAGAATCACGCCGAGATATTTGGCAAAACGAACTCGTTTGTCGTGGTCAGTGGCGCACCCAGGATTTAATCTTCGGGGGGGACGAGTTCAACAAAATGACCTTTTTTCTTTTTTAGAAAAAATATCTACTAAACATTTTGAACAACTTTTCCCTAAATATATAAGTAAATATTTGTGGCTACCGTTGACAGATATTTTTGCTTCTTGTTTGATTATAAAAAGCGACGTAAAATAATCAAACAAGAAGATGATTTCGATAATATTTGGATACGTTATATGTAAAAGTAAACATTTTGAACAACTTTTCCCTAAATATATAAGTAAATATTTGTGGCTACCGTTGACAGATATTTTTGCTTCTTGTTTGATTATAAAAAGCGACGTAAAATAATCAAACAAGAAGATCTCCGATTTCGATAATATTTGGATACGTTATATGTAAAAGTAAACATTTTGAATAACTTTTCCCTAAATATATAAGTAAATATTTGTGGCTACCGTTGACAGATATTTTTGCTTCTTGTTTGATTATAAAAAGCGACGTAATATAATCAAACAAGAAGCAAAAATAGCTGTCAACGGTAGTCACAAATATTTACTTATATATTTAGGGAAAAGTTGTTCAAAATGTTTACTTTTACATATAACGTATCCAAATATCATCGAAATCGTAGAGGAAGCAGCTATTCTACGGTTTAGATAATTTTCCAGTGTTTTGTTTCTTTTTTCTTGGGGGGACTTGGCCCTTTGGCTCCCCCCCCCCCCCCACCCTGGGTGCGCCACTGGTCGTGGTAACGTATAACACACGATAATAATGAATTAGTTTGTCGTGGAGTTAGGGATCCAGAGAAGCACGAGAGGTCAGATTCTAATTCGCGTAACGGTGGACGAGGCAAGCGGAGAGAGAGCCAGCAGCGGCGCACCGGCGGAAAGATCGTCGTCGAAGGGAGGGCTTCCCCCGGGACGGTTCTCTCGTCGCGAATCCGTCAATTATTTCAGGGTGACCCACTTCTCATTGTGGTGCTTAGATTCGACTGCTAGAATGGTAAGTGGGTCACGCGTAAAAGTAACTGTTACGGCAACGATGTTTCATTGCGATGGCGGCCGGTTGGCAGCTCGATGAAACACGCGCCTCGAGCGAAAGAAACGCGTGTCGCCTCCTCGCGTTGCCTCGCATATACGCGAACAAAGGAGGAAACGATCTCGGGGAAAGACGATGAAACAGATCGGCTTCCGGTTTTGGTCCACCGGCCATCCACTGGCCATGTTTCCACGTATGTACCACGAGCGTTTAGTGATGGGCACCATCGACTAATTTCAACTATCGACTAATTACTATTTAGTTGCTACATACTATCGAATATGTAGTCAATAGTTTTTAGTCGACTGAACATTTTGTTTTAATGTGAGCATTGTTAACACGATTTTGCAAATATTCCCGATGATCTGACAAGAAAATGTTTCCAACGATAATTGATCAGTATTCATTTGTCTACAAACTTCTATATAAGAAATTCAAGAAAACAATTTTTTTTATAAAAAGAAAATGAAGGTTACCTCAATTTCTCAATCCTGACAAATAAATGTTTTCAACGAAAGTTGATCAGTATTCACTTGTCAACAAATACTTCAATACGAAAAATTAAAGAAAAATTTCTTCCTTTATAAAGAAGGTCACCTCAATTTTTTTAATATTAACATACATTTTTTACATCATAATATTCCAACTAGTATCAAGACGAATCCAACGACCTATAATAAGATAATATTAAATATTGAAATAACGCTACAATAGTTTTGGCCACAAAAAGCAGTCTACCGGACCACTGTGCGACGGCTCGGAAAATTGTCGATCCAGCCGCCGCTGTCGTTAATTTTCCAGTCGCGCTGCTGCACGCTTCATGATTCCCTGATCCGCGGATTTTCCGATAGCGCCGCGACGCGACGCGACGCCTGCTCTCGAAAAGCCGAAAAGTCGCGAGGCCAGCAACGCGCCTTTCGTTCGCGGATAAAATGTGCATAACAACCGAATAGTAAGCGACCGAGTGAAAGGCAACAATGCGAAGGCGAGCGTGCGCACGGTCTCTCTGCGTATGCTAAATCTTGAGCACGTAAAAGGCCGCCGGGGTATCGGCAGGATAGACTTTATGCGAGCAGGAATTATACTTCGAGAAGGAACGTCCGCGCGAACGGTGACACAGATGCAGAGCCACGTTCAGGTTCACGTTCACGTTTTCGACGGCGCACAGTTTGTTGAAATAATCTAGCGACTCTTTATTTAAACATTAGATACCAACGCACACTGATCGATTCCTCGATAACAGCTTTCCCGGACTTTATTCTTTGATAGCTTCCAAGAATACTTATTTCAAAGTAATGATGTACTAAATAAACTTATTTATATCGATCGTAATATTGTTAATAAAAAATCGTTGAATGCTGTCGGCGCTACGGTTCGATTGTTAAATACAGTGCAAGTGAGTTGAAAAATTGTTGGAAAAATTTGTTCTCCTTCATATTTAAACATTTAATAGTTACAACTTTTGAAAATTATATTTTATCAAGTTAAAAATGTTTTATTTTTCTTACAGACGCAATTTATTAATCTTGAAAATGGTCCAAATTGTGACCGAAACGTCGATTATATAAAATTAGCAAAATTGCTTAGTTAATTTATTATTTTTTGTGTATTTAACGATCGAACCGTAGCGCCGATAGCATTCAACGATTTTTTATTAATGATGTACTAAATATCTCTCGCCCGTTAGTCATTTATATAATTCTTTGGAAAAGAAACTGATGTCTGAAACCTGGTTCAACAAGTCGTAAAGATACTAAATCCAAAGTTGATGCAATAATAGAGCTGATTCTACACTTTCTTAACATTAGAACTACCGGACAAGTCAAAATGACTGAATTTTTTTCGATTAGAAATATTAAAAGTATAAATATGTTTTTTTAAGAATTCTTTTTAGTAAACTTCTCTATTGAAGTGCATATTTAAATATCCCGTGTACGAAATCTAAATAAATGCCATATTGCCATTATTAGAAGGCAATGTATACCAACTGCGTTTAGTGCTCGGTAGTTCTAGTGTTAACATCGAAGCTGTTAATGATTTAGCAAAAAATATTTTTTGAAAAAAAAATATTACAGAACTACAACGTATGATGCAATATGAAATGATGTAATTCTTTTAAGTTCATCTAGTTCTAAAATAAAGCGTTATTACTACAAGAGAACAGAAAAATTTGAATTTTGTCCACCTAGAATCGAGAAATCGATCACTGTGTAACGTCGGAAGCGCGAAAAGAATTCCGAAATAAATTCGCAAAAAGAGCAGCGACCAAGCCTCGGTGTCGCCAAACATGTTGGGATTGGAAACAGACGGATGGTTTGAAAAAACGTCCAAGGATTCGGAAACAGAATTTTAAAACGCGCTCGGCATGGGTATAGACAGCGTCCGGGAGAGGAGAGGCGAGAAAAAAGTGAAAAGACTGGTGGCGATCGGATGTCGAGAGGGTTTTGTTACACGTGAAATCGTTGGCTCGCATGCGTGCGATCGAGCGAGTGCAAACTTGGATCGGCAAGGTAGAACAACACCGGCGGCGCAGATTGGGCCGAGAGACGGGACGGTTCTCTGGAAATACATACGCCAGCCGCGACAAGGACGTCTACTAAACGAGCGAATTATATTGGTATAATTGCTGTGCTCCTGCTCGGGGCCTGCAGCGAAGAAACAGATGTCTGTCGTGGACGAAGAAATGGCTCGTAGAAACACGCAATCGCACAGTGGTCGGACTCTTCTAAAGAAATCGGATAAAAGTCAAATGCAAATAGGAAAATTCAATCCCGCGGGATTGATGTGGGATTAATTAAATCCCGCAGGGTCCTCCGGGACTAAGGATTTAATTCTTCAATTTAATATATGTATATTTAATAAAGAAACAAATTTTACTTAATGAGATAATCATCATTAATTGTGTTAATCAGAATTTATGAACGGAATAGAAAGAAAAAATCTACATAAAGAACCTGCCGAATAAGATGGTCAAAACAAACCATAGAAGCTTTTCAATGACTATTGAACTATTCGAAAGCATTTAAAAACATTTTTTAGGTCAAACAATTGCTTTTTTTCGATGTAAGAACGTTAAAAATAGCTTAATATACATCCACGGTAAAATCAACAAGTCTAACGCAAACCTGATACCCAAAACATTTTGAATTTTTCATCGGTTAGGTAAATGCGTTTTTCTATTTGCAATCCGCCATGGAGCTCGGCCAACTTCGGGACCGAGTCGCTTTACTTTCCTGCAAGCGTAATTATCGGGCACGTGTGCGCGTGAAAGTTTACACGGTCGCTCGTACGCGTCGCGCAACACAGCTAAAAGGTATCGGCTTTAGGTCTGCCGCGCCAACCCCTTCGTCTGCGAGCCGATTACTTTCTATGCCGCCGAATTCCAGCGAATTCCCCCGGCTTACGTAAATTTCGGCTCGTGTGATGTCACGAGCGAGGACGAACGGGAACGCGATCTTGCGGGCACGATTACGCGAACGGAGTGCCGCTCGCACCCCCAGACATCACGTAACGAGTACGGGCCTAGAAACATCGATCCGTTAAACGATTTTCAACATGAAAAAATAATTCGCAGAAAGAAGCGCAGAAGAAGGCAGAGGTAGAAACGAGACGGCTCGGGTGTCGTTTATCGCGATTCAAGAAAATATAGAAGCCGTTAATCTGCGGAGGCTCTTCAAGCCGACAATAGTCAACTGCTATCGAATGTTTAATTTTTATACCATAACAACAAATGGTATATGGCACGTGTGTATGAGTTATAATGACAGTCTCTCTGTTCAAATTCGCCGCATTGATTCTAGAACTTGTCGATCACTCGTTCTGATTGGCTGTTGGTCAATGTACGTCGTTCCAGTGGTTGTACGTTTAGTTCTCTCTTAACAGTCGTTTGCATCAATTGCTGTTTGAGTCAACATGGAACTCAAGTTTAAATTTACACGTTCCTAAACATTTCTATACATAGCAAGAACGGTGAAAAAGTATATCAGTTACCTTTTGTTTGATTTTTTTGAAACACTTAATATAGTATTCGGTAATTTTCAGACGCAAAATTCTCTTGAAGATGATCCATACCAGGATCGAAACGTTGGGAATAATTTAATTCTTGCAAAATTGCTTTGTTTCTCATTATGATCGAACCTGTGCGCCGATAGCATATATTTTTCTATTAATTCATTACGATCGATAAAATGGAAAATTTGCATGGTCGCCGCCAAGCAGTTTCAACCGGAAATTTCTCTATCCACCGCCCTCGGAAAAATACTCGGCTACAAAAGTGTGGCGACCGTTCGACTTCCTGAGAAGCTGTTCCTGATTTTTTAAATGGAAAGCCGGTTGAACCGTAGATCACTCCGTCCCGGTTAGGAGGCAATCTATCCCGACGGATGATCTCCGCTCTGAAAAACGTGGTAAAAAGAGGGGAATATCGAGAGCAGAACAGCTGAACGGCCACGCGACGAATGGAAGTCCTTCCGGTAGGTTACACGTTTGATACCCGACTATTTTTAGCGGGGACCGCAACCACTTTCCATCGCGTCGGGCATCCTACTCCTTTCCAAGGATTCATCGACTCGGCGTCGGCTTCTGGGAAGGCGTCCTCGGGAAACAATTTTCCAGCTGTCGGAGACTGCTGGATGCTAACGGCCCTAAAGGCTGCGCATCCTTCGATGGCTTGAAAAGGTCAACGCGGCCGGATCGATCCACGGAGCCACGGCAGATCTGACAGAGTGGAAGACGAAGCCAGTCAAAGGTCAGGATGAAACGCGGCCGTAGCAAATGCGGCTAAACAGAATCGGTTATGCTTTTGGACACACCATAATTATAAAATACTTACTCCGACTCCCTTAGCGCCCTTCTATGTCTACGAAACTCAAAGATAGATATAAAGACTAACTTCTACATTTACGAAAGTAAGGAAAAGTACTTTAAGTTCAAGAGGAAGACAAGAGATATAGTGAAACTAAATGAATGAGTTAACAGACCCTGATACACTAACATACGCACCACATGTAACTCCATTTTGAGGCCGAAAGGCGAAAAATAAATCTATTTACTACTACTACTTTAAGTTTAAGAAAGCCACATCGAATAAAAGCAATATAGAATTTGTTTGGATTCCGTCCCATTCAGGAATTGTTGGAAATGATGAGGTTGACGCCCTAGCTAAGTTGGCAACATTAGAACAAGATGATAGGCGTATTGTCATTCCCTTCACCGATTTACGAGAATCTTTTAAATACAAATGTAGAAAAAGCACTAATGATTTCACACTGCAGCAGGGTCAGTATAAGGGCATATATTGTAACATTTAATCGTTGTAGATCAGATCACTACCATCTTGCAGCACCCCTTTCACGACTAAATATTGTAAATGATTCCAAATGTAACTGCGGCTATGAGGTTCAAGATCTTAACCATATTATTTGTCAATGGATATTATCTTATTGGAATCACAACGAGTTGGTCTTATGAAGGGATTGAATAAGCTCAACTTGTTCTCACCCTTGAATGTTAGATAGTTGCTCTGTAAACTTAACATTCAAGCGTGTCATCTTCTTTTGAATTTCTTCAAACAATGTAATCTACCAATTTGAAATTATGTATATGTCACATACGCTGTATTTATATTAACCCAAATTTAAAGCTTCATAACTCCCAAAGGGGAGTTACATTAATCCTTTTAGAGCCAGACGAAAAAGAGATGCTTATACGAGAATAACCGGCCGAATTTCACGGTTTCACTAGGGTTTGTGAAAATGCTCAGAAAAACCAAACAAGAAACTATATTTACATGATTCAAAAAGCAGTATATTAAGCACGAGATAGAGAACAAAACAATGACACTAATTTTTCTAAATACATTGAAAAGAAAAACTATTTTTTTTAATTCTCTCATAATGAAATTAGACCATTTATAACGTATTATAAATTTATTTTGAGATAGAGTTCTCCCGCAATGCGAATAGTAAAGCACTACAAGGCCTCCAGCACTAAAAGGGTTAAGCTCAATAAAAAAAAAAAGAATCGGTTATGCGAACGAAGCCTTGATAACGCCGAGGCTGGCTGGCCGAGTCGTTCTTTTCCCTGTTCGAAGGGACCGCGATTCCTTTCCCTCCGCAACAGGTGACACTGGAATAGGAACGAGCCTCGTTGAACCGGATAATTGCGTTCGACCGGAGGTAATCGTAATTTTCTCTTCTCTGCTCGCCCGGGAAACTCATCGATCAATCCTGGATCCCGGACCAACGGGTCTGGATCGCGAACCTACGCAATCTTGGATACATTCTCGTTATAGGGCAAGGCTGGACACGTTTCCCTGAATCGAGGCAAAACCATCCCCACCGTAACGAACGCCGCGTTACCTCGACCACGCCCGAAAAACGGAAGAGGTCGATCACCTTCGTTATCGAAAAAAGATTTCGAGGCCGTGATAAATCTTAAAAGACGGCGCGACGAGCCCCCGGGGCCAGCGGCCAGGGAGCTGTGCAGCTTTTACGCACGTCGAGTCGAGGCCACATTTTCGCTTTTGCATAAATAATCTCGTTCTAACGGTGAAACCGTGTCCACGGGTTTTTCGGAATAGATTGTCGGACGAAATACGTTCGGGGCTCGTCGCGAGAACGAATTCGTCGTTGACGTAAGTCGAGATCAAAGCAATTTGCGATCCTCTCGACTGATCATTCGAAAAATCGACGATTCGGTGCGACGCGATTCGAGCGACGGGATAGCTCGTTGCTTGGAAGCTTGGCGAACCGACGAACGGGAGAAAATGGTGTATAACCTTGCTCGAACGACCTCGATCGCCTTCACCGTAGTAGAAACCTTCGGTTACGCGGCGTATTGCTCCGCCACGTCTACGGACAGGCGCAGTATCGGCGCCGATCCCTCGAAAAGATCTCTTTCGCGCGTGTAACTCGAGACTCGGCGCACGAGCGGCGCATATCCTCGCGATAGAAATGAATTTGTCTCCACGACAACAGTTACCGACAAAATGTTCGGTCATACGACTTATTTCATGACTTTTTTTGTTTTAATGTTCATCGACTCGTCGGCACGACAGACAGTCGGAGGAACGCGCGAGGTTACGTTGCGTCACACACGGAAGCTCCGCGGTTTGTACTTTCGAGTTGCACGCGGCACTCGCAACGAGGTTTCCATAACAAATCGTGAAGGCATCCTACAACAAATCGCGACAGAAAACTTCCGAGAACGACGCACGGATTCGTCCGCGATCGACGTCACAACACGCGCTAAACGATAATTCACGGAAAACACGAAACGCAAAGCCACGTGACGTTCAGATGACGATGCCGAGGCCGCGGCTTGTTCTTTTTGCCCCGGAGCGTGCGTGATCCGGGATTTTCTGGAAAAAGTAACTTGAAACGGCCTCAGGAATCAGCCCTTCGAAGAAGCTATAACGTTTTTCGGACATTCTGTACACCTAAAAGATGTATTAACCCTTAGCACTCGAGTGGCGTCTCTGAGGCGCCACTAAAAATTGCTGTACTATTATTTAAATAATTGTTTACACTATCAGATATGTTGGTATCTAACCAATTACTACAAATTTAAGTATTGTATGAGGTATTATATCAATTTCATATTTATCAAATTTAAAAAATCATAGAGAATGGAAATATTGTAGGTTACAAGAAACGTTTAATTTTCGAGTTAAAATAGCTCCGAGTGCAAAGGGTTCACCCTTAGAACTCGAGTGGTGACTCTGTACCATTATTTAAAATATTGTCTACAGTTAATAATATATATTTGTGTTTTCAGCGCACTGGTTCTATCAAATACTACTATTTAAGCAATTTTGCAAATTAAACCAAAATTTTCAACGTTCCGGTCAACTGTTTAGACCATTTTCAAGAAAAAAGATTTTTCGTATAATTGCGTCTGTAAAGATTATTGAATTAGTATAAATTATGTTTAACTTGATACCCAAAAAATTCAGAATGTTTTAAGTACAAAAGACCACATACTTGCTAAGTGAATTAACTATTTTGAAACTGTTAAAACTTTAAGACACATGTTGATCCCATGCTTGCAATGTACAGAATGATGAAACAAACGTTAGAGTTTGAAGAACACAATCAGAATGCATCGATCGTGCCATTGGCCGATCAATATAGCCAATTGTCTACAGTATTAGATATGTTGGTATCTAATCAATTTATTAAACATTGAAATACTGTACGAGGTACTGGATGAATTTCGTATCCACCGAATCTAAGAAAATCATTGAAAACGAAAATGTTTTAGGTCGGAAGAGAAGTGAAAATGGCTCCGAGTGCAAAGGGTTAATACTCTCGGCGCTCTGGTTCGATCAATTTTTACTTAGAAGCAATTCTGCAATTTATCAAATTGAAATATCGAAATCATCTTCCAGAAAATTATTAATTGCGTCTGTAAATTATCATATTAATTTCTGATATGAGTTGATTAACACGTTCGTCGCCACGTCACCCATATCTGGGTGACGCTCTTCTTGTTGGAATTGATTAAATATAGGATATACAACATAAAAATATTAAAAACACATTATACCGTTCTGCGTACCGACGGTCGAATTTGGGCCCGCGGGAAACTTAGCCGAATTACGCTGTGCGACCAACGTGTTATTCATTGAATATCTAATTATGAAATAAGTTACTCGCTTGCTTTATGAAAATAATTTTAATTTCTTAAAACAGAAAAAACACGTGCTGCTATATCACGTTACTGTACAAGCTACTGAGCCAACGTGAAACTCTTGGAACGGAACGAATCAGATCAACGATCTGTTTAAAAACCAATCGATATTCGGCGGTTCATTTGAAACCGGAAAATGCTTCTAAGTAAACATTGATCGACCCAGTGCGCCGAGAGCATTAATGCACCTTTTATAAACAAATGTACGAACGGTAGAAAGGAACGTTTATCCTGTACACGTATTACGATTCGCAGGTTTTACTAAATTCACGTAATTGCAACTAGTTTAACTGCTCGGACAGACAGATAAAAGACAGACGTTGTTCTAGCACTGGCTAAACCGGTGTCAAACGTATGGTAAATAGTGTATCAAGTTTTTCGTAGGTTTCGTACCCACAGTGTTTCGTTATCGTAGGAAGAAACAATTACGTGCCCGTTGCTAATTTGCGTTACAAATCACGAACGAGCTGGTTATCGTCCGCGTCCGACTCCAATAGCGTTCGTCGTATCGCGGTCGGCTATTAACAATTAAACGCACGGAACCTGCGCATGTCGCGCAGGCGTGACATTCAACGTGAATGTATAAACGATAGAAAGTGATTTCCACTTACCCCTTCGTTTCCTAGGAACTGTATAGTAGGGTTCTGGCTGGTTTTGTTCTGTAACATAAATCGAGAAATTTCAAGATCACTTCGCTGACACGTATCTACGCGCTGTACAAATTATATTACAGAAAGATTTTCATTGTACGCAGAGGAAATACCGCGAAACGTTTCGTGCTCGCTATATTTTCCCGAGCAGATTTAATCTGTCGATCAGCGATTATGTTGAATGAGCACCGCTGAAGGACATTAAACCAGGGATTTAATCAACTCGACCTCGGCTCGACGAGGAAAATGAGCTAAACGAATCGGTGAACTAAAAACTAGTAATCACAAAATAATCTCTGAACGCTCATCTAGATTGATCAAAATATTAAGAAATAACATAATAACAACTTTAATTTCGGCCTCGCGGCCAAGAAATTGAACTTGGCTTTACGGATCTACTTTATCAATCATCCTTCCATTCATCTATCCATCCATTCTTCCATCCATCCCGAAATGGAAATATTATTTAAATTATAGGGTTGAAGTACGGAAGTTGTATGTGTGTATGTATGCGTATTAACAGCAACCCTATAAACATCTAAATTTATAAAAATAGAGAATCGAAAATAACAAAATTACGGTCGCCAACGAATTGAATAAAAAGACAGATCGAAACGAACGCCCGTGAAAAACACGTCTGTCACCAACGATTGGTTATCCGTGCATAATAAATACGGTCTTTCTTTACAAAAAATAGTATTTCAGTTGGTTTAGTCTTGTAGTAGTTCGATGGGAAACAAATTCAACGGTTTTCAAGTTTTCGAACGGACGGCCGCGGTCGGAGAAAAGGCTCGTTAACGATACCAAGTTAACGAGAAGAAATCGGCAAGTGACCGCGTATTTGCATAACATGCGTTGGCACTCTCTAGCCGACAGAAAATTCAGGTCTCATTCGGCCGAGAAAAAGAAAACGCTGTCGCGCTTTCCATGCGCGTGCTCGCACCGGTCTCCTCGTTGCGCGTTGTTTGCCCTATCGACCCGCGTATCAACGCGTGCATACAATTCGGCGATAAGGTAGGAGATAACAGAAAGGTAACAGAAACGGTCGCGCAACGACCGGTCTCGTGTGAAACTCTCGAGTCTTCGAGTTAATTACATGGTCCAACAAATTCAAACTTTTGTTTTGAGGTTTCGATTCTTACTATACGATTCTTATAGAGTTTCTCGCGCTGATTCCGAATCTGTCCTTAATGTTTCTCATAGACGCATAGTTTTTGAGAAACTTAATCTGAAAAAGAAAATATATTTTTCAATTTTAAACAAATATTGTCATGTTGTTATATAAGATATTGTATTGTTCTTTACAGTACAAGATTGTACAGACTTTCCCGAATCCAGTGATGTGTAATAGTAATACATCATGATTGTTTAAACATATTTAATCTTAACATGTAGATTTTTTACTTTAATCCTTATAATAACTTATTTTTTAAATTGTAACTATTAATTATTACTATGTATATTTTATTAATATTAAATTCATATTCTATTTATTATAATGAGATGAAATATATTTAATAAAAATTAATTTTTCATTTATCTAATAATATTTATATATTCCCAACTCCCACCTTTTTCAACATTTATTATAAAATGAAATTTAATTAACTATATTTTACAAATAAACAATAATTTAATTTTAATTTTAATGATTTTTTGTAGATTACTAATAACTTTTAATTATTTAAATTTCAATAATAATAATTACTACTTAAGCAACATAAACATTGGGGATAAAATCAATATAAAAAAAATACAAAATTAAATTTCTTATTGAACACCTCATTTCTTATTTTTTCTATAATACTTCTATATAGACTAAATTTACAATTATATAAATATCTTTAAATTTACAATTTAATATTTGAATTAAACTATATAAATAAGATTTTAGGTTAATGAAACTTAAAACCTTCAAAGTTTTAAACACGTTTAAACAATCATAATGTATTACTGTTGCACATCACTGGATTCTGGAAAGTCTAGAGAATCGTTTACTGTAAAGAACAATACAATATCTTTTATAATAACATCACAATATATGTTTAAAATTGAAAAATATATTTACTTTTTCAAATTAAGTTTCTCAAAAACTGTGCGTCTAGGAGAAAAGTTAAAGACAGATTCGGAATCAGCGCGAAAAACTCTATGAGAATCGCATAGTGAGAATCGAAACGTTTTTTGGCTGTGGAACCTAGACGGTCAAACACGATCAAAACCGATCCCAGACATATCAACGACCGGGCTTTTTGTCTCGGTAATAGTTTCGTGCAAAATAAAAACGTTCTGCCTCGGTAAAATTGGACTAGTCTCCGAAAGAGGCAATTCTGTTCGCCATTACCGATTTGCGATGTCTGTGAGATTCGCGATAGATTTATCTCCGCCGCGAGCATCATTAATCAACACTCGATTGAAAGGTTGCGGGCCTTCTAATTCACCGTGAAAAATATTACATCTTGTTGCGCCACGGTTTTTTGTATGTAATGTACTCGACGACGTCTTATAGAGTCGCGATCGAGGCAGCGAATTATCGATCTTGCGCAACTATTGAAATCGTGGACAGCGAAATCTTTCAACATTAAAAAAAAAACGAGATAAAAAACCAATTATCAAGGCGATCTTCTTTTAGAAATCAAGACTGTTGGATTGGACGAGTAGTTTATCGTGATTCCCGGAGTTCCGGTACTGTCGTTGTGATAAATCAGCTACTCGATCGAAAGAATAATTCGAAAAGATAAGTTTTCCTTGACAGGCGTTCGATTTCTGCGGCTCGAGAAATCAAACCTGTTAGATCTCGCCACGTAATACATATTTTCCCCGGGTTTTGTTGCAACGACGAGGACGAGGACGACGACGCGTGGATGTACATAGCATGATTTCGTGTGCGATACGCGGACGCGATCGTTTGAAAAGGGAAAGTCGCCGGTAAAAGCTTGAGTAGTGCCTTTGATCACCGAGCACGACGAACGTGGTTCGTAAAAACGAGATGTGCTTAGATCGATGATATCACTGATGATCGATTGCGCTTCCGGCGATCATTGCCAAGACAGAGAAAATTGACCCTTTCACTGGCGCGCCGCGTCTGCGGTTCAATAGTGGGTCACGAATAACTTGTATCTAGAAATTGTTGAGCACCGCTTGCTTAACATTTAATCGATACATCTTCTGAAGACAGAAAAGTCCAAGTCGCTGCGATACTTCTCAACTATGTCTAGATCCGTATTCTTTGATCGTTCGGAAATCGACATTGATAATTTTGTAAAATTAAAACACCCTTTACAAAATTCGACACATCTTCCAAAGACAGAAAACTTCAAGTCGCTGCGATACTTCTCAACTAAACCTAGATCAGTATTCTTTGATCGTTCGGAACTCTACTTTGAAAATTTTGTAAAATTAAAACACCCTTTACAAAATTCGACACATTTTCCGAAGACAGAAAACTCCAAGTCGCTGCGATACTTCTCAACTATTTCTAGATCCGTATTCTCTTGATCGTTCGGAAGTCTACATAGAAAATTTTGTAAAATTAAAACACCCTTTACAAAATTCCACCGAACGACTCGAATCTTTTGAGATGTTACACGAGAAGTTGTGTCAGTATCTTCCAGCTCAGAGTTCACGCTATCGTGGCGTCAATTAATTGTCTGAAATTTCTATAATAACGCTTCGTAAACAGCGAGACGTGCGATTTCAAACACTTAAAGGAAAATCGACTTATGGATTAATTAATCCAGTGAATCGCATTATTGCAACAATCATGTACTATTTATAATCGTATTATTATTATTATTTATTATTATAGACGGACTGAAGTCCTTTTACATAAGTGTTTACAATATCAAAGAAAAAAAAATAAAAGAGAAAGATACAAGACTACTCGTGTAATAACAAAGAAGGGACATGCCCAAAAAGAAAAATTTAATAATGGTACAATTGATATGCTATTATAATATAATCCTGCGTAGTTGCATTTTAAAATTTTGTAAAGAATCAATAATACATTGATTTATTCATTGATTCTTTACGAAATTTTCAAATGCAACTATATTATTATATAATACTATAGTATTAACATATAATCCTGCGTAGTTGCATTTTAAAATTTTGTAAAAAATCAATGTATTGATTTATTCATTGATTCTTTACGAAATTTTCAAATGCAACTACGCAGGATTATATGATAATACCATATCAATTGTACCATTATTAAATTTTTCTTTATGTGCATGTCCCTTCTTTGTTATTAGACGAGTAGTCTCGTATCTTTTTCTTTTTTGTAAATATTTATGTAAAATGGCTTCGGTCCGTCTATAATAAATAATAATAATAATAAAACGATCGAACGCGCGCAGATACGGCGTACGCTGCATCCGCGGCACGGATCTCTCTCATTCTTGAGCGGTGTCCTTCGAAAGTAATACCGCTATTAAATCATCTCCGATCGAATGCAGTATGCGATGCGCATGCACTGACGCGACGTCCGGGCACTGTTTCAGTCGAACATCAAGGATTCGACGGAATTCGAGGCTAGAGAGCTCCCAGCAAGACAGAAAACCGAATAGCCGACAGAACGACGCGACGGCACGGTGAACTGTCGGGGACGAGAGAGGACGGCCGCCCGGAATGGCCAAATAAATTAATGACGCAAAAGGCGACCCACGGTCTGGACCATTAAATGCTCCCGACGTGAAACATTAACGCTTCGCATACCGCTCGATCGAGTAGACTCCGCAATCAAGTTCCATCGAGCGAGAAACAAAAATGCTATTCGGAGAGAAAACAGAAGGATGTCGGAGAATAAATGCAACAACGCGAACTACAGCAACGACGTACGTGTTCACCCCGCGATCGATCTAATCAACTCGTTATTCAACCAATCGATAATAAAACGCGGTAAAGATTTTTGTTAATCGGGTTATGCAGGCAGGAGCTTCGAGTGAAAATTGCGATTCGGTTGCTGGCGGCGCGGCGCGCAAAACCGGGCATTTTTTCGCCGTTAGAATTCTTGCGAAACGGTCGTTGCGAAAGAATCGTTGGCAGGTGTACTGCGACCACAATGAAGCGTGTTTGCCTGACGTTCCACTTTCAAATTTCCGAGGTACTTCGAAACTCGAACGAAAATGCTAAGCGGGGCACGCGTAGATTAATTAATAATAATAAGATACGAGGAGTCTTGTATCTTTCTCTTTTTGTTAACACTTATGTAAAAGAGGGCTTCAGTCCGTCCGTTTGTAATAAATAAATAATAAATAATTTGTACAAAGATATTATCTCTCGTTGTCCGATAGCTTCCAAACACATTTTCTCGCAGAGTCTGAATAATTTTGGGGATGATATCGGAAAGAGATAAAAGGTTTTTTTTTATTAAGCTATGAAACCCCACATGGGATTATTAGCAGCATGCACATGGCTGTGCATGCTAACATTACAAGGACAACTTATAGACTAGAATTGAACAATATAATGAACATTTTAGAGTACAATATTAACACTAGAGAAATAAGCAGTGGGACTTCAGGAATGTATGTATATAAAATAGGGGGCAAAGAGTGGGTCCGCACAAAAAGGAATCTATTGTATAGGGTGGAAAGTATCCCTTGTTGCAAAGTTTGCGAATCAAATTACTTCTATTACTATCATAGATCGGACATTGTCATAATATATGATTAGGATCCTGTATCAGACAACCACATGGACAGCTTGTGTCATCACCAAGTTTGAGATAAAAAGTTGAATAAGTTAAATAACTACCACCTTAGCTCGTTTGTCGGCGCAGGTTGTGCCCGGCCGTTCATCCCCTAAAAATGCATCAACGAGAGCATAATGGCTCAGAGGTGACCGCACTGGGCGACGGACTGCGCCTCGGCGACAATTTCTTTTCACCCGGACGACCGGACACAAAACAAGAGTTCCATTAGCGCTAGGACCGGGCGAAGCAGTGATGCCAGAAAGGGACAAAACGGACCCTCGGTACTCTCCTCCTTTTCCCTTTCCACTATCCTATTCCATCACCATCTAACGTCCCCCACACTAAGCCGTAGACACGCAGCGCGTGCACATATTACTCTGGTCATCAGAGAGGGGGTGCATCATTTCGCCGTGATTCCCCTCATCTGGCATCACTGGGGCGAAGCTTCTTTCCTCCGGCTGTCGAGCGATTCGGCTCGTTGCATTTATTCGCCGAAAGGATGGTGTGGACGACAAGGGATGTAAGGGGTGCAGGGCTTGCCATTCGCAGAGACTAAATTCATTTCGGTCAGCCGTGCGCCACGTACATAAGTATAAAGAGATACAACAATGGCGTATGCTCGGCCCGAGGACAACGAGGAGGACCCGAGTCCGCGCGAACCTTCTCAAAGAGGTCCTCTCGCTACTCTCCGAACCACCCTTCTCCAACCGAGGACCTCATCGCCAGGTCAATAACTCTGCGCCCCTTGCGATGCCTCCTTTTCTACCTACCCTCCGGGTACAGGCTGTTGCAAGAACCGTGGACGCCAAACTTTGCTCGTTTATTCGCAATTTACTTAAATATACTAACTAGACCAGGATTTCAAACAATGAAATCCAAATCCTCATATGGAGCAATAAATCCTTTAAATCGCGTTATTGCTAGCTCAAACACATTTTATAATAATATTGATTTTTTCAATGGCACGTTACAGGCATTCAAAACGAAATTGCGCTGTACTATTCGTTAATAGTACCTATATTTGCTTAGTTTCGCGCTGTCCATAATTATGTAAATTTTAGATTAAGACTTAAGATTAAGATTCTTTTCTGTCATACTATACAAACTGCATACATTTGTATAAAAGGACTTTGGTCCGTTTAAAATAAATAATAATAATAAAATAAAATACAAATATTAATTCGATTAAAATTTATATTAGTCTTGTAAAATATAATAATGTAAAGAAAATATATTTCTTTAATGTAAACGTTATCGCGTGACGCCTGGTCTGGTAAGATTCGTACAGTAGGGAACGTACGGATCAAGGGAGATGAGTCAAGAAGATAATCACGTGTGTGGAAGGAGTGCAAGAGTAGAGAAAATCAAACAGTTAATTAAAAGAAATTGTTAATAGAATTGTAAGAGGAAAATTGGTGGAGAAAACTTAAATGTCGTTTCTCTTTTAACAGGTGAATAGGATTGAATGTAAATAATGTAAACAGTGTAAATAGCTTGACTATAATAAATTTTGAAAACTCTTTTGACAGGGTAACGAGTCGTGATTATTACAGGATCAATTTTCCCGTGGGATCGAATAGGATCTTATAAAAATATAATTATATTTCCTCGAATTATTGAAATAAAAATTATTAGTGTTGAAATAAGCAAAACTATTATATTATATTATATTGCCACGTGCAAATTAGAAATTTGAATTCTATTGTTTCTTCCTCACTTTGCCACTTATCATTAACAATAATTAGTACGCTCGTTAACCTGTACGCTGGCAATACAGTGTGCACGCAAAATAACAGATTCATTATTTTCTGCGCCACGTTTGTATCAGCAATAAATTATGTATCGCGTCTCCTCTTTAGACGTCCATCTAAAATCAAACTTGTCGACTGAACGAACTGCGCTCTGCTCTCTTCGTGACGGAGATCGCGTTCCTCCCGGTACGGCGTCGGCTAATTGATCCTAATCCGTCATTCCGATAAATTATTCAGGATCGTCGGCGATCCTGTCCCAGAACCGGGAGCCACGAAAGAGGAAATCGAGGGAAATTGAGCGAGCCGGAAACGACGCGTCGACCGAGAACGGGTCGAACGAATAATTCGTCTTCCAGGGGAATCGACGGGGACGGTTACACCTGTTGAATTTCGTTTTTAGAGCCACTCGATTCATGGCCGATTGATAAATTATTCGACGGTGCCGCGGGGACGTGGGATGCGTGCATAATTTAACAGTGGATCGCCATCGATCCTGCGAGACACTCTTCAACCGATCGTTTTCGAGGGAGGAATTGTTTCGCTAATTCATTGGTGTTTCGAGACTATAAACTTCCTTAACACATTACCGACCGGTGATTATTGCATAATTTTAAAAAATCTGGTACATGGCTAAAAACTTTTTAATGGAACTTTCAATAGTAACATCAATTTTCATTGTGAACTAACAAGTCATCCTCGATAACATCATCTAATTGTTTCATTTAAGATTGCAATGTAAAAGAAAATTTCTATGCTTTCTTTTGATACAGCACAATTATTGAGAATCCTATTAATAGGCTTCCGGTGGGTAAAGTGTTAAAATTGACGCGGCGCGTTTAATCAACAGCAACAAAACAAGAAGATTAGAATATTCAGCTAGTAGAAATGTCCGTGTTCTCCGTTGGGAAAGATTTCATCATAAACCGGTGAAGCGGAGACCGACGCGACGCGTAAACTGTAGAAACGTGACGCGTTGTTTCGACTCGCTATCGTTTCAATCGTTAATCTCTATTCCCGCGTACGTTTCCAGAACCACCGTGCATTACCGGGAATCTCTGATCGCGAAATTCAATGTTTCAACGACTGCGGCGATCAGTGAAACAAATATTCATTGTCCTTCTCGCCAAGAATAATGTCTATCCGAAAGATTTCGAAAGATGCTATCGACGACAAAGAAGATACTTCTCTCCGATAAATGTGCAGCTTTTTGTTCGCGACCAATGATTCAACCTTCGACAATTCACAGCGGAGGAAAATTAAATTCTTCCACTGCCGAGAATAATTAATAGATACCGCTACAATGATTCTTATCATTCGTGACGCAAGCCAACGACAAGGATGATTGATCTGTGCCAGCGATTCGAGTCTTGCAAATCTCCAGACAATGTCGAATGCTATTTCGCGGCTTAGAGAAAGAACAAACACGTCGTTCGAACCGGGCCTCGAAACTCTAGCAATCTTTCCAATTCGCCTATTCATTTGGCCCATCGTAAACGCGAAACATTCGCGTCCATTGTATTCGACCCGCGCGAACAACAGATCCCAAACAGTCCTGTGTTCGTCCACCGAGCTGACCCTATAAACAACTTTCCACGTTCCAGCTCAGTCAGCTTAAGGGGTTCACCCGGAGTTAGGGGAAATTCCAAGTACCCCGAGACTCGGTCGCCGGTCGGCCGCAAAACGAAATCAGTGGTCTCGCGAAGGGGAAAGCAAAATAATGCGAGGTTCACAGGCAAGCTCTGGTTACAACATGCCATTTGTCTTGCGTTAAGAAATTTTTAGATGCGTCCAGAGTTGACGATGTAATCAGAAGAGTAGAGAATATACATACAAATGTTTAGCTACGTTTTTAAGGTTTAGTATCTTCTCTATCGTATCTATACATTTAATCGAGGACGATTAATTTGTCAGGATGACCGAATTGTAAGAATGTTTATACCACCATGTCGATGACTAAATGTATTACTCATATATTTACCTGTTATTGATTTATACTGTTATATATAATATTATTGATTTATACGTTGCATTAGCATTTTGTTAACAAATCCATGTTACCATGAGTTTTGGTTAAATAAACAGTTTCCTACGAGTGAGTAAAGGATATTGACGTGTCAAACCTCGTTAGGTTAATAAGCCAAATAAAATAATAATAATATATATTGTACGTATGGGAATGATTTACAGGCTTGGCAAATAGAAGTTGTTAATGTTATCCATCGTAAGATTGTTAAAACAGATAAAGTATTAATGATTTCGGCGCAACGTTTCGATCAATTAAACACGATAAAGCAATTTTACAAATTAATTTAAACTTTCAACGTTTCGATCCTTATGTGGATCATTTTCAAGAAAGAAGAAAAACTGCGTCTGAAATTATAACAGATAGAAACGGTTATGATATAATCAGATTACAACCTCTAGTCAAGATTCATTATTATATTACTCACTTGCTTTATGAAAATTTTAACATTGGCAAATAGAAGTTATACTTTTTCTTTAACAATTCCAAGGAATTATTAACCGGTTAACGCGTAAGAGCACAAAGCTTGTCTCTCTCACTCTGCCCTTCCCCTTCTGCGACGCTATTCTCACCCCTCCTAGCCGTGACTGTCAATGTCACGTGACTAATCCGGTAGTAACAGAGAAAGAGAGAGAGAGAGAGAGAGGGAGAGGGTAACCGTATTCCCCTCGGCCCTCGATTCGAGTCGATTCCCCTGGTCTACCGACACCGCTCTGCATTGTCGTAACTCGAAACGCGTATCCTAACTCTATCCTTTGTCGAACGACGAGCGCACCGCGGCACAGTCTGCGCGCTTAATCGCTCAATTATGGCGGTGCTTTCTTGCTCGGCCGCCACGCGGCGACGTTATAAATTCCGCGTTCCTTTTCCGAGAATTAGACGTCGCCGCGTTGGGAACGGTAAATCCGTTACGTGTCCACGCAGCAAAGCAAGTCGACAAAGCCTGAGCGTATAAATTAGAATTGTTCGAATCGTGTTTTTTGCGGGGTTTGCAGGTTTCACGGGATTTTCGGGCGAAATTCTGAGCGGCGACCGAGAGAAGAAACGAACGGTCCACCGAAAATCGCCGCTCGGCACAATTAATCGGTAGCGCGGTCGCGCGGTTGTCGGCTCGCAACAGGTAGACCAGGTGATCGCACGGTTAGCGGACAAACAGCGTATCGCAGCTCAGCGACGAGAAATTCGACAACGCCGCCAACTGGTTCACTTTCTCTCGGCCGGCGAACTCGCAGACCGTTCTGGCTTCGTTCTTGTCTTGTGACGCGTGTGTTCTCCAACCTGGCCACGCACCCGCGTCCTCAGAGCCTGTGCGCACGCCGCTCGGAACGCCTTCGCGAATTCTAGACCATGATATACACGGATCCATAGATCCGGGTAACAGCAGACGAGACCGAAAACAAATCCGACCGGAATGTTTCGAGTCGCTAACCCAGACCCCGTCGCTGAGCAGAGGTAGAAACGATCGCGACAGCCGCGTGACGCGGCCGAATCCCAAAGAGTTAACCAAGATCGCCCGAAGCCATTTCCAATGCAAACGACGCGGGCTCAACACCTGTCGCTCGATGGAATGTACCGAGGGTCTCTCGTCGATCATGAATCGTCGCGTCGCGCGTCGGTTCGAGCCGCCATCTGTAGTCATCGGGAGCACGCGCGAGTTCCCCGATTCGTCGAGGTACGAGCAATGGATTCGACGCCCGTTCCATTCCGCGCAACCAACTGACCTTCTTAAACAATTATCTACTGCTGATCATTTCAACATTTTTCTTTGTTTTCAAGTAAAATTTCTTTTCGAATTCGTGTCACGGAATTCGCGACATGAACAAGCGTAATCTCTTCTCTCCGTTCAGAATTCGTTACGCGTTTTCCTGTCGCTGCCAGCTGTTCTATACAAGCTGATGCAATAACTATTACCACCTATAATAAGTTTGAAATCGTAGCAGAAAAGTTTTCGATAGGAAAGATGCATGGGACAACAGGGGTTGTAATATGGAGATAATGGTTTTTTTTGCAGGTGGAGGCACTTCGGACATTTGAAGATCGCCTTCGTTCCTTTAAATGGAATGTCCTATTTTTTATTATACCGTAGATCGACAGAGTATCAAATTTAGAGTATAAAAGTGTTGAGTTTAGTATGTCCTAAACCTAATAGTTAACGAGATGTTATCTAAAGAAGAAAGAAAATTGTTTCGATAATATCTCGTTGACTATTAGATTTAGGACATATGGAAGACAATACATTTTTATTCCGAGTTCGATAGTATTGTTACAAATAACGGAGATATTCAAAGTGGACATAGTTGGTGCCCTATCCTGTACATTTACTCCTAAGATCACTTTTAACATGCTAAAGTTCAACAGTTGAAAATGGTAGAATTATAAATTCGGAAAGATGCAACACTGGGAAATGAGGAAATTGAAAAATTGACAAATTTTAAAGTTGATAAGTATAAAATTGCGAAACTGAAATTTAGAGAAATTTGACGTTTAAATTGAAGGAAATTTGAAGTTCAAATTTAAAGAAATTTCAAGTTTACATTGAGGGAAATATCAATGTTGAAATTGAGGGACATATCAATGTTTAAATTGAGGGAAATGTCAAGTTTAAATTCAGGGAAATTTCAATTTTAAATTGATGAAATTTTCAAGTTTAAATCCAGGGAAATGTCAAGTTTAAATTTAGGGGAATTCAAGTTGTGAGGGAAATACTAACATTGTACAATTTTAAAGTTGCAAAGTTGCATAATGGTAAAACCGTGAAATTGCAAAATGTTACAATTCTAAAGTTGCAAAGTAGGAAATGGTAAAACAGTGAAATTGTACAATTTGAAAGTTGTAAAGTAGAAAATTGTGAAACTGTGAACTTGTAAAGAAAGAGACATAGTTCATAGCATTTCCTATACGTTCTCCTTCTTTGCATCGCAAATTTTGATCGTTCGTTACTAAACTGCAAGAAGTTTGTTTTCGTTAAGTCTGTGGTCCACGATTAAAGATTCTTGGCCCTCCTCATCGATTTCGACGACCTTGAAATATGTTGTCCATCCGACTCTACTTCCCGTGAATTAATCTGCGAAAAGTGCGGCTTCGTACAAGCATTCATCGAATGGATTCCATCGTAATCCCATGCATATCAATGAGACGATTGCACCGCTCCGAGGAGCGTACACGCGCGGAGCATTCGTGGGGAAAACTACTTTTACTCGCGCGTGGATCCCTGGCAAAGCTCTCTGGAGAATTTTAATCCCGAGCAAACGCGTTTATTTTCGAGCGCGTTTCACCATTTTTCTTTTTCAGACGCCACCGCGCCGCGCCACGGAAGGCGACGTTGTGTGAACAGGGTGAACAAGGCGTTCGCGCGCCACGCTCGTTGAAAACAAGGTCGGAGGGGATTTGCAAAGAGCGAGAAGATCGGAAGAGCACTCGGTGCTGTATATCTTTTCTCAATTTTTATGTCATTCAATGAATTAACGAAACAACTGATGTCGAAGGATTTCTTTCACGATAACGATTGGGGACTATTTACTCCAACTGTTCCGTCTACTCGCTTCAACGTTGTAAACGTTTGCGATTCGATTTTAACAAACAATACAATTATAGGGTCGTTCTGGATCGCGGGCGAGGCGAATCGCGAGATAAAGGTTCACGTTTCTCATCGAGCGTGATCGGCCGCGAAGAGAATATGTCAGGACAAATTCTTCACGCTCACAATGACAAAATTCAATCAACGACCACGCAGCGCTAAATGTCAAACAGACTCGTTCGGCGCCGCGTGAAAAATCACGCGCTCGGTCAATCTATTCCGATCGATTTCCAAGTCCTCCTTGCACTATGCATTGCGACGATCGATTAAGATTTATAACAAGTCCGGAAATCATGAAAATCGGATAGCGGTAGCTAAGCTAGCTACTAGAGATCGTTATTTTGTACGTGTATTAATGGATCTTCATTTTAATTCGTATAATTTTTAGAACATTGATATTAACTTATGTGTACCACTATTTTGCTCTCGAAAATTATTAAAACTGTTTCCTAAAAATTAAAACACGTTAACACACGTGTATTTAAATATACGTGAAATAGTACACGTGTATTTATGTGTACGTGAAATACACGTGTACACGTGTATTTAGATACACGTACCTTACTATATGTCTTTATAAGGACACGGTACACGTTTACTATTTCACGTATGTATATTTGTATGCACGTGTATTAATGGATCTTCATTTTAATTCGTATAATTTTTAGAACATTGATATTAACTTATGTATACCCCTATTTTGCTCTCGAAAATTATTAACTGTATCCTAAAAATTAAAACACTTTAACACACGTGTATTTAAATATACGTGAAATAGTACACGTGTACCTGTGTACTTAACACATTACCGACCGATGATTATTACATAATTTTGAAAAATCATGGTACATGGTTAAACACTTTTTAATGGAACCTTCAATAGCAACAGCAATCTTCATTGTGAGCTAACAAATCACCCTTAATAACGTTATCTAAGAGTTTCATTTACGATTGCAATGTGAATGAAAATTTCTACGGTTTCTTTTGGTACAGCACAATTATTGAAAATCCTATTAATAGGCTTCCGGTGGGTAAAGTGTTAAAATGATACGTACTGGAGTACGTGTACGTGAAATACACGTGTACACGTGTATTTAGATACACGTACCTTACTAAATGTCCTTATAAGGACACAGATACATGTTTACTATTTCACGTATGTATATTTGTATGCACGTGTATTAGTGGATCCACATTTTAATTCTTATAAGTTTTAGAACATTGATATTAATTTATGTATACCCCTATTTTGATCTCGAAAATTATTAACTGTATCCTAAAAATGAAAACACGTTAACACACATGTATTTAGATACACGAAAATAGGGATCTCTACCAGCTACTCCGCCAGATACTCCGCAATTTTACCGGGGCAGAGCGTTTGTCCGTTGAGAGAGGTCCTTCGTCGAGCTTATGGTTCGACGATCGACGGAGTCTACGAGGGAATCTCTGCGGTTCGAGAAATCCTCGACTCGGAAAACAGAGACACCCTCTTCTACCTTACGCCCTTCCTTTCCGCATTCACCTTCATTCCGCCGCCCTTGAGAAGGCAACGCCAGGATAATGGATCCCCGTTGTCCGATTCTCGTTCGACCTAACCCTGCACCTTTCTTTTCCCTCGCTTCTCTCCTTCGTCTCTAGTCTCTCTACCACCATTCCTCCCCAGTTTTCCTGTCTCCGGCTTTCGCGCAACGTTGACCGATGGAAAGGACACACCCCGCCATTGTTACGCGGCATCGACCGACCGCCAGGACCCCTCTAATACTTCGATTCGATTCTATTCTATTTAGAAGTACAGTACGTATTCTGTCCGTAACTATCGGCAAGATCTCTGCCATCGTCGAACTGGTATAATCAAATTCAACGAATACGCTTACGAGAATAATATTCAAGCAATTTCAGATAGTTCAAGTCGAAGTTCGAACTTCATTCAAATTGTTTACAATAACCGCAGTTTATGACTCTACATTATATGTATACTCTAACCTTTCGATCGTTTCCATTTCTGGTGTGTATAGCAAACAAGTAAGCGGAGATCGTGACGAAGTTCTATTGTTTTGAATTCAATACTTCTGTGGGATGTTATGTAAAGAGTTCCGGTGCGTAGCGATGCAGAAATATGAATTTCTTTGCTTCTGCTGCTCAACCTTCTTTCCAGAACTTTTTCATCTATAAAACTTCGCGACTTTTCGAACTAACGAATTGTCGGAATAACATTCGATGACGCGTGAGACTCTTTTCCTGTAGTTTCTCGGACATCGACGCTAGCATCATTTATACTTGTCAAAAAAAAAAAAGGAAAAGAAACAGATTAACCAGCGTAGACGAAACAACGAAGGACAGTTTTGAACGGATAGCGACAAACTTTTGTTCGATGGAGAAATAATTCTCTTTGAAACGATATTCGGTTCGACAACAATAATTCTTTGACGGTGTGTTAATTCACCCGATAAACGCAATCGCAAACGAAGTAGCAAACAAGCACCACCGTCTTCCCCTCTATGCCGCTTATTATCGTCGCTCGAGAACTCGTAATGTCGCAATATTATTCCTGATGAAAATCAAATACACCAAAAATTTCAAGTTCTTTTGGGCGCATCAAAATTTATATAACCTGCAACGACCTAACATTTAAGAGCTCCAATGTTCGTAGACAATGAGATTTGAAATATTTCTTTGTTCCAACGTAGAACAGTGCTAAATGTGGCTTCAATTTCGCAGCGAGAGAGCCTGGTTCGCGGATTACGTAAATTAAATCTGCAATCTAAATTCAGTGCGATGTAACGCTAGAAAAAAGGTTGCGATGAACGTCTTTTGCTCGATGCTATCTGACCTGATTCACGAAGTCTACATAATCCGTGATTTCGTCGTGAATATTCAAAATAATGGTAACACCGGCAACATTTCTTTTCTTCTTTTTATCGGTTCGTTATCAATGCATATACCACAAGGCAAACGTTTCGTTTACACTTCTCTGCATTAGTTTGTAATAGAAAAGAAACCGGTTTATGTAACTGTTCGAATTATATTAATACTAATTCTTCTAATAGCGCACAGTGAATCATTGCCGTTTATGTAACTAGCAAAATACGGAAAAAAAAAACACGCGATTAAGTACAGTCAAGTATGTATGCGCAGACTTCGCGAAACCACCGTTACAGAGCTGGGAAAAATAGTATTTTAAACAGTAAATAATATATAATCCTATTTATTTGAAATTATGTGTGCAATTTGGAAAATAAAATATTATATTTGATGCAGTAATTTTTGAAAATAGTTTATAAATATATATAAAATATATTTGAAGAATATAGAAAATACTTGGACTTTGTCTTTATTTTCAATTTTAAACATTATTGCTGAAAATAATGATTTCTGAGTAGAAATAGTTTCCTGGTGATAAGATACACTGTATGTTTATCAACAAATCTCAGTAGGCACAAAAACTATAATATTCTATTTTGTGTTTCAGATCATTAAAATAGAAATATTTCATTTTGTAGTTCCGACTGTTAAAATAAAAATATTTTATTTTCGAAATTGTATATCTTATTTAAAATACTATTTTCTTTAACCCCTCATCCGTCCCTCTTTTCACAAACTGAATCTGTCCCTCGGTGTCAAATTGACACAGTGATAAACAAAAAACTCGATAAAACAACAAATCAAACAGTTAATTCTCTATGGTTTTTTCATTCAAATTGAATGAGTTAACATTAACATCTTTGGTTTTTGCTGTTACATGTTTCGCATTAAAAAATAAAAGTCACCCTACAAATAAAACTAAAAGTTACCCTATGCCCTATGGAACACGATGATCGTGTAATCGTTATCAGCAGCACGTTCTCGAAGGAGAACTTTATTGCACGATAATTCATATAAAGAACTTCATATGAGCTGCGCGAGTCATAACATTCCGGGGCATCAAGATGCACCCCAGTGTATACGATCAACGAAAAAATTTGTATGAAAACGACGGTGGTTCGGTATTCATTTGGGTCGGCAGTTTCGGTAAAGTTTCCAGGGGGCTGATCAACGGTTCCGGTAGTCGTTCGGGTAGTCGCGGGTGTCCACTTGAAGAAAGGAATTTCATTAGATGGAATCGTTAACGGTTGTATCACGAAACAGAACATAACGGTGCGGCTTACATGAAATTACAAGGGATATCGAGCATTTAGCTCGGGTCTACAGTTATTCGGGCAGCGTTGCGTCCAGGTTCCCACACCGAATCCCCGGGTTCGTAATAATATTTCGCGCTCGGCGCCACGACCTCTCTCGTTTTAAGTGGCCATTTAAATAATTCTCTGGGAATTTGCGAGCGGAACTAGTTCGAGGGTTTTCGCCGTCTACGCGCTGTCTTTTATCCTCCACGCTCTACAGCGTGGAGTATTATGTACTCTACGCGAAAGATAACTGGTGGTCGGTTTCCGCGAGCGCTCAGCCGTTTTCTACCCCGGGTCCCCTAATTTCGCCGAAACTTTCCAGACGTTTCAGGAACGCTGCCGCCGCGTGTCAACCATTATGCGTAATATGCTTCGAACGGAACAGAAATCGAGAGCCACCGCGGCGTGGCACGATTACGGTCGTTCGACTGAGACGACGACGTGCCACACTTTCGTCGCGTCGCGTCGGCTTAAACTATCGTGACGGATGCGCCGCGGAAGATTCAGTCGGTCGCGTTCAATGGAGAACTCTGCCGGTTGGCTCTACACTCGGTACACTCCCCATTGTTCGAACCGCTCGCGCTCGAGAACTCTTTCCTATCGACGCGACCTACCGGTCTCCTACCGAGAGCGAATCAGAATTCAAACACTTTGATACTGCAGCTTATTCTATGCATCGCAAGGATGAACTATGTCCACTTTAAATATTGCCGTTATTTGTAATAATATGAAAAAATGTTATCTCTTCTTCTTTAATTTTTTCTTCTTCTTTCTTTCTATATGTAAAAATGATGTCCTGACTTATTCACCTATCAACGCCCAGGCTAAACCCTTAACAAACCCTTGATAAGAAAGGATATTTCGAAATTCAAGCCCTAAGGGGGTGAAAAGGGGTTGCAACGTTTGTACGAGGAATATTTTGTTCGCGATCCGATTTGCTTAAAACTTGGTCTTATTGCTCTTTGATATAATTAATCAAACACGTATTTCGGCATTTTAAAAAGTTCAACCCCTAAGGGGATGAAACGGGGTTACAACGTTTGTACGAGGAATATTTTGTTCGCGATCGGATTTGCTTGAAACTTGGTCTTGTTACTCTTTAATATAATGAATCAAACACGTATTTTGGCATTTTAAAAAATTCATCCCCTAAGGGGGTGAAACAAGGTTGCAACGTCTGTATGAGAAATATTTTATTTGTGGTCGGATTCGCTTGATACTTGGTCTTAATGCTCATTGATACAATCCGAACGGGGTGAATGGGGGGTTGAAAAGTTTTATGGAGAAACAATATCAATTTTCAAGGGCATTTAACAGTTTCCTATGCGAGCAAAGTCGCGGGGAAAAGCTAGTATACGATATAAAGGGGCATATCGTGACACAAACATTTTCTGCGTGGGTGGAGGCATAATATACCTCTATGGAGATATAATTACGTTTGTTTCTTCCGAAGATAATTTACGTCCTCTCGTATAAATTGCATTGTTGAATCAACTTATTTCGAAAAAACTAAAATACTACTGTATCAAATTGGATAAAAATCTAATCAGCTCTAAGTTGCAACGGATCACATAGATTGCATCATTCGTCATTGTGATGGCATTGTTACTTCTTCAGAAAACGTTAACGAAAAATTTGATAACATACGCACGGGCATACATACGCACACACAGTAGTTTAAAATGACTCCAAATAGCTTAAAATGTGAAGATCTGCTAAAAAATCGATTTTCGAGCTCATTACAATAACTTCCCTATAAATCGGGAAGTTAAAAACGCAGAAGAAACCATAGAAGAAAACTGAACCGTTCTCTTAAAACGTTATGATTAAACTGCGGATCTTTATCCATTTCTAGGAAAATTGATGAAATTCAAAATTGTTGAAAAATGTTAAAAATTTCAAATGTCCATACATGATTTCTCCTCTGTTAAAATCATTAAGGGAAGATATAACATTCAATTTTGATTTCTATTTCTTGCAATCGATGCAGACAATTTTTGTCTTGCATAAAGATCCGCAGTCTAGTTGTGATAAAGTTTTTCTTTATTCATGTGTTTCTCAGAGGAGGCTGCAATGAAATCCTTGTTCCTCATTGTTCGATCGAACTTCCAGAAAGGTAGGACGTCGAATGAAATCGGTTCTCAGTTAATTCGATTTAAACAGAGTTCGATGCATTTGCGTAACAGCCGCCGCCGCCGGTTGAGCCAGGCCCGGCAGAGAGACAGCATTGATTACGCTTGAGGTTCGATTAAACCGCGAAAGTTGAAACGTTCGTCAGTTCAGTTACCTGTGTTTCTCCGGGCAATTTCTTCTGCAACGACTCGATGATTTTTGTTGCGACAGCTCGAACGCCGCGGCGGAGCCGGACGCGTGTTCTTGCGCAAGAACGACGGTGTGTCCTTTATTTAAAAAATTCTTTCTCTACCAATTTACAAGAAACTCAACCTCGTACGACCGACGTCCTCTACGCTCTCGGTTTATCGTTCCAAAGACACTCCAGTTTTTCGAGCATTGCGCGTAAGAACCGTGAAAGTCCCTTCGCTACAGAGAGATCCAACTATTATTATTATTATTTAATTTAATTTCGGCCTCGCGGACAAGAAATTGGACTTGGTTTTAAAGATCTACTATATCACTCATCCTTCCATCCCTCTATCCATTCATTCTTTCATCCATTCCTCCTATGCCATTTGTTAATCTAATCTAGTCTAACCTAGCCTAATCTTATCTATTCTAAACTATCCTATTATCTGACACCTACTATTGCATCTCTCTCTTTTCTTTTAGTTGTTTCTTTCCTTTTTGTTTCGACACTCCTAAGCTAGTCTACTGCTTCTCTCACTCTTCTGCTTTGTACTATCTTTTCTATACTTAACACTATAACTACCGAGCACTAAACGCAGTTGGCATACATTGCCTTCTAATAATGACAATATAGCATTTATTTAGATTTCGTACAGGCGATATTTAAATATGTACTTCAATAGAGAAGTTCACTAAAAAAATTTCTCAAAAAAATAAAACATATTTATACTTTTAATATTTCTAATCGAAAAGAATTCGCTCATAATATGTCGTCATTTTGACTGGTCCAGTAGTTCTAGTGTTAAATTTGTTCTTTTCATCTCGTCACAATCCTCTACCAGATGCTTTAGTGTCCCCAGGTATCCAGAGAGATCCAATTAAATGCTACCTTAATGATTTGTAAACTGTTTCGTCAAAGAAATTGGTGAAAACGAAAGTTGTACGGTTTCACGAGTAGCATAAGATGCAATGATTGCTTTGCAAACACAATTTTTCTTTAAACAAGCCAAGTCGGTTACGACTTCAGCGACGACGACGACGCCGGCGAATGGAGGAGGCGCGTTATCGATTCGTGGACAGAGACGCTCGCCGGTTGCTGCGGTTTCCACGGAACCGACGACATAGACGACATAGACGACGACATCCGACCTGCTGCAAACAGACATCGGACACGAGCATGACTTGTAGGCCGTGGTCCGACCACTTTGCTCCCAGTTAGGTCAGCAAACCTTCTGCGATGACGAGGCTAACGTACAGACAATCGGCTAGTGCTGATAAGCAACACTGATCCGTGCTTGCTACTTTATAATTAGATGTTTACGCTACGCTCGGTCTCCGACCTTTGACCCTCTACAATGCTGCGCAACCTCCATGTCGCGCTTTCCACCTTTCCTGATTTCCTTTATCAGGTGTACCGATTTAACCCTTCGGACTCAGAATCACCAATAAAAATTGGTGTATCGTTAATAAAAATATTGTCTACATTATTGAATACGTCGGTGTGTCGACAATGTATTGTTTCAATTAATCGACCCAGGGCTGACCTATACCATATGGCTGCTTCGCTTGCTCGCATTGACATCATCGATAATCCCAATTGTAAATGTAACCAGAAGCAGGAAACGCTTAACCATGTTCTATGGCAGTGCAATTTATATAATGATCAGAGGATCAAACTTATCCAAAACCTTACTAGAGCAGGTTTTCAATTGCCATTGGACATAGGTTGCTTAATAGCTAAACATACGATTAGCGCTTGTGTATATATGATAGCCTTTTTAAATACATGTAACCTACGTGCCTAAGGATTTTTGATTTTTATATTATAACTAATATTTTTGTTATACCATACAATATACCTTGTAATACTTTGTACTAAGCATTATGTTGTAATAAATCTCATATGAGATTTCCTAATTAAAAAAAAAATATGTCGGTGTGTAATCATTTATTAAACATTTAAGTATTGTACGAGGTATTATATCAATTTCATATCTGTAAAAAGAAAGAAATCGTATCGAATGGAATTATTCTGGCTAGGAAGAAATGTTCAATTTTCGAGTTAAAATACCTCCGAGTGCAAAGGGTTAATTCGAAATTTGAAAACGTGTGTGTTCTGATTGTCTCTTGTCCATAAACATTTAGGAGAATCTTCAGTTGTCAAGTAATAGAATGTGCTCGACCGAAAGACACCGTCGCGGTCATGCACAGCTCAACCATGACGGAAGGGTCAAAAACAAATTTCCAGAGATAGATGGCCAACCCTTTCATTAGGGCGGAGTTGGCCAACCTGACAATTTTCGTTCCGAACCGTATCATTGGGGGGGAAAAAAAGAAAAGTGATCGGAAACTTCCATCCGGTTCGGTGGCGCGGCGCACAGTTTTGCCTCGCGACCGTAAATACAATGCTTGTAACTTTTAAATGATAGCGTACACACTTGTCCTTTCTCTTTAGTTCTGGAGGAAAGTGATAATTTCCAGGTTTCTTTGACGGGGAGTGGAATTTTCCTCGACAAAAGCTAGAGCGAAATTCAATATTTACCGCGTGCGTGTCGAGCGAAGCAAGATACAGCTCGGGCGATCAAGATCTCCCGATGACGAACCGCCTCTCTCCTCTCCCGTTTTCTCGCTAAATATTTTATCTTGTCAGAGATATCGGGGTATCGTAGGAACGAGTAGTCAAAGATAAGTCTCGTATAAAAGCCCGATAAATTCGGTCGCGATCGCGACTAGATACGTTGTTCCCGTTTCACAAATTTTGCACAGGCTGTTCTATAATTACCGGACAATATTTCGGCAGCGGAATCCACGAAACCTTTTTTGCGAGACTCGAATTGAACCGAATGAACCGAGGTTCTTTGACAGGTAAGAAGAATTACTTTATTAATGCCAAGTGTGCAAGAAAAATTACTAATCGATTATTTTAGTGGAACGAAAATAAATAAATTATTATTATTTATTATAGACGGACTGAAGCCTTTTCACATAAGTGTTTACAATAAAAAAAAAGAGAAAGGTCCAAAACTACTCGTCTAATAACAAAGAAGGAACATGCACGATAAGATAATAAAAAAAAAAAATTTCTGGTAAAATCGATATGGTATTATCGTATAATCCTGCGTAGTTGCGTTTGAGAATTTAGTAAGATATCACTGAAAAAATCAATACGATTCTAAATGATTTTGCAATAATGCGATTCATTGGATTAATGGATAAATGGAGACTTCCTGCCAACGTTTATCGACTAGCTACAGCTGTGATACCAGCGACTGGCGACTGGTAAAATGGGGAGACGATCGTCTGGAATCTGGTTAAAAAAAAATGGCGGTGCTCTTCGATACGCGTAGGCGAGAGACTAGAAATGTTGGCTCGCGAGCAGGCACCCTGTAATTCGTCATGCCGCGCGACGACGCGACGTTTCGCAATCGCGAACACCGCATTTAACATTTTAACGATTTACCTACGTGTACACGTATCCGCGATCGGTATCCGAGAGCGGCTCGAGAGAGCAGAGTGAAAGGAGCGTTGCGAATTCGATAGAGGAACCGAGGCAAGGAGGCAGAGGACAACAGCAGTTTGCTCGTTTCATCAAACTTATTTGCTTGGCATCGCTCTTCCTCGAACTTGATCCGCGCGCGTTTACCGAAGACGAAACTCTTCGTTATCGTTATATATTTATCTATTTAATTATTTTCTCTATATTTGATTGTATGATGAATATATATATATATATATATACATACATGAATATATACGTGAATATATATACATGTATACATACATGAATATATACGTGAATATATATACATGTATACATACATGAATATATACGTGAATATATATACATGTATACATACATGAATATATACGTGAATATATATACATGTATACATACATGAATATATACGTGAATATATATATATGTATACATACATGAAGATATATACGTGAATATATACGTGAATATATATACATGTATACATACATGAATATATACGTGAATATATATATATATATGGATACATACATGAATATATACGTGAATATATATATGTATACATACATGAATATATACGTGAATATATATACATGTATACATACATGAATATATACGTGAATATATATACATGTATACATACATGAATATATACGTGAATATATATACATGTATACATACATGAATATATACGTGAATATATATATATGTATACATACATGAAGATATATACGTGAATATATACGTGAATATATATACATGTATACATACATGACTATATACGCGAATATATATATATATATATATATGGATACATACATGAATATATACGTGAATATATATATGTATACATACATGAATATATACGTGAATATATATACATGTATACATACATGAATATATACGTGAATATATATATATATACCTATGTATACATGCATTCATCATACAATATATATATATATATATATATATATATATATATATATATATATATATATATATATATATATATATATATATATATATAGACAAAATAATTAAATGGATAATTATATAAATATATGAATAGAGAAATAAATGTTTTGAAGATAGATAAATGAATATATCTATCTTCACAATACAAGAGATCCCAGAACATAAAACGAATATTCAGATTATATACACTGGTGAAATTTGAGAAAAGGTAATATGACATTGTTTTTTATTCCTTTCTGCTATTATGTACTAGCAATTTCAATTTTTCGAAAAATTCAAAGTTGTACGAATGATAACGAAGAGTTTGGTCGTCGGTATTTGTATACATATGTATATCTAATTACGTTTGTTTCTTCGGTGGAAAATTTCTGTCCTCCGGTATAAATTGCATTGTTGAATCAACTTCTATCGAAAAAACTAAAAAACTACTGGACCAAATTGGATAAAAATCTAATCCGCTCTAAGTTACAGCGGGGCACATCGATTGCGATCATTCTGATTGCGTTGTTACTTTTTCAGAAAACGTTAACTTCCATATAAATCGGGAAGTTAATTAACACTTTCGAGCTCCTTCGAGTTTCGTACATAGGTATCTCGTCTCGGAATCGAGTATGCAACTGGTTGGCAAGCGAACAGTATCAAACGAAGAAAATGCAGCAAGAAAATGAACACTAACGCAAATGTCAGTGATAGGCAATTTATATAATCGGAGGGGCTTATGCTTCTTGCGCAGATTAAGGAGCGTAAGGTTCAAAAGACCGGTGTTATCCATGATGGAATCTCTTCCCGTGTTCTACAATTCTGCGAGATTTCACAAAAATCAGAACCTTTCGTTGCCCGCGAGACAGCATTTCACATTTCGTGAACGAGCGTCAATTTATTTAGCGAGACCGCGGAGCCTTTCATTAGCTGATGCAATCTAAGGGAAAAAGACGATATTGATTCAACCGATTAGTCCGTTTGCCCGGCGATCGCCCCAAGAGCAGCTTCAATCGCTGAAGCGTCGAATCTTTTCGGAAATTTCATGCCCGTCGACACAATTAAAAGAACAATCTATTCTGGTGAAACTGTGAGTGGCTGAAGATGTAGTAGCAGCGATTACTGCAACTTTTATCTGAAGATCCAACTTTCATAAAAACCGGCCAGAAAGTGTAAAATGAATACTGATCTCTGAGAGTGGACGGGGCATGTGCCACCCACCATCTTTTAAAGATTTCCAAATATTACCGTTATCCAGCATAAGAAACACTTACAAGATACAAAGCGATCGACAGTTGTCCGTCTTATCTTATCTTATCCAGTCTGAAAGTGGAGTTCGCCTTTTTGAAAACCAGAAAACGCTGGAGCCATGACGCTCCGGCTTCTAATCGTTTCCGAAGTCGGGCAGGATAAGCATTCGAGCATTCTGCTAACTGGCTCTCTCTCGCTCTACCGATAATTTCATTCAACGAAACGAACGACGACGATTGTTTACGGTCTGACAGCGGTGTTGGAGTTGCAAATAAATATCGGATCGGTAGGCGACAGATGATTTCGAGAAGCGTGCGAACTCTGTCGGCGAAATGTAAACTATCGGGTCAGAAACATCGCCGGATAGTTGATTGCCATTTCGATATAATTGGTAATTTATTCGCTGGTACGGAAAGCGGTGCAGCAAATACACAAAGAGGAAAACTAGGTGGCCCGGTGGCCGATGATAAAGTATCCTCGCCAGGGAATTAAGATTCTCGCAATCTGTTAAGGCGACTGGTTGCTGAATACCTGGAGGAATGCCTGAGCAACCGGCTTCTTAGCGGATAGTGAGAATCAACTTTTAATCGTCATAGTTTCCCGGATGCCTTGTCGATTTGGTTGTCGCGCGGCGCCGGTAATTTCACTCCAGCACCGCTGCAGATTCGAAATCAGTTATGCCAAGGAAAACACTGGTTTATCGAGCGAAGAAGGTCGGGAACTTCGATGCAAGCTGATACGAGATTAGAAAATGGCCACCAATCCGCGATAAATCTTCCTCTTCCTTGATCTATGGCTCGAACACCCAATGCTTTGGAATAATTAGAAATGTTCCGGTGGCTCTTACGGTTCTTCGCAACGCGATCCGCAAGGATTCATCGCCGATAAGTTTCTGTGCTGTTTCCTTTTTCTCTCGTAATATACATTTTGTTCTACATCTTTGCATTTCGTACGGTGTTACCCGTCCAATCTCTGAATAATTAATCCCGCACCTCAAAACAATTGAAATAATTTCCATTTAATTTTTTTTACGAGTGTTTCGCTCTACTTTCTAACATGGCACATACGTTTTTTTTAATATTAGATTCTTTTTGTCGTTCGACCGAGGAATAATCGAAAGGCGTCTCGATCTTCGACCCGACACGGAGTTCTTCGTGAAATGGCACAAGGCGCCGATCGAGCCACGATCGATATTCGCTGGGGCCAGAATGCGCTCGCATCAAAGTGCATGAATGGCGGGCATTTCTGAGGGACCTTTCGTCCAAATCGAAGATGAAATCAAAGAACTTCCGATAGAAATGAGATTGAGCGCTGAAATTTTGTTTTTTAATTACATCTGAAACTTTGCAGAATATGAAATAATTATGGAGATTGTGGTACAAACGTTTTTTAACCTTGAAAATATTCGTCAAACTTGCACAATCTCAAGAAAATCGTGGGTTTTCCAATACCAAGCGCGGAACAAATTTTTTTTTAACATGCTATACATCATTTTCCGTAGATTTTTACACGCTGATTTGAAACCTGACCACAAAATTTGTCTACTACTTCAGGAGTTTTCAAACAGTCGAATTATCGTTAAACATTTACACTTTTATTTTTTCAAGGTTAAAAAACATTCGTACCATAATCTCCCTATTTTTCCCATATTCTAACATGTTAAAGCTTTAAATTAAAAACAAATTTCATCGCTCTATCTCATTTCTATCGGAAGTTCTTTGATTTTATCTCTGAAAGGTCCTTTGTTTCCGTACTTGTCGTATTTTCGTGCCTGGTATATTCTACATATATAGTGTGACGAACGTAGAGATAGTTAATATGTCTCTTATATCGATCGTATTATTGTTAATAATAAATGTTTAATGTTCTCGGCGCTACGGTTCGATCAATTATTAATGAGAAAATGAAAAAACAATTTTGCAAATTATCAAATAATCATCGACGTTTCGATTCTAGTTTGAATCCTTTTCAAGATGTATTTGTATTGCGTTTGTTTTTGACGTGATTTAATACTTTAATCTGGACATTGTGATACACGTGTTGTACGTGTGTCGTCAATACTTGTTGTCAAATATAATAATTATAATATATAATTAAAATATAATAATTATAATATATATATATATGTAAAATTAGCAAAATTGCTTAGTTAATTTATTATTTTTTGTGTATTTAACGATCGAACCGTAGCGCCGATAGCATTCAACGATTTTTTATTTATTAGTAGAGATGGTTTTCAGTCAACGAAATTGTTACGAAATTGTTACCATCGTATCGACTAGCACCGCTCGACGAAATCAACTTGACGCGAGAGTCTACACGTAGCGTCGGTTGCTTACGAGAGGCTTGTAAAATCCGGTCCATAAATCGGCCAGGAATTCCCGGGATAACGCGCGAAGAGAGCTCCTAACGATCGACGTCGCGTCGCGCGGAAAAACGAGCAAGAAAAAGGTTTACTGCCGCTGCGGCGCAGCGGTGTCGAGGACGACGCGATTCCTGACGCCGCGCCGCACCGGGAAATCTATTATTGTCCCGCGAGATGAATATCCTGAAGATACCGTCAGCTGATACACAGAAGCGAACTTGAAATAGCTCGCGCGCTACATCAATCCGTTTTATCGGTTGTAAATGGCTCGGGATCCACTCGTTTCATAATAAATGAAAAATTAAACGTGTGGATTAGAACCACTTAAATCGTAGTCAGCGAACTTCTATCAATGGCCATTATCGTTGACGAGATGGATTGCAATAGTGTCGCGATAAAGCGTGACAATTTCCTGCGCGATAAGTGTGAAAATATAATGTATAATGCATACAATGTCGCGTTCACGACCGAATCTTTTCCTGTCGTAGCATCGAGGTTGGACGGCGTCGAAGAACTTTCAAATCCGCGGTGAAAAAAAATGTTAAGTGAATGGTCAGCGGCGAAACGCGCTTGCCGCTCGTATTACATACAGGCAACGACAGAAACCGTGACTTTCCTCCGGGACACCGTGGCCTTAACGCGTAAATCATCCCAAAGAAATTTCTTCGAGCATGCCCGTCCTGTTTCCATCGAAAGCCGGAAGCAGCGAAGATTGATCGGGGCTGCATGGTGTTCCGCGTCCGATCGCGACAAACTGAGTAAGCTGCAAACGAGGAAGCCACCCATCGGAATTCCAGCCGATGTCACTGGGAGAGACGGGGAACGTGGCTATATACGTAAATATGTGCGAGGATGTGCGAGGTTTGACCGGAAAGTATCCTTTTTATTGGATATACTTATATGTATACGCTCGATATGATATCGGCGCTACAGGTTCGATCACAAATACAAAAAAAAAAATTAGCAATTTTGCAGAATTATAATTTCGACGTTTCGGTTCTGTTTTGTACCATTTTCAAGAAAAGTCCGCGTCTGTGAAAATTAAAGTAATAAAATTTGTTATTCATTCAACTGACTATTTAATAGTTATGAAAATTAGGTGTTTATCACTACATGTATGCTAATTGTGACAAAAAACAGAATGAAATCAAATTCAATGGAATGTTACTGGTCACTAAGCCGGTTGGAACTGTACTAAACTGTTACTGTTGTGGCAAAGTCAACGCGGAAAATAACAGAATATCGGAAATATACAAAAGCATATACGAAATTTACGATCGTTAAAAATAGAGAATATACTTATATACGTATGATTAATTAATTAATTGGATATACTTATGGATTAATTGATCCAATGAATCACATTATTGCAAAATCATGCACTATTTATAATCGTATTGACTTTTTCATTGATTCTTTACAAACTTTTAATCCTTAGCACTCGAGTGATGACTCAGAGACACCGCTACAAGTTGCTACATCATTATTCAAAATATTGTTTACATGATTAAATGTTTTGGTGTCCAATCAATGACTAAACATTTAAGTACTGTATGAGATACTATATCAATTTCATCTTTGTCAAATAAAAAAAATAATATAGAAGAAGAGTAATAATATGGAGGAAGAAATGTTCAATTTTCGAGTTAAAATAGCTCCGAGTGCAAATGATTAAAATGCAACTACGCAGGATTATGTGATAATACCATATCGATTGTATCATTATTATATATTTTTTCTTTTCGTATTTTTCTCTTTTTTTATATTGTAAACACTTATGTAAAAGGGCTTCAGTCTGTCTATAATAAATAATAATAATAACAATATATATACAGGGTGAACCACCCAACTACGAACCGGGGTAGCCGAAAAGTCGGCGAATATCGAGCATGGAAACAAGGTCGATAATATTAGAAAGCAAACAAATTACCGTTATCTGCAAAATAGTTAAGAAATCATGAACGCGCATCGAGCCAGTGATTTCTCGTTTCCGGTCGCCAATGTGTTAATTGGCGCTCCACGACCCTAGGTAGCTATTAATTAGCTATTAATCGTTACAAACCTCATCATTATCTAGAGTGCAAGATTTCGAATTCATAAAAAAACCATTCGCGATACACGTTAATGAGATTATCATTTTACACAGATCCAACGATCGATAGGCTAAATGAATTCTTTGCGAATCCCCGCATCGGTAAGCTAATCCGTCAGAAATCTCTGCGCAAATATCCGTAGCCCGTTAATTACAAACCCATCAAAAAGACACCGTCAATTAGCCGGGCAATGTCAGCATCCATATTTACAACATCAATGCAATGAATAAAAATAACCATAATTGGTGTGGTCTGAAATAAAGTGCGCAAGGTGGATGAGGTGTAATCAACCAAAAAATTTTCTTGTCACGTACTCTGCCAAGAATCTCGAATTATTAGCCACGTGGACATCTTATATAGCGAGGTACGTACAATAACACGCTGCCAATACTATTTCAACACTAAATAGTACCGAAATAACAATTTCAGAATCATTTATTTCGGGCTAAGAAAAATTTGAAAGCACTTATTGTTTGGCCTGTTACACATATTAGAAAAGAAGATCCATTTCTATTTCATTCAGTTTGTTGAAATACAGGTAGAGAATGTGGGTAAAAATTGCGAAAGGGTCGCCGTACTCCGATTTTGATCAAGTTTAAATATGTTGTAGATTTCAACATTTTGAACAACTTTATTCAATTTTCCATATTGTTGCACGCTTCGTGGCAACGTAAGGCTGCTCCGGCAGCTTTTCGTTTCCGTTTACTTTTCTTTTGTATACATGCTGTGCACATGAGAGAGAAAACAGAGTCTCACTCTGATCATACATATATAGGGTGAGCTTTAATTTTTGAAAGACTACTCCTAGATTTTCTTTTCACTACAGTATTAGTAATACTTTTTTGCGAATATCTCGAAAACTGAAAGCGACCCCCTACATTGGAAAAGGGAAAAGTTGTTCGAAATGCGTCGCTGCATAACATATTTGAATCTCATCAAAATCAGAGTACGGCGACCCTTTCGCAATAATTACCAGAATGTGTATTTCGCATAAAGATCTGCTGTTTAGTTATAATCGAGACGATGATACGTACTCGTGAAAGAAATCGCGGGTTCCGAGCAGCGTCGAGAGCTTAATGAACGACGCTGTTAATAAACATTCGACCAGGCCTGAAACTGTTAGGCAGGATAAATAATTGGAAGAGGATGGTTGGCGAAACTATTTCATCGCGTACGTTTCTAACGGGAAAATCCCCGGCGTGGATCGGATCGTAGAGAATAGAGAACGAGGGTAGAGGAGAAGAGAGAGAGAGAGAGAGAGAGAGAGAGAGAGAGAGAGAGAGAGAGAGAGAGAATGTTCCAGAGCCAACGATTAGCCACCAAATCCCTTTTTAAACAACTCCTTCCTCGTTGAAGCGGGAGCGGCTCGGCAATTACCGGCGCGGCGCGGCGGCTTGCGCACAAGCCACGTAACTACTCCAGCTAGCTAGTGTTACATGAAAACAGCTCGATAATTATGTTTCTTATGATGAAGACCGAGCGCTCGTGGAGGGAGAGTCTAACGACCATCGCTTTACCCGATAATGATAGCTCGATAAATAACGTCGCGTTCAAACGCGTGCTAATTAACTGTGTTAATCGTCACGCCAGCCGATGAACGCGTCTCTGTTCGGATCTCGTCGGTGATTTCTAGCCTACCACCCTTCTGTTCATCCGCAGATCCGAAGATACGACAGTTACGAAAAGAATACCGTATGTGGTAAACGCGGCGCACAGTGATGCGAACGGGGAAATAAATCGTACGTCAGGATGTAACTTGTTGCAAATTATGCAACACACTTTAAAATAAATATCCAACCAGATTTTCACAGAATAACTTTTTTAAACTTTCACGAAATACTGAAATCTATTTATTATATTTATTTATAGATTCAGACCACTATGACGGATGCTTATAAGCGGGAAGTTATTGCTTCAATTGCAGCAGCGAAGATTGACAGAAGGTGGTCGAGATTTTTTATTCACAATTAGTTGAATATTGTATATTGTCAAAACAATCGTATACTTCGAGAAATGAAGAATGCGCGTAATACACAGATTTTCAATTAGCCCATTTTAGTTAACTCTTAGCACTCGATTTGTGATACAGAATCACCACAAAAAATTGCTGTGCCACTATTAAATATGTTGGGATCTAACCAATCACTACATTCAATCACAATATTAAGTATCAATTTCATATCCATGAAATGAGAACAATCATGTAAAATAGAATTATTTTAGGTCGGAAGAAATGTTACGTTTTCGGTTAATACTTAATAACATTTCTTTTAAATTGTTGCCACATAAACGTTGTACCTGCGGCAAGCTTTCCACAAATTTTCAAGCCGATTCGTTGAATAGTTTGGTTCTTATAGATTTTTTTTTTCATTCTTTTTGGCCATTTCGCACGACTGTGCGGCGTTGCGCGAGAATGTCGCGTTCCAGAAGAGTTCGCTGCGTTTCTTTCGTGTGGTGGACGATGATCGTCGCGTCGGTCAGAAGAGTTTCATCCACGATCTAGAGTGTTCCTGCGCGAACGGCCTTGAGACGGTCTCTCCTCCCAGCGGCCGACGTCCTTAGAGAGAAAGGACGTTCTCGCAGGCCTTCCTCGGAGAAAGCATTTGCTCGCCGAATGAACTACGCGCGAGACGCACACGAACGACGCCAGCCTATCGCCGTATTAATGACATTCTCCCTTCACCCGAGTTTTTCAGCCGATCGAGAGACATCCAACCGACATAACTCTCCCGTGGATCGTGGCTTTCGATCGACCGTCCTCCACGCTTCCTACAATCGATTCGCCTGATTTCCGTTCCTGCCCCCTATATCTCCGCGCGGCACTTTCGCTTATTGGCATAGCTACCATGTCCTTAGCAAATTATCCGTTTCTAGCCCGCTCGATCGTTGTGTGCTTCCTCCGCAGCGCGCGTGTAACCCGGAAGGGATATCGAGAGCCAACCATATGGTTCGATGGACCCGAATCTCGGGTTTGCTGGACAGATTGTCCTAATTGATGGTACTATCAATTTCGTCGAGAGATCCCTTCTCTGGTTAGGTCACGCCGCGCTGGATTCTGTTGCCTTGTTAGATCTTTATCGACTGTGATCGAATTCTTCAAAGTCTACTGTTGATGTTAACAAGACCAGAAAACCGTGCACAGCTTATTATATATTTATTACTAGCTGACCAACAGACGTTGTCCTGTCCAAATTTCTATAATGGAAATTCATAAATTGAAATAGAGATAAACTGGCGGATGTTGATAACGTCACTAATGCAAAGAGACGTCGATCATGTAAATTCCTATTGAAATATTGATTAAAAGCTGCGACGTTAGTTTTTTTGTTGTTGTTGTATTGAAATATGATTCACTTTTAGCAACTTTTCCAATTTTTCTTCCCTTAAAACCGTGTTCGGACTATTACGAACATTTAAAAGAACAATTAAGCAAGAGGATGCGACCTATGTGGGGACAAGTATGGAAACCTAGAGCATTTGACAAGGGATTGCAGGATAATGGGGGAAATGATCAGGCTCGAGGATGTAGTGAGCGGGAAAAAAGATAGAAAGGTTGAAGAGTGGTTGGAGAAGTTGAGGAAAAAAAGAGAAAAGAGAGCATAAATAAACCAAAGAGAATACCAAAGAAAAAAATGCAAAAATTAGGGAATGGGGAGGGAAGCAATAAGTATAGAATTAAGCGGGTTAGTGATAATTAGGATACTAAAAGAGTAGAACAGGGTAGGAATGTGTGAGACATAGAAATGAATGAGAGAAGGTAAGGAACGAATGTGTGAAATAATATAGTTTTGTATAAATAGGTTAATGTAAACCAAGTCCAATTTTTCTTTCCTTAAAACCGTGTTCGGACTATTACCAACATTTAAAAGAACAATTAGCCAATTCAGTCCAGTCGTTCTCAAGTGATGCGCTTACCGACGAACAGCATTTGATTTTTCTTTATATAGATTTAAAAGACAAAGTCCGACAGTTGGCGAACATTCCTTGTTACTTAGAAAAGTGTGTCTCAACAATCGCGACGGCCGTCGTCCACGTTAAACCACCGCTCCAGGAAGCCATTATATCGGTTTCCATTACACGGAAATTCGCGTCTCGTGGCCTCGACGACTCTCGGTAATCTCGCGACGCGTTCCCTGTTCGGCGCAGCTGCAAGGACGTTTCCTCGATGAAGTTTCAATCGCGTTACGATCCCATCAAACCTCGCCAGATGGAGGCGACCGATGAAAAACAGACGAGAACGGAGATATAATAGGGCGGAAGGAAGCGCGACGAGCGACACGCCGACCATCTCGAATTTCACGCGACCAACAAATGGACATCAATTTCTCACGAATCAACAGAGGCTCGAATGCCACCGATTACTAATTCTCCTGATCAACTCGTACCGTTTTCTTGCGTTATAAGCTCTCGATAACGCGGGTTTAATTAAACTCGTACGAAACAGAGCAGAGCTTCTCTAGTGAAAAAAATATGTCGCGCGAGTCCGTCAGCTGTATCCGATCCCCACGAATTTCCAAACGAGAGTGGATCAAGTAGTCCAATTAAGGGCACACCAGCAGCGCGCGTAACAAGGTCTTCAATCAACACAATCTGCTTCCGGTCGAATCGTTATTTCCGATTCGAGCTTTCGGTTCGTCGGGCTTTTCGATTTTCACCGTAAACGTTAGAATTCCGACGAGCACAGACATCGCTTTTAGCGAAACTAAGATTTCGTTTTAGTGGAAACCCGACGCTGGAAACATGACGTTCACGCTCGGGGTACTATAAAAGAAAAGCTTTTTAAGAAAATCGCCGGGCCGTCCGGGGAACATAAAAGCCCGCGTACCTTTTCCCCGGGAAGAAGTTCCGTGGCTGCATTCTTCGCCGCGCGGCGCTTGCACCTTTTTCACGACGCTTTTACGCGGCAGCTACGGGGAATTTATAGTCTCGAGCGTTGCGACTGATACAATGGCACCGTGTCCCGCGTGTAAATAGATGCGTTCCGAGGATAATTTAATCCTTTCGTTCGAATTTATTTGACGATGCCTGCGCGGACAATTTAATCTCGTCCCGGTTTTCGTTGGACGATCATTCATTTTATAACACCGTTATAAAAAGAAAGATATTTTTATCCGACTGTCTTGCACGAAAATTGCACTGTCATTTTTTTTGTTTTGCACGAAGATCCGCAGTCTAGCAATGATACACCTCGAGGAATGCGTACGAAGAAATACTTCTTTCAAAGTTCCTTGTACAGAAAGATAATGACTCTATTATCGTCAGCGAACGAGAAGAGAGGTTCGTGATAATTTATTCTCTGTTCTTGCGTCGTGCCACTTTTGATAGTTAACCGTTGCGTTGTAAAAAAGACGGTGATATAGCTCGCGCAATTTTTCCGAACTGGTTCAGACGGCTCGACGCGAAACAAGGAAAACGCATCGAACCGCGCAACCAGCTTCGATATACATGTATGTATAAATTGACGCCCCCTGTTTTTCGCGCATGGCTTGCGAACGGAATAAAAGTCGGGCCGCTAAAACGAGAAGCGAAACGAGAGACGGAACGAAAGCATCTGAAGCCTTCCACACACTTATTCCATATTTTCCAAACGTCTCTATCGAATTCCAATCGTGGAAATCTGTTGCCGCGTACGCGACTGGTTCAAAGTTCGCAGCTTTCGTTTCAATTATTGAAAAATTCCGTATCTACAGAGTGGGCGCGTCGAAATGGCATAGAAACGATAGCGTGTCACGGGTTCAACGCATTCAAGTGAACGCGACATAAAGTATTTTCGTGTAGTAAATAGATTAACCCTTAAAATTCTGTATACTTTTTGACAACACTGATAACGATGTGGGATCCTCAAGGGACCCCACGTTAAAAAATAGATATGTTTAATATATGTACTTATTGCTAGACAAATCATCCCCAATACTTGACGATGAAAAAAGAGAAAATACATAAAATATGAAATATTACAAAAAATTACTTACAAAGTATACAGTTGAATGTATGTATGTATGTATGCGTATTAGCAGATAACCCTATATATAGTGAAATTTATAAAAGTAGAAAGTCGAAAATAACAACAGAATTGTAAAATAACGATCGTCAACGAATTAGAAAAAGAAGACAGATCGAAACGAACGCGCTCGTGACAAACACGTCTGTCAACGATTGCTTATAATAAATACGGCTATTCCTTACAAAAGTTATTACGGAAAAATACTTTCCACTCAGCATTTTAAGGGTTAATGATGCAATGTTTAACGGACGGTACGGTTCGTGCATCAATATAACAGCACGTCGCGATCCGAAGAGGACATTTTCAGCGCGGACCTTCTATTTTTTCCCCTCTCGGTTCGAACCGGATCTAGCGAATTTACGCGTTCGGGGGACAATCAATTCGGGCGTCGATCAAACGATTCCGTGGGCAAATCGCCGTGTGAAATTCCGCTCCCGTGGCATCGAAACCCCTGATTTCACCGCTCTCGCCGAAATTCGTTGCCGGTGAAAACGCGGCGCACGCCGAAAAATTTCGTTTCGCCGAACGCGAGGCGAGTTCGCTGCCAAAAGCGCAACGGAAATCGATGTAATTGTCCCTTTTTTTTTCACAAGTTACAAAATTATTTTCCAACGTCGCGGCGACGAACGCGTTCCGACGGACAGTTTTTTTTCCCACATGACTCTGCGCGCGGATCTGTTCTCTTTTTCAATGCAGAAATCGAACTCGACAAATATTCTCCTTTCTCGCTTGTCGCTTCGAGATTCCTTTTCCAACGATATTACTACTCCGACCACAAAACCACATGGAACTTCGCTTTCTATTAACGATAGAATAACAGCGATTTTTGCTGTGCGAAAACCTGTACGAAGCCTGCCTGTGCAATCTCGCTTCGAACTTTCTTCCACATTTCCGGGGAATAATTAAATATCATGCAGAATTCCGACGGTTACAAGGCGGAATAGAATAGGCTCGTTAAAAGTGTTACCTAAGCAGCTCTTTTATTCGAGACTTGCCGTGGTGTTCCTCTTTAATAGGGACGTCAGATTTATTCTAACAGCATCGAAAGCTTGGGAATCACCTGCTAATGGAATTTGACTCGTACATCGGGCTCTCTTCTATTTACTTAGTTGTCGCGTACGAGATGTCCGATTTGATATTGTCAACGTTATAAAGCGCACAGGTCCGATCAATTATTCACACAAATAGCAATTTTGCAATTTAAATTGTTCCTGACGTCTCGATCCAGGTGTGGATCATTCTCAAAGGTATTTATGTCTATAAAATATTGTATAATGTACTGTACGTAATATAAGGTGGGTTAAAATTACAGAAAAAATATTATTACGTACTTGCTATGTATAAAATGAACTATGTAAATTCATTTTCTTAATGTTCAATTTACATAGTTCATTTTATACATAGCTAGTACGTAATAATATTTTTTCTATACTTTTAATCCACCTCATATTACATACAGTATATTATACAATATTTTATAGACGCAAATTCTTTTGAGAATGATCCACACCTGGATCGAGACGTCAGGAACAATTTAAATTGCTATTTGCGCGCTTATAAAATCAACAAATTATTTTCAACATTTACGATCGACATAACTGATTAGTTGTAAAGCGGGTTCGACAAAAGAAATGCTATTAGGGTACATTTATCAGTGACGTTTATCGAATAAATAATAAATATTGTATGCACCTAACAGCTGATTTCTATCTGATCGGCGACTTTTCCCCCGCTATGCTGTCGAAACAGCCAACTGTACGACGCGCGACGCGACGACCGAATCCGATTTACTTCGATTGATGCACGAAAATGAAACATCTGCTGCTCTCTCGAAGCCACTTTCAAGCCCGTCGTTATTTCAACTCCCGAAATTTCCGCTCCCTCTGGTGTATTTCACCAGCCACTTTCACCATACATAATTCATATCGGCGCTATGGATAAATCGTGAATATTTCGACTGGACGATTACAATAAGAGTAACGGTAATCGTGTCTTCGAAGACCCGATTAATCGGCGAACCTTGTCGAAATCTATATTATCTGATACTTAGGATTCCTAGAATTCTGACCATCGCATTTCCTTTGTAATGGTCAAAACGAGATTCCTTGAAAAATACTGTGTTTAGACGAATCGTATAAAAATGGTCCTCTATCTAAAAGCAGACACGAGAGTTTCGAGTAGGCGCGCTTTGATCGCGTAACTCCCTCGTTGCATGTTACTCGGCGAACCCGAGCATAGGACGTGTAACGAGAGAATGCGCGTTGTACCGCGATTACAAAGAAATGCGAGTCCGTTCAAGCGACACCGTCGGCCGTAATTACATTTCCGGAACGTGTTTTACGCCTGGGATCATCGGGTTTCATGTTTTATATGTATACATGCACACGACGCTCCTGAGTCTCATTATCTAATCTGGCTGATAATGGCTCGTCAAACAAAGGGACGCGAGGACCAGTTGCTGAGAAATCGGAAAGTTCAAGAATCGAACAGCGTCGAAATTATTTATTCTTCGTATTGTTATTATGTACTTGAATCTTAAGGAACTTCTCTTTCACTTTGAGGAGAGCAGAGGTGGGCATATTATTTGGCGAAACAAATATTTCAAATACTATTTAATATTTTAGACTTTATTTTGCTTTACACTAAACCTACCACTGTCGGTGAAATGACCGGTTCTATATTTCTCTTTTTATAGTTATTATATTATCCAAGCACATATTGTAATAAAAATTGCATACGATCTAAATAAATTTGTCATTTTTGTAAGTTGAAACATTTTAATCGCTTTTAGTGCTCGCTAGGTTTAGTGTTAAAGAAAGTTGTATTTTAAATAAGATATACAATTACGAAAATAAAATATTTCTATTTTAATGATCGGAACCACAAAATAAATATTTCTATTCTAACAATTTCATCCACAAAATGAAATATTCCTATTTTAACGATCTGAAACACGAAATAAAATATTTCTATTGCATCAATTTCATCCATTAAATTCGAACCATTATCTTCAGCAATAATATTTAACATTGAAAATAAAAAGAGAGAAAGAGAAACGAAATACAAATGTTTTAAATATTCTCAAATAGAATACTATTTCCAAAAATTACTGCCTCAAATAAATTATTATAGTTTCAAAACTTACTGCATCAAATAAAATATTTTATTTTCAAAATTGTACACATTCTTTCAAATAAATAGGATTATTTACTATTTAAAATACTATTTTCCCCAGCTCTTCGAGGGAGAAACTGTTGGTATTCCTGAATCGCACACGTCAGCTGGAGTTTATTCGTTACTATAACAGTTGGTAAGATAGATAGATAGAGATTAACCGATAGATCAGATCTAACATGCGTGACGTTATTATATCAATACTTTCTTATGTAGAATTCTACTTACAAATTATTGATAAATATATATGTATATAAAAAGGTAAAAGAGTTTCTCCTAAATTACTCTCCAACAGAAACTAATACGAAAGGCTTGTCACTCGAAATCGTAGTCGTAATAATCGTGACTCAAAAATAATCTGCTTCGAGGGATCCCGAGGGAAACCAGAGTTGTCCCGAGAGGTGTGCACCGTGCACGCCTTTGCATCGCGAATGGGGGTCCGTAATAGACGAAACGGACGCTTTCTAAATGTTCCGCTCGTTAAAAATACAGGAACGTTGTTACAGGGCCCGCTTGGGCCCGTATCTCTCGGCGCCAATAAGAAGCCGAGGAATCAAGGCAGGTTGATAGACGCCGAACAAAACGAAATCTACTGGCGAAACGGTATTATCGTTTCACGAGTATCCAGGCTGTTTTCCATAAATAACGACGCCGTCCCACGTGTGGCTGCAACACGTTTTACGGAACCATATGTTTGAGGAGACGGCGGGCTCTTATCAGCTAGGATCGTATCGATTGTGGTTTAACCCGTAACGGGCGACGGACGCTTCTTTTGTGATATAAAGTAGACCAGGCAAATACATCTGTTTCAAGTGTTCGGGGAAAAGAAGAGTGAAGAATAGCTACAACTAAACGATAAACAACAAACGATGTTAGCTTCTAACCCTTAAAATGCTGAGTGGGGTCCTATGGGGACCCCGAAGTATTTTTCCTTAGTAACTTTGTAAGTAATTTTTTGTAATTTTTCACATTTTATGTATTTTATTCTTTTTTTCGTCGTCAAGTATTGTGGATGATTTGTCTAGCAATAAATACATATGTTAAACATATCTATTTCTTAGTGTTGCCAAAAAGTATACAGCATTTTAAGGGTTAAACAATTCATCGAGGAATCTACTCAACTGTTGATCCTTCACAGTTAAAAAGCGTTAAAATAATGTAGGAAAGGGAAAAACTGAGTCGTATCGTAAAAGTGTACAGTTCCAGCGCTCTGCTTGTACAACTCTCTTGACCGAGCAAATATTTGATATTTAGATCACTCTCCTTGCCTGCCTAGGGCCCGAAGACACGATTTCCTAACGGTGTCGTTCCCCGTGCACGGTTGCAGTCAACGAAATCGCCGTTCCTAATGGCTAGGCTATTCCTGCACGAGCTTAAACCGAATCATGCTCGCAGAGGTGGTGATACATATTCTCGGTTTGTAAAATTTCCAACCGTCGCGCCGGCCACGACCCGTTCCCCGGATCGTTATTCAAGTTTCGAGGAACAGCTGTGCTACTCGAAGGGGGCCCCACGCCTCTTTTCTTACGGGGCTATGCCACGTACCCGAGCCGAACTGGCCTCTGGGAGAGTCGAGGCCCCGGAACTCCCGGAAGGCCTCTCTGTGTGTGAATCTCTCGGTGCTTTTTAAGTTTTAAAGAAACGCGTGCACGTTGCTTAACCGTGTTCCTTCTCGTCATCCTCGGTTCGGAAAATAAATTTCCTGGTAGCCACAGCACACCCTTGTTAATTAACTTTGAAAGTATTAACCCTTTGCACTCGGAGCTATTTTACTTAAAAAATTAAACGTGTCTTCCTATCTAGAATAATTCCATTCTCTATGATTTTTTTCATTTTGTGGAAATGAAATTAATAGAATACCTCATACAATATTGAAATGATTAATAATTAGTTAGATCCCAACATATCTAATAATGTAAACGATATTTTGAATTATAGTACAACAATTTGAAGTGGTGACTCTGAGTCATCACTCGAGTCCTAAGGGTTAACAGTTTTCCCGAAATAAGTTATACCGTTCTGTTATTTGTATGTAACTTTGTCCGGAACTTGGTGACGTATATTTTTTAATGCGAAACATACAACCGCTGAAACCTAAGATGTGAATGTTAACTCGTCCATTTTAGTGAAACAAACATTGAAAAGTAACTGTTTGACTTGTTATATTAAATGCGAAACATACAACCGCAGAAACCTAAGATGTAAATGTTAACTCGTCCATTTTAGTGAAACATACATTAAATAAAAAGTAACTGTTTGACTTGTTATATTAAATGCGAAACATACAACCGCAGAAATGTAAGATGTAAATGTTTACTCGTCAATTTTAGTGAAACAAACATTGAAAAGTAACGGTTTGACTTGTTATTTTATCGACTTTTTTTATCATTGTGTCAATTTGACACCGAGGGACAGATTTAGTTCGTGAAATGTGGGACGGATGAGGGTTAATATTGAGAAACGCTGTTTTCGAATGCAGAAGTGGGAATCCATTCGGGGTCTAGGTGTTAATTCGAACGAGGAGGAAAGAATCGTTCGCGGATCGACGTCGAAACGTTCGCGTCCCGCGCGTACGTGCGATCGCATTCGAATCTCCTTGTCCCCGGCGCAGTTGCATAATGCCGCGGAACGCAATGTCGCGAGCTGAAGGCATCGCATCGAATGCAAACGGGAAAAATACGCAACGGCCTGGGACGAGGAAAAAATCGTCAGGAAGGGAGCGATAGAGGGGTGGGCGGGGCAGGGGTTGATGGCAACGTAGTTTTGCGTCCATCAAGTAATTCAGGCCAGGGGCCGTGTGTTAACGACCACGGCGACCTTGAATATCAAGACTCCATCATGGACGTCTGCATGCGAACGAGTACAATAGACAGGTACATATGTTTGTCCCTGTTCTATCTAGCTGCAACGTATTCATCGAATCTTTCAGCCTCCCTCTCCCATGTATAAGACAATCCCAACAAAAATATCCTGTAAACAGATCAAACAAAATACGGCCAAGTTCGTTACCTTAGAAATACCTGTTGCAATACTGGAAAAAGGGTTTGTAAAAATTAGTTTAACAGAACGCTATTTCATTTTTAAAGAGTTACATGGAGAGCTAAATTATTCAAACTTGGCCGTTACTTTTTAAACCAATGGTCATAAAAGGTGTTAGGTAGCCGCCAAGTTTCAATAATTTAGTCCTCCATGTAACTCTTTAAAAATTAAATAGCGTTCTTTTATGCTAATTTTTACAAACGCATTTTTTCAGTATTGCAACAGGTATTTCTAAGCTAACGAACTTGGCCGTATTTTGTTTGATCTCACAATTTTTTACGGACATAGGAACGTGGCTCTTGTTTACAGGATGTTTTTCTTGGGATTTCATCAATTTTTGTTGCGACTTCGAAGGTAATAAAACATATACTTCTGTTTGTTATGTTGCTATGTTCAATCCTACGTACCTATTTCGTAATCTTTTTTGCTTCAATACAACCCCTTTACGGTATAAAATTTCAAACTTTGATAATTATTCCTTTGAGTGTTTGTTATGGAGGACCTATGTACGAAATTTCAAGCTTGTAGGTCAATGGGAAGTACCCAAAAGGTTATGATGATCAGTCAGTCAGTCAGTCAATCAGTGAGAAATTTAGCGATTTTTGAGGTCCTATATCTCGAAACCTACTAATCTTGGAAGATTAATGTTTTGTCAATATTGAGACTCGATGTCATTTAACAAGTGTACGAAATTACATCTGTCCATCTGCCTCCAGTGCCAAGTTATAAGTCTCTAAAAAACGGCTAAGTTGTTTCGTGTAGAAGGAGGCAATGCGACAACTTGGCTGGTGCACGGTAGTGCACCTAGATTCGTCAGAAATAGGTTAATATACAACATGGTTTCTTCTTTGTATTTCCATCTACGCTCGATAACTTCGACAAAGTAAACCGTTCGACCTTAAGAACGGTGATCACCCTTTGAACGGGAAGGCTGACGAAAGAAATGTCTGTCAAATATTTCTGCAAGTGCAAAGTTGTCTGGCTTGGCTAACGCGTCCTTGTTATTCCAAACAACCGCCAGCTTTCGTTGGATCGATCGGTTCACCTCGCTCAACCACCCACACAATTAATTCGAACAATGAATTGCCCATGATCGACACCTACAAACCAGGTTTCCGTGTCTATAACAGTGACAATCGGTGGTTTTGTTTCGCAGGAACAAATTTGCAGGTCGAGGACGGCGGGATGGATTTCCATGTGGAAAACGGTCTCTCGAGCCCGAGGAATTAGATAATACCTGACGTAACGCGCCGTTTCCTGAATCTTCGGCGTTGAACGGCCGCCGATCAATCCGGTTAATTAAAGAGCGATTATGGGCCAGCGAATTATTTCAACACCGACACGCTAATCACGACTCGATTCGACTTTTCGCCGCTTTGGTCGCCAGCCGAACGCAACGCTTTTCAACACAATGCAATGGGGGAAAATGCAATGATCGGGACTTTACTACGTATGCATGCAAATATTTTCCTGTTGTCGATACTGTCGATTCCGATGAATAAGAAAACAGTTTACGCGAACCAGCGCGAAACAGCTGCTCGAGATTGCGAAATTACGATCGAGTTTACGAAGTCCGGTGCTGAAAGACGTCTTATTACGTCAGTGATAAAGCGAGCGTCATAGATAACGAGTCGTTTGGCCAGCGAGTTGTCCGATCGCTGAAAAATTCGGCAACATATGGAAAGCGAAAATTCATGGTTCTGGTTTGACAATCACGGTTGTCGGTCGTGAAATTTCGTGCAACGAACGCTGTTCAACGCACAGCCAGAATAGAGGAGAGGGAAAAGACGATAAAGCGATGACCCATGCGAGCCTCGTGCAAATACATTTCGAAATTTTGTTGCCCGTCGTCCAGAGATCCCGTGTATTCTGCTTCTCCTTCTCTTTCGTTTTCGTTTTGTCGGAAAATCGTTTCGTGCACGCGTTTCTACACGAGGGGCCCAAGGCCCGAAGCATTGCATGCGCTCGGCTTTAGCACCGATATTTTGACGAAAGGCACGCCCCTTCGACGACTTTACTTTCGAATCTCGTCCGAGAGGTTAGGATACACCAGGTGGTGCAAGAATCTGGCGATCGGGGATCGCGTCGATTTTCTAGACAAAGCCGCGTAACTCTCATGCGATGTTTGCAGGACTTTCAAATAATAGCATACCTTGACACTGCCCGGAATTTTTGATAAAGCCACTAGAGAGAGCGTGGAATCTACGTGCTATCTACTCGGCTATGTTTATATATCAGCAAATACTATCGTAAACGCAAAAAAGGGTCTACGATATTGCGCACGTTTTCCGATTTCCTCCAGAATCCCTATTTAAATGTCCCACTGTGCCATCTTATATAAATAAAAATTGAATGCTGATCTTTGGTAAGCGCATCAATTGAGAACAGCTGGATCGATTTTGTAAAAAATGTTCTTCATAATCCGAATAAGATGTTTAGGGGAAGAAAAATTGGAAAAGTTGCCCGGAACGATGGAGAATTCGAAAAAAATAAAAGTTCTTTTTTCCTGGAAAAGTTTTTACGAAAAAAAAAAAATCGGGACAATTACAAAGGACAGTCGGAAAATTTGGACAAACTCGAAAGATCCGAATTTTTGAAACGGTACAAGTAGCGGGTTGACACGTTTGGCTGCGTATTATTGGTTCGCAATGAAAGAAGACGAACAAATGCCAACATTTCCAATTTCTTTTCACAAATTCGCCAAACGAGCACGAACAAATTTAATGAAAGGGTATAGCCGGATAAGATGGTCAAAAATGCCCTTGAACCGAATTTTATCGACGATGCGTCATTCGATAGGGCACCAAGAAAAAACATACTGTGCAAAGTTTCAACCCTGTATCTCGATCGGGAGGGTAGTTATGAGGTAAAATCGAAAAATCAGTTTTTGGCCTTTTTTACCTAGTTAATGATGTCCAGAAATTCTGAAAAAAATCTGACACATGTCAAGTACCCAAATTCATACTTTGCAATTGGTTTCAGATTTTTAAATTGAAAATCCTGCTTGTAAAAAATCAAAAACCTCAAAAAAATCGAAAAAATGCAGATTTTACATGGAAGTTCTGAATTGGCCAACTTTATATTTTTACAGTAGCGATATATTGTTACAGGTATTGTTCATGAATTTTTTCAGATTTTTTGGTTTGGTGCGTTGTTGTTAAAAAAAATAAAAACCGATTTTTTCGACGTTTTTTCCGCGAAGAACTAAGCTAACCTTAAAATTATTACGTTCTATTTATTCTGTAAGTCTATCAGACACTTATAAACCTTGAACATTTCTCAAAAATAATTAAACAATGAAATCGGCTTGATTAGTATTTTTACTGTCAGTGTATTACATCTAAAAATATTAACCACATTCCCAACAGCTCGGTTGGCTCAGCGCGTTGATCGTTCGACTGTTGTCCTGCTTATACTAGGTTCACGCCCGGCATACGTATAATTTTTTTTTTACTTGATCAATTCTTTTTTTTATGTCTAACTGTATAATAATCAATGGTATTTTTGTAGATTTCTTTTAGAAGCAGTATTTAAATATTTAAAAAATATATCTCTTTATTTAAAATTCTAGACCACCTTATTGATTCTATAACTGTATTTATCTTTTTTTTTGTACTGTGTAATTTTCGAACCAAAATGTTACATTTAACACACCTAACACACGAGGTTTTGGCATCAACGACTTCTACACTTGCCATGCTGATAATACTCACACAATTTTCACATTTCGGACTTTTTCCATACCCCGGTCTGGAAGGGGTAAGTTCAGTTTTAAAACCGTACCCCTCCCCAACTACACCCGCGACCGATAAAGAATTAACAGGTAACAACAACCCTAGTAATCCGTTACCTGTTGGTCGTGATCGACAGAGTCAGAAAGCAAGGAGAGAAAAGAAAAGATGAACGTAAACGTAAAGATAAACGTAAACGGACAGCGTAAAGGTACAAGATAATAAAACACGGACACTTTGTCCGTCGAAATATAGTTTTACACAATGGTGATTCATACACAATAATTGCCGTTCCGCACTAAAGACGAGGTACTAAAAACGAATGCTTCGAAAGAATAGATTACAATAGATTTTCCCTATAACGGATTATTTAAAACTCGAGGATACGTATAGATTTACTGCAGAAAATATATAATACTACCAGAATTAAGAAGACGCATAACTAAAAATTGATGATAATAACAATTACTCCAAAATTTTTTTTGCGAATTTTACCTTAACATATGTCTTAAATATTTAAATATTGCTTCTGAAAGAAATCTACAAAAATACCATTGATTATTATACAGTTAGACATAAAAAAAAGAATTGATCAAGTAAAAAAAAAATTATACGTATGCCGGGCGTGAACCTAGTATAAGCAGGACAACAGTCGAACGATCAACGCGCTGAGCCAACCGAGCTGTTGGGAATGTGGTTAATATTTTTAGATGTAATACACTGACAGTAAAAATACTAATCAAGCCGATTTCATTGTTTAATTATTTTTGAGAAATGTTCTAGGTTTATAAGTGTCTGATAGACTTACAGAATAAATAGAACGTAATAATTTTAAGGTTAGCTTAGTTCTTCGCGGAAAAAACGTCGAAAAAATCGGTTTTTATTTTTTTTAACAACAACGCACCAAACCAAAAAATCTGAAAAAATTCATGAACAATACCTGTAACAATATATCGCTACTGTAAAAATATAAAGTTGGCCAATTCAGAACTTCCATGTAAAATCTGCATTTTTTCGATTTTTTTGAGGTTTTTGATTTTTTACAAGCAGGATTTTCAATTTAAAAATCTGAAACCAATTGCAAAGTATGAATTTGGGTACTTGACATGTGTCAGATTTTTTTCAGAATTTCTGGACATCATTAACTAGGTAAAAAAGGCCAAAAACTGATTTTTCGATTTTACCCCATAACTACCCTCCCGATCGAGATACAGGGTTGAAACTTTTCACAGTATGTTTTTTCTTGGTGCCCTATCGAATGACGCATCGTCGATAAAATTCGGTTCAAGGGCATTTTTGACCATCTTATCCGGCTATACCCTTTGGACAGGACAACTGTCTGACGGGTCAGCTAGTGTCGAATATTTTTAAACACCGACTACAATGGGAAAGAAGGAAAAGGGATTCGAAGAACAGAGCTGAGAAACGCGTAATTCTAAAAGCAGGAGGATGATTCATCTATTTTTCACGTAGAAGCGACGACTGTGAAAAGTATGTAATACGGTGCGAGAAGTAATTTATTCGGTGGATATGTTAGTATCGAGATGGGGGAAAGCCAGGCCAGGCGTTTTCGATTCGATTCGATTCTAGAGCGGTCTGTGAGTCGACCTAACAAGCTAACTGCCTTGTCAGTCCTCTTATTACGTAATGTCGTTGTCAAAGCATACGGATACACCGAGGCGATGCAATCGAGCGAGTCAAGTTCGCGAAAAAAAATGGGCACTGTGGCGCGATCATTTTGGAATTGAGTCGCGTTGAATTTTTCCGTTGGCCGTGCCCGAGAAGGCGACGGAGAAAAAGTGTGCGCGCGGCCACTAACCAGCTGCTAACGAGAGCCAACGTGGCCTCGTACGCGTTCCTCTACGATCGTTCGGGTTTTTTTTTCCTGCTGGTTTCGACAACAACGACGTAACACTTTTCTACGATCGGTCACGAATAATAACGTTCGTGACAGTTACCAAGCGTGCAGTCACGATAATTCGAATGGATGGCTTGCGACTAACCAAATTCCACGCGAAATATGGCGAGCTAGTTGACGATCGGGTGTCTCTTTCCTTGGCACGACATTACGACACATGCACGCGCACACGTATACAGAGACGTACGTAGCGCGCGTAGACGGGCCCCACGCACACGGATCAACGAGCCGAGTGAACGAGCGCGCGTGCGCGCGCGCTCACCGTTTCGTGGCGATTCGTGTGTAGAGGCTTATGTATGTGCACGCCTAACACACGCGGACAAAGCCACAAGCTCGCGATCCTAGCCTATACATAAGGAAAACTGGCGAAGGCGAAACAATTCAGATTTCGTTTAGGATCGACTTACCCGATTCTTGAGGAAGTCGTCGATGGCACGCTGCGCCGAGTCGGTGAGCTTCACGAAGATCAGGGACTTGTTTTCGTGAAAATTACTATGCGACGACAACCCATACTGGACACCTGCCACCAGCGCCGCCATTTCTCTGTCTCTCAGCAGCAGGTTCTCTCTCTCGCACACGTCCCCCTCGTAAAAGCGCACACAGCTGACGACGTCCTTGTTGGTTAAACGAAGCACTTTTTTTTTTCCTCCTTTCCGTTACCTTTTCCTTTTACCTTCGTCGTCTTCTTCTTTCAACTACGCGATACGAAACAACGGCTCATGCTACGTACGTTGGACGCGATAACACTTGTCGCGACGACGGTAGTATTTCCACCCGTGGAACAAAACGTGTAACAAGACGGAGAGAGAAACAGAAGGGAAGAGAAAAGAAAGAAGAAGGTAGAGAGATAGCGAAGAGAGAAAAAGAAGACATAGAACCCCCCCCCGAAACAGAGGATTCGTTCACACTGGCCCCGCAGCTCTGACACACACGCGTCTCCCTCGGGTTTCTCCTTCCGACGTATATTTTTCCTTGTTTTATGTTTCTTCTTGTATTCACGGTCTCCACCTTTTGTCACTGGCTTCACGCGGTTCGTTCTACTTCGTCACGCTTCGAAAGTGGTAGCACCCGCGCGTAAACCACCCTCTCGCACGTTCCTGGTCCTCGGTTCCTCTCAACCGTCACATATTAGCGCGCCGACACGTTTCATTTCAGATTTTTCTCGCGATTGGAGAGAGCACAGCGCCCGTCGTTTTGCCGTAACGAACTACACAACTACACTTTCGAACGACCACCTGGTAGGCGGGGCTTACGGGAGAAGAGACGACCAATCCCGAGACGCGTTCGGATACCGTGCGACCGTCGACCGTACTGTCCTCCTGCGGTCGCAGTCAACGATCGACTGATATTGTTTTCCTGCACCGTATGCTTTCTTGCGCACTACTGCTGCCATCTGGTCGCAGAATTTTACAATACTATTCCTTCTGCAAAATAATCAAACAGATTTGCAGGTCTTAGTCATTTTCTTTTCTATGCTTTCGATCGGTTGTATTTAGTGACTAGCTGACCCGACAGACGTTATCCTGTCCAAATTTCAATAAATTTGTTTGAGATCGTTCTAATTATGCATATCCATTGTTCAAATCGTGAGTTATCGTCTTCAGTTTATACAAAAATCCCATAGACAAAAGCACTTCCATTTTTCCCCGAATTTTCCATTTTTCCAGGCAACTTTTCCAATTTTTCTTTCCCTAAAAACCTTAAGACGTCGATCATGCAACTTCCTATTAAAATATTGATTAAAACCTGCGACATTCGTTTTTTTTGTTGTATTAAACTATGATTCAAAAATCACTTTTAGTTTTTCCCGAATTTTCTATTTTTCCGGACAACTTTTCCAATTTTTCTTTCCCTAAAAACCTCATTTGGACTATTACGAACATTTAAAAAGAAAAATTAGCCAAATCGGTCCAGCCGTTTTCAAGTGATGTGACCGACGAACAGCATTTCATTTTTATTATATAGATGGGCACCATCGACTAAATTCAACTATCGACTAATTATTATTTAGTTGCTAAATACTATCGAATATTTAGTCCATAGTTTTTAGTCGACTGAAATTTTGTTTCAGTCGTTACATCTAGATTGCGGGCTATTATCTATGCCTACGTCTATACGTCTCATCTCTTACAAATTATTATTTATCTTTTAATAATTATGCAATATAACGGCAAAGTGTTAATTAACTTTTTAGTAAAATATCTGTTATTGACAGATGTAATTGTAAAATACTACTTTTTCTTTAGGTTGTGATTCAAATTTTATTCCCATAAATGCAATATATATATAAGTATTGTCATTTAATAATTGTATAATATTTATAGTATAATAATTGTTATTTAGGCTACTGCACATGGTTATTGAACGAATTATTCGGTATCGATAATGAGTGAATGTATTTGATAGTTATAAAATCTATTCGAAACTCCCGCTCGTTACAATTCAACCAATATCTCGGCGACTATATAGTTAACTGAATTTAGTCAATAGTTTAAAAAATCAGTCGACTGAAAATAGAAGTAGGCTACTACCGATTTAGTCGATGGTGCCCATCATTAAATAATTGTATTCTTACTGATTCTTTCTGATCCTTACTGATTCTTACCGATGCTTACTGATTCTTACTGATTCCTACACCTTAGACCACCTTAGAGACCATATATACTTGTAGACTCGACACAGCTGTAGTTCTGTATGCATATTACAGTTACAGTTTCCGTAAATATTTCTACAGAATGAGATCCGGCGACGACTCCCTTTTTCCCTCTAACCTCTAACACTTTTGCTTCGCGGCACTACGACTTCTCAACAGACTATATATGTAGAATATATGTACAGCAGTTTACCCACATTCGTCGTCCGATGGATGAACCAATCTTGGAACAAGGCATGTTACCCAAAACTGGGTCTACAAGTATATATGGTCTGACTAGGTCTGACTGACAATTAGATCTAACCGAATTTCAAATGTCAGACAAAAAAATACACTGGAGATTGGTGTCGAAGACTATTCTCTCTGTTTTTCAACGGAACTATTCAAAAATACTCCACTTACCATCCAGTAGAATCACCGCGCATGCGCGAAAAAAAGCGGTTGGAATCGGAACACTACTCCCATCTAACGACTTAATAGTGATACTAACAAATCAGTAACGCCACTAGTCTACGTATCTATATACACTTGCTGTTTTACTCCAAAGAAATAGATATCAATTCAAAATGCCTTGTTTCTTCAATACTAATAATATAAATTTACGATCCATAGGCTATTTCATAATAAAGTTATTATACGGCGGTAGATAATCTTAGATATCGTGTAATCATTTTATTATTTGTTATACATATGTATTTCGTGGGAAGGACAACAAAATACGTAAGCACATTTTTATAAAGAACTGAGATTATTATTTCATAATTACTAGAGAAAGACAACATATAAATGTATGAGATAATGCGATGGATATAATTTCGTATTCATTTTTATTACAAGAACACATTTACTGAAACGACACTTATTTTCGAGAATCTTTAACGTGTTTCCCACGTTTTCTGTTCGGACATGGTTGTATTGATGGTTGTATGGATTCCAAGTAACTGTATGTGCATTTTGAAGATGGATGCTCGACCGGTGCATTAACAGCTCTTGCCCAAATAATAGATGCGATTGCACCGAATGCTCTTGATACACATAATAATACTTGATTGAATCTCATGTCTTTTAGTCCACAGGCCTAGAGCGAGGAGCAATATGTGTAAAATAAGTACATACATTTGCTCTAGTATGTCATATGAACATAAAAAAAAGTTTAAACAATCTGACAAGATTTTCATCCTATTGGAACATGATTATATCTCAGACAGGTCATAGAAATTCATTTGCAATTCAAAAAAGATGCGATGACTGTTAGAAATTATTATGGCATTGATTTGCTTCGAGCCAATACACAAATGGTAATTTTTGATACATTTCAAATTTGTTACAGCTCCTTGAACGTATAATTTTCACAAAGTACTTTAGAGAAAACTGCTTGTAACGAATGCGTTGAACTTGAATTCAGAATCTGTATGTAATCAGAACTAATTCCAGTGCACTTTAAATCTTTAATATTTACGTAAGATATAAAGGTTCTGGCACATATACACTTTGTTTGAAGAAATGTAAGAGTCTGGCACAGCAGGCTTTTATACCAGAGATTTTGCTATGCAATGTCACTTCAGCGATCAACTTTTTTCATACCTGTAAAACTGGTGCTGCAATAGTAGTCTGTTCAGGATGAAATGTTCTTCCTTTGGCAGTTTTCATTGTTGTAGTTAATACCCGCGTGATAGCTCGAGATAACTGTGAATACAATAAGCGAAAAAGGGCAACAAATTTTATATCTAAAGTTATCCGTGTCACGTAAGAAATACAGAGAGCAGAAATATTTGTTACACATACATTTACATCAGAATTATCGGGTAGATTTTCCATAACGTAATGTAACAAAGCGGAATACCGTGGATCAGAAACTCCTGTTTCCTTGCAACCAATCAACCTGTCTTTGGCTATTAAAGTCACGTAATTTTTGATGTTCTCTTCCTTTGATTCTCGGCCGAGTAAGCCTTGTATTTTTGATTGAAATTCCATATACTGTGTTATTGAAACGAAATTAAATTATAAGTCTTTATCAAATCTCTTTATCAATAGATATTGTAAGTGTTATTACGAGCTACCATTGTTGCTTACATTTTCAAAGACACTATACAGGGTGATTCTAGAAACTGGGACAAGTTACTGCTTTTTTACAAGTAAAAATAGAAAAAAATGATAGAGGAAAAAATCATATGTCAGAAGAATATGTCATAAAATAATATGTCATAATTGGGATAGTACTTTCATTAATTTTAGTAATTTCCTACAGGACTCCTACACGGACGTGGATTCTCGATCTCTTCACACAGTAAAGTCGCGATCTAGCCGCCATCGTCTTTTCCGAGCAGGCACAGAGATCGTGTAGAGAAACTATTTTTTTATCACTGCATCCACCGCGCCGAAAGTGCAAAAGGATGTCGAACGGACAGCATGCAAACACGGACCGCACGTCAGCTCGAGCTTCTTGGCTCCTCGCGGGGATGTCCTCCAGTGGAAGGGGTAGGCGAAGGGACAGTAATCGTACAGATCCTCGGGGAGCTAGATCGCGACTTGACTGTACTCGCCATACAGAAAGTTTCCTAAGCCTACAGGTAAAATGTTCTTTATAACATCTGACTGAATGCAATAGTTGAATTTACTTGTGACATGGTACCGCTCTTCGGCTCATCATTATACGCTAAAACCCCAGCAGCTAAAGCTTGGTTTATATCCAGTTGGCAAGCACCGAGTATTTCTGCGACATGAATTGCGGGTATACCTCCGTCTTCGTCACTAGATACAAAATTGTATTCAGTACTCGTTAGAAGTTGTCTACACAGATCAAGTCAATGTTTCATAGACGATAAATAGAATAGGATACCGCTACTAGCGCGTACGGCACTAATGGCCGGAGAGAGGGGAACAGTAATGAGATACTGAGCGCTTTTTTCAGGATGCGCGAGTTTCGGCGGGAACATAAAAAAAGGAGCACTCAGAAAACGATTTTATGAGCATTTAATTAATTATTTTAATGTTTAAGCGATCGCCTATGCTGATATTCGCAAAAAAACTATTGATAATGCTAAATTGAATTAGCCTCGTAAGCCTGAAAAATCTGAAAATGGTAGTTTTCCTTATTAGAATTATCGTACACGTAAAAACAAGATAATCGTTCTGCTACTTACGCGTTTAAGGTGATGTATAATCGAAGAAAATCAAGCATTGTCTTTTTCTGACTTTCCGTGATCCCGTACGCGTCGCTTAAACAGTCCGTTAGAAATTGTACCCAGTCTCCATCCTCTTTCACATCGTTTAGTCCTTCGCCTTTAGCAATCAGCCCAACTATTGCGGGCAATGTGGCTAACAATTCCATGCTATCTTCGTACGTGTACTTCGGACAAAAGCAAGCGATTTTACAAACGGATAGTTCCGTATAAATCATGGGGTTCCCGTAACGAAAATCTTTCTCGTTCCTCTACAACTTACTTCCCAATACCTGTAACTAGATGTCTGATTTTTCAAAGCTTGCTTCATATGTTTCCCGGCATCGAAGGCAGTGAGTGCCACCGATAGCTTTCCCAGGGGTGTAACTGTTTTCGGAAGAGTTTGAAGAATAGAACCTACAATCCCTCCTCCTGGACCGGACCACCAATATTTCTTTTTTTGGCGTCGTATCGACCAATCGGCGATTAACGAAGCTGTTTGTTCTTCTGTCGGTATGTCACCGGTAAGCAGTAACCAAAACACAGATTCCGCGCTCGGTGATTTCCCTTGGCGTGGTAGCAGATTCACAACTTCCGGTAGCGTCAATCCTCTGTACTTGATCTAACAAAAAGCGTGTAATATTTATTTAAAAGGATGTTCAGGTTTTATTGACAAGTAGTAGTCTTAGTATTTGAACTGTATTAATTAAGTTATTAAGAAAAACCACGGGGCAATCAGAGACAAGGATCAATCCGCTGTAGCCGCGCTCTGATAGGTCCGTGTTTTTCGTTAATAACTCCTAAACAAAGCTGCGGACGCCATTTTTGTAAATGGTAAATGCCGTCAAATGAATGTTAAAGAAATTTTGAGACAGCCTGTACATATACAGAGTGTTTCGTTCATCATGTTCACCTTAATATCTTCGTTGTTTCAGCAGATACAAAAAAGAAATGTACAAGGAAACAGTTGTTTGATTTATCACGATAAACATCGCGATTTATGCTTTTTTCCAAAGTAATTTTTCGGGTAATTTGTAAGATTATCACAGTGTAACTTACACCATGCTTTGGATCACTTTCCGAGGTTTCTCTAACCATAGTCTTCACACCATTCAAGCCCTGGTATATATTCTCCACGGTGATGTGACTGACTACAGATGATCCGTGCTGTTCACGAAAACTTCTTAGTAGGTCATAGTGGACTGGTATCTTCTCCCACAATGCCTGTTTTAAATCTGTGCTTGCACTGGGGGTACCTCTTGTTCTGCTCACCTTAATTACATTAATTATTTTATATATTACTAATAGTTACCTATAACTTCTTAAGTTTTAGAATGTACAATGTACACGTTAACCCTTCGCTGCATAGTGTATCCTACCTGATACAGTTAACAAATCTGGTATACAGGGTGTTTAGACTATTACTAGCCAGCATTTTTTTGTAAATAGTAAATATTAGAAAAAAATGATAGAGGAAAACGTAGTACTGTTTTTTATTCGCAACAAATTGATATACAATTTTTGTTGTATTTAAATTATTTTGATAGAAACGAAGGTCACCTCCATTTTTTTCAAATGGAATGTACTATTTTTTATACCATAGATCGATAGAGTATCAAATGTAGAGTATAAAAGTGTTGACCTTCGTATGTCCTAAACCTAATAGTTAACGAGATATTATCCAAAGAAGAAAGAACATTGTTTCGATAATATCACGTTAACTATTAAATTTAGGATATATGGAGGTCAATACATTTTTACTCAGAATTCGATAGTCTATCGATTCATGATACAGAAAGTAGGTGTTTCCATTTAAAAAATCAAGTGAAGCATAACAAATGAAAATGTTGTTTTAATTATTTTTTTTAATAAATCACAAAAACTGACCTTCTTTCAATTTTTTCATCCCAATTAAAGAAATCATGCAGTGAAGGGTTAAGCAAGTTTCCTAATGCTGAATGTGGGTCACTCTCTTGCAATAGACTTGCACAATTTTTATTTTGCATAAAACTCCGCATTCTGGTAAAAGTGATATGAATATAATATATAACAATATTTTAAAGTCTTTGAAACGACGTTAGAAAGATTTTAAGGTACTGTTACATTATATTTAACTTATTAAGGTTGTTTAAACAAAAAATATAATTTTGTTTAACTTTACTCTCTTGCAATAGACTTCCAAAATTTTTGTTTTGCATAAAACTCCGCATTCTGGTAAAAGTGATGTGAAAAGAATAATCCTGAAGTATGTTACATAAAACAATGATATTAATTTATTTATGTCTAAAACATACAGTTAACTTTGGTTATTTAACTATGAAAGTAAGAACTAGATTTATCGCTCTATCTGTGTAATTGACATCAAACTGCAGTAAACATTAATCGTGTAATTGTGTAATTGTGTTCTGTAGATTCACACGTTTTTACTTCAATATCGTTCCGTAAATTGATGTTAATTCTTTAGTATAGAATAGTCAATCGATTCAGTCGAGTTTGTTTATGATTTGGTATATCAAATTGGCAGCGAGTAACCTCGTACATCGACAAACCAATTCCAACCCTCAATGCGTGTCGTCGTCTTCCAAAATGACTATTGCTGCATGCCCTGGTAAACACGAGAACCTTCGGTATGTCCATACATCCTCTCCAAATCTGATGCATTTTTCCAAAATAGGTGCACCAAAGAGAACAGCTATGAAACACGAATCCTCGAAATTTTCATCGAAAAGAACTGCACTACCAACTTATCTTATTATATCTTGATTACGATATCTGCTTGCTGTTTTGTAATTTGTAATATTCGGCTTAAAATTTAAACATTTCCCCGCATGAAATGAACAAAACTAAATCATGATGATATTTTCTGACGCATCCATGCGAAGATTTTCTTTTGTTTTTTCCATTTTCCACCAGGAAACTATTGCTACTCATAAATCTATTGAATGCGAACCATTATTTTCGGTAATAATATTTAAAATGAAAATTGAAAATAAGGACAGTCCAAATATTTTCAATATTCTTCAAATAAAATACTATTTCCAAAAATTACTGCCTTAAATAAATTATTTATTTTCAAAATTGTACACATACTTGAAGGAGTAGTTTGTAGGATTATTTATTATTTACTATTTGGGAGAATGAAACGTGGGAGCATGTGTGGGAGGTATGTAGGAGGGTAGATGGAGAAAAAGGATGGCAGGAGAGGATGTGGGAAGTCTTAGAAGATAAAGGGGGTGGGGAGGAGTGGATGAGGAAAGTGGAGGAATTTGTTCAGGAGATTGTAACCCTAAGGGGAGGCAATAAAGTTATAAATACATATTATTTCCTATTTAATATACTATTTTCCCTAGCTCTGCTATCGTGGCCTTTGAGTGGGCCCATCGGACCTCGGTCGGCGCTACCCTTTGGAAACTCGGGGGTTTATGAGACCAGCATTAGCTATTGAGGCCGGCAACGAAAGATTCTAAGGGACAAATCATGTATTGTCTACGACATCTAAATTGTACTTTGCTAAAAACGGGTTTCTCAAAAATAGCTTTATTTTTGCTAGCCTCGTAAACCAACCTGACCATTTGCAAATGTTTTAATATACAATTGTAAACTTGTAAGATTCTAAAATTCTAGTCTCAAAGTTGTAAAATTGCGAAATTATGAAATTGAACATTTTTAAAATTTGTACAATTATAAAGTTGTAAAATTGTGAAATTATGAAATTAAAAAATTCTAAAATTCTGAAGTCGTAAAGATGTGAAATTGTAAAATTCTAAAGTCCCAAAGTTGTAAAATTTCGAAATTATGAAATTGTAAGGTTGTAAAAGTTCTATATAGTCGATACATATACTATCTCTCAATTCTAATTAAATATATATAGAATAAATAAGTATAAGCGGTAGATATAAGAGTCAGGGTTAGGGTAAGAGCAGCGCAATGAGGAAAGGCGGAAAAAGGAGCAGGCGTTGTAAGAATTGTAATACTCAGGACAATAAAGAGAACAATAAAGTGACATTACATACGTATGTATATTTAAACGACACGCTTACAAGCAACTAATACAATTCTTAAATCGCTATCCCTCAGGTTGCTAACTATTTTTTCAGTACAAAGAAGCGGTAATTTGGGTAGTCTTGCAAATAGAGAATGCGAAAACTTATTCCTAACTTGTTCTAGTAATTCTTCTCTTTCTAGCCCCCTTCTAAATCGACTATCTATCGTACTAGCATATATTGGAAACTTCGTCTTATAATTATCTGATTTCAAACTGTGTACTATACTTTCATTCTTTGCTAATTGACTTGTATTCTTTATCAAAATATCGTAAAAAGAAGCATAGCTATTACGAATCTTCTCGCTCTTCATAGTCCCTACTTCTGCTTCACATTTGATCAGAAAATTATTCATTTCTTCATCGCTACTAATCCACAGCAAATTTTCTTTACTTACATGTAAACCTGCAGCTTTTACCTTAGCTATGTGACGTTTAAGTAGCTCGGTAATTTGAGAACTTCTAGGTAGCAAGTCAGTTTTCACATCTTCTTTTATATCAGCTCCATTGTTTAAAAGCAGTTCGGTAATTTCTGTATCCCGCTTTTTAATAGCGTAAATTAAAGGAGTTATTCCGTCATTATCTTCAACATTAACATCAACTCCATAGTGTATCAATAGTTTGACCATTTCCACTTGCCTCCCCACCGCTGCCATATGTAGAAGCGTAAAACTTCTTCCAGATTTTGAAACGGTTACCATGTTAACATCAGCACCATCCTTTAGTAGGTCTTCAACAATTTTCAGATTCCCTCTCTTAACAGCAACGGCTAGTATATTACTACATGCTTTTATATTAGCTCCATTATTTAAAAGCAATTTGGTCATTTCTGTATCCCCTTTTTTAATAGCGTAAAATAATGGAGTTGTTCCCCGACTGTTTCGAATATTAACATTAGCTCCATAGTTTATCAATAGTGTAACAATTAACGCTTGCTTCCCTTTGACTGCGTTATGCAGAGGCGCAAAACTTTTTCCAAATCCTGAATTGGTTAGCATGTTAACATCAGCACCATCCTTTAGTAGATCTAGAACAAGTTTAAAACATCCAGACGCAGCAGCAACACATAGTATGTTAGGATCTTCTTTAATATCAGCTCCATTAATCGAAAGCAGTTCGATCATCTCTATATCGTTGTGGCGAATAGCGTAGATTATTGGAGTTGTTCCCACACCATCTTTGACATTAACATTTGCTCCATAGTTTATCAATAGTTTGGCCATTTCCAGTTGCTTCCCCTTGACTGCGATATGTAGAAGCGTCAGGCTTTCTCCAATGTTTGTAACGGTTAACGCGTTAACGTCAATACCATCCTTCAGTAGGTCTTCAACAATTTTCAAACATCCAGAATAAGCAGCAATACATCGTATATTAAGATCTTCTTTGATATCAGCTCCACTAATTGAAAGCAGTTCGATCATTTCTGTGTCGTTGTGAAGAATAGCGTGAACTATTGGAGTTGTTCCCACATCAGATTTGACATTAACATTAGCTCCATAGTTTATCAATAGTTTGGCCATTGCCACGTGCTTCCCCATGACTGCACAATGCAGAGGCGTGAGACCTCTTCGAAAACTTGAACTGGTTTGCATGTAATAACCAGCCCCATACTTCAATAGGTCTTCAACAAATTTCAGACATCTACTCTCAACTGCAATATTCAGTAAAATAGGAATGTTAAAGTCTTCAAGGTTTCCCCTGAGACCATGTAGCAGAAAAGTCTTGTGCATTTTTCCTCGACGGTGTATTGCGGTTTTATGAGAGCTTCGTAGAAATCTATAACACATATAAATTTCATCAAAACCTGAGGGGAGGCCCAACTTCTAAATAACATTGTCCAACAAATTTCAACCTTTTTCATGTTTCCATATAACTGTTGGATAGATCTTACAGAGTTTTTCGCGCAGATTACGAATCTGGCCTTATTTTTTTGAAACTTGAATTTGAAAAAAGACGTATTTTTCGACTTTAAACAAATATTGTGATGTTATTATATAAGATATTGTATTGTTCTTTACAGCAAAAGATTCTCTAGACTATCCCGAATCCAGTGATGTGCAATAGTAATACATTGTGATTGTTTAAACATGTTTAATCTTAACATGCAGATTTTTTAATTTAACCCTTATAATAACTTATTTTTTAAATTATAACTATTAATTATTACTATATATATTTTATTAATATTAAATTCATACTCTATTTATTATAAAAACTCATTAAATTTAAATATATTTAATAAAAATAAATTTTTCATTAATCTAATAATATTTATATATTCCCAACTCCCACCTTTTTCAACATTTATTATAAAATGAAATTTAATTAACTATATTTTAAAAATAAACCATAATTTAATTTGAATGATTTTTTGTAGATTACTATATAATAACTTTCAATTATTTAAATTTCAATACTAATAATTACTACTTAAGCAACATAAACGTTGGGCATAAAATCAATATAAAAAAAAATACAAAAATTAAATTTCTTATTGAACACCTCATTTCTTAATTTTTCTATAATACTTCTATATAGACTAAATTTATAATTATATATCTATCTTTAAATTTGCAATTTAATATTTGAATTAAACTATATAAATAAGATTTTAGGTTAATGAAACTTAAAACTTTCAAAGTTTTAAACATGTTTAAACAATCATAATGTATTACTATTGCACATCACTGGATTCGGGAAAGTCTAGAGAATCTTTTGCTGTAACGAACAATACAATATCTTTTATAATAACATCACAATATTTGTTCAAAGTCGAAAAATACGTCTTTCTTCAAATTCAAATTTCTCAAGAACTGTGCATGTATGAGAAAATTTAATGCCAGATTCGGAATCAGCGCGAAAAACTCTATAAGATCTACTCAACAGTTATATGGAAACATGTTTGTTGTTGAACAGTGTAATTACCGTAAAATATTATAACAGTCACAGATTTGTGTATTTTACATCTTAAAATATTATTTCTAAAAGAATTCTCTAAAAATACCATTAATTATTAGACTTCGTATAGACCTAAACAGCACGCCGAACCGCGCAACGGAACGTGCGCCAAACCGTGCATTTCGACGAACATTTCGCCGCGCCGAATGGTGAACGGAACGCATTTTTGATATTTCCAGAATTTCTTTCATACAACTATTTTATTTGTAAAATACCTATTTAATAATTCTATATATTATTAATGTTTAGGATATGCTTTAACTGCCCTGCAAACAGATTTGCAAGTGCAACCCATTTGGGTTCGTGCGCGCCCAAACGTTCGTCGAAATGGGCTGTTCGGCGCGCTGTTTAGGTCAGTACAAAGCCTCATAATAGTCAGAAATTACAACAAAAAAAAGAATAGACGCATGACGAGCGCGAACGTAGTACAGTAAATCCTCTATAGTCGCAAAAGCCTAAAAGACCCTGTTTTCTGATCGTCACGGAGCGTATACGAATACGGAAAATTCAATACAGTATTAGCAATAGTTTTTTGCAAAAATTTTGAAAACTAAGACCGAGCGCCGGGTAGATGTATAGAGAAAAGTTGTTCAGAATGTTGTCCTTAACAACATATGTCAAGGTCAAGGTAATCGGAGATGCCTCCTCTAAAGTAAATATTTACCAAAATTTCGAGTGTCTGGCGCTGCACGTTGGTTGGCTTTGTGTACGACGACAATCGCGCGTTCGACACCAGATGGATAACTTCACACTACCTTTCCTCCTCGTGGCTTTTTTATAAAGTTTAAGTTTAAAGTTCAAGGTCAGAGATGTTGTTAGTGAGACGACTGCAAGTGCACTGAAACCTGAGCGCATTGACCGCCCTTTTATAGGACCTTGCTCAGCGTAAAAGGTATCCTGATATTCTGGGGGTGAACGGCCCTCTACCCAATCCCAACATTTTCTGGTAAAACCAGAGGTGGGCATTATTTGGTGAAACAAATATTTCAAATACTGTTTAATATTTTCGATTTTATTTTGCTTAAAGAAAATAGTATTTTAAATAAGATATATACAATTTCGCAAATAAAATATCTCTATTTCAACAATCTGAACCTCGAAATGAAATATTTCTATTTTAACGATCTGAACCTCGAAATAAAATATTTCTATTCCAACAATTTCATCCACAAAATTAAATGTTTCTATTTTAACGATCTGAAACACGAAATAACATATTTTACTTTTTGCATTGTGTTTGACGACTTAAAAAAAAAAGAAATCTACGAGTTTCAGGTTTTTAGACTTATCGCCTAGAGTAAGTAGAACTCTACACAATACTCGAAGTACGAGATGTTTGCGGTTTGACGACTTTTTGCATTGTTGTTTTCATTTATATTTGCATTTTTTTCAGAAATAATATTTAAAATTGAAATTGAAAATAAAGAGAGGTAGAGAGAGATAGAGAAAATACAAATATTCTCAAATAGAATACTATTTTCAAAAATTACTGCTTCAAATAGATTATTTTATTTTCAGAAATTACTGCATCAGATAAAATATTTTATTTCCAAAGTTGTACATATACTTTAAAATAAATAGAATTATTTACTATTTAAAATACTATTTTCCCCAGCTCTGGGTAAAACCGATGAAATCTGTGTCAAAATCAAATAGATTTCGATAGAAATGAGATAGGGCGATGAAATTTTTTTAAAATTAAAGTTAAAACTTTGCAAAATATGGAATAATTATGGAGATTGTGTTAATTCTTTTTGGACTTTATCGAATGTAATGGTAAAGAAAGAGTGCTCAATTGAGCTCAATAGTATGACAAAGTCGTCAATAAAGTTTTGAAATCGTAAAAGAACTTACAGAATGAATCGTAATGTTCAAACATTAATAACTATACTAATTTAGGTGATAACAAAATAAAATCTATGCGAAAGAGTTCTGTACACCTACCTGAACAACTTATGTAATATAAGAATTTACACAATTTTCCTTGAAACACTTGAAAATCGCGAATAAAAAAAAAAATATTGCAGTCTTATTCTTCAGACCTTTAACTACAACGGACAACAGAAATTTTATGCCATCCGCAAAAATTTAGAAATCGAATCAAATATCCCTTTTTGACGAAGTCTCAAAGGTGACCGCGATATAGTGTTCGAGTGCAAAAAGAAGAAATTCTTTTTTATTTCGGTGACGTCAAGACAAGACGGATTTATTTGGCGTTCATGAAATTCGACGAGGACGACATAGCCTCGGTTAATGCTTCTTGTATCTTTGTTTGATTATATGTGCGCAGATAGGCAACGTTCCATGAATAATCGCGGAAACAAAACATCACGATTAGTCTAACTGTTGCGAACGCATCAGTTTGTGCGTTTTCTGTTAGAAAGGGCAGGTAACTGATTGTTGTATTCACCCGAATTGTATGATGCGTCCAGGTTACAGGAGAATAGGAGAGTAAATGACCTTCATTTCGAGCCAGAAGGAGTCGTTGATTACCTGAGCTCCGTAAGTTCCTTTCTTTTCGTGCTAATCCCTCGACCGTCATTGCGACAGACCATAAACACTTTGCGTACATTCAAAGTGTAGGCACAAACCAAATAGCATACGAAATAGTCGAACTTTATACTTTACCCCCTATTGAAGAAATTGTATACCTTGCTTCCTTTCTTCCCCCTTACCTTACTACAGTTCTATCGTTTCCCTTTGTCATTAAGGGTTCGTATAGCTTTATGCATATTAAGCGTTTCGCCTGAGTGATTAACCCTCGGACTCCTGCGAGTTTTACAGCTCTATGCTGGATTCATTTCTGACTCACACGATACTTCACTAATAAATATTGACGCCAGTCCAGAAAATGGAAATCCCGCAGAAAATTTTCTGCTTCGGTAAATAAGAGGTAAGGTACCAGGTAAGAAGAAACACTCCTGTTTCTTCCCTTTTTATAAACCAATAATAAAATATGCCTCCACGAACAAGTCATTTTTCAACTTCGTATTTCTTCATCATCGTTCGACACTATTCGTTAGTATATGTATCTCGTTGTGAATATCTAATAACGAAAATATTTATGGGATTTTTCATTCTACAATGGATACCAGTACTCCGAGTTTGATGAAATTTAAATATGTTATAGATTTCGACATTTTGAACAACTTTTTCCTTTTCCAAAGTCAAAAATTCTGTTCCCTTTACACTCCCCTTTTAAACACTGGACTATATAGATCGGATTTTTAGAATTTATGCAACTCGCTGCATCGCTTGCAACTATTTCGACACATATCTCCGGAAGGGTCAAGAGTCACCAACGGTAGCATCCGCACACGTAACACGATGGAAGCCACTATAGTGACCTACCGTATCTAAAAGGTTGCCATAAAATAGTTATCGTCTATTTTGCAGCGTCGAATAAATGAACACTATTTCTGGTAACTGTATCTGTAGCGGGATTTATATAAAGCAGTCCATGTTTTGCATATCCATCATCAGTATTCCAGCTTCTCTGCAGAGTAGAACGGAAATCTACTCAAGAACTAAAATGGCGAAAATCTACATCCTTGCCGCTTTTTTGTTCGTGACTGCTGCCGCTGTCCTGGCCATCCCTGTTGGTAATGCAAATTTATCTGTTTCATTTTTAACCGACTAATAATATAATTCCGTAGTGGACATATGGTGCCATTTAAAAAAGTCAAGGTGACCTTTATTTTTTTACGTAGAAAGCATTTTCCCAGATTTAAAAATGTGCGAACGTGTAGCTCACCAAGTACTGGCAAACTTTTGTCTAAAACATTTTTTAATTGCACTACCGGAAATACCTAAAAAATGGTGACATATAACTTAAGGGGTACACCCTGCATATGTATGAACGAATTTTTCAAAAATTGATTGAATTTATTCGTTAATATTTTATTCATTATTTTTAATAATATTCGCCAAATACTGTCTGCATTTAACGTTTCATAAATTCCAGACGAAGAATACGAACCTGCCGAACTCGCCAAAGTTGTGGAAAAGCGTGCCGTTAGGCAAATGACAAATGGCTGCTGTGGTGCGCCACTGATCAATGGAATTAACGCATTTTGCACCTTAAGTTGTCAACTGAGTGGCCAATGTGATTTTCGAGGTTACGGTTACTGCTACTATGGCCGTTGCACGTGCCACAGAGTCGGATCTCACTTCTGGAAGTTTAGAGTTAATAATTATGGTCGGAAAATAGGAAATAGGTGGTGACGGTTGGAGCACAGATTCGGTTCCACTTTCTCACAGGAATCTCTTCAAGATCGTCTCTGACAGGGAGCGTCCTAAATAACCTTTCGTATTATAGTTGACCCTTATAAAACAGTTATAAAACAAACAAATATCGTTGAAAAAAAATTTTTAATCATTGCAAGCATTAACAGACATATTACATAGGAAAAAACAATGTGTTACTTTGTAGTCTTTTATAAAAAAATTCAATGAAGCCTAAAAATGAAGAACGCAATAGTTTTAAATACCTGAAAGATAATTTAGAGTTAATTACACTACCTTCTACAAAATGTAGATATATCCTCAGATATCAATCATATCCTCAGACAATCCTAACAAAGAATATTCTTCCCATTGTTAATATGCTTAAAACATCGTTTTCCTTTTCTTGCCACATATCCAGCAATCGTGATCATCCAATATTAACGAAGCATATGCTAATGCTTCAGTGTTTCTTCCTCTGTCCAGCATAGTATCTGTCTGTGCTATCCAGTGTTCTTCTCTTTCTTTCAGGTCTTCTGAGTCTTTAATATTTATAAGACCATGTATTAATTCTCCAGTAGACACGTTACCACCTGTAACAATAATCATGAATTACACACTGCAGAATTTATTAATATTTTGATGAAAAAAAAACTGTCTGAAAGAGATAACTCACCTCCAAATTATCGTGAATTAGTCGACTTGTCATCAAGTATATAAATCCACACTTATCAATCAGAAAACAACAAATCTGAAGAGTGGATTTAATTCTTTTAATTGTAATTCTCTAATTTATGCATGTGCTTCTTCTTTTACTCACATATTTGTTCTGTTCCACACACGGAATGTTTCGAAAGTCCTGTCATACCCTAACCATGTATGTATTCCTAACCTTTTCGTGTCGTCGTTTGACACTGACATTTGTAATTTCAAGATGACGACACGAGCATACCGACGCTGCAGCATCGGCAACCTTATTGTGACGTCACGGTTGCTTACGAAACCTAACTTACCGACATGATATTTCTGTTTCCTCTGTTTTACCGATACAGTGATTTCTGACGACGAAAATGATCGGAAACAGACATCAATGCTTGTAGCGGAAAATTTCGGAACTGTTTCTTTTTACATAAACTTCACTGTGGTTCGGTTTCAAGAAGAATGAAACTCACAAATTGTTTAATACGTAAGTAATCGACAGATTGAAATTTTCTTTGCACTGAACGTATTGTTAGCACGTTCTGGCGTTATCTTCGTACAATGGCAGATCGATGCACACGATTTTATCCTGTTGCGAAGGAAGTCACGGAAATCATTCGTGCAATTATACAGGGTGTCTCAAAATTCCTTTAACATCCAGATATTGGAGGTTCTTTAGATCATTTCAAGCGACAATTTCCTTTACAAAATTGGCGCCCACGGCTTTGTTAAGGAATGAGAGGATAGTGATGTTTTATTTAAAAAATGGATGTTTGATGATTAAAACAAAAATTTGTCCCGTGGGGGGATCGAACCCACGACCTTCGCGTTATTAGCACGACGCTCTAACCAACTGAGCTAACAGGACAAGCTGTTTCCAGCTTTTTTTTTGGTTACAGATCTCGAAATATGTGTTAGCTAATAGTCCCCCTTCTACTCTTTTCAATTTTTTTTCATGATTCCATGCTCTTATTTTGGCTCTCGTTCTGATCATGTCCGCCTTGAAATTTTTTCCTGATTTTTTGAAGAATTTAGAATTGCAAGAAACGGGAGCCAGAAATGTCTTTTCTCTTTTCACCTCAGTGCATAAAATCCTCAACAGTTTAAAAACGAAAAGCAGAATGTACCTGAAAATTAAATACATAAAGTAACACTTTTTTTTACGTCGCAAATAATTTCGAATAGTAGTATTTTAATTTACTTTCACTTGAAAAAATGAGGAAATTAAGCAGTTTGATAATCAAATTACTTTCGCTCGCAATCTTATCCGACACAAAGCCACGGTACAAGATTAATCATCTGGAGTCTTAAAATTTCCTTCCAGTGACCGTAAGAGTAATAACTAACACATTCACAGTGCACCCATATTTCACTTGTAGGGCAATGAGTGAAATAATAGAAGACTAGTTCGCTCGTATGTCTCTTTGATGCAATAATTTTCGAAAATAAAATATTTTATTTGATGCAGTAATTGTTGATAATAAAATAATTTATTTGAGGCAGTTATTTTTGAAAATAATATTTAAAAGTAATATTTTGTTTTAAGAATATTGAAAATATTTGGACATTGTCTTTATTTTCAATTTCAATTGTAAATATTATTGCTGAAAATAATGGTTCCCATTGAATAGATTTATGAGTAGAAATATTAGTGGTAGAAATATGAATAGAAACCGTATTAAATGCTTTGTAACAAATAACAAATCCAGCTTCAGAGTCACAACCTCGATTAATTTCACAAAACAAAGAACCATATCTTCTTTAAATTATTGCAGAGAAGAAATATTAAATTACCTATAAGTAATACGATTTCTGAAAGTGTTAGGTATAACGACGCAAAAATACAATATTCTATTTTGTATTTCAGATTATTAAAAGAGAAATATTTTATTTTCTGCTTCCCATTGTTAAAATAGAAATATTTTATTTCAGAAATTCTATATCTTATTTAAAATACTATTTTCTTCGAGCAAAATAAAGTCAAAAATATTAAATAGTATTTGAAATATTTGTTGCGCCAAATAATACCCACCTCTGCTTCTGGACTATTCCGTATTGGTACCTGTAATTATGAAACAGGTAAATCGTGACTTACCAATCGTGATACTTGAAACAAAACATAGTAGATAACGATATTATATAAATATGTACTGTTCTTTAACAGTATATTTACTAAAGAAATTATTTCGATCGTGTCACGTGTGTCGCCGAATGTCCTCGCACATTTTAAAACAAGTTTCACATCGATATGTGTTTAAAAGAAACTGCACAGTGAAAACTTGATTTCTCTTCGAAATTGAATTTTTCAGAAACTTGATCAAGATTTTGTCTTCGTAATAAATAGAGCTTATGGCGGTCACTGGTTCACTTGTGACTCTACATACGTATAAGCACTATGACTAAACGAACAAACTGGCCCTTTACATCTGACTGAAATATAACTATGAGAATATCGTGTGTTGTACAGTATTGGGGACATTATCCTTGTTATTGTCTGATAAATATTTGATTCTCTGAATCAATACTGTGCTTACAATTACTCATCAATAATTTCAATCCCAGTTCATGCGAAAATCGTCGCTGTCGTTGTCGCAAATTATAAGTGTAGCTATGAAAATCATGATTTCGTTTTGATGAAAACGGAGAGTTAACAGTCGCGTTATAAAAATCGTAGGGGATAACAGTACATAGAATTACGGGACCGAATTATATTAATATCTTGACTTTATATTGTTAAATTTGTTCACTTAGAGTAAAGCAACGCACGACGATCAGTAGAATAAGATCGAATTAGTAGAGAAATTTCGAATACGTTTTTCCAAAAGAAGAAACGCGCGTAGCATGGTCGTAACATTGGTATTCGTGGTGTTTCATATTTTTCTGGCATTTTCAAGAGTTCACTAATCAAATCGATCGATTCCGTGAACGGAGCCTCTATATTTCGACAAATTACGGTCAATTTCGAAAGACAGACAAGCCGTCAGAAAATATTCAGATAGAAGAAGGATGCCATGAATAACATATGCCACCGAGGTGTAGTTAGATGATACATCAGAATCATAAAGCAGACGTTGTTTAGCATCGGTTGAAATGGAAGTATTTCAAGGAAACTATAAAATCTATCGGTCTGTGATGTGTCTCTCTGGACTGTGGCCCTATGACAATTCGATTTTGACAAGGATTCATAGAATCGCTTATACTCTGCTTCTATTGGGGTGTATGGTGAACCAGGTGATCAGATTTAATTCACTGTAGGAAGTTTAACCCTTAAAATGCTGTATATTTTTTGGCAACACTGATAACGATGTGGTGTCCTCAAGGGAGCCCACGTTAAAAAATTGTAGAATTGAAAATAGATATGTTTAATATACGTATTTATTGCTAGACAAATCATCCACAATACTTCACAATGAAAAAAGAGAAAACACATAAAATATGAAAAATGACTTGCTTATTTATTAAGGAAAACTACTTTCTGCATTTTAGGGGTTAATTAGAATGTGTTTGATTGGATCTACGTTTAGAAATCTCTTCGAAATTCGATCAACTAATTTTCTAGTCAATTTTACAGTAACTTTGATTTTCGACTTAACTAATTTTCGAATACTGTAATCTAAGAACAGCCCAATCAATCTTAGAGATCACAAGTTGAGATTTGTAACTTTTCAATAAATAAATACAAAGGGTCTAGTAGGATAAGCATGGTCCAGCAGCCCTGGCCACAATGTTTATTGATATTGTGTGGAAAACAATGGTTTTAGATTGAAAGATAACTCCCTAAAATTTTAAGTCGCTAACCCTTCATATAAGGGTGATATTAATGTGAGAATTTCGGCAATTAATTCTCAAAGACGTACTACCGTTAAAAAATTTCATTTTATTAAATTTGATTATTTTGTTCAAAGAGTTTGATCGTCCGCATTGTTTCGTGGAAAGTGTATGTAATACTTTTCAGGTGTTGACGATAAAAAATGTGAAAATGTCGTTGAATGAAATTATTGGAATGATATCGTTCGGTGCTCAATTGTTGTTATATTTTATACGATATTTCTCGGCTATCCTGACTTTTCCAACGGTAAGTTGTAGAATATTTTTAATAATCACGAGTCTAATTATGACATCTAATATTTTTCGTGTGACTTCAGACGAGATACGTGCTTGAAAATATGCAAAACGATTTTATTATGCTGAAAGATCCTATCGAAGCGGAGCTGTTGTTAAAAGATTCTATTTTGGCGAAACGTATCCTGATGGCGTACGTCGGTAAAGACATTCGACAGACAGTTCAATAAACGCTAAACAAATAAATACCAAACCACATTACGTCTGCAATATATTGTCGAAATATTTCTCGCATCGATAAAATAATTAGCATATAGGGTCTTCTATGAAGAAATGTTATTTTAAATTATAAAAAACGCTGTTTTTTACCATTAACAATTTTTCTTCTACAATTTTACAATTTTTTACAATTTTTTTACCAACTACGTGTCGAAGAGGGACAACTCTAACCTTCGCAAATAAAAAATAGCGCAAAATTTAAAATGACACCTCGTAATCGAAGACCCTTTGTAACCTAAATGATAATTTCTGTAAACTAAATATAATTCAATCTCTCACTGTAGCCTGTTGCAGTCAGAGGTGGGCATTATTTGGCGAAACAAATATTTCAAATACTATTTAATAATTTAGACTTTATTTTGCTTAAAGAAAATAGTATTTTAAATAAGATATACAATTTCGAAAATAAAGTATTTCTATTTTAACAATGGGAATCAGAAAATAAAATATTTCTATTTTAATAATCTGAAACACAAAAATAGAACATCGTATTTTTTGCGTCGTTATACCTAATATTTTCAGAAAGCATATTACTTATAGGTAATTTAATATTTCTTATCTTAGCAATAATTTAAAGAAGAAATGGTACTTAATATAAGAAACTATATCATTTGCCACATTTTCGTTTTATTTAATAGTAACTATTTCTACTTATAAATCTATTGAATGCGAACCATTATTTTCAGCAATAATATTTAAAATTGAAATTGAAACTAAAGACAAAGTCCAAACATTTTCAATATTCTTCAAATAAAATACTATTTTCGGAAATTACTGCCTCAAATAAAATATTTTATTTTTAAAATTGTACACATACTTTCAAACAAATAGGATTATTTATAATTTACTGTTTAAAATACTATTTTCCCCAGCTCTGATTGCAGTTAAAATAGTCTAGTGGAGAAAGTTCGTTCCCACTAATGAAATATCAAAAGATTTCTTTCTAAAAATCGATTGGTTGCATTTCTATAAAAATAGAACCATTGTCACCTGATAGAAAACAGAGCGAACTTACCAACATGACAAATTACGCACTCGATAAATGACTGACTTTGTATTAAATTTGTATACAATTTTCTATTAAAAGTTACATGCACGATCTGATCGCTTAACAAAATCATTTTAATTTAAGAACTACTTGATTCCGAATTTTAGGTGTGACGTGTACAGGATCATTGTGTGTAATTGGAACATTAGGAATATCCACATTCTTGGAATCGGATATTCAGATTCGATTTCTCTATCTTTTGGGATATTACTACGACGAAAAAAATTTGCGGACAAATCTCACTTGTTGGCATATCGTAATTTCAACAGTTCATGGTTTGTTAACGATGGTTTGCTCGGAAGGAACCATCGCTGTGTTGGGTAGTCATTTGAGTGGATTGTTAGAAGTCACTAGGTAAAATCATTTTCCCAAACTTTACCACCCCTGTCGGTGTAATTTCTTATTTTATAATTATTAACATTACAAAGACGATTATTCGAATCGATTCAATCTTGTTCACTTTTATACGACACGAACCAGCTTTAATGTTTAATAACATCAATGTTACATGTAGACTGTGGATTTTATGGATTTATCATCGATTTATTAAAATTATTAGAGGAACCAACGAATATTTAATTAGTCCCAGTATCTTGCAATCGATGCAAATAATTTTCAATGTCTCTCGCATCAGCTGGTTGCCACTTTTGGAAAGAAAAGGGTGTCGTGGGTTAGACGGTGTCTCTTTCACCATTGCACAGTGCAATGGATCCGCAGTCTGATAATAACCTTAATATTTTTCCGCTTAACTTGTCTAAAATGGACGACTCTACCCCCGACTACCCCCTTGCACTCCGAATTATTTTTTCATTTTCTTTCCAACAACTCCCTGCTATTTTAAGCGTTTCATTTGAAATTTATTTCAAAGGACCGGTCCTTGACTGCCACTTACTTTAAACAATTTTGTTTCCTAATTATATTAAATATTGCTCACACAAACTTTGTTGTAATTTATATTTGTAGAACTTACATTTGCTTTTAACTAAAAAATAAGACAATCAAATAAATGAAGGAAAAACCAAAAGCATATAAAAAAAACCCGTTTCATTTACATTTCTCTTTCTCCGATGTCAAGTCACACTCAACAAAGGAATGCAAACGGTTAAAGCGCAGTACATTTTCCAGGCGTTTAACTCGAACAAGAGCAACTTTGTGTACTCTATACATATAAAAGAAATTCTTCCCCCAAATTGGAAACTTGTAATTATTGAAATTGTCACAGATATGTAACACCAGATGCATATATGTGTTCAAATGAAAAATATTCGAAACGGTAGCCCGGTTTCTGTGGCCAAAACTATTGTAGCGTTATTTCAAAGTTTAATTGTTATATTATTATAGGTCGTTAGAATATTATGAAGAAAAAAATACATGTTAATATTTAAAAAATTGAGGTGACCTTCTTTATAAAGGAAGAAATTTTTCTTTAATTTTTTGTATTGAAGTATTTGTAGACAAGTGAATACTGATCAACTTTCGTTGAAAACATTTATTTGTCAGATCGTCGGAAATATTTGAAAATCGTGTTAACAATCCTCACAATGCGTACTATTGTCTAGAAATTGCGGCGAAATAGCTAAGATTGAATTCTTCATAGGAATTATATGAAATCTAGTAACGAGGAGTTTTAAGGGCATATCTGACTGGCGCAGAGGAAACTTATACAGGGTGTCGCAGTTTTACCGGTCAAACTTTGCCAGTGTTCTACATTGTATATGTGTCCAATGTGGTCCTGTCCATTCAATAAAATTATTTGTGATCGATTTAATTACGCATATCCATCGGTCGAATCGTGAGTTATGGTCTTGAGTTCATACGATTCGAATTTTCTATTTTTCCGGGCAACGTTTCCAATTTTTCTTTCCCTAAAAACCTTATTCGGATTCTTACGAACATTCTTTTAAAAAAATTAGCCGAATTGGCCTAGCCGTTCTCAAGAATGCACTTACCAACGAACAGCATTTAATTTTTATTTATATAGATTTATGGATTCAATGGATACCATTTTATAGTGGTTTGTTCCAGTGTATTATGTACGGTGTTATGAACAATTATAATGCAAGATAAGGATTTGTGGATATGTGTGAGAACAATTTAAAAGTGAAAGGGCATTTAGCCCTTCTACTCGATAATTCCATAAGGCGGACATTAGAAATGCCCTTGTGAATTTGAACGAGTAGGTAGGTTCAATGTTGTCCAACGATTTATTAAACATTTTCACCTCGCTGGGCCTCAAATGAGAACCAAGGTAGGCATGCACCTGTCATTTGATACATGACTGTCGCGCGCCTCTATGACGTACGCAACGTACATCTCTGTTGGTCGTGTTGCCGCATTTTATGCGGATTTTTAATTGTTAATAACTAAATAACGAAACCGAATCGCAATTATTTTATTCTTCATTCTCGTTACCCCTTAAATTTTCTCCCACCTGTAGTCGAACACTCTGTATACGAATTTGTCATGTTTGACTGATTATAACTCGATAACTGTCCATTATTGAGCTTTGTGCCCATTACATTTTTTTGTTCAGTAGATCATAAGCTACAACATATGAAAAATTCAACTGATTCAACAGGGATAGATTTTCTATATGATTAGTGGAGGGTTCTTTGTGATTGTGAATTTTCGAATAGCTATGAAAATACTTGTAAGATTTAAAACGCAAAACATGGGGCGCTAGGGATAAATAATTGATGCATCTTGCGCCCCACGTTTTTCTTTTTAAATCTTACAAGTATTTTCCTAGTTATTGAAAATTTCCGATCACCAAGTTTATAAATGGTAGTAGGGGTATGCGCATATTTCGAGGTAACGTTTCTATGAATTTCCCCAGCTGCTTCGCTTCCAAAATGGGAGAGTTGTTTATTTAAACAGACTTGTTTATTTAAACGCGTGAGTGGAACCTCTTGTATCAACATGTGGTCCCAAGAAGGCATTAAAAGAGTCACGTAGGAAAAGTCTCCGTACGTAACATATAAATCCGCAGTCTAGTTATATGTATAACATATTGAGTTCAGTCCTTCGCCTATCTATTTAAATAATACATTAAAAACTGGAGAATAAACCTTTACTAGAAATCGCATCTTTTCTTTCTCTAGCTATCGAATGCGAAACGCAATCGACAAAGTTGCAACTTCGGCGACGTTCAAGATGATAGACATACAACCAGCTGTGGATATACATCGTCGAGCCATTCGGTTAGTATCTTCATTCAAGTATTATTCGAATGTATTATCGGTCTATAGTTTATTATAATTACATACATTATCTATCATTCAATAACCAACGATACCATCACGAATTCGCAAACGAAGGTACAGTAAAAAATACATGGATGACATGATGATAACGTCTTTCGTGATGATGATAGTAGTTATTTCATCGTTTGGTGTAAACATATACCGAGTACGTATCATGAAAATTACAAAAATAAAACTCGAGAAGGTAAATTTTAGGGGAGGTATCTCCGATTACCTTGACCTTGACATATGCTGTTAAGGACAAGCAACCTCTGTTGCCACGGAGCGTGCAGGAATACGGAAAATTCAATACAGTTTTAGCAATAGTTTTTTGCACATATTTCGAAAACTAAGACCGAGCGTCGGGTAGATGTAATGAGAAAAGTTGTTCAAAATGTTGTCCTTGACAACATATGTAAAGATCATCGAAGATGCCTCCCCTAAAGTACACATTTACTCTCGAGAATTCACCGTGACAAATATTAATCATTTTATCGAGAAGGAAATATAATCAGACTGTCTTTTTGTATGCCGCAGCTTTATATCACTACTCTTACAGAGGTGATAGAAATCGATGCGCTGATTTTGCCTGTCCAATTCGTTTTAGCATACATGGCATTCATAATCGGTAATAATTACAGCGGGCAGATTGTGTTAGACAATAGCGTTAAGATTTTCGAGGAAATGTAAGTTGCATTGTTCGGGACTGGTGTAATTCAATTATTTATAATCTAAAATCAACTGAATAGAATTGTTAAACAATTGAATTCAAATAGTTAACACTCGTTTGACAGCGCTCAGGTCTGCATATCTGGACGTAGAATATTTGTTTCTTTGGTGCTTGAGATTGTTTGTCATTTTTGTCAGATTAGAGCCCGTTCTGAAAGCTTTTGTTGACTCTGTTGGTCGTCTCTGTTGGATTTTTAATTGTTAATAACTAAATAACGAAACCGAATCGCAATTTCTTTATTCTCCGTTTTATATTATCGTCGCGAACCACCCCTTAAATTTTCTCCCACCAGTAGTCGAACACCTATGTATGCATACAGGATAAGTGAAAGGATGCATGCAATTTAATCGAACATTTCATGCCAGAACTAGTATATATTTATCCGACAGTCTGCCATTCGAGTGTTAAACAAAAACCCACTACTAAAATTATGAAATACATAATACTATATGTGTATTACATTGTGTATATTATAAGAAAATAATGCACCGATGATATTGAATGAACTAGATACAATTCGTTATGGTACCGTATACCAACGAAGATGCAGAAAGTGGTACTATTCACATTAATGAACACTCAGAGTCTTGTAGCATTTAATCTGGCCGGTCTGTTCATTCTATGTTTGGAAGGATTGGCGATGGTAAAAACTGAACGTATTTATATTCTATTATTTATATTCTCAGTCCCACATCTAACAAATTTTTATTTCAGATGATGAGCTCATCTTTCTCCTATTTTACTCTGCTCTGTTCGGTCCAGTAGAACATTTAGAAATCATTGTAGTACCACCAGTGATTACATTTATAATAATTCATTCAAATGTATTTTTCTACAGTTCTTACAACACTTCCCACATGTGAATAAACACGCATAATGGAATTATTGTTTATTAATTTCCCGATGTATAGGGGATCACCGTGGAAACGAGATGCGGTGCTTCCGTTTGTGGAAGGTCATGATCAGAACGAGAGCCAAAATAAGAGCATGGAATCATGAAAAAAAATTGAAAAGAGTAGAAGGGGGACTATTAGCTAACACATATTTCGAGATCTGCAACCAAAAAAAAAGCTGGAACCAGCTTGTCCTGTTAGCTCAGTTGGTTAGAGCGTCGTGCTAATAACGCGAAGGTCGTGGGTTCGATCCCCCCACGGGACAAATTTTTGTTTTAATCTTCAAACATCCATTTTTTAAATAAAACATCACTATCCTCTCATTCCTTAACAAAACCGTGGACGCCAATTTTGCAAAAGTAAATGTCGTTTGAAATGATCTCAAGAACCTCCAATTTCGGGATGTTGAAGGAATTTTGAGACACCCTGTATAATTGCACGAATGATTTCCGTGACTTCCTTCGCAACAGGATAAAATCGTGTGCATCGATCTGCCATTGTACGAAGATAACGCCAGAACGTGCTAACAATACGTTCAGTGCAAAGAAAATTATAATCTGTCGATTACTTACGTATTAAACAATCTGTGAGTTTCATTCTTCTTGAAACCGACCCACAGTGAAGTTTATGTAAAAAGAAACAGTTCCGAAATTTTCCGCTACGAGCATTGATGTCTGTTTCCGATCATTCTCGACGTCAGCAATCACTGTATCGGTAAAACAGAGGAAACAGAAATATCATGCCGGTAATTTAGGTTTCGTAAGCAACCGTGACGTCACAATAAGGTTGCCGATGCTGCAGCGTCGGTGTGCTCGAATGACACTGGTGGCGCTACACACCTCTCGGATGGCGGCGTGTTCGTGTCCGTACGAACATCGGAAGGATCCAGGATTTCGCTTCTGATAACTCGATAACACAAAAAGAAGTCCTACTTTTACGTTGGCGAGCAATGGTTTGCAATATTCGGCAGCATGCAGTATGTAGCAGTGGGGCAGACTTTCTCTACAGAATGAAATGAACATGTTAACATCAGCACCATCCTTTAAGAGGACTTCAACAACTTTTAAACATCTACATGCAGCACCACCAGTAAGTATTAGTATATGTATTGGGATCTTCTTTTATATCAGCTCCTCTAGTTAAAAGCAGTTCGATCATTTCTATATCGTTGATTTCGATAGCGTAAACTATTGGTGTTCTTTTACGAGTATCTATAATATTAACATCAATAGTTTGGCTATTTGCACGTTCTTTCCCATAACTGCATAATGTAGAGGCGACAGACCTTCGGTAATGATTGAATTGTCTGTGATGATTTTAACATCAGCACCATACTTCAATAGACCTTCAACAACTTTTAAATATCCAATGTGGAAGGTATCATGTTATTTAATACAAAATTGTTCGGGTGACAATGTTTTCAAATCCGGCGTCCGCAGACACCCCCAGACAACCAGGCCTGTACCGGTCTGTTCAGGGCAGGTATGTCGCGTTTTGGAGGCCTTCTACCGCTATCTGTACGGAAAACGGTGCTAAGTTCCGGGTCGCCGTAAGAGGGCAACACGGTCGTACTAATGTTTCGAATGCCGTACAAGCCCTGTACTATGGGATTCCTCGTCGGTGCGGTAATACAGAGCTGGTCGCGGGAATGTGGATCTTCCACATTAAGATGTCGATAAAGTAAATGTCTATTGTGCAAATGTGTAGCAGCAGCAGCAGAATTCTTCCTCTTTACCGACAAAATGAATATTTATTTAAATTACGTACTACATACTATTAGGTGAACAATGCTTCCGTTTGTCATTACTAGACTGCGGATCTTTCTGTAAAATAAAAATTGACTATATCGATTGCATAGAAACCAAATTGAATGTTATTTCTTCGCTTAATGACTTTAGTAAAGGAGGAATTTCCGAACGACGTACAATAGGAGAGCTGCGCAAAGTCTAAATGAAATCAATCTTGTCATTTGTATACAAAGGAACATTCACCAGTCACTTTTAAGGATGTTCTGGAGGTATATAAAACGCAACAAAATTTTTGAAAATTTGACAAGATATAATTCTTACTAAATTAATGCAATTACCAAAGTTTGGGTTCGATTCACTGCACCGTTTGAAGCTTCGTACAGACCTAAACAGCGCGGCGAACCGCGCATTTCGGCGCGCCGAACGCCGCGCGGAACGGCGCGCCTCGCCAACGGCGAGCGGATCGGATTCATGCCATTTTCAGTGTTTTTTGCGAACAACTATGGAAGCTGCAGCGGCGTATACTACACAAAGAAATACAGAAAATGTTGGCAGTTTATTGAGTGAATTAAAGTTTCAAAGTGAAATGCATTTCGGCGCGCACGATCGCGAACGGGTAGACTTGCAAATCTGTTTCCAAGACAGATAGAGCATATCCTAAACATTCATAAGATAGGGAATAAATGTCAAGAAATAGAAATAAATGTATAAACAAAGACATCGGTGATTTAAATTATCTGAAAAAATTATATCTCTACTTCCTAATTTCAGCTTTCATTTCCAATATATTGATGGATTTCGAATTTCTTGTACTTTTATCTCCCATTGTACCCCCAGAACATCCTTAAGGTTCGGTAGGTTTAGAGTGTTAAAACGTCTTAATGTTTTAATATTGATGACAAACGAATCATATTTTATTTCATCTAAACGGAACCGTGTCGAAACAAAATTTTCTTGAAATTGTGCAATTTTGACGAATTTTCTGAAGGTTGAAAACTTTCGTACCATAATCTTTTTATTTTTTCCATATTCTGCAAAATTTCAGCTTTAATTTAAAAAAAATTTCATCGTTCTACCTCTTTTCTATCCAAAGTTATTTGATTTTAGCACAGAATTTATCGGTTTGTCCCACCCACTGTGTTCCACCCGTTCTGCCGTCGTTGCCCACCCACTTCCACCCGTTCTGCCCTGGACGCCCACCCACTTCCACCCGTTCTGCCCTGGTTGCCCACCCACTTCCACCCGTTCTGCCGTCGTTGCCCACCCACTTCCACCCGTTCTGCCGTCGTTGCCCACCCACTTCCACCCGTTCTGCCCTGGTTGCCCACCCACTTCCACCCGTTCTGCCGTCGTTGCCCACCCACTTCCACCCGTTCTGCCGTCGTTGCCCACCCACTTCCACCCGTTCTGCACGAGTGTTCGCTTCCTGGATCGCGACGGAGTGGGTCAAAAGAATTTGTCTGCTATATAACGTGATAGAGAGAGAGAGAGAGAGAGAGGGAAGGAGGAAGAATACCAAGGAAAGAAGCGCCTGAGACGCTGCGGTATATGAAGGCGGTTTAAGACTGTATATATAGGGATCGGTGACGGATCAGGTAGCAGTGAGAAAGGTCTATCTTTGACTGTCTGTCCATCTTGTGGCGAGTGTAGAAAGTTAGCCGCCACAGAAGATTGCACCCAGTACACCCGGTTTTGGTGGTGACATCCACCCGCGGCGGTATTTTAATCGTGCTTGGAGCATTCGATAGCCTACCCGAAAAGATCCCCCTCTGCCAAGTTTCAGCTCTTAGTAAACCAGTTTTTGGTCATTTCCCTATTTATTAGCAATTGAAAATTTTGAAAAAAATCTGACACATTTCGGATGCTATGCAAGACATTAGGTATCATTTTCAGATTTTTCCGTTGAAAACTGTGGTTGTGAAAAATGAAAAAGCACGAAAAAAATCGAAAAAATTCAGATTTCCCATAGATGAAATGTAAAGAGCGCTATCACAGATTTAATTTTGCAATGAGATATTACCGTAAATATTATGCTCAATTTTTTTCAAATTCCTGCAAATGGTACGTCATAGTTAAAAAAATTAAAATAAAAATCATTTTTTTGGCAGTTTCCATGAGTTATACTTATCTTTTCAGAATTCTATGGATAACCAATTTAAATTAGAAAGAAATACCATTTATGTTACAATAAGGCCTCGTGCAGATCGAAGAAGCGCGGCGAACCGCGCATTTCGGCACGCCGACCGGTACCGCGAATTAATACCTGCAGGACCGCAGTTTAGTCATTCGGGACGGCCCGCAGATTCCTCATGGCTACATTTATTTTAAAGCCTAAATGTCGATCATCTAAGACGAAACGCGTAACATTTATATTTGTTAAAAAAGTCTAAAACCAACATCGCGCGCGTGTCTGGTTCGTCTGAAAACAACAATTGAGAATTTCATCTACTAAATTTTTGATTTATAATAAAATTAACTTTACGACGAATCAGGGAGCTGGTGAGTGGGTGATGAGTGAATGACACAAGGAGTAATTAACATTATAATTTTTTATTTACGATTAAAATATTTGATGATACAAAAAACAACCTAGTTTCTAGTTACATTTCCATCTCGAAACTTGTGGCCGGCGACATACGATACCTAATAAATGAAGAAATGGAAACAGCGCGCAGCGACCTATCGACGCTTGATCGCAGCGTGTGTGTGTGTGTGTGTGTGCGTGCGCGCGCGCGCGTGTGTGTGCATGCGACGAGCGCGAAGAAGTGACAAACGCGAAGAATTGTGTGACGAACGTAACGATTACATGGTATGTCTACGAAAGATTAACGAACACGAAAAGTTGAAAAACGGTGGGGGGGGGGGGGGCCGATCGAACGAGCGACGCGGCCGAAACGGCAGTCCTGTACGAGTCCTTGGCGGATGCGTCGCTTGATCTTCTTACGCCAAATTTCATATTTTCCCCAATAATCCTACATAAATACCAGGATACCTAAAAAATTCAAGGAACATTACAAATACAATGACATAATTAGACATATGTATACATACCACACTTCCAGTTCTTCGGTTGCCCCGGCAGCTTCCTTCTCCTCCTTTTCCGAACAGCACTGCATTCTTCCTTCGATGTCGATGGATTTCCACATTACCACGGAGGTACCATCGTTAATGCATTTTTTTTTAAGTGGTCTCCCCAGTAGGCATATTCCACTATGTCGTAGCAGTGCCGTCCAGGAAACTGCGAACCTAAGAAAAAAAATGAACATTAGTTTGCATCATATTTGCAGATTAGATAGACACATTTTTATTCAATATTTCTTATAATATACTTACGACATTGGCAACGTCCTCAATTTGACGTTACGGGTCTACGCCATCGACGTTTACGTTACCGCCGTAATTTTGCCAGAAACTCCTGAGGGAGCCGCTGGATGCGGTGAGATCGGCGACAGCGGTGGGATCGGCGACAGCGGTGGCGACGACGGTGGGAGCGGCGTCGGAGGTGGCGACGGCGGTGGGAGCGGCATCGAGGGTGGCGGCGGACGATGAAGCTCCTTCCACAGCATTTCTCGACCGGAAACGTTGTTTCGCAGCTTTAAGTGACCGCCTCACATGCGCTGCGAACTCCGTTCCCGTCGGCGGAGGGAAAAAGCGGCTTCGCTCCGTTGCGGCTGTAACATTCATTCAAAACAAGACAAAAAATGAATTTAGAATAAAATTAAACTAACAAGTAACACTACCCAACCCTTCAACCTTTTGGAGATGGAAACGTTTGTGGATAATTATTTCTTAAAGGATACAGTTTCTGAAAAAAGTGCTAGATCCAGAGTTGTACAATTCAGAGTGATGCACTTGATGGCGTCCTTCAAATCGAACTCGAGGTCGAGGTGAGTATCAGTTGGATAGTGTTACTTGCGAGTTGATGATGTGCAGTGCTTACCGTATATGGCTAGCAATATACGCTTATTGCAAATAGCCCTTGTCTTGTTCGCACCGTACCACGTGTACGCGGCTGCGGTGTCGTCGGACAAGGCCTCCTTGAAACAGGCAGTCACTGCCTCTTTCAACGTCACCCCTCGCAATTTGACGAAGTACTGGACCTGAAAAAAATTTTAATATTAGTTTATATATTGATAAATTTGATGTACGTATATTTATGATTTCTGAATTACAATATACTCACTGCCCTGTCGTAGTCGTCTGCAGGCCCCACTTCAAAACTTTCCACCTCCTCCACGGATCGTAGAGGCAGAAAGTGGGGCCGCTCGCCCACTCCACCCTCGTCGAACCACGCTTGGTGATGCCCCGTTCTGATCGTGGGAGCAAAGAGATTAATATGTGAAACATCTTTTCGATAAACATATACTGTCACCAAACTCTAAAGGTTGACTCACTTTAAACTATCGCTGATAGCGGCCTGGCTTTGCAATATTTGGGCCTGGGTGCGCTTGGTTGCCTCGTAGCGCTGGTCGTCGCGCTCCTCGGATTTTTCGAGGCGCTTCTCCAAATCGGCCAGTCGCTGCAGTATTAGCTGCTGATTCCTTAACAGAATCTGTTGCGGGCTAAAACAAATGCAAACATCACACCATGTACTACAAAATTCAATTATGATTATTGCCGAATTTGAAAATATGTAATTATGCAACTATGTATAACAACGAAACTATACACGCAACTTACCACTTACACGTTTGCGTGTTTGATGCCACGCTGGGGGAAGGCAACGAAGAAGTCGGTTGGGAGTGTTCCGCGGCACAGGCGGGGGATGATGGGAAAGGATCGGGGAAGGAGAGGGGGAATGATGTACAGGGGCTAGGGGGGGAGTGGATAATCGTGGGTGGCAAGGGGGTTGAAGGAATGGGTGAATCCGCAACCGATTCTTTCTGGATCGTTGCCATCCTCCTCAGCATGGCCTCGTAGTCGGTCTCCCTTTTCTCCGGGACGACTTTCGTCGGCTTCCGCTTGGACGGAGGTCCATCGTTCGAGGTCGTCGCTCGGTACCTCTTCGGCATCGGTGCGTGCCTCTTTGGACGTTCGTTCTGAAATGTATGAACATTGAAGATGGTAAAAATTTTTCCTCAAGGTCATTTTTTTACAAGATTTCAAGGTCGTCGATATTTTTTTTAAATGGGATCATATTTTTTTGTTCATATTCTTATAGAGAACTAGCTTTCCCCCGCCACGCGTTGCTGTGGCACAGTATTTTTTAAAAGCATGTACGTATTCAATGTGTTTGTTGTAATCTATTTTGTTCAATTCCATTTCGCTTATCGTGTTGCTCTGTAGTTCTCTCTCTTTCCCTCTCTCTCGTTCTTCTGGCTCTCCTCACTCTCTCTCACTGTCTCCCGTTCCCTCTGTCACTCGTTCTATCTCGCTTTCTCTATCTCTCTCTCACTCACTCTCTCCCCCCCCCGCAATTTGTTATTTTATTCTCCATAAGAATATGTACGAAGAATATGTGATACCATTTAAAAAATATCGATGATTTTGAAATCTTGTGAAAAAGTGAACATGAGAGAAAAATTTGACCATCTTTATAGTCACTCTAGTAATTATTATTGAAATTTCAAACTTACATGACTCATCACTGTATAATCCTGTACAGGGCACTGTTGACCTACAAACTTTCGGCACAACTAAACCGCCGCGCGCAAGGGTGCGTTTTTCGTAGCGACACGCGAGTGGAAGGCGATACTGCTCGCTTACTGTTTTTTAACCTTTCCTACGAACACGGAGAAGCCGTGCAGGAGGGGCCTGGGCCGAGAAAGGCGCCGATTGGACAGCGTCGTTGGTTGCTTTTTGGGGCAGTTCACCCCCGCCCTTCCTTGCGTTCTAGGCGCGTTTTTCGAGGATGCGCGGTGTGACCGTGCAAGTTCAACCTCTTTTCCTGCGACTTATTTCGCGATTAAAACTTTTTTTTGCAATTCTTAATTTTTATGTAATGTTGTATTTTTTGGGTGAGGATAGGGAAGGTGGAGTCCTATACTTTGTCAGTCGCTGCACCAATCAGCGCCGTTAGAATTAACTTCGAAATATTTGAATACATGTACATACACTCCTAAAAAAAATCAATTCAAACACTGTTGCCACAGGGAAAACATAGTCGCAGCGAGTTCATGGGGTACTCAATCGAATCGGTTGAATGTCTGCTTGAATGTGGTAGGTTGTTTATGGTATTGCGATCATTTCTCGCCGAGATATAGCGAGTTGAAGGAAAAATGGAAAATATGCATATTTTAAGCATATTTTCAGAAACACCTGGTATATCGAAGTCTTAATGAAATTGAAAAAAAAAGAAGTACCTTGAAGAGAAAGAAACGCTCTTACTATTGCTTTTTTGTACAAGATTCTACGATAATTTTTGCACTATCTGGAACCAGTTAAAGTCAAAAGGCCAACATTTTCTTCAATGTTAAATAAATCGAACAAAAAAAAAACGCGCACTAATCAACAGCTACACATTATACACAGGCAAGATAGCCCTTCCAAACGATGTTAACGCGATTTATCAAAAAAATTTATTTAACCCAGTGTGATGTTACAAAGTTGTACACAATTTTTGTTAACCGTCAATGTTGTCTTTATCTCGCTATAACTTTATAAAAAAAAACATAGCAAAAATTTAAAACAGAGAAACTGAAACTAGAGGTTTCACGCTTTGAAATTATTGTTTAACGATATCGACACAACAATTTGGGCCGGAGTTATGATTGTGTAAAGTTGTAGCAATTTTTCGGGTTCGCACAAGTGATCCCTTAATTTTTTCGAGGAATGTAGTATTATTCTCGTTTTTGTACAACACAAGTTTCAAAGTCTGGAAGATGTTTTTCCGAACGTGGGAACGTTTAATCTTACATAATATAATTTTAAGATTCAGAAAAGGCAAGTACAACTTCGGGAAAACGCCGAACAACTGGTTCTTATTTTTTGTAGCTACGACGTACCACTCTCAGGAAAATGCAAAAAATTGAGCATAATACTTACGGTAATATCTCATTGCTAAATTAAATCTATGACAGTCAACTTAAGATCTCTATATGAAATCTGCATTTTACGATTTTTTCGTGTTTTTCATTTTTTCCAACTAGAGATTGCAACGGAAAAATCTGACAATGATATCTAAAATGTGACTTAGTATCCGGAATGTATCAAATTTTTTACAGAATTTGTAACTGTCTCTATAAATAGGGAAATTCGGCCAAAAACTGGCTTTTTCACGAAATCGTTTGCACTCATTTAGTCGAGGCTTCTGAATGAAATGTAATTCGAGTCTTCATAATGAGCACAAGTTATTATCGCCTGTCCAAGCAGATTGTCGTATTTTGTTGAAATTTGAATTTCTTCGCCTTCAAGGTCATCTCAAGGTCATGGTATACTGGGTCTCAACACGGGCTACAATACCGTTAAGTCGAAAATACAAAATGCCATTTAAAAACATGAAGATGATGTTGACAATATTATAAAAATATATTTTTTTAACTTTTTTTGTTGCAATATATAGCCAGCCGAAAACTGATCGATTTGTGTTGAAAATATTATTTGTCAGATTATCGCAAATACTGAAAAAATCGTGAAAACCGTTACGTGGGACACCCTATACATCGGTAACGGTGACGGTTCTGGAGAACCGATATTACTAAGTGTTGTGTTATGTTATACTCAACAGTTGAAAATCGTAATTTTCACATTGATCTTCAAAATTCCAAGTAATAATAATTTTGAAAGAAGTTCTCTTATAAATTATCTAGCAAAAAGATTCTTCTAGCATTTTAAAAATATCTATTTTCCCAACTTGTTCACCATAAAGTAAGAGATAGGTAAAAGAGTCACGGAAAAACCCCAAAATGTGTTGCTGCAGTGTACAATAGACCGTGGAGGTCTACAAGGTTTATGGGACACCGTCGTTGCTATTAAGGCATTCGAATATGTACGCCAGAGTTTTTCGTCGTGTCTCCGACAATAAAGTAATGAACAATTAAACAGCTTTCCAGAAAATAACTTCGCTGTCGGTCCCCTACCAATGGCCCGACCATTTGCATCCTCAATGTTTTATTGCCCACGCCGATACTCGCGACACCAGCTACGTCGCACAATGGTGCAAAATCCCCAAGACGTGGCAATAATTCGTTTACTCTGGCAACGTTATTTTAAAAAATCTATGTATTGAAATACGTTACAGTATTAAAGCATCGATCCTAGATTACAGTAGAACTCAGGCACAAACACTGACAATGGAAACAACTGCGACATACCTACAAACGAAAAAATTTTTTCTCATTTCTTTGTTGTTTTTGCGTATATGCGCTTGTGTTTATTCATTAGGCTTCAGATTCATAAAAATAAGGAAATGAAAACAGTAACCGAATGATATAAAACAGTATCCGAAGTATTTCAGATTTTTTTTAGAAACAAGATGATTAATTAAATAATACTCACAATAAACGAACAAGAGACAGAATACAGAATAGAGCTGTAACTTTCCTTCGACGGACGAAAATTTCGATGCGTCCAATCATCGATTTCCGAAAATCCGAAGGCGATGGGAATGAAAGTTTCGAATTTTGAACCTCCACACAGTGGGCCCAAACGCCAATCTAACTGATAAAAGGTCGTTTTCTCAATCACATACTATTACTTGCTATTTTATTTGTTTCCATTCGTAAATCTCTGTAGATCTTTAAATTATATTCTGTTATGCTCTGAAGATTTTTTATATGGGGTAATATTTACGCAAAAGTCTATAGTCGCTGCGGCCTTTAAGAGTAACCCAGAATGGTCAGTGCTTTTGCTACTCGTAAGCGTTAATATTAAATGTGAATATTTCGCCTTTCATGGGTTTTGTAGAAGAAAGTACGTACTTTCATTCTGTGATTACAGAATTTGCAAAAGTTAACGAAATTTCCAAATGCCCGTGTTCAAAGATAGTCAATTTTTTACTTCGTGCATTTCAGTTTTTCGAATGAAAGTAACCAAATTCACGCGTATTCGTCGAATCTCCTGTTTGATTTCCTAATGTAGACTCTGTTCTTTAATTATTGTAAAAATCAGCTGCCACTATTTGCAACTAATCGTTTAATGTAACTTTAAAGTTTGTGAACAGTTTGCGATCGCTCATGAAGAGGGTTTAAGATTTTTGTGGTTCAGAGTACTGACTGAGAGGAGTAAAAAATGCTTGATCGATATATGTAGGTCATGAAATGAATACTTCTAGTGTAAAACGGAATTTCATGTTTTCTTGTGACAGCACATGAACGAATAGTATAGTTGTATGAGATTTTAAAAAACTGATACCTTATATTACTTACAGAATTGTATGCGATATGAAGAATGTTTTGTGAAAGATTTTTTTTAATACATATTCTGAAACTTGACAGGATTAGAGTACAAATTGCACGAGTTAACATGACAAGCAATGAAGACTGTGTGCCCACACGGCGATAGACGAACATTCAGTAATCGATGAAAACTCTGAATAGGATTCTGGTTATTATTAATGTTTTTGAAATCCAAGACTTTCGGTTTTCCGTGCAAACCAAGCAATTGGTGACTGCCTGTCTATCATAAAAGAAGGACCTGGCGCGACCCTGGGCTTCGGCTGCGGCTGCGAAGTCTCAATTATGGTCGGTAGGAATTGACCACGGTCGTAAGGGTTTTCCCGTAATAAACACGAATTTTTTGAATCTTATGGCAAGGAGAGAAAAGAAAAGATGAACGTAAACGTAAAGATAAAGGTAAACGGACAGCGTAAAGGTACAAGATAATAAAACGCAGACACTTTGTCTGTCGAAATATGATATTACAAAACTGCCTGTCCCCCCCGATATAAACCGTATTGAAAATGTTTGGAAAAAATCGCGTTTCGTGCGAACGAAACTAATGAATTCCTTTTTTTCGTTTAAATGATTTGATGAACCACTAGTTCGAGGATATATTATATTCTCATATATGAAACACATTTAAAGTAATCATAATGAAGCATTTGAACGTTTACTTGAAGCATACCACCAGACGAACGATCACATGACGTATCACTGCGATTATCGCTGACGCTCCTTGTAGGCTGTGTATGACTTTAATGTAACTGAAAGTAGATATCTGTTTTCCATAATTAAATTTTAATTTACACAGGAAACAAGGTAAGTATTTCACCATTGTAACTCTAACTGTTTTTCATCAACGGATCTTCTAACTTCCAGCGATAAAAATGAAAAAAGGTATCAGCAGTGGCTTTTTGGAAATCCATTTTCCAACCCGGACTATTCTGCAACGGCACGCCTGAGTGGCTGAACTGAGCGCTTAGGGAGGGGGGACGGGTCGAAGGGGTTCACAGGTATATAATACCATCGTCTCTGCTGCCGCTGGTTCACTTCGTATCCTGATTTCTGAGAAAACTAGATCGGTCGCGCTGTGTCGTTTGTTACATGTATTAACGTGCGCAGTGTGTTTTCGGGTTTAGTGGATCAGTTCCGGTGATCTTTTCGAGTCACGTGGCTAACGCGGACTACGTTCACGCAGTACACGCGATTTTTTATTAATTTCGAAAGAACTTTCGACTGCATTTCACTCTAATGGCTCCCACAGTGATGAAAAAAAGAATCAACTCGCGAAAACTGTTCCAGAATTTAAGTGTTAGGCAGAGGCAGAGAATAGTCAAACAAATTAGATTAGATTTTACGCGCAATGGGTCGGCAGCCCCCGCGCTTCTTGGCAGTGTGGAGGGCATCACTCCCTCCTATTCGTTTGCAGAAAATGTCAATTTCGAGCCTCGTCGCGAAGACTCCGGATTGTCAAGCTTTACCACAGATTTTCAAGGCATGCCCGGCAGCATGCCTTCGGAAAATTTGTCGTGCGGGAACACAGCCCGGCAATCTGCAGGCGCTGCAACCGCACGCTCATTTCGCGATTGTTTGGCGGATTGCTTCTTAAGAAATAATATATCGCATACCCAGGCAACTAGCATTTTACGCCTTCTGCGTAAACATGCTTGTTTTAAATATTTACCATCCGACGCGAGAACGCTCCTCGGCACTCCGCGGCAAAGTGTCGTGACATACGAGGTTCTACCGGGAGAATATATTCATTTTAACGTAAAATCGAAGATTGTTAATTATTTACGTACTTTTGAGACCATTCCCACCCATTTAGAACTAGATTTTCATGTAGACGGTTGCACCTTAGATAAACAAAAAACAGTCCATTTTTGGCCCCTTCAAATTAAAATAGCAAATATTGAAAATAGCTCCCCAATAATAGTTGGTATTTATAGAGGCTCTCACAAGCCTATTGACGCGGGAAAGTACCTGGAAAAATTTGTCTCCGACATTGATTGGATAATGTCGAATGGAGGACTATTTTTCAAGGGAAAAACAATCCCCGTCAAGTTGAGGTGTTTCGTTGCCGATGCCCCAGCCCGCGCGTTCATTTTAAATCATTCAGCTCATACATCCCACCGACCTTGTTCCAAGTGCAAAGTTTCTGGGACACAGGAACAAGGTCGGCAAGTATTTCTTGGAATTAATCACCCTCCCCGCACTGATGAGGAGTATTCAAGTTCTACTGCCGACGATGATGACCATCATAAAGTCGGCAGTAGTCCATTAGTTGCCCTTGGTATGGGAATGGTCTCACAAGTGCCTTTCGAGTACATGCACTTGGTATGTCTCGGAGTGATGAAAAAAATGTTAGCTGCCTGGGTACGCGGTAATTTTTCGAAAGAAGTGAAACTGTCCCCGACGCAAGTAGGCGTAATCTCCGCGCGATTAAATTTGATTAATAATTACTGCCCTTCCGATTTCGCTAGGCGGCCTAGAGAAATCGAGTTGTATTCCAAATTTAAAGCCACCGAATTCCGTCAGTTTCTCCTGTACACCGGTCCGGTCGTAACGTACGGAGTTTTAAATGAGACCATTCGTTTTCATTTCTTGCTGCTTCACGGCGCGATTAGGATTTTAGTGTCACCCATTTTAGTTAAAAAATATCTAAAGTTTGCAGAAGCAGCATTGCAACAATTCGTTTTTTCATGTGAACACCATTACGGTAAAACTTTTAATTCATATAATGTTCACGGGCTCCTTCATTTGGTAGACGACGCGAGGCGTTTCGGTGCCTTAGATGAATTTTCAGCTTTCCCGTTTGAAAGCAATATGTTGTTTTTTAAGAAGAATATCCGAAAACCGGGACGCGCGTTACAACAATTTTCAAATAGAATGGCCGAAATTGATATCAATGCTCGACGCAATGAGACAGGTGGTGATGCTCCAATCAATATTAACATTATTAGTAGTAACTCGATTGTAATTAATAAACTTCAAATTGGTAATTTTTTCCTCTCAACAGAGGACCGCGATAATTGTTGCATATTCCGAGACGGTTTAATTGGAATTATTTCGTCTATATTTAAACACGGGAATACTTACATATTGCAAACGAAACGATTCCAAAACATAGATGCATTTTATAATATAACTATAGGGTCTCCTGACCTAGAAATTTTCAAATGTGCCACGTTGAGCACGGAAATAGCATTCGTCACTGCGGAAAACATTAGAGCTAAATGCTATCGAATGCCGTTGTTCAGCGCGAGCGAGAACTGCGACAGCTCATTGGAAATCTCCGAATGGGTTGTCGCAGTCCTCGCACACGCTGAATAAGCGTAATTCGATTTAATTTTTCAGTTTTTTGCGACACAGTGGAATATGCCTACTGGGGAGACCACTTAAAAAAAAATGCATTAACGATGGTACCTCCGTGGTAATGTGGAAATCCATCGACATCGAAGGAAGAATGCAGTGCTGTTCGGAAAAGGAGGAGAAGGAAGCTGCCGGGGCAACCGGAGAACTGGAAGTGTGGTATGTATACATATATCTAATTATGTCATTGTATTTGTATCCTTTAAGAAATATCCTTTAAAAAATCAGTTTTTTGCCTTTTTTACCTAGTTAATGATGTTCAGAAATTCTTAAAAAAATCTGACACATGTAAAGAACCCAAATATATACTATGCAATTGGTTTCAGATTTTTAAATTGAAAATTTTGCTTGTAAAAAATCAAAAACCTCAAAAAATCGAAAAAATGCATATTTCACATGGAAGTTCTAGAGTGACAACTTTTATATTTTTACAGTAGCGATATATTATTATTGGTATGGTTCATGAATTTTTTCAGATTTTTTGGTTCACTGCGCCGTTGTTAAAAAAAATAAAAACCGATTTTTTCGACGTTTTTTCCGCGAAGAACTAAGTTAACCTTAAAATTATAACTTTCTATTTATTTTTTAAGTCTATCAGGCTCTGATAAACCTTGAACATTTCTCAAAAATAATTAAACAATGAAATCGGCTTGATTAGTATTTTTACTGTCAGTGTATTACATCTAAAAATATTAACCACATTCCCAACAGCTCGATTGCCTGAGCGCGTTGAGCATTCGACTGTTGTCCTGCTTATACTAGGTTCACGCCCGGCATACGTATAATTTTTTTTTTACTTGATTAATTCTTTTTTTATGATTAACTGTATAATAATCAATGGTATTTTTGTAGATTTCTTTTAGAAGCAGTATTTAAATATTTAAAAAATATTTTAAGCTCAAATTCGCAAAAAAGATTTTGGAGTAATTGTTATTATCATCAATTTTTAGTTATGCATCTTCTTAATTCTGGTAGTATTAAATATTTTCTGCAGTAAATCTATACGTGGCTTCGAGTTTTAAATACTCCGTTATAGAGAAAATTCATTGTAATACTATTCTTTTGAAGCATTCGTTTTTGGTACCTCGTCTTTAGTGCCGAACAGCAATTATTGTGTATGAACCACCATTGTGTAAAAGCATATTTCGACGGACAAAGAGTCTGCGTTTTATTATCTTGTACCTTTACGCTGTCCGTTTACCTTTATCTTTACGTTTACGTTCATCTTTTCTTTTCTCTCCTTGCTTTATGACTCTGTCGATCACGACCAACAGGTAACGGATTACTGGGGTTGTTGTTACCTGTTAATTCTTTATCGGTCGCGGGTGTAGTTGGGGAGGGGTACGGTTTTAAAACTGAACTTACCCCTTCCAGACCGGGGTATGGAAAAAGTCCGAAATGTGAAAATTGTGTGAGTGTTATCAGCATGGCAAGTGTAGGAGTCGTTGATGCCAAAACCTCGTGTGTTAGGTGTGTTAAATGTAACATTCTGGTTCGAAAATTACACAGTACAAAAAAAAAGATAAATACAGTTATAGAATCAATAAGGTGGTCTAGAATTTTAAATAAAGCGATATATTTTTTAAATATTTAAATACTGCTTCTAAAAGAAATCTACAAAAATACCATTGATTATTATACAGTTAGACATTAAAAAAAGAATTGATCAAGTAAAAAAAAAATTATACGTATGCCGGGCGTGAACCTAGTATAAGCAGGACAACAGTCGAATGCTCAACGCGCTCAGGCAACCTTTTTTTTTTTTTTTTCAGTATACGTTTATTCAGCCAAAAAAAAGTAAGAGGGGGTAACATACAATATACAATATCAACAAACTTAACAATAACAAGAGTGGAGAATGAAAACAAGAGGGAAAGAGAATAGCGATTTCCTTAAACGTATAAAATAGGAGAGTGTGGCTTAATCTAGAGGTATGCAGACTAAAGACTCAGCATTGAGTACGCGTAGTCTGGACCGTCACTTTGTGTTGCACTTATTGCGGTAATAGGTAGTAAGGTACTGAAGTGTTCGAAGCTTAATCTTTGGTGTAGCGAGTTTAGTATAGGAAGACGGCCGCGAGAAGGAAAGAAAAAAAAAACTATACTATGCGATTAGCTGGGGGAGGGGGGAGAGATAACAAGGGGAAAAGGGGGAGTAATAATAATGGTAATAATAATATTAATGATGATAATGATGATACTGGTAGTAGTGGTGATGATAATAACAGTGAAAAAATATGATAACGGTGATGATGATGGTAATGGTAATAAGATAATAACAAGAATCATAATGATAGGTATCGTAATTAATTAGGTGACATATTACCTTTGGGATCGTAATTTGGTATCATAGCGTGTGTACAAGGTTCTTACGACTAAGTTTAGGATTAAGGTTTAATTATGAACTAGTTTTATTGCTAATTGGTGGGTTTACAATTCTAGAGCCACCAATATTTCTTTTTATTTGTTCTGGGGCTATAGCTTAGATCTGTCACTGTTAGTCTATATATGTATTTTAAGTTAGGATCGTTGACTTCTATGTTTTTATTGTATGAAATTTTCTTGTCGAATGCTCTTCGGTTGTAATGGTAGATTAGGGGTACAGTAAATCCTGATAAGTTGCAAAAACGCTGTTCTCTGACTGAGCAACTGACAAGGTAGACTCGCTTTTTTGATTTATGGCTGGGTCTACCCCTCCGATCGCGCCGAGCGAGACTACAATAGAGCAACGGTGTCGGCGACGGCTACGCACATTGCGACTGTGAACTTTCTTCGTCGATTACACCACTAAATTACAATTGAAACTATATCGTGTTTGGTCTTGTTTTACTCAGAAAGATGCCAGAAATACGTTTTCAAAAAGTCCCATGAAAAATAATGATTATTAAGAAGTTTGAACATTCGATTCATTGAGTCAATGTAGTGGTGGTCACACCGATATACCCGAGCCGACGACAATAGTCGCCGTCCTGCGGCGCGGGGCAGCGTTGACAGGCAGTGGAGTGAGTAGGCCGATGCAACTTACCAGGTTTCTAGCCCGCGCAACTTGGCAGGATTTACTGTATATTGTTTTCGTTTTGAATAAACCCTTCGCTGTCCAGGTATACGAAAGCTTCCGGGGGAGTGCAGCCTGTTTGTCGAGTATGGTCGAAGTATAATGGGTTCGGGTATAGGGAGTGTGCTATTAGTGAGTTGGATGTTATGTTGTGAATTTTGGACCAGTGATCTCTAATTAGTTTTAGTATGAATAAATCGATGCGAACTAGCTCAGCTTCTTCATATAATTTGTAATTGCTGATCATTTTTGTGTAATTTGACTCTGGCGATCTGTATTTACTCAGACAGGCCCTAATGCATTTTCTTTCAAATATCCGGAGCTTTTCCATAGTGCCAGCGCAGATGTTGAACCATATTTGGCAGCCGTATGTTAAAATTGGCCTTATTAGTGTTTTGTAGCAAATGATCTTAACGGATTTGTTCAAATCTTTAGAATAAAATAGTCTTTTGTTTGCCATAAAGGCTTTTCTGGCTTTTTGGATTTGAATGTTAACATGGATATTGTGGTTGAGTCTGAAGTCGAGGAAAACACCGAGGTATCTTACAGTGCTTTTGTGAGGGATTTTTAACCGACTTCGAAAAAGGAGGAGGTTATCAATTCGACCTGTATGTGCCTTTTTTTTCCGCTTTTTTTTTCTATGTATGTTCACCGATTATGCCGAGATGGATGGACCAATCGGTACGAAACCTTTTGCATCTTGTAGAGTATGTCCCCGGGGTGGTCCCGTTATAAAAATTTTTGCATTTTTTCATTCCTAACGACTTTTATTGCAAAAAAACGTAATGCTTCATTTATATTTAACCGACTTCTTCTGCGTTTGTTGAGCAAAGAATGTACCGATGGCGATGAAACCTTACACATTTAGTAGGAGATACTGCCGCGATGCTCCCACGTGCAAAAATATATAGAATTTGTTATTGTTAATAACTATTGTTATAGCAAAAGGACATATTAGTAGGTGTTTCTCTGCGAAAATGTACCGATCGCGATGAAATTTAGTAGGTGATACTGCCGCGATGCTCCCCATTGCAAAAATTTATAGAATTTGTTATTGTTAATAACTATTGTTATAGCAAAAGAACATATTAGTTGGTGTTTCTCTGCGAAGAATGTACCGATCGCAATGAAATTTAGTAGGAGATACTGCCGCGATGCTCCCAATTGCAAAAATTTATAGAATTTGTTATTGTTAATAACTATTCAAAAGAACATATTAGTTGGTGTTTCTCTGCGAAGAATGTACCGATCGCGATGAATTTTAATAGGAGATACTGCCGCGATGCTCCCAATTGCAAAAATTTATAGAATTCGTTATTGTTAATAACTATTGTTGTAGCATAATGCGTCATAATACGACGGCGTCTCCTACCTATGTTTAGTGTTCTACAAATTCTGCTCGTTCCACTAAAAAGAGTGAAATAAAAAAAATTTTTTTAAAAAAATAAAACCGACTTCGAAAAAACGGAATAAAAAAAACAAAAAACAAAAAAAAAGGAATGAATAATAAAAAAAGATATAAAAAAAACAAAAAAAGGTATGAAAAAAGCAATAATGAAAAAACATGAAAAAAACAAAAAAAGAAAATGCACTAAAAAGTATGAAATAATTTCCAATTCATTTATGTGAATACAAACGTAATTTCATTTTGATTTCTATGAATACACACCAACTGTTCATAAAATTAATTAAAATAAAATTGTTAATAAAATTAAAAAAAATAAAATATTAAATACCACATTAAATACAATAAATCTTTTCGGAGGCGGCGCAAAATCGAAAATTTTCGATACTGGACATTACGAAAATTCTTAAATTCTTCTACATGCTTTCCCCATATTAATGTATCTTCTCTTCCCACCTACTGAATTCCAAGTCCACCATATTCCAATGAAATCATAATCAGCAACATATGTCTTTTGGAAAATTTTCGATTTTGCGCCGCCTCCGAAAAGATTTATTGTATTTAATGTGGTATTTAATATTTTATTTTTTTTAATTTTATTAACAATTTTATTTTAATTAATTTTATGAACAGTTGGTGTGTATTCATAGAAATCAAAATGAAATTACGTTTGTATTCACATAAATGAATTGGAAATTATTTCATACTTTTTAGTGCATTTTCTTTTTTTGTTTTTTTCATGTTTTTTCATTATTGCTTTTTTCATACCTTTTTTTGTTTTTTTTTATATCTTTTTTTATTATTCATTCCTTTTTTTTTGTTTTTTGTTTTTTTTATTCCGTTTTTTCGAAGTCGGTTTTTTTCGTTTATGTTGTTTGTTGCGTGTAGACAAAACTTTTTTGAGTTTACTCTAACATCGTTGTTTGCGACCGATATGTTGGAAATGTATGGCCTGAATAAGATTGTTTCACATTTGTGTGTGTTGATTTTTAGTTTCCAGGTTTGAAAATAGTCTTGCGTTTTATCAAATAGAGTCTGTAGTTGTGTGTTGATGATTGACGGTTTGCTGTTTCTTATGTATATCAATAAGTCATCCGCGAAAGCTATTGCGTTTTTATCGTTTTCCTCGGTTGAGTTGTTCAGGCCATACATTTGGAGTAAGTCGCTGATGTAGATGTTGAACAGGATGGGGGGATTAACTGTACCTTGTTGTAATCCGTTTGTAATATGAAATTCTCTGCTGGATTTGATGTTGCTCGCGCTCAGGCAACCGAGCTGTTGGGAATGTGGTTAATATTTTTAGATGTAATACACTGACAGTAAAAATACTAATCAAGCCGATTTCATTGTTTAATTATTTTTGAGAAATGTTCAAGGTTTATCAGAGCCTGATAGACTTAAAAAATAAATAGAAAGTTATAATTTCAAGGTTAACTTAGTTCTTCGCGGAAAAAATGTCGAAAAAATCGGTTTTTATTTTTTTTAACAACGGCGCAGTGAACCAAAAAATCTGAAAAAATTCATGAACCATACCAATAACAATATATCGCTACTGTAAAAATATAAAAGTTGTCACTCTAGAACTTCCATGTGAAATATGCATTTTTTCGATTTTTTTGAGGTTTTTGATTTTTTACAAGCAGAATTTTCAATTTAAAAATCTGAAACCAATTGCATAGTATATATTTGGGTTCTTTACATGTGTCAGATTTTTTTAAGAATTTCTGAACATCATTAACTAGGTAAAAAAGGCAAAAAACTGATTTTTCGATTTTACCCCATAACTACCCTCCCGATCGAGATACAGGGTTGAAACTTTGCACAGTATGTTTTTTCTTGGTGCCCTATCGAATGACGTATCGTCGATAGAATTCGGCTCAAGGGCATTTTGGACCATCTTATCCGGCTATACCCTTTCATTCAAATCAGTGAGTATCAGTTGGGTAGTGTTACTTGTTAGTTTAATTTTATTCTAAATTCATTTTTTGTCTTGTTTTGAATGAATGTTACAGCCGCAACGGAGCGAAGCCGCTTTTTCCCTCCGCCGACGGGAACGGAGTTCGCAGCGAAACAACGTTTCCGGTCGAGAAATGCTGTGGAAGGAGCTTCATCGTCCGCCGCCACCCTCGATGCCGCTCCCACCGCCGTCGCCACCTCCGACGCCGCTCCCACCGTCGTCGCCACCGCTGTCGCCGATCCCACCGCTGTCGCCGATCTCACCGCATCCAGCGGCTCCCTCAGGAGTTTCTGGCAAAATTACGGCGGTAACGTAAACGTCGATGGCGTAGACCCGTAACGTCAAATTGAGGACGTTGCCAATGTCGTAAGTATATTATAAGAAATATTGAATAAAAATGTGTCTATCTAATCTGCAAATATGATGCAAACTAATGTTCATTTTTTTTCTTAGGTTCGCAGTTTCCTGGACGGCACTGCTACGACATAGTGGAATATGCCCACTGGGGAGACCACTTAAAAAAAAATGCATTAACGATGGTACCTCCGTGGTAATGTGGAAATCCATCGACATCGAAGGAAGAATGCAGTGCTGTTCGGAAAAGGAGGAGAAGGAAGCTGCCGGGGCAACCGAAGAACTGGAAGTGTGGTATGTATACATATGTCTAATTATGTCATTGTATTTGTAATGTTCCTTGAATTTTTTAGGTATCCTGGTATTTATGTAGGATTATTGGGGAAAATATGAAATTTGGCGTAAGAAGATCAAGCGACGCATCCGCCAAGGACTCGTACAGGACTGCCGTTTCGGCCGCGTCGCTCGTTCGATCGGCCCCCCCCCCCCCACCGTTTTTCAACTTTTCGTGTTCGTTAATCTTTCGTAGACATACCATGTAATCGTTACGTTCGTCACACAATTCTTCGCGTTTGTCACTTCTTCGCGCTCGTCGCATGCACACACACGCGCGCGCGCGCACGCACACACACACACACACACACGCTGCGATCAAGCGTCGATAGGTCGCTGCGCGCTGTTTCCATTTCTTCATTTATTAGGTATCGTATGTCGCCGGCCACAAGTTTCGAGATGGAAATGTAACTAGAAACTAGGTTGTTTTTTGTATCATCAAATATTTTAATCGTAAATAAAAAATTATAATGTTAATTACTCCTTGTGTCATTCACTCATCACCCACTCACCAGCTCCCTGATTCGTCGTAAAGTTAATTTTATTATAAATCAAAAATTTAGTAGATGAAATTCTCAATTGTTGTTTTCAGACGAACCAGACACGCGCGCGATGTTGGTTTTAGACTTTTTTAACAAATATAAATGTTACGCGTTTCGTCTTAGATGATCGACATTTAGGCTTTAAAATAAATGTAGCCATGAGGAATCTGCGGGCCGTCCCGAATGACTAAACTGCGGTCCTGCAGGTATTAATTCGCGGTACCGGTCGGCGTGCCGAAATGCGCGGTTCGCCGCGCTTCTTCGATCTGCACGAGGCCTTATTGTAACATAAATGGTATTTCTTTCTAATTTAAATTGGTTATCCATAGAATTCTGAAAAGATAAGTATAACTCATGGAAACTGCCAAAAAAATGATTTTTATTTTAATTTTTTTAACTATGACGTACCATTTGCAGGAATTTGAAAAAAATTGAGCATAATATTTACGGTAATATCTCATTGCAAAATTAAATCTGTGATAGCGCTCTTTACATTTCATCTATGGGAAATCTGAATTTTTTCGATTTTTTTCGTGCTTTTTCATTTTTCACAACCACAGTTTTCAACGGAAAAATCTGAAAATGATACCTAATGTCTTGCATAGCATCCGAAATGTGTCAGATTTTTTTCAAAATTTTCAATTGCTAATAAATAGGGAAATGACCAAAAACTGGTTTACTAAGAGCTGAAACTTGGCAGAGGGGGATCTTTTCGGGTAGGCTATCGAATGCTCCAAGCACGATTAAAATACCGCCGCGGGTGGATGTCACCACCAAAACCGGGTGTACTGGGTGCAATCTTCTGTGGCGGCTAACTTTCTACACTCGCCACAAGATGGACAGACAGTCAAAGATAGACCTTTCTCACTGCTACCTGATCCGTCACCGATCCCTATATATACAGTCTTAAACCGCCTTCATATACCGCAGCGTCTCAGGCGCTTCTTTCCTTGGTATTCTTCCTCCTTCCCTCTCTCTCTCTCTCTCTCTCTATCACGTTATATAGCAGACAAATTCTTTTGACCCACTCCGTCGCGATCCAGGAAGCGAACACTCGTGCAGAACGGGTGGAAGTGGGTGGGCAACGACGGCAGAACGGGTGGAAGTGGGTGGGCAACGACGGCAGAACGGGTGGAAGTGGGTGGGCAACCAGGGCAGAACGGGTGGAAGTGGGTGGGCAACGACGGCAGAACGGGTGGAAGTGGGTGGGCAACGACGGCAGAACGGGTGGAAGTGGGTGGGCAACCAGGGCAGAACGGGTGGAAGTGGGTGGGCGTCCAGGGCAGAACGGGTGGAAGTGGGTGGGCAACGACGGCAGAACGGGTGGAACACAGTGGGTGGGACAAACCGATAAATTCTGTGCTAAAATCAAATAACTTTGGATAGAAAAGAGGTAGAACGATGAAATTTTTTTTAAATTAAAGCTGAAATTTTGCAGAATATGGAAAAAATAAAAAGATTATGGTACGAAAGTTTTCAACCTTCAGAAAATTCGTCAAAATTGCACAATTTCAAGAAAATTTTGTTTCGACACGGTTCCGTTTAGATGAAATAAAATATGATTCGTTTGTCATCAATATTAAAACATTAAGACGTTTTAACACTCTAAACCTACCGAACCTTAAGGATGTTCTGGGGGTACAATGGGAGATAAAAGTACAAGAAATTCGAAATCCATCAATATATTGGAAATGAAAGCTGAAATTAGGAAGTAGAGATATAATTTTTTCAGATAATTTAAATCACCGATGTCTTTGTTTATACATTTATTTCTATTTCTTGACATTTATTCCCTATCTTATGAATGTTTAGGATATGCTCTATCTGTCTTGGAAACAGATTTGCAAGTCTACCCGTTCGCGATCGTGCGCGCCGAAATGCATTTCACTTTGAAACTTTAATTCACTCAATAAACTGCCAACATTTTCTGTATTTCTTTGTGTAGTATACGCCGCTGCAGCTTCCATAGTTGTTCGCAAAAAACACTGAAAATGGCATGAATCCGATCCGCTCGCCGTTGGCGAGGCGCGCCGTTCCGCGCGGCGTTCGGCGCGCCGAAATGCGCGGTTCGCCGCGCTGTTTAGGTCTGTACGAAGCTTCAAACGGTGCAGTGAATCGAACCCAAACTTTGGTAATTGCATTAATTTAGTAAGAATTATATCTTGTCAAATTTTCAAAAATTTTGTTGCGTTTTATATACCTCCAGAACATCCTTAAAAGTGACTGGTGAATGTTCCTTTGTATACAAATGATAAGATTGATTTCATTTAGACTTTGCGCAGCTCTCCTATTGTACGTCGTTCGGAAATTCCTCCTTTACTAAAGTCATTAAGCGAAGAAATAACATTCAATTTGGTTTCTATGCAATCGATATAGTCAATTTTTATTTTACAGAAAGATCCGCAGTCTAGTAATGACAAACGGAAGCATTGTTCACCTAATAGTATGTAGTACGTAATTTAAATAAATATTCATTTTGTCGGTAAAGAGGAAGAATTCTGCTGCTGCTGCTACACATTTGCACAATAGACATTTACTTTATCGACATCTATCACATTAGTTCGACCTGCTCTTGTACGGCATTTGCCACAGTAACGCGACCGTATTGCCCTCTTACGGCGGCTGGAGAATTCAGGACTGTTCTTTGTATAGCTTCACGGCAGAAGGCCTCCAAAACGCGACATACCTGTTCTGATCTGCCGCAGCAGATCGGAGCATCTGGTTGTCTGGGCCTTTTGTTTTGCAACGTCATGTAGTTCGTTATCTGACCGTTCCATTTCGAAAGAGTCGCTATCGTCACAGTGCTCTGTCTACGGAGTCGGTAAATAACTCTGAACTGTAGACGAATAAAAGCATTGCGTGCAATTTAGCATGCGCACGTGGTGTGTTGTGTGTCATATATTGTTGGTTTTTGTTGGCTAAAAACAGTAACAAGTGAAACTACGATCATGGTTAGTATTATTCATTTACAATTTTACACAATATATGATTGTATCTACATTCTAACACAACGTTACCTTGTTATTACTGTGTACTAACTCTCTGATATTTTTTTGACAGTCGACTGCAATGAAAAAGGAGGTCTCTAAGGCTAAGAAAATTGCCCATCCAAGTAGCAGGAAATCTATTGCCATCGTAAAAAGAGCGAAAAAGTATTTCGATTTTCGATTACACTATTTCAAATTTTAGCATTCGGCAGCATATAACTGCCACAGCTTTATGAAAATAGCTACGTGCACAGTTTTAGGCTTCTGAATACTGGAAATTATGTTGCCAAATAATGCAAGCACCTTGTAAACGTAAAAATAGTACTTTTGAGGGCAACTATGGCATAGATTGATCTTTTATCTAGCAATTTTGAGTACTGAATAACCTCATTGTTGCCTTATTGAGAAATGAGAAGGTGCATCCCGCACATTTGCAATGCTAGAAACGTGACTACCCCTTGCCCTACAATATAGAGTCAGATTTGTGATGAAGATTATGAACAGATTCTAATAAATATGTATGTTAGCAATTTCCTTTAAATAGAAATAAAATTCTATTTAGGTTTTGTTAATGTACAGCTAGTGGACATCATAGAATAGATAATCTACAATCTACAAAATAAATTCTAATCACTGAAACTGTAAAATAAATCATAGGGCAAGGGGTTAAATATCTCGAAACAAGAAATATATGACTTAGTCTACTTTCATGATTATGGGCACATATGCCAGTCACTTCTAACGCCGAGTAGCTTTTAGTGCTAACAATGTATTTATACAAGCTTCCTCGGAAGAAGTAGCACATAATTACATATCGTTTTAGAATCTCAAACAGGCAGAAAGCGAAACTAGGGGGCTTAATAAAACAGAATATAATTGGAGAGAAAATGTTGTGGATACAGGAGCACATGGAACCAGATGTTTGTCCCTACACTCCTGAATTAACTGCTCGATTGTTGGAAATGTATGTATACAAGAACTGAGAACAAGAGAATGTATTCATGGTTTTCTACATGGTTCGTAGGTACATAGCAAGAAATGACGAAGAATTAGAACAAATCAAACTAAAACATTCTATAGGTGGAAGGAAGAATAGGCAACATGCGAGTAGAGAGGATGTGTTAAGGATGAGCAAAGAACGTGAACAAGAAGAGTACAATACATGTGGAATAGGTAAGAAACTGCATATGCATTTTGTATGATTTTTAAATTCAAATTGTATGCAGTTACTAATTTTCTTACTTTAGAAATACCTGACATTTTAAACGCAACTCAATGCGACATGCTGAGAAAGTGGAACGGTGAGTTAAGGTATTTCCCAAATTTCAAATTCAGGAGATTTGGAAAGAAGCATTTAAATGATGCATTACAAAAGGCCAACAAACAACAGAAGCTATTGTAAGACAGACAAAATGAAAATATATATTATTTTTATAGAAATTAACACGTTTTCTTGTTAGCTGACCACTTGAATAGTACCACGTGTGGTAGAAAAATCTGAAAGTTGAAGAAAAAAGTAAGGCATAGAGTTTTCTGAGAAAAACATGTTTGAAAGTTGTTCTATTTATAGCGTGTTATTGCCTCAGCAAAGTTAATTAATGTAAAACTGATGCTAATAAAAGCATTTGATCACTGGATAATGAAGAATGAAATAAAACTTTTGTGAAATGCAGCAATGTTCTTGATATTTCGACGATTTATGTTTTTGATAGGTGTTCACTCTACTTTCTACATAATTGTTTACATGGAACTTTATACGACTCCAACATTCGTAAGTTTTTAATGAATGAAAATGACTACTTTCATGTATAATAAATATTTGCTAGTGTAATCGACACATTCGTTTATGCTTGAAACACTAAATTTAAGGTTTCGAGACTGTAATCATATGCGAGTAATTGAAAGGTAAACTTTTTGAATATGCTGTTGAATCTGATTTTGAGAGACAACTGCTGTTGTATTAAATGGCTCGAGTATATTTTTCCAAGTGTATTTTCCTAAATTAGGAGATTCTTTTAAGAAACTCGAAAGTGGATTAGCTCGGTTATGTTTGCGCAATTCGACGGATTGCGCTAATTGCTGTCTCCAGTAGCGAACAAAGGTGTCGCGAGGAAGGGAAACACCAGAAAAAAAGTTTGATTACGAAATATCACACGAAACTGGAACATGTGAATAAGTTGTTTGTGGTTCGCGATCCCTCAAAACTTCATTCTTGTATTTCTTTGATTCTACCATAGTTTCGTTCTCTTTCTCTTAATTCTTTTTGTTGTGTAACATGGGAACATAATTAGGTATACGATTCCTGAATTGTAGAGACTGAACAGAAACAGGATCTACAGTAACATTTGTATGTTAATGTCGTTAACCCTTTGCACTCAGAGAGTTATTTAACTCGTCGAAAATTAAACAGTTCTTCCGACCTAGAATTATTACATTCTGTATAAATTTTTAATTTTATTGATAAGAAATTGATATAATACCTCATACAATAATTAAATGTGTAGTAACTGATTAGATACAAACATATTTAATAATGTAGACAATACTTTAAATAATGGCACAGCAATTTTGTGCTAAAGGTTCATTCCATTGACATGGAAATGTCTTTAATTTCTAATTTTAATCTCCCTCTCTTTACGAATCTGAATATTTTAGACAGAAGCTAATGATGGAAATTCAGTGAAGTTTTGTGTCACGAAATTAGGTAAATTAAATGCTCTGTGTACATTTGATATGCACGTTGGTTCCGTACGGAATTTCTTTGGAAGACTCTGGATCGATTTGATGGTGCAATGCAAGTGGGGGAAGATCACGCGGATAAGAGTGAAAGTTAGCAAGGCTCTTGCTTTGCTAAATTATATCGGTATATTCTGCATTTCCATTATAGGTTGATAACTTCTCTCGTCTATTCCTGTTCGAACAAAAAGAAAAGTAGGAACGAATAAACCATGTTAACGGATCCGATGTCAACAAATCAATACCAATTTTGGAAGAACCCGTGGCTAATTACTTCGATGCTGTTTCCAAACTTGTTCACGGGTTAATTGCACTTTCTATACCATTTGTTTTTGTAATTATCGCGCGCCAAACTGAGCAGTCGCGAAACCAATGCTCGATCCATGCTGTGTTGCAAATTAAACAACAGTAAACCGGTCAAGATCGAAACAAAAACCTAATGGATGTTTATGGTGCAAAAACGGCCAGAGAAAACTGCTTTACGAGAAACATTGAAAGAGAGATTATAGATTAGAACAGATTATTCGTTACGAATATAAAATGAAAGTTCAAGGACACTTAAAAGGACAATTAATTAGAAGGTTTACCAAATGACGTGCAAACAAATCTTTGAAAGATTACAATTAGTAGGATTGACACGAGAAAATAGAAAGGCACTTTTCAAAACAATTTCTATGTGAAATTAGTGCCTGATGAATCTTCGTGCTATCGCAATTCCTATTTCCTACGCTGCAGGTCCTTAAGGTTAATAATCATCAAATTAGAAGGTCTATGTCTACATCTTTAAGACCGACCTAACTGTACATTGAAATAATCAGGTACAAAGTTCAAACAATCATCCTTCGACCGAACTGGTGAAGGTATTGCAGCGTGAAATGCGATTCTGTTGTTCTCGGAACAGTAACGAATATTTCTTTCGAACATTTAAATCCTCATGACTATTTTTCTTAACTCTCATCCGTCCCTCATTTCGCGAACTGAATCTGTCCTTCGGTGTCAAATTGACACAGTGATAAAAAAAATAACAAGTCAAACAGTTACTTTTCGATGTTTTTTTCATTCAAATTGATGATTTAACATTCACATGTTAGATTTTTGCGGTCATATGTTTCGCATTTAAAAAATAAAATGAACGGTATAACTTATTTCGGGAAAACTGTGTTAAATTGACACGAGGGACGGATGAGGGTTAATATTTTCGATGTTGTCACTTTTTACTCGGAGTTTCAAAACTGTACAACGAACAACCGACGTCTCTAATTCTTCTGAGATAACTGGAAGTTGTAACAATGGTCAAAAACTGTTATAATGTGCGTTCGCAAGAAATCAGTTTCTTCTACATCTTTATACGTCGCGAGGGACCGTTGTTGCGGACACGTTACGATGTGTTATTTATCGGCCAGTCTGAATGATACAAAATACGATGCATTGTTGCATCCGTCTTAAACGTCAGTTCTGCGGGTCGCGAAATACGCCGCGTCATCCGCGTCGTTCTTCCGCGTAACGGAAGAAGTTCCCAATGTTGGATGTCAGAAAACCCGTGGCAAACTTGAAAAGGCCGCGGCTGGTACTTTCTAATTCGTCGGCACGGATCTGTCTAACGTCGAGGCGGATTATCGTCACGTATAATTGAGCCGGCAGAACGCAAGGACGTCGAGAGCTCGTAAAACCCAAGCAAGCGTAAAAATGACGGCGTAGTCCGCAAAGCCTGGTGGCATCTGCGGCTACCATCGGGAATCGAAACGCCATTATATTAGTTCCACCGTTACCTCTTCGCTATGCATCATCGGCTGCATCGACCGACATTACGATTACCCGCGGGAAACATTCGACTGCGCTATCCTACGGTTGCGAAGCTTGCATAATTCTGATACAATTGTGCGTAATCATTTCGTAAAAACGATCGCCGAAACCTTTCCACTTGTTTTCTCCTTCTACCTGGATCGCGACTAACTTCCACGGACGAAATACGAAACTTTCTGTCAGTGGTCCGGGTGAACGATCTTGGAAAGATTACTCGTCTCGTATCGGTAATTAATGCATCTACATCATTTTCTAAATGTTTCGCAATGTTTAGTAATGTCGATATAAGCGCCGGTTCATTCGAAGGATGATTGTTTGATCATGTGGTCGATCAAACTCTAAATCCTGGGTTAGGCTAAAGCGGCGTCAGGCAGAAAGGCTGAGGGAAGAAATAAAGTCATATTATAAACAATATGAACTAGAATGATCGCTATTTCATAAGAAAGTTTAAGGGTTAACCCTTGTCAACCAAAATGTATAGATTATTTAAAGCCTTTCTATATTTAACATGTTTACACAAAGAATGGACATTCAGAAAATTTTGTAATACTTTATAGAGGAACATTAGCAAATTATTGAAAGAAGTACAGTAAATGCGTACCCGGTTGACTACACAAGGATTAAGCAGGAAATATTGTATTTTAATTAAGATGATATAGAGCGCAATTTTTTTATTTAAGCAATCAACTTTACTGAATAAAATATTTTCCTTTTTGTTCGTCGACCTTGCGCCAAAAAGAATAAATAAGAAAACATTTTATCGAATAAAGAAACTCGGTTTCAGTGACAAACAAAGTTTTAACACACATACTGTAAAACTACTATTCATCCTTTTATGTCTACGTCATCAGATGTATTTCTTTAAAATGTGACGCTATAAATGAAACATAATGTGTTTAAATTTAACGTTTAATAACGATTCAACGTTTAAAATAAAAATGGATGAATGGTTATCGTAGTCTCTTTTATGCAGCTATTTCTGAGGATCATATGAGGGTTAAAGTATCGAAATTACTTTCCTGCCAACCGAATATTTCGAAGAGTTGCGCTTCGAAAAGAGATAGAATGAATAAGAAGTCGATTTCTTGACTGGTCCACACGAGACTGCGTGTTTAATCACGACGCTGTACGGCGAGTTGCCAAACCGAATCCGGTCAAACATCTCCAAACATGGTGGTCCACCTGTCGCGCTGAATGAACTCGGTCAGGAGACAGAGGGCACGGTTGTTGGAGGAACCTGTACGATAGTGGCACGGCTCGCAAGGTGGGAGGTTCGCATTATAGGTGGCGACCCGAGGACCTACATTCACGAACGTCTTCTCTCTGCGGCCTCTGCCTCGGAGGAGTCCTCGTCTCCTAAAGTATTCGTGTCGATGTTGGTTGACTCGCTTAGCGAGTGATTCTCGAATTCCGTCGCCGAGATTCCACCGGAGAAATTACTCCCCTCTCCCGTTTTTTTTCCGGCGATACTTTTTTACATCCCGAACGGACAGACACCTCTCGCCCGTGGACCGCGAAACTGAGCCTCGTGTTGCGGTGAAAATAGCTACGGCACTCGCGCCGCTGTTAACATTTCTTCAGCCTTTCCGTCTGTCGATCTGTCTGGAATCCTCTCGGTAAAATAGCTTCGGCAATCGAAAGTTCCAGAAACGAGAAACAGAATTTCGATTAAGAGACGGAATTAAGATTTATTTTATTAAATGAATTGTAACGCAATCTTTGAAACGGTCTGCAAGGCAACCAATTGCACTTTCAATTGTTTCTGTTGAAATTGTGCAAATAATTAAGAAAGTAGTCTAAGTCAAACTTAAAAACAAACCGAGTATATCAGTTATTTCACATCACATTGTTTTGAACTAAATTAATTAAATGAGAATGATCCATATCAGGATCGAAACGTTGGGATTTTGTTAATTGCAAGATTGCTTGTTTTTTGACTTTGATCGAACCTGTGCGCTGATACCACTACATATTGTTTAAATTAATTAAATGTGATTTTTATAATATTATATCTCGAAACAAGAAATATACGACTTGGATTACTTTCATATAATTATGGGCACAATTGTTCCTGAAATCCGCCGACAGTATTTCAGGTTAAGGTTAGAAAATGGTAAGAAGGTCAATTAGTATTTCGAAGTGGTCATTATACATAAATTCCTTTTCACCTCGGGCAAAAGTAAATCTAGCAAGCTCGCGGGCGCACCGTTGCTTTGGAAAGTCATTTTTACCAGATCGTCGGAGAATAGAGAGAGAGTGTAAAGGTCTCTTCACCTATTTTGCAAATGAATTTTCGTACTTGAAACTTTCTACTGAATTTGAGGACACATCTGTTTGTCGAACTGAAATCGATTCAGTGTAGTCACGTTGGCTACTAAACGCCGTAATAAACTACTACAAATATTCAATTAATCCATAGAACACAATTTCAGTCTAGTTTTGTAAATTAATTATTAACAACAGGAATCTTAGGAAGTATGAACCGAGATCATACTCATAAACGTACTCATTCTGAAAGAAATTTTTGGGAAAGTCCAATATACTAAACAACTATTCTAATTTATCTCTATACATAAAAATGATGTCCCGACTTATTCACCTATCAACGCCCAGGCTAAACCCTTGGACCTAGAAAGCTGAAATTTTGCACAGAGGTTTCCTTTATGATCTATACAAGGGATAAGAAAGGATATTTCGAAATTCAACCCCTAAGGGGGTGAAAAGGAGTTTCAACGTTTGTATGAGGAATATTTTGTTCGCGATCCGATTTGCTTGAAACTTGGTCTTATTGTTCTTTGATATATTTAATCAAACACGTATTTAAGATGACGACATGACGTAAAATTAAAACTCTATACGGATGAAGGGGGGGTTAAAGGGTTATTATGGAGAAACAATATCAATTTCCGAGGGCGTTAAACGGTTCCCTGTGCGAGCGAAGCCGCGGGCAAAAGCTAGTTTGCAATATTTCGATTCTCTTTTCAAACAATTTCTCCGGCTTCAGCCGCGAGGAGAAATCTCAATAGCAATTTTAGGAATAATTGACGCAATTCAAGGACAGTAACTCTTTCAGTTCAAGTTCACAGATTCTTCGGTAGATGAGGAAGGTGTGGCGAGTTCGACAATTAGAACCGAGCAGACAGGCAGGTAAATTAGCGTAAATGTAACAGTTGCGTTCAACATCTTGACGCGCGATGTAACGGGTGGACATATGGTACAGTTGTAGAGGAAGTGAGAAAGGACGCAGCCGTTTCAATCGCCTGCCGTTAGAATTGATGAGACAACTTTCTTCGTGCATATTTTGTTTAATGTCGCACCTCGTCGTATTTTATTATTCGGTAGAGGAAAGAAACTGTCTTCGCGTTTCTATAATTTCTACACCCTTTCATAGTTATAATTAGACAGCGAATTTGCATGCAAAATGTTCTACGAACCGAAGTGAAGTCGAAATTTATTTTCTCTTTTAACCCTCATACGTTCCTCAGGATGACAATTCATCCATTCAATATTCTCACATAATGTAAAATAATTCATCCCTTTATGTCTACGTCGTGAGATGTATTTCTTTAAACTGTGATGCTTAGTGCCGGATTAAGCCAGCGCGGGGCCCGTAGCAAATGTTACCAGGGGGCCCTAGGTTTTGCACGATAATATAATAAAACACGATTAATGACCTTTTTTATATCTGGGAACGGTATCGACCCAATCTTAGATCAATTTTTTGTTGCAAGCGCGGGGCCCCCAGAAGCGCGGGGCCCGTAGCATTTGCTACTCCTGCTACGGGGCTTAATGCGGCACTGGTGACGCTATAAATGAAACATAATCTGTCGATGTAACGTGTAAAATAAAAATGGGTGAATTGTTTGTAGTCTCTTTTATGCAGCTACTTCTTGAATTGCAAATAATATAACGGCATTTATAATATATATATATATATTATATATATTCAATATATATATAATATATATATATATATATATATATATATATTTATTTATTTAATTTTGGCCTCGCGGCCAAGAAATTGATCTTGGTTTACATATCTATTATAACACTCATCCTTCCATCCCTCTGTCCATTCATTCCACCTATTCCTTTATATCCTAATCTAATCTAGTCTAATCTGATTTAATCTAAACTATCCTATTATCTTACACCTACTATTGCATCTCCCTCTTTTCTTTTGGTTGTTTCTTTGCTTTTTGTTTCGACACTCCTAAGTCAGTCTACTGCTTCTCTCACTCTTTTGCTTTGTACTATCTTTCCTATGCTTAAATTTGTCCTTTCCATCTTGTCACTGTCATCTACCAGGTGCTTTACTGTCCCCCGGTATCTCTCGCACATCATGCATCTTCTCTCCTCCTCTTTCCTCCAGTATTTGTTTCCTTCCTCTACGTTCCAATAACGGCATTTATAAATTCGTTTGATATTTTCAATATACATATTAAATTGTACTATCTCATGTTCGTCATAAATGCACAAGATCCGTCATCAAGAGATTCAATTGGTGAAATGATAGAGGGATGAGGACTAAAGTACATCCGAAAAGAAATAGGTCGCTGTTATCAGTCAAGGCCGCGTAGTCCGCGATAATTTCCGACGAGCACCTACACACCGGCGTGCAATTAGAATGACAACAAAACAGTCTCCCGAGGAAAGAGGCTCGCGCCAGGCGAACGGGGTCCCGCTTCATCGTGGGGAGAAGGAGGAGGAAGAAGCTGGGACTAGGGAGAGCCGAGGACTGAGAAGAGGGGAACGGGCCTAGTGAAAGAGGGTACGAGAGGTAGAGCTCCGGTTAAAGTGGGGGTAAAAGAGCGACAGAAGAGGGGCCTTACCGGCTCGCCTCTGGCCTCTCTCTCGATACACCTTTCTCCGGTTCCCAACACCCGACGGCGGGCCTTGCTTCCCCTTCAGTCCTCACCGGGACACAGACAAAGTTACGCACTCGGAGAAAGGTCAATCGGTCGGCTGCTCCGCTCGTCGAGTACCGGAGTTCTCGTTAACCGCTCTCGTCTGGTGACCAGGTGGAAAAATTTTCTCATTGTTCTCGCGACGCGACACACGTTCGACGTTACCTGTCCCAGACACTTTTCTTTCGTTTCCACCTGTTCCTCTCCTGTCGAATATCGGTCGACGGATTTATCCAACCCCGCGCTCTTCGTCGATCCAGGATTCCGTGATCGAGACGTATCGGAAATATCGGCGATCCGTGCAAGGTGGTGTGCGGACAGGTTCATAGTTCCCTTCGCGTTTTTGGTGCTCATGTAACAGGCTACGCATACTTACGGTTTACATGGGAGGCGAAGACATGTGGAGGCTCTGGTTCACCAAACTGCTAATCCTAGCGGCTATACTGCTCGCTGCCGCACCAGGATCACTGTCAGAGGGTGAGTTCTCGTGCCCGATCATCTCTTCTTACCTGGAAACAATTAGACAATTAGTATCGAATCAATGATATCCTACAGGCTAAACTTGGGGTTACTTGGTGAATCATTGTGTCCATGCTGGAACAATTGGTTTTCAATCATGATATCGACAGAAATAGTGTAATGGAAACATTAGTGGTGCACACGAATTTTAATTTTACTTACCAATTTTTTTATTTTATATATTGCTTAATGTATGCATTCCTTTGAAACGTTGCTCACAAGTGGACACTGAAATTGAATTATAAAGTGAAATACATAAACTGACTCGATAAAAGTGGATGTAACTTTGAGACAAGGTCAAATCCTCTCATGGGAAATGATCGAATAGATTCATTATTGAATGAATCATTATTAATTGAAGTATCCAGCACTAATAAGTTAATTCAAAGTCGTCATTCACGTGAAGCAACACGCGCCAATCGTTTTTACTGTTAACAAACATAAAATATAAATAAAATACTACTTTCCTGTCCTATTCTTGGCAATGACTTGCGAATGATAAAATAGTTGACGAGGAAAGAGGTGACTGGTAGGATTTTAGTGTCGTGCGACCATGACTGCGAGCGAATGATAAATCACGCTTGTAAATTGTAAATTTTCTAGAATCTGGCGTTATGCTAGTTCCGGAGACATTTCAGTAATCGGATCAACTCCGAATTGTAGTGTTCAGTGACGGGCCAGTGTCCTTGGTGAATTGTGTGACGTTTACCTCAGCAATGAGTCATTGGAACAGTTTGCTACCTCGTTCGCTTGTGCCCTGTCGTTTTTAACTTTCCATATGTTAGGAAAAAATGTCCTCGTCCATTCTGTCTTTCTTTATTAATTGGTGGAAGCTGTTCGAACCAATCGTTCTCGTTTATTTCTACAACACAAGTCAAACAGTATGTCTTTTTTCAAGTATTCTTCTATCAATTTCCTTCTTTTAGGAAACGATCAAGTAAAATAAATTGTGGTGTAAGGTATATAAACCTTTACATTTTCCATTTCACAATTATCGAGATTACAAAGGTGCTTCGATTAGAAATTATTCAATAAATTTGTCCACTCAATCCTCATTTCAATCTCAAAACATTACGTTTAGTTAACTCAGGTTGTAATTTCTTATCGGCGCACAGGTTCGATCATTATGTTACATACTTTTAATTTTTATAAATGCTTATTCCTCAGTGATATACATCGGTGGTTCACTAAGTGTGAACCGATTTTGATGCTAATATCCTGTTGCATGCAATTAACGGGTTATTTATAACTTATGTGATGTCACCCATAAAAAATTAAAAGTATGTAACATAATGATCGAACCTGTGCGCCGATAAGAAATTACAACCTGAGTTATCAAAAATACGATCGACAATTGAATACCTCTATTAAATTTAGTGTTCCAAGCCTAAACAAAGGACACCGCCTACAGTAGAAAATATCTATTTTGCGTTGAGATAGTTATTTCATTGATTGAAAATTTATTTATATCGAAGTCATATAGAGTTCCATACGTAAACAATTACATAGAGAATATAGTGCGAGCAAGTCAAGGTTAAGAATAAATGTCGAGGATTTACTGCGAATACGAAAAAGGACGAAATAGAAAAGAAAACTGAACGTCTCTCACAGTCGATCATCCGAACTCGCATCGGTGGGAAAGGTCCGCGTTCACTGAACTAAATTGAATTTGCCTAATCGCGATAACGAATGCTCGAGAGCCCGGCCGTACGAACACGGGCGCGCGTTTGTTAGCGGCCTGTCCCGACGCGTTAACATCGTGCATCTTAATTGCAACAGGAAAACAGTTGCTCGAGCTCTCGGACAATTCCTCCAGTGAGAGCTACACGAGCCACTTTAAAGTGGATGTCCTATTAATGGGAACCAGCGACGTTATCTTGCCAGCGACGCGGAAGAACAGCTGTTTACCGGAGGAATTATTCTCGAGACCGTTTCGTGTCTCGAACAATTATCTCCACCGGGAGTGGAAGCGGTAGAAAAAGAAATATATATCGAAAATGCTTTTCCTGCGAAGCGGTCGCGTTCGATCCGAGCCAAAACCGAGTTTCCTACCACTCTTCCTGCATCGCGGATTGCACAACGCGTGTTCCGCGACAAGTCTTTCTTCCCTTCTTGTCGCGACGAATTAGAAAGTGTTTAACGCAGCCGCTGTCGCCGAGCTGCATGCCGGCTGCCTACTGCGCTTTAAATATTTTCGCCGGCGAATATTTCTGCGAGGAATTCGCGATAAATTCGGCAGCTGTCCTTTCATCGTTCCCCGGACGTTATACATTTTTCTAAAAATTTTTTATTGTCGTTAGCAATGCTGTACGCTACGGTGGACTTTAGTAAAGTAAAGTAGTTTCGAGTACAAAGGGTTAAGTGATAGTTCAAAAAAAGGCAAGTACTGTTTCCCCCCTTTGCATTAATTCTTTCTTATGTAAAGCTGATATAGAAGGGCTGAAAAGAATTTATAATTGGCTCAAACAATAAATTTATGATTTCGGCGCATGGTTCGATCAATAAACTGTATTCAAAATCATAAATCTATTATATATTTATTATATATTTCAAGTGCGATCGAAAAAAATTTTACGTTTCTCTGTTCTGTAAAAATTTGAAAAAAAAGAAGAAAAACAATGTAACACCGACTCAATGTAAGCCAATGTGTAATATTACTGTACTTGCTTTATAAACCATTTGGTTTAAAGCGACAATAATAAATAAATTATAAGGAACTGTAAAAATTAATTTTTACATTTCTAAATAATATCCTTACTTCGGTTCTTCGTTCAAATACGAAGTAAATCAATTAAATCTGTACACTTGCATAATCTCGTGATTGAAAATTGTTCCGTGACGACTAGATAATGAAATTGTAATGGTGACAATATTTTAAAAATTACATTGATTCGATTGATTGACTGAAACTTATTATCTGAACAAAAAGAGACTGCAAGAAGTGTTGCAACGAAACTGCTCGACTCTTCTCTCGAATAGTTTGTTATGTTTGAGTTTACGAAGGGTGAACGCATGTTGCGAGATATCAAGTCGGATTAGCGGGCGCAGACCACGGCGGAAGATTAGTGAATGGAACTAATTTTGCATAGATTCAATGGAATTAACGTTAATAAGCGTGAATACATTAAAAAGCCGCGAGACGTTGTAAAGCGGCGTAACGGTGTGCGCGACGTTACAATACATCGCGTAAAGTATAGTGACCCAAATGATGCAGAAAATAAGCAGCGGAACAATACGCCGTCTGTGGCAACAGCGTTCATCGGAAACGCGTCGGCCAGACTCAGTTTTGCGAATAAATACTGCCGCGAGAAACGAGCCTGTCGAAACGTGTCGAGAAACATCTGAACGAATCAATTTGATTGGACAAAAAAACAAATTTCTCGTCGACGTTCGCAAGCTTCCGAAATTCTTATCCAAGAATTTACGATGCTGAAGAAACGAGAGAAAGAGAGAGAAAAAGCCACTGAATTATTAATGCACGCGCAATTAATTCCGGCAGATCATTACAAGAAATGCATTTCAAAAGGAGACCGACAGCACGAATTAAAAATATAATCTCTTCACCGAGCCTCCGTTATACGAACAACAGATCAGCGTACTATTATTTATAATTTATAGGAACGCGTATTTTCAAGTACGTAGACTGGTAGTCACCTATTTTATTTATATTTCCAATGTTCTTCCGATTATTATTAGAATATTTTACGCTAGAATTTTGACACGTAATAAATAATTACATTGGATGTTCTAGACCTCAATTCTATATTACATTTCCTGTTATTATTATGTACATTTTTATCTAAATATTCTTTAATTTCATCACTCATTTTTCTGTAGGGCTTTTTAGAAGTTTGTGTTTGTTGCACGGTTTTCAATCAACCAGCTGTTTTCTGTTTGTTAACCCTTTGCACTCGGAGCTATTGTAACTCGAAAATTAAACATTTCTTCCTGCATATTATTACTCTTCTCTTATATTATATTTTTCATTTGATGGAGATGAAATTGATATGGTATCTGATACAATACTTAAATGTTTAGTAATTCATTAAATACTAAAATATATAATAATGTAAACAATATTTTGAATAATGATGTAGCAACTTTTAGTGTCACCACTCGAGTGCTAAGGGTTAATATATCTGATAAACTATTAAAATTCGGCCATATGTTATGAACTATTACATTTCTTCTATAATAACGTCAAGCTGAAATTCTTGTCATAAATGCATAAAATTCACGATTTAGTTAAAGTAGATGTTTCGAGAATTAAACATACGAATTCGTTAAACAGTTAATTGAAAATAGCGTAACTTTGCAAGGTGTCCTGTTGTCGGAATCAATCGCCACCGATCCCATTAGCTTATCGGCCTTGAAAACAGGGCAGGAACAGTGAATGAAACCGATTTTCACGCGGCCGATGCATAATCCGTTCGGAAATTGGGATGTGCGAACCTCGCGCACATTAGAAAATAATACCCGACGCTTCGTGTGTTACAAACGGTATAACGGTTTGCGCCGGCTCGTGGTGCTCAGCGGCGTGCGTTTTACTCGAGCATCCGCTTCTTCGATCCCTCGATCTCTCGATCGGATCCAGCATTGGCGATCTGAATCCACGCGGGCCCCGTTCGAAATGGGTCCAGTTCGACGAGCGGACCTTAACGGTTTAATATACGAAATTCTCACCGGTCCTCGGACTTGCATCGAAAGATTACAGTTTCAGCCTTAAAAAAAACAAGTTCAAAACTCGTATGTAGTACGAAATATGAAAAATGTTTAATTTCTGACCTTGTATAAATAATAATAATGAATGAATTATCGTACAATATTACCACGTTTCTCTGTCTGTTCGGTACAAATCTTTGCAATTGATTTTAAACTAACTTCCCGACGAGCTAGAGACTTGAAAATTTTCGCATAGCTCACAACTGGATGACAATGCAATATTCTAGAAAAAAGACTGCGTTTAGGATTTATATTCGTAGTACAGCTTCATTTAAAAAATTAAACATCATCTTCTGAAAAAGTAATGCGAGAGCAGAAGAGTTTCATACATTGAAGTAAACTAATTGTTCTAACTCTTCAAAGAATATCGAAGTGATATGATCTGATGTTGAAAAAGTTACCGTTCTTTTAAAAGTGTCCGAACATTACTGTGGTTCACTGTATTAACCCTTTGCACTCGGATGGATTTTAACTCGACAATTAAACACATGTCTTCCGATCTAGAACAATTAAAATTCTATATGATTCATATCTTTGGTAAATATTTACAACAGGTCCACGTACTCCGATTTTGATGAAATTTAAATATGTTATGCAGCAACACATTCTGAACAACTTTTTCCTTTTCCAATATAGGGGGGACGCTTTTAGTTTTCGAGATATTTCAATTTTTCTGTATTGAATTTTTCGTATTTCTACACGCTCCGCGGCAATGCAAGCCTGTCCCGGTGCGGCGTTTGTTTACGTTTTGACGCTGTAGAGATGAGAGACGAACATGGGGGGCGGAAGGAGCCGGCCTGACACCACACACACCCACCCAGAACTTAACACACACCCAGTGTTTCTAAATGTTAATTTCATAACGGAAAATCGGTAATTGTGCATAAAAGGTTCCACCCCACCGATTTTGATAAAATTTGAATATGGTAAATATTTACCATATCTTTTTATGGATGTAAAATTGATATAGTACCTGATACAATACCTAAATGTTTAGTAATTGTTTAGATACCGATATATTTAATATTGTAAGTTATTTAGTATTGTTATGAAGTTATTATAAAGTTATATTATTTAGTATTGTTATCAAGTGGTGCCTCAGAGTCACCATTCGAGTGCTGAGGGTTAAATCAACTGTGACCTCCGAGCGGTAAGCGTGCACTACTGTGTCGCGTTTATCTGAAAGAGATTGTCGTCGGCGATGGTTCCCGCTCGTTCAATGTCCATCGGGGACAAAATGTCCTTTTTTATTCCGGGAACGGTGCGTCTCGACATTGAAGAAGTGCCGAATGGTACGCGGACGAAAACAAACTGCGTTTGCAGATAAGATCGGTGTTATCGCGTCGTTTTGCAACGAGCGCCGCGGTCCGTTTGCGGTATCCGCGGCGTCTAGCGCGCGTCCGCAAAAGCTTCGATACGATCGTATATTACATATTAACGAGCCGTAGACGACTCTTTCACCGAGAAGACGAACGAGCTGGCCTCTCGCGCGCGACGATCTTCCCTCTTTTGCCGCGGTGAATGGAACACGGAGGTAATGCCCGCAAGGCCAACCACCGCCGAGCAAAAATCACGCGGATAATGCAACGAACCGCCTCCGTTCGCGTTGATCATGCGATTGCCGCTCGGACTAGCCGAAGAAACACGACCAACGTGAACAAACTCGATAATAATTGTTTTTTTTCCCCATTAAACTGTTTCTCTTTTGCAAGTTGCTAAAACCCACGCGTTTCTTCTTTCCTTCATCAATAAACTGCGGATTTTATGCGTTTAATTGTGGAGAACACGAGTAAAAATATTATAAGAATTTAGAATTATCGTTGTACTGTTTTCAATATATTGGATCTATTGAGAAAGGAAATCAAGTTTTAGTTTTCTACAGTTCGTTGGAATCGAGCTCGAGAATTTTGATTTCATGCATTTATAAGAAAAATTTGATAAGAACACGAGTAATAATATTATAAGAATTTAGAATTATCGTTGTACTGTTTTTAATATATTGTAACTAATGAGAAAGGACATCAAGTTTTAGTTTTCTGCAGTTCGTTGAAATCGAGTTCGAGAATTTTGATTTCATGCATTTATAAGAAAAGTTTGATAAGAACAACACGAGTAATAATATTATAAGAATTTAGAATTATCGTTGTACTGTTTTTAATATATTGTAACTAATGAGAAAGGACATCAAGTTTTAGTTTTCTGCAGTTCGTTGAAATCGAGTTCGAGAATTTTGATTTCATGCATTTATAAGAAAAGTTTCATAAGAACAACACGAGTAATAATATTATAAGAATTTAGAATTATCGTTGTACTGTTTTTAATATATTGTAACTAGTGAGAAAGGAAATCAAGTTTTAGTTTTCTGCAGTTCGTTGAAATCGAGTTCGAGAATTTTGATTTCATGCATTTATAAGAAAAGTTTGATAAGAACAACACGAGTAATAATATTATAAGAATTTAGAATTATCGTTGTACTGTTTTTAATATATTGTAACTAGTGAGAAAGGAAATCAAGTTTTAGTTTTTTACAGTTCGTTGAAATCGAGCTCGAGAATTTTGATTTCATGCATTTATAAGAAAAATTTAATAAAAAGAACACGAGTAAAAGTATTAAAAGAATTTAGAACTATTGTTATACCGTTTTGAACTTATTAAGAAAGGAAATCAATTTATTGATGCGACGTGATTAATTTTCTGTTGCGATACGATTAAGAAATTATCGTGTCATCGAATCATATTAAGTGATTATAAGCGATAAATAATAAGGCTCATCTTTTAAAACAGAACGATTCGCGTGTGTACGGTGATAATTCTATCTGTGAAGCTTCGTTATCAAGCTTGTGTTTAACTCAATGCTTCTCATCTTTTGAATTACGAGTTCGTAATCTGTAGTTTCAAATCGTCTTCGTTTTTGATCCATCGGCCCCGCGAAATGTAAGTTATTATCGCAAACAATACTGAGAAAAGGATTGTATCAGTACCGCAGACATTTTACAATTGCCAGTTCCATTGGGAGAAGGATAGAAAAGATCGTAACCGCGGTTCTTAAATTTCAAGGCGAGTCTTCTTCGAGTGTTCGCGGCGATTATTCGAACTGTCAGACTGAAGCTAATAAGAGTGCATTGTTCCTACTAAAACCCGTCGGGAACGCGAAAAATCTGATCTATGATACCGCCGCGTAATTTTCGCGAAGAGCACATTCACTTTCGTGCTTATATTCTTATTGCTATAACGACTTATCACTGATCTTTATGCATTTATATCAAAATTGAGTAGATGGAATTCTATATTGTTGTTAGATTTTAAAAAATGAAGACGTCAATATATGACTTCTCCTCTATGAAAATCATTAAGGGAAGAAATAACATCCAATTTGATTTCTATTTTTATATTTTATACGCGAGTCCTATTCCCGGTGTGAGAAAACCGTGTAACTAAGAGTCGATTAAATAATTAAAAAAAAATCTCGATACCGTAATTCGTTCATAAGAAAAGTGACAGAACCCAAACTACATTTCTAAAAAAGTATAATAATAAATATATAAATTACTAAATAACATCAAATTATTTTACGCTTCTCAGTTGGTGATATGCAATAAAACAACTTTGCAATTCTAGGTAATTTTCAAACAGCTCTCCTGTAAAATTTATTTCTTTGACTAACATGTGTCACTTTTTTATGAATAAACAAGTATAAACGAATACATTGACAGATTGCTTGCAGCGAGAGAAAATGTGTGTGTGATTTCGTTTTAAATTCTTATTAGGAAATCTCCTATCAGATTTATTACAACATAATGAGCATTGCGGACTGTAGTGAATAACGAGAACGTTAATAACATTGCGAGGACAGGAAGAGGGAGAAAATGATTCTTGTGGCGATCGTGAGAAACCATTGGATCCCTCATGCAGTATTTCAAAGGGAAAGCCTTCGATCGAACAAGTAGATACCGATTAATGTAAGTGGAAATCTCGGTCGCGATGGAAAAAGTGATTCCTCGTTTCGCTGCCTTTTCTGAGATTGGGAAATCTGCGGAAAGCGAGCTGAAAACGAAACATTTTCCATGCGTGGAAACCTTCGGGAACCGTAGAATCGGGGGAGAAAAGCTTCGAATGTCTATGTTTGATTCGAACGATTTTCCAAACAAGTAACTGAAGAAAGTGCCTACTTATATCCGAGGTAGGAGAAGAACAATCAATTCTCCAAGCACCAGGATGTCCCAGAAATGTTGTACTTCCCTAAAAAAGACAAGTAATTCCCGAGGCAATTTCAAGTAATTTTTTCCTCGACGAAAATCTCCTCCGAACCTTGGTTAATTAATTATTAACGAAAAACGATAACTCCTTAACGAAGTCGCGAAGAAGATTTTCGTAAAGGGAAAAGTTTCAAGGAAGTAGAAAACAATTTTCGAACACTTTGTATTTCTACAGTTTCTCGTTGAAACTTTCCTTCCTCGTTCGTTTCCATAAAATGAACCGACGAAAAAAGGAAGAAAATGAAACGCAGCAAAATAGGCTTACGGTTTCCACGAACGAAAAAGAGAACAGTACTGTTAGAACAACAGTATAATACTTTTTCCCCGTTCTTTGTTTACCTGTTTGGCACATTTCCTCCCGTGTCCGCGATACTTTCTCCATCCGATGGAGAAAAAAAAAGCAAACAGATGCCTCCGAACCCGCGAGAAACGCAGTTTCTGCGCGATTTGCGCAATCCGCGCAATTCTCCGACGAGCCTTCTAAGGGAGGAATTCCTTTTCCGATCGCCATTTTATTTGTCCGCGGTGCTGTAACGCCGGATCGACGCGGTTCACCGTACACGTCCTCGCATGGCGCGTTTCGTGGCCTAATCAAACGGAGACCGAGAATGCGCTGATTTACACGTTTCTTGGGAACTCGCCGTTACGCCAATCCCAGTATTTTCGTGTCGTACGCTAATTAAAGGCTGCGGGCTCCACCGGGAAATCGTCTATTTCCGGTGGATATTTGCTACATTCCTGACGTTTGCCACAAAATTCGCGTGCTAAGGCTGTGTTCCACTGATCGAATAGGAAAATCGGTTCTCCAGAAGTGGCTTCAGGAAAATATTACTGCCACGCCCTTCTCGTTGAAGATATTTAGCGCAATTTTTCAGCAAATACTACTGAATACCTTTAAGGTCGATTTATACTCAAATATATTCGCCGGAATATATGCGACCAGACAGATATTCTTCAATGGATTTTAATGGAAGTATGTAGACCTACAGTAGGTGTACATGATTCCATTAAAATCCATTGAAAAATATCTGTCCGGTCTGATATATCCGGTCGGAAATATACCAGTATAAACAGACCCTAACCCTCCGATGTCCAACAACTTCTTCAACGGTCAAACCCTGACAAGGTCCCCAGGGACCTTCTCTATTAATATGGCGTGAGATGCGTATAATAGTTTTTTATTGTTAGCCGTAATGGTGTTATTACGATTTTTTGTGTTTCTATGTTTGTTTCTATGCTGCGAAATGTGTATGGATATACATATACCGTTCGGCTGAAGGCTGAAGGCTGTTCGAATGAACCGTATTGAAATGTCGCATCGTTCAAAACGTCATAGGTCTGTAGGGACCTTGTCGGGCATCGGAGAGTTAAATATCATAGAAACAGATGCATACATTGAGATTTTCAAAAGAATTTTACTTTCTTATTTAGAAGGAAAATACGAAGAGGAGAGAGAGAAAGGAGAAGACAGGGATAAATGGAGGAATCAGTAGAGAGAGAAAATGCGAAAAAAGAAATAAATATTTCAATTTAGATGTAGATTTTGTAAGAGATCAAAGATTATGTATTGTAAAGGGAACGGAGTCTCTTTGTAACCCGTAAGTGAACAAATAAACAAATACATACATACATACTCTCTTATTTCTCAACGATGGAAATGTAAATTCCATTAAAAATCCAAAACGTGCATCTTGTAGTATGTTATTCAAATAAATATTTGCAGTGAGCTAAATATTTGAAGTTACTGTATTTCCATGATGTTTTACTTGAAACAAATTATTTAAACTTGGCACGAAAAGTTGTCATTATTAAAACAAGCATACGAAGTTTGAAAGAAATCGATCAGTACGTTGTTTTCAGAGTTTCATATTTTTAGAATTCAACATTCAGGAAATATTTTTAGAACAACATAATTAAAAGATATGTTAATACTTAAATAAATGAAATCATTTAAGTGAGCATCAATAAGACTAAGCATTTCATATTTTTAAAATTCAACATTCAGGAAATATTTTCAGAACATCATAATTAAAAGACATGTTAATGCTTCAATAAATGAAATCATTTAAGTGAGCATTAATAAGACTAAGCATTTCATATTTTTAGAATACATCATTCAGGAAATATTTTCAGAACAACATAATTAAAAGACATGTTAATGCTTAAATAAATGAAATCATTTAAGTGAGCATCAATGAGACTAAGCATTTCATATTTTTAGAATTCAACATTCAGGAAATATTTTCAGAACATCATAATTAAAAGACATGTTAATTCTTAAATAAATGAAATCCTTTAAGTGAGCATTAATAAGACTAAGCATTTCTCGTGATTAGCACTTCCAGTGAATTGTAATCTATTATTTGATCAAAAAAAGGTTACTATTTTATTCAATACGGTTTAGACATACTTGAATTTTATGCAAAGTATTGTGCTCATGCGTAGGCTTGAGTTGCATCATATGAAACGCTTCATGTCCATGTTTGCTGCACGATAAGATGTCGGTGGAGTTTTATTAAGTTTGGATTGCGTCCATAACTGCGTTAACGATGGAAAAGTTATCCGGTTAACAAGTTTTATTAACTGGGCTACCTACGCCTGCGAGAACAGGAAGTAATTAAATGTCGGTAGTGAACGTGGTGAATATTTTCTTTATCCCGAAAAATGTCATAGAAGAGAATGGAAGATTTATATTTCTGGTATGGCTACTTTTATTCGAATGCTTAAATACTGATTATATAAAAACGAATCAAATTTTATTTCATGAAAAAAGAAAGGTTTAACATTTATATTTGTTCAAATCTTTGTGACAAGTGTGACTCGTTAAAATACAGCGTTCCCAGGAGGGAACCAGGGGGGCAAGTTCCCCCTCAATGAAAAAGGGAATAAAACACTGGAAATTCAAAAATCGACGTTAAATAAGGAAAAAAAAACACTGGAAAATTATCTAAACCGTAGAATAGTTGCTTTCTCTCCGATTTCGATTATTTTTTGGATATGTTATATGTAAAACTAAACATTTTGGACAACTTTTCTCTCTATATATAAGTAAATATGTGTGGCTACCGTTGACAGATATTTTTGCTAAAAAAAAGGTCTTTTTCATTAAATCCTGGGTGTGTCACTGCAGCAAAGGGTTATGTATTTTCTATTGCCCCAATTCGCCATTGCGATAAGGTATAAAAGAAGCAGTTACAATGAGAAATACACGGAAATAAAATAAAATAAATGTTCGGTGAATAATTTCTCGTGCACAAGTATTACGTGCTGAATTTCTTTTGCCACCGTGCAGTCTCGCAACAGAGACCGAGTCATTCTGTTTAATCGAGTTTCTACATTCAAATGGATTGGCCACAAGCTGGCGGAGCGACATTTTCGTGACATTTGCGTCACAGGTCCCGAATGCCTACGTAAAAGGACACCGTGACAGAAGTATATCGCAAGAACCGATGCATGAAATTTGTTAACGGAAATTACGTCCAGAAAGTCAATTATTCACACGTTCGTGGAATCGACGTACAGTAGAATTTCTGCGAAAAAGAAATCGCACGTTTCTTTTCGGAAACGTTACGTTCGACGTTGACCAAGTGAAATAGCAAATTTGCGTGGGGGTTCATCGCGGAAAAGTCGGACTAATTGAAAGTAAGGAGACGCGTTGCAAATATCTTGTGGCGGATCAAAGTGAAATCACGACGAAACATCACGTAGCCCCGTTTTCTCCGAATGATCATCATGATGTCGGGTTTGCGCGCAGACTCTCGACAGGAGCCAATTAGAGACAACAAAGTGCATTCTGCGATTTGTACCCATTCAATTCTGTTAGGTAAAGTATGGACGGCGTGTAGAGAAAATGGAACACGCTCTGTTATTTGTACAGGGTGTATAAAAATTAATGGTTGTCCGTTCTAGAAGTGAATCTATACCTCTGTGTCGGTGGACATTTGTAAAAGAAACTTGCCGACAAATAGTTCGTAACAAAGATAACTTTTGCTAATGTTTATCTTTGCATCAACACCCTCCACTCAGAAACGAGAAAAAGTTTGAGAAAAGAACCACAAATTGTTATCGAGATTTGTGCCCATAATTATGAAAGTGATCTAAGTCATGTAATTCTTGTTTCTAGATATTTTAAAAAAAAAGTATACATATATTAACACTCAACAGTGTTAAGCAAATTTTAATTTAAATAATAAATAAACGTGTGATTTTATTTGCAAATAATAACGAAACTTTTATTTGAATAAAAGTAATTTAAATAATTCCAGAAGTGATTTATTTATTATTTGTACATGCTTAATTAAATGAAAGTCTACCTCCTTAAAGGGAAAGGATACGAACACTTGATGAATTCCATATGATTTTGAAATAACGGGCACTATCTGACGGTTCATTTTTGACAATATCGTAAAAATTACATTGAATTAATTCATTGATAAAGTAATCATTTTTTAAAGTTCTTATTTAGACCACTTTCACAATTATGGGCAATACGAGACAGAATATGATCGTTAGCGTGCTTCGAGCCAAACGAAATTTAATACCAAGTCAACATCTCTCTGCCCGTTGAAATGATAAATTTGAAGTTGCAAAATATGAAAGAGAACCTTATATTCATTGCTATACACATAAGAATACTAATGCTACATTATAAAATACTAATGTAAAGTATAGATACTTACAAATTTTTCAGATTCTTCTGTTCCTCCGTCGGATCCACAGCACACTAATGGTATTCATGCGAATCCATTTTAATAACTAAACTACTTTTCTCCCCAGTCATTAGATTGCAATCACTATTTCTTTATGCAATTATAGCTTTTGAAAATTTTCAAGAAATTCTACGGTACAAAATACCACAGAATTTAGTACGATTTTAATTTATTTCAGATCTAAAAAGGCCACTGCTACAGAAACTAAGATTTTATTTGATTCTAGTTTCTTAATATTCGTGTAGAAAAATTGCAAATTGCAATACAATGCTATACGCTTTCTGAAATCGTCACAGCGAACGAGACGTTACGCCGACAACGATCAAAATAGTACTGCGATCGTCACCTGTTTTTTTACGGCTGGGAAATGTAGCATTTGTTGATTGGACGCGGGGTGTGTTGGAAGGACATTAGAAGGATAACGAACCTTCGTGCAGAACAAAAATTTTCATGGGTCCTTCATGAGTCATCGCGTCGTACGTGTTGTCCTCTGTCGAGGTTACAGTTAATGGTGCGCGGTGGTTGCAAAATAATAAACGGCTAGTTCGGAGCCGATTCGCATGCGTTTTTTGCTTTCCTTTTCAATAATATTACCTGTGGTAGGGCCCTTGTGTCCTTTGTGGCCATGGGAGGGGAGAACTTCTGCGCAGAAATCGCGGTTAGATCGCAGAAATATTTGGATCGTGGTTGGAGTAACGTCTCGTTCGCTGTCACGATTTTGGGAAACTCTGTTGTATAGTGTTTAACGATTGTTTAAAAATGTGGTGTTTTGTGCTTCGGAAGACAAGCACAATTATTCGGACGTATTCCCACGAGTAAATCAGAGTGTGCTATGAATTCAGAGGAGGAACAGGAGCATCTGGAAAAATTTGTGAGTAATTACTATGTGTGACAACAGAAATAAGATTTTTAATGTCCTTTTAAATTTCGTTTAACGTATCAAATTTTGCAAAAATTTTAACAGCTTGTATCTCAATAACAATTTGTTTGCGACACATGATTTCTTTTAAACTTTCTCTCTTCTCGACGAGTAAAAGGTATTGACGTGAAAACAAATTTTAGTAATTATTTTCTATGGTATAAACAATTTTGAGGCAAGTTTCTTTTACAAATGTTCACCGATCCAGAGGTGTAGTTTCATATCTTTTTATACATGTACATATTATCCGTTATTTCTGACGGTCCATTCGTATTAGAATTTCTAAGAGAAGTGAATGGGTAAAAGAAAAAATAAAAAAAATTCAAAAAGTGAATGGGTGAAATTTAACACAGTAGAAAGATTGAAAGAATTTCAGAATATAAATTTCAGAACCTTTTCAGTTACTTTTAAAATACAAACACTTGTAAGTAAATGTTAGGTTCCTTGACAATATTGTGTTAGATTTAGAAATATATCTCGAAGTTTGACCGTATTAAAAATTCTAACAATTAATATTTCGATATTTCAAAGGTCTCGGAATTCTCAATTTAAAAAATACGTTTGAATTTTCGGAATTCTAAACATTTCTATATTAGTATTATATAACCCTAAAATCTCCACGTATCTAACTTGGCAGTGATCTCAGAATTAAAAAGTTAACGTCTCCATAAATTTTCTAAAATTTTACGAGCTCGTGGTATGAATGTCATTGACATTTCGAAATGCGAGGTTGAATAAGGATTTCTACGGCATTGCAGTGTGTTTAGAATTCGAAACACTTGTGGTTCGGTTTCGCAGCGATATTTAAATGCGTGCAAACCACGTATAGTTAGTGAAGTAACAGTGAGACAGATTTCAATCGTGATCAAGGACGACTTGGGAATTCGAAAGGGACGCGTCGGGTCACGGTTATTGCCGTCAGTGTCCTTACGTTGTTCGCTGCACCAGCTAGATGACGTTAATCGATTTTTCTCAGAGCTTAAAATAGTTTCGAAGCTTTTCGTATTCTTTGCAATTTATTAGAGTTGCTAAAAAGAGAAATATGTACATTCTTATTCAACCTCTTACAATTGACGGAGATCACTGTTATATCGTATAAAAGTAGTCAGGAATCACCCCTTTCGAGGAAGTGCAACATTTCTGGGACACCATGTACATGAAGAACTGTGTCACCCACATATAACACGTATTTCCACTGATTCTCAACATTGACGTGTATTGAAGGTCGACGAAGATCTACGATTTAAATTGATCACTGGACTGCGGATTTCACGCATTTATAACAAAAATGAGTATGTGCAATTTAAAACAGTGGACAGATTAAAAGGATTTAAAAATATCAATGTACTCGCCTCAGCTAATTAATATCATTAGTGAAGAAATTACATTTCTATTTGGCTCCTATGTTGTACAATTTATGAAGACAATTTTTATTTTGCATAAAGATCCGCAGGCTATTGATCGCTAGTATAATATCTGAGAATCAATTTTCAAACTTCGATCCAATGTATGTAAATGTTGAATAAATTTGTTAATGCTTTCGGCGCACAGGTTCGATCCAATATTAACTATAATAGCAATTTTGCAATTTAAATTGTTCCCAACGTTTCGATGCTGGTGTGGATCATACTCAAGAGAATTTTGCGTCTGGCAAGTTAATATTTGATCGAACCTGTGCGCCGAAAGCATTAAGAAATTTATTAAATGTATATCAGTTTTTAATGAATTCAACGATAAATTTTCGAGAACGTACACTTTTCAACCGGTTAAGGTACTGCGGGCAAAAAATGAAATTTGGAAAATCGTGTCGCAATGTGTAAGAGGGTCAGATTCCCGACGAAGTAGTAGAATCGTTTCTGGGAAAAAATGTGCCATGCTGTGGGATTCAATTCATGAAAGTGGACACGTGGATATCACTCTCCCGGCGTCCGAGTGCTCCGGGCGATGAAAGTTTGCATTCTCCCGTATTGAGTCCTCGGACCAGGTCCTAATTTCACGAGCGTGAACTCATCCGTGAGCCCGTATAAGAAGAAGCATACGCCTCGGATGCTTCCACTCTTCACTCTCTCCTTTTCTTCCTTCCTTTTGACGTTCTCCGCCAGCATTTTTTTGGAAAACCTTTCCTCGATTTCGAACGTTATTACTTTCTTATCTCACGATTTGACCGAATTTCACTCTCATAGAATCACGATAACTGACGGAAATTTCGATCAATGATACAGTGTGAATATTTGGAAGAAAATTTGAAAAATTTCAAATTTTTTGCGTGAGTCGTACAATCTTTGCTGTCCGACGTAGTTGAAGGTCTGAAGAATAAGATTTCAATATTGGTCTTTTTATTTGTATATCGTACGTTTCTTATTTATTTTTTTTATTTGTACAGTTGATATAAATAAAGTTGAAAAATAATTCCGGTGAAATATAAATACGTTTGCTTTCCTAAATATACAGAATGAGTAAATTGCACACTGATTGAAGGAAGGGTTGAATTAATTACACATTCAGAACAGTATCATATTCATAATTAGAAATATTAAAAAATTTTATAACTAAACTGCAGATCTTTATGGAAAATAAAAATATTCAGCATCGACTGTGGGAAGCTGTAGTCGAGTAAAAATTCATTTCATCCCTTAATATTCTCAGATTTTTTACATTTTTCACTGTATTGTATTTCATCCAGTTAACTTTTTCATAAATTAAACTCTGCAACATAGTAATAATGAAACGTGTTATCATATTTTTAATTCATGTTTACTTAGATTGTGAGGTTGCATTCTGCGAATAATTATTCAATCCATTTCTTCGTGTACATACTATTTTAAAAAATGGCTAAACACATTCTAGTCATTCTTTAAACCGTAAATCGAGTGTTAAAACACTACAATAAATGTCTTCAGAAGGCAACACACCATTGACTTTTAGTGTTCGGCACGTTCATCGTTAATTTACGGCCGAATGCAACATTGCGGGTTCGTAAACGTAATTTCTGTACGAAAACTGACATGATAGACACGAGTAACGTGATTCCGGTAGCGAACGGTGCTAAAGATAGACCGCGAGCTTAATTCGACGTCTGGGCCTCTGTAGTTTCTTAGCAAGTACGTGAACGACCGGCAATTACCATTAATTACAATTTAATCAACAGTATACGTTCAGTTCAAATCGCTCCGACTACACTTGGCAATTAAACCGAAATAAATGTTATACGGACGGTGATTCTCTTCTGGGTCATTAGCACCGTTGCATTTCCGCGTGCATCAGCTCGCACAGTGCCGTACATAAATTTTCCACACTTTCGTTGTTCTTGTTTCGATCGGTATCGCGCGGGCCGTGCTTTTACAATGATTACGGGATCGGCAGGGGAACAGAGAGCTCTCGGCAGAATTTCCCGATGACAGATCCAGGCACGATCGTTCTTAACGGACAGACTCGTACGTGTTCAGCGTTCTAAGCCCTAAACAAAAGGCATCGGCGCGCCAGTTGCAACGTAATCAGTCGCCGAAGTCAATCGGACTCTAGATTGGTTTCGTTCGTCGCGATCGACGACCCAGATTTTTGCATAATCTTATGCAACTGTGTTAACAAAAGGCTTCGCTAACGGGCCGTTACGTGACAACACTGGCATACCTCTCTTCCTCCTTTCCGAATGATCCGTTTGCCACAGTGGGACAGTCCTCCTTACAAGTTCATGGCGGTCGAATCCATTTCTGCACTTCCTCTGTTATTCGAGCCTATTTTTATTCATTTTATTTTTATTTTATTCATTTTAATCAAAACTTTCCCTGTCACTCGAATAAGTTGTTTGTCAATGTGAACTTATCTTTACATTTTTACATGTATACATAGTACATACGTAAATTAGTAACTTGATTTTTTCTCGAAGTGGGTGACACGTACTTATTTTATTATTATTTATTCATTTAAATCAACTCTTTACCAGTCACTCCAATAAATTGTTAGTCAACGTGAAGTTATCTTTACATTTTCACATGTATACATACTATATACACCAATTAGTAACTTGATTTTTTCTCGAAGTGGGTGACACGTACTTATTTTATTATTATTTATTCATTTTAATCAACTCTTTCCTTGTCACTCGAATAAATTGTTGGTCAATGTGAAATTATCTTTACATTTTTATATTTATACATACTATATACACCAATTAGTAACTTGATTTTTTCTCGAAGTGGGTGAAATGTACTTATTTTATTATTACTTATTCATTTAAATCAACTCTTTACCAGTCACTCCAATAAATTGTTGGTCAATGTGAAATTATCTTTACATTTCTACATGTACATATACATACTATATACACCAATTAGTAACATGATTTTTTCTCGAAGTGGGTGAAATGTACTTATTTTATTATTATTTATTCATTTTAATCAACTGGTTCCCTTTTGTTCGAATAAATTGTTGGTCAATGTGAAATTATCTTTACATTTTTACATGTATACATACTACACACACCAATTAGTAACTTGATTGTTTCTTGAAGTGGGTGAAACGTACTTATTTTATTATTATTTATTCATTTTAATCAACTGGTTCCCTCTTGTTCGAATACATTTTTGTATTCAACGTGAAATTATCTCTGTGTATAATTTTTCATACAATGTATACATATAAATTCACAAATTAGCGGCTTAATTGTTCCTCCAAGTAGGTGTACTTCGACTATAAAGTGTGAAAGATATTAGAAAGAAATTTCATGTTACTTCGTCGATAATATTCGTTCAGCGACCTCGCGAATCAATGGAATACCGTCTACCAAGCATTGAAATCTCTGAGCGGTGATGCTTCTACCGCGCATTGAAATCACTCGTACCATACCTGCACTGCTATACAATTCATGTATATGTAGATTCGCAAGTTCTTTGTTCAAAACTCAATAACATTATTAATTATTACGTAGATTCTTTCATTAACTTGCATTTAAAGTGCAATAATAATCGAAACCATTAATTGTATACTAGAATTGAAATCACAAACTATAGTTTTCGAATGTAATACTTTGAAAGATTAAAAATCATTTTATTATAACTAGACTGCGGATCTTTATGCAAAATAAAAATTATCTTCATCGATTGCAAGAAATAGAAACTACATTCAATGTTATTTCTTCTCTTAATGATTTTAACAGAGGAGAAATCATATATCGACATGTTTAATTTATAAAATTTTACAACAATTTTGAACATAATCTACTCTCAATTTTACTATAAATCCATAAAGATCCACAATCTAATTATAACTGTCTATACATAATCCATAATCAAATAAATTACAATTTGCACAGAACATTTATGATTCTTTAGCGAGCTATCGACGTATAAACGTTGCAAATATACATTAGCAACTCAGCAGGCAACATTGCCGTCACTAAATAATTTCTACGGCTGCGATTCTATTAATTTAAGTAGCTACTGCAAGACTTTAGATAGCCAACGACAATAATTAATGATGTTCAATAATTTATGAGGTCCACCATATATCTGCAACTCGTTCATTTCTTATGATAGACACTGCAACGTGTTTGGTTCGTCAGGGTCGTGTCGCAACATTAATATATTCCCTTTGTTTCGCGATCGAACTGATTTACTCGCTGAGTCCGTTGGTCTGCGCTACGGAACTAGTTTGCGTAAAAAGTTCCCCGTAAGCTAGAAACCTATTTACGTGTTTCGCTTGTACAGAGCTGTGTGTTGTGGCCTGAAAGATCGTCGACTCGTCGTGAATTCTGATTTTCCGCCAGCTCTTTGACAGTTACGACCTCGAAAACCTTCGACCACGTTCCCGTCCCGATCCTATCAGAACGCCGGCGTACTCACGATACGTTATAGTTTTCCAGTACAGTCTAATGAATATTTCCGCCATAATTCTGCCTCGTTTCTTTCGTTCTCCTTCCTAACAGAGTTATTTACCTCGTTCATGCGGCTACAAATGCATCGAGATTACGAAGAAACTCGGGCTGGAGGCAGTCGGGAGAAAATCTATTAAACACAGCTCGACTCTCTTCTAAGTAGAATCGAGGGATTCGCAATAACAATTAGCCCACTTTTACACGAAAGATTTTACGATGGTAGTTTACCCTCTCCCTTTAATATTTCGATAAACAAATTATCTTCAATTTATAACGTCACACTTTTAAGGAGTGCAACACACTTTCGTGGACGTTCTGGTTTTTTAGCTGTTTTATAAAACAAAAATGAGGAATAACGTGATGTACTTTATATTCTTGTGAAGTTGGCTGTAGACCTTATATTCAAAGCTCTGTAAATTGACTAAACAAGATTGTACATCAAATTTTTAGAAGTGATTATTAAGGGGAAGCTACAATCTTGAAATATACGATGGTTTCAGCCACCAGAAACATTTTTCAATGTCTCCACAGTCGTTTCAATTTGCAATATTTTAAGTGAAATAGTGTATTTAGTTTCCTAGTATCTTCTAATATCTAAAAGTAGTTTTTTTGCTTTAAAATGAGTCGTTAAGAAAGAAATTTGAATAGAGACATTCTTATTGTTTTTCTAAATATGAATTCGCACAACGATCCACAGGTCATTTACTGCATCTTCGATGCGAAACTGTCGATTCCGACGTGAAATCAGCGACGACAAAAGGGATATTCGGTTTCTTCTCCCGGAGAAAGTTTCAGCTCCCATTTCTTGGTCCTCGAGATAGAGAGGGAGAGAGTTATCTTCTCGAACGAATCTTCATTAAAACGAGATTAAAGGTAGATCGACTGTAACGAGAGGCCGAGTTTCCCGCGTTCTCAAGATTATCCAGAATCGGAAGCGATCTCTGTTGCGCAACCAATGGTTGGGAAATTCAATGAGAGGTGGTCGAACATTCCTGCATCACAGTCATTCCCGCGAGTCGTTTGAATTTCTTTCTTGCACGTGTATACTTTCTCCACCACCGCGACGAGGAAGGAAACCTTAGCCCGCATCGACCGGGCTACCGCCATTTTATTACTGCTTCCTTCCTACTTCTCTTAACATTTTCCAGTGCTGCAAGGTTCTTGTCGGTGCTAAAAATTTGATGTACGAATTTTTTTAGTTGGTTTACGGAGCTTTGAATATTTGATTGTTTATAAAATATCTAAAAAAAACCGTAGATTTTTAAGCAGTCGTTCAAGGGGATGGTTCAATTTTCACAAATATCCTATAAGAAAATGAATGATAGTCAGCAAAAGTAAAGGCTTCGATCTTTATCATTCTAATTAAAATCATTATAGTTCAAATCCCTACAATTTCTCGAGAAAGAAAATTTTACTGTTCAAATACCTTCTTTCAAGTAAAGTCTTGAAATTTAAATTCTGTTCACAAAAGCTTCTTCCTTCGACGTACTAGTCGACGTTCTAAATTTATCCATGATTGAGCGGACCCGCTCGTTATGGTAGTCAAAGAAACGAGCCTATGAACGAGGCATAACTGGCATACGAATCGCGGGAACCAGGCCGATTGTGTGGTCCGAGAAATGACAGACGATAATGTGGAGTTTACTGGCGATCATATCGAATCCCGAGTCCCGAAATTTCACAAATTTCACCGGAGTATAATAATACTCGATGATCTCCGCGCTGGCGAATCTCATGTGGTTGTACGAGGAACTCCGGGACCAGTTTTCTGAAATTCCTCGCAGGATTCCTCCTTTCACGAATTCGACTTGTTCGCCGGCTATTTTCGGCGTTCTAATCGTTTTATATTCGACGGTGAAACGCGCGGGATAGAATAAAAATCCAACGGAATCCCCATAAATTGTTCGGCCAACGAGACACGACGTCATGATCTTTTCGTGGAGAACCGTTTTCTTTTAATTCCCGTTCGAGAATTTCAAATTCTGATTCGATCTTCCTACCGTTACTCCGTTGATTTTAATTCTGATTAGTGGAGAGACTTTTTTGGCACGAATGTACATATTCTTGTACAATATTCTTGTATGGTACATATTCTTCTACATTCTTGTATGGTACATATTCTTGTAAATTCTTCTACATTCTTGTACATTCTTGTAATAAATAATATATATTATCCTCATTTCGGAGTAAATGACATTCTTGTATATATTCTTCTACAATATTCTTGTATGGTTCATATTCTTCTACAATATTCTTGTATTGTTCATATTCTTGTACAATATTCTTGTATTGTTCATATTCTTGTACAATATTCTTGTATGCTTCATATTCTTTACAATATTCTTGTATGCTTCATCTTCTTGTACAATATTCTTGTACAATATTCTTGTACAATATTCTTGTACAATATTCTTGTACAATATTCTTGTACAATATTCTTGTACAATATTCTTGTACAATATTCTTGTACAATATTCTTGTACAATATTCTTGTACAATATTCTTGTACAATATTCTTGTACAATATTCTTGTACAATATTCTTGTACAATATTCTTGTACAATATTCTTGTACAATATTCTTGTACAATATTCTTGTACAATATTCTTATACAATATCCTTGTACAATATTCTTGTACGTTCTTGTATGGTTCATATTCTTGTACATTCTTGTATAGTACATATTCTTGTACAATAATTTTGTATGGTTCATATTCTTGTACAATATTCTTATACAATATCCTTGTACAATATTCTTGTACGTTCTTGTATGGTTCATATTCTTGTACATTCTTGTATGGTACATATTCTTGTACAATATTTTTGTATGGTTCATATTCTTGTACAATATTCTTGTACAATATTCTTGTACAATATTCTTGTATAATATTCTTGTACAATATTCTTGTACATATTCTTGTACATATTTTTGTACATATTCTTGTACATATTCTTGTACATATTCTTGTACATATTATTGTACATATTATTGTACATATTATTGTACATATTATTGTACATATTCTTGTACATTCTTGTACATTCCACAATGTAATTAAATAGAATCCATCAACCAGTTGTAGAATCCTTTCGATTCTCGTCTCGTGTATCCCCTATCGTCACCATTCTGTTATTCCGCAAGAGATAATCGTCGTTAGCCCACGCTTTCGCATGATCGACGCGAGGCTGTGTAGGAAGGAAGAGACTATCGACGCATCCTTCCCAAGATTGCAACCTTCGACGTGGCCTAGATGGAACGATTCGCGAGATCTTTTCTCCACGATGCGTAATACCGTTGCTCCTGGTGATCGTTGCGCGTTGGTTTGACGAACCGAACCAGAACCCGGTTTCAACAATCGAACAAGCGACCCGACGTCCTTCGTCCTAGGACACCGTCATCGGCGTTTACCGTTGCACTGCCGTCCTCCGCATTCAATCAGCTTCCTCCTCCACCTTCTCGCGGACTTTACACCTTTTTCGTATTCAAATGACCGACGATCGTATCTTTCATCGCGGAGATCGGTGAACACACACCGAGAAAATTGGCAAACCTATCGAAACACGCTATTAATCATTTCCTGCGTTTTGCAAGAAGTATCTGTGACGGCGCGTATCATAAAAATATTTTATGAAGTTTATTAATTTTTGGTGGGTACGATGGGAGACTCATTGATTTGGACTTGAAACGTGTTGCCAAGGCCATCCGAACAACTTTTTATTATACACGTCCACGCGTAAAAATCGAGACGTGATTTATGTGAAGTTAATTACTGGATGTAACCTAGATTTCGGCAAGATATAATCGCTGAAATAAATCTGGGTTAATGATTTATAATTTATCATAACAGGAAGGTTTGGGTTAAGCCTGAATTCTTTCATTCTGTGCTTTCTAAGACAATGAATCACTTTAATTTTGAAAATATGTTATATGTATAATTACAACGATCGTTTCATTATTAGGTACATGTTTCTTGCTGAAGGTGCTTACCGAAAGTAGACCATCGATTTAATACTTGTCTCTAACTCGACCTACGAAACGTGAATTTGTATGTAATTATTACAGTGGAATGTTATCACGCACATTGGTAGTTAGTAGTAGATTGTTACACATTTACGTGAAAAATGATTAAAAGATTGAACGAATTTCAGAATAAACGTCTATGCAACTCCCGTGTCTTGCAATTACGGCAGGAAACTTTTATTGCGCATAAAGATTCGCAGTCAAGTTATTAGTAATTGGGATATAAACAAAGTTCAAGAGTTTGAGCAAAGAAGCGTGAAGCGTGGGAAATCCAGCGAAAGGATTTTTCATTGCTCTTGATAACAAACGATGCCTGTACCTTCGTTATTTCGAACGGAAAAATATCGCTTTAATTCATCACGAGATTTCATGCATTTATGACAATAACGAGTCGGTACAATTTAATTTATATTATATTCAACCTATTAGGATCATTAAAGAAAGAAAGCAGCTTCAGTATGTGTACCGTTTCGTGAAATTGATACAGACAATTTTTTATTTTACATAAGTATTCACAGTCTACTTATCACCTATACATTAAACAGCTGTTAACGTAATATCGTTTGAATTAATGAAATATCTTTCCTATATCGTCAGAGCTTATCTCACCAAGAATCCAATGCCTTACGCATCTTCATCGAGGGAATACGGAACACACTGTCAATCACCCGTGAATGTCAATGGTATTTTTACGTAATGGGAAAGTATCAGACTAACGATCACCGGGTGCAGCCGACTCGTCAAGCCAATTTGTAATTCTAACTAGTGTCCTTACATTCTTATGATCGTAGATTATAAAGCGATTGAAAATTTTCAAATGTTCCTGCTATGACGCATTGTCTAGCATATTTTGAAATTAACTTTCCGATCTCAAGTGTTAGAGTAGATGCAATTTATAGAATAGAGTAGAATAGAATAAATTTGTACAATTCAATGAGAATGTATTCTCGCAGTAATTGGTACATGGCTCTTTCTAGTTCACAGTAATGATTTTATTTTTTAATATTTTATTATGTTGTCGTGCTCTCGTAATCTGTTCAATAGTATTTTTAAATTAATTAATGTTTTTAAACTCCTTATACGCTCCTCAGGGTAAAAATTCATTTATTATTTTCGCATACTGTAAAATCATTGATCCCTTTATGTTTAGGTTGTGAGCTTTATTTCTTTAGAACGTGACGTTACAAGTGAAATAAATTTGTTGATTTAATGTTCTTAAGCCTTATACGCTCCTCAGGGTAAAAATTCATTTATTATTTTCGCATACTGTAAAATCATTGATCCCTTTATGTTTACGTTGTAAGCTTTATTTCTTAAGAACGTGACGTTACAAGTGAATCAAAATTTGTTGATTTAATGTTCTTAACTATTTCACGCTCCTCAGGATAAAAATTCACCCATTTACTATTTTCACATACTGTGAAATCATTTATCCATTTATGTATATGTTGTTAGCATTATTTCTTAAGAACATGACGTTACAAGTAAAACAAAATTTGTTGATTTAATGTTCTTAACCCTTATATGCTTCTCAGGATAAAAATTCACCCATTTACTATTTTCACTTACTCTAAAATCATTGATCCCGTTATGTTTAGGTTGTGAGCTTTATTTCTTAAGACCGTGACGTTACAAGTGAATCAAAATTTGTTGATTTAATGTTCATAACCCTTATACGCTCCTCAGGGTAAAAATTCATTTATTATTTTCGTATACTCTAAAATCATTGATCCCTTTATGTTTAGGTTGTGAGCTTTATTTCTTCAGAACGTGACGTTACAAGTGAAACAAAATTTATCGATTTAATGTGTAGAACAAACATGGGTGAATTATTATCCTAGTCTCTTTTATGCAACTATCCTTGAAGAGGGTATTAGGGTTAATCTTTTAAATTACACCTACTCATTTTTTATATAATTGCATAAAATCCGCTGTTTAGTTATGTACATTTGCCTCATTAAATTATGTCAATTCTGTCAGTCGCGTTTAGTGCCCGGCGGTTTCAGCGTTAATCCAGATTTATGACTCGCCGTGAACATTGAGGCTCGGTAGCAGATTCGCCGCGTTCTCCTCTATCGCTGAAAAATTCTAACGGTATGCTCGGAATTTTCACGGTACAGCGAAGAAACCCCTATTTGCCCGCATTCCCTTCCACCGCGGACAAGCCATTATTATCCACTGCTCGGTTTCGTTTTGTTTCAATCAGCCGCGGCTGTCCACGTTGCCTCGCGTTAACGCAAACAGCGCTCGCGAAATATCCGAGTCTTCTATCCGCTCGGATGATCAGCTTATCCGCAGAGAGCTCCGTGCGTATCCGTTTCGTTTCACTGACTTCCACATGTCTCGGAATATACTGATCAAATCTGCAGCTGTCTTGCTTCGCGCCGGTCGAATTCCACCGCGTCGAGATATTTGCGAATTCTTTCTTTGAAATTCACGATCTACACAGTCTCTTTCCTGTTCGCTGTCGACAGTGTTATCAAACGTTCACAAACGATGTCATAATTCAATTTTTGATAACATTTATTAAAGTAATTTCGTTCTCTCTTAACTCTCACGTTCCTCAAAAATAGTTGCAGATTAAAGTCTAGAATAATATTTCAACTATTTTTTGTTTCACACTTTGAAACAACAAATTATGTTTCGTTTATAGAGTCACGATTTAAAGAAATATATATCGCAACACGAACAAAGAGAGATCCTTATATTCATCAAAGAATTTTTAGTTTAATCCACACACGTTCCTTAAACATAGTTACATATAAAAGTCTAGAATAATATTTCACCTATTTTTATTTTACACTTTGAAACAACAAATTATGTTTCATTTATAGAGTCATACTTTAAAGAAATACATATTGCAACATGAACAAAAAGAGATCCTTATTTTCATCAAAGAATTTTTAGTTTAACCCACACACGTTCCTCCGGGTAAAACTTTTATCAATTCACTATTCTAACATACGGTAAAATAATTCAACAGAAAGAGATGAATTTATCACTTCACTATTCTTACATACTGCAAAATAATTCAACAGAAAGAGATGAATTTATCACTTCACTATTCTTACATACTGCAAAATAATTCAACAGAAAGAGATTAATTTATCAATTCACTATTCTTACATATTGTAAAATAATTCAACAGAAAGAGATTTATCAATTCGCTATTCTTACATACTGCAAAATAATTCAACAGAAAGAGATTAATTTATCACTTCACTATTCTTACATACTGCAAAATAATTCAACAGAAAGAGATGAATTATTTTACAGTATGTAAGAATAGTGAGTTGATATATTTTTACTGTGAGAAACGTGTGAGTGTTAAACAGAAAATTCTTTGATGAAAATAGGGATAAATGGGAGAGGTTATAATATGAAGATTGAATAATTGAATTTTCACGATATTGAAATAAATAATCTGGTGCGATGACGTCAATTTCAAGTTGCAGACCAGGCCGGACGCTTATGTCACGGTAAACGCGACGGAAATCGACGCCAAAACCGAATTAATTGTGCCGGTTGTTTTTCCGCGGTGTTACACGGCCGTGCCTTACACAATCACCACTTATACGGTTTAATTAGACGTCTTCCGTGAACGCCAGTCAGATATTACAGTTAGTCGGTCGTTGAGGCACGTGCCGGGACGTGCGGACTATACGTCCTGCGCGTGTATTGGTCTATTAACACAGCCGCATCATTCGAGTCCCGATGACAGGACGTTAACATTCTGACACGCGAAGATTAGGCCAGAACGGTTCTTGCTGGCCTTGACCATGGTTCCGATCCCTTGATCAACGATCTCTGACATAATTTGACAGTAATCCTTCTATATAGCTAGGTTATCCCATTTTGTTCACATTAAAATTGGTTAGGTCTACAATACTATCATTATACTGTCCAAAGACATTTTTATTTTCTTTGAATGATCGAAAAATAATAGAAATTCATGAATTCTTTTATATTGAAAATTATTTTTCTGCGAAATATCAATATGCACATTCTTTTCATATGAGAATTTAGGCGAACATTTTCAACTAGAACGACAGAACATTTTTGGAAAATCGATTTCTCTTATTTGTTAATTATTTCTTATCTTAGAGAAATTCTTGTTTAAATGTATACGTGTAAATGGTTTTTGCCCATTATTTAAAAACGTTCAAAATCAATTAAACACAAAATCATGTACTTTAGTGATGTAGAACATTGTTTCGTGTAGCATAATAATTTTTACCGGCGTCTCAGAGGGGATGATAGTTGACAAGGGTTAACCTAGAACTGTTTAACGAATTTCAACTGGTAGAATGTACCGTTTTCAACGAGTAATCAATCTTTCTGTTTTTACGAGAGGCGTGTATCCCCCGAACAGTGAAAACTTGATAAACTTTCCGACTTTCTAGCGTCGCGACGCGCGCTTCATTCACCGTATCGCTCCTAAACGAAAGGTTCAACGTTCTCGACATTGCAATTTTCACGTAGCCGGTACTTTCTTCGCTGGACCGTATGATTTAACCATAGCTCTGCGTGTGACGAACAACTTTCTACGCTTGTTGCGCAACGCTTTCAGTAAGTACGCGTCGCCAGCCAGTTCTGAAATTTCATTTCGAGCTGGATCATGAAAAAGGATAACCGAAGAGCTTAGAAGGATCTGAAATACATTATGAAATTGATGATATTCGACGCAAGGTTCGATCATTTATAGAGAACAACAAGTGTGCAATTATTTAAACATGTTTCTCGACGTTTCGATCCCTGTGTGGATCTTTTTCAAAGAGACATTTTTTGCGTCTGAAAAATGGTATATGTATAATATATTTTGAAAAATCATATTGTGACACAGCTGCGTGAACCAATAAAAGAAAAGAAAATTAATATACGTACCTGCTGTGACAAAAAGTAAAAAAAACATTTAAAAACATATTGGTGAGTTACAACTATCCGAACTCTACCTCATGGTGGCAGATATGTAACTAAACCATGCGCCGAAATCATCAATTTCATAATATATTCAAATTTCGATCGAAAAGAAATTCACCTTGATCTGAAATACTTTGGAGAAATGGAAATATACATTTTGGAACCGTTGCAGGTGTAAAAACATTGCAACCGGATGCAAGGCGGTGCTGCACGCGCGTGTTACCGATCCGTGGCACGCTCTATACTCGCAGAGAGTTCGGCGTTGCATCGTTATTCCGCATTCCGGTTTCATCTTATGCTACTACTGTCTTTTTGCACAGATCTGGGCGGGACTCGGTCGAATCGCATTCTACATAAAGAACCGGCAAAGGTTCAACGCGATGTTATAATTGCAGTCATTTATCTGTGTATCCTACCATTTCGAATGGAATGAGTAGTACCGCACTGGCAGAAACTTAGGCTAATTTATAGTTCCACGGTCAATTTGAGGTACTTTACAATGTTACACGAGGTGTATTTAAAAACTGATTAAACTGTTAGAGTAGCGCACAATTTAGCAACGTTGTCAAACTGTAAACGAAGTTGCGTCTAAAGATTTAAAAAAATCTGACACGTTTAGCATATCAAATCACATATTGGAGAATTTTCTCCGATTTTTTAGTTGCAAACTCTGGTTAAGAAAAATGGAAAACCAGAAAGAATTCTGAAAAATATAGATTTCATCCTGAAGCTAAAAAGTGATCACCCTGATAATTAATTCAATTTATTCATTTGTTTATTAATACCGTAAACCTTGTTTGGTTTATATAGCATACATCATATTATACATATAGATGTAACATAAGTATACAATATCATATACATGTAACATAAATTACAGCTTATAATTATTAAATGATTATTATTATAAATGGTGGACGTTAAATCCTAATTTTACATTTTTTGAGGAAGTTGAAAATAAACATTAGCGCTGTGATGTCTCGTACACTTAGAAAAGAATTAATAGTGTAAGGAGGAAAATGTTTGCGATTGAGGAGCAGTTCAAACAGGTGTTCTCGTTCTGAATTATATTCTGGACATTTCCAGATAATATGATTGAGGTCTTGTGAAATGAATTTAATAATAAAATACTGTCATCGACATTGTTTTCATATTTTTCTGTGAGGTGCGTGATAGTGGGAAAAAATAAAAACCAATTTTTTAAAACGTTTTTTTACAAGGATCTAAGTTAGACTTGATTTTTCTTGATTCTTTACTGTTATTCTCATTATCCAGTCTACGAAACAATTCGTATTTGTTCGTCTGATCCTTTTGTCAGCCACTGTACGTAATAGTTTGCCTCCGTGGAAAAGCCGAGCGTTACACGTGGAAATCCACGGGCGTGCCTGTTCGTGTTGCCGGCATATTTATCAGCCCACGTGCGCACTTTCAGCCTACCTTTGCTGCTCGCCGGCGCATCGTTGCACGCCGTTGCATTGTTCATTATGCGGCGGTCATCTGAACAAGTGGGTGGCTCGAGCAACTTTTACTGGCGCCGATCGTAACAACGAGAGTCCTGCGTGACACCCGGCCTTTTCTCCCTTTCGAATTTTCCGCCCTTTCGCTTCCACGTGATCGACGTACCGTGGCGGTTGCTGACCTAGAAAATCGAAACTCTTTTCTCGACAGAAGAATACATTAATGTTTCAATTTAATTGAAAATTTTGGAACCGAAATATCGCTTACATCGTGTACAGACGTTATTTCTTGATATCTCACTGTTGGCCTTGGACGTGTAAGAATGATATAAGTATGCATGTCATATGACTGAATATGAGTGTGTATATATGTTTAAGTGTTATATATGTTTTTGTTGATTTACATGTTATATATGTTTCTATTGATTTACGTCGCGTTAATGTTTTATAAAATGAATGTTCTACGTTATGATCTTGTTAAAATAAAAACGACAGTCCCCTCTACGAGTGATTGACGAAACATCACGTCGTGTCGAGTATGAATTCCGTGTCAACTCCTTACAGACGAGACAATACTAATCCACTAAGAACACTCCTTTATTTTTAATCATTTTTTTACGAAACTCTTACTGGCATATTCGTGTCGTTTTTCTGATTAAAATGATACCAAACACTGCACAATTTGTATCATACTTATTCGTTTAATACGCGATTTAGTAGAACCTCGATTATCCGAACTAATAAGTGGAGCACGAGTGTTGGAAGACTTACCTGAAAAAATTTGACTGACCTATTTATTTATATATATAAATCGTCGCTACGGATAATCGAGGCTCCACTGCATCGTGAATTGAACAAGTAAATATTATCCAAATTGCATCGTGTTTCATGTTATTTTTATCAGAAGAACGTCAAGGAACTGTTGGTAAAAGTCTTCTAAAAAAATAATACAATAAGTTTGGTCATTGGATTAATAATAGATATGGTTACACGCACAATTTGTATCATACTTATTCATTTAATACGCGATTTAATAGAACCTTGATTATCCGAACTAATAAGTGGAGCACGAGTGTTGGAAGACTTACCTGAAAAAAGTTGACTGACCTATTTATTTATAAATATAAATTGTCGCTACGGATAATCGATGCTCCACTGCATCGTGAATTGAACAAGTAAATATTATCCAAATTGCATCGTGTTTCATGTTATTTTTATCAGAAGAACGTCACGGAACTGTTGGTAAAAGTCTTCGGAAAAAAAAACAATAAGTTTGGTCATTGGATTAATACGTATGGTTATACGCTTGAATTGATTCGGAAGGATGGCCAATGGGATCGCTTCTTAACACGATCGCTCCAAATCCGCTGATTTTCATCTGAAACGGGAGTCAGACCGGCTCCGATCAAACAAGTTCCCGGAACGCATGTTTCAATCCACGTTTTTCTACCCGACCTATTGCGACCGCAATTAGTGTCAGTACCACCGCGTGGCTGCATTTCTTCGGCTTAAGTGCATTATGTAATCCCGTATGCTGACCGTTATTTCATACGTTTTTTTTAATTAACACACGATTTCAATGGGACGAGATAAAAAAAGTTTTAGCAGCCTCGCAATTAACGAAATCAGTTCGGAGATACGTCGGAAATTCATCTTTCGTGTAAATCGTGCGAATAATTCGGCGCCGAATCAATATTCTCGTAATATATTATATGATAAGTTAATGTGAACGCGTTCAGAAACGTTTTCTCGGAATGAGAGTAACATAACCCGCTTACAAATTGAACCATGTGCTGGAATACGTCATAATTACGGTCCAGTTCGGACGAGAGATGCACAATTCAATTCTGGAATCCAATACGATCGTTACGGCTTTGTGTTTTCTGTTAGTTGCTGTTAATTAATCCGTACGTAATTTCTTAGTGTTTCTTTAAAAAAAATATATAAAGGGTGGCGTGAAAATAGTGAGCAGACTGCGAAGCTTGTTAGACTTGCAAGCTCGAAACACCGTAAGGGACCTGCATAAAGGATTATACTAATCAGTGACCTAATTAGAACGTCACAGGTATGCGGGTGCCATCGAGACTGGGTTACGAAGTTAAGAGGTAACGTTTGCCAGTGTTGACTAATGAGAACACTTCGAATTTTTATTCAAATACTTTCGTACGTAGTATTACAATTTAAATAAAAATCACTCCATCCAAAATCAAAAAAGAACATTTAATACAAAATTAAATGCTCTGAAACACTTCATCGAGATTTCTAATTAAATAAAATTATTGTTGAATAAATCTTATTCATATAGAATTTAATTCCAACCGAAATTCAATTCAATTGACAATGAGAATCATTTGAGAAACATTTTGTATAAAATATAATTACACACAACTTAAATGAAGTATTAAAATCATGATATTTTTCAATATCTGTGAAAAAGAGATTTTTAAAAATTCTCAATCCTTGCAAAGCTATAATTTATTCCTAGAAAACGGCACTTCTTTAGATTTGTATATTTTATTTCTGGATTTGCATATTTCAAAGAATTGATAATAATTTGATACAGAGAATAAATTGTAGCACAGCCGATCATTATTTTCCCGACATCCAGTACGTGATTGTACGGTGGAGCAATCTTTTGTATTAGCAATTCGGTTAACCGTTGTTTTCGTTTTTCCTTCGTCTGTTAGCTCAAGAGGTCCCGCAAGAATGTTTCATTTGTGTTGCAATTAGAGCGGTTCGCTGTTTTCCAAAGCGGTGCAAGGAATACCATTCGCGTAGCAACTTTGCCAAGCTATAAACGTTCGTCGTTCAATCTTTATGTAAAAGTAGCGCCCATTGACGCGCAAGGCACGCAACCATTCGCGTACGTCGTACGAAATAATGGTCGGATGTCGCGAAACAGTGTGTCGTGCGTGCAAATATGCGGGCGTCACAGTAACACGGTGAACTGATCCGGAATCTGATCCGTATTCTGGTTCTACAGTGGAATAGCACGGTGCCTACGAGCGATTAACCTCTATCTACAACCTGGAAACTTCAAAATCTTTAGATTGTTTCTCAAACACAAAATGTATCTTGAAAATTTCAAGCAAATGCGAACAAAATTCGTAAAACACTCCAAAAGTCTTTCAGATGTGTTCTCGGTAGCACATTTTTTAAAATCATGACCATTATAACTGTTTCCATGATCTCGATCGACAAATTGTTAATAACATATATTCATGTTTTCAGCGCATTGGTTTGATCACATACTACTACTTAAGCAATTTTGCAAATTAATACAAAAATTTTTCAACGTTTCAGTTAACTATTTAGACTATTTTCAAGAAAAAAGATTTTTCGTATAATTGCGTTTGTAAAAATGATTAAATTAGTATACATTATGTTCAGCACAAAAACCAATAATTCCAAATGTTTTAAGTACAAAAGACCACATATTTGCTAAGTGAATAAACTATTTTAAACATTATAAAAATTTATGACACATGTTGATTCCATGCTTGTGATGTACAGAATTTTTGTGTTAATTTGCAAAATTGCTTAAGTAGTAGTATTTCATCGAACCAGTGCACTGAAAACATGAATATATGTCATGACTATTATGACTTAAAAAATACCGGATTGATTTTCTTCAAATGCTACTTAAACATTTAGGGGTTGTTTATTTTCCTGATACACGTTTTACATTTACGGTAAAGTAAAACTTTACTTTGCATGAAAATTTTCAGTGATTAAAGCTAAATCATATTTTAATAAAAGTCGACTCGATAAATCATATTTTAATAAAAGGCAACAACAGTAACGTATATCCAATAGATTTTTATAACTATCTGTAGAGTTGCCAGACGATTAATCAAACTTTTCAATAAGAAAGTGTCGGAATACATTACGCTGTCATCTTCTATACGTCTTCGATGTTTTGTACCTAATTAAATTATCCGAATGCATCAGTGGAACTAGTTGACCGCGATCAGATAATTTTTCGAATGTGCCGTTTCGCGCGTTTGAAATTTGCGGGGCGCTTTCGAAAGGGGCGTTTCGTGACGCGGAGGAACCGGTTCCCGTTACGTTTCATTTATCATTGCTCGCGGAAATTTTTTCAAGCTGTCCGTTTGAAGAAAAAATTAACACCCGTACAACCCGTCCGGCGAAAAGAAACGAAATTTGCGGAGATATGCAAACCAGGCGGACCGGGTTTAACGTATCCAATCGTGCGAAAAACGAGTTTTCGGGCAGCACTCGGATCGAATAGTTTGAAGGAGGGATATAATCGAATTGGGCTGATCAACGATACATTCATTTAAATGCTACGCGTTATATAAAATTGTCGGGAACTTTCCATATTTAGTTACCGAGCAGTTGCAAGGCTTATTTAAACAAATACATATTATTATAAAACGCAATGACAGAAATTACTTGGTTCTTCGATAGAAATCCATTTCGTCTTCCTAATTTAACGAAATACAGAAAATGAATACACACAATTAAATTTTTATACAAAACATTTCTGTGTAAACCCTTTGCACTCGGAGTTATTTTAACTGGAAAATTAAACATTTCTTCCGATCTAGAAAATATTTCCATTCCCTATGATTTTTGAAATTTTACAAATATGAAATTGGTGTAATACCTGATACAATACCTAAATGTTTAGTAATTGATTAGATGCCGATATATTTAATAATGTTGTCAGGAGATTCGGGATAATAAAATCAACGTATTATTATCACACTATAATTAACTATATAAATATACATGCGTTTTACATGGCTACGAGTAGAAGACTTCACGACAATTTCGACAAAAGACGCTAGTCACTCACAACACTCACATAACTACAAACTACACACAGGTACATGTCGATAAAATAGAGTTCGTGTATTGCACTCATTTTCTTACAAATGTAAACAATATTTTGAATAATGGTACAGCAATTTTTAGTGGTGCCTCAGAGGGGACAACCGAGTGCAAAGGGTTAAATATAAGAAATTGATGTTCAATAAAAATTGATATTTCTTCTCTTGATATTATAAACAGGAACAAAATAGTATGACGAAATACATCCAACATTCTCATTTTTCGAATAAATGCATAAAATTCGCAGTCTATACATAATGTATTGCATTTAGAGACACTACTGAAACTTTGTAGACTTTCCATCATGGTAAATTCATAAACTAGGTTGCAAACTATGTGTCTACATTACTTGAATCAATATAGCTTCCAGCCAAGTGTAGATCAGGACTTATGTCCCGACTCTATCTTCCCGACACATTCGCTACGACTCGGTCACGTGATTAATCCGGTACTGACAAATAGAGGGAAACTTGTTTCCCCTCAATTCGAGTCAATTCCTCTGATCTGCTGACTCTAGTATAGCAGATGATATCCAAGAGCGATAAATTCGATACGATTCGTTGAACAATATATATTTTCCTCGTCGATCAAACACAAAATGGAAAAACGCTAAATTAATTTGCAATACAATAGAAGAAATTGTTTCTACCTGATAAAAACGTTGAGGAATAACGTGAAATGTAATCTATTTTGTTGGTTTGTCTCGCGTCAATCGGCTCCTCGGTTTATCAATAAAAAGTGTTACGAGAAATTGGAGTTCTCGCGTGGAAAATGAATGGAATCAACTGGGTCACTCGCGATTCTACTACGAAGATAGTAATCGTAGAGTGTGCGTGAAGAAACGGTGACTCGGCGTTCGCCAATATGTTCCGGGAAGAAAAAATTATCGTCGTTTCCTGTCGCCGATCGTCAGCTACGGTTGTCAGTGAAAAAAAGCACGTTCTGAATGTTGTCAATTAAAACAGTCTGTATTCCCTCCATCTTAATTATCGTTTCCAAGTATATCAGAATAAGTAACATTCTCTTTTGCTTTGGAATAATTAAAAATTCAAGTATCTTTCTTATTTTCCATTCTAAAAAGTGGTAGTAATGAACTAAGTGGTAGTGAACTGTTTTATACATTTTATAAAAAGTTTTCTAAGGTTAGGCATGGTTATCTAGCATTTATATATATTTTCATCAATTTGGCTAAAAGTTAGACATGGTTATTGTCGTACAATTATCTAACCACCTAATTGTAATGGCGATAACCTAATTTTAGCCAAATTGATAAAGATATATACAAATGCTAGATAACCATGCCTAACTTCAGAAAAATTTAAAAAATGTATAAAACAATTCACTACGACCATGTTTATTCTTTCATACAATGAGAAATAAAAAAGATAGTTGAATTTTTTAATTATTCCAAAGCAAATGAGAATATTACTTATTCTGATAAAATTGATAAAATATATATAAATGCTAGATGACTCGAAAAACAGACTCGAGAATAATTTTCTTATTCCCTGTTAAATGCCACTCCAAATTAGAAACACAATAAACAGACTACAGATGTTTATGCAATTTGTAATTTTTGCAAACAAATTTCAAGAAAGTGGGAACAAATAAAATCTTATTGTCAATGGTAGTAGCTTTTACTGATCTGAAATAAAAATCTTATTCAATTTCGTGGAATTTTATTTTCTAGCATCTTTTGTAAATGTTTAGAAGCCATAAATGCATAAAGGTTCGCAGTTTAATGATAAATGAGAATTCGTCGACATCAAGGAATAAGTTCGATGTCGTCAACTGGGACGATCAATTTGTTTAACCAATGGAGCGTCGACAGAGACCGATTTGCTCGACATGGTAGGAAAGTTCTGCGGATCGTGGGGTGTCGTTGAGTCGTTACGGAGGTCTGTTCCGCGTTGAAAAGCCTCGTACTTTTTTTTTGTTGCTGTTGTCTTCGATTGTTTTCCACGGCTTCACGGAGTAACGACTGGTTCCGTGGTTCCGCGTAAGCATTACCGTTAGAAACGTAGCGATCGTTCTACGGGCACAAGTTGACATTCCGTCTCGGGCCGTTATATAAACGCCGCACGATAGTAAAAATCTCTTCCTGCATATGTATTTCGAAACTTCTTTCAACATCTGACCGTGTTTCGCGCGGCGCTGAATGGATCCCGACGGTATTCCGTTATTTAACTGTTGTGCACGGCCACCTAACACTTCGGAAAAATTCTACAAATGTTTTCGCTAATCTTTTTATAGAAATAACACTGTCATAATTAACCTGCGGATCTTTGTACGAGGGAAAAATTGTTTGCTTCGGTTACAAGAAAAGAGGAGTAGACATCCTTTTCTGTATTCAATGACTTTAATAAGCCGACACTAACATGGTAATATTCTTAAATATATTTAGTCTCTTTATTGTTTTAAATTGCATATACTCATTTTTTAATTCTTGGTCGTTATCATTTTATAAGGATAATTTATTTTGTGGTTGTAGTGATTAGAAATGCATCGTTCAGAATCTCATGGAAGGAAAAATAAAGTTTATGGAATTCAAAATCGTTGGAAAATTTGATAAATTGAGGATGTCGATAGATCTCTATTAAAATCATTAAGGGAAGAAATAACATTTGGTTTCTATTGCTTACAATCGATTCAAACAATTTTTTATATTATTATTTTTATTTATTTTATATTTTATTAAATTGACCAGAATCTCATCATGCCAATGATTCAGTGTCTTAACAGAAAGCTAAGACCAGGTATACAGCATAGATCACGATCGATACGGTCACGGATTCGAGACCGCGCAAATTTTTTAATCCTTCACGACTCGATGCCCGCGCGAAACGCAAATATAGAATTAAGTCGGAACTGTGATTGTAATTGAAACGCGCCACAGACTGTGTGGGAAAGGAACACAACGCGGGAACACGAGACAAGCTACCGATCCCCACTTCTCGGCGACAATAAAAACGGGGCCAAAATGTTAACCACTTTCTACGGCGTCGAGAGACACGTGTTGCGCGGTCGATTAGTTCACTGAAACTCACTCTGGTCGTGCAATTAATTGCCTTTAATGCCACTGGTTGCGAATGCTTCAGAACTGTTTGCGATCATAATTTCCCAGTCAGTAAAATCTGTTCGAACAGATTTATCATTACAAATATCGAGCAAAATCGAAGTGAACCTTACCGTAAGGAAGAAAATCAAATTTTATTTAAATGTCTAAAGTATATAATTTTAATTCGCATGCATTCTCAATAATTTAAATATTTCTGATTAATTGAAAGAATTATTTATTTATCCTTGATTTGAGAACATGAGAAGAAGTTTTAAAAACTTGTAGGATTACCAGAACCACGAATAATTCATTTATTATTACCACTGGTTGTGAATGCTTCAGAACTGTTTGCGATCATAATTTCCCAGTCAGTGTAAAATCTGTCCGAACAGATTTATGATTACAAATATCGAGCAAAAATCAAAGTGAACCTTACCGTAAGGGAGAAAATCAAATTTTATTTAAATGTCTAAAGTATATAATTTTAATTCGCATGCATTCTCAATAATTTAAATATTTCTAATTAATTGAAAGAATTATTTATTTATCCTTGATTTGAGAACATGAGAAGAAGTTTTAAAATCTTGGAGGATTACCAGAACCACGAATAATTCATTTATTATTGCCACTGGTTGCGAATGTTTCAGAATTGTTTGCGATCATAATTTCCCAGTCAGTAAAATCTGTTCGAACAGATTTATCATTACAAATATCGAGCAAAATCGAAGTGAACCTTACCGTAAGGGAGAAAATCAAATTTTATTTAAATGTCTAAAGTATATAATTTTAATTGGTATGCATTCTCAATAATTTAAATATTTCTGATTAATTAAAAGAATTATTTATTTATCCTTGATTTGAGAAGAACATGAGAAGAAGTTCTAAAAACTTGGAGAATTGCCAGAACCACGAATAATACATTTATTATTTCGTTAGCGCACAAAGACGAGTGACGAACAACGAGCAGAGCATCTCAGCTTTCTACTTAATTGTTATTCGCTTCGTTAGCCAGATTGTCTTAGCGAGCACAGCGGTCAGGAAAAGTTATGCAATAGGGAACGACGAAATCACACTGCAAGTTAATCTTCTTGCAAGTTGCATAATTTTTCGTTACAGTGTCAAGACGACGATAAATCTAACGAGGATGGTCGATTTTGTTCTATCTAGGTGAACAAAGGTGAATCTGAGTTACATGAGAGCATCTAAAATAATTGATGCGTCCACAAAAAACTTATTTGTTCTTAACTCTCGCATATAGTAAAACCCATCGTTACACTGAAATTTTTTGTGATTTATTCCACTATTTCCGACACCAGTGAAAATAACCTGTGAAACGACCAGCGGTAGAATCGACCTTTTCAATTATCCTATTTACGTGTAATTTCCGATATCCGGATCAAATTAATATCGCAAATTAATATCTACGGAACCCGCAACGAAGGAACTGGTGTTCTATTTAGTAACTCGTTACATATTAACTTGAATTTCTTATACATATACAACATTTATTAAATGTGTTTCACTATCGGTGAACTATTAAACGAGACTTATAATTGATTCGAACGTAACAGATTCGTTCTACGATTATGCTGACCGTCATATAAACATGATTTTGTGCGGTGGAAACGATGGTTGGCAGTTCTGCTGCCTTTTCCGGCTTCTTATTAATGATTATGACTGGTTCTATTAGGTAGTTGCATATGAAATGTCCGATTTCTGGCAGTGACATTAAACAAATCTTGTATCCAATGTATTCTATCTACAATTTTCAAGTTTCTTGATTGCGTTAGGGTATTAATAAGATAGGTATGATCATTCTCGTTTTTCATTTACAAGATTGTTAGTTAGGGGAAACTGATCAAACGAGGATAAGAGATTAAACGAAATGTGATACTAAAAGAAGTATGCCCGAGGCAAAGAGAGTTCGAAACTCGCCGATCAAAGAATTCTTTTGTCTCACGATTTCGCTGATTCCAGGCTGCAACATTTCGGTAATTTAATGCATGATCGAAGTAAATGATCGAGGTTTAATGCAGTATCGATACTCCATTCCACGGTCTTGTTGCCGACCTCGACTATTGCTTCGTCACGACCGGTCTTTTTCATCTTGCAGTTAAATCTGCTCGACTCATGGTTCTCGTTTTTCTCATTGAAACGTGTAACGGAGATTTATCAATCGCTAATCAGCGATTAAGTTTGTTTTACCAATCTCCGTTTGTTTAACCGCGAAACTTTTCTAAAATAATGTTCTCACAGGATTCTTGTTTGCTTACCTTTTTGCATATAGTATATCTTACACGTTAAGTAAACATTATATATAAATTGAACAATTCGGCATAGATTAAAACAGCATGATAAATTCGATCTGCTTGGTTGAACAAAATGTTTCGTTCTAATATAATGTTACCACATTATTTACCGGAAGGCTATGAGTACTTAAACATTTTCTTTTAAAAATGAATCCCGAAGGAAACGAGTGGACTATGTTCGTGATGCAGGCTTTGGTTTGTCAGCAAAGTTTTCATTGTCACAATTATTATAAATAATAGGATTAAATTATATGTACATTATGGAGCTCCACATTGCATTGCACAATAGTTTCGTGTGCTTGAATACAAGTGGCAGGCGACGTATCGCAGACTGTATGTACTGTTATCTGAATGTGGGATACGAGGTGGATGTTCTCCTGCCCGGCTACAGGTTCTATTATTGTGCCAGATATACATATGCATACGTAAGGTACGTCTTCGCGAGTGTGAATAATTGAAACGTCACAAGGTCTACAAAATTACGCTCTAAACCAGAAATCCCCCGTAACAATTAAAATCTTATTTAATAGAATGTATTTAATTGAATGTATTTAATAGAATGTATTTAATAGAATGTATTTAATAGAATGTATTTAATTGAATGTATTTAATTGAATGTATTTGATTGAATGTATTTGATTGAATGTATTTGATTGAATGTATTTAATTGATTGTATTTAATTGATTGTATTTTATTGGATGTATTTAATTGAATGTATTCAATCGAATGTATTCAATCGAATGTATTTAACTGCATGCATTTGATTGAATGTATTTAATTGAATGTGTTTCATAGAATGTATTTAATTGAATGAACTTATTAGAATTTTAATGGAATGAATTTAATAGAATCTTTATAAGAACGTATACATTCAAATTGTTTGCAATTTGTATCACGATTAGACTGCGGCTTTTTATGCAAAATAAAAGTCTGCATTCATTGCAAGATACAAGAGCTGCATAGACACTTGTTTCTTTAATTGCATTGAATCAAAAAACGTTACAAAAGTGTCGTAACATTTGATATTGTTCTTTTAATTTATAGTTTTATGTCGTACTAACTGCTAGGTTATTAGCACATTACAACAAGTTAGAATATAATATATATGATGTTTGATAAGTTTGATTACCTTGATGAAATTCAGCAGGTGATTTCCCTAAATATTTTCACTATTTTGCGTTTGACGAATTCATTTCTGCCAGAATTGCATAAGATCCGCTGTGCAATCATGAGAAAAATCGAAGTGAATAAGCGAATTCATCTGTACAGTCTTAACAATGATAAATTAACACATTACCGACCGGTGATTATTGCATATTTTTGAAAAATGTATGGTACATGGCTGAATTTTCATTTAGCATTTAGTATGAACTAACTAAATCACCCTCAATAACGTCGTCTAATAGTTTCATTTAAGATTGCAATGTCAAAGAAAATTTCTATGCTTTTTTTTGGTACATGAGAATTATTGAAAATCCTATTAATAGGCTTCCGGTCGGTAAAGTGTTAATGAATAAATTCCAAGAAGATTTGGAGCCCATCGAAAGGACGTGGTTCTGGTGTTAATAAATGGATGAACGAAAGCGATAGCAGGTGACGTCATCGCTCATTGTCAGTTTGGAGCGTGACCGATCAGAAATCGGGGCGAACGAAGCTTCGCGGGTTCCCAAGCGAGCGAGCCTCGCGATTTCGCAAAGCTCGAAGGAACGCTGGGTAGGAGAGGAAGCCGAGATAGGATCTAGGCTTGTTGCATAAGGATGAAAGTACCGACCGACTGAGTAAATAATAACGGTTACGTGGCGTGGAGACGGCAGTTCTTCTTCGCTGAAAACACCGTAACAAGAGGCCAAGCCGGCTTAGAAGACGTCCCGGTGCGTGCACCGTGGGATCCTTCACGAAACCTGGCCCATTGATCGTCACGGAGCAAGCCGCTGCAATTATTGTTGCCACTGTGCAACAATTATTCCCGGGCGTCAGGCGTGAATCAACTCGGCCACGCGGTCGCTGCCGCCATTTTCTTGCTTGCTTTTTCCTACGACTCGATCTTTGTCTTCACAACGATCTTGTCGATTACGTTTCCTTAAATCCTCTTGCATCTCACAGATTCTCGACAGACTCATTATACTTCTATTGTCGTGAACATTCATTTTTAACGCATTACTAGACTGCGGATTTGATGCATTTCTGACAAAATTGAATTGGTGTAAGTTGAAACGGCAAAAACATTAGAAGAATTTCAAAGTAATGTTATATTTTTGTCAAGGTACTATATATATTAACCCTTTGCACTCGGAGCTATTTTAAATCGAAAATTATATATTTCTCCCAATCTAGAATAATTCCATTCTATGTATATTCATTTTTTTTTATACGAATATGTAATTGATATAATACCTCATGAAATACCTAAGTGTTTAGTAATTAATTATCTAGAAACATATTTAATAATGTAAACAATACTATGAATAATGGTACAATAATTTTTAGTGGTGATTCTGATTCACCACTCGAGTGCTAAGGGTTAACAAAGAAAATACATTTCTATATCACTTCAGCTTGTTGCAATTCATGTACAAAATTTTTATTTTTCATGAAAATCCACTGTGTATTCATTACTAGACTGAGTAAATGTAACTCAAAATAATAAGAAGATTAAAAGAGTTTAAAAATGTCAATGTACTATTTTAATCATATCGAAATTATTAATGAGCAAAATCAACTTTTACTTAGCTTCTATAGATTGCAATTAATGTCTAAACATTTTATTTCGCATAAATATCCGCTGTCTACTCATTACTCATTGTAACTATTAATTCTCATTATATCTTGGTATTGATACTTCATTACAAAGTAGAATCAACAGACGATACAATGAATGAGAGTTTAGTATCAATTATGTCCCGTGCTATCTTCCACATTAGGTTCATTGTGTTTCTATGCGATTATCATCTGATTTGAATGGGCATGGCGGATTGCAATAGAACGATGGAGCAATCGTGTCTGTGTTGGAACGTATTCCCGCATAATATCAACAGGCAGTGGCAGCATCAATTAAGAGATTCATGAATATGTGTTTCTTTTGTAATTACAGAAGAGACCGTATTACGTTTAACTGTAATAAAGTGATTTCCGATGTAAAGGCTGGTTAACAGGTTAGAACTGAATATTAAACATTCATCTGTAACGTCTAAATAATGTGCTGCTAATGGAACGATAATTTCAAGGTTTATCTACGAACGACATGTGCTGTTTGTACTAAATGATTTATCACTTTATAGTTACAAACAAAATGTATTGTGAAAATTCTTAGTAAAATTTTTTATAAATTGTCTGCCTGTTAATGTATACCCAGAAAGAACTGAATCATACTCGGTTTATCGTAATTTTAGTTATCAATTTAATTGTAAAACTTCCTATTGAATTTTAATGAAAACAGTTTACGTAAACCGATGAAATAATAGAAACCTTAAAAAATGGTTAATTTTATAGTTTTCTGAAGAACGTGTTCCTTGTACCTTCACGGTATTATCTGGACCTCGATTCTGCCGTGAAACTCATTATTCCCGGTACGAAATCGCGCATCATTATTCCCGTAACATTGAAATCTGAATCGTGGTGTCGAACGAACCGAGCCGGGTACTAATTAACCCGCGATGCGACTTGTTATCTCCCGTTCGATTACCTCGTTCCATGGTAATAAGTGAAAATTGCCACGGACGACTCAGAATCCACAGGAAGTTTATTTATTGCCGGTAGAAACGAAATTGCACGTTCGGGGTCATTCTTTTGTTCTACGTGTGCCTATCTCGCAAGAACGGGTAATTTCAACGATCTGTTATTTTCGAATCTGACGATTCGTTGTGTCAACGGTTTACTTTCTGAATCATGTTCAACGTTAGACAATTTGAACATTCATTCTCGTCGTAACATTATCTCTCGTTGTCTTCAAATTTCATTCACCACTGACAATACTTTATTATACTTGCTCGTATGATTGCTGGAAGCATTTATTAATTTGTACCAGAATTTTTTTCGTAAACGTTAGAAAAAAAAACAGAAGAGGAGGAAGTTATAGTATATTTAACTAGCAATATTATAGAAACTATTATAAATTTTTTACCTAAAATGTAACAACCTGGAATGAAACAGAAATTGATTCTTCTCTTAACATGTTTAATAGGTTGAAAATCATATTAACAGTATATATAAATTCTTCTAATTTATATTCTGTTTTAAATTACACTTGCTTATATTTCTAATAAATGCATAAAATCCGCTGTCGTCTACTTATAACTTTCAGTTTCAACGTCGCGTTCTTTCGATTCCTGTGATATTTAACTTCTGCAACGTGCTTATTATATGTAGATACATACTGTCTTTTAATGATCAAATGATTCTCTCCTCGAAGAGAAATGCAAGGCCGACAATATGCGTGAGACACGTCAACAGGTTCAAGGATCAAGCGTAAGCAACGGCCGGTTATTAAATATAATTTCCCAGCGTGGAGACCGTATCTACTTCCGGAAAGTGACCGGTTGGAAACGTTGCAATCATCGCTCGCAACCGCGTGAAAAATTTCCGGAAGGCTGGCGCATCATGTTCACCGAGGATTTCCTTGAACCTCATTCTCCGTCAATTATGATGGATTAATCAGGCGAGCCTTCGAAGATGACGATTTCGCGATACGCGGAAGATTGTTTAACCTTCGATACGCAGATCTTAACGAGCCGAGTTTAAATGCCGTTTGCCAATACTTGTTGAAAGTGAAATTTATCTTGGAGTTTCATGTGCGAATCTTGGAGAAGTGATTCTTAATCGCATATCTCGAAACATTTTTACATGTATTTGTAGGTGAAACTTAAATTTTCATTATATTAAAAATACACTACTAAAAGAAAGAAAGAAGCACCCAGTATACTTACAAGATATAATGACAAACAATATCTTTACTATTTTAATGCCGTTTGCCAATACTTGTTGAAAGTGAAATTTATCTTGGAGTTTCATGTGCGAATCTTGGAGAAGTGATTCTTAATCGCATATCTCGAAACATTTTTACATGTATTTGTAGGTGAAACTTAAATTTTCATTATATTAAAAATACACTACTAAAAGAAAGAAAGAAGCATCCAGTATACTTATAAGATATAATGACAAACAATATCTTTACTATTTAAATGTCGTTTGCCAATACTTGTTGAAAGTAAAAATTTATCTTGGAGTTTTATGTGCGAATCTTGCAGAAGTAATTCTTAATCGCATAACTCGAAACATTTTTACATGTATTTGTAGCTGAAACTTAAATTATCATTATATTAAAAATACACTACTAAAAGAAAGAAAGAAGCACCCAGTATAATTATAAGATATAATGACAAACAATATCTTTACTGTTTAAAGTATTAGATTAGATTTATTCAGTTAAACAGCGAAATTCTTTTTTAAAATTATTCTGTTCTTATTTGTTTTTTTAACGGTTTTCTATTAAATATGGTCGGGTGCTTCTTTCGTTTGCACAGCAGTGTATGTCGTTGAGATATAAAAAGATTCGCGAGGTAATCGAGCAGGTGATTGGAATGCGCGGAATCTTTTTCGCGGGAAACGACGATTTCGATACCGTGTAATAAATAATTGAGGCAGAACATGTTATAGCGGAAATAAAAATCGATCGTGGACTTTCCCCGTCTTCGGGGGACGCCCCATGCGGCAAGGAACGATCGCGTGGCACGAAACGCGATGGATTCGATAAGATCCGCCAGATGCTGCCGCGTGTGCTCCTCGAACCGTGTAAACACGGCTTTACACGCGAACGGGATCGCACGCATCGCGTGTATCGGATGCATCGCGTCGATGCAACCTCCTGTTTCAGTTTCACTGCCGCTTCTTCTTATTTTCCGTCTGAGTCTACCGAAACACTCGATCCGACGCGAAGAACCGTTCCAATGCGGGTTTCGCACAAATTCGTCTTTTTCTTACTGAAATTCACAATTTTGAAAATGAAGTATACCTTGTAGGCGATTAGAAAGTGAAATAACAATTATTCTAATCAGTATACTGTGTGCACTCAGTGGTACACTTAGGATTTAATCTAGAAGGGGTGAGTTGAACTGATTAAATTTTATGGCCCGGTACAAGAATTGCCACTTCATAAATACTGACATTGAAACTTCTTGAAAGATTTTTAATGCACATTAAATTAAATTCATTAGATAATTATAGAAATTTAAAGACAACCAATTTAAGGGTAGTTTCCGTATTTGCCGTGAATTTCGTAGAAGACTGTAAAAATCTTAATGAAGACAATTTAGGAAAAGTGTGTTTAATTTTGGACAATGTAAATCTTGGTGAACTACACTGCTATTATTTCTGCAACCATTCTTTCCAATGATGAACCCTATGGAAAAAGTTTCTTCTGGTCCTACCAACCATGTGAACATTAGATGAATGTTATATACGAATGCTTCTGTTGCAATGTAATAATGCCTACCCCCTACAGATTGTCATAACGACTATATAAATGTACATGAATTTACCTCGAGCACTGATAGGAGAATCATTATTCCTGCCATCACACTTTCCAATGATGAACCCTATCGAAGAAGCTGTTTTTCATCCTTCAAACCATGAACATTTGGTGGATGTTACATAATAGTCGTTCTGTTACGATGCAATAATGCTTACCCCCACAGATTGTCATGATGACTATATAAATGTAGATGAATTTGCCTCAAGCACTGATAGGAGAATCATTATTACTACCATCACACTTTTCAATGATGAACCCTCTTGAACACATACACCATTTGAACATGGAATACTTATTCGATAGTGTCACACGCGATGAAACATATTTGCAAAAGAAAATATTTGCAAAAAAATAAATGTTTATGCAATTTGCAATTTTTCTAGACGATTTTTAAGAAGGGAGTATCAAATAGAATATTATTTTCAGTGGTAGTAGCTTGCGCAGCTCTGATACATTTCAGTGTTCCACGTTTTTAAGAAGTTAAGAATTTTTAAGAAGAAGATTTGACGATCTTAAGAAAGGGGAATTAAATAGAATATTATTTTCAGTGGTAGTAGCCTTTGCAGATATGATATATTTCAAAGTTTCACATTTTCAAGAAGATCAGACGATTTTTAAGAGGGGGAATCAAATAGAACATTAATTTCAGTGATAGTAGCCTTCGCAGATCTGATATATTTCAAAGTTTCACATTTTTAAGAAGAAAAGAATTTTAAGAAGATTAGACGATTTTTAAGAAGGGGGAATTAAATAGAATATTATTTTCAGTGGTAGTAGCCTTTGCAGATATGATATATTTCAAAGTTTCACATTTTTAAGAAGATTAGACGATTTTTAAGAAGGGGGAATTAAATAGAATATTATTTTCAGTGGTAGTAGCCTTTGCAGATCTGATATATTTCAAAGTTTCACATTTTTAAGAAGATTAGACGATTTTTAAGAAGGGGGAATCAAATAGAATATTAATTTCAGTGATAGTAGCCTTCGCAGATCTGATATATTTTAAAGATTCACATTTTCAAGAAGATCAGACGATTTTTAATAAGGGGGAATCAAATAGAATATTATTTTCAGTGATAATAGCCTTTGCAGATCCGATATATTTCAGTTTCACTAAATTTCTGTCGAAGGATATATTTTCTGGCATTTATTGAAAATTTTCAGAAGCCATAACAGCACAAAGATTCGCAGTCTAGTTATAACACAATAAAAATCCGCTTTCTGCACGTTTTCACACTTTCCCGGTGGAAGTATCAATTTCCAAAAATTAGACACAATTGGCTGGTAGCTGTTTCGCGCAGGCTCAATTGCAGCCAACTAGGAAATAGATAATGCCCGGTCACGAAACGGCAATTTCCTAACGAGCTATCTGCAAACAATAACAGCTATCTTGTTTCTTCTGTTTCAGGTGAGTATCGTTCCATTGTGGCTAGTCGACGATTTGAGTTCCGTTCGGTAAGTACGGGAAACACTTGGCGATCGCCTATTATCACCAGCCGTGTGTTTATCCAATTTCTATCGGTTTTCTGCTCCCGATTGAGAGTCTACGCTCGTGCGAACGGTGACGCAAGGGATGTTTATGACCGACCGTGAAAAATTTCATTCCGTTCTGCCACGAAAACAGACGAGCCTCGTCCGAGTGCGGAAAAATGTGAAATTTGATGGAAGGATGGAGGACATTACAATATATGGTCTGGGAATGTTAAACAGGGTGCGTCTGGTTGAACAGACCTTCAGTCTCGGCTCGTTTCATACGCACGGTGGACGAAAGTATTCGCACAATTTTCAGAAAGAAATCATTTGTTTAACCCTTTGCACTCGGAGCTAACTTGAAAATTAAACATTTATTCGGACCTAAAGTATTTCCATTCCCTATAATTTTTCAAATTTTATGAATATTAAATTGGTGTAATAGCTCACAGACAATAGTTAAATGTTTAGTAATTGATTAGATATTGATTAAACAATTTTTAGTAGCGGCTCGGAGTGACCATTCGAGTGCTAAGGGTTACAGATGAACCAAATGAGAATTGTTTAAAATATTAGAAGAATTACTTTACTGATAATACATCAAATATTTTTTAACATTCGGTACAAAGTATCGTCGATGTTGGTTGACGCATGAAAAAGAGACAACCCACAAAAATTGGCAACGAAGCTAGATAAATTCTTTCATTATTAACATGGAACATTTTTCTAATAAAAATCCAAAGACGCGAACCTTTCACCGTGCATGAGTGGTCAGAAATAATTTCTAACGAGTGAAACTACGAGATTCTAAAACGAGTCGATTACTTCACAAAAATAACTTGCTTCTCTAAAGTCAATACGCGAGTAACGGTGCACTAAACGCATTAAAGAGATAAATCATCTTCGATAATTAACGACGCACATGTTTGAAGAAAAGAGTCTCGACGAACAGAAAGTACGCTATGATGAAGTGGATCTCGAGGCTCTCGTTGATCGAAGTTGGATTACCAGTGTCTGGTAGAGATCGTGTTATTGGCTCGAGTCGTCGATCAGCCAACCGATCGATCGATTAAGTAATCTAATCTGTAAAAAAACAAACGGGAGAGAAAACGGAGGAGAAAAAGTGCATAATTCATAGACATTCCCGGCAAGGCTCCGCCCCGAGGCAAGAATTCGAGTCAGCGATCTCCTTCGGTTGTTTCGACGTCATCGCTGGGACCCGGTGTTAGCGAAAGTGTTTTATGTCTTTGATCCATAGCAATTGGAAGGATTTCGTCGGCGGGATAATTTCATCGAAGAACGAACGGCATCTCGGTCAAGCGTCGACATAACTGCATTCTTCTTCGGGAAATGTCTTGCAACGAGTCAATAGACACGCGACGTTTTGAAATTACATGAGAAACGTTTACAGTTTAATCCCCTCGCCTTAAAATATCGTGCCTGACACGTAATGAACAAATTCTGATAAAAATGTATGTTAATAATTTCCTTTAAATCGATATAAAATTCTATTTTGGATTTGTTAAGACACAGCTATTGTAGAACATACATCGGCAAATACAATTTATATCAATATTCTCCTTTTTTAGGAAATTACGAGACAAGTTCTAGTCACTGCAACCGTAAAATAAAGCGTAAGGGGTTAATCGACGTTAGCGAATCGAAGAGATAACGTATCTCTTCTAATTAATTTTTATTGGAAATAAAACCAAGTATTATTACTGAACTGCGGATCTTCATGCAAAATAAAAGTGTTCTGCATTGTCTGTGGCAGGCAGGGAGAAAATAATAATTGATTTCATCCCTTAATGACTTTGCTGTATTGAAAACAACATCAGGATATTCTTAAATTTTATTAATCTTCTACTGTTTCGAACAAATACATTGTTATTCAAAAATACTTTTGCGAATTACCACATTAAATTCAACGTTTCGATCTTTAGATCATTTTCAAGAAATAATTGCCTCTGTAAATTATTATCATGCATGTTAAACTAGATTGAAGAAAATTATTACCTACTTGCTTTGTTGAAAAGAAGAATTTTTAACCCTCATACGTGCCTGAGGGTGAATATTCGCCAATTTACCTTTATCACATATTGTAAAACGATTGATTTCTTTTTGTCTGTGTTGCAAACTGTATTTCTTTTAAATGTTACACTATGATTGAAGGCATGATTCGTAGATTTGAAATGTGAAGTAAGAAGGGGTGAAATATTATTCTAGCATCCTTTATGCAAGTATGAGGAGCGTATGAGGGTTAAATTCACCGAAGCAATTTCTTCATAAATGCATAAAGATCCACAGTCCAATAATTACCAATATACAAGTGTACCAATAATACAAAGGCTGTTATTTTTATACGAAGCACTATTGGCATACTGCCGTAGTAGCACAAAATATTGTATCCACATTCATATAATATTAAAAAGAGATTCAATCTGTTTTTAATATTCAAATATACATACAATATTTATTTGTCATTGAGTAACAAATATCTTTTTTTTGAATATGCAGGAAATATCTATTTCATGTTACGAGAAAAATATAATTTCAAATGTTATATTCACATTTTTTTAATATTTACTTTATATTTTTTAAATATCTAGTTTATATTCTCTAAATATTTAGCTAATATTTTTTGAATATCTATTTTCTATTCTCTGAATATTTAGCTTATATTTTCTAATCATTTTCAATTTACATTTCTTGAACATGTATACAATATTAGATCTAATATTTATCTAATATGAAACAGTGTGGCTCAAAAAATAATTTTCCAATATTCGAAAAAAATATATATCCAATACTTTTGTGCTACTAGGGTGCACACGTGCATCCGGGAATTTATTCATTCTGATTCGATTACTCGCTGCAGATTCCGTTTGCCTAAAGAGTATTACTGTGGTGCGACGCTCGATCAGTTTCGAATTGCGAGGAATAAGATACGAAAAACCCGGGGGCCGAGGAATTCGCGGACATTCAGTGATTCATGTGCACGTCGACGGTGATTTCGGTGAGTCAGAGGCCGTTGCATTCGCGTTTTGCATCCGAGTGGTTCGTACCGGCGCGGCAAATGTCAGTGGCAGGAGCGTAACAACGTGAGGCGCATCCTCAAGGATCGTGCACTTGCACTTTCGAAACGCATGCCAGCGGGAACACGTAAACCCATCGACGTAGGATCCAACTGACTGGAATAATTTACTGTAATCGTCTTCGTGGATCGCATTCGCGCCTCTTCGCGGTGCAATTATTTTTAGCCATCAGCGATGGGAATGCGCACCGGTCCCCGCCTTTATGAACATAACGCCCCGTTCGCGTGTTATTTTAGATCGACGATATCCGTTTGTTGTTTCAAAACCTTCCGGGTACGATCGATCACAATCCGAAAACCGATCGTCTTCCGAGCAATGATTCGAGTCGTTCTGGCGATTAATCCTTTGCACTCGAAAGTATTTTATCACGAACATTAAACATTTCTTTCAATCTAGAATAATTCCATTCTGTATGATTTTTCTCATTTTATGGATATGAAATTTTTATAACACCTCGTAATATTGAAACATTTAGTAATTGCTTACATTTCAACATATTTAATAATGTAAAGAATATTTTGAATAATGGTACAGAAATTTTTAGTGGTAACTCTGAATCACCACTCGAGTGCTAAGGGTTTAACGAACTGCGTAAAAGTAATGTAGGAGATATACATGTACATATAGATATACATATGTATAATTGTAATGAGAAGAGTGAAAGGATACTTTACCTCGACTCATCGAATCTATACTAATTGATTTCTAGACTTCAGGAATCTGAATAACCGTGTTACGAGCAGAAAATATTCGATCGAAATCGTGAGTACCATTTCTGAACGAATTGTTTATGCGTACATATATGATCTATCTATATAAATAAAAATTAAATGCTGTTCGTTGGTAAGCGCATCACTTGAGAACTTCTGGACCGATTTGACTAATTTTTTTAAAAGAATATTCGTAATTTATAATAAATTTGATGATATCGGCGCCAGGTTCGATCATACATATATTATTACGTTTTAATATCTGTGTAATCAAAGATAAATTCTCTGTTCTGAATTCCGGGTTTGCGAGTAAAATGGCACGATCTACCAAGCCTTTTATGAGACCCATTTTATGTTGTAATGGGTGGGCCGAAAAGAAATTAATATATCTACCAGATATAAATGATCGAACCTGGCGCCGATATCATAAAATTTATTGTATGTCATAATTTCGATCGAGAAGAATTTAACCAATATTCGTAATTGTCCGAATAAGGTTTTTAGGGAAAGAAAAATTGGAAAATTCGGAAGACCATAACTCACGATTCAAACGATGGATACGCTTAATTCTTTTTTTGTATTGTTCGTTATGGTCCTGGAAAAGACCACAAACAAAATTGAAATTTGGACAGGACAATGTCTGTCGGGTCAGCTTCATTACATTTATACATAATCTTAGATGTTAGACAAATATGGTGCAGGATGTAAAGACATTTTGTCTCGCGACACCGATGCCGAACGATAAACGTCTTGTCGTCTTAATTAACGACTGGAGCATAAATAAAAACGTGGAAAAAAGAAGATAGGTTCCGGCAGATAAATAGTAACGTCGCGATTGTCCTGAGAAACAAATTTCTGCTTCGTGGCTGTGCAGAACATCTCGGAACAATTACGCGAGCTCGACTTAAAATGCAAGATTAGAACGTGGAAGCCATTAATTAAACTCGTCGCCGCTCGAGATAAGTTTACTCTAGATTCCGAATGGCTCTGTGTCTTTATTGTATACTCGGGCACCGTGGTGTTTCGTAAACATTGTAAAACGTGACATGACACTCGGCCTGGGTTTCGTCACGCGTCCATAAGAAATTTCGCTCGGTCAAATTATTAATCGGAATTCCGTCGATGCTCGCCCTGACGACCCGTGACTGAAAAGGGAATTAGATTTCCAAATTGGTTGCGACACTCGCGGAGATTCTACGCCTTGAATCTATTAGGTTCGAGGGAAAGTTCTGTCGTGTTTTAAATGAATAGATAATTTTGCTTGTAAATCAGAAACACATGTTGCTGGTGAGTAGAATTTGAATGTTGTTGATATGAATTTGTGCAACTATGTTAAATGTAAAAGGTTTAAATTATTTATACATCCTGGTTGGCTACGTAAGGGTTAACCCTCATCAGTTTTCCCGATATAAGTTATACTGTTCTGTTATTTTTCGGTACATTTTCCCGAAACTTTGCGTGACTTTTGTTTCTTTTAATACGGAACACATAACCGAAAAAATCTAAGATTTAAATTCAGGGAAACTTCAAGTTTAAATTGAGGGAAATGTAAGGTTAAATTAAAGGAAATATTAAGTTTCAATTGAGGGAAATGTCAAGTTTAAAATGAAGGAAATATTAAGTTTAAATTAAGGGAATTTCAAGTTTAAATTAAGGGAAATGTCAAGTTTAAATTAAGGGAAATGTCAAGTTTAAATTGAGGGAAATGTCAAGTTTAAATTAAAGGAAATATTAAGTTTAAATTGAGGGAAATGTCAAGTTTAAATTAAGGGAAATTTCAAGTTTAAATTAAGGGAAATGTTAAGTTTAAATTGAGGAAAATGTCAAGTTTAAATTGAGGGAAATGTCAAGTTTAAATTAAGGGAAATGTCAAGTTTAAATTAAGGGAAACTTCAAGTTTAAATTAAGGGAAATGTTAAGTTTAAATTCAATGATACGTCAAATTTAATGTTAACTCATCAATTTGACTAAAAAAACATTGAAACTTTTTTTATTTTGCGTCACTGCCTCAATTTGACACCGAGGGAGAGATTCAGTTCGTGAAATGTGGGTTGGAAGAGGGTTAAAAAAGAAGAAGAAATAAATCAAAAATAGAGGACTATCCTTCTACATAAAGAACGCATGATTATCATAACAATTACGATACTCGAATATTAAGAAATACGAAATCAATAGCAGTAGATGTTCATTGCAAAATAGCGTAGCTCTAAGCCTCCCTCGGCTGAGTGCGAATAGTTTTCTTATGAAAATGACGTTACGTAAATTGCTAGACGAACAGCAATGCAATAGATATTTCCGGTATTGTGCTACGCAGCTGGACCAATGAACGACACCGATCGAATCTTCGCAGTCGACAAGGATGATGACTCAAGGGAAAGCATGTGAATTACGTCAATCCGTGGACGCGGATCCTCGCAGTTTCCCAGACACTTTCTACGCAACCGTTCACCCCGAAGCGGCGCGGCGGTTTCGCATCATTAAGGGACCGTGCTCGACACGAGTGAAGCAACGAGCAACAATCCGCGAGTATAATAATCGCCCCAGATGCTGCCATTTGATATTATTCTAACTGAATTCGTTCTCTTCTGCGCCACGTTGCGATCGCGTCTCTCAAGGCAGAATTGTTTGGAAACATCTGCAAAGAGTATGTCTTATGACACATGTTTACTAGTTTCAGACACTTTCTCTCGTAGAGATTGCCGTGTATTCACGGGAATCACCGTCAACGATGGTTACAATGAGAATTTAAAAATCGTGTGGACCCGAGAGGACTCGGATCTCAATCTCTTTTTACCACGTTTTTATTTATCTTCATCAGACGTACACTCATCAAATTATTAGTCACTTGCGTAAATGGGTTCATATTAAAACAGTAAATGAAAGCTTAGCTACTTTGAATTCATTAATTTGATGGAGTATTTCGATTGCAACTGTTTATTTCACTATTCTGTGGGTAACAGTATTTGTCACGTGGATAATATTGTAATTGAAGCATTAATAAATAATGAAATTGAAGCATTCGCCATGTCGATAATTTTAAAGAAACTTATTTATTTTGTTAGGGGGTGATAACGATTAACATTAGCACTCGAGTGGTGACGCAGAATTGCCACTAAAAATTGGACCATTATTCAAAGTATTGTTTACATTATTAGACAGTTGGTATCTAATCAATTACTGAACATTTAAGTATTATGTGAGATATTATATAAGTATATATTATATAAATATCTATCAATATAAGTTTCATATCCATCAAAAGTAAAAATCATATAGAAATGGAAATATTCTAAGTCTGAAGAAGTGTTTAGTTTTTGAGTTAAAGTAGTTCCGAGTGCAAAGGGTTAAACATCCATTTAGAAACATTCATAAAGAATAGCTAAATCATTTCCAGGAAAATGTCATAACTAGACATCAGATCTTCATGAAAAATAAAAATATTCTATCTGCATTGCAACATACTGGAATGAAATAGAAACTGATTTTCTTTCTTAATATATTTAACAGATTGAAAATAATGTAACAATGTATATTAAAATTCTTCTAACGTTTTTACTGTGTCAAATTACATTACTCATGTTGGTCCTAATTGCGTAAAATCCGCTGTCTAGTTGTAACGCAAGACGTACCGTCATCTCGAGAAAAATTGCTGAAAATTGTTCAATTTTCCAGCGTTTACACGGGACTGGCCCCTTAATGTAACGGCGAGTGCGAAGGGTTAAACATTCATTTAAAAACATTCATAAAGAGTAGCTAATTCATTTACAAGAAAATGTTATAACTAGACATCAGATCTTCATGAAAAATAAAAATATTCTACCTGCATTGCAACATACTGGAATTAAATAGAAACTGATTCTTTTTCTTAATATATTTAACAGATTGAAAATAATGTAACAATGTATATTTAAATTCTTCTAACGTTTTTACTGAGTCAAATTACATTACTCATGTTGGTCCTAATTGCGTAAAATCCGCTGTCTAGTTGTAACGCAAGACGTATCGTCATCTCGAGAAAAATTGCTGAAAATTGTTCAATTTTCCAGCGTTTACACGAGACTGGCCCCTTAATGTAGCGGCGAGTGCAAAGGGTTAATATCGAATTTCCAAGTAAAAGGGGAACTGGAAGCCGCGATCATAACGGCTCGCAGACTCTCGGGATGCAAGTCGAAATATGTTCGACGATCAATCTCTGTAAAACGCTGACCTCGCGCGCGTTACGCACCGGAGCCAGAGAGCCACCTGCTCGTACGTCGTACGCCGATTATTCCGCGTCATTAAAGTTCCACGCGCTACGAAACCGTAAAGCAGAGGAACCTGCCGCGGGATGAAGAAGAATTCAGCATGCCGTTACACCGTTGCATCGCCATTTCGCCATTACACAAACGCGACCGAAGGAAATCGCTTGGCCGCCATTAGAACTGGTACTTCGAACGGACGGATATTATCACGGTTTTTGCCGTCGTTAATACCTTACAAAATGCCCCTCTCCGCCATTGTAAGCGGCCGTTCAATTAGGGCCACGAGCTCGACACTTTCGGTAGCTTTTCAGTTCTAATGGAACCTGCAAAGCTCCAGGAAACGTCCACGGCGACGTCCACTAGTTTTCTTTGTAAGTTTCACACAAGTGATTAATTTTTAAAAAAAGTATTTAAAGATGATAAATACACTGCGGATGTTTATGCAACTTTTATAGAGGAATTTGAAGAAACTAGAATCAAACAAAATCTTATTTTCCGTGGTAGTAGCCTTTGTGGATCTAAAATAAATGAAAATCGTACTAAATTCTGTCGTATTTTGTTCCTTGCATTTTTTGAACATTTTCGAAAGCCATAGTTGTATAAAAAGATCTGCAGTTTAATGATCAATATTATATACTCTTTCTCTTTTCGATGCCTATTAAAATGTTGTATATTTATATTATACTAGCTTTCCTCCGCGGATTCGCTCGCACAGGAAACTGTTTAATGCCCTCGAAAATTGATGTGCGTAACGTATACGTTATTGATATTGTTTCTCCATAAAACCTTTCAACTCCCTATTCACTCTTATGATTGTATCAATGATCATTCAGACCAAGTATGATGTAAATCAGACCACGAACAATATATTCCTCATACAAACGTTGCAACCCCTTTTCACCCCTTTTGGGGGTTGAAACAGATAAAGTATTAATGATTTCAATTAAACACGATAAAGCAATTTTACAAATTAATTTAAACTTTCAACGGTCACTGTCTAACATTATTGTTTTATCCTATGATTAGTCAAGTGTACATCAGAAACTTTTGTTTCGTTATGACTTGGTCAATATTGTTTGTTTTCCTATAGTAACATTATCTGTATGGATATACGGTTAAAATACTGTTGGTGATGTTTTCACTATTTGAAATAACTGCCAAATATCGATTGGTTAGGTTTGATCTATTGATCGTTGATTGGTTCTGTTTCTTGTGCCTCAGTAACCTGTGTAACGACCTAGTAATAGCATGTGTCACAAAACCAAATATCTATGTTAAAATTTTCATAAACCAAGTGAGTAAAGTAATAATGAATCTTGACTAGAGGTTGTAATCTGATTATATCATAACCGTTTCTGTTATAATTTCAGACGCAGTTTCGTTTCTTTCTTGAAAATGATCCACATAAGGATCGAAACGTTGAAAGTTTAAATTAATTTGTAAAATTGCTTTATCGTGTTTAATTGGTCGAACCGTTGCGCCGAAATCATTAATACTTTATCTGTTTTAACAATTTTACGATCGATAACATTAACAACATTTAGGGGTTGAATTTCGAAATGTCCTTTCTTATTCCTTGTATAGATCAGAAAATAAATCTTTTTTGTAGATTCAAGGATTTAGCCTGAGCGTTGATGAGTCAGTCAGTCAGGACTTTCTTTATATACAGGGTTAGGTCCGTTTATAAACGTTTATAAACATTGTCACGTAAACATCCAGCTGTCCTGCGGAATTCTGTGATAAGGTTGAATTTCTAACTTGATATTACGCGAAGAAAATGTTCAGGAAATAAAGTGCAATTACTCGTTAATTATTAGGTTTAGAACTAATGAAAATCAATACTTTCTTACTCAGCATTTAACATTCTTTCATATTTTGGTATAAAAAATATAGCATTCCATTTAAAAAAACAAAGTCGACCTTCAAATCTCCGACACGCTTCCACGTGTAAAAAAAATACATACACTACATAATGTATCCCTTCAGACCATGCAACTTCTGTATACAAAACTTTTTTGTGCAACGCATACTTTGGAAGTTATTATAGGTGTGCAAGTTACGTGGACCACCCTGTATATAGAGAGATTTAAAATAGCTTCGACTGCAAAGGGCGAAAATTACGGGTCTCCTTGGTAAGAAGAATCTGATTCGAAATTTCAGCAGGATTTCCATCAAAGAACGTTGACAGTAGATTTCTTTTCCGCAACAGCGTGTTGATATTTATATTCTATTCGTTGGCAAGAGAGGTTTCTCCTCCGTACGGGTCGCTCTCTGAGTAGCATTATTAAGATAATAGCCTGTCTCAATGCGTCGCGTTACCATTGAGAAACTGACGGTGTCAACGTGCAAAACATAGGGGAGCGGGTCTGTTACGTTACATTTTCCTCGTAGCCGTGCCGTTGCGGCCGCGCATTCCAAATTCAACGTTTGACGAGCATTGATATTTCCCTGGCATCCATTCCACTCTCTCCCCTGCATCGGTAAACGGCGAATTCTCGTTCAGGAATTCGTCGCGAATGCCAAGTGTAGTTGCGATTGCGATTTAATGGGCGAGGCAGCCGCGCGATTGTTTTGAGACACTTCGATGTAGCCGTCGAGATACCGCTGAGAACTATGTAACGTCCTTGAACATGGAGACTAACATAATTATACTTTTTTTTTAACATAAACAGTAGGTCCCACTGAAAATTAGGCTGAAATAAGCTGAAATTAGGCGATAGTGAGATTGGAAAGAGATTGGTAAATGAATTTGAAACCCTGAAGGTCCAAATATATATATTTTATTGGATTCCCCTTAGGGTTACAATTCTAACATTATATATATCACCCTTTTTTCCCATTTTCGCTCTTATCCTCTATCCTTACCTCTAACTTATTAACTAACTTATGACTATCTTACATACTACTTACAGATAGAGAGAGAGAGAAACGCTATATACAAAAGACTTATCCGATACATACGAACGACATTTACAATTAATTACAATATTTTTACAATATTTACAATATAATATACTATAGTATACTATAATATACTATAGGATATATACTATTGAAGGACCAAATATATATTTTACTTATTTTTTACATACTTCAAGCTAACAAAAAGTATTATAAAAGGTTCACACACGAAGAAGGTGATTGTTATTCGTAGATTACACAGGTTTAGGGGTACCGTTTTTAAAGACTAAAGATACGTGCCCATTTGAGAGCAAAACTATCGCGAGTTACTCTCAAAGACAGTGTTCACGGTATGTATTAAGAAGTATCAGAAAGCTCCGCGGAAAATTCTCGGAGAGCAAACAGAAAGATGAAAAAAAAATGAACGCATAAAATGAGAGTACTCTCGAGAGCAACTATCGACAGAAACTCTCAGATGGACACGTACCTTTATTCGTTGAAAAAGGTAACCCTAAACCTGTGTAATTTACGAATAACAATCACCTTCTTCGTGTGTGAATTTTTCATAATACTTTTTGTTAACTTGAAAAATTTAATTATGTCAGTTTCCACGTTCAGGGACGTTTCTTTCTAAAGTAGAAGTTTAATTACGATTAACGATTGAAGTAGAAATTTATTCGTCGATCGTTGATTAAATTTTTGCTGAACTCTGGTGTGCGATAGTGTAATTCGCGATTCCCGTGGGTCGAAGACACACTTTCTGCCTTTCTGACGGTCACTCTGATTAACGGAACGTTCGTCGCAGTGTCTCATCTCCTTAGTCAGTCGGAACCCCGTGCTTTCACGGGACGCTTTCTCGCGGATCGAAGCCCGTCGTCTGTCCCTTCTCCAGGAAGTGGAGTTGCATGCGAATTCACGCGCGCACATCCGCGGGAAAAGAGAATCCTTGTGCATCGAGCGAGTCGCCAGACGCGACGCGAGTCCAGTTGCATAAGCGGCTATCGGTTTCACCGGCGACGCTGCGAGATATCGTAGCACGCAAGTGCACGATAATTGTCGGGAGACCGTGATCGGGGCAACGTCTCCTTGAGGCAGGAAGATCGAGGACGACATCGATGATCGTTCATGAAAACGTTTGCATTCTGCGATAAACGGCCCAAGCACAATGGTCGATTTTTTGGAAAACTGGGAAGGAGTACGTACTCCTTTATTTAGAAATTTATTGATTATTACAATCTAAATCCATTCCTAATCTTTTTTTAATGTGTTGGATAGAAGATTTGAATTTAGAACGAAGTAACAACTAATTAATTATTATGGCCACGACTTACGTTGTTCACCTAATAAATAGTTAACTGTCCACAGTGATTTTGATAGCAATGCCTATTACTTCTTTGTAAAATTTGATTATTCATAATCAAAGTCCATTCTTAGTAAGTCTTTAATGTTTTAGATAGAAAATTTTAATTTAAAACGAGGTTACAACTAATTAATTACGAGGGCCACGATTTATTTTGTGCACCCAATACATCGTTAACTGTTTACAGTGATTTTGAAAGCAATGCCTATTATTTCGTTGTAAAATTTGATTATTCACAATCAAAATTCATTCTTAGTAAGTCTTTAACTTTTTAGATAGAAGATTTGAATTTAGAACGAAGTAACAATTAATTAATTATTATGGCCACGACTTACGTTGTTCACCTAATAAATAGTTAACTGTCCACAGTGATTTTGAAAGCAATGCCTATTATTTCTTTGTACAATTTAATTATTCATAATCAAAAACCATTCTTAGTAAGTCTTTAATGTTTTGGATAGAAGATTTTAATTTAGATCGAGGTTGCAACTAATTAATTACGAGGGCCACGATTTACTTTGGGCATCCAATAAATCGTTAACTGTTTACAGTGATTTGGAAAGCAATGCCTATTATTTCTTTGTAAAATTTGATTATTCACAATCAAAATCCATTCTTAGTAAGTCTTTAACTTTTTGGATATAAGATTTGAATTTAGAATGAAGTAACAACTAATTAATTATTATGACCACGACTTATTTTGTTCGTCGAATAACTAGTTAACTGTCCACAGTGATTTTGAAAGCAATGCCTATTAAAAAAGACATCAGCGAACGCAGTGTGTCAATTTTAAGGTGTGTCTGACCATAAACTGTCCGTTTCTCCTGGCAATCTAACATTTCAATTAGATTTCACCATTGGTTGCTTATCACTTATCGACGCAACTTAATGAACACGTTTTCACAACGATTTACACGTTTCGTTTGTTTAATTCAGCAGGATCGATTTGGGATTGCGTACCGATGTAATTGTTAGAAGTTCATCGTTGGCAAAGCACTCGGTAATGGGTGTACAAGAGGGAACTTGAGATGTGTAGATTCAATACGAACGGAAACAACGACTCAGAAAGTTGCATGATCCCGCGTGTTTTTCTCGAGATTGTACAATCGTTCTATGAATCGAGCGGGTGAGGTCAGGGCGTGATTCTTTCGCCGATGATTTTCCTCGTCCCGCTCCACGTTCCGTCGTCCCGTGAATTGTGTGAAGGGAACACGACGAACTTTAACGTGAGAATCGTGGAAACTCTAGGCATTCCTATCAATTTGAAACTCATACTTTTATCGTATTCTTTTGAAACTGTAGCCACTGCAACACGGAAAGAAATACATAAATCAATGTCAAACATTTTTTTCGAAATGTGTTAAATCAGCATTCGCGTTTGTTCTTTCTGAGATACGTTAACTGGCCCTACGCATAAAATATGTGTTTAATCATGTTGAAATCTTTGATTGCTCTTACCCCGTCTATATAAGTATTTCTATTTTGATATCCTTGGAAAAGTTGAAATTTTTCCTAAATTTTCATACTATGGGCTCAATGCGCATACCTGGTAAAAAATATTTCAACTGAGAAATACAAATATATTTGCAAATACTATTTCCCACAACTGTTTCATTTATATGTTTCATTTGGAACTAATACTAAATTACTGTTTCTTTGATTTTTGTTTACTGATTAAAAAATATATCAACTAAGAAATACAAATATTTGCAAATACTATTTCCCAAAACAGTCATATAGCATTCGTTTCAAATGAAACATATGTAACACAGTTGTGAGAAATAGTATTTACAAATATTTGTATTTCTTAGTTCATATATTTTTTAATCAGTAAACAAAGATCAAAGAAACAGTAATTTAGTATTAGTTCCAAATGAAACATATAAATGAAACAGTTGTGGGAAATAGTATTTGCAAATATATTTGTATTTTTTCAGTTGAAATATATTTTACCCAATAAACAAAGACCAAAGAAACAGTAATTTAGTATTAGTTCCAAATGAAACATATAAATGAAGCAGTTGTGGGAAATAGTATTTGCAAATATATTTGTATTTCTCAGTTGAAATATTTTTTACCCAATAAATAAAGACCAAAGAAATAGTCGTATAGTATTAGTTCCAAATGAAACATATAAATGAAGCAGTTGTGGGAAATAGTATTTGCAAATATATTTGTATTTTTCAGTTGCAATATATTTTACCGAATAAACAAAGACCAAAGAAACAGTAATTTAGTATTAGTTCCAAATGAAACATATAAATGAAGCAGTTGTAGAAAATAGTATTTACAAATATAATTGTATTTCTAAGTTGAAATATTTTTTACCCAGGTCTGACCGCTTATTGATCCTATCACTGAAATTTTGATCCTATAATTGGAATTTTGATCCTATAATTGGAATTTTGATCCTATAATTGGAATTTTGATCCTATGATTGTTATTTTGATCGTATCATTGAGACGTCAAACCGTAAAACTAGTTTGAAAGAAGTGTTTAATCTGCAAGTTAAAAGTGTTCCGAGTTTGAAACGGAAAAGTCTATGGTGTTCATGCCGTTCGTTCTGGGTATGCGATTTAAAGTCTACTTTCTACGGTCCGGATAGGCAATTCTATATTTGGTCCCGCGATAGATCTTCGTTCAGGATGACGGGAATTTTCTATCCTGAGCATGCTCGGTGTACATTTGAGGAAGTTTAGGTCACCCACGAGATTCTGTGTCGCTGTATCGAGGTCTGATCGGTTTATGCGATCTCGAACAAGCCCCATCCGCTTACCTATTTCCAGGGTTTTATCGCGCGGCGAGTGTGCACGCTAGATTACGTCTCTGCCCCACGCGAGGATTAAACTGAACCGATGAGAAAGTATCTTAGCCAGCGAAACGACGACCTTTGCCATGTTTTATGGATGGAGAAACTACCGGCGTGCATCCGTCCTCTGTTTTACTTCGCGGCGACGCTCGATCGGATCCCGTGTAAATCTTTGCCCGCTGTCGAACGAACGACCAACACACACCGCCGGACCCAGGAATCGATACCTCGCTGGAAAGTGGAACGATATTTAGTTGTTTATTCGTTTACGGTGACTGTGTGAATCGAGTTTAGATATCCCGTTTCTTTTTCTTTCTCCTCGGCGGCATGATGTTGTCCAGGAAACGGGATTACCGAGATCTACGGGGAAGCTGTTTTTGAATGTTTATGTAACCGGAAATCGTACGTGCGGTTGGAATGTGGTCGGTCGTTTTGGTGAATTAGAAGGGAATCTGTTTGGGAAAGTGGTAATTCAACAGTTTTCGAAACGCTACTCGGATCAGACACTCAGTCTTGTAATTGATAGTACACACTTCAAATCAGAATAACATTTATTTATTTATTTGTTATCGATTTCAACCGAGTGGTCTATTCAGCAAGTACACGCCAGGTGTTACATTGTTTCTAAATTCTTACATTCAAGCAGGAATTAGTTCTCACATTTTCATTTGAGCTTGTAGGGAAAATTTTAAAAATGCTCTTTCTGGATTCACATATGTAAATTATACTGCTCATTCATAAGAAAAGTGACGCAATTCAGAAAATATATTTCTGCAGAAAGCATAATAATACACGTATAAATTGTGGTGTACTTTATATATAAACTTTGGATCATTAAAAAACAATAGAATATAAAGTTCGACAAACCTTAGTACAATTTTCATGTATTTCAAATCTGCAAAGACTACCACCACTGAAAATAAAATTCAATTTTATTCGTTCACACCTGAAATTGGTCAATTGTTTTACAAGTGACGAACAATTAAAACTGGCTAAACACAGATAGGCTAAAAATCGTGAAACACTGATAGTACAATTTTCATGTATTTCAAATCTGCAAAGGCCACCACCACTGAAAATAAAATTCTATTTTATTCGTTCACACCTGAAATTGGTCAATTGTTTTACAAGTTACGGACAATTAAACTGGCTAACACAGATAGGCTAAAAATCGTGAACACTGATAGTACAATTTTCATGTATTTCAAATCTGCAAAGGCCACCACCACTGAAAATAAAATTCTATTTTATTCGTTCACACCTGAAATTGGTCAATTGTTTTACAAGTTACGAACAATTAAACTGGCTAACACAGATAGGCTAAAAATCGTGAACACTGATAGTACAATTTTCATGTATTTCAAATCTGCAAAGGCCACCACCACTGAAAATAAAATTCTATTTTATTCGTTCACACCTGAAATTGGTCAATTGTTTTACAAGTTACGAACAATTAAAACTGGCTAACACAGATTGGCTAAAAATCGTGAAACACTGATTTTCACAATTTTCGCATGACCGAACAGTTTCACGCGGTTGGAGGATTCGTTTTGTGAAAACTATAAGTTAATGTGTCAGTGTTAATGCTAATTCTAGAGTAGAAACGAAGACGCGAGTGGGTCGGAGAGGACCCAAGCAGTTGGGAGAACCGAATGAAGTGGGATACGACACAGAAAAGTGGCACTGTTCAAGAGTCCCAGCGTCCGGAATCCGCGTCGCCGAGTTAAAAACGAATTAATAAGTATGTTCATCTCCGTGTGTTCGAGGGTATAGTCAGAACGTAGAAAGGCGCGGTATTTGTGCTAGTAGGTCGTTCATGGACCAAGCCCATAGACGTTCTTCGGTATCTAGCAGCGGGATCTCGCAATGACGCATGGTCACGTTGCCGCGGCAGAGGGAACAGGGAGCCTTCGATTTCCGTGCGATCGAGAATTTACTTTTCTCTGATCAACACGCTCATTACCAACACTCCTGCAAAATATCAGATGGAATATCGCCGCGGGTAACCAGTGCTATTCAATCATTTAGAAACGATTCAATTAATGCCTTTAAATATCAATTTGTCGATCCTGAAATCAGCTAGCTTATAGTGTAAGCTGACCTAATAACAATTATTAACAACGCGTTTCTAGGAACGAAACAGATCGAAATTTGTCTGAGAAAACTTTGGTCTTCTTCCTATAATTTATAATTGTAATTAGACTGCGGATCTGTATGCAAAAATTAAATTTCTTATCTGGATTGCAACAAACTGGAGTGAAATAGAAATTCAAAATTTTCACTGGGCTCGAAATTTGTCTGAAAAAGACGTGCACTGAATTACTTTGATCTTCTTCCTATAATTAATAATTACAATTAGACTGCGGATCTGTATGCAAAATTCAAATTTCTTGTCTGGATTGCAACAAACTGGAGTGAAATAGAAATTCAAAATTTTCACTGGGCTCGAAATTTGTCTGAAAAAGACGTGCACTGAATTACTTTGATCTTCTTTCTATAATTAATAATTATAATTAGACTGCGGATCTTTATGCAAAATTCAAATTTCTTGTCTCGATTGCAACGAACTGGAGTGAAATAGAAATTTATTTTCTTTCCTATTATGTTTCTAGTATTTTTTCTACTTTAAATTACACCTACTCATTTCTGTTATAAATGCATAAAATTCGAAATCTAATTACAATTTGTTCCTATAAATACTATTGTGTACAAATTAATTCGTGGCCTTCAAAATGAACAAATTATAACTTAGTTTTATATTCAAAATTTTCACTGGTCTTGTAAGTGATTAAGATTATGTAAATGTGCAAGAATGGAGATTATTTCCAAGACTCGAATGTGCTTCAGTTAATTCTAATTGAATTATGAAGATAAGGCTACGAGTTAATTTGTTATTTAAAAGAGTGTACGAATACTGTTTTCCAGAGTGTGTGTGGACGATTCGTGTTCTTCATGGTTGTTGTGTGATATAATATCTGTGATGCAGACACGCCCCGATCAGCGCTTAGGTGAACCATCAGCCCGTCAGATTCGCGTAATGTTCGATTAAATCCATCGCTTCGAACGCCTTAATTAGAAATTGCCGCGGTTGCTGGCCTCGCAGTGGGCAGCGTTCGATTTCATTATCATAAACATCCCGCGGTCGTTCATATTAATCGAGCGCCGGTAACCGAGCATGTGTATGCACACGTGCATGTGCATAATACGTGCAACGCGGCGTCCCACTCGAAGTGAAAACGCTTTCTATCGGGGAAATGATTCGGATTCCAGGGGATAGTGCGTGTACACCGATCGATCCTACACTTTTCTTTCACCCTGTGAACTGTTTCTAGATTTTTATGTAAAATAGTCCAATGAAAATGTGATTTTTCTTCCAATAATATTCAGGAGTCGAAAACAAAGTGTATTCTTAAAATCTTTTAATAAACAATTTGTTCTTGGGTGTTTCTTGATTATTTATTCAAGACAAATTTTTGATGTTTTCTGTATGAAAGCTTCAGACGAGCATATTTTAGATTTTCATATTTAAAATATTAGAATTGGTAAAAACACATTTCCATTTTCACAGAATTTAAAATATATTTTCTTCACTTTTTCAATTAAAAATAAAATGTAGTTGTATTAAATTCTAATTTAAATTTTTAACGTACGTGCTCTAACACTTTGTTTAATGATAAAAGATAATGATAAAGAACATTCTACAATTATGACGAGTTATTGGACAAGTAAAATTGATTGGTACAAAGTATTCGATCTCGTGATAATTCGTAAAGAAATTCGAATAGACGAAATGCGTTGGCAAGTGGCAGTGACCACAGTTAAACGCACTGTTAACGACTGAATCGTATCTCGTTGAAGGTAGATTTCCATCTATCGTTCACGTGGAAAACATGTCCCGATTCCGAGTGCACATCGGCGTCGTTCGGCAAAGAGAAGGCAAGAGTTTCTTCTTGGGAATGAAAGTCGCAGACGCCCATTCCATTCCCATAGAGTCCGGGAGACCGGAGCCACGTGTGTAGGGTATGAAAAGGGTATATCCGTGTCCATTCGAGGTTTCATCGTTTCGAGAACGTAATCAGGATTATTATAACTCGAAACAGCCACATTATGGAGGGGGTAGACGAACTGACTAAGATCGCACAGCTCAGTCTGGCTTAGATCAAGACTTTACTATAGATTGTTTTTATTCGTCAGATACAGTAAATGTTTCGAGATAATTAAGGGAAAAGGATATCAACACTAAATGAATTCTATAATCAAATAACGAGCACTATCTAACGGTTTATTTTTGACGATATCGTAAAAATTAATTGAATTAGTTATAAACCTGAAATAACTTAATAGACTCATTTATTACCACTTTCATAATGGTAGGCACAAATGTACCTAAGTACCTATAACTGCGATATTTTTTCCCAATGAAATTAAAATACGTAGAAATAAATATATTTTGTCACTCATTCTCATATTTTTATAATCTCAGGACTTTCAAGAATACCCTTCATAAAAAGTAAAGATAATTCACATGATTGTTCATTCTTTTATATTGCTTTAAATTGCACATGGAAGCGTTTCATTATTATTTAAATACTTACTTCGACAGAATAAAAATGGAAAAATGTTAGAATCTTCTATCTACAATATCTCCGGTCTGTTGCCATTTTTTTTTCTCGATGGAGTGCCATTAGTTTGATTGAAAAATGACCGGGTTAACAGCTTAATTTCGTTCTTACGACCGCGTGTTTGTTACTTGATAAATAGAGTCTGTCTCCGGGGACAGTTTCCATTTGCTCCTCGGTAACCGTGAATGTCGCCGTGATCAATGTTCCTTGAGAGTCGTACCAACCACTTAGCCATTCCTTTTTGCTATACATCGAAATACCATTCCACATTCCGCTACTGTTCTGCGTGCCATTACTTCCCTCCTACGGTTTCCATCGTTCATACATCTTTGATACTTCCAAGCTGCGTTTCAGGTTACCACACACACATAATTTCTCATTATTTTTCAGTTCTGTAATCTACCGCTCCGCGACCACGGGCTATTCATCCGTCTTCTTTACAATCCGACTGGTTTTCTGTACGGTCTGACGAATTATGCGAGCCATTTTCAATTCAAATTTATTTAGGAAAGAGTACATCTGAATATTTAAGTAACAACAGGATTATACCATTTTCACAGTAAACATTAACTGGAATTATCAAAATTTACTTATGGAAAATAATTAAAATTAGTTTCCTTTTCCAAGCATCTATGACAGTGAACATTATGGACAATCTCAATAAATTTAATGACACTAATTTTTATAATTAGATAGTGGATTTGATGCTTTTATGACGAATTTAAAAATACTTTTATAGCATTTTCAATCTATTGAACATATTAATTTGCGATTATTAAGATGTTGAAAATGTTTCCTTGAAGAATTGTTAACCAAACTTAGACGAATTATTTATAAAATAATGTGAAACAGATTTCTAGACCTCCATAAACCTAGTGTTAAGATAGAAAATAAATTTCTATTTAATTCTAAATTCTTAATTTGCATAAAGATCCACTGTCTACTTGTAACAACAAGCTTTACCAGATACTTTTAATGTTTGCTATTTCAATATCATTAAAGGAGGTTCAGAGGCAATGAAAACGATCATTGTCTCACAAAAAGAACCACGCTCGAAGCAAAATTATTTGATTCGACTGTTCTTTATGCGATTATTTTGAGCCTCGCGAGTTTTCCAGAAATCGCTACAGGTTCTTGAACCTGTCAGGAATGGTCGCAGGTTCTCGTGGACAGAAATCGTAACCTGTCGCGGTAACATCGTGCGAGACCGAACGAAAATACGGTCCGCGTTGCGTTCGAAAGTAAGTCCGAACGAAAGAGAACACGCAGGGACACATAATAAATACGATGCAAATTGCATCGAGGCAACACAAAGCAGTCGATTAGCATGCGAGTGGGCAGCTCGGTTGTATGCATGTATGTATTTGCATCGGGCAATTACGGGAGGAAGCGTGGTCGCCGTCGGAGTCAGTGTGCCGGTCCGTTATGGGCCTGAGGCAATCGAGTTTTCGGTGGGACACACGGCCCACATCGGGCCCCGCGAGACCACGTGGCGACTACTTTGCAGGGCCGAACTGTGGGAATACCGAGAATAGGCCACCTTGTGGAATCTTACGGCATTCTGGTATCTGTCATCTCTCGCCGAACGATTATTATCCGATAGAAATCTTCTTCGATCAAGTAGAAACACGAATTCAATTAAATGATGACTGTTCATCTTCGTAGAAAATAAAATATTTGAAGTAGGAAGGGGATTGACATCTCCTTCTTTCTAATAATTATTTCATAGAATTAAAAGCAGCATTTTGACACTTCTGAATTTGTTTCTAACTCTGACCTAATTCAAACCACGATGAATTTTAAGGCATCCTGACACCTGTCATCTCTCGCCCAACGATTATTATTTGATAGAAATCTTCTTCGATCAAGTAGAAACACGAATTCAATTAAATGACGACCTGTCACCTTCGTAGAAAATAAAATATTTGAAGTAGAAAGGGGATTGACATCTCCTTCTTACTATAATAATTTTGTAGAATTGAAAGCAGCATTTTGACACTTTTGAATTTGTTTCTAATCCTGACCTAATTCAGACCACGAGGAATTTTAAGGCATCCTGGAATTTTGTTAGGGAAGAATGAAATTTCTTCCAAGAAATTAGAGGAATGACAATGTTTTCATGTTCTCTTGTAAAAGTGAGAAGATTGATTTTATTTAGACTTTGTGTGGATGTTATTTCCTATGAAATCATTTTTATTATTCCAATAACTGTAAAATAGAAAATCTGTAACCGATCATTTTAACCAGAGGGCATATACTGTCATTTAAAAAGGTCAAGGTGACCTTGAATTCTCATTGAAACGAAGTTTTCTCTCAAGTTCTTAATAGTGCAATTTACAGACCAGTAAACTCTAATTAATTTCGTTGAAAACAGTTGTTTATGAGTCCATGGGAAGTGCTTAAAAAGTCGTGGGGACAAAACTGTAGATCAGCCAGTATAATTGGACGTAAATCTCGATGTGAAATAAAAAATGTTTGCAATAAATACTGAACACCGAGTATGAGTTCACTTCTCCCTGTTATTATCGAGTCGTAAGAAATGTCTTGACGTTCGGAAATTTCTTAGATCCTTCTACTGTTTCAGATGGCATATAAAGTCTAGTTACAAGAACGATCGAGCAAACAAAGGAAAGAGAAACCGCGAAGGAAAAATCAATGAACGAGCGTAGAGATCTCGATCCGATCGAGTCGGTAGTTAACGTATCGGTACTTTCCATCGTCGGAGGGAGTCCGTTGGCAAAATACCGCGGTGATTTCCACGCGAGACGCTGTTGGCGCGCCGATTACTCTTCCGGAACTCGATTACTCTTCCCCGTCGCCGGTTTTTCATCGACTCGGTCGAAAGAATCGCGATGTTCACTCGGTCAAAACGCGCGCGGCGTCGGATCGGTGACTCCTGGCGCGGCGTTTCGTTCCCGAGCGAGTCAAGGCCAAGAGAAGCCGCCTTTCGCCGCTCGGATACCTCGAGAGGAAGGTGTGTGTATCCTCCGATACGATCCTGACGCAGGTGGATCGCCGGCACGGCCGATGGGCCTGCGAATTGGGTCAACGAATCGAGCTACGCTCGGGCCCCGCACGGGAACAACAACAATCGACACGATTCTCAGCGACGGCCACGCGACGTGTTTCGCCTGCGATTCCGCTCGTTCCGCGAATCACAACCGACGCCTCGCTAACGAGCCAATTAGCCGGATTTTAGCGCGGCATCGACACGTCTCTGAAAATGTCTCTTCTCGAAACGACACCTGTCGAAGAAGTCGTCGGAAGTGTCCTCTTCCGCTTCAACACTCCGCTGCAAACCTAACAGACATAAAGGTGAAATTCTTTTCGATCGAAATTTGAATATATAATGAACTTGATGATTTCGGCGCCAGGTTCGATCAATTATAAAGAAACAAGTATGCAATTATTTAAACATGTTTCTCGACGTTTCGATCCCTGTGTGGATCTTTCTCAAAGAGACATTTTTTTGCGTCTGAAAAATAGTATATGTATAATATATATATACTATATTTTTTTTTAAATAATTGCATACTTGTTGTTTCTTTATAATTGATCGAACCTGGCGCCGAAATCATCAAGTTCATTACTAACAGACATAGAGTGACCTCCCCAATAAAGAGAACACATCCAAGTGAATGAACAGAATTCGTATTAACTCTTTACAGTCGGAGCAATTTTCACTTGAAGATTAAACATTTCTTCCCTAGAAGAATTCCATTGTATATGATTTCTTTCATTTTATTTTATATTTATTTAACGTCGCTTTCAATTCTTTGCTTAAGGTTATTTCGCGACGGAGCCTACAATATGGAACATATTTATTAATGTAAACAATTTTGTGAATAATGGTGCAAAAATTGTTAGTACTGACTCTGAGTCATCCTTCGACTGCTAAGGGTGAAACGAAAAAATAATATTAGATGATTCCATAAGTTCGTACCCGATTTTCATAAATGTTCATCATTCATAAATGATGTTCCTTTATAATTGTACAAAAGAATGGTGACTATATAATTGTTTTTTCTATTTGTACAAAAGAATGGTGACTATATAATTGTTTTTTTTCTAATTGTACAAAAGAATGGTGACTATATAATTGTTTTTTTCTAATTATTCAAAAGAATGATGAACCAAAGATGGAATCATCTTGGTCTACGGTTAATGTTGAAGATTTATAATTTATATTTCAAGATCTGCCTTCTAACTACAAGATAAGTTTTGCCCGATTTTCATAGTTGTCAATCATTCCTAGATGATGTTCCTTTATAATTGTACAAAAGAATGGTGACTATATAATTGTTTTTTCTAATTGTACAAAAGAATGGTGACTATATAATTGTTTTTTTTTCTAATTGTACAAAAGAATGGTGACTAATTGTTTTTTTCTAATTATACAAAAGAGCAGTGACAATATAATTGACTTATAAAGCTGTCCTCTTTAAAATTTAACCATTGAATTTTATTTTCAAATCGAGCACGAACTTACGCAAGCATCTGATATTTATGATGTCCTCGTCATGTCGCAATCGATGCAGTAATAATATTGTAAATTCACTGCATTTATTTATATTCGGTATTCAATTTGGATTTTGAGGCGGTTCAATGATCCTCTGATTTGTTTCCATGGTTAATTGGGAACACTGCACTCGCGCGCGATCCTCTTCCGCTTGAAGCTAAAGAAAGTGACGCACGGACGGAGTCGTATAAAGTTCTGTGATGTAATTACACCTGCCATATCTGTGAAATCGCTAATCTAGGACAGAGCATTAAGATCACAGAGAGTTTCGCGTGAAACCCGGACATTCTTACATTAGATTGGGTACAGTATTTCAAACGAAGATTTCTCACCAATTCTAGATTACATTCACAATAAACAAATAAAACCTGGACATTCTTAAACGTATCGCTCATGCACAAGAAATAAAGTCACAACTCAAAATTGTTCAGTTTTCGTTGTAGTGCGTTAACATACTCCCCAGAGTATTAACAAATACATTTTCATGTTGATACATTCTCATGAAAGTAACCCCATAGATGGTTCGATTAGGTTTTATTCGTTTTTACTTGCAGCCACGCTAGTTAAACTATCAAAGGACTTTGAAGAAGATAAAAATCATTATAATATCATTATAAATTCATGAAGATAAAATCGTTCAATGTAAATCGAGATATATCATCGCCATCTTGTTAGTCCTTAATATATTCCCACTTACGTTATACCTGAAATCTTTCAATTGGATTTTTAGGTTCGATTACGGTCTGATATTTAATTATTAATTATTCCATCGAAGAGGATTCGATGCTCGTCAATTTCAATTGTAAAGGAGCGCAAGATTCCGTCCAGGACCAGCGCGATCCTAATTGCGGTTCAGCGGGTCTAGCGCCGATCTATAGCCAAGGATCATCAGGACGCCAGCCAATTACTCGGCTCATTGAAATAATTGGAAGCGATCCTGAGGTCCGGCATAGATCGACCGAGTCGGCTGATCTCAATACGCGAAACTTTCGAGATAAACTGGTTCCCTGTACGCAGATTGGAATTTGTCCTCGATACATCTCATTAACTCCGTGCATCCTATCTCAGGACATCGATAACGAGCAGCTTTTCCCATTCCTTAGGCTACATGGCGAAACATTTTCAGTTGTGACGTTTTTCCTTGAACGATGTGTCGAAAATCTTATGTCGTTTTCTAATCTTTCACAATTGCTGGTTTAACTGAGGAAGTAAATGTTGTTTCCGGCTTTCAATAAGGTGTAGAAACTTGACGCAATAATTAGTGTTTCTGCTAGACTGCTGTTTTCCCGTATAAGAATAGTTTAGATTAATTGCTAGAAGTAGAAGTCGAATGGTTTCCTCCTTTAGCCATTTTATTAAGTGGAGAACAATACAACAATGTTCTCTTACAATTTTGTGTTGGAATAAAACAGTCTTCATCTATATAAATAAAAATTAAATGCTGTTCGTTGATAAGCGCACCAAAAAGTGTCCGTAATATGTAGTCCGAATAACGTTTTTAGAGAAAGAAAAATTGGAAAATTCCCTAATCTTGGAATTTAATTTGGGGGGGGGGGGGAACAAGAAATTTTACTACTTTCGCAAATGTGCGTCGATAATTTTTGCCTGATTCGAATTATTATTCGTTTATCTTCACGTATTCTTGCAGAGGTGCTTCACGTATTTGTCTGACCTTCTCGAAGTGTCAGTCAAAGTAGGTGGAAGAAATCGCAAGCCGAAATATTCGCACATTCCGTCGGATTCGTTTGTTCAGTTATTGACGCGTCTGGTTTCTCGCGCAGAAAGTTTCCGGTCGATACGCGGAACTGAAATCGATTCGAGTATTGGAAATTCCACGAATAACTCGCATCGTGTCGAGTTTCTATTTGAGAATTCATTAGACGGTTCAATAGCAATGAACTACTGACTTCTGCTTCCCGGACACCTAGACCTTAAGCTACCTTCCGACGTTAATTATAACAATATTACTTGGAATGACATTTAATTGGAATGACATGCAATTTGAGATCATTTAAATACATTGCAACGATGATTCATATCACCTGAAGTTTTAGATTATAATCAGTCTTTGTTTCCACGTTTCATTAACCCGTATGTCAATAACTATTAATATCGACGTGGCTCAATGTTAGAGGCGCCTATATTAGTATGAGACAGCGGATATTTATGCAAAATAAAAATGTTGATTTTTATTTCGATTTCGGGGAGATAAATAAAAATGTATTTCTTCTTTGAATAATTTTATATTTTATTAAATCAGTCTAGTTATCCAGTCGTACATACATCAACCAATCATATAGGCATATTTCGATGAACAATTTTGTTTTTACAATAATTACAATGTTCAAAATATAGATGTATGACGCTCTGTTACAAAAATTGCTAGATTATTGCAGAAACGTACAGTCTACTTTATGTATACTAATTTTCTGATAAAAATTCTAAACTTGATATAGATATGCGAAAGAGAATCTAATGACGACGATCTGACTAGATGTGAGAATCTCCTATCAGGAAGATTTGTTAAGTGAAAACGTGTTATAAATATTTATCGTATGCGACGGAGCAAGTCTATAATTTTATCATCAATTCCTCGTTCGTTGTCAACGCTCGTACAAACGAAACAGACCGTGGAATTTCTCGCAAGCTCCCGGATGAAGGGACACGTTCAATATCGATCATAAAACTTGTCTTCACGTACCATTAGCAACGACTGCCAGCGACGCGTGCAGAATAGTTTCGCAGAATGTTCGAATAAATTACGAGAACAACGACCCGTTAATAAAAAACTATAGAGGCCGGATATTTTTCAATTTTACCTTGAGAAAGTTTAGAAAATATATCCACCGTTTTACTTAAATTATTTAAATCTATCCATAATAATTGGTGTTCGATATTCACGAACAGTTTCGTCTAGAAACAAATTCTATTTCTTTTGAAAATGGTTTTTCTTATATTCTATTTAGAGAAAACCATCAGATTCGTTATGTATTTTACAATTAAGTTGGATGAACTATTCTACTTTGATTTTTATCGACGAGAATATAAATGAATTGTAGATTGTACATTTCCATACGAATTTCTCTATTCAAATCCAGAACGAAGAAGTAAAATAAATAAACGAAGACTCTTAATCAATGTCGTAATCGTGAATTACCTAAAAATACATTGGATGATTCAATTATTAGATCCGCGGTATGAAAAATATATTCTCACTGTGACGGGTGATAAATAATTCATAAATATTCCGACAGAAAACTGAATGGAAATAATCTTTGTAATATTAATGCCGGAAGTCAATTCGGATTCACCTTGAACTGAATCGAAAGGTGCTCGATTGATAATTTATTTAGCTAACGTTACTCTCGATTGCTTCTGTAGAATCTTTTCATAACGTAGTTTCGATGTAGTAATAAAATCTTTCAGCCTCGCTTGTCAAGGCGACAGACTGTGGAAATGTTTCTCTTCCGCGTTTGTTGCTGCCTCTTAGCAGGATCCCGCGTCGAAGATTCTCGTCGAGCCAGTGATACATAAATACGTGCATATACATATGTTCTTTCTTTTTTTTCGTCGCTGATCGCCACATGAAAAATCGATTCACGGACCGTTACGCATTCGGCTCGGAGAGACCCGGCTGAGAAATGAGTGTTACGGAGCGGCGAGCTCGCATCCGCCTCGAAATAGGAAGCCCCGCGCGGCGCACAATGAAACAATGAGACTGTTACGTGCGAGGAAGGAAAGAAAGGTAAGATCCCCGTGCCCTCGGATGATCCCCTTTCGTTCCTGGCCACACTAACGAAACGTCAGGCCCTTCCTGACGATTCTCGAACGATGAACACTCTTCGCACAAAGTTTAAGCACCACTGAATACGATCATTTTGCATTGCAACATAAAAATAACAAGAATATGTCGCTCGCGAACATGAAAATCGTAAAAAATATAAAAATACAAATTTTACAGGAGAGCGCTCCAGAGTTCTTTGATAATTTAACTAGCTGTGGCTGCAAATAAAAACTAGACAGCGGTTCTTTATGCAAAATAAAAATCGCCTGCATTGATTGCAAGAAATAGAAAACAAATTGACGGTATTTCATCCCTTAATGATTTTGATAGAGGAGAAATTATACATTGACATCTTCAATTTTTTAAATTTTCCAACAATTTTGAAGTTCATAAAGATCCACAGTCTAGTAATAACAAATAAAACCTAGTAGGGCTATCTACAGGGTTAGTTTTATAAGTATGCATTAATATAAACAATTTTGCATAAAGATACCCACCTTCAATAACATAATATAGTAATTTCGTTTGATTCGAGTGAAGATTTTTAAGCTCCCTTTTAATATAGCCGATTTATTGAACCAAAGATGGAGCCATCTTGGTCTACGGTTAATGTTGAAGATTTATAATTTATATTTTAAGATCTGCCTTCTAGAGGATCTTAAATGATTATGTGAATTTGTGACAAAAATGAGAAGGTGTAATTTAAAACAGTAAAAATATTAAAAGAATTACAAAATGCTGTTGTATTACTTTCAAGACGAAATTTTTATTTTGCGTAAAGATTCTCACTCCCAATAACATACTATAATCATTTCTTCTGATTCGGAAGAAGATTTTAAAACTTCTAAAATCTTACAGCCGATTTATTGAACCATAGAGGGAATCATCTTGAATGTTATCGTCAATGTTGAAGATTTATAATTTATATTTTAAGATCTGCCTTCTAGAGGATCTTAAATGATTATATGAAATTATGACAAAAATGAGAAGGTGTAATTTAAAACAGTAAAAATATTCGAAGAATTACAGAATGCTGTTATATTACTTTCAAGACGAAAATTTTTATTTTGCATAAAGATCCTCACTCCCAATAACATAACATAATCATTTCTTTTGATTCAGAAGAAGATTTTTAAGCTCCTAAAATCTTACAGCCGATTTATTGAACCAAAGAGGAAATCATCTTGAATGTTATCGTCTATGTTGAAGATTTATAATTTATATTTTAAGATCAGCCTTCTATCTACAAGATGAGTTGCCTTTTATCGATTAAATGATCGCGTGTAATCGAGCACACAAGTCATAACGTCTCAGAGACCATACCGATAGCGGATTACTATCGCGATCGGAGCAAACCGGAAATGTAATTAAACCCCTGTACGTAGCAGCGACAGGTGAGAAACAAAAATAACTGACCAGTTACACGGCAACTACCGTCAAACCAGCAATTATCGATAGTTTCCGGATCGTTGGCGGTTAGAGGGCGCTTTGAGCCGAGGAACCGTTAGCGAGGTTGAAAACGGCTGAATCGTGGCACGGACCGCTTCGGGATCATTAGATTTATGTTTCGATGCTTCTTGCGTCTCTGGTCCATGACCCACTTGAGCGTTCGCTGTAATTAGTCTTTTTCGAAAGGAACGGTGAACGTGCCGCCTTCGTACCGCTACAACGAAAATCGTTGTTACCCTGAAAATAATCGTGTCGGAATTTTCCATCAAACTTTACAAGATTAATTACATTTTAATTCCAACCACCAATCAAATTTCAACCAGAATGAAAATTTTCTTCGTCGATTTTAAGACACAGAAGCCATGTAAAAATTTCTTTCAATTGTTAACAATTTTCATAGATGAGAAATAACGTATGAACGTTCTTAAATTGTCTTAATACTTTCACCATTTTGAATTACATTCATCTAGTTTTGTCACTAATAAAAAATAATATTATTACTAGATAGAATTGCAACAAACTGGAATGAAATAGAAATTAATTTTCTTTCTTAACATGTTTAATATAATATAATTTCCATTATCATTTTTGTCATAAATGCATCAAATCCGCAGTCTAATTATTATACATGAATAACAAAAACTCTGAATAAAGTATTCGATCACTTTCGAGTGTTCGTAACGTCCAGGATTGCAAAATAAAAAGATTTGTCCACTTATTAACATCGTCTTTTCGGTTCAATTTGATAAGTGCACGATGGTTAATATTTTATTATTTTACTTTATATACTAATATTATTTGTGAAGTATTATACTAATGTATGTTATATAAATCAAACATTGTTTACGGCATCAATAAGTAAACAAATAACTCGTGTACTAATTATTATACATGCATAACAAAACTCTGAATGAAGTGTTCGATCACTTTCGAGTGTTCGTAACGTCCAGGATTGTAAAATAAAAAGATTTGTCCACTTATTAACATCGTCTTTTCGGTTCAATTTGACAAGTGCACGATGGTTAATATTTTATTATTTTACATTATATACTAATATTATTTGTGAAGTATTATACTAATGTATGTTATATAAATCAAACATTGTTTACGGCATCAATAAGTAAACAAATAACTCGTTTACTAATTATTATACATGAATAACAAAACTCTGAATGAAGTGTTCGATCACTTTCGAGTGTTCGTAACGTCCAGGATTGCAAAACAAAAAGATTTGGAGACGCGAATCGAGTGTCGATCGTCGCTCCCGTCGAGCGGTACGATCGAGGGATTGTTCTCGTTCGGTCCGAGATTTCGATCGACAGTTTTCGAGCGTTCGTGTCCTTGGCTATTGCGCCGCAATTTCTACGGTTTCTTTCGAGTTCCATCGTGTTCAAGGAACGTTGGTTCTCGCGAAACAATGGCCGTCGATCTCGATCCGATCTCGGATCGATCGCAACCGACCGGCCCCCGTTAATCATCGTTCGTTATTCATCCTGTGCACTCGTTTCCTGCGGGCCTCGAGAGCCACAGGCGAATCCTCCGCAGGGAATTAGAAAGTGAGTCGAGTATATTTGGGTCATCCGAGGCCGGTTCGCGATTAATTGTTACCCGATCGGGTCAACTCGCTACCCACTAGCCAGGCTCCGCTTGTTACGGTATCAATTACTCGTTTAGCGATAAATTTCGATTAACCGAGACAGAGTTCCGTGTTTCTCTTCGCGCTTAGACGCCAATTTTATTATCATTCGACAGAGAGAGAGAGAGAGAGAGAGAGAGAGAGAGAGAGAGAATACCGATTTTCTCCTTTAATTGCTGGACCCCGATCGACCAGATTAACGGATCTAATGGCCACTTTTTCTAGGTCGAACAAGCTACGCGCGTCGCGAAGAAACAGGAATCGCGATGAAGATGAAAGTGTATAACATGATTTATCGATGTTGATGAACACCGACAATTACATGCTAGATGTTCCGGTTTTGAGGGCTCCCTGTAGATGCACGTGACTATAAATCAGAAGTTCGCCCATCGTTTCGAAGCTTGAACAGTCACTTACGCTCTTTGTATTTGTAAATTTGATTCGACATTTAAATCTCTTCTAGTTTTCAAGAATTGTCAAGCTTGAAATTTCGTTTTTGCTGGTCTGTATCTCGGTAAACATCAATATATTTAAAAGATTAGAGCGGCATTGACACACTGATACTAAATGCAATAAATTTGCTACAGTATTAAAAAGCTACTATATTATAGTATTATTTATAATAATACTACTAATAATAATACTAAATGATAATACTAAAGGCTACTATGTTATAGTATTATTTATAAAGTATTTACTATATATTTTACGATATATTTACTGTATATATAGTACTAAATATAGTAGCTTTACTATATATAGTACATACTATAATAATACTATAATTGTACTATACTATACTATTGTATAATTATACTATATAATTGTACTATACTATACTAATATAGTATACTACATATATAATTATACTAGTAGCTTTACTAGAAGTCGTAAATACTATAATAATACTATAATTGTACTATACTATACTATATAATTATACTAGTAGCTTTACTATATATAGTAAATACTATAATTGTACTATACTATACTATTGTATAATTATACTATATAATTGTACTATATTATACTATTGTATAATTATACTATATAATTGTACTATATTATACTATTGTATAATTATACTATATAATTGTACTATACTATACTAATATAGTATACTATATAATTATACTAGTAGCTTTACTATTACTCATAAATACTATAATAATACTATAATTGTACTATACTATACTATACTATATAATTATACTAGTAGCTTTACTATATGTAGTAAATACTATAATTGTACTATACTATACTATTGTATAATTATACTATATAATTGTACTATACTATACTATTGTATAATTATACTATATAATTGTACTATACTATACTATTGTATAATTATACTATATAATTGTACTATACTATACTATTGTATAATTATACTATATAATTGTACTATACTATACTATTGTATAATTATACTATATAATTGTACTATACTATACTATTGTATAATTATACTATATAATTGTACTATACTATACTATTGTATAATTATACTATATAATTGTACTATACTATACTATTGTATAATTATACTATATAATTGTACTATACTATACTATTGTATAATTATACTATATAATTGTACTATACTATACTATTGTATAATTATATTATATAATTGTACTATACTATACTAATATACTATACTACATAATTATAGTATTATTATAGTATTTACTATATATAGTAAAGCTACTATACATAGTTATATCATGTTGTAAATTTTAGCCAGATTTTCTGCCTCATTGTGTATCGCGGCGTGCAAATGGCGGAACTATTTCGTGTCCAAGTATTCTAAATACTATCTTAGGTATTTATAGCGGAAGATGAGTCGTTCGTCATCGATTGTAGACAGGACAGTTCCTTGCCGAGCTGCCAGCCATTAATTAGTCATTATCCGATGTAGGCTACAGCGGAGATCTGTCACTGTCAATGCAGGCGAGGTTCGTGCGTCCGATGAAAGTGCATAGATCTCACTTGGCGCACGGAGAGGAAAACACTTTCACATTCGCGTCGTTCGACAATCGTCGATATACATATCGTGGATGCCTCTACCGCTTTTTCCTTCGAATTAGATTCGACCCGTTTCCACATCCGCTCTAACGAGATCTCTTTCTTCCGAATTAACGATCGATAGATTTAATTAATGCCACCTCGAACCAGCCGGATTATCGAAACGTGCTTACGAGTCTGTTTCGAGGTTTATTGTTGTACGGTTACGTGGTATTTATGTGATAAGAGGATATCAAATGAATCAGTAAATCGTGTGGACCCAATATGAATTTATCAAGTACAAATTAATTCGTGGTCCTAGCAAACAATGAACTATAATTTGAAAGAACAAACAAGGAACCTTAACAAATGAATTGTAATTAAAACTAAATGTGTATAATCTTCTGAAATATACAATATTGAAGTCAATTCAGATTCATCTTCAATTAAATCAACAAAATTAATTCAGGGTGCTAGAATACAATCCATTGTAATTTTATTTTGAATTGAAAGATCGTTACACTTGGTTCATTTCAAGCTCATTTCACTTAGTTTATTTCGAGCTGATTTCTAGATTCCAGTGTTAAAATCGTGGAATGTCTCCGTTAATTTCCCGTCGAGGACGTCGTTGTCGATTTTCGTAGGTTCGATATGTTCGTGTTGCTGTTCGTGATCCGTTCCGCTGTGGGGAAAGTCACGTTTTCGAGTCCACGAGGCACAATATAGGTCGTGAATATTTATGCGGCCGATTATCTTTATTAATACAGGTGGATAAACGTATTACTCGAAGACAGGAAGTGTAGCTTGCTCCACTTTTACCAGGATCGAAAATGTTGCGAACCGGGGCCACTAGATACTACATCTTGTGCAGTTCTACCTTTGTACCAGCTGCAGCTGATATTGTCTGTAGGCAGAGCCAGTTTTCATTCAACTATTATTCATACATGTTGGTCTGATTCGTCTTGAAACACGAAAAATTAATGAAAAGCATTCCTGAGAAAGTAAGTGTTCTTTGGTTTTAAATATTCCAAATTTTTACGAAGAATTTTGCCTACTTTTTAACATCTTCGTTTTGGTTCAATTCGATAATTGCACGATGGATAACATTCTATTATTTTGCAATATATACTACATAATATTATTTGTAAAGTATTGTACTATGTATACTAATGTATGCTATATAAATCAAACATGGTTTACAGCATCAATAAGTAAACAAATAACTCGTGTACTAATATGAAAAGTACCAATTCAAGAATGAAAGGCAGTTTTTATTGAACTATTTTATCGAGATATTCATACGTGTTGTTCTGGTTCGTTTTCAAACACTTAAAATTAATCAGAAGCATCCCTAAAGTAAAAATTAAATGTTATCCCAAATATTTAAAAAGAATTTTGCTCACTTTTTAACATCCCCTTTTCGATTCAATATGATCAGTGCATGAGGGTTAACATGTTATTCCACATTATGTACTAGTATTAAATTAATATTGTCTGTAAGCAAAGCTAGTTTTCATTTAACTGTTGTTCATACATGTTGGTTTCATTCGTCTTGAAATACGAAAAATGAATGAAAAGCATTCCTAAAAAAATAAATGTTCTTTGACTTTTAAATATTCCAAATTTTTAATAAGAATTTTGTCCACTTATTAACATTGTCTTTTCAATTCAATTTGATAAGTGCACGATGGTTAATATTTGATTATTTTACATTATATACTGATATTATTTGTGAAGTATCATACTAATGTATGTTATATAAATCAAACATTGTTTACGGCATCAATAAGTGAACAAATAACACGTGTAGTAATATGAAAAGTAGCAATTCAAGGATGAGAAGCTCTTCCTTCTGTATCGTGGACCCAATAAATGGGTCGACTGCATTCAGACTGCATTCAGGTCGTTCGCGGTGACGCAAATCGTAGCTCGCTAGAAAGATGCAAGAAGTGGTTGTTGCACGGCCCAAGAAGCCGCGTATCCGTCTGTCTGTCCATTTTCCTGACTCTCGACACGGTGTTGGTCACGTGCGTCCGACGAATCACGTGGCGTCGGTCATGCTCCGTGAACAAGTCCTTATCGTCCCGGGGTTCTCAGCATTCCGCTTATCAATGACAGTTTGACGTCCCCGACGCGGCCGCGCACACTTTAGTGCTACCGATATCTGAAATATCCATTAGATATCGAATATTGGATGTTGCGCCGCTTGTTACATTAGTCGGCACCGTAAAATTGACCAAGGGTGCCGGTAAACTATGAAATTTAGTTCCTCGGTGCATTAGGCTACATAACGGTTAACACTTTTACATAGAATGATTCATACAAGCAGCGGTGTTCCTTATGGCTGCGGTCGACGACTAATAAACAGACCTGCTCAAATCTCATTTGAAATTAAAATCAAATGTAACTATTCGAAACAATCCGAAAATCAATATAATATTGAAGCATGATTTTAATGATGTTTAAATGTAAAATGAAACAGTTCATTTTACAGGATTTTTTGAAACTCAGTTCTCTTTATAAGACCTTCACGCTTGAGAAATTGAAACCCTAACATTTTTAAGACCTTTAAAAAAGCACATATATGGAATATCCAGCAACAATAATCTACAATTAAAAAGAAATAAGTAGATAAGAATAATTTTCGATTAATAATGTATTGATACATGATTTTAATGATGATTCCAGGAAAATGAAACAGTTCATTTTACAGGATTTTTTGAAACTTTGTTCTCTTTATAAGACCTTCACCCTTGAGAAATGGAAACCCTAACATTTTTAAGACCTTTAAAAAAGGACATATGTGGAATATCCTGCAACAATAATGTAAGAAATGCGCGTTAGTTTACAAGCGGCACAGATGGCTCCTCGACTTTTAGCACATTTATTTTGTGAAGAAGCCTTTTCCTTTTTTGTGCCGTTCCAAACGACTTCGGGAAAAGGGGATATAAAATGATACCGAGGGTCCTTAATCCGGATACGCGAGGGCCCGAACGGACAGAGTGGGTCCTAGCACATGTGCGGGCTATCCAAGGAATTGGCACTACCCTTGGCCTGTGCCAGGACGAGGGGCCATAAATTAAGAAGCCCACTTAGGGTAGTATGAACGTGCTGATCCGGCGGTCATATTACAAGTATTATTTAGAAGTTCACTAAAACGATTTGAGGGAGTGACTTTCTTTTCCACGGATCAGGAAGACCCTCCTCCCCCAAATCGTCTAGCGAATAGGGGTGATTTTTACCCCGTTAGCGGATACCTCCTCCCAGTTGATTTTACTTTAAATAGAGCTGACCCCGGAGCAGAAAAGACGATTCAAGTGCTGAGATTTTACGGATTCGGACTCACAGTTTAGATTTTGCAGAGTGTCGAGATTTTAGTTCGCCAGTATAAACGACACGCGAATATTGTATTCATCGGGAATCGTACAAGTGTGACAGTCTTCATTTCTATACGTCCATAATTAATAAAACATATTTCTTTGTCTTTTTCGGATCCTCGTGTTTGTGAAGTGCTTTTTATATTTAACCATCACAGTTCCTTTATCAAATTCAATAAATAATCTACAATTAAAAAGAAATAAGTTCCGGAAATTAAAATGAAACACATTTTTCGCTAATGAAGTAGACAAGAATAATTTTCTTATTGAATTTTATTAGATATTATTCAATAAAATAACATGTTATTTGAAATGACAGTTAAAAAATTAGCACAGGCATGGAATTAATTATAAAATAAAGTATCGTGTTATTCGACATAATATTTGGTTCGCCAACAAATTGTGAACCGTTCCAGATTATTTAACAATAATTTTTTCTGCGAACGGTCGCAGTCGCCGACTGATTCCATCAGTATTTTTTATTACAAATTGTTCGGATTTCGCTGTCGTAAAATTCAACACGCATATAACAGCGTGCATAACTCGAACAATCTCCGCGGAATCGCATAGTTCCGATCGGATAACATGGGCGCGAGAATTTCCTGCAGCAGGCTTTCTCTAATTTGCAACAGCACCAGGAAGACGTTCCTCATTTTCCACGGAAGCGACGAAAAGTGTGTTCCTCCGTTATCTCTTTTAATTACAATACTCGAACCGGTTAATTCGAAGAAAGTGTTGTTGCCACGAGCGAGTGCTCAATCTGTCCCGTGTGTTGATTTTAACAAACCCGCCTCATTCTACTATCTCTAATAAGCCAGTTTATATTTTAGATTGTGTGCACGTAATTTCGAAAAAGAATTTATCCCTGCAAGAGAAACTTTTAATTATTTCTCCATGACACTTTCACCAATTATGCTCGTGTCGTTTTTCTAACTAAAATGAGACCACACATCACATAATTTTGAACGTATTTGCTTGTTTAATTCTCAATTTCGTAAAGCCTCGATTAACCCCTCGATATATAGTGTATCATATCTGATACAATTAACAAGTCTGGTATATCGTAAACTAAAAGTGTGTTTTGTGTTTATTTTTGTGAAAATATTGTTTTAATTGTTATTAATATTTTTCCTTTCGATGAAACACAAAAAACTGACCTTCTTTCAATTTTTTCCATCCCAATTAAAAGAATCATGCAGTGAAGGGTTGAAAGTAAAGTCGAATTTTTTCGAGTTCATTCTAAAGCGAACTATAGGTGTCCTAAAAATTTTGTACTTCCTTAAAAAAGGAAGTTTCAAGTGACCTTTTACTGTAAAATATAGTAAAAATTTAATCTAGCAATGCAGCTGGGTAAATGTTCTATTATTTCCAATTTTCTACCCATCAGTACAGATAATCCAGGTTCTACTATATCGTGAATTAAACAATTAGATGTGATCCAAACTGTGTCGTGTTTGGTGTCTTTCCACTCAGAAAAATGTGACGAATATCTTGGCAAGAGTTTCATGTCTTACCATTGCGAAAATAAGGAATTAGTTACTAATTCCTCATTGTTATTAATGTATGCTTTCGTCGGAGAGGTACTGTCACCTGTATTAAGGTCGAAACAATGCAGCAGAATTGTCCAGGGTCGTTTTATCCTCGTGTCCACGTTCAGTCGATGTCGGATACTTTCAGAATTGTCATACGAGCGCGATGTTATGTCACACCGCACACATGGGCGATGGAAATGTCACTTGAGAAACGGGAAGCCTGCATTTTTCACTCGGCGAGCACGTGCCACTCTCCGCGAGTGTTCGCGTGCTCGCGTTTTCAATTTTCTTTCTTTATTCAAGCGATGAATTTTAATCAATCAGATATTTTCTAATCTTAACCTTTCACTGCATGTTTTTTTTTTTAAATTGGAATGAAAAAATTGAAAGAAGGTCAGTTTTTGTGTTGTATTTAAGGGAAAAATATTTAAAAATATTAAAACAACATTTTCAAAAAAATAAACATAATAAGAAAACACATTCTTAGTTTATTATATACCAGATTTGTTAATTGTATCAGATATGATTAACGTTTTAACTGTTATACTCTGTAAATATTTTATTCACAAATATATATATACAGTTATTCAAATTACAAAACTAACCAGATTAGATTCCAACATTTTTTACAAAAGATCATCCAACAAAAGGGAAAATATCTTATTCATTAAAGTTGATTGTTTGAATTAAAAAATTGGGCTCTCTATTTCACATGAAAATAACGAAGTTACTTTCTTGGTAACCCAATACTTCAAATGTTACTCAGTATAGTGATCAGGAAAAAGGAAGATTCGTAAAAAGGAAAAGGCGATCGCAGATCCGGGCGATGCTTTTAACGGTATTGCTCGGCACTCCACCTCGTGAACAGCTTCAATGAAGCCGACGGATCCTTGTTCCACATCCTCGGACCACCGATAACATATCGCTTTAATCTCGTGGTTGTGATTGATTGCGACCATGTTTCAATGCCTGTTTGCATTGAACCATTCCTTATCGGGCGCTACGTTTTACTGGTCCTGCAGGCGACATTCGTTTCACGTGTCTTTCCAGATAACGTGTAAATTTAATCGTTGGCAATCGCCGAGACGCTTCAAAGATTTTAATCGAAGTGACAGTAAAGAGATTACGAATTATTCGTTGCAATTACTAATGGTAATTAATTAATTATTTATTTATTAATACCATAAACCATGTTATGATTATATAGTATACATTATGACATACATATAGCATGCATTATAGTTTACAGTGTAACACTTATCAAAAAAAAACTAATGATAACTAGTAGTGATTACTGAGAACGTTCGTAATTTTTTTTTACTAAAAAACAATATTAAAAGATTCCGTATAGTATCAAAAATCTCTACTATGTTCTTACTAGAAGATACTCCTCTTTACAGGAATTTTTGTCAAAAGAACTATTGAACTTTTTGCATTAGAATTTTGCCCAAGTACTTAGGGTTGTTTGAAATGCACAAGTTACCTTTCTTAATAAAAATAATCAAACTTACTGAGTTATATATATTTTTTTACAGTATGTTTTGGATAAGAACTCAAAGAAAATACAAAGAAGTCGATGTTTCGGTAATGAAAAGCCAGAATAGACTCTCGGATAAAAGTTTAACGGACAACGCGGTGGTTTGGCATGTTTGCACGGGTCGCAACGTGAAATCCTGTGCATACAGCGTGCGGAGCAGGTTCGAGGGAGAAAGTGTTCGATCGTGGGAACCGGTAACAGTGGTATCAGCACGGGACAACGTTCGTTTCATGGGGAATCGTTTCGGCCGTAGCCTAACCGCCAGTTTTCCACCGGAATATGCGCGTTCGCGCGGCGAAACATTAATTACTGGCGGACATACAGTAATTTGTGGAAATGTGGCGTTGTCCGTAGCTTATACAACGCCTCTTACTTATCCTCTGCGTTGAGAACAATCGTTCCGTGATCGTTAACCGATAAACCTGAAGCGTGTCTAATCGAATCGAATAATTAATTGTTTCAGAGATACCGTCGGAACAAGATGCGATCGAAGACGCGTTTCTAAACACCGTAATTTTCATATTCCACGGAAATCGGTTCGAATCGTGGAATTTCGCTCGGAAATCGTAGACGTAGTACGAGGAGACAATATTTTCTAACGATTTGCTGAAATCGTTATTGCGGAGTAATACGAACATCGAAATTTATTGGCCTTTTATCCGCCATTTTCAAGATAACCGGCTGGTGTGCACCGGCGTTTCCCCGAGTGAAGCAATTTCCTCGCCATTCAAAGGATAATAATAATTTTCCTGTAGTTTGCTCGCGATAATCAGCGCGCCGGTAATGATCCGTAATGGATCATTGCTCTGCTCGAAAATGATACATACGCCACTCGTTTTTGAACGGCGCGGTGATTTACGCGCACGAAATTCTATGGTATCGATTCGTTGAACCGGTGGTCCTGGTTCCGAGGAAACTGTTACCGAACGATAAAACTCGGAATCACGGAGAAAATGACGATTTAGAAAATTACCCTCGAAGAATGTGGACAATCTTTTAATTGCTGGAATTATCGCGGCAACTGGGCCGGACAATTACAGGCGCGACGTTGTAAGCGATTCATGCAGCGTGCAAAATTGCGAACGCTTTTATTGTCATTTCGAAATAATATAGGACGAAGAACGCACAAAATTTAGGATCTCTTAGTGACAATCATAGAGTATATTCTTGTAAAAATTTTATACAGTACTTAGAAAAGTTATGCAGGCACTTCCTTGAAATTTTAGTGAAACTCTTGGTTGAGTATACAGAGTATGATTTTTATAATTTCTATGAATTTCTACGTGTAAATATAAGTCGAGAGAAAGGAATAACAATTTTTCATTGAAGGTATTGTTTTTAACCCTTCACTGTATTAGTTTTTTCATTGGGATGAAAAAATTGAAAGAAGGTCAATTTTTGTGTTTTATTTAAGGGAAATTAAGAGAACATTTCTAGAAATATAAACATAATTTAGAATATTAAGAAAACATATTGTTAGTTTATTATATACCAGATTTGTTAACTGTATCAGATATGATACACTATGCAGCGAAGGGTTAAAATCAAGTTTAGGAAGCTATAGTACATGCAAGGAAATTCTATTGGGTTGGCAAGAAAGTAATTTCGAACTTTTCCTTTCTTTCTCGGATTTTATTAATAGGTTCTGTTATGAATGTATACTTCAGTGACAGTGCAACAGTGTTATTATGATTATTACTCGTTTCATGTTTTAACTAACTCCGCCTCAAGCTATAATTGAGAATCAAGTTTCGATCTGTCCAGGTTACCATTACATAAGCAAAATCAGCTTGACCTTTTCCACGACAAGCGCTAAAAACCTGAAGCTTAACGCTTGAATTGTCTCCGGTGTACAGCGACGCGATTATATCACGCGACAAGATGGCGGTGTCACGTGGAAAACGCGTACAGCTTCATGCGTTAACCCTTTGCAAAGATTACACTCTTTCATTTATTCGCTAAGTATTCTCGTACCACTGTCTTAAGAAGTTGGTGAAAAGAAATTTTGAAAAAATTACAATTGGTAGAATTCTTGAAAACAATTCTAAATTGTGTTTTTCACCTTGAGTCGAATGAAATTTCTAGAATGCACGTGGTCGATACGTATCTATAAAACACATTCTTGAAATTCGAAATGCAGCAACAGATAAAATAAATTAACAATTGAAAATACTTAAGACTCACTTCATTTAAAATTTTAGAAATGCGTTTTATAGATATGTGTTAATCATGTGCATTCTAGAAATTTCATTGCATTCGATTTAAGTCGGGAAAACATTTAGAATTTCCCCCAAATTCTTTCTTGAGAATTTAAATTAAAATAAATTAAAAATTGGAAATACTTGAGGCTGAGTTTTACAACTTTTTAAACTATTGCTGTAACCATATGCATTCTAGAAATTTCATTTCATTCGATTCAAGTGGTGGGAAATAAGATTCACAATGTTTTCCCTAATTCTTTCTTAAGAATTGAAATTAAAATAAATTAAAAATTGGAAATACTTGAGGCTCATGTTGTACAACTTTTTATATTATTGTTGCAATCATATGCATTCTAGAAATTTCATTTCATTCGATTCAAGTGGTGGGAAAGATGATTCAAAATGTTTTCCCAAATTCTTTCTTCAGAATTGAAATTAGAATAAATAATAAATACTTAAGGCTGTCTTTGATAACTTTCTAAATTTCTTTTTCACTTAAGTGGACTATTTGTTCCAACTTTCCAATAAAATCCGAGTGCTTGCTCCACTTTTAAAGGAGATATTTTTAAAGAGAGAACTATAAGGAATTTTTTTCTTGAAATTATGTGTATATTTAGATCAGCTGAGAAACATTCTAGTTGCATTTGTGTTAGTTCAATACCAGAAAGGGTTATAACCCTTCTCCGAGGGTGGAGTCGAGATTTGATCCATGGTTAAATATGGCCGGCTCGAGGACTCGCTGCGCTGTTGCGAGAGCTTATTGTGCAAGTGAGAGTAATCATCATCAATCCCGACATACGTGTTAGCACACGGTGCTTCAGAGATGGCTTACATTCCATCGGTGACTAGATAGCGCTAGTTAAAGCGATCATTATACTCGTTGTTACCACGTTACTGTTACGTTAGACATCGATTCGTTGAACATGATGTATGAACATATTTGAAGAGAGAATACAACGTTAGACGGCACGACTAAACCGAACTGAGAATGTCCAGACACTGTCAGCCGTTTGTAATTATGCTGATAACGGTATCGATAGAAACTGTATTAACAGTTACATGGAAAGGTCATTTGTTGCAATCAAATGCAATTTATCTTTAGTTTTCACATTAATTTCAGGATCACAGTAATTTATATATGTTCCACAGCTGTCGCGTTCTGTACAGTAATCACGAATTGTATAAACTGTAAGAATGAATTTTTAAAATAACGAGTAGAGAACATATGAAGATCGACTCCGTTTTTCAATTAGAATGATATACTTTTTTGTGGAATATCTAATAAGACAGTGACCTACGACTCAAGATCGTTGAAGATCGTTGAAGATCCATTGCTATGAAAAATCTCCGAGGATAATGGTTTTAGTATTTGCAAAAATTCTGGTTCGCATGATCCTTCCATTGAAGGATGAAACAAGTTCAGTGAACGAATACTGTGATTTTGTTGGACTCGTTTTAACCTTGCCCACGACGGAGAGTGAAATCTCTCGTTTTCCATCGAATGCCAACTGGGTTAACTTGCCGACTAGATTGTTAAAGCTTGCAACACGTTTTCCTCGGGGTCGACGCGTCGGCGGGCACACATCGTATGCACGATCACGTTTGATGCCACCTGTTCGAGGATTTTAGTCTTGTTTGTGATATATTATTACGTGTCAAATATTAACAAGAAGATAATCGCGCTGTTTTCATATACTCTTTCTTTTTAAAAATTATATTATTGATGTAATATAATATTGCATAGTATAATATTGTATGGTATAATATTGTATGTGATATATATATATATATATATATATATATATATATATATATATAATATTGGATGTAGTATAATATTGTAAAACATGATATTGTGTACGGTATACATATAAAATTGTATAATATAATATTGTACGGTATAGTATTAAGTAGTATAATATTGTATGGTCTAATATTGTGCGTTATAGTATTATATAGTATAATATTGCATGGTATAATATTGTATGGTATAATATTGTATGTTATAATATCGTATGGTATAATATTTTGAGGTATAATATTGTGTGGTATAATATCGTATGGTATAATATTGTGAGGTATAATATTGTGTGCTATAATATTGTATAGTATAATATTATATAGTACAATATCATATATTATAATATTGTATTGTATAATATTGTATGGTATAATATTGTATGGTATAATATCGTATGGTATAATATTGTGTGGTATAATATTGTATAGTATAATATTATATGGTACAATATCGTATATTATAATATTGTATTGTATAATATTTTAAGGTATAATATTGTATTGTATTGTATTGCATTGTATTGTATAATATTGTATGGTATAATATTGTATATTATAATATTGTATTGTATAATATCGTATGGTATAATATTGTGTGGTATGATATTGTGTGGTATAATATTGTATAGTATAATATTATATGGTACAATATCGTGTATTATAATATTGTATTGTATAATATTGTATTGTATTGTATTGTATAATATTGTATGGTATAATATTGTATATCATAATATTGTATGGTATAATATTGTATATTATAATATTGTATGGTATAATATTGTATATTATAATATTGTATGGTATAATATTGTGTGGTATAATATTGTATGGTACATAATATAGCACGTAAATTTAGAGTTCAAGAAGAAACGACCAACCCACAGTCTATTTATGTAATGCTACAGGATCCGTAAACGTGGCAATCCAGTTATACAACTATGTGTACGAAAGCCGTCAGTTTCGAGTTACATGACTGCATCATAAAAGATAGAATGAACAATAAAACGATAGAAAATTTTCAAGGAATCGCGTACCCGACAATCGATTGAATTCCAAATTTCTCGTCGTAGCAGAGTGTTTTCCCGACGCGAAAGGGAAGCGCGATCAACGTGGTATTGCATTCGAAACGAATCTGTTAGGCCCGTCGTAAATGTTTGATTGCGGCAGGTTTGCTGACCAATGGTCGATCTCTCGAAGGAATCTCGTTGCACCAGAGGAACGCAGCGACTGCATAAGCGAACCTGGAAAACGATTACCCACTCGAACGACGCGTCGGTCGTTTGCGAAAGAAATCGACGAGACTGTAACAGCCAATATGAATGAACGAACTTTTATTGCGGAACGAACGGAATCCCCGAGGGATTTCTCCTTTTACATTTCGCTCACGGGGAAAAAGGAGATCAAGGCAACGCGTGCGCAACAACCGCTTGTTTCAGTTCCGTCACCCTGCTGCGTTTTCTTCGGGTCCTTTCCGGTCGGTTCGCATTTCCTTTTCTTTCACGCCATTCCGGTTGTGTAATAGTTTTTTTTCCAGTTGAAATCTGTTTTTTCAAAGTCCGCTCACTCCACTTTCGTGTTGCAGAATCTGTGGTTGGAGAGACGTAGCTTCTATCTATCCTATCTATCCTTAGTTTCTATTCTCGTGTATCTTTTTTCCAGAAAGTTTTGCATCGAATACAGCTGTCCATTTATGTTTTTACCACGTTTTTATTATTATGAATGCTTTAAAAGAGCTTCGGTGAAACACGACTCTTATTACTCGATGAAAAGTATATATTATGGATATTATGCATTTATGACAAACATGGATGCATGGAATTTAAAACAGTAAAAAGATTAAGACGATTTAAGGACATTCTATTTGTTACTTTCAATTTACTACGATTTATAAAGACGAATTTCCCACAATTTTTCGGGACGTCACAGTTTCCCGCGCAGAGACAGAATCGACAGCCGCCATTGTTGGCGATCATTGAGTAACAGTATGGCCCGCTTGGCAGCGACGGTAAAACGGCACCCAGTGGCCTCAGGCCAGACTGTCGGAGAAAGAAGGGCGACACGAAGTCGACCAGCTGACCCAATGCACCTGGAAGAGGATGACCTCGAACCGGGAGAGTACGTCGGTCTGGATTGATCGAATACCGAGAAGTAGCCTTCGTCTGGTTCCGTCTCTAGCTGCTGTCAAATTGACAGTGCTGATTTACCGCTGACTTCGATCCCGATCGTCTGGAACTGCTGATGGGCAGAATACTTTCTTCTAATTGCTCGTAGAATCAAGATATGTCTGAATGGAACGGACAAAGGTATTTCTACTCGAATTCGATTAACACGGCTTTGATTCATTAATATTGTATCGAATGAAGATACTTCTTGTTTTAATCGTTTTGTAATTCAATAGAGAACATTCGGATTCAGTCACTTGAGGAATCTTAATAGATATTACATATTATACGATAATAGATCTATTCAGTTATCTTAAAATTTTCAAATAGGCCTACACAAAGACATTGTAAGAATTATCTTTTAATATTCTCTCTGCAATTCTGATTGCAATTTTTTAAAAAATCCTTCTTCACGTCATTTAATAGTCGAATTGAGACACTTGAGACAGTCACTTGAGAGTCTCAACAGCTTAGTGTCTAAAATATGCCTACTTACATCCATTCAGTCATCTTGAAATTTTCAAATAGACCCACATAAAAATGTAAAACAATAACTTTTAGTATTATGTCTGCAATTCCAACTTGTAAAAAAATTCTTTAGTAAACTAATTGTTCTAAAAAGAAGTCCAACTGATATGGTGCGAAATTAAGAAAGTGTTCGTCTTTTGCTTTATGAATGCTTCAATTTAGATTATTTATTTGACAATTATTGAAATTATAAAGGTGTTTCCATAGGTATTTATTGAATATATTTTTTGACTCTAATATACATATATTATAGTAAAAATCGCACAAAATATAAATAAATCGAATCTTGTTACTTTTATAATAATATACACATTCGGTATAGTATTCGTGACTTTTGATAGCCAGTAGGTTTAATGCTAACAGTGTCCCAATAATACTGTGACAGACTGTAAGTAAACCGAAGCGAGGGGACGCGCGACAGACCGTGCGAGACGAAGACGACACGACGTCGCAATCGTTGAACATTGAACAAGGTGTATTATGGGAATGAGAGACGAAGAGAGGTCCTTCCAGGTGTCGACGATGCTGAAGATGTCGTCCGGGGGCCGCGACGTACAGTTATCTGACCGACTCCTTTCTTCTCCTCGCGGGAATCTTTCGCCTGCCATCGAGGCTCGTGCCACGTGCACACACTAAGATCCGCGTGCACAGTGTGTTGTTTACGCACACCGTGTGCTTCATTTCACTCGACACGGATCTCCGAGTTAAACGAATCAATTCCTACATCAAATCTTTCTACACCTAGTCGTTTTTTCGAACACTTTTCAACATTTCTTTTGGACATTGTTCAATCATTTTTCGAAACCTTTTCAACATTTTTTTAACATTGTTCAAACATTTATCGAACCCTTTTCAACGTTTCTTTTGGATATTGTTCAACATTTACCGAACCCTTTTCAACATTTCTTTTGGATATTGTTCAAAATTGTTCGAACCCTTTTCAAAATTTTTTGGACATTGTTCAAACATTTTTCCAACCTTTCTCAACATTTCTTTTGGATATTGTTCCAACCTTAGTCGAACCTTTTTCAACATTACTTTTAGATATCATTCAAACATTTTTCGAACCCTTTTCAACATTTCTTTTGGATATTATTCAATCATTTTTCGAACCCTTTTCAACATTTCTTTTGGACATTGTTCCAACATTATTCGAACCTTTTTCAATATTTCTTTTAGATATTATTCAAACATTTTTCGAACCCTTTTCAACATTTCATTTGGACATTGTTCCAACATTATTCGAACCTTTTTAACATTTCTTTTAGATATTATTCAATCATTTTTCGAACCCTTTCCAACATTCTTTTTAACATTGTTCAAACATTCTTGTCCCACTAAGATTGCTGCATTTCCGAAGGTTCGTCATCGTTACTTACTAAAACATTCTCATAAATATAAAAGAAGCTTTATTAGAATATATTTTGAATAATCTTTCTGTGTTTTGGGACCAGACGTGTCGCGGTATAGATGCTTATATTTTTTCCCCTTGGTATCTGCGCGCACCTGCGTGACCGGTGTCATTAAACGAGTGCCATACATTGAAAGTAACCGATCTAGTGGCTTCTTTCGGTGTTTCATTCATTTGTCGTGTTCGATTTTCCGAGTTCATCGATTTCGCGGAATTTCGTCCGACTTGAATGGCTGTCGTCTTGACTCAGCTCGCCCTGCTACCTGTCCCACCTGTGCCATCGATATCCGTTAGTAAACGAGTTAGTAATTAAATCAGGTTAACTATACGAATCTCAACTGCAACCGGGAATATTCAGCTTGCTCCGATGACATAGTATGTTTCCATTCTCAATGATTTTTTAACTTTGGTGAATACGAAATTGATATTTTAATATTCTCTCTATAATTTTTTAAAGAATCCTCCTTCACGTCATTTAACATTCGGATCAGTCACTGGAGGAGTCTTAATAGATATTACATATTATAATAGATTTATTCAGTTACCTTAAAATTTTTAAATAGGCCTAAACAAAGACATGGTAGAAATTATCTTTTAATATTATCTCTGCAATTCTGATTGCAATTTTTTTAAAAATCCTTCTTCACGTCATTTAATAATCGAATTGAGACACTTGAGACAGTCACTTAAGAGTCTCAAAAGTTCCAGTTATCTTAAAATTCTCGAATAAGCCCACTTAAAGACATTGTAAAAAATAACTTTAGTATTCCTTCTGCAATGTTTTAAAAATCCTACTTCACGTCATTTAACATTCGAATCGAGTCACTTGAGACAGTCACTTAAAAGAGTCTCAACAGTTTAGTGTCTAAAATATGCCTAATTATATCCTTCCAGTTATCTTAAAATTCTCGAATACGCCCACTTAAAGACATTGTAAAAAATAACTTTAGTATTCCTTCTGCACTTTTTTAAAAATCCTACTTCACGTCATAAGAGGAAGTTAGCGACTTTACTCTAGTAAGAACTGAATATATATATATATTTTAACATTCTATTTGGTTCTTTTTAATTAGTATATATTTTGTGGTCATCTGCGTCTGACTATCCACATCTCAAACGCACATGCAGTCGTGCCAGTGTTAAGATAGACGTCTCACGCTTCGTAGCATGTGTAAACAATCTATTCTCTATCCAATATTTCGATTTGAGACGAAAATACGTGTGGAGCAAGCTGTCTCCATTACACCCGGATCCAATCGGCTGCAAATTCGTATCTACAAACGTCTCACCACATTTCTGCCACGGACCTTCTCATATCATCATGTACAGGTTTAAAACACACTTAATATTGTACTTATTTTAGTGAAAGATAAAGAATATTAATACCACAGTTTACGTGTTCTCTTTTCCAACCCTGTACAATCTCCAGCAAACCGTTTGACTTATGTTTACTTGTACTACTAAATTTCGTGCCACCTCCTTCGATATCTTGTTCTCCCGATGCAAAATACAATTTTCCAGGTTTTCGAAATTTTTCGGACGTCTGACTTGACGTTGACTTATACTACTGAAAATCCGGATACCTCCTTTGATATCATGTTCTCCTAATACTAAGTTTAATTTTCGAGATTTTCGGAAATTTTCTCAATTTTTCGGCCGTCTGACTTGTCGTTGAGTTGTACTACTAACATTTCGAAAATTTTTCGAGCGTCTGGCCTGACGTTGACTTGTACTATTGAGAATCCGGATACCTCCTTGCATATCATGTTCTCCTAATACCGAGTTCAATTTTCGAGATTTTCGGGAAATTTTCTCAATTTTCGGCCGTCTGACTTGTCGTCGAGTTGTATCACTGAAATTTCGAAAATTTTTCGAGCGTCTGACTTGACGTTGTATTATACTACTGAAAATCGGATACCTCCTTACATATCATGTTCTCCTAATACCGAGTTCAAAAATCGAGGAAATTTTCGAAAAATTCGATTTTTCGGCCGTCTGACTTGTCGTTTAGTTGCATCACTGAATTTTCGAAAAATTTTCGAGCGTCTGACTTGACGTTGACTTGTACTACTGAAAATTCGGATACCTCCTTGCATATCATGTTCTCCTAATACCGAGTTCAATTTTCGAGGTTTTCAAAATTTTTTGCAATTTTCGGCCGTCTGACTTGTCGTTGAGTTGTATCACTGAAATTTCGAAAATTTTTCGAGCGCCTGACTTGACGTTGACTTGTACTACTGAAAATCCGGATACCTCCTTGCATATCATGTTCTCCTAATACCGAGTTCAAAAATCGAGAAAATTTTCGAAAACCTCGATTTTTGAACTCGGTATTAGGAGAACATGATATGCAAGGAGGTATCCGGATTTTCAGTAGTACAGTCAACGTCAAGTCAGACGCTCGAAAATTTTCGAAAATTCAGTAGTACAACTCAACGTCAAGTCAGACGGTCGAAAAATTGCAAAAATTTTTGAAAACTTCGAAAATTGAACTCGGTATTAGGAGAACATGATATCAACGGAGGTATTCTGATTTTCAGTAGTACAACTCAACGATAATTCAGACGACCGAAAATTTTTATTTTTCAAAGTATCGCTATTTTTGTAATTCTTAGGAAATTAGTATACATGGTTACTTTACGACAAGTCGGAGGATCGGGGGAAATTGTTGGTTCAATAAATATATACGCAGATATACTGTTTAATTACGTTGTCTTTATTGATTCATTGTAAGTGAATACATAAAATATTTTAATCTATGCAACTTACATTCTAAACATTTATACGAAGAATGTTGACTGGCCCAGAGAGACTATGCAGGCTGTCAGACTTTGACTGCAACACTGCAATTCAGACGAGGTACACGAACAATTATATTAGATGACTCACTTGTATGCTGCTATATGAGAGAATATTACCGAAGGATGGTGACTTTACAAAATGCTATGGAAGGGAATAGGTTCGAAATAATCGTAGATATTAATCTAGAAGAGATCTTTATAAAAGAAATGTGCAGGTGTAAACTACTTGTAAGGTAATAGGAGTACTTACAAATAGAGGATAATACCGATTGCCCAAGTCCTACCACGAAGAGGATCTGCACAAGAGGCCCGGAAGGGAGTCAGAACGAATGCAATATTCCTTCTGGTTTCTTTCCTTAGAACGACGAACTTATGCACTACATTTGGGGTTTCATGCGAAGAAGGGGTGCAAAGGGTTAAGACTGTTAAGACTTTGAAGAAGAGTTAAGACTGTTAGACTTTGAAGAAGAGTTAAGACTGTTAGACTTTGAAGAAGAGATAAGACTATTAAGATTTTGAATAAGAGTTAAGACTGTTAAGGCTGTCAAGACTTTGAAGAAAAGTTAAGAAAAAATGATTTTCTTTTCCACAGATGCGGAATCGTTACCGGAAGCTGGAGCGCCTAGGCTAGAGAGGGACCTGCAAGGTGAGCGACCAGAGTCATATCACTGTGCTTGCCTTGCATCATTACTTGTGATCTCACAACAGAGTTGCACTTACGGGCAATCATTTCTAATTCCATCTAACCAATCTTTCCCCTGGAGTTTCACACTCTCTATTCTGTACGGATCATTTTCACTACACCGCTGGAGAAAAAAACATGACTCGAGTGCAACTCTACCGGCAAAAACCGTTCTCTCTCGCTTTCTTCTCTCGTTTTCCGCTGTCTGACCTATCTCTTCTCACAGTTTAAATGAAACCGATCGTTCTACCTTTAAAAAAATACGATTTGTGCGTGTCTACGCGAGGGATGCGGCCGTGTACATATGAACGAACGGATGGCATAACGACACGTGAAAACGAAAAAGGAGAGAAAAATGAGAAACAAGGAGAAACGTGCTCTATCTGTCCTCTTGTGTGCCTATTTTTTTTTCTTTTTTTGTACATCTTGTGTTCCGTATCCGTGGGTACGTGGGTCTCGAATCCTGACAAATGACTTACCGCTGAAACGTAGCCTCGGGGGACTTGATGATTGCAGCAACAAAATATGAGAATCTTGTAACGATACGCGCGAGAGACTTTCACTACGACGCGAAACTAATCCGATGTACACGCGAGCGTTTATTCCAGCGAATAATATGAATATAATGTTATTTAATTCTCGATATGATTAGGGTAAAGGTAGGAATAACCACAGAACTGAGTTTCTCCTGTGAAAACAGTTCTGTGATTATTCCTGCCTTTACCTAATCATATAGAGAATTAAATAACATTATAAAACGACATTAAATTGATAGTAACCTTCTGTTAAACGAGGGTAGACTCGCGTTTCGAGGATTGATGAAGTTTCTCAGTAGTCAAAAGCGCTGGATAAAAGATCAATCTAATTGACGCGGCGTAATTTGCATTATTCGGAAGCATACAGCTGCGCACGAAGCTACAGAGACGAAGATCGTGCAGGTAAACTATTTCGTTACGACTGCGCACACAATGTTTCCAGTTGAAACCGATAGAATCTCAGTTACACAAAATTATCAGATGTCTTGCTACAAATAGTGTGTCACAATGATCAAACAAAACTGCTAAACAAAATATTGTAACAAAATTATCAGATCCCCCGAGCTGTACATACATACGTGCCACCTAACCGCCTGGTATCTTACTCTTCGTTTTATTATAAATATATACATATACATATATAAATAACGATTTTCTCGAGCATGACCTCCACGGAAATCAGCAAACGGTACCGACGCGTGAACGCGTGACGATCGGAAATCGATGATAAACTTGGTAAACGGGGACGAAGCCGTACGAAGCAGGTGCTCTAGGCTACGAACAACGATGACTCGTCTACTAAGATCGTCTGTCTCTTTTTTTCTGTTTCTGTTACTGCTCCCGCCTGCTCCTCGCCTTCAACTCTTCTCAACAACTGGATGCCGTCTGCCTCCAACGTCCGCCCGCCACTCCGTCTCTCCGACGACCTACATTATCTAAATAAAAAAAAACAAACTTCTTGAAAAAAAATATAATAATAAAACCACACTCAAACAAAACAAACCAACAAAATACAAACAACCACCACCAACGACGATTGGTCCTGACGTAATTGGCAACGAAACACGACCGGGACGAATATGTACTGTGATGCACGACACGGACGTACGCCGACTTCGTTACCACCATGACGCCACCATGACGCCACCGAACCGACTCGAAAACCGTACCAATCGTGCGGCCATGTCCCGGGTTCTCGATGCTTCTGAACGATCCTGAACTCTCCTCCCGACTCGTTCCAAAACACACGTAAACACACACCGGTGACTATCCTCAGGAGTGACCACTGTCCTCCTAGTCTCGGCCAGGCCCGGCAAATCCGTTCCGCCGGTCGGCCTGCTCACAAAAACCGCGAGAACGTTCGTGCAGGACGGTGCTAGCACGGAGTTCGCTACCCAAGTGCTAGGCACCACGCTAGACAATGGTCGTCTGTACGCTAGAATCTTGTCGACGTCGAGTAGGGTCTTCTATGACAAAGAACCGACGCCGGATACCCCGAGACCGTACGTCGTTTATCCGTCGAGAGCGCCCGACGACGATTGGCAGTTCCGAGTGGCGCTCGACAACGCGCCCATCAAGGTTCTCAAGGAGATCGAGACATCTAGCAGCGTGGATCAGAAAGCCGAAGAGCACGAAGACAACGAGAAAGCCTCGACGAAGCTGGACGAAATGTCCAGAGAGAATGACATATTCAGCAGACGGGAACTCAACACCGACCCGCAGAGGTTCAAGCCTGCGAAGGTTCGACCCGCTGACAATCTTCCGACGTTCACGGTCAAGCACGAATACGTGTCCAGCAGCTTTGACAATTCAGAGGACGATCAGCCGAGAACCTTCAGGCCTCGATTGCCGAAGATCTTCAAATCCCAGCCGAAAGTCCCCATGCAAAGAAAGGCTGACGCCAAACCGCTGGCTACGGTGACTTATCATGGTTTCGCTGACTTCACCACCACCGTGGGCGAGACTGTGATCGTCTTCTCCCCGAGTACCTCGCCGGCTCCTGTCGGACGACCTGCCACTACGATCAAGGGCGACGCGACCTTAAGACCCGACGACGGCGTCGCTGTTCTGAAAATCAGACCCACCAGCGTTGTCCCGGCTTCAACGAAGACCGCTCATCGGTCCGGACTTGATCAACATTCTAATCCGAAAGCTGGATCCGGTGATCCTCTTCTGGATGTTATCAACCGAGCACATATTCAGCCCAGTGTCACCGAGGACTTTGAAACGGAGTCGTCTTCCACGTTCACCGAACCTCTTCTTCTAGTTCCTGATGTGGACACGGCTTCTCTGAAAGCTACGGGACTGCTCAAAGTAGTAGACTCCACCACCTCGATGGATGGCACGACTACTCATTACAAGAGCTTGATCTATGGCACCTACATCGGCACCGATTATGCCCAGATCATTCACACGTCTTCGAACGTTTACTTTTTCCCTGACGAAGCCACCGCCACGTACGACACCGAGGATACCACTGTCGACTATGGAACGACTGTCGCCGAAGGAACCGAGGCTGAACAGGAGACTACCTCCGATATGGCAATCGGCACTACGCCCAGAGCGATCGCCACTAGCGAGGAAAGCCCGCAGGAGATGAACGAACTTACAACTCCGTTGAGAGACACCACAGATAGCGTGTTGACCACTCTGAAAGACATCTTGGAGAGCGCGAGGAGAGTCTTGGAGACTACAGAGTCGGCTAAACCATCGTTGGAGGACGAGATCCCGAATGATATCGTTCAGGGAGATCCTCAAGGAAGAAGCATCAAAGGAGGTAGCTCGAAGAACGATGTAGGACAGAAGAATAAATTCGGGGATGAGAAACCGAGTCTGGCTACCAGAATCCTACCATCCACGGTGTACAAGACGTTCACGTACTTCACGACGTTCTTCATTCCTGACGGTACTCAAACTACGACCTCAGTGCGTTCGAAGGAAGTGGTTTCGTCGGAGGTCTCTTACGTGACGGAGCTGATCGCAGCCAACTCGACTGCCACCAATGTTCTTCCCACTGCGTTGATTCAACCAATGACGTCTCAGACCACTCCGATCAGCGCTCTGGAGGAAGAACAGACCACGAAACAGGACGAGGAGATAGAGCTGATATTTAAAACGTTGTACACTACTTACACATACTTGACGACCTTCTTCCAAGAGAACACCTCCAGCGTTTCCAGCAGAGAGGTCGTCGAGACGAACGTCGTCACTCAAACGGTCGGACCGAAAGGAGTCTCTGCTGTGGTCGCAGACTTGTTCGAGAAAGACCAGTCCATCTTCATAGCTCCTACTAAAATCGTGGACGTAGTCGAGCCCTCTCTGTTCCCACAATTCCACGAGAAAGAAACCGAGAAGTATCCGACGACCTTGGAGCAAACGACAGAAGACACGCTGACTACTCTTCAGGATCAGGACACTACGACTGATCAGAACATTCCTACAGAACCAGGAACGACTACTGAGGATTTCGAAGACACTAGACAGACGGTGCCCGACATAGAACCGAGCCCGACTCCAGTGTTGCCAACGGAGCCTGTCAAAGAACAGACCAAGACGTACTATACAACCTATACTTACTTCACTAGCATCTTCGTCGACGACGAGATAGAAATCGAGACCAGAACCGAGGTGTTCACCAACGTCGTCACCGAGACGATTCAACCGAGCGCTGTCTTGCCAACTACCCAAGAAACTCAGGCTCCAACTACGCCGAAAGAGGAGCCGGCGAAGCCAGCAGTTCCGCCAGAGATATTGGCTTATCTGGAAGCTCTTCAGCGGCAGAAGTCTCAGGAAGAAGCACTCCAAGTAGCAAAGAAGGTGCAACAGCAGGTTGTTGGCCAGGCTGACGACAGCTCTGCCGTTGACGAAGCTAAGATAGAGACTACAGAGTTCTCAACCACGGTGGACGATCAACCAATCGACAGTCAGTTCCGTGGGTTCGAGGTGAACGCTCAGGTGACGCCGAATCCACCTGTCGATGGAGAGGTTCTTGGATCCATGATCACAGACGTGGTATCTTCCTCTAGCTCCGGTGGTGGTACGGTCCTGGACTTGATGGACAAGAGAAACGCAGTTCCAGAGGATCAGGAGTTGTCCGAGTCGAATCATCATGACGTAGAACCGGCGCCCACTCTGCTCCTGCAAACGAGTTACACGACCTTTACATACTTCACTACTATGTACAAAGGCGAAGAGTCGAACGTGGCCAGTCGTTTAGAGACTGTCACCAACATCGTCACCGAGACTATCAGGCCGACTGCTGTGGCTCCAATGGAAACCAGCACGGTGCCAGTGACGTACTTCACCACGTACACTTACTGGACCACGTATTACAAAGGTGGAGACACGGTTACCTCGAGTCACGAGCAGACTGTCAGCAACGTGGTGACTCCAGGATTGTCGCCCACGCCGACGGTAGAACTCGGTGTCATTATGACCTACAGACCATCCTCTGGATCCACCGAAGACACTCCTGTCGAGGAGCCCAAGATCACCGCTGACAACGAAGTCACACCTTCGGACGTCCTTCCCCTTGAGAACTCTAGGTCGGAATCTGTTCAGAAGACAGTTATAAAGGATCTCAGCGATATTCCTGTCGCGCCTGTTGTTGTGGAGGCTTCCACCGTTTCACCGGAACCTACCACGTACTATACCACGTACACTTACTTCACCACCTCGTACATTGGCAACGAGACTATACTGAACAGTAGATTGGAGACTGTCACTAGTGTCTCAATGCCCGATGTCATTACCACGCAACCAGCAGCGACTGGCAGAGCCATCGACGGACCAGTGTACCAGCAGAGTATTCCAACCGTGGACAAGCCTGTCACGCCGTCGAAAGCCAGCGAACAACCTAAGACAGGTCTGATCTCGACTGTCAGATCCAGTCAGGTGAACGAGGGAACCACGACTCACTATGCAACCGACGTGCATGGGACTTATATAGACGGACTCTACGCGCAGGTAGTTAAAAGTTCGACCTCGATCGAAACGCCACCTTTGCCATCGTCGACAATCGCCACTCCTGTCCTCCCGACCGGCGTTCTCTCGCTGAACCAGGGCAGCGTGGTGGACGCTGACGAAGTCACCACGATCTACTTCACCACGCAACAGATCGGAACCTTGTTGGAAGGCTTGTACGCCAAGGTGATCAAAAGTACTTCCAGTACGAAGGTGAACGAAGAGAGAAAAGCAACCATCCCAGCTGTTCATGGTCATAGAACAGGGTTAGTAAGGCTGATACACGGCCAGATCGAGAACAACGGAACCACCACGTTCTATCAATCGAAAGTGATCGGTACAAGCATTGAAGGCAGGTACGCCCAGATCATTGAAAGCACTTCGAGCTTCTTGTCAGCAACGCCGACGTTAAACATCGCTCCGACATCCACTCAGCCACCCACGAAACCAACCGAGGTTCCGGAGATCTCTCCATCGCCAGCTGTGATCCAGTCTTCCTTGTCGGAAGATCCTACGACAGAGTCGTCCGATCAGGACGACGACGGTGAACAGAGCGAGGAGAACGAAGAGGACGAGGAGGATGGAAAAGACGAACTGAGTTCGAAGAAAAAGCCTCGATTGACGTTCTCCACTAGAAAGAAGTCGTTCACACCGGCGATCAGGCCGTTCTCCTCGAGGAATAGACCGACGTTCAATCCCAAGCGTAAAGGAGCTCAAGGTGCTACCACGATCACTCGAACGGATATAACTCCGACTGTAACAGCTACCTTAGCTGGGAAGGGCAACAGGTTTGCTTCTTCCAGAGGTCGAGTGAGCTCTCCGATCGGGCCGTACTCTTCGACGTTGTCTCCATCGGCGTCCAGGAGGTTCAATGGAAGAAGAGGATCGCCTAGCACGACCAGTGCGTACACGTCTGCTGTGTCAGGAAGCACCAGAGGCAGATCACAGGTTAGGATATCTCCATCGTCGGTGTTCCAAGGAAACAGGCGAGGACCGACATCGATCAGAGGTTCCTCGGCCAGAGCTGCGACTCGGGGCTCTAGCTCCGCTTACCCTGGAGCTTCGACCAGGTTCAGATCACCCATCCGACCATCCTCGACACTGTTGAGAGGACAAGCAACCGTTAGACACGATGATCAGGAGAACGATGCTAATGAATTCACTACCACTACCTTAGTAACAGAGGAGACTCCATACACGGAGGATTTCGACGGCGGTGAAACGGTAACCGTGCCGCTGCAGACCACCACGGAATCTTCAAGAAGGTCCACGAATCCTTTGCTGCGATTTCGCAGGCCGATCAGTTTGAATAACTCCGGAAGAACCGTCACTACCGTCAAACCACCGACGACATCTCGGAGAAATGGAAGTCTGAGTAGACCTACTCCGCCGACTACCCCCAAGGTGACGAACAGCAGATCCAACGGTAGAACCACGCCGATATCAACGAAACCGCGGCAAGGTAACACAGGCATATTCCCGCCGAGAGGATTATTCGGAAAGAAGCAAGAGCTACCCACCGAGGATCAGATAGATCCGAACGAAGACCCGGACAACGATGGAGAGGAAAATTTCGAGGACGAGCCCGTGGAGGAGATCAGCGACAACGACTACGAGGGATCGGAACACGAAGACAGAACGACGAATCGACGTTCCGGTAAATCGATTCGATCAGGCGTGCAGATCAGACCGTTCGCGAGGAGTAGGCGAACGCGTCGTCAGGCCAGTCAGTTAAGAACATATTCGAGTCGCTTCCGTCGACCAGGTTCGAAAGTAGGCGAAGAGAAGACGGAGGCGAGCGAGACGGTTGTCAGCAAGGAAGGAAATGTAAAACCTGCAACAAAGCCAATCGCTCGTTATAACAATCGCGGTAGATCGTTGACGACGTCTCGTCCACCGTCGAAGATGCCGAACAATCCTGAGAAAACGTCGGCAGAGTCGTCGGAGTTGAATCAGAGCAAGGTCCGACTACGGACGAAGTCGAACGGCGAGAGGACCACTTCGACTAGAATAAAACCATCCCCGACGTCCAGTAACGGTAGGCAATTCACTCTACGGGAGAAAGACGGTGCGAGTCGAACGAACTATAAAAGACCTAACTCTTCAGGGTCCCGAAGCAACGGCAGAACGTCGAGCAGCTCGGACAGAGTGAGACCTCCGAGGTTGAGGAGCGGATCGAACAAGTCTTCCGAGTCGTCTGGTTCGAGGCGAGTCCCGTCGTCTCGTGCTCCGTCGAGGTCGTCGGGTAGGAACGGTAGTAGGAGATCGTCGTCGCGTCGTGGTTCCCTCGAGGATATTAGGGAGTCGCCCACCATTTATCCCGACTATGACGGAACGATCACGGTCACACATTACGTCCCGACCGAGGTGACGATCCCCGTGGTAAACAACGGGGTCACGGAGCAGCGTAGCATCGTTACAGCTCAGCCCAGCACCGAAGTTCTCGGCCCCTCTCAGTATAGCACCGTAACCGGTGGAGACGGCAGACCGCTGGTAGTAATCGTTAGCGAGGTCACCGGTACTAATCTCCAAGGTCAGACCGAGGTCACCCGATTTCTACTCCACGAGACGCCTACCACCCGAGTTTCCCACACGCTGACCACTTTAGGCGGTCGCCGAGCCTCGCAATCGGTAATCGTACCCACAACCGTGTATTCCGTAGAGAACGTAGTTTCCACTGTACAACCTTCGTTAGCGGGGAACGCGCCTCTCGCGAACATCCTGCTGTCGCAGCTGCTTCTCGGTCAGTTAGGTCAGGCTAACCCTCTGCTGCAACCCCAGGGCACACCGTCCACGCAGTACAACACGCGTACCACCTCGTACGTCACCACGATCACGAAACAACAGAGCACCGTGATCCCGCTCACCTTCCGCGGTAAGGAAATCTTGACGACCTTGGTAGACACCTCAACCGACGTCGTCACCGCGACAGAATTCATCACAGACACGGTAGTCGTCACGCCCACGGCTGCTCTTCCTGCGGCCAACTTGAACTCTCTGTTGGCGTTGCTGCAGCAGCCCCAGCAACCGGTCAAGAACTCGAATCCTCTTCTAGACCCGGTGTTCGCCGCGCCACCTTTCACTCAGAGCAACACCCTGCCGGGAGAAGTCGAGAGGAAACACCAACCGGCCGATTCCGATTACAAACAAGACAGCTATGAATACTCTGAGGAAGACGACGACGCTCACGATTATCATAAATCGTCCCGGCCACGGAACAGTCGAGGCAAATCGAACGACAAGAAAGAGGATCATTCTAGCCAATCGAAAGAAGAGTCCAGCGTGGTCACGCTCTACGTTTCCGGTCGAAGGCCTGGAGAGTTCAGCACCGTTCTCAGCACCGTGAAGGTCGGCGAGATGGCTAGCTCTTCCAGGAGGCGAAGGGCTACCGAACATACTGTCGAGGTTCAGCCTTCGATTCCGGCGTCTTTGCACGCGGGTTCGGAGGAGATCACGATACTGACAGGGAGCGAGGATTCACTGGACACGCACGCGCCGACACAGAGTCTCGAGAGTGTAGTGGGTGACGTCGGACGGCACATCTCCACGCCTATCCACCCTTAATCATTTCTGCTACCTTCTTCTCCATATTCAATCCCATTCCCCCCATAACTGTCGTCATTCTTAATTAAGTCCATCGCAACAACTCACTGACACCTACCTAGACCGAAGCTGACGACCTTTATCGTTAGTCACACGGACGGTTCTTCGACGACACGTTCTTCTCGCTCGTTGCGAGGAATTTCCAGCGATTGATCATCGTGGTGTAATATAGTGAATTCTTTGGGGATCGTTGTACCTCTTACTTTCTCTTTGTTTTATTCTTATTTTTTTTTGTTTCTCTTCTGGTATGCAAGAACGATTCCTCCGTACAGTTGGGAAAGAACCGTGGGAAGCTCGCAGCTTCGGTTGTTTGATCGGGGACACCGTGCCAGGTTCCCGGTCTCCATTATTCGTCCTGCTCGCTCCCCCTGTCTTCTATTCTGTCTCCTACTGAAAAAAACTACCCTCCTAGAGCGTCCGTCCTGTACCCACTAACACGGCCTCGAAATTCGCCGTCGCACGCGCGACCACACGACAAAACCCAGCAAGCATGGTACCTCCCTGTATGTCGGCCAGCAAACCCTGGTAAACGCTACTAAGTGCACGAAACGGCGGAATGATCGAGTCTTGTGATGGATGATCGTTTAACCCACTGGGCCGCTTTAGACAAGAACCCGAAATCCTTTCACGGTCGTGCTAGATGTAACACCCCCGGGGAAACGACGAGGATATTGCCACGGAACCGAGAATCGTCGACTTTTCAGATGAATACCCTGACGATCATCGTCCCGGTCACTTCGATAGTAAACGCGTTGAATGGCCCGACGAGGGTGGCCCGAGACCAGCGACCCTGACCGACGACTACCTCGAAGAGGCGCCGAGGAAACGGGTCAGGATCCGCGTGCCCGTTGTCAGGAAATTAAGTAGACAACACACGCGGACCGTCGTCAGACGTAGACCTGTAAGCCCGAGGACCCAGGATCCTCCGTTGGCTACCGCGAGCCACACACCGAGAAGGATCGTCGTCACTAGAGTGAGGACGCTCGGCTTAGCGAACTCGATACACACGGACGAGCCGGAGAGCTTCAGGCCAGAACCTGGACGACATAAAGTAACCATCACCAGGCGACGGAAGATCGAACCGACGTCTGTTCTGCCGAGCACCACTGACAAAAGAGCCAGGATCACTAAAAAGAAACTGATCGCTGTTAGACCAGTGCAACCGACACCGAGCTTCGCTATCATCACCTCTGGATTCTTCACCGCTCCGAATTCCGAATACGAGGAGGAGTACGAGATAGAGGATGAGACGGAAGAACCCAAGCTAGAAGTTACCTCCACATTCACGCCTGAATTACAGGAACCGCCTAATGTTATCGACAACAAACCTGATCTAACGGAGACCTCTGCGCCAGCACAGGAAACTGCCACGAAAGCTTTGGAAGAGTCCAGTGTGAACGATCCTGTCATCATCACTGACAATTTCTTCTTCCCAGCGGGTGAAGACGAGTATTCTGAATACGAGGATGAATATCAGGGAACTACCGAGAGCGCGAACGAACCGTTGGATGTTCCAACAACGGTCAAATCGCCGAAAGATGATGAAAATGTTGTGCCTAGTAAAGATGGTGTTACGACCACTTCTGAGACACCTGTACACGAAAAGGTCACAACTGTCGAACCTAAAGAGGATTCGGAAGAGATAGTGACTGAAATGGTCTCAAAAGAAGATGCCAAACTCGAAGGAGTCTCGACTACCCCGAAACCGATTGAAGACTCAACTGCAACGTCAGAAGAAGTTGACACGACGGTGCAAGAAGATGTTTCTACCACTATCCACCCTGATATCAATGAAGAAGAAGAAGAAGAAGAGGAGAAAGAACAGATAACAACGGAGAAGGTGATGGAAACAACAGAGCCCATAAACGAAACAATGGTTATAAGCGTTCCAGAAGATCAGCCCGAGTCGACTTCGCAAACTGAGAAGGATATTGAGACTACCACTGAGACGAGCGTCCCCGAAACTACTGTGTCATCCACGGAATCAGTCGAATCGCAGATTCAACTGGAGCTGACGGATCATTTGTCACAAGATGGTGAAGGTTCATTGGAAAAGGACACAGAGTCACATGTTACTACGCAACCTACAGAAACAGAACCCCATGACACCTCGACGGACCCACCCGTTCAACCAAATATAACTCCGACAGATGAGGAGGAAGATGATGTTCAGAAACCATCGGTTGCGACGGAGAAAGAAAATGATGTTCTGGAACCATCGGTTACAACGGAACCACCTGGCAAAGAAGAAGAACCACCTGGCAAAGAAGAAAAACCACTGGGCAAAGAAGAAGAACCAACAGTGAAGATGACTGAACCCGTCACCAAACCTACACCGTCTTCAGCGGTTGTTTCAACGGATACGTCGTCGTCGATCGAAATTGCTCCGAGTTTCGCCAGCGTGTTGCCTCTCGAGACGTACCAGTCACCGTCTCCCGACTCCCTAAGTCCTAGATACCTAGACGATTCCGAGATACCAAGCGTGATCCCTCTGGGAGACGATTACACCCTCTCGGACGCAAAGAGGACCTCGGGAGTCTTCGAGGCTACTCCGAGCCTCGATGTTGCCAAGGTGACGACCTCAATCTCGTCACCGACTCCCGAGGACATCGAGGCGGGATTGGCCGACGATTTGTACTTGTCCCTGTCGAGACCAGACTTCCCTCAGATCTTACCCTCGAAACCAACCACCGTCGTTGACCATCAGACGAAACCCCCACCCGAACTAGAACCGAGTATCAGCGTTTTCTATACGGAGACTGTAGTGACCTCGACGAGATTAAGGACATACACGTACGTGGTGACGCAACAGAACGGACTGGAGACGAAAGTTACGTCCTCGACGACCGTCAGACCGAGAGTGACGACCCTTACGTTGACGGTGCCCGTCACGGTGACTGTCACTCCTACTGTGGAGTCGTCAGCAAACGCTGTGTCGTCTGTGTATAGTCCAGTGCCTGCTACTGGTGAGTAGATACGCGGCTCTGGCCGAGCCTATTCTACGAGCATCCTCGTCTGATCTGGACTTTCCGACGATTGTTCCCCAGTAGATTGACCTGGAAGAATCAGGAGTTGAATGAAACTGGTCGATTTTATCGGTGAACGTTGTTTAATAAAATTCGAAAACGTTCTTTGTCGTTATATATGATATAATGAAATATCAAATGAGTTGACTGAGACGTTGTAAATCAATTCTTTTTTAATTGAAGTTAGGCTGCACTTCAACTTGTGTAACCAGAAATTTTTTACTATTCCTATGTAATATTGTAGATTCTGGCGAGAAAATGGCCAAAGTTTTAGTCCTAGGAGATTCTCAGCGATTTCAAAAACACTGAAAATCGCTCGACTTTAAGTACTTGTACATCTTGAACCATTCTGCTAATAAATCTACTGGATCACATAAAAGGCAAAAATTTCTGGTTACACACGGAAAAGTTTAAACAAATTCTTTTCTATTCTAAGTTAGCTTCTTACGTTCAAGATTTATACTCAGTTAATGGTCTCAAAAGACACGCGACTCTCGGCAATTCTTTCCGGAAAAATTCATACACATTTTTCCTAGCTTATATAAGAGTATATATATTATAGATTTTGCAGTAGTTTTCTGGCAACAAACATTCGTAAGTAATTGACAGCTTGGACAGTTTCATTCGACGACTGGTGTAAAATCATATTTTGATGAACTTTCGATTGATTTCTTGGGAAATGGTTTGGACCACACGAGGATCGATGTACAAAATAATCTTTTAGACTAATATCACTTCCCCTCGAGATAACGCGCTCGAGGTTGTACAAATTCTATTCCCAAATCTCGCTCCAATTGGCTCTGGCATTCTAAATTTTTCCCTGTGCAATAGAACTCTCTGATACGTGTACATATACTGTAAATGAAAGATCTTGTACATACTTGATCGCCTGATCGATGTATATTTGTTCTCTTCTCAACTTTCAATCGAGGATTTTCAGACTTCTGACTCTTTCGATGGGTGCGATCTACGTTTCCGTGTACTGTACAATACTTTCGTATGAGTAGAGTTGGTGCTATGATCTTTCGAACAACTTTTCGTGAGTTCGATTACTATTTGCAAATAGACACTGTTTTACTATGTTTATGTATTATATACTCTTTATGTGATTCTTGCTTGTTTCCAACCTCTTATACGATAACAATGTAACAAAATAACAATGAATGTATTATATGGACTGTAAAGTATAAAAGTGGACAAAGATATTACTATTTGTATAAATATACGATACATGTTTATGCAGAACATTAGGCCAACACTCTCGTTTACAGATTAATAAAACATTACGAAATGTTAGAAAGTCTAGCAGCAACGCGATTCATTAAGAAGTATGTGCAGTATAGTTAACGCCAACAGACGCCTGTGAAGCTGCAACCTCCATACACGGTTACATCGAGTTGCAGCGAGTCAGGCGTACATAGATCGATCCATACAAAATTCATTTCTGTACATTGAACTTACAAATTCGATTACAAAGTTCGTTTCAGGTGTTCTTTAATATTGTCTTTGCATTTCGCACTGCATTGAAACAGGATAATCTTCGAGTGTATACTTGACTGAGGTATCTCAGTGGATTTCTTCAAAGTCGCAAAAGCAAGACCTTAATTTACATCATAGTATTTATGCATAGATAGACTGCTGACATTCTCAAAAGTGCGAAATTGAAGTAAAATAGAATTTCATCCCCTACATTTACACGTTGATTGCCGAACTGTCATTCTGGAAAGTCATATAAACTCAAAGTAATTTAGTTAACAAAAGTGAAACTTGGAAAGTTGAAATTTTCCTCCACAAAAGTCTACAAATACTGATGAATAGACAGCGGATTTTCTGCACTTATAACAAAAATAATAACACTAGAGAATTTAGAAGCACTGTTATATTATTTTCAACCTATTAAAAATACTAAGGAATTAAATTTTCATTTCGTTCCCGTCTGTTGCAGCTCAGACAGTAAATTTTTATTTTGCATAAAGCGCCGCTGTCTCTTAATGAAATTCTTTAAAAGTTTAAAGATAGGTTTTCTAACAAACTCCAGTGCCTTTCACATATTATTATAAAATTTAATCACTGTTTAATCTGCCTGTTTTAAAATAATTTTGCTACCGCGCATCGTAAGCAACGATATGCATTAGAAAAACTATTTGTAAATTACTGAATGACATTATTTTTGCGCAACTCTAGTATTATGAGAAAAATGGTGTCACTCACATGTCAGTCAACGTGCTCGCCGCGCCAGCGTGTTGAAAAAGAATGAAATTCTATGGGGATGAAGTCGGTAGTCTATTTATAAGTTTGCGGAGCGTGCAGATGTTTCTACGATGATTTAGTTATAATTAGAAGGTATTCGAAGGGAGAGGAGTCGATCATGATGTAATAGCGTGAATTGCAATGACAGGAGAGCACGAAGTGAAAGATGAAGAAGGTCGAAGGTTCAACAACCTGGCTACTCGTGTATTACCGAATGGCGTCGAGGTGATCGTGGCGGGTCCAACGCCGGCATTGCGATGGGAGAATTCTATGCCGCAGCCCACGCTGACATTGTCTGACGCGGTCGTCATGATGCTTCCTCAAGATAAGCCGAACGAATTTGTCACGAAGACGTGTACCACAACATTCACGTACCTCACTACGATCACCAAGGACGGGACGACTACCGTTTCGACGGAGCAACAGGTGAGGCTGCAGGGTATTGTCGCCATTACACATGGAAATACGAAACCTAAAAAGTATATGTGACGTTAAACATTATTTTAACTGTAAAAATTGCAGTCAGTGTAAAAAGTATTCGTAAATTCTTCAAGGGGAAATAATTTTTATGAGACTGATAAAGTAATAAAGAACATTTCTTGAGTACGCAAATTTTTTGACATGTATCTTAAGTCTTCAAATACAAGAAAACATTTGTATATAATTTTGTAAACGATTTTTATAGCGGTTTTTTGCAGCCTTGCTTTAATTTTCCAATTAGAATATCTCCGAGTGCTACTAAACGTGGATTTTATCTCTTGCAATCACTGAAGAAAATTTGTATTTTCCATAATTTCAAGAACAAAAAATTTGGAAATTAATGCTGTGTTCAGTTGCTAATACAGCTGCGTTTTGACAAGGTTGTTGCGAACACTGCTACGGAGGAACGTCACCGGAAGGCTGGATCGGAAACAGCCGCGGTGACATTGGAGGCATCGCCAACCCTGAGAACTGAAATCTTCAAAACGACGTATACATACTTAACCCTGAACACCAACCATCCGAACGTGAACGACGCGTTGGAAAGCAGCTCGAAAGTGATCACGAACACGGTGACCGCTCCGCAGCATTATTTAGACATGATCTTGGAGCCATCGGAGGCACCCAGACCGGAAACGAACACGTACCTCAGTACCAGGATGCTGGAAAAGACGTTCATGGAGGACGGACGGACCAGGATCGAAACTGCTAGTGATACTGTCACTCAGGTTGGTGTTTTGCTATTCAAAATTGATGTTGTACCTGTTACTTCTTATGCTTACTTTCTCTTACAAGCAACGAAAGAGTTGTGAAACTTTCTAGCTGGTTCTGACTAAAACATAGAACTATGTTAAAAAATGTTTTCACAGTACAGGGTGGTCCGAAGTCAGAAAATTAGCGTTCGAATATGAAACTTTTAGCTCCGATCTTGCCTATTTTTTTTTTTGAAAATGTACATTTATTCTTTTATAAACGAATTATAATTCTGAATGGTGGCTTCTCGGGTTCTAAGGAGACTGGTTGGTTGTTTATAGAATGTATGGCAATATTAATTGATAATATATCTTCTCCAGCTTATAATAACGGAATCTGCACCGCCGCTGCGCCCAACCAGCGTCACGACCACTCTAACAGCGTTGGATCACACCGAGGAAAGCATGACTGATGTAATGAAGACTTATTATATTACCTATACGTATTACAATACGTTCCTGGAGAAAGGTAGCACAGTGGTTCGCACAAACGTGGCCACGTCCACCGATCTCGTCCTGGAGAAAGTACCTGTGAAGAAGACCACGAAGACAGCCTTGGTGAGCCCGACCCCGGAACCTATTCAAATCTTCGCCACGAAAACATACCTGACGACCTTTACGTACTTCACGACGTTACTTCAGGTAAATTATTGCTAAACAATATATCTTCATTAATTCAATTCATTAATAAAAATTGTTGCATGTTCATTTTTGTCTGACGATGTATTCTTTTGTGACGATTTTAATTCGTTTTGATTGCAAACTTGGAATTTTATATACAATATGGATAAAGCTAAATGTAAAAGCTTTTTTTGAACAGAAATTTGAGTTACAGTAAACTACTTTTGAAAAATTATGATGATACTTTCTTTTTACGATGAAGTTATAATTTTAATGCGCTCTAATGTAAAATTTGAAATTTCGTACACAATTTGGACAAATAAATGTAGAAGCTTTTTGTGAAGAGATGAGCCACAGTAAAATACTTCTCAATAATTATGATATGTTCTTTTTCGTAACGAAGTTATAATTTTAATCTGTTCGTGAACAGGCTGGTCCAGATGGAGAAACGTCCACGACAGTGTCGTCGCGTTCCCATATCGTGGAGAACGTTGTCACAGAGTCGATAGCGCCTAGTTTACTGAACACTGGATACATGAGTCCTTTACTGACAACATCCCACCACACCGACTCGTTGAATAACGTGGTTACCGGGTCAACGATCATCTTCTACGACGAAAAGGATAACATCGATCCCACCACCACGAGCTTACCACAATCGACAGCCACCATTGACATTCAGAAAGACCCAACAATTCCTACGAGTTTGGTAATAACGGAAACGTCTCCTGTTGTCGGTGAATCGAACGTGAAACCTATCGGCCAGGTAGATCAGACAATAGATTGTAGATCATAAATACTAGCATGTAACTTGGTTATATTTTCACTCAGGAGACCAAGAATTTTCAACTTTTCTGATTGTAATATTAAAATTTACACCGCAAGAAGAATGCTCAGAAAAATAAAAAATTTTTGATCTACCGAGTGAAATTTCATAGTCTTTTACATGTATATATTGACGACTTTCAACGTTCTAAACGCTGATTCCTAAATCGTTCTATCAATTACAGGAAAGTAACGTGACAACGGCAGTTTCCGGCGAAAACGGTCAAAACAAGAGACCGGTTAATCAAAACCCGAGTGATCTTCAAGTGAGCAATCTTCTGAGTTTAGGATCACTAGGGATCAACGCGTTGGGGCCAATGATCACGGCGGCGATGGCCGGTTTACTGCAAGGAAAACCTACGATGACTCGCAGGAATGACACGGTGCCACAAGCAGAAGCTCAGGAGGTCACCACACAGAGGTCACCGATTTACATACCTGTCACCGACTTTGCTGACGGGGACATAGAAACTGCCGAAAGTCAAAATATAGGTAAGCGGAATCATGACACAGCTGAATCACCCATTTAAATTACGTGATAAATTGTCGTTCGTTTTGCAGATAAGAAAACTTTAGATGTTTCAATAATTCATATGAATTTCATTTACGACACTCCCCAGGATTGTTCTAAATAGTTTTTTTTTTTAAATTGAGAGAACTGCGTTTCGAAAAACTGTAATGAACCGTTAAATAAATATGGACAACTTCATGGATCAATCCTGAGGGGGGGTGTATGCCGTTACAATTAGCTTTAATAAAGAATCAAGAATAATCAATAAGGAAACACACCTGATTTCTCTTCAAGGTACGCACCTGGCGAAGTTGAATTACATAGCAGAAACGCGACACAAAGTGGCATCCAGTCTGGCAGATGGAATCCCGATTTCGCCGGGCGAGGTAATCACCGCGAACACCGACGTAATTATCGGCAAACCAGGTAAAATGGCGCCTAGACCTCCGCAAACGTTCCTGAAAGACGAAGAGCACATAGGCATGAAACCACCCCCGCTACCAGTGCCTAATATCCCGGTGCACCCAGTTCTCGAGGTCCTGGAAGATGATCGAGAGGATTCGCAATCGCAACAAACGATTCAGTCCCACAAAGTACCACAGATACAAATTTACCCGGCGCAACAGGTCTACGAGGAACACCTGAAGATTCCAGTCTCGAGGCCCGTGGAAACGAATCCGGTATTGATACCTAAACAACCTCAGAAATTGCACCCCGTTCAGTCATCTCCGCCGAAGAGGATCGGGTCGAAGCAGGACGTCCTGGAAAATGATCCGCTATTAAAGCCACCCGAAAGGCCGAACGTGGAACAGTACATTAATCCTAACTCGAACTTGAAAGAGCCGGAATGGAGTCCTGAGAAGTCGAGGAGACCCTGGAGCGCCAAGGATCCTGTACTCTTCTTGCCACCTCATCCGCAGTTTGATCAGGTGTGCATTCAGCCGTCCCTGTAATTCGATGCTCTGATTAAAAAACAATTGCTGTGAATTTTAAATGACAACACATTCGTGTTTTTAATTATTTTTTAAGTACCTTTAGCAACATATTGTGACATTTTTCTGGTTGAAATGAGACTGACACATTTGCAAGTATATTTTTTAATTATTGAAATTATAAAGATGCTTCCACTAGAAATTATCCAATAAATTTCTTTACTCGAGCAAGTACTATTGTAAAGATCTAGATAAATTCAGTCTTGTAACTTTTATAAAACAATATATATATCTCCGACACTATCCCTGAACCAATGTTCCACTCTCAGTGTGAATAATCGAGGTACCACCTCGTCATCAATTAAGACAAGTTCAAGTAATACAAATTATCATTTCAATCAGAAAAATATCACGAATGCGTTGATAAAATTTATAATAAGTGAGGACATTGTGGTTAGTATTGTTATTAACTTATCTCGAATCGTGATGGTTTCACAGAAAATGGATTCCGCGAAGCCATTGTTAGTGAAGCCATGGCCAACGGTTCCAACGGAAGAGCAGAAGCGACCGTTATGGGCCCCGGATGATCCTTTGACCCCAGGGCTTTCTATTGGCATCCAGAGTTCGGAATCTAAACCCACACCATCGGAGCCTATACTGCATCAAGTGCCCCACGTCATCGACAAACCCACAGACCAGGATTTGTTGGTCAGTATCCAGCCCAGTCAGATTGCCAACGTAGTGATTCCTCAGGGTGGTACTCAGGCACTAATATTCGGTGACACCAGCGAGCCTCACATAAGTGGACAATCCTTTGATGATCCTTCACCTTATCCGGACTCTGACATTGGTTTGGGATTCGTTGGGATACAGAGGGTAAGAACTATTTGAATTACCCCATATTTGGCATCCCCTAAACCTTTAGAGGGTCGGGGTGGCAAGTATAGTAGTCAGAACTAACCCTGCTGGCCCTCTAAAGCTTAAACGCAACTGTGACAATCATGTGTGACACAAAGCTCCTCTTGTCTCCAGGTGGAAGATTTGCAGAAGTACCCCAACGCAAAAGACCCATCGGAGTACATGGTACCACCGTCTCCGCCCTTGAATTTCAGAAAACAGGAAAAACCTGGTCCTCCGAATCGACCCGCCACCATTCCTCTGTTACCGGACCGTTTTAATTACGAGAGACCTCAGGACAAATTAGAATCCCCTGTGTTGAGACCCTCGACACAAGATCACGTTCACGCGGATATCTTAATTCATCATCGACCGGAAACGCCGAACCTCCGTCCTCAAGGGACACTATACTCTCCAAGTCATGCTCATGCTCCACCGAGGGGACAATTCCAGAAGATTCCGAAACCTGGCGAGTCCGGCAACCCTCCTAGAAGAATCGAAGTCGCGACACCATCGGATAACTCCCATCGATATATTCTTTTACCCAAACCAGACTCGGGGAATGATATTGGAATTAACTCGAATTGGAAAGATAAGAAACCAACGCGGTTTCCAGTGAACACTAGACTGAGGCCGCGTCCACCAGTATGGTCCACGACCAACCGACCTCTGGATAGACCGATCTATGGTGAGAGACCGCATATTAGGAAACCGATTCACAGTGGACCTCAGAGACCTCCGCCAAAGATACAGAACCAAGGCACGTTTGGGCTGCCTCATCGTCCAATCACCAATCTACAAATTCATCATGATCCTCCGAGGATAGCACCGACGAGACCGAACGATGATGGAAACCAGGCCACTACCGAGAGACAGCCTTCGTTCAGACCTCCTCAGGTAGATATTCACCCTAATACAATTACTGAAAAATATTTAGTATTTCTTTTAACTGCGATGATACATGTCTGGGGGATGAAACAACCCTGAAAGTTAGGCATAAAAGAGATTATGATGCTCCTACATTCTTTTAATGCTTCTACTGAACTTAGGCATAAAAGAAATTATGATGCTCCTACATTCTTTTAATGCTCCTACTGCTTTATACTCCATCTACCCTAGTGATAACACAGTAGGCTCCACCACAAATTTCTTGAAGAAGTGAGGCATGAAAGAGATTATGATCCTCTTACATTTTTTTAATGCTTCTACTATTTCATATTTCATCTATCCTACTGATAACACATTAAGCTCGACCACTTTCCCGAAGAAATTCGTGCTAATTGCTAACATTTCATTTCCACAGATCGATCTCCAAGACAGACCACCGCACTTCTACCCAGACAGCAAAAGACCACCCACCAGTACCCCATTGAAACCACCATCAGAATATCCTGACGAGCACTTGCCCACGGGAGCAACGGTCTACAACAATCCTTCGAATCCAAAAGTAAAACCGGAAGATCCCAAGTCAAGCGTGAACAGTCAGAATACGGATCAGAGCGCCACAAACTCGGAGAAACAGTCGGAGAGCTGGCAAACTGATTCTCAGACAGAGAAGACGTTGGATTCAGAAATCGGTGCCTCAGAGTACGTCAAGTATGCAAATCAAATAAAAGTGGTTCAGGAAACGCAGAAGACAAAGGGCGACGAAGGTGCCAGCAGTCAAAGCAACAATATTACATTGAACGAGAACATGGCATCTGGTACCATAGTGATTGGTAAGCCAGTGGGATTGGATCAAACACAAGAACAGAAAGATAAACCGATTTGGTTCAATCCTGGGATACCATTTGGTCAGAAGATCGAAGTTACTCCTAACCAAGGGATATCCTACGGGCAAGGTTACTATACGAGACCCAATGACATGGCGATCGTGCAAGGGAAGCCTTTCGGCGTTTACAACGGACACGAAGACCCGTCGCAATATGGCCACAAAAGGAAGGAACCCAGACCTGGTTCCGATATCGTGCAAGGAGTACACGCGACTTACAGGAAACCAAGCGACAAGCATCATTTGGAGGTGCAAACGTCCACGAACAGACCCCATGATCGCGACGACACGATAGACCTAAGACCACCAGCAATTATTCCCCTTTTCGGACTGGAAGTAGAGAAACCCAGCAGATATCCCAGACCACCTACCATAAATAAAATCGAGACCAGGCCAGCGTTGTATCCCAGGCCAGAAAGTGTAACCCACCCGCCTAAGAAACAATCTGATCAACAGCACGTTGATTCCAAACCTGAGTTGTCAGGATCCTTCGCAAACAGCAGTCTAAATCACGAAGTTAAAGCGAATAAAAGTCAACCACAATTTGGTGGTTTCCAGAACATCAATTGGCAGGGTGCTACCAAGGTTCCTGATCAAAGATACGACGAGTCGCAACGTATCGGACAGGAGTTCCACTCGAACAAGACCGACGCTGTTAGACCCAACTTCAGAAATAGCAGTACATCACAGAAACCGGATATTCACTTCCAGACTAACATCGTGACGACGAAGCCGTTGTTCGAGAAGAATCGTCCCAAAGTGCCGCACTCAGAGCACATTCCTGGAACGAGGATTCATCCAGAGTATCCTCATATCCTTACCAAGCCCAGGCCACAAGTGCCAGGTCCGATAACCATTTCATCAGGTAACTCTAAACCAGACTCCAGACCAAACATCAAGTTCTCGCTGCCTGTGGAGGCTATAGGTCAAGAAGTGGACAGCAAGACGCAGACTGAACGACCACCTAGCATGCTGATCACTGTGACCAATCAGCACGACAAGAAGAAGCACGACGAATCCCTCGAGACTGCTTATCAGACACATTTCGCGGCGGAAGGTGTGGACAAGAGCGACTCGAAGAAGCATGATATCAGAATCAGACCCGTTGAACAATCTAATAGCAACGTGATAAGTATTGAAGGAGTGGAAGTGCCTTCTAGAGACATGCTGCCTCCACCTTTGAGACCTCCAGTGCTGAATCAATCGAATAAAAATGAAGAGGAGGGTCTCAAGCCTCCACCAATACCTTCGCACGATGTTGTTGGTCTGTCTCCTCCACCGGTTGATATTACCACGACGAGTGGACCCATGGAAGACCGATTCTCGTTTGTAACTGCAAATGACTCTGGTCTGAAGCCTCCGCCGAAGTATATTCCTTTGAAGGAAGCCACTGTTGCTCCTCTGCCAAGCGTCAGCATGGTTCCACCAAGCCCTAGACCTTCTGTTGCTAGGCCCTTCATCGTGGAACTGCTTTCTCAGGTAAGCTCATTAAGGATTTGCTGTTTCTCGGTGTCCTGTCAGGATTTGGTGATTCTAGAGGTGTGTGGATAACAAAATTTATGAAAAATACTAGCTGTTCGTGACCTTCGCGTCTAAATTTTATGAGTTATTTTCTCTATGTTACCGATATCCTTGCGTCCGTGCAACCATCTAGCGGTTCTGCTCGGTAATCGGCGCGCAATGGTCGTACCAAATAATATTTGACATGAAAAGGACATAAACATATATACTTTTCATTTTTATATATTAAGATAAGAAAAAGATAAAAAATTATAGGAGGAAGGCAAACATTTCTCGAGAATCCTGTTTCCAGAATCCGACTCGTCTAGACTCAATGCTTCCTGACACCTCTAGTTGATTCGTTGTTGTTTAAGCGTTAATATTGCTTAATTAATAAAAATGACACTAATTTGTTACACGTTTCGCTCGCCAGGATATGGTACCTCCACCGCCAGCGATACAGACTACCAGACCGCTTGAAATAGCAACAGTTCGGCCAGGAGTCGCAGTTTCAGGATCGATCCAAATCGGTACTGCAGTAGCAACCTCCCACATACCAGTCGTCCACGATGTCGAATCGAAAATACCAATCATACATGGAACTGTCGATCTCCCAGTCGTCGTCGATGTTCCCGATCTTCTCAGGCCGGTTAAGACCATGATCACGGAACACGTTAGCATCTACACTGTCCCACCGTTTGACACCAGGCCTGTGTCCAGGTATTAAAACGCTACGTTGCTTTGATCAATACAAAAATATTTCGTTGATGCAAACAGAATGTACTGGCTGATTCTAGTGTCGAATTTGTCATTGTACCCTCTATACATGTGTTACAGTCAAATTCACCCTCTTGGAAATCGAATTCAACCTCTTGCAAATCAATTTCATCCATGAAGTATATCAAAGTTAGTTTTAATTATAAAAAGATTATCTAATTTAGATTAGATTACACATTTAAAATACTTTATTTGTGACAGGTTGAAATTGATTTGCAGAATTGTGAAATTAATTTGCAAAATTTACGAACATGTAAATATGTGTTTACATAATTTGAAGTTCTCTAATATTGATTCGCAGTCTGTCGAAAATTACAGTTCTTCACGAGTTTCGGTCCACAATTACGATTAATATTCTAACACAGCTACGTAAACGCTTAAAAATATTTTTCAGGATATCCATCCAACCAACACTGTTACTGTCGACAAACAAAGTGATTCCAACGAAGTCGAGACCTGTTCAAGTGGACCACATTCAACCGAGCAGATCGTCGTCTACCTATCGCGAGATCGAGCCGACCAGATCGCACACGTTCGACACACATATACCTCGAAACCCTGTGAAGCGACCGGAGCACTCGGTATTTTTGGAACCCAGCCACGAGAATGTGTTGCCATCGAGCAAAGTGGAACCGACCGAGTCTTTGACACCTGCGATCACCACGAGTCAGAAGAAGGATCATCGAACCACGATGCAGAAGGACGAGAGCACCAAAGTGACCGTGCCACAAGCGACAGAGGCGAAACGCAGAAACGAGACGACTAGGCATGAATTGCCTAGCGTAGTGACCAGGGTCGACAGCTCGATAACCAAGGTAACAAACGTGTTGCCAAATAAACATCAAGGAAAGAATGAGTCGGTGATCAAGTTGACGAAGGACATTGCGGCTAGCACGATGCGCAAACATGTTAACGGATCTACTACGACTATGCAAATGAAGCCTAAGGAGGTAATTATTGTTTACATATCCTTGTTTTAAGATATTTAAAGGAAAAGGATATTAACACTAAATTAACTCCGTATAATGTTAAAATAACAAGCACTGGATCTACGCAGCGGTTCTTAACCGTTTTGCAGTAAGAGAACACTTTTAATTTATAATCCGAAAAACAAACAAAACCTTTCCGCGTAGAAATAAATATATTATTAGATATATTTAATATATTTCGCGGAACACCGGTTAAGAATCAGTTATCTAATTATCTAACGATTCATTTTTGACAATATCGTAAAAGTTCCATTGGATTAATTCAGTTTAAAATATAATATGATTTGAAATATCTGATAAACTCATTTCTGTTAACTTTGACTTATAGTTAGACCACTTTCACAATTATGGGCACATATAAAATATTATTTTATATGTATTGCATTATTAAATATGTCGGTGTCTAATCAATTACTAAATATTTACTCGACACAACAATTCCATATCCATAAAATTCAAAAAATCACAGGCAATGAAAATATTCTGGGTCGGAAGAAACGTTTAATTTTCTTTTAATTTAATTTTCTTTAGATTATGAATTTGAAATTGCGAAATAAGAAAGAGAACCTTGTATCCATTGTTATACATAAAAATACTAATCGTACATTATAAAATACTAATGTAAAGTATATAGGTACTCACAAAGCTTTCAGAATCACTGCCATTTACGCGAATACGTCTCAATAACTGTGTAACACGAAACATCACACTAATACACAATCACTCAACGACATATATCCAAAATGGCGAGAGCGACCGAGGAGAGCTTACTCCGACCGCGGTCAAAATAGTACTGCGATTGTCACGTCTGTCTTTTCGTGATTTAGGTGGGGGGGGGGGGGGGCGTAGCGTTTGTTAATTGGACGCGGTGTATGTCTTCTCGTCGCTCGGATGGGTCTGTCGCACGTATTATTTATTTGTCAGGGTTCAAGTTCTCGGAACGGGGTGGTTGTAAATTAATCCGCCCGTTCAGAATCGATTCGCATGTGTTTTTTTTACCTGCTCGTCCGCCCTTATCAGGTATTATCGAAAATTTTTCTTTTGTTTCAATCGATCAGCCTTGCTCGAATACATTGTACGATAGTAACCATTGTAAGTACAGTGTTGCAATAATTTTCTTTGCTATAAACAATTTCGCGACAAGTTTCTTTCACAAATGCCCACTGATTTAGTTTTTTTAAATTCACCCCTACGACGGGCAACCATTTATACACCCTGTACATATTCTTACGGGTTGTCAATGCACAGGTGACGAGGTTCCAAACATCAACGGTGACAAGAACCGAAACTTCCGTATTGGGTTCTCCGCCGACAACCAGGACTCTGCTGATCACTCACACACTGACATCGACCACTGTCGAAACAGTGACCGAGACGTTGCTACGACCAACCAGCGTGATATCCACGATCACGTCAACGATCCTACAATCGATCGTGACTAGAATACCAGCGTCATACGAGAACGTAGTAGACAATGACTCGATCTTCGTAGTTGTGAGCGACCAGAAACCTCCCGCACCTGGAGCCGAACAGGTAAATGTAAGACATGTTTCAATTACATCCAGACATATCCAGTGTTTTCGACAAGCATGATCGACACGTGAACTATGTCTGCAGGTCGAGGCTGAATACGATGACATTTCGAGGGACGAGCAAGACCCGACTGGAAATGAGATTCATCGAGTACTCGCTGGTGGAATTCTCGGAGCACCTGTGGTGTCTCTTCAGCCTGTTAGCAATCAGTGCGCTCCCGAGTGCAGGGCTTCCAGAGCAGAAATCTGCGCTGCAGTGGAGGGAGAGATGAGATGCGTTTGTCGTCCTGGGTTCGCAAGGATGTTCCCTGATCGGCCTTGCAAACGTAAGTATTAAAGGCACCCTGTCTGGTTCCCTAGCACCAGACAGAACCGAGTTAACTAATATTTCAAACGCTATTTGAAATAAACGATAAATTCTTCTCGATCGAAATTAAGACATATAATAAATTTGATGATGTCGGCGCTAGGTTCGATCATTTATAGAAAAAACAACAAATGTGCAATTATTAAATCATGTTTCTAATGTTTCGATCCCAATGTGGATCTTTTTCAAAGAGACATTTTTGCGTATGTTGTACTAAAAGTGGGCAAACATTTAAACAAATATTGAGGAGTTACACGAAAAACAACTTTAGTCCATGGTAGCAGATGTGTAACATTTGAAATAATCGTCGATCTACAATTCGAGTAAAATAACATTTCAGTGTACAAGGGTAGTAACCTTGTTTTTCGCATGGTTTTGGTCAGTTCTCTCTTTCGAGTCCCTTAAAATTACCTAACATTTCGTCGTTCGTTTTCCAGCAACCTATACCTACACTGTACGAGTTGGTCTAGACCGTATCGGACACGAGCAAGTGAATTACGAATCCAGCATGAACGACACGACATCGCCAGTGTATAGAAGACTGCTAGGTCCAACTAAGGATGCCTTGGATAGAACTCTGATGCAGAGCGATCTGAGAGACATTTACAGAGGCTTGAAGATAGCCGGTTTCACGCCTGATCCGACGAAAGTTGAATTCCACGTTCAGCTCAGCGATAACGCCAATGAGACCAGGTTGAAGGAGGTTCTTCAGAAATACTTAATTGGAAGCAACTACAGCTTGGGAGGCACTGAGGTCTACGCCTCGAAGAATCTCGAAATGGTCAGTGCTTTTCCATACATTTCGATACTTATTTCCGTACGAGAAATTTGAAAATTCTAGGAATATTTTCCTCAAAGAACTAGATCATGTTAATGAATATCAATAACGTTTCAGATCGATGCGATCGATTTCGACGAATGCATGACAGAGGACGGAGGTCCTCATCATGATTGTTCGCCTAACGCGGCCTGCTTCAACTTACGAGGCTCCTATCAATGTTCCTGCAAAGAGGGCTGGGCTGATCTGTCTGATAATCCAACGTATCCTGGCAGAGTATGCTCCCAGGCTCCGTTAGGTTGTCCTAGCTGCAATAACAAAGGACACTGTGTCACGAACACCAATGGACAAGAAGTCTGCGAGTGCTTCCCATGGCACAGTGGTCAGCGCTGCCAAGTCAATCTGAAAGGTGTGTTAAGCACTCGATCTAATTCAATCCATTCAGTGAATCAGGTCATTCGAATTTGAGTAATAAAGAGGAGAATTCTATAAATCTTAGTCAATATTTTCGAAGCGCCAAATACTCCTTAAGGAGGTAGACTCTCGTTTCCAAGATTGCAAACTAGGACCAAGTGAAAATAGGACTTTCGAGGAAGATTACGCTTTTGACTACTGAAAATCCCCACATTTGCAATATGTATCGAGAAATGGAATGGGTATATAAACGAGTCTACTCCTTAACCAACTACGTAATTCCGGCACAGGAAAATTTTCTCGGAATAAATCGTTCGAGCTAATTTTGTTCGGGAAACCTAGCTGCTAGAATTCGAATTTTAACAAGTACAGTTCTGTCGTCGACCGTTCGTAAATATTCTCGCAGTGCGGGAAGCACCTTAGCCGTCTAGCCTGATGGTGTCGTTCGGGAAATAAACTACTATAAAAGTTTCGTTGACACAGGACGTCGACGCTCGGCTCGTCTCACACGTGTTACAGCAACAAAAGTCGACGGAGTTAATTACCAGAACAGTGTCCCCGATTCGTAGCTCTCGTAGTCGGCGAGGAACGCGCGCGGAGGTTTCGGGCACCGATTCACAGGGGCATAAATCTTGTTCCAGTGCTACTGATAGCTCTGGTTACGACCGGGGCGATATTGCTGGGTCTTCTGGCGGTGTGCGTGGGCATGGCGTGCTTCCGTCACCCAAGTCGAAAACGGCAGGCCGGCGACAGAAGAGCTATGATTCCTGGAACAGGCGGAGACACCAGCAGCGAAGGCAGCGTCACGGATCTGGCGATTCCTCATCATGTGCCTCATGTTCTGCCGCCCCCACCGCAGATGATAGCACCCTTGCCGCCGACCAAACGACCAGCCCGCAAGATCAGCGGGAAACCCAGGCAACCGGCGAGGAAAGCTACTATGGTTCCTGCTTCAGGTTCGTTTTCCAACCACTTCTATTCGTAATCTGGATTGTAGAACCAAACTATCGGATGAGTCTCCTAACATGACTCTTCTTAACCCTTTGCACTCGGAACTGTTTTAACACGAAACTGTTCTAACCCAGAATCTAATCAATTTACTAACCATTTAGTATCTAATATACAATTTTATAATTTCTCAGAGTCACCACTTAAAATTGCTGTACTATTATTCACAATGTCGGTTAGATTATTGAATATGTTATATAAAATGAAAAGAAATCATATACAATGAAATGGAAATAATCTAGGTTGGAATAAATGTTTAATTTTCAAGTTGAAAGTAGCTCCGAGTACAAAGGGTTAATATTTTCCGAGGTCTCGCCAGAATTAAAATATTAAAAATGTACCTTGAATGCCTATGATTAACCGACTACGTCGTTCGATTTTTTACAGTGCCAGTAAACGACGAGCAACGAGATCGGTCTCTCACTGTGATGATACCCCGTGCTAAGTATCGATCGGCGCCTCAGTCTCCACAGAATTACAAGTCTGGGATGAGCACGTTCTCAACGGAAGAGCATAAACTGCTCAGCTACCTCGATAACGGCACGCACAACACCGGAAACAGAAAACAAAGTATAACCAGCATGAAAGACTGCAAGGAAGCCGACGTGCAGGTCATGAGGACACCGGCGACGCCAACTGGCGCCCTCGTCAGCGCAGGTTTTCAGGTGAATTGAAAATTCAAGATTCAAACAAATCCTCTCGCCTACATATTCAACAAGAATTATGCAAAGAAAATGTAAAAACTCGATTCTTTCAAAGTTCTCGACTAGAAAAACTCCTTAAATTGCGTTTTAAGTTGTGTCCACGCTGAAGCAACATCGAGCAACTTTTTGTCGATGAAAAACTCTCTTCTTCTTTTATTTATTCGGTAAAAGAAGAAGAAGAAGGGAACAAGAGGCGACGAGAAGTTGCTGGATGTTTCTACAGTGTCGGCATAGCTTGATATTAGATTATTAGATGATTGCATAAGTAGAACACTTGTAGAACATTTATACAATTAGAAAATAATGGTGACTAATTGTAGAACACTTGCGGAACATTTCTACAATTAGAAAAGAATGATGACTATTTCTTTTTTACACTATATGTAACCATCTGATACACGTAATAACTTGTTTACTTTTTACACCTGATCATTGATTGCATTTTGGCACTCAGGTATCTGCAACGGTGACACGAACGATGGACGCCGACTCCACGTTAGCTCGATCCTGCGGCGAGACTACAGTGGAAACAGCGACGAAGGTGCTGCGAACAACGGATCCAGGTGATCTGGGATCGACGCTGCCCCGCTCCTGCGGAGAGACAACCATCCAAGCACCCACGAAGTTGCTGCGACTGGATTTAGGGGAGGCCGGTTCTACTCTGGCTAGATCTTGCGGAGAGACGACGATCCAGCCGCCGACCAAAGTCGCCGACGCTCGAAGGAGCAGCATCAAGGATAACAGAGACAACAGAGACACCCGGGACAGTGCCAGCGAGGGGCACACGATGGCTGAGAGGGATCTGGGAAGCACATTGAGACTTCCGGCCCAGCATCCGCCCCTTTATAGCCCGGATAGGGTGAGTTAACAGCGAAATCCGAGATTTACTATATGTATGTACACACAATGTTCTGCTTGAAGCGCCACTCGAACCCTTCCAGTACTACCTGATGCTTCTTTTGTCTTTTTAGAAGATCTATGTGACTTATCCTATTTTTTCTCAATTCATATTATAGTTATCCATCCGATCTTAAGGTGAATATCGCACTTTGTTTCTGCCCATTTATGTATTCATACATTTACATTCTACATAAGTTGTACATTGTCTTTAGAAAATTTGTTACAACTTTTTATCGGTTAGTCTGCTGTCATTATACTTTCTGAATCGAAAACGTAGCGGGCAACTATGGAATTTTATATATAGTTGAAAAGCAAAACGTGTCCCAACCTTTACGACAATCCTTTATATTATTAATACTAATCTTTCTGAATGAAATTTTTCTGAATTAAATAATTGTCGTTCAATGTTCGCAGGCCAGCGATCGGGAATCGAACTTCGACTCCCTCTAGGCACCAAGGATTCTTACGAGAAAGAGTATCCAGTCGACGGATTCCAGCCGTGGACGAAACCGCTGGACGGTAATCTCCATAGGTTCGGGAAACCGTTAAATGAAAATTCGTCGCTGCCAAACAGACGCAGAAAATGGAAATCGAATCGTCTGACGGAGAAAAATTGCGGAAATCCATTATCTTGAACACTGTCGATTGGTACATCATAATAAAATACCTAAAAGAACACGTTGATCAATAAAATTTCTAGTAAGAAACTCCACCTCGTTCGTTTTGTGAAAATGATAATTATATTGATTAAAGCGACAGTTTTCAGGATAATCGGACAGCAAGAAAATCATTTAAACAAAATAATGAAACGAAATTGTGAGAAGCGCCTCCCATTATTTATTTATGTATTCGTTCATCGACATTTAGGAAGAGGGCGTACGTTTCTGCCGTCGACGGAATTTTAATAGAGTTCGATCAAACGTGAAGAAGCTCAAACACAAAGAGACGCGCGCGTTATTTACCCCCGTGCCAAAATACAACCAATGAAAGGAAAGCTCTCGCCTTTCCGAATATCGTTATCACGTTTTATTTGTCGGTTGCGGAAAGCTCGAAACGTCGGTCGAAAATCTTCCATTACAATAAAAGTGCATAGAACATTTGGTTCATACCAATCTCAATAATGAAAACTTGCAGGAAATACTCTGTAACGGTGGATAATCGTATACATGTTCTTTTATAGATATTAAACTCAGGAGAAGGATTCTTCTATCAAAGCTTCATTTTTCTTGGCACTGAATAAACAGTTTTACAATATTATTCGTTTTTAATGAACGTCTGCAGTGAGTACTCTTAAGTGATACAAACTGATGGCAATTTTTATATTGAAAGAATATTTCTTTTTAGACTAGTTAGTATGCAATATAGCGTACAAAATAAGTTATTCCATCCCTGAACGTTTTCTAAATTTTTCACGATAAGTTAGATAAGATAGATTCTTCTTGAATAAGTGCTGCACTTTAATCATTTGAGAATTTTAAACTTACCTTACGCTTGTGTCCCCACAGTATCTTCCCCTTTCGCGACGCCATTCGTTGTTCATGCTTCACAATGTCATGTGTGACTAATCCGGTACTGGCAGAGAAAGTTCATTCTGAAAGAACGAATTTACAAAATTAATTGCTAATGTTTCTATCACATTGATTGCCTGCCATCGTGTCATATCGACAGATGAAGCTGTATGAAGTAAAAACATTTCTATCAGAAGAATACTAAACTCCTTCGTTTGACAAAGATTTGAAAGAACATAACCGGAAATGTGTAATCGAATTTCGAGCGAACGTTTCGAGTTTCCGGCCGGCCATCACGCGAACCGAAGCGTGACTTAAACCCAGTGTCATAAGTTGTAAAACGGCGGCGATCGTCACGGATTCGACGATCGCACGCGATTCATCGCGGAACCGGACATTATTATTATTGTTGTTGTTGTTTGTTTGTTTAGTCTATTCTCTGACGGGTCTCGTCATGTTGCCCGGCTTCGTCGGGAAAAGTTCGCGCGTTGCGGCGTGACGATTCAACCGGATTCGATCACGAAACCTCCATTCGATTGCGAGTCATGTGAAACTTCGATTTCGAAATGTAAATCGAGTTCGACTCCGCCAGAACATTACGGAGAAACACGATTTATGTTTGGAAATAACAAAAATTCATTATCTTGCTACGATTTGTTATCGGGGTGTGCTCAATGTTTATTTATATTGAAAATTATATTGAAAAGAGAATCGTTGATGGTTCGTACATGATCAAACTAAAATTTCTATGTAATTTTCAGTTCTTGAACAGTTGCGATTTAAAGAAAAGAGATTTCTTCAATTTGAGCTAAAATTAATTTTTAAATTGATTGCAGCCTGGGTTAGGGAAATTCTTTTCCAACAACTGGAAGATTGAAATTTGGATCTGAATGCAAATCTAAACGATTAGAACAAATCTAATGTTTCATTGATAATGAAAGTTAGCAACGAAGAAGGGAATAATGTTAGAATGTCGCAGACAGCATTTGATATTGAACGGCAGAATGTGATCGAATGTATAATTATTTAATCAAGACGAAGTCGCGGCAACGTCGCTGTATCAGACTCGGGGAAGAGCGAGCAGGACGCGTTGCATTAAAGCACGCACAAAGTGCATTTAACTCTTTTCTTAGCTCAATAGGTAGCGTAAGTGGATGAAATACGGAGGACAGGTGTATCATTAACGATATTACTTTTATTATTATTAATTCTCGTAAGGTCGCGTTTTAACCAAAAGTGAATAGAAACGAAGACGACGATGCTCGTACCTTGTATCACAATTACTAACTTGGCCTTTTCACGCCCGAATGAAATTCTTCTTTATACATGCATATAGACGTATGCGTAGATATTAATCTTTATACATGTCTGTATAAAATACAATATTTTATAGATGCAAATGTAAAGGTAATATTTATGCATAATCGTAAATATAAATATATATATATATGAAATGAAATCTATATATATGTATTTATATACGATACACTTATAAATATATTCTGTTGTACATATTGTCTCCTCGAAAACCTCTTCTACTTAATGCTATTGTAATTTTTGTATACTTAGAGCCTGTATACTTCAGCGTAATTTTAATAAAACTGAATAATATAAATGACCATGTTGTTAATTCTATGTCGTCCAAATTCATTCACGTAAATGAACCAATTTCGGATTAATCGTACCAGATATGTATGCACAGTCAGTACGAGGTGTAGACGTCGTTTCCGACTGGTTAAGTAATTTTTTGATCGCGTTATACGAGGAGTCTACCGCAACACAAGTATCCCATCGTTTTAGCCGGGATTGAGGGCTAGAACAGCCATTTATCCGAAGCTGTAGTGCCCGATAGAGGATAGGGGAACAACAACAGGCAACTACGCTGGGCTGGAACGGGGACAACTTGATTCTCGCTTGGGCAAAAACCGGGGACGTGCGCCAGGACGCGTTTCTCGATTCGTCGTGGCGCGAGGCGCGGCTTGCAACTAAAACGAGCCTAATCCACAAAACAAACCGATCTTCGCCGGGTCTCCGGTCCACCCAGCGTCATTCCGTAAGACGTTCACGACGGGCCCCGGTCGTCCGTGTCGTCCCCATACGCGACGAAAGGCCCGATTCGTCGAAGGGCCCCATCCGACGACTGGCAACTACCGCAAATGACTTTATTTATACCGCCGGCCCTTATTAGGACTCCCCGAGCCATGGCCGTGTAAGGTTGTTCCGAAGGTAATTTCGCCGGTATCGGGCTTCTTTTGTCGGGCCCTTGGTTTTTGCGCGGTCGTCTCCGCTGAAATTACTCCCGGCGAAGCGTGTGCAAGTTTTTCGCAGGGCGACGACGTTACGCGAACTCACTTCCACCGCCGGGACACCGCGTCGCGACTCCGCGCCGATTTCGTTGGAAAACTGCGATACTCGCGATCGGTTCTTCTCCGCGTTCCTCAGGGGAGATAGGTGGGTACCGAGCACCTGGGACCGTTTCGCGAATTTCATGCTGCCACAAGCGATCGCCAGACCTAACCGCTACCTAATACGAGCGAATCGTCTGGTTGCAATCTCGCGAATTTGTAGCGCGCTCCAGTGATCGGTAATCGGTGCCCCAACATGGTCGCAGGGAGTGATAAACTGCTCGGGAGGAGCATAGTCGCCTCACACTATGAGCGCGCATTCTTCGGAATGAGCAATTATGTCTCTTACGTTGGAAATTAAGAGATGCCCGTGGCAAACCTGTTCCGTAGCAATTGGAAACCAACCGGTGATCGTAATCGTTTCTATAGAAATTCGAAACTGATTGCGAGTGACGTATGTGCTCGAATTATTTAGATCAGTATATGTATAGAATATCTGGAAGCTAGTGCGAATCGATGTCTCTCAATTTAAATACATTTGTTGGTAGCACTTGGAGGCTATCCTTCACATAATTAACACTAAACCTATTTCAGCATTATTTCAAGATTTAAAGCAAGAATAAAGTAATTTAAAACAAGAATATTATTTCAAGATTTAAAGCAAGATTAAAATAATGAAATTATAGATTATATTTTGCAATAATTTTCATAAGTGAATACTATTTACTATCGAATTCTAATATGACTTTATACATCTGGATGATCTGCGCTGAAAATGACAGGTGCCAGATTTTTCATTTTACAATTATCAAAATGATTTCATAAGAAATGATTGTACAGATATCATTAGTAAGAGTACGCACTAAAACAGTAGCTGCACAAAGTCCAATAAAATCAATCTTGCCAATCATGTACCAGTTACATTTAACGCTCGATACGTTTAGTGTTGAAAGTAATGAATTCATGTAAAAATCGTCGCGTTTCAGTGCTCGGGAGTTAATGGGTTAAATGACTGGTTACTGGAGCAACTGCCCTTAGCATCTTATCGAGAAAATAAACGATTCGACGAGGAAAGAGATCCGACACTCTCCTTTCGTTGGCGGCCGTAGTCCTTGTCGGAATGTTGTTGGGTAAAAGTCAAGCGGAAACGGTCGGGGATTTCGACCTGGCACGACAGAACGAAGACACAGTGCCCTTTTTTCCGGGAATTGGCAGGGCCGACGCGTTTTTGCGACGTGTTGCGCGCGTTGGAGAAATTGGAACCCCTTGCGTCCTCGTGTTTCCGACTACGGACCCCCGTCGATTTCTCCGTGCGCCCTTTCTTTCGAGCACGTAACTTCTCCTCGTCTTTCTCCGGGCTCGATCGCAGATAAGATTTCATCGATGGAAAATACGAGTGAGTCCTTCGAGGGATCCGTACTTATGCTCGTACCCCTTGGGACCTGGAGGAACAGAGAGAGAGAGTTAGAGAGAAAAACGAGAAATTTGTACCCAAGATATCTGAGGATTCCAATTTGTGTCCGTCGTAATCCTGGGAATTTTAATTGATGGGAGTCGCTCTAGCCTTCGTACTCTCGCGTCATCTCGATATCGGAGTGATCTGTTGATACGACGCGCGACGCTGCTGTCACTGTAATTTTACGGTGACAGTTGATACTAGCAAGGAGGTGAGAGCAAAATCGTTATTCGTTTTACTCTTTGAACTCAGGATCTCAAATTGCGTCACACGAAATCGACATGTACAGGATCTACAAAAAGTAATGGTCATCTGTTCTAGAGAGAATCTAGATCTCTAAATCGGTAGACAGCTTCACATTACTTCATTGGACTTCGCTTAACTTCACCAGACGTAAATCTATTCCACTTTTCTCGAACTATTTTCCAAAATTTTTTAAATCACGTTTGCAATACGCTTTTTACAAGAAATAACAGCTCGAAGAAAGCAGTTTAAGATGTAATCACATATTCCTAAGCAGCAGTTATGGGGTTAATATAATTATTTCAGCAGCGAAACAAACGAAAAATCAATAAGGAATCTCTGACGTTATTAACTGGAAATAAATGAACCGAGCAAGGGAACTTTCTCCCAGCATTGAATGGTGTCCCTCCATATTTTAAACGACTCGATTTCGTGCGCGATCCACCGAAAGCGGTCCGAAATATTCCGACGGTTAGTCCCTAAATCAGAAATCTGTCTAAGAACGTTCGAATCCACGTGGATGAACGAAAACGCCGGTGCTCGGGCACCATCGCCGTTTCCACGGTCACAATGGCGTTACACCGGCCGTTGGCCGAGGTTCCTCGGGCGTGTATCGCATGTCACGAAATAAATTGTCCAGAAATTTCAAAGGTCGGCGCTCTTTGTGGGATTAGCCGGGCACCGCGGGTTACCAGTTACAAATCACCAGGTACCAGTTACCAGTTACCACCTATCAGGTGGCTCTCGGAGCGCACGGTGCTCGCCGATATATGCGGGGCTCTGGAATTATTGCGATCCGGGCACACCGGTGTGAATCTTCGCGAGGATCGTCTAGACGACTCGTTGCCATTGTGTCCGCGCCGCATGGTAGTCCGCATTGTTTGTAAACCAGGCGTGATCGGGCTCCGGACGATTTATAACTATCGTTTCGGCGCGCGGCCCTCTTTCGCCTCTTGTGTTTCTCCTTTCTACGTGTCACTCGACGTTCGAGCCGCGTGACGCTCGATCGATTGCCGTCATAAAAGCCTTTCGATACGATCCGATCGAGGATTCAATCGGCGCGGAAACTGTCCGTCCACTGGCTACCTGTGTCGAACAATGCGTCCCGAAATTTTTCGGCCTCTCCAGCTTCCATGCTTCTTACTCGAGATTCTTCAGCGTTCGATGGGGTTCGATGTGGGGGTTAGTGGAACGATTCTTCACCCGGGAAATCGGGACTAATCACCGGGGAGAATCGAACGGGCAGCTGGTGGAAATATTAACCAGTTCACGCAGCCTTCTGGTTACCCTTTTTATCGCTTGAAACGTTTTTAGGGTTTACATTAAGCGGCCCTTGGACGATCAATATTATCTTCAATATATTGCACAATCTTCCACGAACCACATCTTCCCGACGTCCGATCGATCTGAAATTATATATCATTGTTTCATGAAATGGAACAATTTTATAGTTGACAAACAAGGTCTATATAATGGACACACATTGTTCAGTTTGAAGTACCACTCGAACCCTTTCAGTTCTATCTACTACCTTCTTCTATGCTTCATTTGTCTTTTTAGAAGATCTAACTTATCTGATTTTGTATTCATACATGTACAGTTCACATATATTTCAAACTATTCATCCTTTGATCTTTAGTCAATAAAAATCAATGTGGTGTGTATCGAAAGAAATGATCAACCCTCGTCCTTCCCTCGTATCAATTTGACACAGTTTTGTCGAACTAAGTTATACTGTCCTGTTATTTTTCGGTAAATTTTCCCGAAACTTCGTGTGACTTTAATTTATTTAATGCGGAATATATAACCGAAAAACCTAAGATGTTAACTCATCAATTTGACTAAAAAAAACATTGAACTATTTTTTATTTTGTGTTACTGTGTCAATTTCACACCGAGGGACAGATTCAGTTCGTGAAACGAGGAACGGATGAGGGTTAAGTCGGGTTCTGAATTCGATCGGGAGGAATGTATTCCTGATTTCGGTGTGCACATCCTTTGCTGAAGTGAGCGTGCTCATTCCAGAAAGACGTTTGCCTATCGGAGAGTGGCGGGCGACGCGTTAATGAAGACATCTCGTCCGTAACACGGTTGGGAAAAAAGAAAGAAGGAAAGGTTCCTCTCTCCCGTAGCTCTGGGTTCCAAATCACCCACACAATGGGCAACTTCGCAACCATTGTCGGCTACGAAGCCGCGGCTGGATCGGCTTCCCGTATAATGGCAGAGACGCTAGGCATTGTGCCGCTTCCTGAAAGGTGGACTGAAAGAAACCTGGTTCGTGATCTATGGACCAGAACACGGTGCCATCCCGGTCCTGTTCACCTCTGCGGCACGACCCGCCCCGTTCTCGATGACCGCGGAACCGAGACGCGTGAAAAGGATTTCACAGGAAATCCGAGCGCGAACGATGTTGCCGTTTCACGGCCGTTCCACCGTACACAGATCTATTTACGGTGGCGGCCGATCTATAACGACTTCGAATGAACCGAATTTCTCTATAGCCCTCACAATTTTTTTTCGCCTATCGCCTTCTTCTGCTTCCTTCCATGAGACACTTTCCTGAAATCACATCGCAACCGTGTTCCGCACGCTCCGACGAATAATTCAGTCGCCACGCAGTTGCCATTTGTCGAAGAATACAGGAAATTCGAGTTATATAGGCCTCGAGTTACATACGCCAAGCTGGCAAAATGATCAGACTGTGGATTTTATGCATTTGTAAAGAAAATAATTGGGTGCGAATTGAAACAGTAGGAAGATTAAAATAATCTAAGAGTATTAGCACTTTGTTTTTTAAATAACTATCATCATTATTTTTAAACTTTTAACTTATCCTTAAACTTAATGCTAAGCCTATCGCAGTCTAATGATAGGTATTTTTATTTTATAGAATTATTAGAATTCTAAAGACTGTAACGAAAAATATACTGTATTGAAAACTGTATGTGTTTTGAAATTATTATCATTATCCTTAATGCTAAGCCTATTACAGTCTAATGATAGGTATTTTTATTTTATAGAATTATTGGAATTCTAAAGACTGTAACGAAAAATATACTGTATTGAAAACTGTATGTATTTTGAAATTATAATGATAGGTATTTTTATTTTATAGAATTATTGGAATTCTAAAGACTTTAACGAAAAATATACTGTATTGAAAACTGTATGTATTTTGAAATTATAATGATAGGTATTTTTATTTTATAGAATTATTGGAATTCTAAAGACTGTAACGAAAAATATACTGCGTTGAAAACTGTATGTATTTTAAATAAAAACAATATTCTTACTAAATGTTTTCTTTTATCTCGATCGCCAATTTTAAATAGAAATTGTAATTTGGGCGCACAGGATCGATTCCATGTTACTATTTTCCTAAGCAGTTTTACAAATTAATAATTCGACGTTTCGGTCTAGGTTAAGACCATCTTCAAGAATATAATTGCGTCTGTAAAAATTAATATGAGAATATATATTTCCGTGTTAAAAAGCAAAAAGAGAACAAAAGAGAAAAATACAGAACAAAGAATATTCTTACTGTTATAAAGATACGTATATCTGTTAATTTTAGTACCACGTATGTTATTTAGTATTAATGTTTTAGAATTTTCTATTTTTGAATGTGTCTTCGTAAAAATTTTAACTTTGAAAAGGAAGATAAATTAATGTATAAAATATTTTAGTCCCATTTACTATTTTTACATACTAGTAATAATTATTGATCTCTTTCTGTCTGTTGTGAGATGTATTTCTTGAAAATGTGACGACATAAACGAGGCATAATTTGTCCATTCAATGTGTCAAGCAAAAATGAATGAGATATTATCATAGATACATTTTTCCAACTGCTATTTGAGCGCTTGAGGGTTGATTCGAATGTGCCAAAGAAAAGAGCAATTTGGAAGAGATGAAAATGCTGAACAACGTCCATTTCTCGTTTCCCATTTCTTTGGAAACGTTTTCTCAGGAAGCTGTGGCAAGTGATGCTCGACAGAAATTATTTTCGAGCTTTGTCCGACAGATCTTGGGAAGTTCTGGTTTCCGTGGTGCAGCATTGTTGGAATCCTCCGCCGGAAATTGTTAGGGATAATGAGGGATCCGGGAAGTTCTTTGAACACAAGATGACGGGGTGCATTCTGCCTAATAGACTCGTCTCGCGTAGCAACTTTTCTTCAGCCTAGTCTAGAAGCACCTTCCGATGTTTGTCAGTGTTTGCTGCGTCGGGTAATGGCTCTATCAATTATGCTGTTATTAACACTCAATCAGTTGAGAAAAAGAAAATGGAAATTTCATTTTATTCAAAATCAATGAAAATCACTTTTCAATTTGGGCTACGTCCATTACCTTTTCTATTATACATAATTCATACCATTTGCGAGAAGGAATCCAGTTGAAAATAGTCGAGGTCAATTAACACTTCCAAGATTGCTCATGAGATTCCAAAATTCTATTTTTCAGACATTATATAATTAAATATTAAAGTTGCAACACTAATAGTTAGGAAACCATTGAGTTTTCTTTGCTACGTTCGAAGGGATGTTTCAAGCATACACAACTATTGATCTTCATGCAAAACTAAAATTTTCTGCATTCATTAACAGAGACAACAACCAAAAAATTATTTTCTTCTTTAAATTATTTAATCTCTTCAGTGTTTTATTTAGTAAATTTATCTCCTTATTTTACTCATAAATGCATCAAATCAGCAGTCTAGTAATTAGAAATTGTTTATACCATACAATGTGTATCTTTGTACCAGCCAACTGCTGTTAAAACATTTCTCTTTCAGCATCAATTCTTTACCACTCATACCCTGCAGAATTTAATATATTGTTTTCCAACTTTACTCAATTTTAATAGTTAATATTTCTCGATCGTAAATTTTTAATATATTAATATTTAATATATTAATATAATAATAAAAATTTTTACTATGAATTTACCGCTCAGCATCGATTGAGAACTTGTTGATCATAGTGTCTCATTGGTCGAATGGCAAACTGCGTCTTTCCAATGTTATTGTGTGTGCTCTCTTAACAGTCTTTGTCTGAGTTCAATTTAAACCAGCATGGAACTCAGTCAGTAAATTCAGTCTTAAAATCGTTCTTTTGTACATAGCAAGTATGTTTCTTGTGAAATGATAATTATATAGTTATTGTTCATCTTGTGAAATACCCAGTACATTTTGGTATATATTTACAGACGCAATGCTCCTGAAGATGATCCAAATCCGAATCGAAACGTCGAGTAAAATTTAATTATTGCAAACTTGCTTTGTTTCGTTTATCATTGATCGAATCTGTGCGCCGAGAACACATATATCAATTTTACTCAATTTTGTTCAATTTTATTTAAAACCCTATAAGTACCACGAAAATGTAAAAAAAGAATGAAGGGGGAGTCGTTTCCAGAGTTAGGGTATTTTGTCAAACCGAAGGGTGGAAAGACAGGCATGCGCTCACACACCTGTCAACTTTCACCAAGTTTTCCTAACAGGCGCGACGTTTTCAGTCGAGGCGCTTGCGATTTGCGGCCGGTCACGGTGAACAGGGAACGTCAAGGTGATGAGTGACACAAAGCCAGGACATTAGCAGGACAGATCCTGTCGTTTGCCGGGACTTTACCTGGCTCCCCGGACGACAACCCGGCAACCCGTGGCATTTCGCTGAAGTCGCGAAACACGTCCGAATCGTTGTCCGCTTTCGAACGATCCATCACTTCTGCGAGGGAAATTGCATGTAACGGGTGTTGGCCGGCTTGAGCACCTTTCAGGATTTCATCGGTGAAATTCAGCGTGACTGACGAGCACGACAATCACGTCTATCGTCTCACGGTTCGTTCGAGCCGCCATTGAGATTCACCAGCGGAAATCGTGCGGGCCCACGGAAATGGAAAATTACGATGAAATCCGATGTTCTCGAAGGGTGAACAAGAAGTTCGTTCGGCTGTTCAGCACGATTTGCCTGCTAAACTATTCGCCACTGCGTTAATTTATTTAGCAGTTGCTATCCACAGGAAATCTAATAACGATTTTCACATACTAATTTCAACAGACACGTAGCATGGCTTTGTCAGATCGAATCAGGGCATTGTTTTAATTCCCGAGTCGATTCCCATTCGATCGGCACGCGAACGTTGCGCAAAGCAGGTTTTTTATACGTTGCGTAAGCGGCATTTTGATAATGACATCGCGTCGAAGGACAAGCTGGAGTCGTTAGAGGACACGGCAGAAACGAATGGGAAAGTCGTTTGATTTCAACAGCCCTGCTAGAGAAGGAATGAACCGGTACGTAGACTGAACAACAGGTGTCGAATATTTTCCGATTAACCGGAAAAATACTAATCTTAATATTTAAATCTTTCGATCTTCAACCCCTTGCCTTAGAATATCGTGTCAGACTCGTGTTGAAGATTTTGAGCACAGTCTAATAAATATGTAAGTTATTACTCTCGTTTAAACCGAGATGAAATTCTATTTTGGTTTGTTAATGTATAATAATGAAAGAATATTTACAGAAACCGTGAAATAAATCGTAGGGCAAGGGGTTAAATTTTTAAGTCTTTGAATCTTTAAGTGTTTGAGTCTTTGAATCTTGGAGTATTCTTTGAATAAAGAATAATAAACAATGCGTAAAATGGAATCCAATAATATTTATAATATTTTGATATATTTATAATATTATTGGATTCCATTTTATTTAATATTAATATTATATAATATTATATATAAATATTATATATTATATATTATTATATATTATAATATTAATATTCCATTATTATATGATAGTTGTAGCCCTTTAAATAGTTCTAAGTTACATAATAGAGTAAGTGGATCACATTACTCAGGCTAAACATCTCCAAATAACTTCGGAGGAACCGGAAATGCGTCGAACGAAGATCGTATGGCTTTGTGATTATAATGGATAGGGTACATTGGTGTATCACGGGTTCCCGTGAGCCGTGTCACGCCTCGAGATCCCGTGATTTCTCGGTCGCCTTTATTGCGACACGTTCCAGGGATTTGGCGTGGTCATGGAAAATAGGGACTGGTTGATGTGGCGGGAAACGTGCTCCCGAGATAGCGTGGAAACCGTGGAAAATCGGATTTCATCGTCTGTTTGTTATTTTCGCAGCACGGCGAAACGTTAATGGCCGTCGAATGAATGCTCTGGGACACGGTGCTGATGCACCGAAACGCTTCGCGTCTTCTCAGAACCGGACACATTGTTGTTAATTAATACAATCAGCGGAACAGTTCTCAACATATCGTTCATTCGTAAGAAAAATCGCACAACTCAATATATATTTCTAAAAAAAAGTATTATAACAAATATATACATTGTGGAGTACTTTAGATATACTAATGTATATGACAATTAACACAGTATCTAAAGAACAACAGCTTATTTTACATTACTACGTTGGTAATATGAAATAAAATAATTGGCAATAATTAAGTGGCCTGTAAAATTTTCATTTTTTGACTGACGTTACTTATCTTGTGAATGAACGATATACCTGAATAATAATCTTTATCCTCGCTAATTTTTTAGCTCTGCTTCTAACGATTAAATAATAACGATTAAAAATAATAAAACGAGTTATAACTATTGATTAGAATGTACCTTTACACGAACTTTTCACGAAGTTTCGTCATCTATTTCCATTGCTGGAATGTTTTGTTAAATCCAGCGTACAGCAACGTAATAAACAAATTGCAAAGCATAGACGATCTAATCCAAATCGAAATTAAACTCCCCACTCAGTTCCCCGCTGGAAGAACCATACGCGAGGATGTGGCCCCACGGTGTCCCGTACCGGGTCCTATAAAGAAAAAACGAATTCCACGAGGTCGACAGCCCCCGTCGATTCAACCACCCATACATTGTTTTCCTTCGGAGTTCACCGCAGGGAAAGGATTAATAAATCTCGACGAAAACAACCGGGCGAACGGTGAAAGGGTCGGTAAGCGCTACCCCATAGGATCCTCCCATAGGGTATGTGCGAACGCGCCCGAAGAATCGCGACGAGGGAACGCGACACGGGTGGAAAGAAGGAATTCTTCACGGGCGATCCTTTTGCGTCTCGATTATTCTATGACCGGTGCGATCGTTTCTTCTATTGACCGTGTGGTGCCCATTGTTTCACGTCCCGTGGATTTTTCTGGCATGGTTCGCGGCCGGGGCGCGTTCTCTCGGAGGTGTCCGGAACATCTGAAACGAGCGAGTTCGTAGGGGGCCCGGGGCGGGGCCCCACAAGCCCCGATTCCTTCGCCGTTACAAAGGAAGCGGCCGCAGAAAAAGAAAAGGGGAAATGGGGGAGAGCGAGAAGGAGAGACGAGTCCGAGAGCCGCCGATTTTTCATTTTCGAACAGGCCGGCAACGCCTGGCCGCACGGGGCCCCGTGGAGAGCCGGTAATCATCTTGTTCTCGACGCCCCGTGAATAACACAAAAGATCGAACTTGGCGCTAATTACGTCGCTGTTCCCCTTAGAGACGCGGGGGTTGCGACCAGGAAAAGAGAAGCTCGATGCCGTAACGAATCGCTGCGACGCGACCAGGCTGCAGCGGTGACGTTGACATAGAAAATATCCCTCTCAAAATCATTTCCAAACTCACAAGGAGACTGGTGCACCCCAAAGTCTAACCCCCTTCACTCCCCTCACAGGAATATAGGTTTTTAAAATCTTTCCTATATCCCCACACATGAAAATTACATCCCCCCACCCCCGAATCTTAGTAATATTTTTCTGTTCACAGGATATCTAGATAAAAAGGAATCGAGATCCATCAAGCACTAGAAAACTCTTAACTCAACGGAAAACCCCTCCAAGAATAATCAATGTTTTTCAATATAAAACAAATTACAATTTACACTGAAAACTACCTTCTTGCGCGATACAAAATGCAACGAACGAGGTTCACGTAAAGATCGAGTTCACTACGATGATGAAATTTCGAGAATCGATACCATACAACTATTTATACACAATTAAGAGCAATTGTGTATGTATGTAATGGATATTTGGTCCCCTCAGGGTTTCAAATCCCGTTCCACACTTCTCACCTTTTACCAACACACTGCCTATCGCCTATTTCAGCGGGGCCTACTTTTTATTACGGTGGGTTCCGAACCACCTAAGAGCAATTGTGTATAATGAACAATTATTTTTTGAAAATAGCAGAATTGAAAGAAAAGTTCGGATAAGACTTGATAGGATATTCCGTTTGCGAGAGGCGATCGGCGAGCAAGTTTCTGTTGAACTCCATTCGACGAGCAAGGAGGGAACGGAAGGCAGAAGCGAGCGGAGAGGCAGAACGGCGGCAGATGCGGCAGGCAGCCATCGTTCTCGATTTCTTGTTCGCTTCATGGCGAATCAGAAGGGCCGCGGAGCGAGTCCGCGTCCGATCGGGGCCGCCTCATTGTTTTTCCACGGCTGAGGCCCCTCTCGCGGCCTTTATGAGCTTCGAAGGGCCCCACGACGACGCTCTCTTTCTCTCTCTCTGGGCCAGGAGCGTAAGAAGCCTCTCTACGCTGCTACGAGTTTCGCAAGTCACCGAACGGGGCCCCCGTGTTTGCTTTGCCTGCTTTACCTGCTTTACCCGCTGTCCGTTCGCACCAACCGCGACGCTCAGAGAAAAAGCAAAATTGATTCCTCTTCCTTGCGTCCCGCCTGATTCGTCTCGCCTGAATCTGGAAACATTATTATCCCCGGCTCTGCTGGGAATATCGGAGACATGTTAATCACGACCCTCGATCAGCCCTTTTTCTTGCGCACACTTTGTAAACGTTTCACTTTCAAGCGATCACCTAAGAGAGATCTAACAATTCTTTTTATACGTTTAATTATGTTTCTTTGAAAATGGAGACATCTTTTGAATGTACCTTCTTCTTGTATATCTTCAAGAGAATACTAAAAATAGTTGTAATAATATTGTATGTTCTTACGCTTTATTAGATGATGCTATTAAATGAATACCTATTAACACATTACCGACCGGTGATTATTGCATAATTTTGAAAAATCTATGGTGTATATATGGCTAAACACTTTTCAATGGAACCTTTTATAACAACAGCAATTTTTATAGCGAACTAACAAATCAGCCTCAATAACGTCATCTAATAGTTTCATTTAAGATTGCAATGTAAAAGAAAATTTCTATGCTTTCTGTTGGCACAGCACAATTATTAAAAATCCTATTAATAGGCTTTCGGTAGGTAAAGTGTAAAGTCTGGTTGAGCCATCATAACTTAAGTAATAATCACTATGAGTTCATATAATAATAAATAAATAAATGCTCCTGTAATAATGAATAAAGTTTCCTGCATTATTTAAAGATTGATAAACGTAGACATTAATTTTGAAACGTTAACTTCATCAAAATCATTCCAAAATAGTACAGCGAGGGGTTGAACAGCGTGCAAGGATTACAAGGATCTTGTGTCTGCGTGTCTGTAAACCGCCATCGAAAGTACGGAACGCGGAACATTAAAAATCAAATGGTCAATTTGTAATTCCCGATTCATTGATATTTATTCGAAGGTGCGTCGCGGACGTAAACGTCGCGTCGCCGAAAATTAAGGTGAGTTCCAGTTGATCAAGATCGGCGGTGGTCATGGGCAGCGGACGCAGTAAAGAAGCGATCATCGGCGGGCAAATAAGCGTTAAACCAACCGGATTCCAGAGCCGAGGCGAGCTTTCCGTGCAGTCCCGAAGTGTGAGTTTCTCGAAAGCTTCCAGGCCTGTTGCTAATTCGTGGATGACCCTATCTCGAGATCTCGTTTGGGAGCAAGCTACTAACTCTCGACACCTCGGTGGTAAATTCTCCCTTTCCGGCTGGCCGTCGAGTCGCCTGGCCCCCTTTCCCGTTGAAGCGACCAGGATCACCGTGCCTGGGAGGGAGGAAAGATTCCTCCCGCGGACATATCTCAGCTTGCAGCGTGCAGATCGGTCGTGGAGATAGCCTGTTCGCCGGGCACCGAGACACACCAGCATCCTCTTCGGACAATCACGCGTTCCGTTGCTCGTGAGTCGGGTGCCGGAGAGTCAGGCCCCGAGTCAGGGTCCAACCTACGGGGGCCTCGATGAAAAGCGTCAGGTATCCTCGTAAATCGTGATCGTCGGTTTTCCGACGATTTTCGCGCAAGTAGATCGCCACCCGTAGCACACCCCCTGCGGACGCTTTGGGAATCCTCTTCGTGTTCGTCGAACGACCGTTCTTCAGTGCCCCTAACTGCTTCTCGTTTCTCTTTCTTCGGGCGCGAGCGAACGTTCGGGAGGAGAGAGAAAAAAAGGAAGAGCCGTGGAACAAGAGTCTGGAACGCGGCTTCGCGAAGGAAATGGAAGATGAAGAAGAGAGAAAGAGAGACAGAGTGGTAGAAGAGACTAGGCAGAGTGGGGGCCTCGAGGATAGAGGAACGTGGTAAATGGGGCTGTAAATCTGGCGGGCAGACCCATTATAAGTTTATTACCGACTTTCCTCGACGCGCGACACTTCTTCGGCAACGAGTCGGATTCGAAACCTGTTACAAACGGAGAACAGCGCGCCTCGGGCTCTGTCGGGCCCCGGGGCCCGCTCAGGAGGCGGAACAGGGGGGAGGACGAGCTCCGTTCCACAGGAGAATATTAGTCATGTACGTTTATTCTGTCGGAAATGCTTAGGATATTTTATGCCGGACACCGCTGCGGTTCTGTTGTTGTTCCTCACGTTTCATCGATTTCTCTCTGACAGACGATAAAGTCGCCGTTGGGCCAGTTCCCATTGGGATCTAAGAAAGAATCTGGCTTCAACGTTCACTCTTTTTCGGTTTGTTCACTCGAGCCCCGTGAGAAATTTGTTGAAACAATGTCAGGCAGTTTTCGCGAGAAGTCTACCACCGATTCTAATTATTTTTTAACGCGTTGTCGAGGCCACCACTCGAATCGTGTTTAAATTTAACTTCAATGAAATTTTCAAATATTACCCTCGAATAATATTAATCCTCATACGTTCCTAAAAAGTAGCTGCATAAAAGAGACTAGGATAACAATTCACCCATTTTTATTTTACACGTTATATTATGTTTCATTTACAGCGTCACGTTTTAAAGAAATATACCTCACGACGTAGACATAAAAAGATTTTACAGTATGTAAAAATATTGAGTCGGTGAATTTTCACCCTGAGGAACGTACGAGGGTTAAACTTTTCTATGATGTTCTTCTACATTATGGATGTACACTGTACATATCTACCGCGTAAGAACGGGGTTGAATTCGTAGTGAAAAATCGAAACTTGCGTTGAGACATGAAGCTAGTTTACGTAACGCAGGTCGATATGCATAATCCGCGCACGGTTTTCGAGCGCGGCCGATTGTCGATCGGCAGGCGGTGTTTTTTCGTCGGTGCCGGATATTCGGAGGGGCCCCACCGAGCGTTTTCACGTGGAGGAGAAGGTGGAACGGGGCCCCGAGGGTTTAATAACACCGTGGGCCTGGGCATAACCGACCGAGACCGAGCCTGAGTAGCCCCCCTCTTGGCATATATATAGCAATTAGGCCGTGGAACGTCTCTATCCCGGGCCGCGGCGGCCTTCCCAGCCATGATTAGAGGACATACGTACACGGTGGGGGCCCCCGCGCCACGTCCACAGCAAGATTAAGGCCTCCTCCACACCGCCCCCAACCCCCTCGAGCATCAACCAGTGTCCGCGTCGCTTCGAATTTCGTACCGCGACAGCCTCGTAACACCGGCTGTTTATGTGCCAGTGCTCTTTAACCGAAAAACGAAACCCGTTGAACACCTCCGAAACACTATTCGTTTTTTCCAAGAGGAGGAGGATATGGCCACGGGAAGAGAGCGAGAGAGGAGAACTGAAAGGAGATCGCCGGGCTAGGTTCTTTTTGATGTCACCGTCCGATCGGACCGATACGAGGATTTCTCGGCTCTCCCGGAGGAATTATCGATCGGATTTTCGAGCTGTCAGCTCTCGGGACTTTTGTGTTTAGAATCTTGTTGCCTGAATTGGGCCCACCTGTTATCTAAATTAGTCAGATTCCCGGGAACCGATCCCCCGAGGCCTCCTCGAGTTTTAACGATTCCTCTTCGGGCGGTAAAACTGACACGAGTCGGTGTGTTGTGTTTCGGTCGGGAACGTGGTAATTACAGAACGTGAGACGAGATGTTCGAAACTGTAAAATTATATTGATTGTTCGACGAGTATTCGCAGACTCTCACGATTTCGAAACTGTCGGAGAGGAGTCTCGCGGCTAGATGATTCAATATTCGTGGCATTTATAAGACGATAGAAAGACTAACTAGATTATACCTGGGTGGAACTATGGGACGAGCTAGGGAAAGGTATTGGGCGGATCATTAGCTGGCAATCTAGGCTACAATTTGTAGACACGTTCCACTCGGTGACAGGAGGGAATCGCCGGTGTGAATAGGGTCTTAGGGACTGTACACACGTGGAACCCGATTCCGTAGACGAATATAAGGATGAGATTAGCGTTGCGGTCGGATGGCCGAAGGAAGATGTAAATAGGCAGCGCGGCAATATCTCGGGATGGAGGCGGCCGTCCGACAAAGATGTTTGCGTCAGCTACGGAAAGAAGGATACATAAATAAAAGACAGGTGGATTTTTCTGTCGGCGGCCGAGATAATCCGTATCGACCAGAACGAATCCACCGATTCCTCGTGTTCCCGCTTGACGTCTTGCCTTTGTAACCCGAAGAATTCTTCCCGGCCAAGATGGCCGACCGACGAACACGCTCTCGTCCTTGCCTCTCCATTATTTTCTTACTCGTCCGTCTTCGATCTCTAATTGAAAGAAATTTCTCTTAAATTATCGTCGATATCGACGAACATGCATCTAGAGAGATCGACTCCGAGTCTCAGGCACAGGTCTCAGTTGAGTCTCAGTGATACGTGGAAAGCCTCCAAGATGCTTGTCGGAGAAGCAACTTCTTAACGTCCGTGGTGACAGCTTTACTATCTTATTCTAATCAGTCCTCGTCGAATTCTTCGATGATAGTCACCACGTCTTCATTCGGTTTTAATGTCAACGGTACTCTCCGGCTCATTAACGTGAACGCTGCCAATGGTGTACACGCACGCTGCACGACTCAACGTATTTTTAATAGAGATATTTATTGTAACTGTAGAACGATGTCGCGGAACTATTAATTAATCGCGTAGTAGAGGTGTGTAACTCTTTCAGGTTTATTTGTCCCGTCCATTTGCTTTGTTACGTTTCAGAAATTAGTAACTTTCCAAATGTTTTTCAAGCTTCACAAAGAAGTCACTGCATCGTAGAAGGATTTTAATTCCGATGAATTGTACGATGAATATGTTTTCGTCATCTTCATGTTGTAAAAACTGTATTAATGTGTGGATAAAATTAATCTTTCTGTTGTTTCGAAGCAAACGATTACAGAAAAAGCATTGCCGAAAAATGTGTGTATGAAAAGTTCGATCGTATGTTCAGGAGGGTAAGATTCTCCGGAATTACTCTCGAAAGTTTAGCCAAGCATTATCGATAAACTTGTCGAACAGAGGAGTCGCGTCTCTCGAGGCCCGTGTTCGGGAGGTCTTCGCGTGGGGCGAGGCCACCATGTTTCTTCGGGTCTTTTCGAGTCTCGTCTCGTCTTCGTCTTGCTGGCGAGAGATCATTCGCTCTGTCCTCATCCGGACCACGGCGTGCGAGCACCGGCCACCTTGGGGCGCCCCCGGGTGGCGAACGGACCAACCTGTCTGCTTCGCACCACCTCTGCTCCAATCCTCTTGCTCTACCTCTCCCTTTCTTCTTCGTCTTCTTCTTCTTCTTCTTCTTCTTCTCTGCGCGGTACCTGACATCGTCTTTCGCCATGGAAGATCCTGCAAATTTTATCGGGATGCCTCCGAGACATCGTTGAGCCACTTACAGTGGCAAACAAAAATCGGAAAAATCAAAGTCGACGAGGAACTGTGAGAAAGTAATCTTCTCTAAATTGTAGCTTGACTATATTGTCTGCAAGAACCTCTTATTTTTATCGACCACGCTACGTGCTTCTACGAACTTCAAATAATGATTACGAATCTTGAAGAGAAGACAATTTGGATACTTGTAGAAGCTAAGAGTGCAGCTAACTACTGCATACCCTGGAAAATTCATTCGTTGGAAGACAAAAGAGCAGTTCTAACTTTTCCCACGCTTCCCGATTATCGTTTCCGGCAAATTGAATCGATAGAGTAAAAAAAATACGCAACAGAATGACCCTCCTTAGTAACGAAACAGCGGCTATAAAATAGTGCTTCTGTTCATTGACGATTCAATCAGCGACGGTGCTTTCGATCTGGAAGTGTAATCATCGAGGTGGCCGCGAGGGGCCAATCAAATTCGGCGTGGCTCGAGGCGAACGGTGTAGAAAAATCCTCGAGTCGATACCACTCTTTCGGACGATCAGGCCCGTTTCAGAAATCTCAGGTCACGTTGGTACCGCTCTCGAAATCCCAGGAAACGAGGAACAAATTATCTCGTCAGACAGACGCACACCGGTTTAAAGCGACGAGATCGCTCGTTGGGTGGGAGGGGGGCCCGTTCCCCTACTCTTCGGCCAGTCCCGCCGGCATTAGTTCGATCACGTGACCGTACGCCCCTCCGTTGGGCCCGACGACCGAGATAGAGGGGCGTCGGGCACCTTCCGGACACCCCTCTCTCTCTCTCTTTCACCGTAACTAGCTGACCCAGCGCCTAGCGCCCCGCGTGTCGGCACAGGCGGCTCCTTTCTTACCTGATGAGCGCGTACGAACGCACACGCACGTCTTCGAGGGGAGCGCCGTCACGCCAACGACGTGTAGAAGAGGATGATGAGGGTAAGGTGGAGGGAAGGATGACGGTTAATGAGCTAGAACCACGGGGGAGCTGTTCGGGGCCCCGAGGCACCTCCACCTTTCTGGGAAGTCACGAATTGCAGCCTCGCGTCTCCTCTTCGCCCGCCCGCTCTCGGCCCCGTACCCCGGGTTCCGTTTCTCGCGTGAAACCTCTGCTCGCTTTTATGAGCGGTCTCGACTACCGAGAGAGCCGGACCAGTGGCTTTCCAGAGATGTACGAGCTGATGACGATGGCTCGTTGAAGGGGTCGAGGATCGAACCGATTAACGATAATGAATTTCAGCTCCGCTCGTTTGTACTCGCGGGAACCTTCTCCGTTCACCTTGGGGGTTGCTCCGCGGTGTGCTACATTTATGGTGGACGAAGCCGAACGGCTGGGAAACGTCGGTCGGGTCCTCGTAACCGACTCATTTCGAGCGTAGCTTCTGTAATCTTGCAGAACTTGGCTCGTGGAATTCTCCGCCGAATCCTTTTTCTTCGATAAAGAGGGTAATCAAATGGTTTCTAACATGAACCACTTTCAACGTGTCTTCGTGGAAGGTAGCTTGAGGATTGCAACCCTTAGTTCCCGGTAGAGCTGTATTTACTGTTGGATAATAAAAGTATAGTAAATATCTACACAATGTTTATAGGCATTTTACAACCGCAAACGTAGAGATGATGAAGGGTATCATTGGAATAGAAATATTCGCGCTACGTAAGAGCTGTTCGAGCGTATTGAGTGTTAATGGAGCACCGTTTAAATAAAATTTGACCACGAAATTTTTCAATAACTCGACAGTGAAACATAGTGAACATTGGAGCTCGCCGTTTGGAAACGCAGCTCTCACCTGCTAGACTCAGTCCCTTCTGCGTTTCGTTGGCCTGCGACTTTCATTGAGAGCAATCAAGTATGTTTCCTTAAGAAATCGTAGTCCGGCTGACTCGAAAAACGTGCCTCGGCTCATGGCCGAACAGCGAGGGTGCCGAAAGATCAAAGCGAACCCGAAGAATAATCCTCATGATGGTCCAGTGCCTGGGACGGAACAAAAGGAGGTAGTACTACGGTTTGACGAAGAGACGCGGATGGAAGGGAAAGAGAAGGCGCCCTGGACCAGGGGCAGAAAGAGACGCGAGTGCGATGGAGCAATAGTGGGGCCCACCTGACCAACAGGTACCTGGTAGGGCCCCCCATAAGGAGTCTCATCATTGACCCGGCCCACTCTCCCACCATTGGTACTAAAGGGTTCCAGTCCTCCCTTTCCCGCAGTCAGCACCCCGCATCTCGCAGCTAGGATGCCTCTCCGGGGACTCTCCTCGCTGATAATCAACCATTTTTTACTTCTAATTAAGTCATCCTCATCGGAGAATTTATTAGCGGATGCTCGAAACAATATTCGGCGCGACCGTGGCCGTTTGACTCGGAAACTATGCCCGGTACTGAATCATTTGCAGCGAGGCTTCGTTCCTCTCAACGATGACTGTAAATTTTTATGGAAAATAACAATGTTCCAAATTAATCATGAGAAACACAAGTTAAACGAAACTGTACTTCCTGTTTTAATCGTTCGCAACACCGGCAAGAATAGTGACATAACTAAAAAATGCAGTAACACTTTCGTTAAAATAGTACAGACGTCTTTAAACTTACAGAAACATATTTGTGGAAGTAAAACTGTTCTTGTCACCACAAACGTGAAGTACCTTAAAGAGAAAATTGACATAACTGTTCTCTATACGTTCAATTAGGGGTACGAACGCGTCGAACAGTGTACCAACTTCAAAATCGTTATCTTTTGAATTGAGTTCTTGATAGTTTTTTCTAATGCCTTTGTAGTTTTTGACTAATCCATTTTGAACATCATCCGAATTCCGAGTCACGCTCGGAGCCTTCCTGCTACGCGGCGAACATCGCTGAGAAGGATATCAGATCTAAGGTACATTAGGATCTATAATATCCGAATGTAAACGATTTAATATTCATGTGAAGTCATCGAGGAGGAGTCTTTTGCTTCCTGCGCGAGAGGACACGGCAGGCGTCGTCTCAGTGATGTGTCCTATCAACGAGAGGGACGACCGATATGTCTCGCTGACACTATGGTTGCGAGGTAGCCGTCGGCCGTCAGAATGAGGATCGAGGCTGACGTGGAAGACTGGAAGCTCGCGCAAAACAAAACCGGAGAACGGAAGGAGATACTCTGTACGTCTTCATGGTAACAAACCGCGTTGTTGCCAGCTCGCTTCTACTCGGATTGAGTATGTAATACGCGTACCTTTTTGTTTACACTGAATTACACAGCTACCATGAAGCGAGGCAACCACTTTTTGCCGCGGCCACAACAGCGGTTCAGTCAGGACAAATCGATTGGATCTAAGGATAGCTGCATCCGCCCCTCTCGTTGGGGTGGTTCGATGAAGATACGAACAATAACACTGATTGCAGCTACTCGGGAGAACCCTGAGAACTTTCTCGATTGCTGGGAACAGGGCCTGGTAAAGAAAAGAAAATTTTTTAAAATTGATCATAGATTACGTACAAATAGAAGAAAATTTTTAAATTCTGCATTCGTTGCTTCTTACTTATGTATTGGACGCCACTATGATTTATTTCCATGAATCTTTACGTTACTTTTTCATGTATTGTTCAACTACCAAAATCCTGCGATCTGCTAATATTAGAAACACTATTATTATAAACAATATTATTATATTGACAACATTTATAGCCGCTTTCATCTGTACAGAATTCCATTTCGTTTCGAAGGCATTCAATTTTAAGTAAAAATACATTATAATAGGTACATCATGAACGATTTTGTTACTCTTCTAACACTGACCACTAAATTATACGTTATATGAAACTGTTATTTTAAAATCCAACCGTTCGTGTTTTATATTCACATTTGCAATCGCCTAATACAAAAGCGGATGCAGCGGTAACATTAACGATCTCAAAGGGCCGAAGGCTACTCCACAAATCACGAGCGGTTCTCTTGAAACGCCTAAAAGCGACATCGACGATGGCGTTACAGATAGGACGTTAGCTCGGCACGCCCCAGGGCTCGAACAAGGGTTGATTTCAAAAACCGCTCGCCCGGAAGTTACCCTCGAGACGGTGCGTGCTTCCTGCGACGCGTCGAGCATCGTGAAAACTTGGGGAAAGGGGAACTGTCGTCATTCTAATGAATCGTTTCCCTTAAATTGCCTATTAGGAGTCCTGACTGCTGGCGAGTAAATCCTTTGATTCCCGACGATCCCGAGGGAGCTATCGGGCGTTGTTTGACATCGTAATCGGCGCGGTCGATGATCGGGCCCTGGCGGAGTAAGGGCGGGCGCGGATTTCAGCGAGACGAGCAGTAAACGCGAGATCTCGTTCGGTAGCCCGATGGGCAAGGGAGCAAGGGAGCTGTCGTTTCGTGCGTTGATTGGCTGGTCGTTGGAGGATAATTAGGTCCCGGTAGGACGGGGCGAAACTGCGTGATGGGGTGGAGTGGGGGAGGGAAGGAGATGGCTCGAACGACCGGGCCCCAGGCAGGTCCGGGCCCGACCAGACCCGACCTGGCAAAATCAACAAAATAATAAGCGGCCACGGGTGTTTGCGAGAGACGCGGACGTGACGCGTTCCCGCTGATGAAGAGAGACCGTACCTGAACGGGAGAATTACGACGGGCACCAGCAACCCAGGACGCAGGACAACCGCAACGAGCCGACGGATAGTTAATGACTCTATGCGCTTCGTCTCAGGGACGATCATCACTTGCGGACCTCGGGTCCAATGGCTGACGACCCGACCGGTATCCCGAGATTCCTCTTTTCTTCTCGCGATCGCAGAAACCGACGGTAATTAGTCATTTCGGGATACCTTCGATTACCTCGAAGGCTTCTGGCGCGAACGATGATCAACCTCTTTTTCTTGGTGTAATTGAAATCTTCCGTCTAGATTCTAGATACACACTAGTGTTAACTACAAGTATTAACCTTCACTCTGCGTATAGGGCTGTAAACGCACCCTAGATTAATAGAAATGTAATTAAGAATGCTATCTGTTACATAGTTCTCATATGATTAAGAAAATGGTGATTATCAAATTTATCATTTTAATTTATAGAGAATTTTTATATATTCGTAATCGTGGTAAGTAAATGAGAAAATAAAATCGTTGGTAGTCATTGACAATAAAGTTTAAAAGAGCATAACACATTTCTGACAGCTTAATAAATCCACAAGACAGACAAATAAATTCTTACTTGGTTCTCACGGCTTGCAATTAATGCAAACAATTTTGATTTTGCATAAAGATCCAGAGTTTTGGTTTCAGTAACCGTCTTAATCCATTGTATTTGTGGCAAATTATAATAAAACGACTTCTGGGGGCTTACTACTAGAAATAAAATTTGTATACACTAATTGCAAGCTACAGGAGCCAAGTAAAAATTGATTTTCCACATCGATAATTTTAATATGTTCAAAATAGTATATCGACATTCTTGAACTATTGTCATCTTTCTACTACTTTACTTTACACCTATTAATTTTTGCCACAAACGCATAAAATCAGCAGTTTGTTTATCACATACTATGAACATCAATGACTGCGCTACATCAAAGAAGAAATAAAAAAATTTCTTCCATTCCTGTAGAGTAATTTCTTCCGAAATTCTCCGCTGCGACTCGACCGTTAAAAATGTATTAAATAGCCCAGAGCGAGTCGTTGAAACAGTAGACCACTTCGGAGTCGAGATTTCCGTGCACAGGGTCCTCAGTTGTCGCGCACATGTTCGAACACGACCGTGCGGAAATACGAAACCGTCGGAGGCGAAAACGCGAGAAAAGCCGGGACACGTTGACAGTAGGCGTTTGGCTTCCAGGAGACGTGTATCGATGGTTAGGTTTCTCGGTTCACATTGGAAGAAGGTCCTCGAGGAAAAAATAATATTTGACCCACCCCCCACCGCGTGCCATCGGAAAACTTTCCGCGTGCCGGAAGTCAAGCTCTCGAGGAGGTGCTCGAGAAGTCTATTGTCTGAGAAAATTTGCACTTCCGTCATACGGGCGTCGGAAATGCTACTTCAACGCGTCGGAAAACACTAGATACAAGATCAGATTTGTTATTCGTCTGTGACAGTGCGGGATTTAAACATTTGTATAATCAAATCAATGATCTAATAAGTAAACTACGAATTCTTATGCAATTACGAAGAAATTAGCTGGATGAAATATAAAACAGTGAAAAATTAGAAAAATCTAAGAATATTCTTACGATGTTTTTAATGTAAAAACTCTATTAACGGATGTAGCGAATTTTTATTTAACTCCTGCTGCCCACAATCGTTGCAATATATTTTTATTTGTGACTCACGTATTTTTCTGGATTAGCATAATACAACATAGTTATTAACACACCCCACCGAATTAAGATTCTCAGTAATTTGCAATAAAAATCTAAGAATATTGTTACAATGTTTTCAATATAAAAAATCTATTAACTCAAGTATTTTTTCGGATTAACGTAATACAACCTGGTTATTAACACATCCCACCGAATTAACCCTCATCCACACGACGTGGTACCCGGGTACCTATTTCAAATTCATTTAGAATAGTACAAAAAATTACCCGTATGGATGAGGGTTAAGACTTTCAATAATTTGCCGTACTAAGAGGAAAATATCTTCTTTCACATAACAATCCCGATCAAAATTATTCGATTACGTTATCGGAGATGACTTGTTACAGGATTGAAATTGCCATTGGTGAAAACAAATCGGCTGGCGAGGCGCCATTTGACTCGTGGCCGTGCATCCCCGAAAACATCGTTCAGCCGAATCAACGGGCGTAAACACATACTGAACCCACTAATCGTCTCCATCATCGTGGACACGGGCCCGTCCATACATCCTTGATGGATAGTTTCTCTCGGTGGAATAGTTTTATCTTTCCCCAGTGCGTCACCCACGCAATATCCCTACCCCTGTCGGGCCTCGCAGTCCGCCTCGTACGCCTTCGAGACCGAAGGGACGGGAGGAAGGAGCCGAAAGGAGCGAAGGTGGGAGTCAGGGACGGCTGGTGCTAGTTGAGTTGTCGAACTGACACGCGTTCTCCGTCCCGTTCCAACGTTCGCCGTCGGAAGTCCTCTCGTTCCGACCTGGGTCCCCACTAGTTTCTACCCTCGTCGGTCTCTCTCCGCAAGTTTCTTCCCACCATTCGGACCCTGGATCCACTGGACCTTTCCGTCTCCTTCTGTCCAGATCTGAGTCGTTCCCTCTCGTTCTACTCGCAGCAGGGGCGTACGTCCGTCACTCTTCCTCTCATTCCTCATCTCTCTCTTCGGGTTCAAGTTTTCCTCGGTTAGACGGTCCTCGTCGCACGCACGCCCACCCGAGAACGCACGACCGCAGCCACCACCGTTCGTCGGAGCTCGCGCTCTGGTGCTGCTGGTGGTGGTAATGGTAGTGGTAGTGGCAATGGTGGTGGTGGTAACACCGGTGGTGGTGGTGGTGGACTCTCAGTACCGCCATACCCGCCAAAGCACGAGCACCGTGACAGCCCGCACACATTTCTCGCAAAACGTGGATTTTTCCAACTCGCCAACCCCCACAATCACTAGATCATTACCCATCTTCTTTATTTATCTTCTTTCCACCCTCTCGTTCAACCCCCGAGGTGTTTGCCAGTGGACACGCGCGGACGGGCCGACTAACGATCGCCGGTCACGATCATCCCGCGCGGGTTTTCTCAGTGTGCAAGTTCGCCGTGGAAAACAGTGATAGTGGAACACACTGTTCGGTGGTGTCTGTCATGTTGTAACCGTGAGCCGATGTTGCCCCTAACCAGATTGTGATCGTGATTCCGAAGTGGATGACATTGTGGTAAACGTCGAGTGGACTGTTCAGTGGAGTTTCGTTGGTTCTGACTGTTGACAACCCGTGGATCCTACCCTTGGATCGATTGTACGAAAATTCGGATGATCGCGTGGACCGCTATAGATCGGTCCCCGGACTTAGCTACCAATCACTGTCGAGGAGCGCTTCGCGGTACGCGACTGTGTAATCGTCGCTCGGGACGGTTCTCGGAGGCCGCGGCAATTGGAGCGATCCTCGAGAGATCAAGTGCCTTATTATTATCTCGGTGAAGAGAAAGCGGCGGAAGAGCTCCAGGATTCCATCAGAATTGGTTCTCAGCGAGGCGCCGACCAGCCAGCCGACGGGCGCGGGGGTATCATCAGAACCAACCCTGCCATCGACAAAGATGTTGACTTGAGGGAGCCAAGGCGTTCACGGACACCGTCAGCGTTCAGCTGGAACTCGAAACGATCGACGAACGTCACCATCGGGGGAAGAGACGGCTACTCGTCGGATAGAGGCGGGCTGGTCTCTTCAGGTGCGGACTATGCTATCGTGGATCAAAAGTCGTTCGCATCGTCGGGAACGGGGTGTCGGACAGCACAGTCTTCCCTGATCCTAGAGGAAAAGGCAGCCGGTCCTCTGGCGCAGTACTGGGCTCTTGCTAATCGCGACAAAATGCCGGAAAAAGAGGTGGCTTATCATCAGGAAGCGTTTTCCCTGCTACCGCCGCCTCCGCCACCGCATCATCCGCACTCGGCCTTCCACGCGGCGTTTCATCCGCACCCTCATCCGCCTCCACCGCCGCCGTTTCACCCTCATCATGGACCACCGCCTCCGCCGCATCCGGCGGCTGCGGCCGCGGCCGCATGGGAACATCACGCGGCTGCTGCCGCCGCTGCGGCCGCCGCCGCTTTCCACGCGCCACCACCTCATCCGTAAGCCTATTTTTTTTTATACTGTGTGCAAATAAATTCGACGCTTCTTTAGAGATATTCGGACAATACTGGGGTGGTCTACCCTCCTCACAATATCCCCAACTCTAAGTGATAGCTCTTTGAAATTGATATCTGCAATGGATTCAGAGAAAATATCTTGCGACACTTTCTCTGCCCCATTCTACATTCATTAATATATTTTATACTATACTACTACTTTATTAAACGTACTCTTCGTCTCCAGCGAAATATTTACAGAGGGAAGGATGATTATAATAGAAAGCGGAAATTTATTTCCTCTTACACGTTATTGAGCGAAATGATAGCTTAAAATTTGAAATTGATATCTGCAATGAATTCAGAGAAAATATCTTGCGACACTTTCTCTGCCCCATTCTACAGTCATTAATATATTTTATACTATACTACTACTTTATTAAACGAACTCTTCGTCTCAAGTGAAATATTTACAGAGAGAAGGAAGATTATAATAGAAAGCGGAAATTTATTTCCTCTTACACGTTATTGAGCGAAATGATAGCTTAAAATTTGAAATTGATATCTGCAATGGTTTCGGAGGAAACATCTTGCGACACTATCTCTGCCCATTCTACATTTATTAATATATTTTATACTATACTATTACTTTATTCAATGTATTCTTCGTCTTCAACGAAATATGTACAAAGGGAAGTAAGATTAATATAGAAGTCGGAAATTGATTTCCTCTTACACGTTATTCAGCGAATATTAAGAAATATGGTTTTACTCGGACATTGAAACCTCTCGTAACATGGTACTCGGAGAACATGATAGCCATTCATTAGTTCGACGAGTATTAAATTCTGCAATCTTGTTAGAAACGACGTTCTCTGTACGACGAAATTCATACAACTGTATTCCTGTTGCTGGATTGCGCGTGAAATGTGAAACTATCGTGCTGGAAATAATTAGAAGATTGCATTTCGTGGGGGACGAATAACGTGGTTGAGCTATAAAATCGATTCTTGTGGAGGATGTAAAAGTTTGCCTACTATATAAAATAATCGAGCAAGTGACTGCACTAGTTAACCCTCGTTAAACGGTTTATTAGATTAGATGGTATCGTAGCGTACGGAACTATTACTATATAAAGTCATAGAGGAATGAAATGTTCAGACCGTTCCAGTTGAATTGTTAAGAGCACGAAATAACTTTACGAAACGCGATTTGATTCTCGAAAGGCACGTATTTATACCTTACCAGCTAAAATCAGTGTTAATTTAAAGTATACAAAAACGCTTTTAGTTTACAATTTCACTAACCACATATCGAAGAGTGATAACTCCAATCTTGATGAATAAAAACAGTTTGAAATTAAAACGTCACCTTTTAATAAAATATTTAACCCTAACCATTAGTAATCAGATTTATTCCGATCTACAATAACATCGTAAATGATTCCTTTTCATTTTATGGATATTAAATTGATTAAGTACGAACATATTCAATAATCTAAATAACATTGTGAATAATGGCAATTTTTAGTGCCTTTTAGACCAGAAACCCTTCGACAGCTAAGAATTAACATTCGATGAGAAGATCGTATCGATTACGCACTCAAACTTTCTGCAACGAAACTCCGAAGGAATAGTCGCATTATTATGCATCAATGCATTACCTTATTCAAATTCGCCGGACGACCAGGTAATTACCGACGCTGCGGTAATTACTTACGCGCGTTAAAGGATCGGCTGCGTGCAGGACTCGTTGCCCGAAGATAGCGTATCAGCCGTAAATCTCTTGCGGCAACATAGTAACGATCATATTTACCAGCAATCACAAATGGATCTTTCGTGCGGTGTCTTTCTGAAGCCGCGATCGCTCGAGGACGCCTCCTTCGCGACAGACAATCGGCGAGCGAGATCTGGAGTTTCGCGCACATTCGCACGCGAACGATGTTACGCCATCTCGTTACGGGCAGGGAAGTTCTGGTTGCTCGACGCGGTATTTAATTCAATTACACATCCGCCGCCAACTTTTAACCCGAACGGGACGATTCCATGCGGCGCGGCGCTTGAACGTGCGTCGAATGAAAGTTAACGAGGCAAAACTTAATGGTAATCGCGACGAGGATTTCGCATTCGCCGCGGCACAGCGCGGCGTACCCTCTTAATCATCACCTTCGGCCGGCGCGCTTATCTATTAACACATCGGCTTGATTCATGGGCCGTAATTGCTCGTAATGAAACCCCGGCCGAGGTCGTGTGTGTGCGTGGAACCGTCCGCGGAATCATGCTCGCGAAAATCGTCGAGCGTTTTCCGCTCCCAGAGGTGATACCAGTCGGAGGAGTAGCGGGGAGCGGCTGTGCGGTGCGGTGGTGAGAAGCCCGCGGTCTCTTGCCACCCCACCACCGCCGGACAAAGGGACCCTAACGTCTTAATCGAGTTAATTAAGGCCCCTTCGCACGTTTTCACGTTCCGCAAACACGACACGCCGCTGCACGCAACGAGATTACCTCGACGACTCGGGGATAGGCTAACGGGCTTGCGGAAACGCTCGGCCGACGAGCGACGCCGGGGATAATTAGACGTTTCTAAACGGCGTTCTTAACCCCGTCAGCCGATCTACCGGACGCACAAATGCACTCGATATAGCCGCCATTTCTTCAACCCTCGAACGGCTAACCATTTTTGGAACTGTTCCATTGGGGATGTTTTGGACCACTGTTTGATTTAGGAAATTTTTGGAACTGTTCCATTCGGGATGTTTTGGACCACTGTTTGATTTAGGAAGTTTTTGGAATTGTTCCATCGGGGATGTTTTGGACCACTGTTTGATTTAAGCAGTTTTTGAACGCGGATCTTCATACTAGAGGAGTAAAATAAAAATGTTTTACGATGATGATTGCCGGTAAAAGAGGTTAAATAAAAATTTACATCATCCCTTAATTGATTCTTTACATTGGAAACGTGATAACAATATTCTTTTGCTGTTTTTACTTTTTTTATAGATGCGTAAAATCCGCTGTCTAGTTATTATTGAACCCATTCACGAATACCGTAGTGTACGAAAGTATTCGGACATTCTTTAAAAAGTATGAATTTGAAAAATAATTTTGTAAAACTGGACCAAACGACTTGAGCTTTCTTTGAGATGTTTGTGTAAGTTCGGTATATTTCTGACTCTTCAAGATTTATGATAAAATTATAAGACAGTAACGATGCAACAGCCTCGAAGTCTCGAACGCATATTTGAAATCTGTAATGACGCCGACTCATTCTCGCTTCCCAACGAATGTAAAGATAAAATTGTGAAAGAAAAGATAGGCTGTTGAGTACGCATGAACCAGCGGGATTTCAAGAAGGATTCGAAGGGGTGGTAACGGTCCGACTCACCCGGTGCAATTAAATTCTTAATTGGACCGGTGCTGGCCCAGGCAATTGGCCAATATCAAACACCTGCTTTCGCGTGTACGGACGTTCTTAATGTTGACAGCAATTACAAGCAGCTCCTGTATATTTTCTGCTGTACGGTGGATTTGCTTTGCAAATTATATAAATCGGTTCGAGAGTGAATTTGCTTCACTGTCATCCTAGTTCTTCATCTCGATTGAATTCGTTATTTTTCTAGATACATCAATTACCTTCATTTAAATATCTGCATGTAAAATTAAAATTACGTTACGTTTTCTGTATGTAACGTAAATATACTTCATTTAATGATACAAATAAAAAATATTCAATTTTCTTTTCCGTGCATTATCTCAGTATTTTAAAAAATAAGATATTCATTCTTCCTCTTGATTTCGAAATTGTAACATTTATCTAAATATAATATTATACAAGTGCATTGTTACTTGACAATTATAGGAAACGCGAATGGTAGTTTGTGAAACGTGTAACCAATCTAATAAATTTGATAAAAATACGATGTAACTCGCAATTTGTTTTTGCTGTCGTTAATATAAAATATACAGGTTGTGTCTCTGTGACTTGCGCGAAGAGTAGTTATCCTCCAGAGTTGGGCAAGAAATTAATCAACGATTGACGACTAAATTTCTACTTCATTCGTTAATCGCAATTAACAATTAATCTCCTAGTTTAGTCGTTAATTACGGTTAACGATTAAATACTTATTAATCGTTAATTGCGATTAACGATTAAATTTCTACTTTAGTCGTTAATTGCGATTATTAATCGTCAATCGGAAAATTGATCAACTGCTGAAATTTTCTTCAGTTATTCAATATAGTCTATAACACTAAAAAAAACTATTAAAAATAAACATATTTCTGTTGAAATATATTATTATTTCTGTCAATTCTCCATCCGCTCTCTGCTCCCTCTCCCTCCATATTATAATTTATCGTATTTATACCGTATGGTGATTAACTTCAACAATTGATTAAATCAGTCTCCGATTTTTCGATGATTTCTTCGTTTAATCAACAATTGACGATTGACTTCATCAATCGATTGAATCAATCGCCGATTTTTCGATAATTTCTTCGATTAATAAACAATTGACGATTGACTTCATCAATCGATTGAATCAATCGTCGATTTTTCAATGATTTCTTTTTTAAATCGTACACATTAGTCAATCAATCATGATTAAAATATTAATCGATTATTGCCCAACTCTGTTATTCTCTCCGTCAACGAGAAGCGATCACGAAAATCACCTTGATCGAATGATCCAAAAGTTCACGCAATCCCTAACAATTTACCCTATGATTTCCAAGAAACGGCGCAGTGAGAGGACGAGAAAGATTAAGCGTGAAAAATTGTATCGAGAGAAAAGACGCGGGTTCGTGTCGGACACTCGTCCCCGGAAGAAAGTTGCTCATCAATTTCGCCTCGTTAACGGGGCGTTGACGAACGGAAGCGGCGATTCCATTACTTTTACCGGTCGGTCCGCGCAGTAAATCGCTCGGAAACGCGCGTTACAAACGTCACAGTTACTCAGGAAGAATGCGTCGCGGCTTCCGAAGCGGCTGGAAGCCGCGACGCATAGTCGGCCAAGCGACGGCAGGCGTAAAATTCATGGTACGCGTCCGCCGGCGTTACCGTTCGCCTCTTCCACGGCCCGGATATTTTCGTCTCTTTACGAGGATCCGAGAGCCGCAGTGTATTTTTGCCGTCGTTGTATGTTTTGCCCCGTCACGGCGACGGTATCGTCCATTTCATTCCCCGTGACGAGTCTCCGAATCCTAAATGCCCCCGGCGGACGCGAACCCCGACAGTTATCCATAGCATTTCATCCGGCTCGCAAATCGTTTACCGACACAACGATTTGCAGTCGAGTTCAATAAATAATAAATCACCAGTCCTTCTTCACGTCACTTCATAAAAATAATAAGATGCGTTTAGTCAGATTACCATCGATTGTTATCAGAATACACGTTAAACATGTTTTAATGTTCTAATTCGTCTACAAAAATTATAAATTGCATAAATATGCTGAGAGGATAAACTCATCTGCAACTACTCGAAAAATTTGATGTAGTCGGTGAAACAAGACACGAATGTATACAGCCTCTCAGCGAGCAAGAATAATCGTTCGGGATTAATACGTCTTGTCGGTAACGCTAGGAAAGATTCGAACAGCGGATGATTCGTGATTTTTTCTGGAGGGAACGCGTTAACGAAGGCTTAAATCAAAGATATTACGGCGTGTACAACGAGCGTAACGTGTCCGCGGATAGTTCTACATCGAGCCGGAGGAACGACGATCGGTATTCACGATCGGCGATCGCTGTTAGATCGCATTCACCGGTCCCCAGGAAGTGTCCATGCAGGTCCTCGGACGTTGTCGACGCTCAACGAGCCGTGCGTAATGAGTAACGGCGTGATTGTGCCAGAAAATGCAAATATCATTGGCCTGTCGTGTTACGAGATGAATCGTGGCTGCTCGTGTTGAGCTACGGCCGGTTATGAGGAATATATGGCCGAATTGTTCCGTGTTCGGAGACACATCCGCGTCGATTAATCAGTTTTCCACCCTCGAACAGAATTTTCGCTCTTAGCAGTCGTCTAGCGGACGTTTTCTTCCGTGCTTTCATCTTCGATTCAGTCCCAGTCTTTGAGAAAAGTGCCACAAATCGACATCTTCAAATTTTTATTTTATTGTTATGAATTTGTTTAAAATACTATGCTTTCTGTGTACCTGTGTAAGCTTGGAGCCAGATAGGAATTTCATTCTATTTTTAGTAATTTTATATTAATATATATATATTAATTATTTTCTTTTTGTATTCTTTCCATAATTTGATGAAATGCTTAATCTAATAATGAGAAAGTAATAGTGGCAAGAAACGTGACGTTGCGGAAATGGAAAGTACAAAAAGTAATTGTAATTAGGAAAATATTCATGGAAAATATTTGTTAAATTCTCCCCATTTGTAGTCGAGCAGGGAATATAATTATTTCTTATATCCGAAAATAGATTCTTTTGTGCAACAGTGATACGCCTTTACCAATACTTAATTTCTTAAAAAGAGTTGTTAAATGCGCACGATGGAGTACAACTACGAAACAGAAATATTTCGTAGAATTATAATAGTGTCATCGATATCAACATCCTGTTTTTCTCCTCCGAGCGTCCTATCGAATAATGACATCACACACTGTGTCCAAGAACCGCTATCGACATCCAAACAGATCGAACTTGCCAAACATCAAACCATAATCGTATCTCTGGTGTAAATTCTCGGAAGACAATCAAGGGTACCCTTGTTAAAAACAATCGCTTCATCGGTTTGGACAAAGCTCGTGAAAGTCGGTAACGTGAAGCCAATGGATAAATTTCGGAACGAGTCCTCGATAAGAACATGCGATTAATGTCCACAGCTCGAACGTACAAGTAACATCTGCACATCACGTCTCGTATCAATTTTCATTAGCTCGTTAATTTTTGAATGGCTCGAATGGAAACTGTCCATATCGGTTTCATACTTTATCAATTCGCTAGACTTATCAGTAGACTGCGGAATTTATGCATTTATTACAAAAATGGGTGGACGTAATTTAAAACAAATGATAATGAACATGATTTACGACTGTCCATATGTTCTTTTCAATTTATTAAAATTGTTGAAGATAGTAACATATTTTTATACGGTTTCTGTGTCTTGTAATTGACGAAGAAAATGTTACTCTGTTGTGAGATTCCAAGTTTGTTTAGAACAAGTGTGAAACCTTTTTTTTAACGAGAGAAAATGTGAAATTTTCATTGACGTTCGAATAACAGCACAGTTACTTAGTTACAGGGATTAGTATCAGTAACAGAAGCGAAATAAAAATTGAATTCATCCCTTAATCTTTTACTGTTTCATATTTCACCCAGCCAATTTCTTCATAAATGCATAAAAATCCGCAATCTAGTAAATCCTTAATAAATTGCAAAATGAATTGTGTTACATATTGCTCCTTAAACTAACACAACTTTGTCCGAATCTATTCATCCACAAATTAATATCCTCAATTACTTATAGTACCGTGTCGCGGATAAAAGAAGAGGAATCAAAGTCGAGAAATCGATTCCTCTTATCTGCGAGCATGGAAGCTCCAGATTCCCGAGGAACTCGAGCAGGGACCCAGGGCCGGTCGCGTCGGGTAAATGTCGGGTACCTGGACGTCCTTAGGAATTTTTATCGCGAGCCGGCCCCACGCACCGCTCGTGGGAGGAAAATCTGGTCCCGCAGACAATGAACGCGCGCGCCCGCGTCTCATTTATGAATCTCTTCATCGCGTGGGCCCCGAGATCGCCGAGCAAACTTCAAGACCCGGATCGCGTCCGACATGCGGGCTGCCCGCCACTCGTGTCCAAACTGAATCGCTACCACACGTTCCGCGACGCTCGAATTGGTCGATCCGGGTGTACAAGAATTCCTTGATAGAGGACGTCTCGTTCAAACAACGCATTAAACCCCGAACATCTTTTTCAACCCTCCATAATTTACGTTGAATTATATAAATCCACCTTTCTTCGCTGCTTAATCCATCCGATATTCCTTCGAGACTCATCTGGTCTCATTATTCCAGAGTTTACACATAAATCAATGCTAATACGTCAAACCTCGTCAATCATTTAAAACTTTTCAAGTGAAACTTCTTTGCTGAGGGGGCTCCGATTTTTAAGCGTTACGAAAAACTTAAGCTAACCTAACCCTCCACAATTTACGTTGAATTATATAAATCCACATTTCTTCGCTTCTTAATCCATCCGATATTCCTTCGAGACTCATCTGGTCTGATTATTCCAGAGTTTACACATAAATCAATGCTAATACGTGAAACCTCGTCAATCATTTAAAACTTTTCAAGTGAAACTTCTTTGCTGAGGGGGCTACGATTTTTAAGCGTTACGAAAAACTTAAGCTAACCTAACCCTCCACAATTTACGTTGAATTATATAAATCCACATTTCTTCGCTTCTTAATCCATCCGATATTCCTTCGAGACTCATCTGGTCTCATTATTCCAGAGTTTAAACATAAACCAATGCTAATACGTTAAACCTCGTCAATCATTTAAACTTTTCAAGTGAAACTTCTTTGCTGAGGAGGCTACGATTTTTACGTTTTACGAAAATCCGATCGTACGAGGGGAATAGTTGACTACTCAATTATAAAACAAAATAAAATAATTCTTGATTATTCCAAGTTAGCCTAGGATCAAGGATATCGGCAAGGATGGTTATCCATTAATCGGATTTTCCCCAATTAAAAAAAAAAAAAAAGGATCTAGGATATGAACAAGAACTTCGCGAGTGGACTCCACGGACACAATTTTTGTTTTACTATTTCGAATGATAAGTCCGCAAAGTCAATAAAAAATCCGCAGTCTAGCGATCACCTGTCAAGGGTGTTTTCTCCTAATGCCGAAGTGCAAGCAAAACAGAGAGTGCTCAGTTCTCGGTCCAGTTTCCGCGGGAAAAGCGATCGATCGATTCCGGACGGAAAGACGTTGTCGATTTTCAAGAAGCGATCGCATATTCCTCGAGCGTGCCGGCCCGAGGCGCGTTCGCTGTGTAAAAACAGAAGCCGATTTGTCAGCGGGGCGAGATCGCGATGTACACGGTAGGAGTCTCGTCGAAGGAAGACGTTCCCCGCTCGCCCCTTTTGCCAGCAACGGTTTGCCAGCGGTTTGCCAGCACTCACTCCCTTTCCTGGCGGTTTCGCGCGAATAGAAAGTCGCGGTACGATACGAAGCGCACGCGCGATTTATCATTGGCGCGGCGTCCATTGATAAATTCCAGGCATTCATAACGCCACGGTGCGCGTCGTACACGGCCCGGTTACGAGCACCGGAGGAGACACACGATACCCGAGCACGATACGATACCGGGCGATACCGTGAGCTCTTTCTTTCTTTCTTTCTTTCTTTCTTGCTTTCTTTCTCTCGCTCTATCTTGCTTCGTGTACAACGCGGCCCTGTGTACACCATCGCGCGAGACCACTGTACCCACCACCTAGACAAGGGGCTCATCCTCGGAGAACCGGTAACGCGAGAACGAAGATGTCCGTGACGGGGGTCGTGTCGTGATCGTTCTTTTAGCTTCGAACCGGGGGTTGGTCCACCGCGATTCGTCTTATCGGGAACCACATCCGATCGTAACGGAACGATAGTAATGCGTCTTCATTTTATACCGCGGTACAGAAAAATTGCAACCATTACGGCCACTCCAGTCCACGCACCGACGAAACTTACTCCCGTGCATCCTCCTCCGACCCTTCTCGAAACATGACACTTTGAATATCAAGCCTTTGCAGTCCGAGCTATTCTAACTCGAAAATTAAACATTTCTTCCGACTTGAAATAATTCCATTCTATAGCACTTAAAATAACTCCGTTCTGGAGAGGTTAAAGGGTAGAGACAGAGAAATACAACAGCAAGAACAGCATACGAGGATAGAGCAGTCTAAATACAATGAAAGATACAAACACATTGGAATAGGAATGTTACCGGAGTATCTGAACAAGGAGGGTAGAGGAGACAGTCATAAACTTATAGCGCGGGTAAGATGCGGAAATTCAGAAAATTGGAACAGATACTGGCTGGAGGAATAGGCCAAGAGGATGCGACCTATGTGGGGACAAGTATGGAAACCTAGAGCATTTGACAAGGGATTGCAGGATAATGGGGGAAATGATCAGGCTCAAGGATGTAGTGAGCGGGAAAAAAGATAGAAAGGTTGAAGAGTGGTTGGAGAATTTGAGGAACAAAAGAGAAAAGAAAGCATAAATAAACCAAAGAGAATACCAAACAAAAAAATGCAAAAATTAGGGAATGGGGAGGGAAGCAATAAGTATAGAATTAAGCGATTTAGTGATAATTAGGATACTAAAAGAGTAGAACAGGGTAGGAATGTGTGAGATATAGAAATGAATGAGAGAAGATAAGGAACGAATGTGTGAAATAAGATAGTTTTGTATAAATAGGTTAATGTAAACCAAGTCACATTTTCTTAGCTGTAAGGCTGAAAAATAAAGCGATTATTATTATTATTAAATAACTCCGTTCTATATGTATTCCATTCGTATTTTCTTTTCGTGGATATGAAATATAAAATTGATATAATAAGTCATACTTAAATGATTAGTAATTTTAGATACCCAAACAGCAGTCAAATGTTTAGAGGCAATTCTTGAAATGCTCGATTCCTTCTTATCGTTTATTATGCAATTATTAGGATATTCGCCGTTTAAAATGGACGAGAATGTAGTTGGAGATTTATATGTATGTACTTAGTTGGTTAAGTGAGATAGTAAGTACATACCTGTTATTTAAGGCATGGAAACATTGCGGAGAATACTATTCACTTTCTACCATTCTCCCGCGTTGCTAGTAATCAATTCGTTACCAGGAATTCGTTTAATGTATAGCAATCTATTCGACGTATTGGGAGTCGATTCAATATGCTCGATTAGATGCCATGAACATAGAGTTCAGTTCTCGATATCAACTTATATATGTACATACCATATACAACATAAACATTTAATACAATATATCTTTTCCGTCACAAGCATTGTTTTCCGACTTATATAAGATACTTTCTAAGTGGTCCAGATATTAAAGACCTGGTAATTATTTTCGATTTTATTAAGCGTTGTGCAATTAAAATTTAATTTCATTGAATTCATGTAGCCAAGTTGAAGCTTTACAAATTAAGTTAAGTTAAGAGACGCATTAAGCCATTACGTAATACGTTAATAACCTCATGTACTGTATATGCTATATAAACCATGCTTGGTTCAAAGCATTAAATAAATAATAATAGTAATAATAACACGATATATAAACATAAATACAATTAACGTAAAAGCATTTTACTAAAAGGTTGAAAATTGCGAACGGTTCTAATTTTTTGGCTGTTCGTGCTAGAATTACATGAAAATTCACAGTTTAAATATTAATAACATCCCCTATTTGCTACCTTCTATATAAAAATTCTGTTAATTGGTCAAAGAAAGAAAGTATAGTTTACGTGGAAACATTGCGACTGGATTTTCAAGTTTTCCCCTCACGAAGCAACCATACTCATCCAAACCAATAAGAACCATCAGGTTTCCAGCGGTTCTAAAATAGGGAGGCGTGACTTTCACGCGGCTCGTCCGCGACAACTCGCTCCGTCCGGCTCGAAAAGGCCTAATCGCCTTAACGAGACAATTAGCCGATGATAGTCGCCGATAAATCCCGGTTTGTTTTGTCTGTTCCGCCGGTGTCGGCTGTATCTGCAGCCCAGATTATCATGGTCGAATAGTCCTCCGGCGGCGTTTCTCGTTTGATCGTTCGATCGTTCGCAGAAATCGCGTCGTAATCTCTTGAAATGCCGTTTTGTATCTGGTCTCTCTTTGACGTATTCATTACGTGCCGGCAAGATGGCGTCGCCGGACACAGTCTCGGTGTACGGTGAACGAAACGGAATGAACAACGGTGAAAACAACGGTGTGGCGAAACGTCGTGTTTTCTGTGGAAATATTGGATCTAGGAGTTAACTGGCACACGAATGGGCACCCGGAACACGCGGGAAACGTGCACGCCACGTGGCCAGACTTCCCCTGGCCAAACAGATTTATGCCGGTGTTGTCTTTAGTCTGCAAACAGGGGAACACCGTACTACAACTGCTTCCGTCCGCTTTAAATCTCCGCTTCGCGCTGCTTCGCCGAGATATTTTAAAATAGCTCCTTCGATTCCGACGATCAACTTTCTCGACTGAATCATGGTTGATAAGGTGGCACCACTAAATTAGATGCAAACACTTGTATAATTACATTCGAATTCACGACGAATTTTCTTTAGAAAAATGTGTGCAAACGTCAGTAATTTAGTTATTGAAAAATAACACTTTTTGTAGATGTTCACAGTGGCTGGAAAGGCACTGTTTCAAACCACTAATACAATAAAATTGTTTAGAAAATAAAGGAAACATGCAAGCCTAAGAATCAAAATTCTGATGTGCTTAGATAAGCTCATGTTCGTAGAAAGAGAAAGAATAATACCAACAATCTATAAAGTTTCGACGTCCCTGGTGCTCGTCTAACTCGACATCGCAGGAGCAAAGGATTAAACGCAGCCAGGTACCTAAAAAGATGAGAGTCAGCAAATCCTGCGTCCACAAAAAACAACCCTCCACAATTTAGGCCCAATTCACAGTCGCCCCCAATCCCAACAAGCCCGTCGAACAATCAACGGCAGAAAGGCAGCTCGGAGAAAGCGATGGCGAGTGGGGGCTAGGGGAGAAGGCGAGGGGAAAGAAAACACGGGAACAGCTTGAAGTAGAGCTGACAATGGTGTACCGACTATCACAAAGGAGTCTCGAGTCACCGAGGTAGCCCGGAAGCCATCGAATCATCCCCCGAAAGAAAGAAAACACCGTTCGATTCGATCTGTCGGTTGTGTTCACGGCGAGTGGCTCGTTTTCTCAGACAACAACTGGTCCGCGAGGAGTAGATAGGGCGTGTTGGGGGAACGAGAGACGCACCGTCGAAATTGTCTGAATAGAAGCAGAGGTGTTCCTCGAAACACGCGCGACCTGACGTCGAAAAGCCCGGATCGCGCGGCTGGTGCATAAACAGCCGCGATGCCGTTGGGAAGAGCACGCGCAGCTCGCATAAAATCTCATAATGCCCTTGTCCAAACAAACGCACGGTGGCAGTGTTATGGCGTTCGGGAATTTACCACTCTGAAAAGCCAGCGCCGGCCAGCGAGGGAAAGAGAGAGAGAGAGAGAGAGAGATCCTCTCGCGCTAGGAGCATCGGCGAGAACCACTCTCGAGCCACGTTCGTTTAAATCCAACTACAAGGTAAACCTCGGGACCCCAGTCTTCTCGATCGTCCTACCGATATAGTCTCTTCTCTATCGAGTTACAACGCTTAATCCGATTGTTGCCAGTTTGTCGCGGATCCCCCGGGGACATTTTCGAGGAACCCGCGGGATTAGGCTGGTATCGTTGCATCGCGAACCCGGCCTCTTCGTTTTCGATGATCGTCCCGCTTGTCGACTTAATCTTCTCAGACTATAGCAGAGGACTATGAATCAGGACGTTGCGCAAGGTGTTCTTGCGATCTTTGATCTTCCTTGCGAATACTTGCTACGGTTTAAGGATTATGGTGCTAGGGGTGCCTCGATTTTATTCATCAGTTGTTTATTAATCTCAGTTTTCTTAACCAGAAGATGTGAATAGAAATCATCCGTATAATAAACTCTATATTTTAGGTATCAGAATCTATATTGAATGTATTATGAATATTGAATATATTATACATTCTATCCTTGATGGATAACAGTCTTCAATATCTAGTAGATCATCGATCGATCTTGTTCTAGAATAAGGCAAAGAGGGAGGCAACTTCATTCCTGTAATAATTTTGTATCATCGTGACACTATTATTTGGTTGTCTGTTATCCTTTTTCCAAAAAATCATGTATCAAGCTTCAGGTTGTAAAGGGGAAGTTACAATTTTCAAATCTACTATAGATTCAGTTCCTTATAAAATTCACCAATGTCTAAAAACTGCCTCGATTCGTAGCATTTCGAAGAAACACATGTCTCCAGTCTCCCACCCTCGACTTCTATAGGAAGAAATGTCTCCGCTTCCGGTAGTGTGTTTTTAGAGGCATGTTAGTATCCATTCCCCGGCGGGTTTCATTCAATCACGTTCGCGATAAGAGTGAAAGGCATTGAAAGTGACTGACAGGAAATCGTAGCGAATGAGACATGTATGCAGTTGTATATCATGCTATTGGAACAATATTGAGATCCATGTTCTGTCCGGCGACATTTGGTCGCGCGATAACGTCAAACTCGTGTAATAGGAAATAGAATTGAACGAACTTGCTATCCAACCTTGTCGTTTTCTTATTGTTCAAACTGTCTCATTTAATAAAATTCAAATATATTCCTTTTGAATTCCTATTACATACTTTTTAACTAAACATTGGTCAAACAATTCACTTCTTAGTGCATAACTTTTTGCAAGGCTTGTTTCTAGTGTTAATCCGTTGTTACTAAATTGTTACTATTAATTTTCATCAGGAAACAGGCTGCGAAGAATTTACACAATTTCCTTAAAATACTTAAAAATCGCTAATCAATGAACGTTGTTTCATTCTACGAAGTAGATACACTTCCTTATTCTTCAGATCTTTAACCACGACTGACGCAAAATTTTAAAATCGACTTTTTCCCGATTTTTTTAACCAATTACCCCACTGTGCTCCGTGAATATCAAAAATTGCCATCGCGAGAAGGGTAAGATTAAAAGCAGAGGTCCGACGAGTGGGTATTAGCGGGGTTCTATCGTCGAGCGAGTTAAACAAAGAGGACACGAGAAAATAAAGTTTCAACCGGGTCCGCAGAAACCGGGAGCGCGATGGGAGTGCTTTGGAAGGACGATCGTGAGCGAAACGAGGGGCGAAGAAGGTCGGGAATCTTCTTAGAAACGGCATAAAGATAACCGCTCTATTCGAGGAGCCGTGGACCAACTGGTAATCCCGGTGCTCAGGATCCGACGCCATTGACTTCTGTCCACTGTCAAGTTAACGACGCTTAATGACAGCTGACAGAGGCGGCGGCGGCCCGGCTCGGGTTCCACGGCGTTTCTTTTCCCGCGTCTCTCCGTTGCCTCTGGAATCCGATGGCACCGCGGAAACCATAAAATCGTTTCCACGGGACGACTTTAATGCCCCGGGACCCGATCATCTTCGTTGCCCGTTCTCGATTTTATCATCGATTCCGTCGGAACGCGCGTGGTAATCGTTAGCGCGCCAGATAGAGGTGTCCAGCCAGCTGAAATATTCGACCGCAAGAAATTCGAGGCGGCTTGCGACCGCGAACCCGTTCTAGCCGGCCGAGAGCCTCGATTATTCGAGATAATCGATTTTAATCGCCTCGGTCGACGGAGCATTTTCTATCGTTCCTCGAACCGCTGGTGTGAGTCAACGCCGAAACACACGGTTTCGTTAACCCTCTTGTCCGGAACCGAGAAGTTTCACACTGTCTCACGAGCTAGGTGTCCGGCTACCACCCACCAATCATCAGTATTTAAAATCCTTCCTCTGGTTTCCACGTTATCTTTCTGATCTCGGACAATTGCATACTGTGTTCTTCGAATTTAAAAAATTAATTTGGCCTGCTTCGAGAAAATTTTGATCAATATTTGTAATCATATTTTGCGAGCAAATAGACAATGCAAAGTTTTCTGGTTCCATTCCATGCTAAACCTTGCCCTCGTGAAGGGGGCAGGTCGATCGCACTAAAGCCTTGCTCTAAGAGTAAATATGTATCCGGCAAAATCGGAGTAAACCTTGAAGAATGAATAACTAAGATGTAAAACAGTGGAAATATTTAAAGTTCATAAATGCTGTGTAACCATTTTAAAAAATTATAAGAAAAAAAAAAACAATGAATGTTTCTCTTTAATGTTGCAACTGAGACAATTTTTATCCTGCAAAAGAGTCCGTGATCTAAATCAACAGGAACTGTTTAATAAAAGAACTGACGTCAGAATCGCAAGGCTGACTCGGAAATATCGTGCGTATATAGTTCGTTTACGTTCCGAATTGCAAAACGGCTCGCAGAAAAGAGTGTACTTTCCGTCAAGCTTAGCTCGGCCAATAAAACTCGCTGCAAAAGTCTGATCACCGTCGGCGGACTGCATTCCGTGTATACGTGCTTGTCGGCGAAACGGACCACTGATAAGAGAAACGTATAATAAGACGTGATAATGGGGTTGCAATAAAGATATGGAATGCGCGACGCCAGAACGGAATGTATCTCGATCGTTCCCGGCAATGCGTAAAGTCCGTCGGTGATTTCCATAAACCGGCGAACGCTTTCTCGAAAATAGATTTTTGAGGGATAGAATATGTTTCAAGGACTCGATGGCACGACAATAAATTCTCATACAGATCGGCTTGATTCTAGGCTGACACGGTTCTCGCATCGACGGGATCGTTGGATATATCGACCAGGAATTTAACAGGGCCGTCATTTACAATTTATAATTCCGCTCGATATTTTACGAAACGCGTAGGTTCTTCGATCACTCAATTAAATATTTTTTGAAAAATCACGAGGCAAAACAGGATGAGTCTCGTTTCATGTTTCTCTCGATTGATTCACTTCGACTATTTAATTATTTATTTTTCTGCGTATTTTGTTTTCATATTATATACGATCTATAATATATAATATATTCATTTTATTGTATCTAGTTATATTTTGTGTGTAACTCGATTTTACACTAATGCAAAATACTAAAAATAATTATTATTATTATATACGGACCGAGGTCCTTTTATACATATGTATACAGTTTATATATGTTTACAAGGAAAAAAAAACAGAAAGTCTTAACCTAGGTCTTAATTACTTACTAAAGAAATGGACCACGCGAAACTAAACAAATACAGTTGTTTGTTAATAGTATTGCGCAATTTAGTTTTGAATTCCTGTAACGTGCCATTAGAAAGATCGATACTATTGTAAAATATGTTTGAGCTAGCAATGATGCGATTTAATGGATTTATTACTCCACATGAGGATTTGGATTTCATTGTTTGAAATCCTGTTCTCGTTCTCAAAACACGTTCAGATACATAGAAATTGATTTGCCCCAGGAGTGCGGGACAATCTAAATTATTATTAATGAAATTGAAGATAAAGCTCTGGTCGGAAACTATTCTTCGATCGGATAATGTTTCAAGGCTGACTGTGTCTAATATTTTAGAGTAATTATGATCAAAGTATGACATTGGGGTGTTTGTCTTATATGTACAAAACCTGAGGAATTTATGCTGCACAATAATTACTCTGTTTCGATAAATACCTTTTAATAGTTTAATCTATCAAATTTTGCTGATTATGTTCAGTAAGACCGTGGGCAATATGGATAGTTCTTTCGTGTATCGTGACTGTGAACAACTCGATCACGATTTCGTATTGAATTTCCGTGTTCGTTTTTCAATTATAAATATTATCATTGTCAAGAACGAGCTCGTTTCCCTTCACGCGACGCGGGCAAACCGTGTCCGTGAACTCGTTGCTCCGAGAAACGATTACCGGGAGAGCTGGTGGAAATGATCTCATCGTGAAGAAACCGAGCGGCGGTCTTTTTGTGAAATCGAACGGATTCACGAAATGGTAGCGTTTTCCCGTGGCGTTCCCTCCAATGTTTCGTCCGCCGCCAGCAGCGCTAATTGAGCCATTAACTCCGCCCTTTAATCTTTCGCTTCGGCCATCGGCAACTTCGATTTGCTTCGTTTCTTCGAATGGAATGATAGGTTCAAGAGGCCTCTCGATTCGATTCCACGGCTGGATGGGAATCCGGCTGCCAGAAAATTCCAGTCATTCCTCCGGCTGAATAATTAATTTCGGGGGAACGCAAGGATGTCTTGATCGTGACTCATGCTCCTTTATTTATTCTAATACCATTCGCAGCAGGGGAGGGCGAGAAACGTGAAAAATCGACAGAATAAATCACTGAATCTTTACCGACACCTTGTTCATTGCTTTTGTAACACTATGAAACTAAATGAAAAATTGGAGGACTTCCGAGTACATTCTCTTTAGTTGAATCGTGTGAATAGATAAAGATAATGAAAGAAGGAAACCTAAAAACAATTCAATAATAAAATCTAAATAAATGCTGTTCTCTTAATCTGAGGATTTTATGAATTTATATAATAATATACAAAATTGTAAATATATTTAAAATGTTAAAGAATATTTTTTCTAAATCTGAATCATTGAAAGAAGAAATACATTTCCAGAAACTTTTTTTTGCACAAAAATCCCTAGCCTAGTCACTTTCAACGATTTATAATTTAGCGATAATTATCGAGAGACGTACGAGATCTACGATCTTCTAACACTTGATTTGAGGTGGATGGTAGCTGAGAACTGTTTAAAGGACTATTTGTGAGGCTCAATAATGTTCGTTGAACCGAGTAATTATTTAAATCGACTTATTAATGGTCGTTTTGAATCTGAGCTGAGCATCTCGGAAAAGAATTTCGAGTGGGGGCACACGATTCTCGGAAACGAATCTGATGCTACCGTTGTTGGAACACGGCTTCCTTCAATGCACAAGATCACATAGATCTCGGCCAGGAGTCTTGATGCTAGAAGCGACTAGGCTCGAGAGGAGAGATTGAGTTACCAAGATAATCGGATGCACGCCCATCCGCGCGGCTACGCATCTCGATATCTGTTAGGCCCGGTTCACAACGTAGCCCAAGCCCCTGTCCTGAGATACCCTTCGCCGATGACCCGAGATTCCAGCGCTCGAGCAACTTACAAAAACCACTTTCCTATCGCTACCTTCGCGTGCTGGTCAGGTGTCCCAATGCAAATTTCTATCGACCGTTGACAATTATATTTGTGTCTCACTTCCAAAAACCATCCCCATTTAGTTCCATAAAAGAGACTACGATAATAACTCACCCATTTTACCACGTTTTTTATTCTAAACATTCAATTAGCAACTTATGTTTCATTTATTAACGTCACGTGTTAAAGAAATGTATCGTCATGTTAAAGAATATAGTAAATGAGTGAATTTTCACTCTGTGGAATGCATGCGGATTAAATCTACCATTTTTTTTTAAACTTCTTATGTAAGACAGTGAAAACAAGTGATTTTTAAACATTTATTTTAAATAGTGAACGGATAGTCTTGAAGCACAACTGTTTCTTTTTAATTAAATTCTTAGTCTGAAGTTATTTGAATGTTCGATACTTCATGGTTGAACCTATTTTCCAAAAAGAATATGAAAAGTTCATCTTTTTTGGCCGACTAGTTAAATTTATATTGTAATTGAAAAGTCAAATGTATATTTTAGGTCGTGTTCTCGTGAAAAATCATGGTTCTCCATAAATATTTCGAGCCGAAGCGTTCAAAGAACCCGTGGCGCTGATCGACCGTGCTGGTATTTCTGTCGTTCCGAGCAAGACAAAATTCCTCTCGCGTTACGAAAAATCGATGTTTCGTAACACACCTCTCGAACTCGAGTGTTGAACACGCTGTCGACAAGTTTCTTCGAGTCCCGTTTACTTTTTACCCAGGACAAACAAACTAATTTTCATTCGAAGTGCTTCCTTTCGTTACGGGACTCGAAACGACACGAAGTTTTTTAGGAAAAGGATGAAAACTTCGGAATTGGATTTAAGTTTCACACGGCAACTGAACATGTTCGAATACAAACATGTATAGTTGACTTGTTGTCTACCTAAGTTCTGCATTGTTTTAAATGAACTATTCATTTCTATCCCTTTCTATGATCTCGTTTCCATTATTTTATAAGATGTGCATGTATTAATCAAATAATTCATTACAATTTCATATTGTAGAAATTGTGATATTGATCAATGAACATTTTCTATCCATTTTGGCAAACTTCTTGTTTTCATTAATTTAGAAGATGTACACAAATATTTTCAAAAAGATTCATTGCTGCTATAAAATAAAATGATGGATTGCAAAATCATCTGTATTTCTTATACTCATTTTTGGCCATCACTTTAGACAAATGCATTTATGTATTATTTGAAATACGTAAACGTAAGAAATGTCCAAACGACGGAAGAAATGAAAATACTTCAAGCGATATCGATCATGCCCGAATTTTCGAGAATAATCGACCATCGTGTGCCACGTTGAGGTACAGTACAAGTGAAAGGAGACGATAATGGCGGCGCCCCGAGTTGTCCTCTTCATCCCCGAAGGAGCGTTGCATCCGAGTCGATGGCCCGTGGCGTATCGAAAACAGAGACGTTGGCATGAATCACGCCAACGCTCGGTTACCACGTGCACCGTGGAATTATTGCGTACCTGCTTGCACGCGTTCATCTTGCGACGTGCACCCACATTAAGCAGCCACGCGCGCTGCAGTGTGCGTGCGCGTGTGGGTGCACGGACGAGATCACTTTGTTGGCTCTCGCGGCCCACGCACCGAAACCGGCCGATCCCATGGGAATCGTCGCGGGTTCAGGATCGTTCGAGTTTTTCGGAGTACCGTTCGATGTCGCGTTTTAGACGACAACCTGCTCCGTGGTTCCCTTCCTCCAGACAAAATCGCCCTATCAGCCTTGTCGCCGTATTTAACTCGCCGAAATGGAACTCGCGCCGCCATCCCCGTTCTTGGCGCCGTTCTTTAGCCATCCTTTTTACCTGCACCACAAATTCTGACCGCAAAATGTGGAATTTTAGCCGTGTATGTTCGATGTAATATATGTATTATTTATTTATTGATCTCAGCTTTTCCAGTCTGGAGATTAGCTCCGTATATTTGCATATGGAATGTTTTTTAACAGTAATATACAACATAATACATGCTCCTTCATGCACATTCATTTTTTTATCATAAATGCATAAAATCCGCTGTCTAAATATCACTGACTGAAAACATTCATTATCCTGACCATTTCTCATAAAAATTCTTGTCGTTCTATTAATTATAATGTTATGCATTTCTACAGAAATAGAAAACAGTGATAGATTCGAAAAATTCAAGAATATGATAATGTTGTTTTTAACGTAACAAAATCATCGATAAAATGAAATCAATTTTTATTTGATTCCAGCTTCCCACAATCGATGTAGAATATTTTTATTGGGAATAAAAAGATCCTCAGTGTAATTATAAAATAATGAAACCGATCATTTGATCGAGGATTAGTATCATGTCTTTAAGTTACTCCCAAGATACGCTGGTGGCATAGCCATTAATGTACCTAGTGACCAATATACGATAATATTCGATTGCAATTCGACGCACATAAAAGTGTGCATACCCTAACAAATTCCACGAGCCAGATTGCCGAAATAACCGAAAGGTTCGATTAAAAAGCAGTCAGTCGAACGCACCAGTTCATTAAGATGTAACACGAAGCTAACTTGAATAATCGTAAAAAAGATAAAAGTACGATTACGCCTTCCAGGTAAAGTCAAGGATAAAAACGCGTAACGGTAAAATCGTTTCGGTTTTTTAAAACGAGCTCGCCACTTCGAGACGCGGTAGAAATTAATTCGAGCATGCGGATCACCGGCGAATTTCTTTCTTTCTCTCTGCACCGTTGCAAATTGGCGAATCGTCGCGATAAACGCGGAATGTCTCGCATCGAGCTACATACTCGCGAGGAAGTATGCCTCGCATAATTGGTACGGTGAAAAATACTTCTGGACGAATTCCCGGGCCCGACACCGACCACGTTGCTCGGATTGATGAGAAACAGAGCGCTTCTCTGAACAGACGATCCTCTTATCGGCCTACTCGAGTTTCGGTACACGAAACGAAATTACGATGTTCGTGGAAAGAAGAATAATTTGTGGTATAGAGCCCCCAGGGCAGTCGGCGACGGATACTAATTGCCGATAAACATTTACGATCGTTTCTTTGAAGGGACTTCGGCCAATCTACCCGCGGATCCGCCGCGAATCTTGCGAACAAACATTTCATTTGTTCGGACCACTTTCTCGGCCATCGTTGTAAATACCTTCACGTTTCGAGACACCCAAAACTGTAGAACCTCCCCACGATAGCAGTTTGATAACGTTGCATTGTCTTTTTACAATTAAAAATTGTCTACAATTTTACTAACCATGTATCGAAGAGTCACAACTCTAATCTTCGCAAATAAAAAATAGAATGAAAGAAATTACCCCTTATAAGGGAAGACCCTTTACGTCAGCTTGATTTTATCTCGATGATCGCAAGAGGTCTAGCAGAATAAGAAATCAGCCAAACAATCTTCTTTTCCTAAAACAGTATTCTGTAAAATTTCAGGCCCCTACCCTTAAGGGTAACACGAGGGTGAAATGTCTAAACTTTACTTTATTTTAAATGAAAGAAAAGCGAAAATAAAGCTACAAACTAGCTTCGTTTAGGATATTTTTTCCAGAATTTTAAATCAGTTATTAAGAGCTGAGAAAAATGATTTTCACGAACAATCCTTGCAGTGACCACTACAAAAGTTTCAAGGTGTACTATATGTGAATGCAGTATTTTAGGTACAGTAGAAGGCTGTGCTCGATTTAAGCATACATTATTAGTTTATGAAACTAGTAATACAATTTGCGCAGCTCGAACGACAGCGTGAAACATGTTCTCTCTCTCGAGAGAGAGATCAAGGACTGCCGATCATCTCAAACAGCGGAAATATCAATTGGCAACACGTCGCTGGCGATGTCACGCCTCTCGATTGCAAAAAGGGGAGCCTATCTCTCCATAGTCCCCGTCTTTTATGATCGCGTAGAAGTTACCATCGGCCGGGCGGTATCCTTCTTTCCGCAAGAAAGTTTACATCTCGCCACTTTTATGGTCCATAAACGCTTTCGGTACCCACGGCGTCATTGGTTAATTTACAACGAGGAAACGACAGCGGCGTCGTCGTCGTCCTCATCGTCGTTCTCGTCGCCATCGTCGATTTAAAATTTACGATCGTCCTCGTGATCCCGCGGTTAGGTTCAAATAACTGTGCACAATGGCAGACTATTCCGAAAAGTCGAACAAACATCGATATTGCTCAATACCTTATTACAAGGAGAGTTTTCTCCAAGCACTTCGCACAAGATTTTCTGTAATATACAAGGTGAATCATTTAACTTTACTATCTAAACATTCTCGATAATTGTTTGTTACGTAGAAATTTTTCAAATGAAGCTCGTTTAGTATCAGGGGTGGTATGTGTTATGATAATTGTGTTTCCAGTTTCTGCTTCTTTCCTAAAATTAATAATATCAGGTTAAAAATTAATTGTTGAGGTTTGACTGATTTTTAATTTGAACTATGCCCTACGTTGAACTCGATACAAATGTGACAATCAGTTAAAGAACTTGGTAAATTGTGAAATAAAATTATGCAAGTATTTCCTTCACTTTTTTTTACTACCAAACATTAAAAGTGATTACTATAAGTCACATAAGTCTGGCACGATTTCCAATATGGTATACTGTGTCTTTCGATCAAGAAGTTTATTGAATGATTTTCTATGAAAGCTATAATTTCGACAATTTCGAAATAAAATATATAAAATTGGTCATTTAACTGATAATTCAACGTTAAAAGCCGTGCAGTGTTAAACGAAAAATTGTAATATAAATTTGAAGAACTTTCAAATATTTAAAACGTAATAGTTATGATTCAAAGACACTTATCGATGAAACCACGCGAGCATTATTGCCGACAACTGTTTTGCATGCTATTTGTGAGCCGTTCTCGAGTAAAATGTACCACTGTGCAATCATGCGAACGACTGGCCAATTGGCTCCTTCGGACGATTTGCCTCGATCGTCAATTCGCGAAACGTGATCGCATTATCGACCAATCCCTGCACTGTATCCGCATCAGGTGCCGAACCTTTATTCCCCTTCGCTTCAACGGGTAGTTTCGATTCGTCTACAATAAATACCGAAACGGCGGCGCTCGCTCTTTCAAAATGGCTTCCCTCACCTGCAGGATCGCGCAGCATTCAGATATATAGAAATGAACTAAACAAAACTGCAAAATTATTACATTAGACGCACAAATTAATTCGCATCTCTTTCTATCAGAATATATTGATTAATTACATAGATCGACAGATATTCTTTTCTCGAAGATAATCTCCACTTAATGTACTCCAATATTAGAAGCCACGAATTAATCTAATTTTGGCACAATCAATTCGCAGAAACTCGATCAACCGGTCTTCCATCGTGTCTAATTAATACAATTAATCTAACACAGGATCGTAACAATTTTCAGTTACACCATTCAGTGTACATGCTCGCAGATTTTTGTCGGTGCTGAACGGACACGAGCAAAAAGATCGTAGATCATATAGCCGGCAACAAAAAAAGCGATATGGCGTTTAAACGTTAATCCAATCATTTTCATATCTTAATCGTGTTACGTTCGAGACGTTCATGTCGACACTGAACGCAGAGAACGAGCAGGATAATTATTATTATCGATCGCTCGGGAGTCGGTGGAGCTCCTTGAATTCCTTTTTGCGACATGAGCACATCCTACCGGGGTCCGTTCCTTGACGAGCGTAACAATGTTCGCGAAGGCGATCGAGAAGAGTTCGACATCGTTTCCACGCGATAACGACGGTAATCGCGGAACATCGCTCCGGGATGCAAATGCATTTGCATGCATTTTGTCGGGAGAGAGAGAGGATGCTGCCCGCAGGCAGTGGATGCATTCTGGCGTCTAATGCATCCTCCCAGCGGGCACTCACGATCGGTATGTCTTCATCGTTCTTCGCGGTAGGCGGGATTAGCGATAAACCGAAGTGCGGCTCCAAACGAAATCAAAACAACGCCGAAAGACGACGTAATTAATACGTGGGAATGGTCTCTCTCTGAATTTCAAGAACAAGGTTTGGTTTATTCACCTCTTCGGGGCTGAACTTTTCAAAGTGAAAACGAAATTATTTAATGTTTCCTTAGATTGAAATATTATCAATGCTTCCATACTATGTATTCTTTGATTTTATTGTTGTGCGAGTCAGTGTCAGTTCAGCAACCTAAGAAGTATATTCCTCATGATAAACATGCCAACGTTTATACAAAGATGATGCTTTGAAAAATGTTATACAAACTGCATTTCATCTGAAATTTCTTGAATGTGTTGCATTAAGAAAATGTTTACTAAGAATTCAAGTGAATAAATTAAATTTTACGGTCGACTACAATTTTTCTGAAGAGTCAGAGATTTTGGAGTCTCTCCAATAAATTCCTGCAAACTTGAATGACTTCACTACTTCATCATTGAATCACTTATTGCATTTTGAATAATTACTGATTTGATTAATTCATGGAAACCATCCATGGATCAAATACAAAACATTGAAAGTAGTTAAAATTAGCAATCCATTATTTTCAATTTCTTAAAATGACTAAAGAAGCAGACACATTTCTATTCAACTTCTATTTCTTGTGATTGAAATGGCACAATTTTGACATGACAATTTTTGTTTTACAATTTCCGTAATGTGAAAACTATTGTTCGCAATCGATGCGGACAATTTCAATTTCGACCATGGATCGGTTTCCCCGCGGATGACAATGGTTTTTAAAGAAACCACGCGGGGAAGGGTCGTTAGGGGGAGACCCGAATACGGACGCAGGGTTAAAAAGCAGCCTGAAATTTTCTTCCTCGATAACGGCTCGATCGTGACCACCTATCTCCGAGGTTCCTCCGCAATCGATCGATCGATCTCGACCCCTCGCAGGGCCAAGCATTCGAGGCCTTTTTTGCCGTCCTGTGGGGAGGGTTCGGCGGTGGTTAGACCAGGTTGGTAGGTAGAGGTATCCACGGTAGGACGATCTCTTTCGAGGCAACAGGCCAACCAGAGGATTCGCGAGGAGGAACGAAACTGAAGGGAACACGGCGGCCAAGTGGTCCGAGGAGAGGGCAGCGAGACCTGTCCGGATCGATGATGCATGGTACCAGCGACTCGGTCGTGCTACTCCCTTGCAAACTTCATCTTCGTAGGCTACTTCCATCTTGTTCCCCTGCAACCCCGGCCCCGAAGCCTCTTTATTCCGGCGTCGATCCCGTGGGGCCGCGAACTCAGATACGTGGAAAAGCCAACCGGATCAGACGCCGATTTCGTTCCGACTCTGTATTCCATCAATTACACGTTCGACTACCCCTTGCCCCCCAAAATACTTCGTAAAACATTTTCAACAAAATCTACGATTATTTTATGATCTCGTTCAGCATCTATCTAAGACGTCCTTCAAATCTTTCATTCGAGTATGATAGAGTAGAATTAATTTTTAGCCACGTATTCTATCGATTACATGTTCGACTTCTTGTTCGCTAAAATACTTCGGAAGACATATTTAAAAATTACTACAATTACTGTATGATCTCATTCAGCGTTTGTCTACTATCAATGAGTACAGTCCCATTACAGTACACATTTTTCTGGCCAATTAAATAGAAACAACCCCTTTACTTTCATTTTCATAAAATTAATGACAACGAATCTTTATGCCAAATGGATATTTTGTACCTGAACTACAACACACTGGAGTTAAGTAGAATTTTCTTTTCTTTTCTAATATGTTCAATCGGCTGAAAATAATGTAGCAGTATTTTAAGCCTTAGCACTCGAGTGGTGACTCTGAGGCACCATTAAAAATTGCTGTGACATTATTCAAAATATTGTTTACACTATTAACACATTACCGACCGATGATTATTACATAATTTTGAAAAATCATGGTACATGGTTAAACACTTTTTAATGGAACCTTCAATAGCAACAGCAATCATCATTGTGAGCTAATAAGTCACCCTTAATAACGTTATCTAAGAGTTTCATTTACGATTGCAATGTGAATGAAAATTCCTATACTTTCTTTCGGTACAGCACAATTATTGAAAATCCTATTAATAGGCTTCCGGTGGGTAAAGTGTTAAATATGTTAGTATCCAATCAATTGCTAAACATTTAAGTGTTGCACGAGTTATTACATCAATTTCATACCCACGAAATTGAAAAGATCATAAAGAATGGAAATATTCTAGGTAGAAGAAATGTTTAATTTGCGAGTTAAAATAGCTCCGAGTGCAAAGGGTTAAAATTCGTCTAATTTTATACTCGTTTTGTAATGGCAAACAACGAAGTCTCTTCCAAATGAATAACGAACAACTCGAACGATAAATAATCGAAGAATGAACTTCCTCCTGTTATTCAAAGAACCAAACGCTGAGAATCGCCGAAAATTCCGCGGAATCGGGAGAGGCTAAGGGAGGAGATCTAAGACAAGGACAAGGTCTCGATAGCCAGGTCGATATTCGCGCGTGTGTTGGCCACGCAGTACGTGCACGCGCGATTATATTCGTGGGAGTGGTGGAGGTTAGCCGCGGGGCAAGCATCTGGCCGTAATTACTAAATTATCCTTTAACTCCGCCGTCTACTCGAGGCCGCGCCGCGATCTTATCCGAGCAGAGGGTTGTGCCTAGGTTTGCTCAGCCAGCCCGTGTACTGAAACGATCGTCGTTTATCGTCGGTATTCCCTCTGCCCGAGACGGGAAAAAGAGGATGCGAACGGGGTGCAATGGGCAGGCTGGAACATTTCGCTCTCGGAACGCGAAACCCACGGGAAACCGGTATGGGGGGGAACGTCATCGAGGGAAGTAAAGCGCCACCAACTTGCCGATCGCTCGGAAACATAACGATCCTCGTGATTACGCGCTCACCTATCCCGTCGGAATTCGTTGGACGATCATACTCGTTCCCGGTACGATGTTCGTTACGCTTTAACGCTTTCTGCCTGTCCGAAAAGCGTTGAGATTGTTCCAGAGAATTTCAAAGAATCGTTTTAACGTACACTCTTGATAGGATAAGTGAATGAACACTTAAAGCATATTTTCATCTTCAAAAATCGATTCGAAGCATGTAAAGACGTCGTATGTTCGGATGATCAAGGCTGTCGTGTGGTTAATTCTTTATGGAATATATCCGTGACACTTTTCTGATTGAAACGATACCAAACACGACACAGTTTGGATCACTTTTACTTGTTTAATCCACGATATTGTGGAACCTTGTTCATCCAAACTGATTCGATTGAGTAGACTGTGAATTTTTAGATTTTAGACTTTAGATTGCAGTTGTAGACTGTAAAATAATAGTTATGTGCATCGATTGTGGGAAGCTGTGGTTAAATAAAAATTAATTTCACCCCTCAATAGTCTTTTTACGTTGAGAAAGACATAACAATGTGTTTAGATATTTTATATTTCACCCAGTTAATTTCTTCATAAATTCATTAAAATCTGTAGTTTAGCTACAGTGTTGGATGAAATCTTCACTGATTTGTACAATGAATTAACCGTCTACGGTCCTCAGGGTGAAAATTCACCCATTCAATATTTTCACATACTGTAAAATTATTCATCCTTTTATGTCTACGTCGCGATAAATATTTCTTTAAAATGTGACGCTATAAATGAAACATAATGTGTTGATTTAACGTGTAAAATAAAAATGGGGGAATTGTTATCCTAGTCTTATGCAGCTATTTTTGAGGAGCATATGAGGGTTAAGGTACATATGGATAACTTTATATGAAATATCATCGATCGATGATTATCGAGGTTCTAGAAAAGTAGTGTTACATTGGTTTCTTTCTCTACAACTTTTCGTATAAATTAAATTATTATTTTAGAGTATCGATCACTTCCACTTTAAATAACGAATTGTTCAGCGCGTCCGTGTGTGAAATTGTTATTTCACTTACCGTCTCGCGAGGGATCTTTCGTTCGGGTCAGAAAGCTCGCGTTCGGAACATATGATTCCGGCAAATTGCTTTTATCGCTTCCCTGACGAGGAAACCGAGAAAGTTCGCGAGTGTCCTTAATCGTGTGTCGTAATCTTGACTTACACGTTCACCCACGTACAGATCTCTGTCCGCGTGTGTTAGTCCGGCGTGAGTTGCCTCTAGCATCAAGAGGATCGGCGCAACCGACTCAGCCTGGTTCTCGGGGAATATGACTGTAATCATTGGGAACAGGAAATCACCTGGATTTAAATACTTTCAACTCTCATCTTCCTCAGCGCAAAGCTTATCGAGCCAACCATTAAGCCCTACACTTCGTGGGAAATTCTGATGTTGCTCCGCGCGGAGAGCAGAATCGATACTTGCGGCGAAATTGGAGCAGAAACCTAGACACGAGAATGAACGTGAAAAATAATTGTACCTAGACTGCATCTTCATGCAAAATAACATTTCATCCTTTACTAGTCTTTTTAAATTGAGAACAACGAAATATATTCGTAGATTATTTTATATTTCTCACTGTTTTGTGTTTCACCCAATTGACTTCTTCTTCTTCTAATTACAACTACTTTAGCAAGTCAACTATAACAAATGAAAAGATTTTGGGTATCGAAGAGAATTTAAATTCACAAATTATTAAAGTGAAATTACGAAAAATTCATTTTTGTAACCACGAATAATATTGTCCACTGTACTGTCGAGCACATTTGCAATTTTGAAATGTATCAGTATGTTCCTACCGAAATAAAAAAAATCCAGTGTAGCGAAAAATTCATTTTTATAACCACGAATAATATTGTTCACTGTACTGGCGAGCACATTTGCAATTTTGAAATGTATCAGTATGTTCCTACCGAAATAAAAAAAAATTCAGTGTAGCGAAAAATTCATTTTTACAATCACGAATAATATTGTCCACTGTACTGTCGAGCACATTTTCTAATTTTGAAATGTATCAGTATGTTCCTACCGAATTAAAAAAAATCCAGTGTAGCGAAAAATTCATTTTTATAACACCAGATAATATTGTCCTCTGTACTGCCTAACACATTTGCAATTTTCAAGCATCAGCATATTCGACCCGAAATAAAAAGAAGCCTGGTACAAAAATTGATTGTTTGAATGTGAACTCGTCGATTCGTACAAGTGGATTTAACAATTCGATAAGCCACTGTGAATCAATGAAAAATCGCGTAACAGGGTCTGAAAGAGCCCGCTGTGAGAGGAGCTTAAGGATCGTGACCAGCGATTGAGTTGTATCCAGCGTTTGTTAAGACTGCTAGAGAGAAGGAGAGGAAGAGAGACAGTCGGACGGGTGGCAGAGGGAGAGGAAGAGGGAGAGGAGAGACCGAGACGTACGAGACGATGCATCATCTCCGCTTCGCGATGAATCGGACGAGGATGCGGGCCCTTCGTTGGAGAGGAACCGACGCATAAATTCACATGCACGGGCCCCCGTGTCCGAGAGAGAGAGAGAGAGAGAGAGACAGAAGTGCAGAGGGAACGGAGAGGGACGAGGCTGCAGCAGCCCTCACGTGTGCGAGCATGCGAGACAAAGAAGCGCTCGTGCAGTAAACTCGCACGATCTTCGTGGTGCAAACTGCCTTCGGCTGCGCGTACTTTCGAGCTTCGAGCAAGTTGCACCCACACGGGTCGTTCAATTCGGAAAATCGAGAGGAAAGCTATTATTCGCTGATTGCCGATCTTTATGCAAATGTTTACTTTCTCAGCTGGATTACAGACAATGAACGTGTACACGCTTCCATGGTTTTACACATTAAGAAGCTTTTCGGTAATCGAGATTCAAACTCGTCTGCCATTTATGAGATTATTAATAAAGCACGATCAAAATGTACAACGTACATGAGAAAATTACGAGATCTTTTATAGAACTGTTTTTAAGGATTGAGATTGTGTATAATCACTAGAGGGCGGATCTTTAGGCATTTATGGCTTCTAAAAATGTTCAAACAATGCTGGAGTATTAAATACAAATGCTATAACTAATGAAAATAGAATTTTATTTGGTACCACTTACTTAAAACTTGTCTAGCAATATTGAAAATTGCATAAACATCCCCGCATTGATTGCCCATATCGGTTATATCAATTATACTGGTGGTATTGATTATATTCCTCAGTTTGGTTAATTATATTAATCATACTAGTTTCAATCATACGAATTAACGATGTTTAGCCATTAGAGAGAACGCAGCCGTACGCTACATACCAATTTGCTTGTTCCTCTGGGAAATTACGAACGACCATAAGAAGTTCTAATCACTCCGGCCGTGAAATAAATCACAAGGCAAGAGGTTAATAGCAAAAGGTTTCAAAGTTGAAACGAGACCGAAGCCGCGACAGTCCCACGCTGTAGTGATCGTTCAACGGCGACGAACTTCCCAGCGACTCATTCTCCCGGCAGAGGCTTAAAGAGACAAAGAGGGGAGCCAAAAGCTGATGGGGATGAAGAAAGGGGAGAGTGGATAGAAGCGGGCTGCATCGGCATTAGCGCGACTTTCCAAGGGCATTAATCAGGATTACGCGGCACGCTCGTCGGCGTTCCGCGGGCCGAAAACACTCCCGAAGTTTTTCGAGACCACGGCTTCCGATTTATTTTTGTTCTCCTAACCTTTCTACGAGCAGCTTCTTCTTCACTCTACCGACTGTCCATTTGTCAAAGTGCTGGGCCGTGGCCACTCTTAGCCTCTTTTGTTGCTGTGACATCCTGTTCGAAGAAAGGGTTCGCGTTGTCTTCGGCTTCAATGAGACGCGGCCTCGAAAAGATTCTCGTTCAACCCCCTCCCCATGCGCGTTTATTCCGATCACATACTCACGAAATCTCTTCGTGATCCGTGTCTTACTGCGAAATGCATGCAGAACACTTTCATGGGATCGTCGTTCATCATCGCGTAATTATTTGTGAAGTTTTTTGAACTGGAGAATAGTATTTCAGTGACGAAGAAAAGGTGTTTTTGAATTTTACGAATGTTTGTTAGTTTAATCTTCTCTCTGTGTACTGCTATGTAAATAATATGTATGATGTAATAGTGTAAAGAAAAATTCGTCTGCGTAAGCATTTGTGAGATTTCATTGATTTTCAAAAGATAAGTATACCTTGAAGAATATCTTTGGAAATTTATCAGTCAGGGGTGTATTTGTACCCCATACACAGAGAGAAGATGAAATTCAGAAACTAGTTAAAATAAATGCGTTTCTAATCGATCTAATTCTAACTGCCAAGTTGTCTGTTGTTATGAACTTCATACAAAAATTGTTTAAGCACTGTTCCCTCGCTAGCAACGATTTTCGCATCCTCTGTCGTAACACACGAACATATAATAAACGGTTTCTCACGAACCGTATGCGCCGTCGTAGCGAATACACGTAGGCATTCATAAATTACAAGCTGATAACTTTATGAGAGGAAAAAGTGACAGTTCGAGTAGTCGTGAAAGTCAATATTGCAGCGTGACTGTCATCGAGCTGCAGTAACCGATCGACACAGCCGAAGAAATGTTCGTTCTATCGTGCGGGGTTATCGGTCGCCCTCGACATTAGCCATTAAAATGATTGGTCCACCAATAATCAAGTCGCCTCGGCAACTGGTACCCATGCATTCTGCCATACGAATCAAAGCGAAAGCAATTCCGATGAGTCTCGACCTTGGAAAAACCTTTCGCACAGAGATACTTGGCGACGTACTCCGAATAACGGTTTAATTTTTAACAGTGTTCTACTTCGACGCTCTGCCGGGTCCTTCGGAGCTATATTTGAAACAATGTCTCGTCGATGTACAAGGCGAACGATCACAATAAGGCCAGCCAAGTAATTCTGGAACTAATTAATTTTTTATCGATCTTGCCAATCGCAATTTTCTTTGTTCACTTTACTTCGTACTCCATTCTGAAATGTCTGGAGATCACGAAGACGTTTCAGTTTTCGCAAAGAGTTAAATGTGTGGTAGACAACAAGTGAAGATTAATGTTTCTTTTAAATAGATTCTTTTTTGTTGAAAAATGGTTTGATAAACATTGCCAAAAATTCAGCAGATTCGTCAGTCGTCAACATAGAGGATAAAAATGATTGAAACTCTAAAAACAAATCCGGAAAAATTGCTTACAGTGAAACACAGTTAGTTTATAATTGTGCTAGTATATGCACATTGACAAAAAATCTTGTGAAGAGCAATTCTCTCGCTAAACTAAATAGACGGACGTTTTCGGGAACAAGAACGTGAACGTTGACAGAAGACGAAATCCATGACTGCGTGAAGAAACTCGTAGCGAAAAATGGTCGGTCGGTTGCATAAGAAACGCGAAATGGACGGGAGTTATCGCGAACGTGGCGTAGCTCGGGCGAATTCAATGCGGCCACTGTTGGCGCAAGAGTTCATTGATATCGCTCAATTAATAAATTTAAATAGCCCGACGTAATTCCGCGGCGTCTCGTCGGCGACGGGCAACCGACGCATCCGAGGATGTACCGAAGACATCTCTCTTCTACCCTTCTAATCGTCATTATTCTAATTGGAGGGCCCCGACGGCGTCCGTCGTATTTTCGCACTCGATCTACCGCTCGACGGAAAATAGGCGATCGAGCGCGCTTCCGTCGACGGGATCGCCGACGTTTCTGTGTTATATTCACTCTCTTCCGGAATCTGTGACAGTGATCGAACGCCCAGACGCCTAATCATTTTCTAAAATCGCACGCGTGATTGTACACTACAAAATTATTAGAATGGAACAAAAAATGGAATGGTACAAGTGAAGTAGAGTGGGAGACGATTCTTTATCTAGCCACAATATCTCGTTACTCGAGAATCATCCGTTAACAACAAAAAATGTGAATTACCGCAGTAAATTGTCGAATAGCAGACGGAACTCGAATCGAATGTCGCGACGAGAACTGTACGAGACGCGATCAATGGCCGACTATTTGTTTAAACGATCCTCAAGGCTTGTGTAGCGGGTGAACAATAAAAAATTGATGGTAATCGATGCGCTCTGGATATAGGCGCGACATTAGGGACGCGCCGACGATGAACCGGTGGCTCGTTAGTGGCCGCAGGACCGTACGGAGGGTAGGTGCAAACAGGTCCATTAAACTGAATGGCGAGACATTCTTTTCGCGCGCCCGCCGCTGATGTAAATCGACCTTAATGGCCCGCGTTAATTGAAGCCGCGTCCGTCCCCGGGGCTGGTTGACTTATCGCGGGAGGAATTCCGTGCAGCAGGTTGTTCCAGGAAAAGAAACGCCCGGAGAAAACGCAGCCAGGCCACATGCTCTCCTCTCCCGTGTGCATTTGCATTCGAGTACGTTTCTATCTGCACCTGCCCGCCTCGAAACACGATTCCACCTTTGCGCCTCGATATGCAACCAGCCCTCCTATCTCCGCAGATTGTTCCGTGCGTATCCGAGCCAGATTCGCAGCTGAACCTTGTCGACCACTCCGGAACGGTTTTTTCATAACTTCGTGCGAGGAGAATGTTCAAGGATTCGCTGAATTTCAGCTACTTCGCCTTTCAACGAGGAACCATTGCAACCATGGAAATATTTAAACAATTCTTTTACACGCTCGTTCGAACGCGACTTTTGTAAGGAAAGTCTCCCCTTTACAATGACTTCTCAGAAATTCATCTGAGATATCTTGTCGCAGTTTTATTATATTATACTTTCCAGGTTATCCGCTTTCCAAACCATTGTGCGTTATCTCTTTCTCGTTCGGCGAGAAGATTCTCATCGGCCGCGATTATCGTTCATTTGTATTCCGAATCGTATTTTTTCCTTACTTTTTTGTGGGTCGCGTGTTCCCTTCTGCAGCGCTTTCGGCCATTTGTATCCGCATAAAAAGAACGAAACGCGGGAACAGATATTCGTATAATTCAGCGATTTTTCGGAAACTACAACGCTGGTAAAAATACAATGTTACTTCCCGTGGCGGCATTATCGCTGCCGGTGTATTTTTATGGAAATGTAAAGGGTAGTGCACACACGTTAGTCTGAATTTAAATGTCAATTCTTGTGCTGATATCTAGTGTATCAAGGTTGTTAAACTTTCGCGGTAAGGTGGAAAGAGTCTTTCTGTTTTCGTTTCATGAAATAAATTATTTTAGTGAAACTTCATTTTAATAGTTACAGGAATATTAATGAATGTCTTGCACAATCCGTGCAAACACTAACTGGTGAATCAAACTTACATTTTGAAATCTATAAGTACTTCATACACTGTCGCTCGGAATTCAATATAATTTAGGTATAATATTCTTTAGAAAGCACCCGCTGTTGTACGGAGTTGAACGAGTTTATGGTAGTCTGACAGTCCACGGTCGGTGTCGTGAAAGAAAGGCAAAAAGGGTACGCGCACATGGGAGTAGAACGCGGTGCTGTGCGGATATAGTTCTGGACGAGATTGAAATCGCGCGAGCGAGAACCACGGGGATCATTAATCGTTGTCACTAGGCTAATTTTCGGCGAGTCTTCGCCGCTGCGTCGCGTCCGCACATTTTTGCTCTCGTAAATGTCTGCCTCGTCGTTGAACGTTCAACGAGCGCATCGCGCCCACCGAATCGACCGTCTTTATATCTTAAACGTGGCGCAAATGGCGGCAAGTTGCGGAAATATGGAAAGTGTTATACTGAAATAAACTGGTAGCGAATCTAAATTGAACGAAGATCTCGGGAATTCTCTGCGAATTCGCCGATCCAGAGAATCGAGAGATCAAAACTGAAACACGTCCAAAAAATTGAACACATACCCTGAATTATACGATCAAACATTTCAAACTCGTATAACCCGATAATCAAAAGACTATGATCATTGAAAGAGGAAGAGAATAATTGTTTTAAGTATACTGGGGATTCTATAAAATTTAAAACAGTACATGTTCGTGTATTTCTTTCAGCCAGTTAAAACTATTAAGAAGAGAAACAATTTTATATTATACTTGTTTTAGAATTATATTTTGAGTCACTTTTCTTATGAATGATCGATGTAACGTCGATCATTCGGAAACGAACTGGCAATCGTAGGTACCTGAAGGGTTAATTTCGATCATGAAGATTTCCAGACCAGATTGTGACAGAAAGAGAAAAAAAGAAGAAAAGAAGAAGCAAGGGAGAAGGATGTCTATCCACATTTGATAGCTGTCTGTCGTTCCTCCGTCGACATAATCGGCAGTCCGGTGAATTAATAAAAGCAAAATTAAAGGGCCAGTCGGTTCTCATTAATCTCTGGCGTCCACGTAAGAAGCAAATGACGGGGGAAGATGATAGACGCCAGTTTTCGGGACACCCCGTAGAGCGGTACACCGCGGTGTACTCTCATCGAGCTCTCCTCCGGCTTAAGTGATGGCGGCCATAATGTTTTATGCAACGGAGTAGGCGGATGGAAACTCGAAGCCATCGCGAGCCTGTCAACGCGCGATCATAATTATTTGGCGTTTCGTTCGACGTCGGACCTTTCTCTCCCTCTCGAGTGTTCATGGGATCGCGGTACCTTCGCTACAATCGCCACCGTACTTTTTGCACGTCTGTCGAAGACGTATCTCTGACTCATGCTCCGTGTGGTCCATCATCATTACCGTATCGGGGGCCCTTCGTTAACCCTCGCGACACAGATGGTCTGGAGCACTATGGCTGGGTGCCTTCTGACCCGTTCGAGATTCTGCAAACAGAGACAGTTGTAATTTCAAACAAGGACAATCATCTCAGAATTTTTTAAAGTGGTCCATAGACATTTTTATAAATGTTTGATCTACAGTAACTTCGATCGTAAGGCAACAAACCAGGTCCAGTGACCTTGTGTTTGATGTTATCATGGGTGAGCTTGTCGATTAACTTTTCAAGCTTCTGTAATTATTTTTAACTCTCATACGTTCCTCAGGGTGAAAATTCACCCATGCTGTAAAATTATTCGTGCGATGTCTTGTTTTAAATTGTGACGCTATAAATGAAACATAATGTGTAAAATAAAAATGGGTGAATTGTTATCCTAGTTTCTTTTACGCAGTTATTATTGAGGAGCGAATGAGGATTAAAGAAAGATTGTTCAGCTTTTGGTGCAACGCGACTATCGAAAATCCTATTAACAACCCAACAAAGCGCGAGCAACAGCTCGAAACAAATGAAGCAAGTCTGTCGTTTGAGAAGTAACGCTCAATGAGTCGCAGTATCGATATCGCGGCGTCGAATCTCGTTCGCCTTTCGCGCGACAAATCGTCGGCACGAAGCGGCGCGGCGGCGACGGCAGAATACGCTCGGTTTCGCAGGAGGAGCAAAAACCGTGGATTTTTTTAAAGGAGGTCGAACCTATCCCGGGGAACCGAACGATCCGTGGCAACGAACGCAACGTTGTGTCCTGAACGCTGGTCCGAAACGTTCCAATTATACGCGAGAAACGGCCCGAAACAGGTTCCACGGCGGAACGTACACATAATTTCCCGCCCCGATGCCAATAAAAGAGCTGGCTACGATTTTATAAGAGCCGCGCCTTCTTAACGCCTTTTTCTGCCTTTTGGCCCCGTGGATTTCTCTCCCGATCCTTCTCCGCCCCTCCGCCCCTGGCTCGTCTCTCTCTTTATCAGTATATAAAATCTTTTTTCTTTTCCATACTACCCGAGGTAAACCTGGAAGCTACCTTTTCTCTATCTCGCTCCGGCCCTCCTGGCCCTGTCAATCCCTATCTTTATCGCATCCTTGTGTATCCTTTCCCGTCTCCTGCGACTTCGTCCACCTGATTCTTTCTTCGTCTTTCTCCCTCTCTTTCTCTGTTGGTCGTGTTCTCCGTCTTTCTCATTCTCCTGCACATAGTTGGAGCCAGCGTCTCGGTCTACCTCTGTTCGGGTGAGTTTCACGCGGTCGCATAACAAGGAATCCTACGACTTTATGGTCGCCGGACGGCAGCACCGAGCTTTTATTGGCCTGACCATCGGTCGACTAATAGCTCGCCGGATCCAGATCCGCCGAGTTCGCGCCGGCCACCACACAACTTCTTCATTTTACCACGTCGTACCTTCTTCGGACCGGCTGCCTACAGAGGTACCTACCGCGCTGTCGTTGTCCGTGTCGTTGCCGCTGTCGCGGATTTCCGTCGGGCCGGACACCAACCGATTTCGATATCGAAACGCGAGCATTCGAGACTCGACCTCTCCGGAACAAATTCTCCGATCGAGGAAGCTCGAGCTCGATTTCTCAGCTGGTAAAACCGAGCTGGTCTTTTCTGGCTGGCGGAAATGTGGAAACGTCCTCGATGCTTGTATCATGGTAGCTGATCAAATTGTTAGAGCCACTTGTATAAGTTGATGAGTTTATATTGGAATAATTAATTTTTGCTGGTCACTGGGTACACCGAGTTCTTGTTGTTTCAATGTGATTGAGAACGTTTAATGACGTTTAATAACATTGTTGGCAACATTATTGGTCACACGAGTAATAAACGAGTTGCTCTACTGTAAAATTTGCACGTTATATCATCTAACGTTGTTCGTTATTGTTAATTTAATTATTGAACTGTTGCCTGGAACAACTTTGGATCATACAAAGTGCAAATTTTACAGGGAAGCAGAATTTGAACAGTGAAAGCTAATAGACCTCAACTAAATCTAATATCCAACGTTGCTCCAGTCACCAATTCAAATATGTTTCTCGTGGATCTAATATAATTTATAATGGACTCAGTAAACACAGTTTTCGATGAAATCACTGTAAGCAAAATTACAACTTGCAAACTATAAAGAACTGAATCGATTCTCTGAATTCGAGAATTGAAATTCCACCATCTGTTGCGCACAATCAAATAACTCCACCAAGGAAAACGATAAAATGATGCAATAGAACGTCTACTACAATCGACCCCCAAGAAATGTCTGCCTGAAAGACTGATACAATAAATAAAATGAGAACAATCAGAGTATATGGAAGATAGATACAAGCATTGCATAATACGAAAGAGAAAAGGGGTGTGAAAGAAAGAAACGAGCGAGGGGTAGGTAGAGCACAGAGAAGCGACGCTGAACATCTTCGAAGGGGAGTAGGACAAGGGGTAGAAAGAAGAGGAAGAGAACGGAGAAGAAAGAAGGGAGAGGGCCAGTGATAATTGACCGTTTAACGATCGCGCCGATTTCCTCCCCCTACGGGTTGGAGGTCCTGCAGCATGGACGGGGCACGGTCGTATACGCGAGAAAGCTAAACGAGTACGAGAGAACGTGCGAGTCGTGAGTACAACATCATCAGAGGCAGGCCTGGTCGCTGGGTTCCTTGGTCCGTTCGTATAATAAAGACGCGTTCTGCCGCTACCTCCAGATTCACCCTTTCCCTCGTCCTCGGCTCCTCTTCTCTTTGTCTTGCTCATCATCCTGTATCCACGAACGTGACGCTTCGTCTCTTTCTCTCTCTCTCTCTCTCTCTCTTCTTCTCGGTCGTTCGTGTTTCTCTCTTTTCTCCCTTCGGTCCTCCTCCCTCTTTCGATCTTTTTATTACCCTACTCCTTCCCACCAGCCTGTCTGTGCCCGTACCTTTTGCCTCGGAGATTCGCTGCCCGGGAATGGTCCTCCTTGTTCGTCCTTCTCCCTCGTGCTTCGGCACCCGCATCCCCCTAACCGTGTCGTCCTTTTCCAGATCCGCCTCCTCCCTCCCCTCAACACACCCCGGACCTCTTTCTATGTCTCACTCCTCGCCTTCCGTCGCGATCCCGCAACCCGTTGACCCCCTGGTCCTCTCTCTTTCTCGTTTCTTCTCGCTCCGCAGTTTCTCTCTCGGAGAGGGCTACGGCTCACTACCCGCCCCCGTCACCCCCTGGCCACCTAGCTCGGTCTCTCTCGCTCTCCCACGTCGTGGAAGGCTCCAACAACCCGCCCCCGTCGCCCGCAGCGCGGGCATCCGTGGTATTTTTGAACCGGTCCACGATGGGAGGCTGGGTTCAGGGCCGCACTTTTCTCAACAGCCGAAAATCCGACGAGGGAACCACCGTCGCTTTCGGGAATTTTTGCGGCCGTGATTCCCTTCTACAAAGCATCATCCGTTAGAATTGTTTGTAGACGTTGGCTCCCTTGTTTGTGTTCGAAGAATAACACATTGTTTCATAACCCCTCTCTCTCTCTCGGGCAATTATTTAAACCTCTCTTTCTCTGGCAAGTATTTAACCTCTCTCTTGTCTGAATGCATTTTTAAATGTCAAGCTAAGCAACAAGTGATAATTATTATTTTTTATTCCGGGTATACTATACACAAGCAACTGTGAATATATTTTCTGTACTGTTTCCTTCTATTTATTAAAAAATGTCATTTATCTAATAATCTTTTGTTGTTCATTGTCGCTTTATTATTAAATTACACGGCAGTTACGAGTCCCTTTTATGTGCGTACCCGGTTACCCTGATTATGAAACGCGTGTTGCAATTATTTTCATTGATAATGTTTTATATCTCGAAAGTATAGATCCAAAAAATTTTCTGAATGAGCATTAATGAGTGCAGTCTTGTTATTTAAACAAGGTCCTGACTGTTTCACAAGTATTCCTCTGTAAAAAAATCAAGAAGTGTTTACACTAACATTTATAACAAAATATGACAGCTGTTTTGTCATTCCCATGAAGAATCGCCATTTTCAATACTACAAGTACAAGCGTTATCGTAGCTGAAATCTCAGTCTGTGGAGCAGCGAAAGTTCTATCGTGGCCTGTAACAAGTGACAGGAATCGGTGCGCAGCTTAGGATCGGTCCGCGGATGAATTATTGAGCTCGTTGGCTGATCAAAAGCGGCCGCCGCGCTGGGACGAGCGACACGCACCGCTCCGCTCGGCTCTGCTTCGCTCCGCGTGGTGCAAATCCGGTCGTAGACTCGCAGCAGTAGTGCTCACTTAAATTATCAAAGTTCGAAATTCGAAAATAAAATTCCTACATGTTACAGCGTAGCGTTCCTCTTCCGAGAATCTTCTCTCCCGCTGCTCGACGAAGTAAAAAAATAGATAACAATACAGAAAACATCAAATTCAGTAATAAATGTCTTATCTTTTCGAATTTGGTACCGGTGGATTGTTCAGATTCTTCCGATTAAAACGAGTCCAAACATGACGTAAATCGGTATACTTTTATGGTCTTCATGTACAGCAATCATACTAATAGTTGTTTTATCTTTTCGAATTTGGTACTGGCGGATTGTTGAGATTCTTCCGATTAAAACGAGTCCAAACATGACGTAAATCGGTATATTTTTATAGTCTTCATGTACAGCAATCACATGTACTGTGCGCGCAAGAAGTCTCGCGAAAGGAATGCGGGGCTGATTGGTCAGTATTGTAGGGTAGTACTAGGTTAGTGTCTATGGTGGGGATGGGCGGAGCAAGCGAAGGACCTCCCTTTGCACCGCCCCTCGAGATTTCTTGCGAGGTACGAACAGTAAAAATGTCCTTCTTGTTGCTATTTGCATTAATTCTGTAACACCAGTTCGATTTACATCGTATTTGGACTCGCTTGAAGCAGAAAAATCTGAACAATCCAGTAGTTATATATTTGAGAAGTTCAGACTAAAATGATTGAATTAAAAATTTCCTTTATTGCATGATTATTAGGCAGCGGAACTATAAAGATGTTGTGCATCAATTTTGAGAAACAGGAGCTAAGTGTTTTGCAAATTGAAGTGAGCACTGCTGTATTCCGCACCAGCGAATCAGCGTCTCGCGCAGACATTCGCTCAGGATCGTCTGGAGTTCTCTGAGAGGTGTGCAACGAGGCGCGAGATAAAAACGATGTCGGTCCCCCGGCAGCAACGATCGCAATTTGCGATTCTCACGGCGATAATTAATCTGGCCTCGCGTCGGATATTCGTCGTCCGATTCCTAGCCCGCGAACAAGATTCCTCCGTGATCCCCGAAGAATGCAGCTCTCCGTTGCAAGAATGCAGCCGAGTAGGGAATCCGCGCGTAGGTATCGGGAGCGGCTTAGCTCGAAACGCTGATTAAGCAATTTCTATTGTGATTTCGAGGCGTGGCGGTTGCTAGATCGACGCGGAGAGCCAGCCTGTATTCCCGTGGAACCGGAAACGATCACAGCGAGCACGCTGCTCACCGATTAGATCAACGATCGCCGCGCCTAGCAGTAATCGCGGAAAAGAAACAGCGTATAAATAAACAGGATCGCGGGGAAAGAAGTTGAAAGGTTGATTGAGTAATTTCTCTTGGGATCTCGAAGCGTGATCGAATAATCTGCTGTGATATATGGCCTGGCTAGAATCGGAAGCGTGGAAGGGGAGATCGTGACCTGGACTAGGTGCGTGATAAATGATTCGACGGACATTAGAAATAATCGCCGCGGAAAGAGCCTCGAATTCTATGGACGCGATCGACGCTCTATCGCGTGTTCCCTTTGAAGTATCTCTGCACGAGGATTTAATAATTAAGAGAGACCCGTTGACGATCTAGCGAAAATAACGGAGACCTTGGTTCCTTTTCGTAACACGCGAGAGTTAATTGCGATCCATAACGGGACCGTCGATGATTAATACGTCTCGTTTTAGGAAGCTCGTTAGCTTTTCACCGCGCAATCACCGCTGCGAATTTCGTCTCGACGCATCAGGATCGAGATGCCGATTGCCCGGCTGGCTCTATGCTGGCTCCATTAATTTCCCACTTTCCGCTTGAGTAATCCGCCTGTTTGTGTAATAAATCCAACGGGCTCCGGTATAATTGCATTGCGCAATCGGCTGTCTCGAAACACCGACTAAATAGTAGCCGACTCCGGGAAAATTATTTTCGCATCGAACCCGATCGTGAACGCTCTGTTGGAATTCACAGGATTAGATTAGTTTGATTTTATAAACACACTTCTAGAATTTTATTGGTACCAAATGGTACCAAACTATTGGCACCATTGTCAAAATAAGATTTTTCTAATATTTACTGTCCCCTGAAAACAAGAGGAAGATTTTATTAATTTTCGAGGGTTGTCTTTTGGTACTGATCACAACAATTTTTGTAAAAAAGTTCTGGCTCAAAGCCTGAAATGGGTTACGAACAGAGGGGTTAGACTAGCTCCACTCGAACACTTGTTTCCTTTCGGCGAGTTAATGCGCGCGGTTAAAGTAATCGCACCCTACGGATTCAGGGGGGAAAAATTAATAGGGGACCGGTCGCGAACGATTATCCTCCGTGACATGGGTTCTGGAGCAACAGGTGGCGGCGCTGCACACGATTCGCCCCAAGGGTTTCGTCAACCAGCCCCTACAACCACCAGGCTTCCCTCCGAGTTCACCCTCGGCCGTGCCAGAACAGGTGTAGCTTGTTTTCTGCTCTCGTTCACCTTGCGTTCCCGGAATTAGTCAATTTTTCACCCCACGCGGCCTATCATTTGTAATCTGTGACGTTGATGACTCAAAACATGGTTATTCAACTTTGAAATCACATTTCCATAGTACTAGGACTATTCGATGCTTTATTTTCGAATTATTTAAACCATATTTTTTAAGGCACTTCTTGCAGAGTTGATGTCTTCAATTAATTTGTTAGAAAATGGATAATTGAATGACTTTGATACTCCGGGTCAAAACAGACCCTGACTCCGACGTCGGAGGGTTAGAACGGAATACAGTATTTTGTCAACGAGTACATCATTATTTTAAGCCGCTTTCAAGTTAGGGGTTGATAATTAAAATTTGAATAGGATTCAACCAATGCGAACACAAAAAATTCTTAAAATAATTAAATTAACACAGTCCAAATAATTTGACCCTTATATGAAAAATCCTTAAAAGTCTACTGGCAAAATTCAACTCTAATTTTCGTCAACGAGGGTTTACAAACTTTGAACGAACATAAAATTTTGGTACCTAGTCGTTGTACACATTGAGACGACCTGAAAGCAACATTTTTATAAACTCTCTCTAAAGATCTCTTGACTCATAATATTAAAAACGTTGTTCAATTACACAGTTTCTGGTCAATTAATGAAATGAACAACTGCTGCATGTATCTTCAAACATATGTTTTAAGAAATTGAGCTAAAAATTGATTTAAACAACATACTGTAAATTGTCAGTCTGTTTGAAGAATTCCCGATCGTTCGCTAAAAATAATACTTAAAATATCCTAGGAAAGAAACGTCGTAGCGGTCGAGGAATTCCCGTCGGTTCGCGAGGCAGGATAAAAATCATCGACGAAAGAATCCCGCGTCGTTTGGTTCGCTGTTCCGTCGGTTTTGCGCGAAACCCTGCATTCTCGACATGGATATACATGCCTCTAATATGCCGAGGGGTTCTCGCGAAATTGTGCATTCGCCGAAACGGCGAAAGTGATTTTCGCGTCGAACGACGCGGGACCAGTGGCGATCATTGCGTCGGAGGATCGCTGATCGACGTAACAACTCGACGGAATCGGTCGAGACGTCGCGATCGTCGGCGTTCCTCTTTGTCTTCCTCGTCGAGCGAGCCCACGGCATGAAATACTTCGATGTCCAGACTCAACAGGTGGTATCACCGAGGTTGAGGTGCAGAGTATCTCGTTTCAAGCCGCACACTGTTACTCCAGCACTACGCGGCCACTACGAGCCGTATAATAGTAATTAACGCCGCGAGACTGTTAAAATATCCTCGACATTCCGTCGCACGGTCGTTCACACCGACGAAACACTGACGGGTATATGCTATTCGAGAAGTAGACATTTTCTGAGTTCAATTCTCTGACGACAGCTTCGCCTAGAGGCAGTTCTCTAGTTAAAGTATTGCATACTTATCTTTCTAGAAACAAACACTAATGCAGACAAATTTTTCTTTCATATTTAGCTCCAAAAATGTAAGGAATCCAATTACACCCCTGTGCAGAGTTAACATTAAAATAGTAGTACACACAGAGAAGGTTAAATTAAAATTCAAAGATGAAATTAAGATATTTATTCAGTATTATAAGTTACCTTGAAACTGGCAATAGATAATAGAACAGAATAGAAAATATGTTATTGAATCAATTGATGAATAAATGTCTTAATTTTATCCCTAATCAAACGAGTAAAAAGAATTTTCTGACAGTGTTATCAGTCGTTACTTGTTGAAACTATTTAAAATAATGAAATCCTTAATATTCAAGAGTGGTAACTGGTTTTGCGATCGAATCTTACTCTTATTTTATTCACAATTGCAATTTTTCAGTTGAAAAAATACGTTACTATTGGACGTGGATATTGTCAATGCAAACATTTTCTTGAAATAGAGTGATGGAGTCGTTAACCGAGTTAATGAAAGTTCTTCTCACCTCGACGCAATTAACCCTGCTGCTCTGAGAACAGCGCGCAGTTTGAAACGAGATACTCCTCGTCGAGCGAGGGTGATACCACCTGTTAAGCTTGATCGCGTGAGTATTTCATATCATGAAGCGTGACACGGCGGACGGGCTATCGTTGTTGAATCGATGAGCGACGAAAGATGATACCGGGTGAACGGGGTCAATGAATAGCGCAGATAAGCGCGAGGAATTGCTATCGATCGATTCCTTCGCATTCGCGCAACGGAATTCCTTAGCCCTAATCGGAATTTCGCTTGGTCACTTCGAAAAATTCAACTTCTTCAAAGCGGAACCACAATTAAACAATACACACCAACCTTCGCTGTTATCAAACTTGAAATTTTTGTTTTGATTCTTAATCGATCTCTTCAGGGACAAAGTTTTTAAGATGACGAGTAGACTAGATTGTAAAACATGTAATTCAAAAATGAAATCCTTCCTGTAATAGATTGAAAATAATATATTCTTAAATTTTTTTAACTCTCCGATCATTTAAAGTTTCTCCTCTTCATCGTTCTCATAAATACACGAAATCCGCAGTCTAAATATCAGTACTCTGTAAGAAACATTTTTTGAGTTTGTTGAAGATTAAATTTTTATTTAGCGAGAATAATTTCAATCTGAAAGAAACTGAACGTACAGCTTCGGTGTCCCTGAAGAGGATAATCAAGCAATCCTGTCCCAACTGCCTCTCGTATTACTTCAGACTTGCAGCATAGGAGTGTAATGAACAGTTATTACGACGTGAACGTATTTCAGGTGCATTCTATCGAAGAACAGGTTGCGATACCACCACCAGCTGGAAATTTTGTCACGAGGTTAGACTACAAATTTTCCGATCGTTCGAAACACATGAGATCCTTTTATCGCGTTCACCAAGACCAGAAGGACTAGCAAGCAAAAAGTCAAATGTCAGAGAATGTATTGAGTCAACTTCGAGATGTTATTTTACTCTTTCGATCGGTCTTTTTCGAGAGGAACATGTTTGTCCTCGAGCGCGGAGGGTTAATTAGAGAGCAGTCGTTTACAGGTACGGTAATTCAGCGGGATGCTGCGAGGGGTATGCGTCGTTTGAGCACCACTGGGTATAATTATGACATCTAATTAGGTTTTTAGCGGTTGGCGGTTGGTTCGGGCCTGCAGCAGCCATCCGGGACTCGAGCAGCCGCAGTCAAGGTCTTTTTTCCACAAGGCAGCTCTGGTTCTGGACACTGGCTCTCTCTACCTCCCCCTCCTGGACCCCTGATCCTTCTGCCTCGACCCTCTCACCGATATAGATTCCAGGCGAGTCCCTTTGTTTTGTCCCGGTCGCCCTTTTTGCACTGCGACCGATTCAATCGACTCCCGTATATAGCCGAGGGCCTCTCTCTCTCTTTCACTCGGGAAAGAAGGAGAGCGAAACAGGCAGAAGGAGGCAGCGCGATGAGTCCTCGCGAGAAGTCGTCCTTGGGGACTAGCTGTGACCTCAGGAAGAAACGGTCCCTGTCGAATCAACAGTCTGGGAATAATTGCCGAAGCGATTACGGTAACCCTTAATCACCTGTCCTTGCGTTCAATCTCGATGGACGATCGACTGACAATTCCCCATGAAACAGAAACTCCTCTGCTCCATCGTCCGCGATGTCACCGAAAAAGGTTTTCGGCCAATCTCGGAAATCTCGTACGGCTCCCCCAGAAAAACTGGCACGGCAAGGACGCGATCTCGCGGCAACAAATCACGGGACACGGCGATAAGCATCGTGATCGAAGTTCACCAATAACCGCTGTACCCCGGCGTGTTGTCCAATTTCACGCGAAAGAACAAGGACGGGAAGAAGACCCGGGTTAGGTGTCTCTCCGCGTGGAAGAGAGACGGGAGGAGAAGAACGGAACGACTCCCGGGGGATTTAGCATTGGAACGTGAAAAAGTCTCTTGTTAGATGGCGGTGGTACCCGTTCGTTCCAAGACGTCATTAGGGCACGCCACGTGAAGCCGAGAGGCTCGGAGATCGGGCCGCGATAAGCCACGAGTGAAGCACACGGGGACCGATGGAGGGGCCCGCGAAGAGCGGAGGGGGACTTTGGGCCCAGTTAGACGGCCGAGAGGGGGAGCGGATGGACCCGATGCTGGAGAGGGCCGGGGATTCAAGAACGAGAGAGACAGAGAGGAAACGAGGGGAAGAAGGAGGAACGGAGGAGAGAGGATACGAGACGAAGAGTGATTGAGCTGTAGTCGATCTTGCTGCCCTGTCGAAGTTTCGAATGTCTTGATGCCGGCCAGTCGAAGATCGAGTTCGCTCTCAATACGGGAAGGGCCTTTTCCCTTCCTCCTCTCCTCTCTCTCCCCTCCCATTCGTACCCCCTTCTTCTTTCTTTCCCCCTTTTATTCCATCGTATCCTACGCTCGCGCGCTGTAGCCTCTCTTATCGTCTCTATTGTCTGCGCACGCTGTCCGAAGCTTCTAGACCAACCAACCTCCGCCACGGCTTCTACCAAGTAGCCACGTGGTCGGATGATTAGCTACCAACTCTCGTATAGGATTTCAACGAATTCCAGCCGGAGAACCGCTGCTGCTCCGTCGATCCGACGGCTTCAGGAAACTACCCGCAGATCGATCGCTGTGAAATATCGGAATGATATTTCATGCAGACTGGTCGGACCAGTGAAATGGTTTCAGAGTGACGCGTGTCGCCAAGTAATTCTACCTGCAAGGATACAAAGTTTTCTTTAAACATACCGAGTAAGCATGACAGAACTAGACTGCGGAATTTGTGATTAATAAAAATTGTTGGTATTGATCACAATGGGACATTCGGAAGATTCTTTCTTCCTTTAATAGTTTTCACAACGTGGGACTAATACATTGAAGCTCTTAAATTATTTTAAACCATCTCCTGCTACTCGTTTTTACTATGAATGTTATAGTCGTTACTTCAAGCAAAATATTTTTGTATTATTTTAAGAGTTTGGCATTCACTAGATCTGGGTGATCAAGGTGAAATTGTTTTTTCATATGTATTACCTTACACGTATTATCAACATCTTTGAACAGATGTAATACTTTTAGAAGTTACGATAAAATCACGATCAATATTTTTGACTAATCGTCCATAGTACCACTGTATATTTAAATCTCTAAAATTGATGGAACTGGTGAAACGACAGAAATTGCGTCAGAAATATTCGTTGATACAAGGATGTAAGATCGCAGACTCGATGTGTGTATTTTTGTCGAACGCAATTATGCGTGTACTCCGGCCGTAATTCGTAACCAAAGTCTGGCCGAAGGATTTGCATAAGGCGAATGATCGACGCAAAATGGCGAGCGCTTTATTGTCGCCGCTGGGTACAGCATTTAGTGGCGACTAACAAGATTACCGGTGCGCCGGGGAGCAATTGATCTCACTCAATTACAAGCTCCGCAGTCGCGACAGACGCTCGAGATTGCGCTGGTCCTCTGCGTCTTGCACGTAAAACACTGCAATTATTCCTCATTTTTCTTTAATTACCGCGATATCAATTTGTACATCTGCGAGAAACAATAAGAAAAAGCTCGCGCGAATCTTTCGAGAAGAATCGAAGGAAATATTCTACTTTCTTATTGTTACAGTAGAACGTAACCGACAGAAGTACGATTAGAAACTTATGAAACTGATCATATCTTCGAGCGTAAGTTTTACGTCGCTGTTATTGTTAGTTTAATTATTGCATTAAGATCCTGTTCGAGGATAATGACACACATGCGCCTCTGGTTCGACAAGACTTATTAGAAAGTTATGAAACTGATCGAATCTTTGAGCGCGTTTTACGTGGATATTATTGTGACTTTAATTATTGCATCAAGATCCTGTTCAAGGATAATGACACGCATGCAGCTCTGTTCGAAATTACTGTTTAATTAATCTGTTATATCCGATAATTATACTTCAGCTATGGAATCGAATAAAGCCAGTAGTGAAAGAATTCAAAACTTGAAATAATTCATCGTGACTATACTAAACAAAGAGAGAGAGAGAGGACCGATTTCAAATTACGATAGCACAGTTTCGTTAATGAAGGAGACACAAGGAGAAGAGGATATTTCCAAATATTTTCCTCCATTTATTTCAATGATTCGCGAGCTTAACGGACCCACACGACGAGCTCGAACACACGGCAATTATCAAAAATACATGCGCACACACGATCACAAACACGAAACTCGGCGGCATTTTCGTGCAGATCACGCGAAGGTTGTTTCTGCAGCGCGCAGACAGTCTTTCAACGTCCGAGATCAGCGAGCTAGGAGGAACACGCCTCGCCGTCTCCAATAATTGCAGGGTGGTGGATTCAAATTTATAATGTCCTTGCTAACCATCGACCACTCCCCGAACCCCGTCTGGAAAATAAAGAAACAAGGAAACGCTACGCCGCGCCGACGAGGATCGTTCGGAGCATCGGCGAATCCGCTTTCTCGTCCAGTTCCTTTATAAATCGTCGACTCGTTTCGGTGAAAGGTCAGCGACTACCGTTTCCACTGTCCGAACCAAGATTCGCCCGATGAGATATTAACCGAGCCCCGTATAGAGACGTCCGGCATTTAATGCAGCCGATGCCGTCGGCTGAAAATCATTTGGCGATGCGCCGGGTTCCCTTCGGTCCTCTTTCTCAATTAGTGCAATTTTCGGTGGTTCCTAGGCCTGCCCAGGCATAACGAGGTCGTTCGCTGACGTTCCCAGTGATTTATGGTATTTAAATCAACGCTGATTGTTGGCAACGTTACTTGGAGCTCTAGCTGGCTCGCAAACTAATGAAATTGTGTACAATGAAATAGTAAACAGTGAAAGAGAAATTATTAGATCTTATTTTAGTACGTTTGCTGTTGTGGAATGTTACTGAAATAATTCTCTAGTGTTTGGACCGAGAGTGGCCACCCTGTACCGTGGACAGACTTTCATGGAAGTTGATCAAAATCTTTTTGAAATATTAAAACCTTAATGTTGTATGTGTATGTATCTAATATTATAATATTCATAAAATAATTACATAGGCATACTGTATTACAGAACTGTTATTACTAAACTGCGGAATTTATTATGATAAAACGGAGTAGGTATACTCATTAAAATGATCAAGAAAAGAAATAAATCTAATTTGATAACACAAATGACAATCTTTAATCTGCACAAAAATCCGCAGTCTAGTTAGTACTCTTCAATAGGAAAAACTAGTAACTAGTACGATCAAGTGGTAGACTGTTGTAGAGTGATTATTACATGTTGTTCTGATACATTTTCTGTTGCATAACGTAATTGAAATCATTTTGTAGGGTATACAAGTTTGGGGGTGGCCACCCCACGTCAAGTACTATGAAGACTTTCATGTAAGTTAACCACAATTCTCATGGAATTTTTTACCAATATTAAAATATTTAAACATTAGAGATCTATTTTCTATACAATGTTTTATACAATGTACACATACCTATCACGTATAAAACAATTAGATATGCACAAAAATCTCTTTCTTTACATATCTCAGAACTTGTACATTCCTTTCATGCACGGTTTTTAAGAAACTCTTCCCTGTAAGAAAAGAGAACTGTATTTGATAGAATATTTCATAGATCGTGTCGAAAATCGTCGAACCGAGGGGTTGACCAACCATCGTTTCCCCAGAGTCGATCGAGCAGAAAGCAAACAGGTCAATCAATCACGAAACACGCAGAATCATTGTTTTCTTTAATCATTCGAAAACCGGCGTAACAAAATGTAATAATTCGTTGTCCGTAAGAAAGAACCGCGGCGCATTCATCGGATCTATAAACCGCGCCGAAGGTGGTTTGTGCCAACCACCGAGCACACCGAGTACGAGCACAAAGGGATATTGTGAGGTAATGGAAGATGCTCGTGCTACAAATTCATCAAAACCAATCAAGAACTAATTTTCCTCGAGCTGATCGGGAGAAGAGCCGAGCAAGAGGGAGAGAGAGAGAGAGAGTTGGACCCGTTCCCCGTCCATTCTCCGTTGATCGCTTAATGGATCCCCGGACACACAAGAACTACCTCAGAAAAAAGAATCTGGAGCACGTGCTGCGTATATCAAAGCGGACAAAGTTATCAGCTTCCCGGAGATTGTGCCTGGTTTTTTCGCCGTTAGGCTAGCAAGCCGCGCGGCACTCTCAGTCGCGATATAATAGTTCCACCACGGACGGATTCCGGTGGACTGGCGGAAGATTAGCAATTAAAGGAGCCTGCCAGGGCGGAGAAGTTATGCGTGGCTAGATGCGGCCCTGCCGTGCTCGCATCCTGATATTCCTGATGCTCCTTCGAACGGAACCCCCGAGGGAGAGGAGCGAGCGAGCGAGCGAGCGTGGCCGGCCCTCTCACTCCACGATGATCTATGGCTCTATCGCGTTCGGAGTCTCAGATCACAATCATCCCCCTTTATCGTATTCCTCCGTGAGTTTTCTTTCTTAGCAGGTGCCCGGCAACCACCGATATATTACGTACCGGGTGTCCAGCTTTAATTTCGCTCGCCATTCATCGTTGATGCGCCGCAGATACGGCTGATTACGATTAAAAATGATGCGGACAAGCCAGGTTTTCGTGGCCGGCTTGCTTGCACCAAGCGATCCCTCGATTGTCCCGACGAGGAATACCTACACTCTCCACCGATAGAATCTACCGCAGAGTATCTATAGAATCCGACAGAGATCGGACAGTCACCCTGACTGAGACGCGATCCACTGATTTCGGCATCTTAGGTTGTTTCTCACTTTGTTACCCTGGACAGATCGGTTGCATGCGAAACGTTCGACTTTCGATAAAGACTCTCACCCTCGTTTTTCAAACTCTACCTTTGACCGGGCACGTGGGGCTTGACCTTGCGGCTGTGGAGGTCTCTCGCTTAACCCTTCAGGTTAACCCTTGAAGTCCTGAAGGAATGTAGTACCAGAGAATTAATTGCGTTGAAGGAATCGTGCGATTTACCTGCTAATTTAGAATTCATAAGTCTTTTGAACTCTCCTGAGAGAGATCGAACAATATATATATTCTTGACTAGACTGCGGATCTTTATGCTAAATAAAAAAGTCACCCATCAATGTTAGAAACAGGTGCCAAATAAACATTTCTTTTCTCCTTTAATCATTCTAACAAGTTGAATATAATGCATCGATGTTCTTAAATGGTTTCGTTCAAGAAACTTGTGGTGGCCTTGAAGTTAAAAACAGAAAGGAAAATGATCTCGAAAAAGATTGACTTTACAACATTTTTACTGTTCTTTGTTCCGTGAAAATTCGATGTTTGCAAATACAGTAGATCCTCTTATAATGAGATCAAATACTTCGTATAGCAACAGTATGTAGACAACATTCTGGCTTTAATCAATTCTGTAGATTCTTTTCGGGACAATCTTCAAGCTATAAAATAATATTCAACCCCTTGCATTTTGTATCTATTTAAATATTTTAATGTGTTGGTGTCAATCGATCGTCGGTGACCAGCTATTCGTCCGCTTTCCTGTCGTCATTACGAACCGACGTTTGATTTGCTATTAACAACCGATATTCGACTGTAAAATAACAGTCTTTAACAAATTTCAGAATGTAATGAACCATTTAAATAAACCTCCTATAATTTCGTGATTAGAACATTCTGGACAGTCATAATTTCTTAGAGAAAGACGGAAATTTATCCACCAATGGCTATGCAATCAACAAAATAGAATTTCGCCGTGTTAAAAAGTAAATATTTTCTCGCTAAACGAGAAACACGTAACACATGAAATTTCTCGCGAATCGCATTCGTTGCGGGTAAGTCAAAGCGGATCAAAGCAACATTAAACTCGCGGTCGATTCCATCGGGACAAAGGTGCTCGATCTCGTTCTTACAGATCGGCGCGGGGTCCTGTGCACAGGGGGCCCGTTTCCTCCGCTCTGGTTCTCCGTGCGGGGCCCACGCAATGTTGCCAAGTCTTCTCGCGAGAGAAGTTGCGGCCGCGGCCGAGCTGTGGCGGCCGAGGGCGAAGGGCCCGGGGGCCGAGGGAGAAAAGGTCGAAGGAAGCCGATCGAAGGCGAAGGGAGGCCGTTAAGTCGGTAGCATCCCGAGACGATTGGCGCCTGATTGGTCGCCGTTCACCACGACAAGCGAACCGGAAGCTGTGGCCCGGTGCACGCGCAAACCGCAAATAACCGTGCGCGAACCGCTCGAACGGACACGCGTTCGCGCGGACAAGCATCGTCGTCCGCAGCGTATCGCGTCCGATCTACCGATTGGTATTCGAGTGATAATCGAGCCTCTCTCGAGAGAGGCAAACAGGTTGACTCCGCTTTCCGCAACGTTTCTTACCCTTCTACTCTTTTTTCTGTCTTTTTACAACCTGTAATATGAAACCCGCAACTTATACAATCCCACGATCTAATACCACTTACTCGACGTACCAATTTGACAGTAGACCCGGCAACAACCTCGAAACTTTCATGAAATTAACGTACCTCCCTCTATTTACGCGGCAGTTTATTTAACGCGTCACGTATTTTACGTCATCCATTTATGCGCACCTTTTCCGACCCGCTTTCAATTTAAGCGTACCTCATTATTTTGCGCTATAGGATAGGCACGCTTTCATTGGTTCTATCGTGTTTGTGTTAGAAGGATTTCATTTTTCAACACGTCACGCATGTGCGACACTGTTAACGTGTAATAAAAAAAAAACAAGAAATCATTTTGTTAAACAGTTGTTCCTGACAAACAATGATTGAAATCTACTTCAACTTTCGGAGGCGTCTACTACATCATTACAAACATCCACATCTTCGTTGATTCTACAATTTGAAAGAAATATTTGGACAAATATTCTTGAAAATTAGAAAAACGTTCTCAATATACAACGTTATTCGAGACGACCGCCGCTCTATAATTGTCTCGACGACTACGAAAGCTGTAATTAACGAGCACCAATTTTCCATAAGCTTTTTCGGAGAGCCGTAGCGTAACAACTCGCGAAACTGGATTCGCGCGTAATTACTGGCAAGTATAATCAATTCCCTGCAGAACCATTAACCTTCTAGTTCCGTTTCCCATAAAGAGCAACCTCGGGATCTGGTTTTATGGTATTATTAACACGTTGGGGAATCACGTTCACGATCGAATCCGCAACCGTCCGCGAACATTTTCGAATAATCAGTGGTGAGGACGGGGGGCCCGACGTAGCCGAGTGTTTTACGAGCAAAAAGGCCGGCATCCAGATCGATAGATAAGAAAAAAATTAATTCAGACTTAAGTACCGTTGCTCCGTGTTACTTAATTGCCTCATTATATACGGTGTAATGACTACCGGATGAAGTACGGGGCCCGGGACTACGTTGGTAAGAGGGCCAAAACGACGCGGCGCCACTGCCCTCTACGTTTTCATTCGTGTTCGGCTTTCATAAATTAAATTGTCCGGCCGTTTAAAGCTTTCTAGCCGTGGTCGCCGGATTTATCGGCTCGCATCGGGACCGCGCCGCGGAAATTTACGGCCGTTACTACGAAATTCCTGAGGATCTGGCCAGAACGAGCGCGCGACACCGCGCTCCCTCAAACGCATTCCAGAAATTGTCATGCGGGAGCCGCTCAAATTACAAGAAAATTACGGAAATCATCTTAGAAATTCTCGAACACGTCGGAATAACTAAACTACACGCCTCGGACACGCGTTTTGTCCCGACTAAATACGAGACGGAGAATCTCATGTTTACAGTTCTAATTCCGGAGCAACGAATTCTATTACCGGGCCAGCCTGGTGTCGACCGTCGGAAATGAATGAATTCGCTGGAATTTATTGCGACGAGTGAACCGAAGCGTTCCACTCGAAATTTTACGACTATTTCAACGTAGTATTGAAATTATTAAACATATTTTTCATTGATCGATAAGAGGGGTACATGAACGTACTAGTCATCCTAATGTTAACCCTTTGCACTCGGAGCTATTTTAACTCGAAAATGAAACGTTTCTTCTGAACTAGAATATTTCAATTCTCTATGATTTTTTAAATTTGGTAGATATAAAATTGATATAATACCTCGTACAATACTTAAATGTTTAGTAATTGGTTAGATACCGACATTAAGAGAAGAATGTTGAAACTGGTGCAAACAATAAAATCTACAAATCATACGAATAAAGGAATTTAGGCTTGTTATTACATTATTATCGACTTATTAAAATTATCAATAGAAGAAGTACATCTTCGATTCCCTTCTGTTCCATACAATTAATTTGGATAATTTCTATTTTGCATAAGAATCCGCAGTTTACTAATTAGCACTATCGTTGAAGAATCGATAACACTGTTTGTATTTTTGTGAATGAAATCGTCAAGTTATCGGACACTGTCAGTTGAACGATCATGTCGCGATCAGATCGGAGAGCGCACATCGGTGTGTAACAAAGATACTGTTCCGGGGAGAGGAGCCTTTGTCTGCCGAGAAAGTGAAAAGATTCGGACGTGTTCCTCGCAGTTGTTCGCCGAGCCCTTCTTCCCTCTGATCTTATTGGCTTGTAGCATCTTGTGCAGGGACGGGTGGGGCACGGGGGACCATGTCCAGGCCACTAAATCTCGAGAGAGACTTCGACGTTGAAATAATAAACATGTCCACCGGGACTGTCTCTCCCTAGCGTGGTTCTGGTCCATTGGACGAGTCGTAGGACGTAAAAGGGCGAGCACGGAACGAGGTCCATGGGGGCCGCGATGAAACCGGGGGTATGGGGTGTCCGTACCCCATACATGGAACGCAACGGTCCGCCAAATAGAGCGGTTCCCTTCGAGGTTCTAATACCGAGCAGATTTTTCGCCTCTCTTCCTTCCTCTCTCTCTTCAGGATCAATTTCTCTGGCCACTTTCTAGCCAGTTGTCTTAATTAATGAACGAAAGTATCGTTTAACAACCTTCTATTTTGAATGAAACAAGCAATGTTGCAAAATGTAGACACATTTCATAAAATATAACAATTATTCGGTATATAAACACTCTGTATGTATGCATACTCTAAAAATAATTATCAAAGATAAATAAAAGAGAAAATGTTTCATAAACGGATTTTATATTAATTCAGAATAATAATTTCTTCCTCGATATATTTAACAGATTGAAAATAATATAAGAATATTTTAAAATTCTTCTAATGTTCTGACTGTTTTAAATGAAACTTATTCATTTTTGTCGTAAATGCATAAAATCCGCTGTCAACTAATCAAAAATGATCATTTTCATCACTGAAAAAAGTTAAAAGTTTACAATTACTATATTCAAAAATGTATGAATTATTGAAACCCTGTATTTTTCGGTTTTCATTTGTCATAAGAAGTGAACATTACTTTTTTCGATACCGAAGTATTTAGACATGTTCAGCGTAACTGTCGATTTTTGATCCATCGAAGCACGGGGGAATGCGAAGTCTTGCGTTTTTTGTGACCTTCTTCGGCAAACACGTGGAATCAAGTTTCACGGGTACAATCGAAGCACGCGAATTGCGTGTCTACAACGAGACACCGAGGTTTTCTTTCGCGATTAAGAAACCGTTGGCTTGCGCCGACTATACGAGCGTACAGTCCTCGTAAAGGAACACAGGGAGGTACCGGGCCCTGAAGACTTTGGCCTGGCGCAAAAACAGGCCCGGCGAACCGCTGTAAAAGTTGTCTCGGATGCAGGGATGCATCTACCGATTCCACTTCTCTTGGTCAATCAGCTTAGACACTGAAGTGCACTAGTTTAAGGTACTTCGTATCTTTGTTAATCTCGTTGAGTTGTGAACAGTATATTGACATCCTTAAATTTCTTCAACAGTTTTAGTCTTCCGTTGCACCTGTTCGTTTTCATGCATAAAATCCGCTTTCTAGTTATGAGCTGACTATGTTATCATCGACAGTTCATCAAGGTTCACGTTTGAAAAGTCATTCGGCTGAAAAAAAGGAGTAGGTGAGCGAGTAAATTCCGGTGTTACAGTGAAAAACAACTCTATGCACGAAAGGGTTGAGTCGCGGGGGCAACGGTACCAAAAGGCATCCACGTGGTTGTCCCTGGAACGTCGTGGTCCGCGGATCGAAGCGGGTGGCAGAAGCATACCGGGGCAGAGGAATACGAAAGGAAGGGAAGAAGCGAGTCGGTGAACTAACTCCGGTCACGCGCGGCAGCTGTAATCACGTCAGCGCGGTACCCTGCTCTCTTGATTGGACCATCCAGCGGTCCCCTACCTCTGTTTCTCGTTCTCTTTTTTCGTCCCTTTTTCCCTCTGTCGTCCTATCTCTTCAGCTCCCCACCGCGCTTCCTTTTCGCTCTGTCGACGATCGCCAACTCTCTCTCTGCTCGTGCACGCATGCTCTAGCTCTCACCCCATTTCTCCGGGGCCCCTTTTCTTCAGTCCCAGGGCCCCGTCTAGTTGACCACCCTCGCCTCGCTTCGCCTCGCTTCGCCTTGCCTCGGCCTGGTCTCTCCACACGCTTCTCTTACCGTCATTCCGCTCCTGTCCTTTCTCTCCCTCTCTCTCCCTCTCTCTCTCTCTCTCTCTCTCTCTTCCTCTCTTTTTCTTGGCTGACGTGTCTTCTTCCTTTCTCCACGCTGGTCCCCTTGAAGCCTCCCGCCCCCTGTCGCCCGCTGGAAGCCGTCGCGCACAAATGAGGTTGTCGCGTCAGCGCGTGCGTCCACAGAGTCCTGGGCCCGGCAGACGGGTGCCCCCACGAGATGTCCAGGGGACCCAGGACGAGTTTTTTTTCGCGAAACTTCCCCCCAACCCCCGACTGGATCACCAGTTTGCTCGAGATTTCTACGTTTTGTCGTCTTCGAGAGACCAGCAACCCCCCCAAACCCCTCCCGCCTTCGCTCGATCATTGTTCTCGGAAACGACGTGGACGACCGGGGTAGGTCCACTCGAGGGCTGTTTCGTACAGTCGACCCTCTCCTATAGCACGGACAATTTGTTTCGCGTTGAACGTAGAAATACAAAAGTTGTAAAAAGCAACTTTTAGTATTTGAACCCTCAGCACACACAGAGTCACTACTAAACATTGCTGTACCATTATTCCATATGTTGTTCACAATATTAAATATGTTGATATCTAATCAACTATTAAACGTTTAAGTATTGTATGAGATATTATATCAATTTCTAGGTCGAATTATTCTAGGTCGAAAGGAATGTTTAATTTTCAAGATAAAATAGCACCGAGTCTGAAGGTTTAAAATTTATTTCTGACTTCATGTAGTAAGCTATTTGTTTTAACATGTTTAAAAAATCCTAGTCATATGGTCAAATCTTTAAAAAATTATCTTCCTCTTCCAATTGCCTTAATAATACTATAAGTGGCCCCAGTAAACTGGTTGAGATTTGATAAAATCTTATCAGATAAGAGGACCAATGTTTCCCGATATTTTCCATCGAAAGAAGGTCGTCGCTCGGTCGTTTTAGGATTCGAGAAGGGTTCGAGAACGAACAACAATAATTTGGTTGCACAACGGGCCGCGCGGCGTTACATTATCGTCGACCCGTTCCCGGGGCCGGTGTGTCCGAAACACCAGCGATGTTATAACATCCCGAAAATAATAAAGTTGTTCGTCGGTCTGTCCCGTACGTTCTCCGGGCGGCGTGTAAACGCTACACCTACGGGGACCGCTTCTCCCGGTTGTACTACATCCGCGTTTTATGGTGGACCGTCATAAAGTTGTGCCGCGCAGCACCACCGTATTCGGTATCCCCGGTATGCGTGAATATCGCGTATAGAAAGCGGCCGGCCCGCTTTTTACCGGGTATTTACGACTTTCCGCCGTCCCACCGTGCAAGAGACTAGTCATGAAATCGGCCGAGGTATGATTTTCGGAGTGTGTCGCATGGCCCACAGGGACCCGACACCACTTCGAACCCGGCGACATGTGTTCCCATACCATGGCAGTAGCCCCGCGCGTTTTATAACGCCGATAACTAATGGTGTAATCGAATATTCATTTGTACTCACAGATTTTAACACGTCCCTGCTAGATACCTGTCTGTAGTAGTCCCTCGACGAAATTTTTCCCATGGCAACATTGCGTCGGATAGTCATCTGGAATCTCCATAAAACTTGGAACCGCGATGAAATTATCCTGGAGTTTATTGTACGGCTTCATCGGCGTCGTTTAATTGATACGTCAGAAAATTACACTGCTGCAAAAATGATAATTGTAAGCATTTTATAGGGGAATGATGTGTTCTGAATACAAAATGGTGGCTCTCAAAACCTCATACAACATTTTATATAATAAAAATATTAAAAAATAAAATCACTGCGTACCATTGCTGCGGATTAGAATTCGAAATGTACGGCTACGTACGTTAATTTAAATCAATCCTGAGTACAGTAACAAATCATTTTTCGATTTATTATAAATGACATGAATAAACCTTTTGTCGGTTTCAAAGACGAAGTATAATATCACATAAATAACTATATTCATTGTTTTCATAAATACATTCAATAAATACTTAAGTATTATTAATCATCTTTAGTTTGAAGCTATTTTAAAATAAGAACATTGTGAAGTTTGCAACATTTCATAACCACACTTACAATGTAAACTCCTTTGTCTTTCTCAATGCTGTTTCGTTCTACTTTTAATCTTAAAATCTCTCTTCTTTCTTTGTTTCTTACCACAAGTAGATCTTTTCCTGCACTTCACTTTACTTTGTTTTTTACTTTAGTTACTGCTTTTTTCATTACTTTTCAATTCAACTACTCTTAAATACTTTTTAATTACTCTTTATCTAGCGTCGTGTCCTACCTAATTAAAACGTATCTCACCTAAAAAGTTGGACTGAAGTGAAGGTCGTTTCTCATCGAAGTTGCAATTCACGCCGCAGTATTATTAGCGACATTCATAGCGACTTTTGTGACGCAATAATGAACTACTCCTTCACTTTCATTTTTTTGTTACGAATGCAAGAGAAGTTTCTTTTCATATGTTTAATGTTACGAAACAGGTATATAAATAATACTAAAACTCACCATTGTGCAATTTAATGCAGTATGAAGAATGTAGAATCAAGTCCTTTGGTGATCGAGATAGAAGAAAAATAGTTTTATTATTACATTTTATGAAGAAAGTTTTTTCAAATCCTGAGATAAGAATATGGGAATGATTGACAATTGCGTTTTCCTCGCCAACGAGGGTACAGTCTCATTGCATTGTACAAAATTCAGGAGAAAATATTTACTTTTACGTATAGATGACGTAAATACTTTTACCGTATTAAACGTAGTACAAACCAAACTGTATTTACGTTTCTTTAGTTACAGAAGTGACGCAATAGCCTGTTCACGTGGCTTTGTATCAAATTACAACTGTCATTTCACCGACAATATTTACATCGACCGAACAAACGATGAACGGACACAGAGAATACAGCAAAACCGTTAAGAATATACAGAAATGAATTTTTTAAACGCGAATTTCCTATATTTTTTTCAATATTTATTCATTACGTTCAGTTAATATTCTTACGTAATTCAATCTGTAGTTGTTACCTTGTAACTTTACGAGTATTTCAATATATAATTATACTCTTTAGTTATTACTTTACAATAAAACAACAATAGCATAAAATAACAGTTTAACATACATACCTAAGAAAATACAGCAGCAATGTTGTAACTTCAGGCTGTCAACGAAGTCAATGTCGGTGAAACAAGTGTTGTTGTAAACATTGTTGGTGAATTAGTTTTGTCGGCGAAATAAATAGCGGTAAAATGCCGTCGATTAGAATTGTCGATGAAATGAAGGCGGAAAGATGCTAACTCATTCGTGTCCTACGTAGATCTACAATCAATACTACCGACTCCCACTGTTATTGTTGTCCCTGTGACTATGTACTTACTAGGGGTAGCGTGAATTGCTACTTTTAAGGTTCGTTTTGTGATACGTCATTTCGTGATCGCTTCTGATTGGCGGAGAGCTTAACTGCTCTTCGCGCTAGTCAAATATATGTATATAGATAGTGATTAGCGAAGTGATTATTTATACGTTATCGATAATTTTGATTAGCAACAAAACATTTATCGACATATCCATAAAATATTAATAACAAAAATGATCATAACTATTGATATGTTGCCAATTAATAAATTTTAGAATAATATTTGTTACATTTTACATTATAAATATTTTGATCGTATTTCTTCACTTGGAACAAATATCCTAGTAACTGACAAATATTTTATAAATATTGTTTTATACTATTTAGATAAATATTACAATTTCGAAATCGAGAGGAAGAATTCGTGTTTTGTTTTTAAATATGGGATTAACGTACGGAAACGAAAATAGAATATCTTTTATTTTTACTATTAAACGAAGTAAATTTATGTTATATACGAAAAACACGAAACGTACGTAGTTTTATATTTACGTCATATACAGATATTTTTATTTAAGCTCATTGATATGTTTAAATAAAGAACTACGTAGTTCAATTGAGATGAAGAATTAGGATGACGTAGCAAGTCCACTCTAGATTAAAACATAACGGTCAAGGAGAGACAATGACGATCGTTATTTATCGTTACTGACTTTGCATGTCATAATTACTGCTAGTATATTAGAGGATAGTAGAGATATAATACTGATCACGCCCGACACTATTTCTGCCAACAGTTTTGTCAGTTTAGAGTTTAGTCAGAGATAGAACATACGTTTGGCATAATAAACATGGAATTAGGTTATATTCCATGTCTAGAGGTATGTATATTTACTTTGTTCCGTTTTCAAAAGGTCTGGAAAAATGCTAGGATGCTTATTCAAGTCTCTACTTTAGTACTGTTAATAATAATGTTAAATGAAAAAATTGCGGATTGAATTCAAAAAATGAGGATAGTATTGATGATAGTATTCAAAAGTCAAATTTCCGTTTACACATAAACGACTCAGTGTGTCCACGGAGAATTAACGATTAATTTATTAATAAAAAAGCTGTTTCTGTGTAGTTAGAAATTGACTGTTTTTAAAATACATTTGAATTCTAAAATTTGAAAAGCATCGTTACGTTTCCGTTTAAACATGAACTTGATAGTTTCGGGAGGCTTGAAAATGTGAAGGTACTGAAAATATATTTCTCCAGAATTCTAAAATTTGTAGAAACATTGTTGCAATTGTGTTCACGCGTGAAATCAACGGTTTTTGACTTCATAACGTGAAGGTACAACAAATACATTTATCAACAACTCTAAAGTGTGTAGGAGCATCGTTGCAACTGTGTTCATACATGAAATCAACGGATTTTGAATGTGAAGGTACAACAAATACATTTGTCAACAACTCTAAAGTGTGTAGGAGCATCGTTGCTACGGTGTTCATACATGAAATCAACCGTTTTTGAATGTGAAGGTACAACAAATACATTTATCAACAATTCTAATACTGTTAGAAGCATTATTACGTTTCCATTTAACCTTGAAATTGCCAGTTTCGGATGGGTACATGAAAGTACCAAAAATACATTTGAATTCTAAAATTTGAAAAGCATCGTTACGTTTCCGTTTAAGCATGAGTTTGACAGGTTATAAAAGTCGTTGGAGCGAATGAAAATTCGCCAGCGAGTTAGTCGCGTCCGGTTCGCTTTAATTGCTGTTAAACGCGTCGTACGTAAAAATTGAATGCTCGTGTTCGCAATCGTACAATTTCCGCGAGCCGACGACGACAGGGAGATCAAACGCGAGTGCCACTCCATTCCCTGCAAATTGGTTAAATTGCCACATTACGTTCCAGAGGCCGCTTCCCTGTAACCGATCGGCTTTTTGCCGCGTCGATCCCGGCCATCATAAGAAAGACATTGTACTCGCCTTTGTGTCTCCGACGTTTCGCCTTCGATGGCCAGCGAATTGTCGCGGAAAAAGCGAGCGTACACGTCCGCGAATTTCAAGCGACCGGGCGCATTGTTTTCGGATCCCTCCCATCCCTTCTCAGGTAACGTACACACAAACACGCATCTTACATGCGTTCTCCGTTACTAAACTGATCTTTGTGCACAGTGCACTCTTAATATTTATAGGTTAGGTGCAATTACCAATTAATACTATTATAATAATACACTATTATACTATTATTATAATAATGCTATTATAATACTATGATAATAATAGTATTATATTATTATAAACTCAAGAAATATTTTTCTTTCTTAGAAGATGGGTTGTAACGAACGAGGTAACCGATCGTAATATTTCTTAGTGTGGGAGCAGCGTCGTTAGGTCAGAGGAATTGACTCGAAAATACTGAATTGAAAATAAGTATTATTTGACTGCAGACCATTATGTATTTATAATAAAATTGAGTAGATTCAATTGAAGATTTCATTTAAAAATTGAAGATGTTAGATGATCTCCTTTAAACAGTTAAACATTAAAATCATTAAGGAAAGAAATTACATTCAATTTAGTTTCTCTTTCTTGCAATCGATGCAGACAATTTTGACATTGGATAAAGATCCACAGTCTAATCATTACGATATGTAAAGTGAAAGGAAGTCGTTGGGAACAAAATTGTAGTGGAAACTTTAAACGAAGAATCTAAGTTTGTTTAAGAGCGAAAGGTAAAACAGTTTATTGCTGAGTTTAGGAAAAGTGAAGCACAGAGAACAAGATCGCGTTCGACAGGGACGAGTTTCAAAGCATCGATAGAGAGTCCAGGGCAACAAATGCTGTGGCAGAGTATGAGAAAGGGCTCAGCGAGGGAGGAAGGGCTCGAACGTGGAAAGGTCTGTAACAGGGTTGCGAAGACCAAACGAAAAATCGTATTATGCGTAAACGCGAGATTGGGCCTCATTACTGGCACGCAGCTGCTCCCAGGCTAATAAGCCGTCACAGCTTCTGTGTAAACGCGGCTCCATGCAAATGTTGCTTCTCCGAGCCGTTCTTTCCGGGGCCGATGAAAGACTGGAAGAATGGGAACGGCTTCTGGACGAGAATAAGGGAAGAGATGCTCGCAAGCTTCTTCTCAGCGAGAAAGGCTCAGGTAACACGGTGGCCCGGGCTCCGGGGACTTTTACGAGGGAGTTGGGAACCGAGATCGACGAGATCATAGTCGATCGAGCGACCGTATCTTCGATCGATGCCCCCATCGACAGCGGCCGACACTCGATCCTCTTCTTGCGGTATTGTTTCGTGACCACGCGGTAAATTGGGATAAACGGCCGGCTGAAATTACTGGGGGAAACGGCGAACCCGCGATTCGACTACTGGATTCGTTTTCATCGAGGTGTAGACTTCACAGCGGACCACCAATTGATTTACTGACTAACAATAAGACAGTAGACTAAAACTTGCTACCAACGTAAAAAAGGTATGCAGAACACATAAACGTTAAATGAAAAGATTTTGTTGAGGAGAAGGTCTATTACCGAAATGTGCAACCATATTTAATTTATAGAGGGGTGGTTAAATTAGGAACTTTATTAACACACTGACTGCCACTCGAATTATGTGTTTCACATATATTTCTCTCTTAGGAACGATCAGCGGTATCTATAATTATTTGTTGATAAAAAACTTTTCACCTTAGACCTTGTACTATAATTTAGTTAATTTCAGTGACTTCAATTTTATAACAATGGACGCCCGTGGCGTTCAACGTGTTAAACGCTTCATTCCTCAATGATTTCTAACGATTGTATCTAGTCATTAGCTACAGAAAGTTTATGATCAAATACGCTCATCATTTCTAATAGAAGAGGATAATCATTCACCGTCGCCATTGAAACCCATGGTTTACGTACAATTAGATAAGATAGGGAACGAGTGGCTACAATTTTATCCTGATGCACAAGATGCAATTTCGTACTTCACACAGCTTGTAAGGAAATGTGAATCGCGTTTACGATCCTAGTACGTTCGAAACATGCTTGTTATCGACAGGAAGACTGAAATGTACTTCTCGTGGTAAATTAAAGTCTTCGAAATACAAAGGAAACATGTTAATTATGTGATACGTGCAAAGTCTCTAGCAAACGAGTTTACCCGAACAGCGTTTCACCTCGGAGCGTGACAGATTAGACTCCTTCACTGCCCAACAATTGTATACGCGGTGCGTCTAAAGAAGCTTTCACTTGAAAAGGCAAGAGCCAGTGTGGGAGGTGTATGTCGTTCTCCAAAGTGCACGTTGGTGCCCTAAATCGTTTCGGTGTGACCTAATACTTTGGCGAAGCACGCGTCCACCCACGGCGAGCGTCCACGGGCTCGTCTGGATCCGCGCGAGGATCGAGGAAACCGTGGATCGTGGAGGCGTAGGAGTCGCACGTTATCCCGAAAGTTTAGTGGTTGGCGCGAGGCAGCACGAAACCGGTAGTAAAGTTATTCAGAGAGAAGGCTCGGCCTGGGCAGGACGGAGATAAGAGAAGAAAGGGAGCGAAAAGGAGGCAGAGGAAGGCCGGGTATCCGAGTACCCGAACCGATCTTCACAGATAAGGGCAGAAGGTGTAACTTACTAGGCCTGTTGTATACCTCGATACATCGTACCTTTATATATCTCCGCGTCCTCCCGTTACATGCCCTTCTCTGTATATCCCCCGACGCGATGCGATGGTCGCGCTGCTGCATGTCCGTTTCTTCTTCCTCTCCGTCGGTTTCGCGCTCCTGCTCGCGCCGCCGATTCTCACCGCCTCTCGTTCCACCCACCGTTTCCCTCTTACTCGCTCTGCCACGACGATTATGTAGCTTGTAAACCTTTCGAATATACGCACGCCCCTATATACGAGACGCTTGTACGCCGCGCCGCGCCGCTGCGCAGACGACGCGCATGGAAGCGCGGTTAGGCCTCGGTTAGGGACCGCGCTCGATCAACCACCACCGAAATATGCTGCTGCACTCCGACCTCGAACCACCACAATGCAAAATGAAGACATAAATATACACAAATAAGTGGGAATACACACGAATAAGTGTAGAGTTAGGCAGAATAATTGAATTATTTGTATGTGATATGTTGGATGCAACTTTTTAACATATCAATTGTTGAAGTGGGTCTGGAGACATTCCAATATAATCAAGAAAAATGTTGAGGCTTTTAGGGTGACATAAAATACCACCGTGAGATTATAATGGATGATTGTATAATTACTTCGTTTCAGCGTTGAAGCAAGTCCTTATTGAGTTGCACACGAACAATTTCCGTGAGAAATGTCTTCAGACAATGAAGAATTTGAACATCAGAATTCCGGATAATCGATGGTCTAGGGCACTGTGAAAAGCTTCTATCTAAAGAATGTTTCATCGCGTCCGGACAAGAGGAAGGAACGCAGACTGTCGGCCGAAGAAAGCACCGGGTGGTTTGAGGGCACGTGAAAGGGAAAATCGCGTGACTCGGCACGGTTTGGTGGCAACATCAATGGAGACGGTACACGGAAGGTGGTTTTTAAGAGACGTCAGCGAAGCCGGGGTCCAATTGTACCGAAGGCCTCGACAACGTTTCGTGCTCTCCGTTACCACGGGCAGAGATCTTCACGAAGAAGCCAAAACGGCTCGTTCGAGATTTAACGCCTCAATTACGAATTCATCGCCGGAGGCAGTTGCGGGGCCTAGTGATGGGATGAAGACGATTTCGACCGTCTCGTGGCACGAACACCGCCGAATATATTGAACATCTCGCTGCGTCCCGGAGCCATCCGTGCGTATTTCGTACGCCGTAAGTTCCTCTGACAGGCTAACAGTCGTAAAACAGTCGAACGAAACAATAACAATGGACGGGTCGTGTCTGCGGTCGCCGCGGAATCCACGATCCCCCTTTCATCTCCGTGACGTTGTTGTAAAGAGGAGAAACAACTTCTGTCGATGGTACAACAAACGTTGACCACGATTTCCTTGGGTTTCTACAGGATCTCGCTTTTACAACCCCCTCTATAAACGGATAACCACGGTGAAATCGAACAGTTCAAACCCCTTGGAATGATTCGATCCGCCATAAAACGATACCCGTCTCGGAACTCGGAACGTTTAGGCTTCTGGAAGTCGAAGCTGCTATTTCGGGGAGAAGATGGCGGCCGCGAAGTCACGAGCCCGGCTTTAGTTCGCAGCTACGGCCGCCCTTTTCCTAGACTCCGGGCGAGATTACGATCTGAGGCGGCCTCGTAATTTGCATGGGGTGTAGGTTTTCAGGATTAGAAACGCACACACGCGCGCGCCACCGTCGGACGTTTTTCGTTGCCGAAACCGGCCGAAGGCTCAGCCTGGCCGAGGACGAACAGCCAGCAGGAAGAACAGAGGAAGGAAACCGCGACACGAGGGAACGTATGCGTGTACCAGGAACGAATTCACGGCTCTCCTTAATACTCTTGCTAAGGCGATTTATCCTCGACGCCTCGATCGGCGTGAGCAAGAAAACAAGAGGACGAACACGGCCATCCCAGCCGGCTACAAGACTCGGGGGAACGCGTAATCGAGAGACTGACCGCCTCGGTTTCGAGAGCTCTAGGCGTGGCTTTTTCAACGGGAATCGGCTGGCAGAGTCGACTTTTAAAATTGCACCTGATCTATCAAGCCGCTTAGTTAGCCAATCGATTAATCCCACCGTCCTTTAGTATATTCCATTTTATTTTATAATATATTATAGTCTATTCCAGTATATGATACTGTATTCTAGAATATTGTACTGTACTTTGTTTTACAATATTAGAGTATGTTCTAGTATATTTCAGTATATTATACCATATTCTAATATGTTATACTACATTCTAGTATATTCTAATATATTATACCATATTCTAGTATGTTGTTCTACATTCTAGTATATTCTAATATATTATACCATATTCTAGTATGTTATTCTACATTCTAGTATATTATAATATATTATACCATATTCCAGTATGTTATTCTACATTCTAGTATATTCTAATATATTATAGTATGTTTGAGTACATTGTAATATGCATATCACATGTACATCATGCGATGTTCAAAATTGTCTTCAATTGAAGTAGAAACTATTATCAATGGAGGAAACGTTCCCGTATTAGAAAACATTCTTCAGAAAGTTTTAAATCCACTGAATAGTGACCGATGTAAATAATATCTTAATACGTCCACTCGCTCGTCCTCGACTACCGTCCCTGTGCTCTGTCTTCATCATCAATATTCACGGATAACTCTCCATTTGGTAGCCATAGTTAGCTCGACGTGATCAGTCAGAAAAGAAGTGCTTAGCGAGGCAGCACGCTCGAATAGGGACAGCATAATTCCAGGCTGTAACGAGACACGCAGTCCCGGTAGCGTGAAATGAAAAGTGGCATAGAAATGAATGGGCAGCCGTTGTATGACAGTTCGCTAGCCGTGTCCTTGGCACAGGGTACGTTAGGACAGGACACGGAGATTTTAATCATGAATTTCTACCGCGAAGAGCTGGCTTGGTAGCCCGAGCGATCGTCGCGAGAAGTCCGAACACTTCCGAGAAACGAACGAGCCGCGGCCATCTTGGCTCCGGGCTAGCCTACGTCTCCGGACAAATTAAGTCGTTATTTCGGCAGATGGTCGGTTTTCGGTGATCCAGCACGTGATCAAGGACTACCGAGACCCATCGAACACGTAACAAGCGTTAACATCGCCATCTGTCCGGTTGATGGGCCGAGGAACGCTACGGATCTGACCTTGATTCGTGGATGTTAGACACAGGTGATCTCCTGAGAGATCAGCCTGTCCTCTGGAATTGAGAAATCTTTCCACACGAGATAACAGAGTTCCCGTTAACTCACTTAACACGCTAATTTCAACTAATGTCCGCTTTCGCATTCGTTGGAGATTAGAAACACGAGACCGGGCCTGATGGTTGATTAACACATTTAGCACCGAGCCTACTTTGCGTATCTTTCTATTTACGCTAGCATTTAAACAGGTTTTTTTTCGTCATCTTGAACTTCTCAATTTGTTACTGCAACGGTGTTGTTTGTTCAATTTTATTTTGGCGGAAGTAAAGTACTAAAATTAATATATTCTTTTAGGGATGTCTGGAGTAGAGAATAATGTAATACCAAATAATATACAATATACACAATATATGTATGTAAATAACGTACGTCCGTTATTTGATTAAAATTTTGCGATGGAGGTGGGCCACGTGACCGACATACGATAGGCGTCAGCTGTTGTTCGTAAAAAAAGTCGTGGCCTCCGAAATCGAGCACGTAGCTCCACGGAAGAAGCCAATTTTCGATGATCGATCGTTCGTGAATTTGTATAGTTGGATCGATTGTCTAGCGAGGCACGTTTCGAAAGATCTACAGACGCGTTACCGACGTCGTCTCCGCGAACCACTAATTTTGGTCTATAATTGAAGGACACATGGTCCCGCTTCCAACCGACGGAAAACAATATTATACTCGTCTTTTTATCTCCTCACCGCTGGTACTAATTATCTTTTTCTTTTCTGTTTTAGGTGAGTATCCCGTTTTTCGACATTTTAATCGCTAGAAACTTCAGGAGTACTGTCGTGAGTATTCTTCAGATCGATTTGAACCATTATACTTTGACGCCGCTGTGGTAATATTCTTAATATACGAGTACTAACTCTCGTATGGCTGGATCTGCGGTGACCCACAACATGCGTGAGAATTTCGACCAGCTTCTTGTCTCTGACCGTGTAGTCGCTGGTACGGGTCACGCGAGACTCAGCCGCCGGCAACTACCGTCCGCCATGCGAGGATTAATACTTTTTAAAAATGTTTGTTTGCTTCTGTGGCAAAATTAAATGAAGAGTGAAGAATCGAGTATTACCATTTATATCATTCTCACCGCTTTTCTTCTCCATTCAACTCTTCAGGTGAGAATAGTTCTGTCCAGCTAGCAAACGTATTTAGACTATAATTTTTCCTTCTTCAAGATCGATCTTCTGTTTACTGGGTCTACGTAGAACCGAAAAAAGGGAGAATCCTCTAGAAGGATGTAGGATGGTTGCTAATCGTCTATTCGAGCTTCTCCATTTAACTTCACAGATGAAATGAAAAAAGCTTTGTCCCGCTAGCAAGCTCATTTTGAACGCAAACCTTGCTTCCCTAAGACCGACCTCCCGTTTACTCGATCCACGTGAGAAGTAGAAACGAGAGAATCCTCTGGAAGGATGTAGGAATCGTCGCATGGTAGCTATCGACCGCGTAATCGTCATTCTACTCGAGCTTCTCCATTTAACTTCACAAATGAAGTGATAATAGCTTTGTCCAGCCCAAGCTAAATTGACCGCAATCTTCACTTCCCCAAGACCGATTCTTCACGTAGAATCAAAAGGACGAAGAATCCTCCTGAAGATCGTGCGAAGCGTCTCACGGTGGTCATCGCGCGCCAAGTGGAAATACTTCGCTAGCAGGCGTGCTTTGCCCACAATCTTAGCCTCCCCAAGCCCGATCTTGCGTTTACTCGGTCTACGTGGAAACGGGAAAAGGGAGAATCCTTTTAGAAGGGCGTACGAAGCGTCGCGTCGCACGGTGGCCATCGCTTGCTGTCCGTCTCGGTTACATGCGCGCGCGTAATCGCCGTCGCGTACATCCCGACGATAATCCTTTATCGCTAAAGAGCCGGAGAATCGTAGGCAGATACGAATGCGATTTTCAGAACCTGTTATGGTCGTTCTGGAGGCCTCCAAGGTGGTCTACAATTGCAGTAATAACTCAATTATCCTCTCTGGCCGCTTCGTACCCGCCTATCTGCCTCTTTTACTCTCAAATCTCTCACTCCGCTCCCTCCCTTCCCTGTCCCCTTCGCTGTCCTCGTTCCACACGGCAACCCGCTGTTACCCCATCTTCATCCTCTTTCTCTCCCTGCGTGCCACCCCGCCAGGCTCTCCACAACGCTGCGGTTTCTTCCTGCTTTTATCTCGATCCGAGACCTCCCCTCTGCTCCGTGGCCTCCTCACGGAGCGTAATAATCCCTTCGATCCCATCACGATCTTTCCGTCCACATATTATTAGGGGCTGCGCACTCACACACGCAGCCCTCGGAGAAAGAGGGAGAGAGAGAGAACGAGAACGCAGGCTGACCACGGGCCCAGAAATCGGCTGTCCGCAGGCCCCGCAGAATCGTATCGAAATCGTACAATTAGTTCGAACGATTGCCCCGCAATGATGACTTCTCTCGTTGCCAGCGACCCCTGCCTCCACCCTTCGCCGTTCATCCCGCAGGATCGTTCCTCTGTTTTTTAGTTACGCCGCCGCACAGTGCGCCGATTACGCGTGCGAACCTCAAACGTACGACCTCTCATTGAAAAATCTCGGTGAAATATTCTCGGAATATTAAATGATTCTTAAACATTTTATTACAAGCCCGAATGAAACACTCGTGGAAAGTTAATTTTCATAATGTATTATCTGTAGTAAACTAGTAATTCATCTTGCTTGCCAAAGTTGTTGTGATCTAAAGCAATGGTTCAAAGTACTTCAGTAAATTCTCACGGAATTTTTCGGAAAATTCTTAGGTGACAGATCACATTCTGAGGGAACTGAACAGACATTTCAGGGTCTTTAATACCATCAACGCTTAGGATGGCTCACTACTGGAACAATTACCCTACCCGAGTAGCGACACGAAGGTCGAAGTGGAAGCTTCAACCGAAACTCGAAATTTCCGTGTACATTTCGGTGCGACGTTAATGCTGTGCGCACTCACCATTAATTCTTCGAGTTCAACAGCGTCCTTTCTATCCTCTCGGATCGTCTGGTCAAGCCCGTGTCAACCCGTTGACTCCGGTCCCGCTTAATCGCGAATATCTCAAGCTCAGGTGTCCGAAACCGGCCTTATAAATTCCGGCAAATTCGCCGATGATCCCGCGGGTGCTCGCAGGTTCGCGCGCGTGCAAATCGCGAGAGCGGAGGACATTCCGAAAGAGATCACCTCGAGAGAGTGAGAAAGAGAGAGAGAGTGAAACAGAGGGGATGAGTGGGGGGTTCTAGAAGGGAGGACAAAGGGTTTCGCGGAGGATTGAAGAAGGGAGATCAACATCGAAACGGCGAAAAGAGAGAAAAAGATGGAGCAAGCGCCGAGTGTGTAACCGTGCGCGCTTCGAAGCTGCGGAGCGCGGAGTTTGGTCCAGTCCGGAGGGGTTAAGCCAAAGCCCCATCGATCATGGGATCCAGCCAGTCCACGATCCCATGACTCTGGCCATAAAGCCCCGTAAGACCCGCGCGCCGCGCGAGAAAGAACGAAAACGAACGCGGCACGGCACGGGAAGAAGGTGAAACGCGCCGCGGAAAGGAGAGGGCAACGCGGGTTCCCCAGTTAGACCATGGCCGGACACAAGGGGGGGTCTGGCGGGGGCGCGCGGACCCCATAACCGTGAACTCTCTGCACGCCGTGGCTTTATGGCGGCACGACGACGTGGAATTACCCCTGTCGTAAGCAGGTATATACTTAAATCTCGCGCTCATGCACGTAAGTCGCGCACGAAATTGCACACGGTCGATCGAGATTGTGGAAAAGCGAGTCGATCCCGTGGCGAACGACGCGTCCCCGGCTTATGCCTTCTGGCCCATGGGGGTGTGGCGTGATTTACCATTGGGAACGGTACACCGGGACCCGCGAGAAGGAGAGAGTTCGCGTTTTATGCGCGCCGGTTTTTCATGGGCTCGCGTGCGACGTCGCGACGCGACGAGACAGATACTTGACTAAGAGAAATATTGAGTTGCCGTCAGAGCAATTTGCTGTTTATGAGAACCAGGAGAACGCCGGGGGATGAACCCAACGATCGGTCAGACATGAATCTCACTGAACCCGGTCCAGCTCTACTTTATTGTTCCTCCGCTGTCACGGCGAATTCGCGGATCCTCTAGACTGGTTCAATTTCGTTGAAGTCGGTCAAGAATGTGGTGCGATTATCAACCGGTCAACACGCTACTTTCAATGAAATTGATCTACGATACACGGTCAGTTAGAAAAGTACACCCTTTAAAATGATATGAACTTTTTGAAAGCGGACCAAATGACTTGGATTTGTTCCAAGAACGTGCAAGGATTAACTCTTTGCAGTCGGAGCTATTTTAACTTGAAAATTAATCATTTCTTCTGACCTAAAATAATTCTATTGTACATGATATTTTCAATTTATGAATATGAAATTGATATAATACCTCATACAATACTTAAACGTGTCGTAATTGATTAGATACTAGTATATTTAATGATGTAATCGATATTGTCAATAATGGTACTATTTTTATTTAACCCTGATGTGGTATACTGCTTCCTCAGACTAAGCACTGTGATTTACATTAACATTCAGTTAAAATTTAAAATGCTGGCTACAAGATTGAAAAGCGAAGATTTTCTTGCAATGCTCAGATGATAAGCAGTGTGCACTAAATTTTACTTGGATTATGAGATTTCCAGACTGCCATTACAAAGTAAACTCCTGCTTCTGGTAATTACGAAGCACACAATTTTCTGTTGGGTAAAGATATACAGTATATTTATAAAAAAAAAGCGACAGAGTAGCATAACAGAGAATTATACTTTGTATAATTTAATTTCAATTCAAGATTCAACAATTGATTCAAAGATTCAGCGGGAGTAGATATGCATCTTTATTACAGTGAAAAAAGATAGCCTCGAGGTGTTCAAAAACTGAAAGTACAACCCCTCCTTAATCAACTATGCCCATCTAATTGCTGTCGGCGAAAATAAGTTGCTATCCTGGATTTATAGTACTATAAAGATCGAATCGCTACATTTACTTCCGAGCGCGTACCTCGTTTAAACAGAAAATCGTTATACTTCACTATTAAAATGTTCACGCTTGCCCCACATTTTAACTAGCAACACATGTTCGAACGTCGTCGGTTACGCTGACCGCGAGCAGTCACGCAACTTTATCGCGCGTGTAAACTTCACGCAGAAGAAGAAGCAGTCTTCGTCGAAGTGCTCGGACAATTATCTCGTTCAAAGGGTTTTTTGCGGGCAAGAGCTTTCTTGCGATTACGGTATTCCTCGAAGGGAACAGCTTTAATTGAATTATTTATCAACCGCGGGAATTCATTCAGCTACACATTGTTGCCGTCGCGATTCCTTCTGCAACGATATTTTTATACGTTCCGCTCGTTAGCAGTTCGTTTCTCCGCCTACCGCTCGCGTTTTTAATTGAATGCATCTTAATTAATTGCTAATGAAAGAACCGTGTAAATTCGAGACCGTTCATATGCCAGCATAGAACGGTTCGACTATTCGCTTACCGATTTCTTCGTTCGTTTACTTCGACGCTTCCACTTTCGCGTTAATTAAAGTTACTCTGCTGCATAACAAACGAAAGATATCTTGCAATAATAAAATCAAAATTTGAACCATGCGAAACTATAGAGCTCTTGAAAAAAATTAATCATATTTTTATAATAATAACACATCTCAAGGAAGGTCTCTGTTTTTGAAGTCCTCAGTCGGATTTTTCAAAGAACTTTCCCGACGTGTTAAACAAATTTTTTACGGATTAAATAGTTGCATAAAAGATTCTATGATACTGTCTCACCCATTTCTGATTCACACTTTAAACTAATAAATTTTGCTTCATTTATCACGTCACAGATAAAGAGGGACCAATCATTTTATAGTATGTAAAAATAGTAAATGAGTGAATCTTTACCCTGAGGAACGTATGAGGGTTAAATAGCTATTTTATAGCGTTGAAGTATACTTTCTCACCCATTTCTAATTCACACTTTAAACTAATAAATTTTGCTTCATTTACACGTCACAGATAAAGAGGGACCAATCATTTTATAGTATGTAAAAATAGTAAATGAGTGAATCTTCACCCTGAGGAACGTATGAGGGTTAAATAGCTATTTTATAGCGTTCAAGTCGTGCATAGAGGTCGCTGCTCGATCGATCGTTCAGCTGCAATTCTTCCGATATAATCGTGGACCGCAAAAGAAGTTTCACGATCGAGGGAGAAAAAAGAAATGATCAGCAATTAACGCAATGAATCGCGATCCGATCTTATCTGTGCCGGGGCGATCAGGTTAAACGATCCCGTCCCTGCGCGTAGATAAGAGCACGGCTCGCGGATCCGGAGGATTTAGGGGCTGTCATTAAGACGCCTCAAGGTGATGTCTCCCTTAATGGGCGTCGTTAAATTTGCATCGGGTTTATCGCGGCCAGCCGTGTGCAGATTAAAATGGTCTCGGAAAAATCGACGTGTCACACGTCCCTTCGTTCAATTAACTCGCAGACACGATCGTCCTAAATCCCGAGGGCGTCCGAGAACCGTATCCCCTAAATGCCTGGAAATCGCGTCGGCTCCGTTGCCGCCGCGCCTGTTGCGTGCTCGTGTCGTTTTAATTATTAAACTACCGATCCGCGCCTTATCGAACGGAATTCCACGACGACTTCGTTTAATTGCGTTTTTTTAACGAGTCCTGGTGGGAACTTTCGTCATCCTCCCTCTCTACAACTCTTCACTCTGGTTACTTCCTCCTGTTGAATATTTTTCCTTTTTAGCTCCAAAGTACAACAGATCAATTTTTCTTCATGCTTTTGTATAGCATAGCTCAGGTACCAATTCATTTACAGTTGCCAAGTAATATTTCGATTAGAGATACAGTAATATTTCGATTAGAGCGACAATTCTGCGCACGATTGATGCGACCAAATCCCCCCGAGACTGTCGCTCTAATAGAAACATTACTGTATTTATAAACATGCATTTTTTTAATTAAACCGGTTACTGTATGCAGGATGAACAAAGTCACTTGATTTTAATACATGAGAAAATGTCAAAGAGAAACGTTTACTGTTTAACAATCATTATAAAGATAATTACGTCTATTAACCTACTGTGTCGAATGGTGTAAAATTGTTCTTAAAGAATCTATAAAACACGAAGAGACTATAAACTTAATGGATCTTCCCGTTTACTGGCAAATCGAGTAATATTTAAAGGATCTTCTCTTTCAAGTCTGATTATCAAGCAGCGTCGGACGAGTTAATTATTCGAGAAACGATTTTCTACAAAATCCATTGAGAGAGAACCTATTTTACAGTGAACGCGTCCATGCGAGCGTAAATCAGCGACGCGCGGACCAACCTGTAAATAAAGTGCTCGCGATAATTGCCTCTTCTTGCATTCTTCGGCAGTCTTCAGCATTCTACGCGCTGTTTGAATATCGTGCCGATCCGTCGCGTTTTTTCCCTTTTCAGGCTGGGAAATAATGTTCACGAGATAGCGGTAACGTTCAATAACGCATCATTATTTTCGTCTCTTTCTTTTGGAGTTCGGAATAACAGTCTTTCGACTTCCCGTGAATTAAGAGGTTTCAAAAACGTCGAAAATTTTCGTCGTTTACTGTCCGTTTATTTCGAATCCACGAGTTCTCTTCATTGAATTAAAGAAATTCAGAAAGAGAATATATGTTATTGTAATTATGTATTGGTATTACGATTAAGAAATTTCTATTGATACAGTAGAACGATATACATGATTATATAGAAACATAGATACAAACAATTGACTGTGTCAGATACATTGCTGATCTTGATGCAGACTAAAAACTGTTTGAACATTGTATGAGGTATTATATCAATTTCATGTCAACCAAATTTAAAGAATAATAGAGAATGGAAATATCCTAGGTCAGAAGAAAGTTTGATTTTAGAGGTAAAATAGCTCCGACTGCAAAGGTTTACTTTACTAAACTAATCCTTACAGAGGTTTGAGGCTTTCACGGTCTGGCATCATACAATTTTTGCTGTTCAAACTTTCGGGTGTAAGCCGTATCCTAAAGAAGAAATTTCCCAACGTTTTTCAAGCATTGTACTTCATCAGAGGATCTAAAGACACACTGATACCTGATGAAGCTAGCTGCAATGCTTGAAAACCGTTGTGAAATTTCTTCCTTTAGGACACAGCTTACATCCGAAAGCCTCACCAACAAAAATCGCAATCCTTACAGCTTCGCATCGAAACATAACTCGCAGTGGATCCCTCTGAAGAAAATGATTGTGCTACGAAAGATGCTTGGCCACTTACGCTTGTCAAATCTAGATGTGCGACTGGATGTCCCACGCAAGGGGAAATGACCCCGCTGCGCATTGGTAAATAGGCGATACTTCGTTGTTTTGTATATTTACTGCTGTAAGAAATAATTAACAGTACACTCTTTTGACAAGGTGTGTACATACGTTGAATCCTTCTCTCATCGAGTGCGGTCTTTGTTTTCTTCTGCGCATACCTACATTTTGTTCAGCCGCACAGCTAGATTTGATAAGCTGTACATAAGTTATATAACAAAACTTCAATGTTCTCGGCGCTACGGTTCGATCAATTACTACCGAGAAATCAAAGAACAATTTTGCAGATTATCAAATAATCATCGACGTTTCGATTCTAGTTTGAATCATTTCAAGACGTATTTGCATTGCGTCAGACATAAGCCTGTAAAAATTCTATCAACCCATCGACCGCTAAAATCGTTCTAATCCCCGAAATCTCAGCAACAATTTCGTTAAGATCGTTAGCAACCTCGTTGCCCATAAGAGTATCGCCGAAGAACGACTCAATTGCACGCGAGAGAGTGGAATCACCTGGTGCCGGTAGGCCCGAAAGCGTCGAATAAATCCATTTTCCCTGGGATCGGGTCCAGGGAACGTCTCCAGCCAATCAGCCGTCGGATAGGATCGTCAGAGGTAGCCAACCAAGAAGAAGAAGAAGAAGAAGAAGAAGAAGAAGAAGCCAAGCGTGTGTTCCTCTACCTTCCTTCCTTCCTTTCGATTCCGTGTGTTCGCCCTCTCGGCCCAACTCCTTCCCTTCCTTTCTCCCTTGCCAAACCAATCTTCCATCCCCGGAGTAAGACATTGAGGCACCTGCTAGAGTCCAGCTCAATCAGGGAGTATAGCGTGGCGGAGAGGAGCCAGAAGGCGGTAGTGGGAGAGGTTGCACGGTATACCGAGGGTACTGTATCCGGACGGGGCAGGGGCCCTCGACCGACTGGGTGGTCCTACCGCTTCAGTTGTGTTCCGACGCGCTTCAAGCCAACACTACGAACACTATTTCGATCCCGGCCGTGTCGCTGTCGAACGCACGGGAGCCAGAGAACCCAGCCGGAATAGGCGGCCACGAGTCCTACCGGTTCCACGGATGATTCCGATCCTCTCCGTCGTCTCTGCGACTTTCGATTCCACTTTGAATCACCGAGACCCGGTTGCGGGGAGGATTGCCTTCTGCTTTCGGATCTGTTCAGGAAAACTCTGGGGAAATCGGTGAACAGTGGGAACAACCTGGTCGATCTCCTACAACTGTCAAATCGTAGATCGGTGTGCTCGTCGGATTATTGTTTTAGAGGATACGCCGCGGTGGTAGCATCCGTGTCATTGATCGTCTAGTCGACGATCGGCCAGATAATTCTTCGCCGGTGAAGTGAAACGGTTCGATCGGAAGGTGCGAAGGTTGGAGAAGGTATAAGGGACGATAACGACAAGGTGGCACGGGGCTGTAATGAAATGCAGGTTTATTTAGAACGGACGCTTTGATAAAGTGGTTAGTGCGAAAGCGTGGATCGAGCCAATCATACCTGATTGCCCGGACGTGAGTTGTGCGAACCCGAGGAAGAGAGACGTAGAAAAGACGAGAGGGAAGAAGACAACCGAGTCGGAACGACCATCGTGCCGAGAGTTAAGGAACGATCGGCGGGATGAAGACGTCTCGACGCTGATGTTGCGCCACGTGATTCGTAGATCGAATCGATTCTTCTATTCGATCGACCTTAGGCCTCGATCGGATCCCTGACTTCAGGGGAAATCGCGAACGCGTTTCGGTGATCTTCGTGTCTCGAAGAGAATGCACTCGGAAACATGAGAATCGGAACGTTGCAGCCGTGAGAGGGTGAGTTTCAGAGCGTTTTCACTGAAATTGATTGATGACCGACGTTCTAAATATACTGAGTTCGCGCTCTTTGTGTGGACGAACCGCGCGCGGACCAATGATAAATATGCTCGCTAAGTTATGATTCCGAGAGGAGAAGTGACACTTCGTTGCATATATTGCTGTACGAGGACTTCGGAGAACGTTGATACGGTTGAATTTCTTTTCGATCGAAATTTCAATATATTATGAAATTGATGATTTCGGCGCCAGGAAACGTCTCCAGCCAATCATCACTGATGATGATTTTATGGACATTGATTCAATAGATAACAATAATAATTCTACACTGATGATGATTTTATGGACATTGATTCAATAAATAACAATAATAATTCTATATAAATGATCGAACCTGGTGTCGAAATCATCAATTTCATAATGTTGATACGGTTTAACATTGAATCGTGCTTGTCCCTCATGCGTTCCTCAAAAATAGCTGCATGAAAGAGACTAAGATAACAATTCACCCATTTTACGCGTTAATTCATTTTACACATTATGTTTAATTTATAACGTCACATTTTAAAGAAATACATCTCACGACATAAAAGGATCGATAATTTTACAGTATGTGAAAATATTGTATGGGTGAATTTTCACCCTGAGAAACGTACGAGGGTTTTGGTGTTTGGTAACGCTTCTGAATATTCATTCGATTTTGAAACTGGAACGTTGCTCGTCTGGCAAGTCGAGTCAGTAAATGTAAACAACTGCCACTCGAGTGCTGTCGAGCTTGGACGTTGAATTTCGACAAATTTTTCGTTCAGGGTAGCAGTTGAATGTTAGATCAATCGCTGGAAGATCGATCGATTTGTTTAGATCGTTAGATTAGGACCTGCAATTATGTAATTACGGGTGGCGGCCATGTTGGAAGTCCGCTGTGAAGTGCTGAATTGAGAGTGGTCGTACCTCAAAGAAGTTGATACATGAAAAATTCTAGTTCGGTATTGTGTTTCACTGGAAGTTTTGCAGCACGAAGCTAGATTGCGAAACTGTATACTTCCACGCTGTAGAAAGATCTTCGAAAAAGCGTGAACTTGCTTCCTCGGTTCTCAATTTCTTGAGGGAGAGAAGCATCGAACGTTCGTTAACTTCTCCGGCAACTAATTGCGATTCACCGAGCCGCTGTTAAACGAACGAACGCTTAACAATTCAATACATACATTGTACCGACGAGCGACTGGTAACATTCCTGAGCAATGTCGATTCCGAAAGCTGGCACGGTCGAGGCCGGGACTATTCAGAAATTAATAGCGATCCCGCGATGACTCTCCGAAACAACGTTCATTACACAGATCCTCGTGAAAGATAGCGCCGAGGCCTATTGCGTTTCTCCACGGAATTTCCCGGATACTTGTGCTCTCCAGAACCACGAAGAGCAGAGAAAGAGAGGCGAACCTCTCTCTCTCTCTCGTCTTTTCTGACCCTTCGGGGCCAGGTATGCACACACCGACCAACGGTTGGGCCCATTCAGCGTTTTTTCTTATTCTTTCCAAGCAGAGTTTCACCGAGAACCCCGAGACTACGAACAGCTACGAGAGACGCCTAATTCCTATTCGGTCCCGTTCAGACGCCTGCCTCTGTGTGCTGCGTCGCAGCCAGAAAGGGCCAAACGTTTCTCGAATTCACCTTCCCGCTCGTGAAATATCTCTATTATTGTCATGGTGATGACCGGCTGCGAAGAATAGCCCCCGGCGAAGGGAGTTTCTCGGGCAACAGTGCCTTCATCGCGCTTTTCATCCAACATCCCGTAACCATCGGTCGAAAAGAAACTTATCCGGAGCGGGGTCTGTGTTTCCGTAAAAAGAAACCGGCGGGAACGGAACAACGTGGCGTGCAGGCTTTTCCGTACGACGGAAACGAACACGTTTCGCCTCCAACCCGAGGAATTTCGATGGGACTCCGACCATTCGGAACGGGTCCCTGCGTGATAGTTATTCTCGAGTAAACGTGAGATTGACCCAGATGTGATCTTTTCGTGCCGAGAACTGACCTGTTTGCTTTATTTCCTCTTGCTACAACGATATTAATCGAAATCAGTACGTAGCAGGCTAATACGAGATCTATATTTTTTAAAAATCTTAACTTTCGATGAAAAACACTTTTATGTGGATGTTTATACAACTTGAAATTTTTCTAGACGAATTCTAATAAAGTCGAATATCAAGTAAAGTCTTACTTTCCTTTTTAAATCTGAAATGTATTGAAATCGTAGTAAGCTCAGTCGAATTTGATATTGCAGCATTTTTTGAAATTTGTTAGAAGCCTTAATTGCTTGAAGATCAACAGTCTAGTTAGTTGTGACGTTACACTTGCTGCTAGGAATGTAAATTGATTAAACAAGGTGAAGAGTTTACTGAAAGATAACGAAATTATTCTAACAATTATATGTCGACAATGGTAAAGTAGAATTTGCTTATATTATCAAAAAGAATTAATTCAGTGAATCCTCAGTGTCTCTGACTAAGAAAATAATATTATGCATATATTTTTTAATGCTTTGAATTCAGTTTCCTCTCTTTCTTGAAGAAATGCGTTTATATGTAGACAACAATTAGATAGAATTTGATTACATTATCAAAACGAATTAATTCAATGAATTCTCAGTGTCTTGACTAAGAAAATAATATTATGTATATATTTTTTAACGCTTTGAATTCAGTTTCCTCTGTTTCGTGAAGAAAGACGTCTATATGTCCACAACAATAAAGTAGAATTTGATTACAATATCAAAAAAAATTAATTCAGTGAATCCACAGTGTCTGTGACTATGAAAATAATACTATGTATGTATTGTTTAACACTTTGAATTCAGTTTCCCCTCTTTTGTAAAGAAATACGTTTATATGTCTACAACAATTAAGTAGAATTTGATTACAATATCAAAAAGAATTAATTCAGTGAATCCAGTGTCTCTGACTGAGAAAATAATACTATGTATGTATTGTTTAACACTTTGAATTCAGTTTCCCCTCTTTTGTAAAGAAATACGTTTATATGTCTACAACAATAAAGTAGAATTTGATTACATTATCAAAAAGAATTAATTCAGTGAATCCAGTGTCTCTGAATAAAAAACAAATATATGTATATGGATTGTTTAACGGTCAGAATTTAGTTTCCCCTCTTTCATGAAGAGAAACGTCTGTTTTAGTGCTCGGTAGGTTTAGCGTTAGGGAATCCGTTTGTAGCAGCAGCGATAAAACACGAATAGGCGATTAAAAAACCCGAAGACAGAGGAAGAAACGCGTGAAAGAGGAAAATGAGAAGTTCGTCTCCCGAGGAGCCGCCGATGCCAGCGGGCAATCGCACAGACGGATGGACATAACACGGGAGAACCAGTTCTCTCATTTCATTGCGTTCGTTGTCCGATAATGACGCACAAGCGAAGCGCAGCGTGCCGCGTAAAAGCGCGTGCGAAGCAAACGCATCAAAAGCAAACATCGTTGGGGAGGTTTCCTCCCACGTCGACTATTCGAAAGAAATTCACTTTAAGGCCTGCCTCTCTGAACGCCACGAAAACATCGACAACCCTAATCAGTGAAAATCATCAAAATTATTCCTACAATATTCTTTACCTCGTTCTTCTTCTTTTTCAACAAAAGAGGATGTCTATTTCTGGAGCTGGTTCTGTCTTCGAAGAAAACATTAAAGATTTGTAGAATGTTTTTAAAAACAAGAACAGTTTCTTTCGAATTTCTAATTCCTCACTATGGTTCGCGACTATTTCTTTTTAGATTTCAAATGATATGCAAACTGTGGATCATATATGATTTTACGATTGCTTAATTTACACTTTAACCATTAATCAAATGCAAGCAAGAATTAATTAAATGAACAAAAATTAACGTGTTCACGAGAAGTATCTTCAAAAATAGTTTTTAAATAAAGCAATGAATTACATTGTTATACAGTTAGACGAATGGTGTGTGCCTATTCTAATCTTTCGCTGGACGTTAGACAATTAAAATAAGTTCATGCTTCCAAACCAGCCGCTAATTAACGACGTCCGATTGATAGTTACCTCCCGTGAGATTTCTTTTCGATATTTTCCACAGTAGTATTGAAACTAACAAATGTTTAATGTTCTCGGCGCTACGGTTTCGATCAATTACTACTGAGAAATCAAAGAACAATTTTGCAGATTATTAAATAATCATCGACGTTTCGATTCTAGTTTAAATCCTTTTCAAGATGTATTTGCATTGCGTCTGTAAAAATATATATTTATTGTACAACTTTCAAAATATACTATTAAACTGCTTGAATGTAATAACACAAATTGTTTGTAAATATTGTTCATAAAACTAACTTACTTGTTTTTGATGTGATTTAATACTTTACCACTTCACCGACCGGAAGCCTATTAATAGGATTTTCAATAATTCTGCTGTACCAAACAAAAGCATAGAAATTTTCTTTGACATTGCAATCTTAAATGAAACTATTAGACGACGTTATTAAGGGTGACTTAGTTAGTTCATACCAAATGCTGAATGAAAATTTAGCCATGTACCATACATTTTTCAAAAATATGCAATAATCACCGGTCGGTAATGTGTTAATATGGACATCGTGATACACGTGTTGTACGTGTGTCGTCAATGCTAGTTGTCAAGACACTGAATATATTGAAACTCTAGGAACCGCGCAATAACGGACTGCATTGTACCTAATCACCGTCCCGCGTGTAATCTAGGAAAATTGTTCGGAGTCGGTCCGAAGCACGAACAACGTCCCTGAAGGGTTAATTGAAAAGTACCGTCTGGTGATCCGTTTCGAGGCTATTACCTATCGTTCACGGTCGCGGAACGATTTTAATACCGCGACGTATAAACCGCTCCCGAGTCTCCTCAATATTTCTTCAAACTCATCCTCATGCAAACATCGGCCGCGCGTCTATCGCGATCGGTCTTCGATTACGGGTCCGATAAGATCGATAGCAACTTAATAACAGAGGCAGCTGTAAGACAAACTGCTCCGCTCGGAAAAGGATCACTCTCGACCGTTTCGATCCGATCTTGGCGTGCGCGCTAAAATCGCAGATAACCGTATTACCCTTACGTAATTCGGCGTGTACCGATGCCGCGACCATAAGTAATTCGAACTAACGTCCTTTTAATGAAATTACATCGTATTTGCATCCGTAATACCTCGCACGGCGAACAGTCGGCCAAAGGGGCTCCAATAAAAACTCATTAATTTCCTCGTCGACCAGGTACCTCGATATCATTCCGGTTTGCTGTTGGGGCCCGGCGGGGCCCGTCCCCAGCGATATGAAAAGAAAGGGGAGAGATGACGAAGAGAGTAAAAAAAAAGACGGAATCTCGAAATGAAAGAAGAGAAAAAAAACAAAGAGGCCGTAATAAAACCGTGGAACGAGTTCGCGACGTGATCGATCTCCGGAGCGTAGCCGGAGCGCATGTACGAACGAGTTACCTGTTACCACATGTTAATCGTCGGGATGCGACTTTCCTCGCCCCCTTACATAAGCGGCTGATGTACACGCACGTCCACGGGCTCCCCTCGGACGTACGCACACGCATCCGCACGCACGCGTGTCCACGTGTGCACGCGCGCGAGCATGCTCGGCCACCATACGCTTCGAAAGCCCCGCGCCACATCGCTCCGCTCGCGTGAGCTCGGCCAGCCGATCGTCACTCTTCCCGGAACGCTCGAGTAATTAGCGAACGGGCCCGGCTCGTGTAAACGGTAATAGACGTGTCTAAGGATTATGTTAAACGGCACGATTATGGCTCCGTCGTAGATCTAGAAATCGCGCTGATAACCATCGCCGTCGCGCGTGACAAGTGTTTTCTGATCTCGCAACCTGTTTCGGCCGGCTCCAATCGTCGCGGTTTCATAGTCTTTCTTTCTGCGATACTCAATCTTCGCGTTTTCATCCCCTTCTTCATTTGAGAGCCTCTTGTAATGCAGCACAGTCGAAAAGTCGGTTCGATTGGAATACTGATAAACACCGTTCAAGGTTACCGCAAGCTCAGGTTAGAATACGTATTTGAATTAATCATCGAATAGAAATTCTTTGTTCGTTAGCATGGGTTCTAATTCGATTATCAAAGGAAGTTGTTGTTGAAGTTTGTTTTTACACCATCTACTCAATGAGAAGAGAAAAAGTTTTAATGGAACTCTGGTTACTTCCTTCTGTTGAATATTTTTCATTTTTAGTTCCAAAGTACAACAGATCAATTTTTCGATTAGAGCGACAGATTAATGTTTCGATTAGAGCGACAATGCTGAGCACGAATGATGCGACCAAATCTCCCGGAGGCTGTCGCTCTAATAGAAACATTACTGTATTTATAAACGTGCATTTTTTAAAAATTAAAACGGCTACAAAATCACTTGATTTTGATGTATGAGAAAATGTCAAAGAGAAACGTTTACTGTTTAACAATCATTATAAAGATAATTATGTATATTAACCTACTGTGCCGAGTGGTGTAAAACTGTTCTTAAAGAATCTATAAAACACGAAGAGACCTATAAACTTAATGAAGCTTCCCGTTTACTGGCAAATCGAGTAATATTTAAAGGATCTTCTCTTTCAAGTCTGATTATCAAGCAGCGTCGGACGAGTTAATTCTTCGAGAAACGATTTTCTACAATATGATTTATCTTCGAATAGAAATTCTTTGTTCGTTAGCATGAGTTCTAATTCGATTACCAAAGAAAATTGTTGTTGAAGTTCGTTTTTACACCTTCTACTCAACGAGAAGAGAAAAAGTTTGAATGGAACCATACGTTGTAAACAATTATTTACTAAGATAAAAGCTGTTGACGTTTTTGCAAAATTTGATCGTCTTGTTTAGAGCGTCCGAATATTAACCATTAGCACTCGGGTGACTCAGAGTGACCACTAAAAGTTGCTGTACATTATTCAAAATATTGTTTACATTATTAAATATGTTGGTATCTAATCAATTACTAAACATTTAAGTATTGTACGAGGTATTATATCAATTTAATATCTATAAAATGAAAAAAAATCATAAAGAATGGAATTTTTCTAGGTCGAAAAAAATATTTAATTTTTAAGTTAAAATATCTCCGTGTGCAAAGTGTTAATCCGGTTCACTGTACATATTTTAGAAACACTACAAGACTGGATTTATTTAAATGTTTCACAATTTTTACAATAATGCATGCTCGAGTAAAAAAAATTATTGAATAATTTCTAATGGAAGAATCTTTATAATTTCAATAATTAAAAACAATGTGAAAGCAGTCATTTAACTGATCACGGTACGGTTAGTGTGAATTCCACATTGACGTAATGATGTAAAGTGTACTTACAAATTTTACAGCAGTTTCCGTTCCTCCGTCAGATTAATAGCACATATTTACTGTGACTGTCTTCCAAAGTCTATTTTCAAAGCACAGAAGAGTAGAACACCGTGATTCTAAACACTATTTAAACAACAGAATTTCAAAATTGCGACAGCAAAGAAGAAGAAGTTACTCTGAGGACGGTCAAAACAGTTCTGCGCCTTCATGTTATTGTTGCGGAAATAAAGGGCCGATCGCGATATACCTGCAAAGGACGTTAAACAAGTAAACAACTTATACAGATCGTTTCCAAACTGGCCGTTTATTACCACGTTTTTTTACAACCATCGCGCTACGACTAAACAAACCCCTATAATATAATATCCCCCACCCTTGCAATTCTGGAAACGAATCTATCGCCTTAACCATTCATGGAAAGCCGTATTGACATTCGCAGTACTGTTTTGACCGTGGCCTGAGTATGACATCTTCTCCTTCATTGTCACGATTTTGGGAAGTGTATTGCGTAGTATTTCGTGCTTCATAGTTATTAACCATTTCGTTCTTTGACGGAGGAACAGAAGATTCTGAAAAATGTGTAAGTACAGTTTACAACAGAATTTTATAATATGGGATTAACACTAATCGTATAAATTTTAAAGATGCTTCCATTAGAAATTATTCAATTTTCTTTATTCGAGCACGCGTTATTATAAAAATTGTGAAAGATAAATTCAGTCTTATAATTTAAAAAAAAAATGTGTCCGTATATGAAGACGGAGTTGGGCAAACAGTTTATTTAAATAAGAAGTTTGGATATAAATAATTCAAATAATAAAGTGGGTCTAAAACCCACTTGGAAAAAACCCACTTTATTCGAAATTTTTATTTAACCTTTAGCACTTGAACGGTGACTCAGAGACACCACCAAAAATTGCTGTAGCATTATTAAAAATATTGCTTACATTTTTAAATGTATTGGTATTTAATCAATTACTAAACATTTAAATATTGTATGACGTATGATATCAATTGCATATCATTAATTGAAAAACTCATATACAATGGAATTATTAACTTCCCGATTCATAGTTTTTATTTGGAATTCATGGAATGGAAATATTTTTATTTGGAATTAATGGAATGGAATTATTTTTATTTCGAATTAATGGAATGGCATTATTATAGTTTAAAATAGCTTCGATTGCAAAGGGTTAAATAAGATTTTTGCCCAACTTTATATGTAGATACATATTCTAGTATACAATTTGGATATACAGGCATTCTATATAACTTTTTCGTTGATTGTATAATAAAAACGCTTCTTCCAGACGACGCATATGTTAATTAAATTCTACGTTTCGACGCTGCATGTGACGTGTACACTATTAGGCTGGCCGTTTAATTACGGACCAAAACGGCAGACACGTGTGCGGCTTCAATGCTTTATGGATGAAGCAAGTAATCGCGTACATTGAATCTCATGTTGGTAATTATTGGCTGATCGATTCGGTGGTCTGTAATTTAATCGGAAAGTATAATAAGTCAATCTGCATTAAATACTTTCACCAATGTTTTTTGGCGAACGCAGAAATTCAGGAGTCGCGTACCGCGGATTTTTCAATAATTCTTCGAGATTCACCCCGATAATTGCCGTTCTGCGTGATCGATTACACACGTCGAAATCTTTCAACCCGTTATTAAGTTGAAAAAAATCCTTAACAAGTTGCTCTGCCCATCGTTTTCTACGAAAATTTTAATGGTTGCGCAACCGAGCCAATCGGTAGGCGTTCGCTTGTCGATCTTCGTTCTTATTGCTACAAACGTAAACTGAATACAAATATACTAAAATATAACTCGAATGAACTTCACAGTCTGTAAATAATTAAAAAATATTTTAGTACAGTGCTTTTTTATCGTAGAAGGAAAAGTCTTTAGACTGTTTTCTACCTAAGCCTCTGGATAATTTAATTAAAAACAGGTCCGCGTGTTTCGTTAATACATAACTTGTTTGCAAAGCCATAGAGAACACTTTCGCACAGGGAAAAATTACTTCAAATCACATTAGAGGATTTTTGCCGGGATTTACTTTGATTTTCCATCGACGATCTCACCAGTTCGATCGGTTTCCAGATCGTCCCGCTTCGATCTCGTTACTAATGCCTGTCATCCCTCCTTCCGCGCCTAATCGTGACCAGGGTTTAGACGCGATTGCTCCCTTCTCACAGGAACATTGTGCGAACATGTTTGTTTCTCCGGTCTCGCAATTCCGACCGAGAATGCGTGCAGATGAAGACATCGCGCACCGCTCTGCGTTTATTAACTGCGGACGTGTGGAAACATATTTGATTGGCTTGGGATTTCACTGAAATGTTAAATCGTTGGCTAACTTCGTCGTTGTAATTTTTCAGAGTTGATATTGTTCGGAAAACAAAGCAGTCGCGTGAAAATTTTTATGAAATGTCGCAAATGGATCGTGATATCATTAATTATAATGGTAATTATACTGCAGTGAGAATATGAATGTCATGCATTCGAAATTTGCTTCGTGTTCGTTCATGTATCGTATGTAATATTATTCCACCTATATAAATTCAGATTATTTATCATATCATTAGTTACGTGTGCAGTAAACGACGTCGTTAATTTATACATACATACATACATATATATATTTTGCTATTATGTTTGTAAATCAATTTTTTAATGTGAAGGAGACCTTCAGCGTTCAATAAATTCGAAGAATTTAAAAATATTCTTATATTATTCTCAACCTATTAAAATATTAACACATTACCGACCGGCGATTATTGCATAATTAAGAAAAATCTGGTACATGGCTAAAAACTTTTTAATGAAACTTTCAATAGTAACAGCAATTTTCAATGTGAACTAACAAGTCATCCTCAATAACGTCATCTAATAATTTCATTCAAGATTGCAATGTAAAAGACAATTTCTATGCTTTCTTTTGATACAGCACAATTATTGAGAATCCTATTAATAGGCTTCCGGTAGGTAAACTGTTAAGAAAGTAAATTAATTGTTAGTTTGCTTCAGACAGAAAGTTTTACAATAATTTCAAAAAATTCTGCATAAAGACGTGTGTTTACAGAATAGTTTGAAACTCGTCAGAAAGAATTGGATCATTCCCATCGCTACAGATCACTCTGTAGAGATGTTTCGGGATCTTTCTTATCCGCACGATCGAGGCGCGTGTGGGTGCGATCGAGGTACCGGGTTTGATGTCGATCGCGCGTTCGACGACCCTCGATCGATCGATAAATCGTCGGACCGGCAACATTGAATACTTGGAGCGAATTAGGGTTTTTCGCGAGGGGCCCTCGGGGTCCAGCGTAACGATCCGGCGCGGCGACCGGTGGCCGTGCAAACCTCGAGTCCGCCGGGCGTCAAAGCGCCGCGAGCCGTCCCTGAACGGATCGCGACGGGTTGTTTGCTCTCGCTCGGATTTTACGGCTCCGACAGGCCAGGCCGGACAATTACTGGTTGTTAAACTCTCGGACTGCATGGGTAAAGCGATCGCAAAAGTCCGCGTCCGCATCGCGACCATCGGCAGCTGCAACTGCGCACTTTAAGAATCACCATCCACGCACACCGGTTTCTGTATTTATTTTTGCGCGGTTCACCCATGCCCGTTCTCTTCACCGTCGCGTCGGTTCATCGTTTCGATTTATGAACGACAATTATTCCGAGACCGAGGGTACACACGGGAGCGAAAGAGCAACGTGGAAAGAAGATCACGCTAAAACACTCATTAATTCAACGTTAACGCAGCGTAAGGGTAATTTACGCTTTTATACCGAACCCGATGTGTTCGGCCATTTTTCTTCAGCATTTCTTTTAATGAAGGTGATTACGGAGGACTGACATGCCCACGTTCTCTCGCGAGTCTTCCCCATTCCCGCCTCCTGTCCCCGAAACGCGTAGGAAATTTACATGGCCTCGATGCGTACCGATTTTTTTGTCGCGGCTACGCCCCACCCATACGGCCGAAACCGTTCCGAATTAATTTTCATGATCCGAAATGATTCGCCGCGCTGATTCTCGGGGATCACGGAAGCTGCACACGGCAAACTCTCTCTCTCTCTTTCTCTCTTTCTCTCCTGAACATTGATTTCTCGGGCAGAAACTTTTTTTTTGTCTCCCCGCCTCCGGTTACCGCCGCGGTCGAACGAGTCCTCTTGCCACGGTAGACGACGAGGCCACGCTAAGGAGAGTTAATAGTTTATAATTCGAGGACCGGTTAAAAGATTCGAGCCGATCTCTCGAGGATCCGGGCAAGAATGTCGTGTTAAGAGGAGCCTTTTTGCCACCGAAATTGCCGCTCGGTACCGTCGATTTACTTTATCGTGTATAATTTTACGACGTCGGCAGAGCCACTGAATCCTAAGTTACTCCAATTAAATTACACCTCTCGATGCGGCCGTCGTACGAGGCCCGTTAATGACCGACGCGCCGAAAGGAAAACCACGAGGGGCCCGGATTAAAAGCGGATTTCGCCGTCTCTGGGAAAATACACGGGAGAAGCAGAAGAGAAAAGAAGCAGAGCGCGGAGAGCTGAGCAAGCAACGAGCGAAGCCGTGCAATCACCGGGATCTCTAGTTTGCTAAAGATAATTGCCGGTTGTCCATCGGCCATGAGCATGATTCGGCCCAGACGGGATCAACGAGACCCGGAGCCCTGATACAAACGTGTCCCGTCAGAATTAAGAGATCCGCATTCATCGCGTAATTTCTTCATCGCGGTTCTCTGGAACTGGTTGCCTCCCCTTTTCCGCTCCGCGAAATCTCGGAAAGCTAGTCCAGATTCTTCTTCGGCCGCCATAATCGTCGGAGCCGTTTCTCCGTAGGTGGCGGCCATCTTCGACGCTCTCTTTCTCTCTCCCGAACGGTTCCCGTAACTAGATTGATGAAACAAGACGAGATCCCGCGCGTAAATAATAATTTCCGGCCTTTTTAAGGCTATGTTTATTCGTCGGCGTTTATTTTGCGGAAAATAATGACGAACTTCCAGTGGATATCGCCCCTCGGGTTGCATAAACGCGGCGGTTACGAGTGTGTCACTGACGCTGAAGACACGGTTCTTCCTTCGCGACTATTGGCTCTCGTTCCATCACTTTTAAATATAGTTTCGAATGTAAATCGGATGGCCGCGGTGCTCTTATCTTTATCGCTTTACATTACCCTCGGACGAGATGATTGCTCCGAGACGGATCCCAGCGAACTCGCCTGTGTTTTTAGACAATCAAACCGAAGCTGGAAAGTATGTACAGTGGGCGGTCGAATCATTAGAGACACTCTTGAATAAAACGACGCGATAATTCTGCAATCACTTTTATATAAAATCGTATCTCTGCATACTTTTCGTATTTTCATGAAACATCCACATTTGCTGAACGTGCATTTAGAAGATTTAACACATTTCTCAAACTTGTACGGTTTTGTATTATATAATTTTATTTTGATTCCTCTCAGGGTTACAATTCTTAAACATAACTCCCCTTTCTTCCGTTTCGCTCCCTTTCACGCCGCTCTTAGCCTATCCTTAATATAACTTAGCTTAATTACTATATACTAACTTAACCCTAGACTTAAAATTAACTTATTTAATTATATATATAGAGAGAGACAAAAAATTGTGTTTACAAAACTGTACGGTTTTGTAAGAAATTCTATATTCTTGACTGGTGACAGATAAATTACAAATGTTGTAACGGTTCAGACAATATTTATCGTTTTTTAATGAGAATCGTATTCTTCATGTTCGTGTCGAATGTACTTTCTTTAACCCTCGTACGTTCCTCAGGGTGAAAATTCACTCATTTAGTATTTCTACGTACTACAAAATGAATGATCCCTCTTTATCTGTGTTGCGAGACCTATTTCTCGAAAATGTGACGTGATAAATAAAGTTTATTAGTTTAAAGTATGAAGCAAAAATTGATGAGAAAGTATCAGAATCTTTCATGCAACTATTTCTGAGGAACGTATGAGGGTTAAAAAACATGGTCCAAATTGAATAAATGAAATGATTCATTGAATAATAGATCTACGAAAATGATGTTCCATAAAATAAATCAATGAATCTGAGAATAATCGTGAGAATTCGTCATAAGATCTACGAAGTCTACAATAGCCTCGTTATTTGTCGTTAAAAGCATTAGAGAAGTTCCAGAAACAAATTAAACTACCCTACTGCCGTGTTATCGACACGGGGGTTAATCAGAAAGCTTGGAACAAAAGTGTAAATGAAGGGGTTGATCCGTTACCCAGTTCCGTCGCAATAGGAGCCGTACCGATGCGACAATAAAATCGATGAAAACAAAATCTGTCGCGAGAAGCAATTAAGGCAAATCGAGATCGATCGACAAAGGGTTTCATTCAACGATCAAGTATACACAGAGAGGCCGTCAAGTATCGCAGCAAGTGTGCGTGGCACAAAACGCGTGTCGAACGCGAACCTCTCTGTTGTCGTTGGCCGTTCGCCGCAAAGAGCCCGCCTTAATTGTTTCGATCTGTCGATCGAGGGCAAAAACCGTCGCGATCGAAAATAGTGTCCGAACCCTTTCTCTCGGTCCCGCGGCGCCGTGTACAATGATCGGGAATCGCGTGCGTGTTTCCGCTCCGATGAGTTGCGGGCTGAATTGCGAGAGGAGGCTTGAATGGGGGCATAATCGCGGTTAGATTCGGTGAAGGGCCGGTGTTTGTTCTAAACAGCCGCGGATCCCCCTGCGCGTTGTTTCCATATCCCGGAGCCGGTCGCAAAGCGAGGCTTTGCCCGAGGAACAAAGACGATGCGCGACGGCGCGCCGCTGAGAAGTCTTATTTGCATACAACTCTCCTCGGAGAGCAGACCGCGCGGAGAGCCAGAGCCTCGAAATGTCTTTATATCGCCGCTGACTTTCTGCATGACTTGTCTCTTTCACCGTCCGAAGATGGAACTCCCCTTTCCGGCCGCCGCAGAAAACGGTTATAACGATCCTTGATTAACGACTGCCAGGAACACACGTGTGCAACTACCCGATCATCTTCCGCGTGGATTCGTGCTTTCTAACCGCCATTTCTGCGGCACTCGACCAATGCTTCGTTGCCTCCTTCTCGATTCACTGGTTCGAAGGCTCCTCGGTGCACCGGCTACGATTGATTAAATTATTCGGATTGTTTTCATTCGGGACCAGGACCACCTTCGCTCGCGAGAACACCGCGCCCCGGGGATGATCGTCTTGGTCGCTCGGGGACAATCGACTCGTTCGCGCGGAGATAATTGCCAGAAGGATCCGGAATCGGTTTCATGGATCGATGAACTGATTTTTGGGTCTCCGAGGCGAGAAACCTGCAATAATCCGTTGGACCGGGGACTTCGGTGCTGCCGATTGTCTGTTGTAGAAAGGCGTTCGACGGTGAGAGAGGTTAGGTGTGAACTGTGCAAGGTGTTTGCACATTAGAAGCTTTAGAACTTCATTTCAGTTTAGAATTTAGTATGTCTGTTGTACGTATATCGTCCAATGGATAAATCACGTCGACAATGAAATGGAATTTTATTTTGGAGAGTGTCTGAAGTCGAGTGGGTTCGAGGATCTCAAAAATTTGTGATTCCACGAGCATGACGCTTTTCCGTGACCTTTCAATCGAATTTTGCATCTGACTGACCCCGAACAACCGGATTCTGATTATAAACAAATATGCATTTCAATATGGTTATTAGACTGCGGATCTTTATGCATTTCTAGAGAAATTGAGTAGATAAAATTGAAAATTATTGAAAAATTAAATAAATTCAAGATGTCAATACATGATTTCTGTATTAAAATCATTAAGACAAGAAATAATATTCAATTTAATTTCTATATCTTGCAATCGATGCAGAAAATTTTTATTTAGCACAAAGATCCGCAGTTTAATGATTGTTTCATGAAAGGTAATACATTTTCAAGAAGAAAGATTTCTTTTTGGAATATAATGTACATCTTATGTCCCTATCGGGCCTCTCTTTGTGCATTTTGTTTGTCTCCCGATCAAGCCGGTTAATCGAGGTCCTACTGTTCTGTCAATTGTGTATACCTTCCAAAACGTACAATATCGGATCTTGGATGATTATTAGACTGCGGATCTGTATGCATTTCAAGAAAAATTGACAGAAAATTTTAAAAGGTCAAGATGTCAATTCATGATTTCTGTATTAAAATCATTAAGACAAGAAATAATATTCAACTTAATTTCTATATCTTGCAATCGATGCAGAAAATTTTTATTGCGCGCAAAGATCCGCAGTCTAATAATTATATTATGAAGGGAAATACATTTTCACGAATAAAGATTTCTTTTGGAATATAATGTACATTTCATGACCCTATCGGGCCTCTCTTTGTGCAAGCTGTTGGTCTCCCGATCAAGCCGGTTAATCGAGGTCCTACTGTTCTGTCAATTGTGTATATCTTCCAAAACGTACAATATCGGAACTTAGAAATCGATTCGAGTCGCAGCTCGCATTCGAGGAGAGCGGTTGCGCGTCGGTGACGGGCTCGGTCTGCGGGGTCAGTCAATTAACGATATTTCGAGCGGCCGTAAACAAGCCAGCCAGTCTGAACGGCCCGCCACCCCCGAAATACTCGGTCTACACCCGTCAGCGACGCCGACGTCTACTCGGCCCCGCGAGTTCCGCTGTGTTCTCTCTCTCCTTAGCGCTTGGCGCGGAAACAATGGCCGATTGTTTCTCGTTGTTTTCGTCACGGCGGCGCACGGGCCAAGCAGAGCCCCGATTGTTTGGCAAACAAACGAGCGGAGTCGCGAGCTCATTGTTGCCCATTGGCTCGGCACACGCCCGGCTTGACTTCGTCCGCCGCGGCCGACCCTCTCGAATCGGCTCTCTCGCGAGTAGCACGCGAAATAATTATATTGTCGCGCAATAAAGTCGACGGGGTACGTCGGCTCGACTTAGTCACGGTCCAGCGAGCTGCTTTGTGGCCGGAAACACGGCGAACACCGCCTCCCTTTCCGACCAGGAAGACCAGAAGGCCGTACGGAGTTCACCACCATATCGTGTACGCTGTTGTTCGCCGCCTCGAACATCGTCGCAAGTGCGAAGAACCCCCTTTTGCTTGCCCATCGGTGTAATTGAAACGCGAGAGGCTCTGTTCTTCTCTCAACCCTTCTCTCTAACCCTCTCTCTCTCTCTCTCATCGAGCCTTTCGACGCTCGTTGTTGATGTATTAATAATCGTTGCGCGCCTTCTTTCGTTCACCGGCTACCTTTGTTGGCAAGGTGGAGCGATGTTTCGCATTGTGGACCGGCACACGTTCTCTCTCTCTCTCTCTCTCTCTCTGTCTCTCTCTCTCTCTCTCAGTCTCTCTCTCTCTGCTCCACTCAAGTTCGACACCGGCCATTGTCCCGCCGGATGATGATGATGAAACAATGCACGATCGGCCCGATGACGGTGGACGTTTACACGCATCGGCGAACCCTTTCTCCGTTTGATTACGCGCAGAAAGGTTGACGGATCTCGGTGAACGCCGCTGACTTCCGTTCGTTTTGTCAGCCGTGAATACCCCGCCACGCTTTATTCGCCAGCATGACCGAACCGATGAGACGCCAGTTCTACCGGCAAATTTTTCATTTCATCGCGACGCGTGTTGCCGATTCTCGATCGTTTCCGACGATACCGCGCGAGTTTCTAAATTATTTTATACAATAATGGATAGTTGCAATTTAAAAGTATATCAATGTATTATTGTGGCAGTTGAAGAACATTATTGAAGAACTAGCTGACTCAACAGACGTGGTTTTGTCCAAATTTCAATAAATTTGCGATCGTTTTAACTACGCATATTCATCGTTCGAAAGTTATGGTCTTGAGTTCATAGAAAAATCCCATAGAAAAAAAGTACTTTTCCAATTTTTCTTTCCCTGAAAACTTTATTCGGACTATTACGAATATCTTTTTTAAAACATTAGCCAAATCGGTCCAGTATTTAATTTTTATTTATATAGATAAAAGAAATGATTACTTGGCGGTTGCTTATTTCTTGTTCGTTGCAGTTGATGCCAGTGGCGCACCCAGGGAGGGAGCCAGGGTGCCCAGTCCCCTTCTCCCAAGAAATAAGAAACAAAACACTGGAAAATTCGCTAAACTGTAGAATAGCTGCTTCCTCTCCGATATCGATGATTTTTGGATGTGTTATATGTGAAACTAAACATTTTGAACAACTTTTCCCTATATATATAAGTAAATGTGTGTGGCTACCTTTGACAGATATTTTTGCTAAAAAAAGGTCATTTTGTTCAACTCGTCTCCCCTCAAGATTAAATTCTGGGTGCGCCACTGGTTGATGCAAACAATTTCTATTTCGCTCAGGCTTCCGGAGGAAAGCGTTTCACGTCGAAGCGGAAACGCGTCGGCGACGGATCGTCAAGTTCCGTCGGTTGATCGGCGTCTGCGCTTGCGCTCGCGCCTCCGCTTCCTCCTCGTTGTCATCCCCGGTGTTCTTTTCTTCGAGAGGCCGCCGACAATGTACCAGTCGCTATAAATACGTTCGCACGCGTGAATACGTCGCGACTGTCGCCACGTGTGAAGCAGCTTGAGGGGATATTCGCGTCTCTGTTCCGCCGGGCGAACGCGTTCGAGCCGAGGGAAGAGAAGAACGGAGAAGAACGCGTTTCTCCGCGTGGCTCACGGGATCTCGGGCTTCTACTCTGTGTGCGCTGCTCCTCCTTTTCCTCTTTCATTCGCGGCTCTCCAGGCCCGAGAGTTGCGTGCCCCTTTCGTGAACGACCGAGGGACCAAGCGACGCCGGTTTCGAGCGGGAAAGAGACGACGAGACGCGACCAAAGGAATATTCCCGGTCGACATTTTTCTTGTCGGAATGCGGAGTCGTTACGTTCGCGAGGCGTTACGATCGAAACACCCGAGATGTTCTTACCGGTTTCACGGACTCGAGGAGAGGAGCGTCTCGAGACCCGACGGTGTCCCTCGCCGATTCAAGATCGAGAACCACCGCCACCGCCGTAAACATTCGAGAACTCTGCGGTTTCTACCGATCAACAGAGATTCTAGCTGCTCGATCATATCGACGAATCCCGCGTCAACAAATACTTTTTAGCTTGTCCGGTGACTTCTAGACAGGGACTGGAAACAGTTACATGAACCGGAATAATGGTACAACCAGACTTCGGATCTGTATGCAATATAAAATGTTTGTGCATCAATTGAAACACCTAGGAATTACATGTACATTTATATATTTTATTAATGATTTGAACACTCTTAAAGTCTTTTAATCTTTCAACCGTTTTAAACTGTCTACCTACTCATTTGTGTTGCGGATGCATAAAATGCGGAATATAGTTGTTACACCATCATTAGACTGCAGATCTTTATGCAAAAGAAAATGATTGTGCATCAATTGAAACACCTAGGAACTAAATGTACATTTATATATTTTATTAATGATTTGAACACTCTTAAAGTCTTTTAATCTTTCAACCGTTTTAAACTGTCTACCTACTCATTTGTGTTGCGGATGCATAAAATGCGGAATATAGTTGTTACACCATCATTAGACTGCAGATCTTTATGCAAAAGAAAATGATTGTGCATCAATTGAAACACCTAGGAACTAAATGTACATTTATATATTTTACTAATGATTTAAACACTCTTAAAGTCTTTTAATCTTTCAACCGTTTTAAAACTGTGTACCTACTCATTTGTTTCGCGGATACATAAAATACGGAGTATAGTTGTTACACCATCATTAGACTGCAGATCTTTATGCAAAAGGAAATGATTGTGCATCAATTGAAACACCTAGGAATTAAATGTACATTTATATATTTTACTAATGATTTGAACACTCTTAAAGTCTTTTAATCTTTCAACCGTTTTAAAACTGTGTACCTACTAATTTGTTTCGCGGATACATAAAATACGGAATATAGTTGTTACACCATCATTAGACTGCATATCTTTATGCAAAAGGAAATGATTGTGCATCAATTGAAATACCTAGGAACTAAATGTACATTTATATATTCTACTAATGATTTGAACACTCTTAAAGTCTTTTAATCTTTCAACCGTTTTAAACTGTCTACCTACTCATTTGTGTCGCGGATGCATTAAATACGGAGTATAGTTGTTACACCATCATTAGTCTGCGGATCTTTATGCAAAATAAAAATGTTCCCTATTGATTGAGGGAAGGAGGAGTAAAATAATCGTTTACTGTTACTGATTTTAAAATCTGCGGTCTAGTCATCATAATCGAAACCAAGTTCGCAATTCAATGAATTAAAGGATCTTCCATATTTAAAATGAAATACGACGAAGAATAAATGAATTTCTTCGAGAGAAATTCGAGTATCGTCCATAAAAAGATGATTTCAAAGGACTTTTTCCAAAGATACAAATACACCGTTGAAGTACAACCTAACACGATTCAGCGGAGTCTGAATTTTCATTCAGAAATAATTCGTCCCCGATACAAACGGCCCCGGCAAGGGTTAAAAAAAAAAGGGGGAGAGATGGAGGAACGAGGACTGAGACGAAATAGGCAACGTTTCAGCTTTTTATCGACGGGCCCGCTGGCATAATAGAGATCATGCGGCAGTCCTATCCAGACTACCGAATCGGCGGGCCTTCCGCGAAGGTCCAGAACAGAAAAAGGCACCGTGGCATGAATTAAGGACGACTTCCGAGTAAGTGGAAGCCTCCTGGTACACGAGGGACCCCTGCCGGGCCTCGTTACCGTCCACATTTTTTTCTTTCTGTCACTTCATCGTTGTCATATTTCTGTTTCGCTGCGCCCTCGACTCTGGCTGCTCCTCCCAACTGAAAAAGTGCAAACAGAAAACCGAGATAAACAGTTTACGCAACACCGTGTTCCTTGCTAGCGGTCCATTCGGATGGAAACCTCGAATTAGAGTATGTGTTACAATTCCAGCGAAATTGTGTTAGTACACTATGATTTTCGAATCTCTGTAGTCACTTAATATAATAATTGCTTTATTTTCAGCCTTACAGCTAAGAAAATGTGACTTGGTTTACATTAACCTATTTATACAAAACTATCTTATTTCACACATTCGTTCCTTACCTTCTCTCATTCATTTCTATATCTCACACGTTCCTACCCTGGTCTACTCTTTTAGTATCCTAATTATCACTAACCCGCTTAATTCTATACTTATTGCTAGAAACTTATGGAGAAAGAATCTATGTCAAGGTATTTCCAATTAAATTCTATTCTCCTGTTAATATTCTATTATAATCAATATTAAAGGATTAAAGTAAACATAGGTATACAATAAATTTTTCTTCTCTCTTCTATGAGACGATTAACGACAAGAAACTCTAATCATTGAATCCGAGACGAGACTCAAATATCAAACAGTTAAAACAATTTTGGTTCGAACATTGTAAGATTCGAACGAAAAGCGTTCACTGTCGTCCTTAATTATTTAGCTTCACACCAACGAGGACCGAAATAAAAAGCACCGCTGTAGTCTCTATCTGGTGTTGATTGTTTTAGTGCAATAAGAGTTTACGTTCTGCTAAATACAACATCAATGAACCAAGACCCTCGTTCGAGGTTTCCATTCATTTGTTGGAACGAGACATTGTCAGGCAATCCGAGCCGAGAGCTTTTGTTCTGCGACTTTCACCGAACAAGACGATAGAGACACATAGCTACCGGGTACGGGCGGTGTAACATGTGGAACATATTAAAATTATTCGTGGATCGTCGGAAGAAAGGTATGTGCTCTGACGACGACGACGACGACGGTGGGAAAGTGAAAGCACCCGAAGGTTCAACGAATCGACAGAATTTTTTCGAGAGACCCACTCCCCCACCCGGTTCGGGTCGCCGAGATGAATCGATTGAGGCAAAAAGAGAAGACTGGTAATCTCTTGCCGGGCTAATCGACCGCGCTCGTCCGAGTTAAAAACGTTTGTCGCCTTAATCGTTTTCCGTTGGATAATTAGCGAACCCGCCGGATGGATAATCGATACTTCTTTTTTAGTCGGCCTGTACCGGTGTGTGCCCCATCAGGCCTCGTCTTCGGGGACCGGAGACCCGAGACCGTCACGTGTGCGTCCCCTTAATCCCTCTTAAAGGCCCCTCGGGACGAATACTCGGACACGAGGATGCCCGAAGTAACACGAACGTAATCACGAGGACGAACGCACACGCATGCACACACCCGCGCTCTCGAGGACTCCGACGGGGCAGACATCTCTTTGTTAGAGGGTCCAGTTCTTTCCTCCTCGTAGGAAACGCTTCGAGCCGTTCTCGAGCCGAGCAAACCACGACGGTCCCAACTCGCGGTACACGGGTTCGTTGTGCGAACGATAAAGACAGTTCTTCTGCACAGCGATCTGCTAGTTCTCGAACAACTGCTGTGTTGACTCTAACGAATATTAAAACATTAATGCACTTTCTGGAATCTGAAGGTATGAGATAGAATATCATGAAATCAGGAACGTCATACAGAAAGACACCAAAGATCCGAAGGGTTAGCTCGAAACTAGTTCGCAATATTAATAAAAAAAACTAGGCCAGAGCCGCACATAGATGACAAATCCTTTGATTGATATTGAATGATATAAGAATGATTGATATCAATATTCGAAAGAGAATCCACAAAATTCTGAAGAAATTGAGACAGAAGTTTCAAACCAATTAATACAAGGGTTCATATTCATCGAAGTTGTGAATAGTAAATTATATGTTGGATAAAGTCAGATGCGTTCAGGTAGATGAAACACTGTAAAAACGAACAACTTCAGAACATGATAACTAGACTGCGGATCTTGAATTAAAAACTTTCCATCTTCTTTAACATATTTAATAGGTTAAAAATAATATAACGATATCTTGAAATTCTTCTAATGTTTTTGCTGCTTTAAATTACACCTACTCACGTTTATGATAAATGCATACAATCTGCAATTTAACGATAACATTCTTTATCTCCTATCTTGTAGCAATGAATAGAGAGTATTTTGCTGAAAGATCTGTTTATTACAAACCGGGAGAATTGATCTGTACCGGTTTCGTAACCCGTTGATGAGCCAAGAGAATCGTTGGAGGATGGTGGGGAGGATGGATTGTTGAAAAGATGTCGAAGACCTCGATATTGAGAAATGATGCGCGCAGAGGGAGCACAGAAAGACAGATTTAAAAGCTGATTAAACCAGGAGGATCTCGCCGAATGGATCGTAACTCGTCTACATCGCTCCGGAGACACACGCACGGTGGAGTGGACGGTGCAGGGGCCTGGGCCTGGAGAGGAACGTGTACGCTAGTTAGTTAGACCCGCTGGCGGAGTCTCGGAGCCCGAGAAAACGATGCACGAGCTCCCTCGATGGCATTGGTAGCCGTAGGTAGGACCCAGTGCGTGTGCCACGCCGTATATTTCACCCGGGTGGACACTGTCGTTGTGTGTGCATTGTCGCATCCGAGGTATGAGGTCCGACGGAGATACATATTTGTTACCGGAGATGTCCCTTCCCGGCGCAGACGTGATTCGCCTTCGCGACTCGATGAAGATCTCTCACGGCTGATTGACTTTGTTTCCACGACGAGCTCGTCCCAGCTTTTTCGGCGATCACTTTTCTCGAAAAGCTTGCTAATTAATGGCTCCGCGGCCGACCGTCAGCGATTCGTTATTTCTCATTCCGGTTCTCGATCCTCCACTTCGCTTATCTTTCATTCTTCGCCCTGCGGAACGCTCGAGCTTCTTATTATTTTGAAGTTGTTCTCTGAAACATGCTTCAAATGGTAGACCTTTGGTGGGACTGTTTTTACGAACTTGTTTTTTTAGGACTTTTTAATTGATACGGAAATTCTGGTCGTACACCTCAATCACGTCAAATCTGCGATTCGACACTTTAGAGAACACATTGTCTACTAGAATTAAAAATTTGTTTAACCAAGGTTTAATCTAACAATTCATTGCTCTATTGTAAACACTGAAAGTGGTTCTAATAATTCGTTCGAAACAACCATGCTCACCACAAATGTATGCTGAAATCTACCTCATAATTAGTGATGTTGTATTTTTAAATTTCCACGCATGTTTTTATGTTTCAAATGTAAATTAATCTGTGATCATCTAGGAACATGGAAATCGACAAGATCGTTGCCATTTGTCGCAAAGAATATTAAAGAAGTTCTAGAAAGAAGCTGAAAGGTTATGTCTGGCTTAGCTATCTTAAAATTATTCGTTGTAGAGACGTTTTATTTCTCGCTGCATTCTGATCGTGTTCAAACAATCATTTTTGCATTACCTCGATCTAGCTGCATCTTCCAATCTTCTCTTTGCGCCTCATTCTCGGCGCGGTTCACCGATCATTTTGACACAATAATTCGCCTGTTTTCTTCGTGTACGAGGGGACAGGCTCTGCATATTATCCAGGAGTCGTAGATAATTTTTCTAATTAAGCGACCGCCATTCTGCGCGCGGTCGTTTGATCGTTTTCTGCATGCGTCCCGACCGGTAGCGCGATTTATCATGTTCGAAGGAGATGCATATTTGTTACGAGACGGTGTCCCTCCTCCTCTTCCTCCTCCTCCTCCTCCCTACCCTTACTGTGGACGTGATTCGCATTCGTGATTCGAATAAAGACCTCCGGCTTGTTGACTTCGTTTCCAGAGCGAAGCTCGTCTGGAATCGCGAACACGCTCCGAGGGAGAAAGTACGATTGGCAGCCAGCTCTATCGGGCCACGGGGTCCCCCTTCCTTTTTCTGTCTCTCTAATGGTCTCCCATGTAATCGACGAACACCCCGAGATACCCTGGAAAGAAAATTGTCTGCTAAATGCCATGAAATCGTCCACCGCCATGGCTACCAGTCAATTTCTTTGTTAACTCCGATTCGATCAGCGTTACACGACCAGTCACATTCCGCGAAATTATTAGAGCTCTCTCGAAATATTTATTATTTCTCTTTTCATAAAGAATTTTAGTAAACATTTCTGTTCTGTAAGGAGTTGACACGGAATTGATACTCGACACGACGTGATATTTCCTCAATCACTCGTAGAGGACTGTCGTTTTTATTTTAACAAAATCATAACGTAGAACATTCATTTTATAAAACGTTAACACGACGTAAATCAATAAAAACATATATGTATAATACTTAAACATATATACACATTCATATTCAGTCATATGACATGCATACTTATATCATTCGTACAATTCATTCTTACAATTCTGGTGCGTAACTAAATGTCAAACAAAGTCCACAGATTATAAGAATTATAAATCATTTCCGTTTTTAACAATTTCACTAGGTTCAAGTAATACATGTTTCTCAATTTAAATTGTACCTGCCTGTTTTTGCCATAACTGTATAAGAGAATTTTTCTTTATCATCATCCAGCTTCATTATCAATTAATAATAATTATTAATGATTCTAACCAGTGTTATAAATAGGCAAGACTTGTGCGAAACACCCAAAATTCACGTTATTAACGACGTCGTTTCTTCCCAAGATGTGGTACATGCTTAAGAATAAGTTTTCCAAAATCCTTGCAGAAGTGACTCTGCACGCAGTTATTTAGTGCAAAGCTAAGTCTAAGAAACCGGCATCGGTCTTTACGATGGCCGAGTCCCCGTGCGTTCGAAAGCGGAGTGGAGCTAATTAGCCGTCACCTCCACGCTGGCTCATCCCCAATTACCCAAGAATTCGCTTTTATCGATCGGCGACAAGATCGCCGGCCAAGGTAACCGTTAAATATCCAACGTTTCCTAAGAAAAAGCTGGTCGCGCCGTTAGGAGGTAGGTAAGGGTGAACCTCTTTCAGAGGAGCAGAAAAAAGAAATATATATCTCCGGATCCATTATCCAGGGGACTGTTCGAAGATCGAGCTGTGTCTCACCGAAAGATTACATCTTCTAAGGTTTCCGGGTTTCGACGCCGGGGGCTCGTTTTAAATTTACGTCCGTCGATCGCTACCCTCGGTGACAATCATTCGGCGGGGAGACGAAGAGGGTATTTCGTGATCTCCGCCACGTGCTTAATCGGTAATTAAGGCTTAAGCCTCCACTCTGGTCGGCGGCTTTCTTCCTCTTTCTTCCTGGTGAGAGGGAAAGAGAGAGGAAGAGAAGAAGGTCCAGGATGGCCGGGCCCGTTTCCCTCGCCACTCGTCTTCGACTCGTCCACTCGACCCGAGTTATTCCGTTGGCGTTACAATTTTTTTCTCGCGTGCCTTTACTAGGGCACTCATTAAGGGGAGGCCGGAGGGGAGACCGACCGACTCGTAATTAGTGGCACTAACGAGGGACGCGCTTCTTGCGATGCGTGTACGCGCGTAACACCGGTGTGCATCCGTGCCACGGCATCCGCGATTCCCGATTTTTCTGCCGACGCCGCCGCACCGCCTTCGTTCGCCTCCTCAACTCTCATATTTTCTTTCAACCATGCTCAAATACCTGGTTCCGATGCCTCCGCGATTGCTAACTGTTGCGTAGCGGCTCTGAAAACTGTTTCGCGGCTGAATTTTGAAATTTAAAAATGCTGACACAGTCGACTACTCAACTATTAACCCTCATCCGCCCCTCAGAAGTGACTCAGAGTTGCCACTCAAATTTGCTGTACCATTGTTCACAATATTGTTTACATTATTAAACATGTTGGTATCTAATCAATTACTAAATATCCATGAAATGAAAGAAATCATATGGAATTATTCTAGGTCGGAAGAATTGTTTAATTTTCGAGTTACAATAGCTCCGAGTGCAAAGGGATAAGTAAAATATTAGGAAATTGGAAAGCTGGTTAACCGGTCTGGCCTGTGAAATTTGTACAAAATAGCTGGGTCTTTTCGTAAGCTACCACTTGATCGAGATAAATAGATTGAAAAGAACATAGATTCCCGATTTTTCTGACGACGCCGCCGCACCACCTTCGTTCGCCTCCTCAACTCTCATATTTTCTTTCAACCATGCTCAAATACCTGGTTCCAATGCCTCCACGATTGCTAACTGTTGCGTAGCGGCTCTGAAAACTGTTTCGCCGCTGAATTTTGAAATTTAAAAATACTGACACAGTCGACTACTCAACTATTAACCCTCATCCGCCCCTCAGAAGTGACTCAGAATTGCCACTCAAATTTGCTGTACCATTGTACACAATATTGTTTAGATTATTAAACATGTTGGTATCTAATCAATTACTAAATATCCATGAAATGAAAGAAATCACATGGAATTATTCTAGGTCGGAAGAATTGTTTAATTTTCGAGTTACAATAGCTCCGAGTGCAAAGGGATAAGTAAAATATTAAGAAATTGGAAAGCTAGTTAATCGGTCTAGCCTGTGAAATTTGTACAAAATAGCTGGGTCTTTTCGTAAGCTACCACTTGATCGAGATAAATAGATTGAAATGAACATAGACTCACAAGTGACCTCGTTTGTTACATAAATAATAATCGAGTTTTCTTCGCGTCTTCAAAAACCCCTGAAGTCGTTCTGTCCGTAATTACTAGCGTATAATTAACAGAGACACGAACATTGTCGAGCCTTTTGCGACGTTGGGCTAACGTGCGTCTAGATTTCATCGATTTGCAAAAGTCGCGATCGGATCGCGTTCCGCCATGGTGGACCAGAACGGCGGAACGTGTCCAAGAAGGTGGAGAATGACGAGCGAGCTGAGTAGGATAAAGTTGGCCGGCAAGAAAAGAAGAAGAAAGGGAGGAGGGCAACGACGGCGACGACGAAGAAGACGACGACGTAGAAGAAGAAGAAGAAGACGAAGAAGAAGAAGAAGAACAAGACGCGAGGGAAGAAGGACGGTGCAGGATGGAAGGAGGCAGGAATTCCAGTGCGTGGGTCTGTTGCCTCTTAGACAACGTTGCCTCGAACCCGCGTCTCTATCAGCCACCATAAATAATTCTCTGGGGTAACGTCGGTTGTCTTTTCTCCGTCGCACGCCGATCGGCCTCCTTGTTCCACAAGGTGGCCGTGGTACCGCAGTGTTTTTCGGCCACGGCGTTGAACACGGTGGCATCGGTGTGTCCGTGGACCGGTTGGACTAGAAGCGCTCGTATACGCTGGGCCCTTTAAGAGAGATAGCACTCGAGATGGGGGAAAAAAGAACAGGTGGAACCGGGGGTCCCTGGACCCTCTTCGAGCCAGCGTAGCCCCGATCGAGGCTGAATCGAATTTGGCTTCGGGTCTTAATTCTTCGCTGGCCCAACAGGCTATTTTCTGTCTTTCCGACCTGGCCCTATATCCACTCGATGCTTATTACGTCAGAGGACCTAGCCGATGAATGAAGCGCTCCATCGAACGTGGAAAACATGCTTGCTCGAAGATTTTCGCAGTGCCAATAGTCAGCCTCTGAAAGCCTCTCTCTCGATGATACAATTGGGTCGAAGAACTTCGAACCAACGAAACATGGTGCCAATAGCAAACCGGACTGCATCAATTTTTGATGCTTTCACGCACATGAAGACATCACCTTCTCAAACGTTGCGGTAATCGTTGAAGCGTCGAAGCCACGCAGTTGAGCAGGGTTGAACGAGAAAGTTGAGAGTTGAAAAGGTGAACGGAGGCGGTGGAATTTTGACTTTCTATTTTGTGGAGTCTGGCAGAAGGGCGGCTATGTTGAGTGTTGAGCTCCGTGAGTCGCTCAGAATGTCCTCGAACGTGCTGCCGTTAGCTGTTTGGCGATTTTCGAGGAAGGGGTCCGACACGGTTCGGGTGATTTGTCTCGAAGTTGCGTACAGAAGAGTTGCTGATCCAGAAGAAGATCCTCGTAGCGTCCTGCCATTGACCCCGATTTCACCTCCTCGTCCATCGATCCGTCGAGACTGCTCGGACCGGAGCGTGGTCGGTTTTTGTTCGCGCTAATTGCGGGACACCTCTTCGTGTTTTCCCGGGCTTAACGACCAGCTGAACACCTTCCTCGTTCCACACGGTCCGTGTGTGTCTGTGTGCCCACCGGTCAACGGAATCCTCCTCTGGCGCAGCTTTCGGGCCCCGAAGAGGATTGCGGCCCGGTCCCTCTCACCTGCTCCCTAAAACGCGAACACGTTTTCGAAAAAAACCGGGAACTTGGCTAATTGTCGCTGGAGCATTAGCCGAGGTCCATCGGCGAGCCGGACTTTTACGACGAAGGGGATACTGGAGAAGTGGCTTCTTTCGTAGACTGGCTACCCTGCCTGACTGCCTCCTTGTCTTCGGGTTCGTCGAGGAACCAGCTCGATTTTTTGTCGTCGCGCACCTGCCGGCCGACCTGGGGTAGATTTTAAATAAGGGGATATTGGACGCTGAGGAGGAGTGGTCGCTGCCCGTGGCTGATAACAGGGTGACGGGAGGCGGGGATGAAATATGCTGCCATTATGTATATTTGTTACTACGTATCGGTCGCCGGCGAATATTAGCTCTTCATTAGCTCCTCGCGATCTCTGCCAGGAAGACACGTGCCGATTTTTCATGCTCAGTTTCATATTCACCCAAATTAAAAAACTGCGACAAACAAGCTTTAAATAAATGTTTATTCCCTTTCGTAATAATTTTGATAAGTTGACAATATTTCAACGGTATCTATTGGTCGCCGGCGAACATTAACTCTTCGTTAGCTCCTCGCGATCTCTGCCAGGAAGACACGTGCCGATTTTTCATGCTCAGTTTCATATTCACCCAAAATAAGAAGTTGCGACAAACAAGCTTTAAATAAATGTTTATTCCCTTTCGTAATAATCTTGATAGGTTGACAATATTTCAACGGTATCTATTGGTCGCCGGCGAACATTAACTCTTCATTAGCTCCTCGCGATTCTTGGTACAGCAAGGGGTGGTCATATGGTCCCCCATTTCTATATTTCTTCAGTTGAAATTATGCTTAAACTGGATACAAGCAAACCGATAAGGTTATATGTTGAAATATGGCAAATGAAAAGTATTTTCAGTTATTTTATTGAGTATGGGTAGTACAAAATTAGATAATATTAATATTAGAGAATTTTCCAGTTTTCTTGTCAGGGCTGGAAGGCTACTATAGTGGCTTGAGTCTGTAAGCTCAATACGTCTTTATTCGTTCTTTGCTGATTTGGAACTGTCAGCATCATTTATTTAAAACAAAACCAAAACATCACGCAAACTTGTTAACAAAACACGTATTATACAAATCGATAAAAATATATACAACATATAAATCAATAAAAGTATATATAACGGTCAAACACAAATATTCAACAATCTTCCAAGTCTTGACAACAAATCATATAATTCATTTACCTGTAAATATAACAATTAATTTTTAAATCTGCGAAGACAAGTAATGATTTACACCATGCTTACATTGAACGGCATCGACGCGCTAGTAAACACGTTCATGTGGTTTAGGTGTTACGCGGAATAGGTAACAGCCAGGTCATAAAAGATTCCAACGATGGTAGTAACAATGTGTTACACGTTTCTCGCGTTTCGCTTTCTAAGCACGGCGTTTCTAACGCCAGAAATTCCTTTCGGCGAGGAATGCTCATGCACCCCATGCCACGAGGTGCTAATTTCCGTGAGGGAGCCCTCAGCCCGATGATGTTTTTGCGTGCAACTTTGTTATGGGGAACATCTGCCGGCTCGCTTCATAAAGTGGCTGGCATCGGCGGGCCTCTCGTGATCACAGAGGAAGTGGAGAGGGTCTAAATTGTAAATTACGAGTCGAGTCCGACGGTTTAGACGTGTAAAAAGGGAATAGCTTGATCTCGGGGGCAGGAACACATATTTTACGCGGGTAATAATCAGCTGGCCGAGGTTGGCCAACCTGATTGCAAGCGGAAAATTGCTATCGTCGACGATCGGCTCAAATCTTTCCCTGTTTGGGAAACGTTACAAACGATTCCGGCTTAGGAACGAGTTATTGCCTTCGATCTTAATGGTTCATTGTTCTTCTAAACATTCTTCGCTCTCAACTACTCGCCTTTATTTATTTTACAACCGCAGTGATTGGAGAGCTTCTTCGTCGTTCAGAATTTCAGAAAAAGACAATTTGCTTCACATTTTTATTTCCTCATCGCCTTTCATGATTGCGTTTTTTGACCTCGACGAGTCTATGCTTCGTCAAAGATACAAGAAACTATTTTTTGTTGTAACATTCTGTGATTATTATCACGGTTTAAATCTGACTGTTAGATTTTTAGGCGGACGTGATTCATCAGAGTCACACTTGTTACTTTTTCATTCAATCCTCGGCAGACGATTCTCTCAACTATGTAATTGATGACGTTATGATTAATCTAAGACAGACGATTCTTACATCTATATAATTGATGATGTTATGATTATAATTGATGATTAGTATCCCGTTGTTCCCAATGTAGCTCAGCTGTTCATTTAATCACCAGAAACTGAGAAACTAAATGACTGGTTCCAAATACACCCATTGCCAGAGGGTCAACCTCTTCAAGGACGAACTTTCTAAAGTAGAAAGAAGAGATATATACATCTTAATTTTCTCGTCATTATAAGTCTACGAAAAATTCTGATTTTATTTTGTTCAGAACAATTTAAAAACAATTCAACATCCCTGAAGAGTTTAACACGAGCGCTATTAATTCCCTGGATATAGGCAGCTGTAGCTATCGTAGGAGGTTGGATGGATTTTCGCCGTTGAACAAACAATTGGGTCGTTAATATTTCATTCACGCCCCTCTACGGTCAAAATCCATGGACCTAAATAAAGCCTCCCTTCCCGGAGGTGGAGAGAGGGAGCCAGGCCACGGACGAGAGCACGGCGAGAGAGTTCCCCGCGAGCGTAATAACTTAATTACGCGATGCCGTGGCCGGATAACGTTCGGGTGTTGAGCGTGGGGGCCACGGGAGGTTAAGGTGGGCCCACAAACTTTTCGTACGGCGGATCCCGACGAGAGAGTCGGTTGTCCGAGATCCGGGGATCCTCCGGGCCAAGGACGAGGAAGGGTGGAGACGCGGGACCGGACTGTGGGTACTACGAGAAGCGTGGGCGTCTTGCTCTTTGGCCCGCGGGGGGTTTTTTGTGGGGCGGACAGAGCCGCATTCTCTTATTTATTGCCCGGAATATTAAGTTACCCACGTTACCACGGGGCACCGTGAGGCCCCCATGGATCCTAACCACCAGCACACCGCTAGCGCACCTCGCCGCACGATCCTCCGTCTCGCGAGCTTTCGAGCAATTTAATCTTCCCCGATGCTTTCGATCACTTAGCGATAATTATCTCTGTCATCGTTCGATCCCTCGTCGGGCCCAAAAGTTTCTTAAAACTACGATTGTCGTGTCTACTACCGAATGTCCACCTAAAAAATTATATAAAAATCCAAGCATCGGTAGTGCACGCTCAGTGTTTGTCTCAGTATTGACACATTACCGACCGGTGATTATTACATAATTTTGAAAAATTTATGATACATGACTAAACACTTCTTAATGGAACCTTGAATAGCAACAGCAATTTTCATTGTGAACGAACAAGTCACTCTCAATAACGTCATCTAATAGTTTCATTTAAGATACAAACACATAAGAATAGGAATGTGACCGGAGTATCTGAACGAGGAGGGTAGAGGAGACAGTCATAAACTCATAGCGCGGGTAAGATGCGGAAATTCAGAAAATTGGAACAGAGACTGGCTGGGGGAAGAGGCAAAAGGATGCGACCTATATGGGGACAAGTATGCAAACTTAGAGCATTTGACAAGGGATTGCAGGATAATGAGGGAAATGATCAGGCTCGAGGATGTAGTGAGCGGGAAAAAAATAGAAAGGTTGAAGAGTGGTTGGAGAAGTTGAGGAACAAAAGAGAAAAGAAAGCATAAATAAACCAAAGAGAATACCAAACAAAAAAATGCAAAAATTAGGGAATGGGAAGGGAAGCAATAAGTATAGAATTAAGCGAGTTAGTGATAATTAGGATACTAAAAGATTAGAACGGGTAGGAATGTGTAAGATACAGAAATGAATGAGAGGAGGTATGAAACGAATGTGTGAAATAAGATAGTTTTGTATAAATAGGTTAATGTAAACCAAGTCCAATTTTTCTTAGCTGTAAGGCTGAAAATAAAGCAATATCTATCTAATAGTTTCATTTAAGATTGTAATGTAAACGAAAATTTCTGTGCTTTTATTTGGTACAGCACAATTATTAAAATCCTATTGATAGGCTTTCGGTAGGTAAAGTGTTAAGTGTGGAGGTGAGTTCATCTGAAGGAAGAGAATGTATCCGATAGGTATCAAATTCCAACTCGCTCGAAACTCAGTCCGAGGTCCCGTTTCTTTTAGTACTGGGGGAATAGTATAGGACATTCAACTGTGCGAAAGAGCACTACTGTAATTAATTGGAGATCGAGATAAAACAATCTGCAATCTACTGGTGACTGAAGGAAGCAGCCTCCTTTTCCGAAGCAGTAGAAAAATTGTAGCACAAGAATTCCCAAACGGTTCCGATCGTCGAGGTAGCCGGAATCATAGCAATTGTTGAAAGCGCACGGTCCATAAAGCTTTCCGAGCCGATTCAAATAGCCTCGGGACACGAACAGTACCAGGAACACATGCATGAACCACCAACATCGGCACACGGTGTCTGGACCCTCGTATCGAGCTTCTCCTTCTGGTTCCTCTTCGTTTATCCTCCTCGGGATTCCGTCTCCCGTGGATCGTCCAGCGTATGCCCCTCGCTCATCTTCTCCTCTTCGGTGTGTATCCCGACGAGCACCGTGCAGGAGGATGAGAGGAGGCAGCCTCTCTATCGTACATCGAGGATCTAAATTGATTTTAGATCCCGGGAACCGATTGGGACCCCGGCAAGAGTAGCTTCGCGTTAATTAAGAGAGTATGTGCTGCCGTCTCAATAAAGCTGGATCTTTGAATTACGGAATTATGATAGGAGCCGGTGCTGGGTAACTCGGTGTTCGGAACCTTTGCTTCCGGATTACGAGCGTCGAGCAACTGTTCCGTCATCAAAGCTTCGCCAGGACATCCTACAGTTTTCTAACCCTCGTCAGCTTCCACGTAAATTTTCTGCAGACAACCGGACGGAAAGTATAATCTCATACGTTCCAAAAACATTGTTGCCAAAAGTCTTCATTGTAGTCTACAATATCCACGGAATCAAACATTCGTATAATTGTTCAGCTGAATAATGAAAAAAGATTTAGGAAGTAATTAATCAGAAGAGCATCACAGACACTTCAACCCCACCCATAATTCTTGCACAATTAGCTGTACCAGTCACACCATTGTCAACTTTACCCGATGCTAAACACTGGTAGCTAAGTCCTCGTTGTATCTATCCATGAAATCAAAAGTTTGCATAATTATTCAGCTAACCAACTAGAAGGTCTCTCGTTTTATTGGCGAGCAATGAGCCAGAACATGATCTAGCTATATTACATTAGTGCACCACAATGTCTTCTGATCCTCGACGGAGTCAGGTGCAACGCTTGCGGAACGATTGGTAAAACAATTTCAAAAGAATGCTGCGTACACTTGCAGAGTTCACCGTGCAGAGTGCACTTATAAAGTACAAGAGGTCGTGCGTAGCAGGCTGACAGCAGAAACAATGTAGAATCCGGGGACGGGAAAACGAAACTGTTTGTTGCGCGCGTATACAGAAGGGAGATGACCAGTGCGGAGCAGGTATACTACTCGCGCTAAGGTCAAAATACAAAGCAAAAAGAGGTGGACGGTGAAGCGAGGGGACCAGGGTTAGCAGCCTGTTTCGGTCGTTCATAAATCCTCCACCTTGGATCCAGCCTCACCCACCCCTCCCGCCCCTATGTCTCGGCCATAGCATGGTTTTACACGTACGCACACATCCGTAGAGAAATTTAGTCGCGCGCACACCAATCCTCCTTACGTTCTTATCCAATTTCTTATCCCTCTCCTGCCTCTCTTTTTCTCTCTTTCTCTCTGACCCCCTCGCGGCTCACCGCCATTATGCTTCGCGTCCCTTCATTTGTTTTCCGGTTTCTCCTTGTCCGACCACCCCTTTCCTCTCCCTGGGGGAGGTCACCCACGCAGATTTAATATGGAATCGCGTAAACATGCGGTTTCCCGCGAAACAAAGACGGGACGACTCCCTGACGGGCAGGATTAAACGGCGAGCGACCGTGTTGCTGCGCCGACTTCTCGTGTCTCTATTTGACTTTCTGCACGCTGCAACACCGTCCCTATAAATTCTTATGACGACCTTCTTCCGACCGGGTCGTTAACACTGGACCTCCTCACCACGGCCGAATCGCCGGCTTTTTATTTCACCATTATCGAGACTGTTGGGTTCGTCCTGTTTTTATCCTTTCGCTGTGGAACCAACTATCGGGTCATCGCAAAATTCATGTTTCGTGATCTTTCATTTGCCTTTTGTTACACAAAATGTTACAATCAGTCGATTAAGTAGTCACCATCGTTTAAACGAAGCTAACCAAAGTTTCTCAGTATAGAGAGCAATACTATTGCACCTTCTTTACCACTTTATTATTGTCAGTACTTAATTGTACCTTCATGTTTTTAGAAGAAACATACATTTTTCGATACCCTATTCGATGCGGCTCCTCATTTTCTCTAGAAAAGTATTAAACTTATTTAACCCTCATCCGTCCCTCATTTCGCGAACTGAATCTGTCCCTCGGTGTCAAATTGACACAGTGATAAAAAGAAAAACGATAAAATAACAAGTCAAACAGTTACTTTTTATGTTCCCCTTTTTTCCCGGATCGTCACGACCGCTGAATTTGTCAAACACAGGTGATCTACCGCACAACATGGTAGTAACCCGTTGTCATAATCTTTTTGACTCTTTGTAGTCGGAACTATTTTAAACATGTTATCAATATTAACACTTTACCTACCGGAAACCTATTAATAGGATTCTCAATAATTATGCTGTACCAAAGGAAGCATAGAAATTTTCATTTACATTGCAATTTTAAATGAAATTATTAGATGACGTTATTGAGGATGACTTGTTAGTTCACAATGAAAATTGCTGTTACTATTGAAAGTTCCATTAAAAAGTTTTTAGCCATGTACCAGATTTTTCAAAATTATGCAATAATCACCGGTCGTAATGTGTTAGGTAATTTTACAGATTCGATTTTACTCCTCGCTGAGAACAATTATACTCGAAAAGAATGAAATAAAAATGATTTTTGGATCGTTGGAAACTAGAACACCCCCTTAATTCCATTTAGGATAATTCCGTTTTATAGGGTGGACTATGAAGCGTGATCAGTTTAGATTATTATGCTATTAGTGGCAATATATATATATATAATAATAATAACAATATTAGATCGAAAGATTTTTTAAGCTAAAATAACATAGCGCAAGGTGAGCCTTAACCCTCATCCGTCCCTCATTTCGCAAACTGAATCTGTCCCTCGGTGTCAAATTGACAGTGATAAAAAAGAACGATAAAATAACAACTCAAACAGTTACTTTTCGATGTTTTTTTCATTCAAATTGATGAGTTAACATTCACATGTTAGGTTTTTGCGGTTATATGTTTCGCATTTCAAAAATAAAAGTCACCAAATTTTGGCCAAATTTACATACAAATTACCGAACGGTATAACTTATTTCGGGAAAACTATGTCAAATTGACACGAGAAACGGATGAGGGTTAAAATACTTTATTTGCAAAAGGGTGAAATTGATTCGCAAACCCTATATTTTCACGTAAACCTTCACACATTCAATTAACCCAAGGAAAGATATAGCTGAACGTTTTCGGCGTTATCAATCAACAAGAACATACATCTGCAGCACCACGGATTAACGTAAATTTCACGTAAACCTTGAAGCATTCAATTAACTTGAGGAAAGACGTGGCTGAACGTTTTCGGAGGCTGGTATCTTCGGGATCAACGTCAGCCGTTTTCGGAAACGGCGCAACCCCAGCGATCCCGACAGCTCCACCCTGTGGAGAGGTCTCTACCACGAATCCTCGAAGAGATTACAACGGGGTACCTACACAAGGGCATTCAATTAGAGAGGATACTTTACAGCGAGCACCGCGTCCAGGGTTGATCCGCCCCTGGTGCGATCTTGCAGGTTGCATTCGGCCACGTGTGTGTATACGGTGGGTGCCCACAGGGTCCGGTGGTGTGGACCAGTCGAAATGTGTTGGTGCACTTCGTGGTAGAAGGTGGTGGAGGTGGAGGTGTGTCGACAATCAAGATTACGTGGGCGGATACACGCGCAGCCCAGCGCCGGCGGCCTGGCTGTCCTGTCCCGCTTCTTCTTCTTCTTCTTCGTCGTCGTCGTGGCCATCCTCTTCTTCTTCTTCTTCTTCGTCGTCTTAGTCTTCTTCTTTTCGTTCCATCTCCGCTTCTCGTGTCCCTCCACCCGGTCCACGATGTTCTGCGTGCTCGCTGCCTACACTATTTACAATTCCCGCGATGTGTGTGCAAGTGCACGCATAGGTTGCACACTTTCTGGATACTCTAGATCACTCTCCCTCTCGTTCCAACCAGATCCCCGATTAACTTACATCACGGAATCCGCACTGACGGCACTTCCCCGAGAAGACGATCACCTGGGATGGCTCCGTCCTCGATCATCAAGGAAATTTATTTTCCCCCGACCGTCTGTCGCCTCCTCGATGTTTCAACATTATTTATTTACAAAGATCGCATTCACTCCTTCACGCACAAAGTCGAATACGTTTTAGTTTCTTCAACATTGTAGGCATTGAGGTCGAGAAATTATTTGTCGAGACCCAGCAAGACACCAGTAGAAATTTCGGTAGTCTATGTTTCATCTAATCCGAAATCTACTTCTCTTTTTCATTCGACGACAGTATCTATCTCAGCTAAATCTATATAAATAAAAATTAAATGCTATTCGTTGGTAGCGGATTTGGCTAATTGAAAAAAATGATCGTAATAGTCCGAGTAAGGTCTTCAAGGAGAGAAAAATTGGAAAAGTTGCTCGGAAAAAAGAAAATGCTTTTTTCTATGGAATTTTTGTATAAACTGAAGATCATAATTCACGATTCGAACGATGGATATGCGTAATTAAAACGATCACCAACAAATTTATTGAAATTTCGACAGGACGTCCGTCGGGTCAGTTAGTAGTTAGTAAAAATTCGAAACAGTTGTTCCTCAAATTATCGGAGACCCTTGAAAAATCAAATTGATAAGACAGTGCTTCTACTAAAAATCTGGGGAGAAATATTTCTGCACGTGAATCATGTGATACACCGAAACGATGTAATTTATTATTTTAATACTAAGCATGTAGATCACGAAACTTTTTAATAAGAAATCCGTCTGCAACAAGTTAGTCGGGTTGAACGATACTCAGCAATTCTAATATCATTAAACACAGACGTTCACTGATCAGCAATGTCCAGTCAGCTACTACCGTACGTTATATTCATCGAAGTTTCTCGTCAGCGCGAAAAACCCCGGTGAAATTCAAACTAACCGGTTATTTTGGTGCGCACATCGATCAACTTGACCGTTCCGCTGGCACGCGGTTCCTGGATCAATCATCGTTTCAATTTGTGGACTGATAAAAATGACGGACGGTCTGCGCGTGCACCGGGCCTTCCTATTAGCGTTCGGTAACATGAGATCAGGACCGGTGGTGTTCCCGCTACGATTCCACAGTATTACGGAACACGATATACATATATCGCGTCTCGTTATCTCGCGGATCGGCATCGTTAATTCTTCGGCCGATTCTTTTTCGCGAACCCGACGGTGTGCGTCTAGCGGCCGAAGAATTGCGTTAGAAGCGGTCCGGATTTTGCAAGCGCGCCCCTCGTCTCGAAGTCCGCTAATTGGTTCCTTCGTTAATTCCGTCAGACACGTTGAAAGTCAACGGCGCGTCAGCTTCGATATAATGATCCCGGGGCCCCGGTGTGTTACGGTCTATCGAGCTCCGGAGCAGCCGTTTATAAAGTACGACGGGTCGAACCGTGCTCATGGTAACTAGATATTACTCACCTTTCAACGTGATCGCTCGTTACCTTCGCCGATCAAGCCCGGCTTTCCGATATTAGCCGTTCCACGAGGCAGAGCTCCATTCATGCCGCAAAACGCCCCGTACCCTGACTCTCGGGGATCGTGTAGCGCGAGCTAATCATACTAATTAGTCGTTGTACCGCGGTAATCCGCGATACCAATAAATCAAGCCGCTTTACGATTCGGCTCGAGCGAAAGAATGCTAGGATGTGGGAGCGTTCGGCTTTACGTGCCTCCCGGGATTAAGGGACTAATTAAAGGATTTTTTATTCTATTTCTTAAATGTATGGAACCTTAAAAACAACGTATGACGATTTTTCTAGGAAACTATATTGTTCAAATTAGTGTGCAATACTATGTTCGAACAATGTTTATTTTCTTCCATTTCTCTAGAAATTATTCCACTGATTTAGACTACATTCTCGAACTGAAGATTTCTTTAGGCGCACCGCTTACATAATTGCTGGGCAGTGAATGAGTCTGATTCGTCACGCTCCGAGGTGAAACGCTATTATAAGCTCGGAGCAAGGTCAGCTTTTACTGTGACAGACCTGCCTCTATAACGAGGCCAAGGTTTCAATTTGCCTTCATTTGGCATGAAATTTTGACACCAAACTTTGACGACAGGTTTTGCTCTGCAGATTCAAAGGGAGGAAGGACCAGATCCTGTTGCAAACATGTCTTTGGATCCAAATGCCCGCCTTTCGCTGGCAAAGTATGATTACAGACGTCTGTTCTTAATCTGCTGGAACAGATTCTGCTGACTGCGATGTTGCGCATGTTTTCTGTATAGCGGTGCATCATCGCACGGTGTTTTCATGGAGCTCGGATAAAAGGATCGCGGTGGATCGCGTGCTGAAGAGTGAAATATCGCGGAGGATCAGGGCGGGAAGTTCGAGGAACGACGCGTCGTCGTTAATTTCCCTGGGATCCCATGAAGCAGCGTGGCCGGGCGTCGCGCGAACAGCGTCGTAATAGCGCCGCGTGTGCTCGCGCGAAGCAAGGTCGACGCGAGCGCGAGCTTACAAGATTCTCCCGTTCCCTGGTTCTCCACCTCCGCCGCGGTATCGACCTCTTCCTTCTTCTCTTCGCCTCCTCCGCCATCATCCCCCACCTCCCTCCGTTCATCCTCCTTCCTCCTCTTGATCTTCATCCTCCTCCCGATCCTCCTCCTGGCCGGCTCCTTCTCTCCATCGGCCAGTGCTAATAAAATGCACTCGGCTCGTTCGCTTCGCTCGCGCGAGAACCGCTCTTTACATTTACATGCCCGGACTCTCCTCGAGGCCGCTACGTGCCCGCGAGGACATCGCGCTCATGAATTTATCCCGCGGAGAGTCCTTTCCTCCCGCCGCGTCGCGCGGACCCGAGCGGAGGCCAAGATGATACCTGGATAACGCCGCTGTGTCATTGGACCAGTTCTCCGGGGACTCTAAACGCGGCTCGATACTCCTCGAAAGCTTGTTACCCGCTGATCCTGCCTGCTTTCTACAAGCGATCTTGCTCACCAGAATTTCGTCTCGTTCGACCAGGTCTCCCCCGTTAGAGATCGATATTGTTTACCCACGAGGTTGGGAAGTAGTTTCATTAGTTTTTGCACTCGCTGGACAAAATTATTTATCGTGTCACGAGTTCTGGTCAGTTTTGGGTGAAATTTTCATTCAAGGACTAAAAAATTTCAAATTTTCTGAATTTAATATTGTAGAATTTGACAAGAATATGATACAATTTTAAATGGTTGCCCAATTTTTCTAACCCACACTTAGTGGATCTGTTTAATACGACAAAACTTACTTGACAAAACATTTGGTATAGTTACCTTAACCCTCATCCGTCCCTCGTGTCAATTTGACATATTTTTCCCGAAATATATTATATCGTTTGGTAATTTGTAAGTATATTTGTCCAAAATTTGGTGACTTTTATTTTTTAAATGCGAAACATATAACCGCAAGAACCTAACATGTGAATGTTAACTCATCAATTTGAATGAAGAAAACATCGAAAAGTAACTGTTTGGCTTGTTATTTTATCGTTTTTCTTTTTATCAGTGTGTCAATTTGAAACCGAGTGACAGATTCAGTTCGCGAAATAAGGGACGGATGAGGGTTAAGGCTCTCCTTGCGCCATGTTATTTTAGCTAAAAAAATCTTCCGATCTAATATTGTTATTATTATTATTATTATTATATATATATATATATATATATATATATATATATTGCCACTAATAGCATAATAATCTAAGCTGATCACGCTTCATAGTCCACCCTATAAAACGGAATTATCCTAAATGGAATTAAGGGGGTGTTCTCGTTTCCAACGATCCAAAAATCATTTTTATTTCATTCTTTTCGAGTATAATTGTTCTCAACGGGGAGTAAAATCGAATCTGTAAAATTACCTAACACATTACGTCCGGTGATTATTGCATAATTTTGAAAAATCTGGTACATGGCTAAAAACTTTTTAATGGAACTTTCAATAGTAACAGCAATTTTCATTGTGAACTAACAAATCATCCTCAATAACGTCATCTAATAATTTCATTTAAAATTGCAATGTAAATGAAAATTTCTATGCTTTCTTTTGATACTGCACAATTATTGAGAATCCTATTAATAGGCTTCCGGTAGGTAAAGTGTTAATATTGATAACATGTTTAAAATACTTTCGACTACAAAGAGTCAAAAAGATTACGAAAACGGGCTACTACCATGTTATGCGGTGGATCACCTGTGTTTGACAAATTCAGCGGTCGTGACGATCCGGAAAAAAGGGGGAACGCGCTCGGGCCGGGCCCGATCGAAGTCGGATCGGCTCGCGAATTACAAATTTCGCTTGGAATAAGAAAGTCTCCGGCGAAGAACTTAATTTCACGATCGGTTTTCGCCGTGTGGTGTGGTTGGGGTCCCGGCATTTATCCCAAAAGGAAGAGACGCGGCCAGTAATTTCGCCGGTCGGAATGAAGCGTGGCGTCCGGGCAAAAAGAGGGGCCTCGCTCGTTTTATGCTTTGCTCGCACCGTGTTGTACATTAGCTGTAGGTGTGCGTACACACCGGTCGGAGATAGAAAAAGACCGACCGGGGTTGTTCATCGCAACAGAGAGAAACAGAAAGAGAGCGGGAGAGAGAGAGAGAGAGAGAGAGAGAGAGAGAGAGAGAGAGAGAGAGAGAGAGAGAGAGAGAAAGGTTGAAAGACCAGAAGGTAATTGTACGAGGCAATCACGAGCGCGTTACAGCGTTCTGCCTAAAAAGCGTGACAAAACGCGGTAGCTTCTTCAATTTAGAAAGAAATAGGAGAAAGGGGAGAGAGAACCACGTCGTGTCCGAAGAGAGGGGCAACAGGTCGGGGCATAACTAAAATCTTCATCGTTTCTGCTCACGGGCGAAACTTCAGATGGAGGCCGTCCCGCAAAAAGTGAACCGACCCAAGACGAGTTTCAAAGGTGGACGATGATAAATAAGACTCGCGTTTTCCTCCTTCTCGGAACCACGAGCACAACCGATCCTCTTCTCCGGTCGAGGTTCTTTACTCCTGCGGCATACCGATTTTTTTTGCTCCTTCAGGAATTACGTAAGCGATTTGGAAGTCTCGAATTCTTACACACCACCCGGGTGGGAATCTTCTTTGTATTGTTTCCCGGGATCCGGGATCGAAGCGTGCAGTTTCTGCTCCGGTGGAAGCCGAATTTTTTGGTGCACGCCTCCCTTCGGATTTTGTTACTTGTCATGGCCGTTTTTCTGCCTGAGCTCTCTCTCTCTCTCTCCTCTCTTCCGTTTTTTCCCTTCGAGATCGCGTCGGACCTATTGCTTCCTTTTTTCACCCGTGATGCGCCGCGATTACGGCCCCTCCTTTCTTGCGGCGTCCCGCAATGATATAAACGGGCTTGTAGATAAATCAATCTGCGAGCAACTTTGCGCACCGTTTGCTTTTCTTTGCCGAACGATTTCGAGAGAAATTGCTGGGAGAATAATTGCAGACGTCGATGCAAAAACCAGGGAATCCGGCATTGGAAATTTGTTTAATACTGTACGTAGTTCTTCGACGAATACAATGTTTACTGAAAAATTGACGTGCTGGTTTCCTGCATCAATTTATTGAAGTGATACCTTCGTTACGCGCAGGGAATACACAATTGCTAGGTATGAATGGGCCTGATCCGTCACGTTCCGAGGTGAAACGATATTCAGGTAAAGTTATGTACGTTCGGTCTTGTGCACACAGTATTGGTCTGATTTTTGTTACTGGAACGTAGTTTAACGCGAGCACTTAATTATCAACTAATCAATAATTGTTAATGACAACATCGATCGTTTTTATGAATGAAATTTATATTGCAGTCAATGAGTTAACTGTGAAAGGCATGAACTAATTTGTGCAGTTGATATTTTGATGACTAGTCCCAGCGAGTATGAAGAAACACTAACAAATCGCGTTAACCAAGATATTCGTAAAGTTTCCCGGAGTCTGATTTTCGAAAAAAAGATTCCGTAACTGTCGCGTCGTTGTGCTGGTTCCGCGAGCAACGTGAAGGTAAAAGAAATGGCGGAAAGGACTGTGACGCCGTCGAGAAATGCTGGTCCGCAGCCACCCGTCGCGTCCGGCATTAGCTTCATTACCGAAAGGTCAGCCGCGACACTTTCTGACCTTCCTTTTCAAAGCTGCACGGGCACCCGGAGATAACGAGCAACGTGGAAAGAGAACGTCGTGGCATCGACGGCCGAGGAAACCATGCGAGAGAGCGACAGAGAGCGAGAAAGATGAAGAGAGAAACCTCCTTGTAAGGTAGAAGGAGGAAAAGGAAAGAGAGAGAGATAGATGAAGAGCGAGAGAAGCGAGCAGCCGCCAAGTCGGTTCCTCTGTGCCGGTAAACGACCTTCGGCTCTTCTCTGGTTCCAACTTCTCTCTCCGAGCGTCAATAGAGTCATTAGTCACGGCCCCTCGATGTACCCACGATATTCGTTCCTCCTCTACCTGGGGCCCTGTCTCCCCTCTTGCCCCTTATTCGCCCCCTCCCGCCCCTGCACCGTCCCTTTTTCATCTCCACGGATCGTTACTTCCCACACGGTACGGAATGTCTTCGACGATGCGTCCGGTATTCTTCGAAGACGTCTTAACGCTCCTAGCGAATGTTCCGGGAGGCTGCTGCTGCGAATAGAGATTGATTTACAGGCAGCGAGTTTCCACAGCCCGAGAATTTCGCCTAATCGCGGTCCCGGCTTCCGAGTGGGCCCAGATCGGCTCCCTCGCTCTTCGAAAATGAGATCTCATCTGCCTACACCTACCATACTACATGCTCATATAAGCCAATCCATTAATTATTTTAAATTACAGTGTCTATGACGTATTAACGACCATCGACGGTATTCTTTTAATTAAAATTAATAAATCAAGCTAGCAGATTTTCGCAACGATGTAACGAACGGAGGTAAAAGACGGTAGAAATAAAAATATTGTTATAAATCTTAATTTCACAGTCTTTTTAAAAATTTTTTTTTTGGAATATTGCATTGTCATCCAGTTCTGAGCTATGTTGAACGTTTCAAATCTCTAGCTCGCAGACAAACACACAGACAGACAGAGAAGAAAGCCAGCTAATAAAAACGTGGTAAAAAATTGGAAGAAATTTCAGAAATGACTTGATATCTGAAACACAATAAGACGAGCGATCTTTCCAAGAAATCGCAAGTTGATAAATGGTCTGCACCGAACGATTCATCAAACGGTTACTGGCCGCGAACCGAAATTTACTAACAACAGATAAATTGATCGGCAATTGTTCTAATTTTCCACGGTCTTTATCTCCTCATTTGCAATGATGGATTTCCCTCGCGGGGATTGCACAACGTTCCATACGATCCATTGTGCTGTGCCTAAAGGCTTCGCTATGGACCTAACAATAAGTGAATTCCGATTGTTTTGCCAAGAAAGATTTATCGCGTTGATATGCATAGCGGCGCCGAGCTATCAGTCATCGAGCATAGTCAACGCGTAGTATTATATGGCAGCTGTCAGCTGTTGTCGACGGGTCGAACGATTGACGTAGTCCGCCGATTTTATGTCGAATCCGTCGACCATTCGTAGAACACTTCCTTATTGTGTACATAATGGAATCACGTTAATAGAAAGTGTCAATTTTATGGATCATTATTTCCAATGTTCATCCGAGCAGACAGAACTATTTATATCGCGATTATTGTTTGACACGGATGTTTCATGCATAATCTTCGTACACAGAGAATATGTTATACAGGGTGTGACAGAAATGCTGTGCTTCGTTTCAAGTAACTTTGTAAGACATTACCCTTTTCAAGGAAGTACAACGTTTAGAGACACCCTGTATGCGTTACAAAGAATAATCGAAAATTAAGCTTCAAAAACACATTTATCATTATAAGATTGTGGATTGATATTTTTATTGATCACCTCCTAAAAGTTAGAACAACGTTAAAATATCTTTCGCCAGATGGATGATCTCTTCCAACAGAAAAATAATAAATAATCATTCTTTCTTTAGTAATTTCAACAAGCTAAAAGTACTACAAAAACATTGTTATATTCATTAAATTCTTTCACTGGTTTAAATTGCATCCACCCATATTTGCAATAAATGCACAAAATCCGCAGCTAATTATAACAAACATTTCACAGTTGGTAATATCGATTACGAAGATTTAATGTGAATGTGTCCATAACTGTGAATTAAGAGGTACGCAGGAAGAAATAATTTTAGATGGATCGAGAAGATGTGTTTCGCGTTGTTGGTCGAAGCCGATCAGAAAAATGGCGGTGCTCCCGGTGGAAAAGTGTCCTCAAGGATTCCAGGCTGTCGGGGGCAGAACGTTTTCCAGCGCGATCGCGGCCGATGAATAATTCACGGTGAACGTCGTAACGTTTTTGCGCACGAATTACTTCATTAGCGGCGGCCAGTCGCATCCTGCCGTGGCGACAGAGTCTCGCTGCCTGTCTTGCATGTCGATTTTACCGAAACCTGAAAAGGAAGAGGCGACAAAGAGTCGGTGGGTTTCTATGGCTCCCGCCACCGACGACGTGGACAAATCCCGCACACCCGTCACGTAACCGTCGGATATATTCCTGAAAAACCACCGAACGGTAGTCGAATCCCCCGTGTAAATTGTAATGGGGGACGGTGATGGGTTCCATTCTTTTTTTCCTTGGTGCCGGGACGCGCCCAGGTGACGAGGAGGACATCGCTAATTAGGGGAAAAGCGTGGGCATTGATTTAATAGCCGCAAAAGGATCGGGCCCCGATGGAGACGCCCCTTTGGGAATTCGAAGGCGGGACGCGCGCCCCCGACGCTAATGGAAATCACCGTTTAATTTCCCGTCGAGTTTTCTGCGGCTTGATCTACGCGGTGCGTTTAATTGCCGAGGCGTGATCGTCGCGTTTGAATATTGATCAGCCATAGACGATGTGGGTACCCGAGGAATTTATTGAGGAAGCAACCCGTCAGATTGATCGCGCTAATAGCGACGTCATTTGTGTCGTCGATTTTTCCGGGAGTTCTAGATATCGTTCAGCTTTCTGCTCTAGATCGAATCCAATTTTACTAGATCATTATTTTGACCGTCCTGTTCAACGAAGAAGTTTTCATTAAATGTTAAATAATATTTTTCTACGTAGAATGGCGAGGGAAATTTATTTATCTAACATATAATGACTCCACATGAAAATGGGCTCGAAGCCTTGCTTGATATTATCCTGCAAAGTTCAGTTCCCATTCTATTGTGTTCAAAGTATCGCATATAAATCTTATTGCAAACAACTACAAATTATTATTATCGTGACAGCAAACTGTTGACATGGTTGCAACAGTTGATTCATTTCTTCGTCCTGAAAGTTGAGAATCAGGACGTTCGGAAATAATGTAATCCCTATTCTGAAGCCTTTGCTACTACTTTCAGTCCGTACGAATCTCTTGCAAGTCGCACTAGTTTCTCTAAAAGTAGGCCAAGCCATTTCCTCGAGAACATTTTTCCAATTGACATGCGAAGAGAGTGTCGAACAGTTTCTTTTTCAAACGTTCAGCGTGGCTGGCGACGAACTCGAGTTTATAAGAAAGGTGCAAGTGATTCATTGTGAGGACCATGGAATTAATTTGTACAGCTAATAACACGAAGTCCTTTGACGGGAAGCATTCCGTGTTCGCAAGGGTTGGAAGAAACGACTTGCAAGGAGAGGCGCGATAAATCCAGCGGGTGGCGCGATAAATTTCTTTCGCGGAAACACAAAAAACGCATTAACGTCGCATCCCCGCGACAAGACAGGTAACCAGCGTGATTCGTAGAGCTGCTAATGGGCACGGACGAAAAACCGGGCGTTTGCCAATCGACTCTCCGCAATCCCAAAAGATCTCTCCGAAAAAAGGTCCATCAGGAGCGATCTGCTTTCTCTCCAGAGAATTCAAACAGAGCCGCTCGCGAGTACCTCCATTTCTGCGACTAGATCCCGTTTCTTAGATCGTCCTTTCTATCATCGATCCTTGCTAACTGAACCTTTTAGCTGACAAAAAAGGGAAAACACTAATGCAACGTTTTATGTGTTGTGAAAGGCAGTCATGATTAAAGCAACGTTCGAAAATGTTACGTAACAATAGAAATAGTCATTCTTTTTGTATATATTTTTAACTTAACACATCACGTATATAGTAAACTAAGAATATGTTTTCCTACTATATTTATTTATTCAAAACTACAATTAATGTTATTAGCGCACTGGTTCGATCAATTGTAGACAATAAGCAATTTGCAAAATATCACATGAAATTTAATTCAACGTTTCGGTCTGAATTTAGCAAATTTGCTTATTGTCTAGAATTGATCGAACCAGTGCGCAAATAACATTAATTGTAGTTTTGAACAATTGTCGATCGAGATACAGAGAACTGTTATATTTATTTATAATTAAGGGTCTAGGACGAAACGTTCTTTTCCTTTTATGGGTGACATCACATTAGTTAGAAATAACCCGCTAACTGTTTGCAACAGGATACTAGCATCAAATTGGTTCACATTTAGTGAACCTCCGATGTATATCACTGAGGAATAAGCATATTTTATTATAAAAATTATATAGTTTGTTGTAACATATGGTCGAACCTGTGCGCCGACAAGAAATCAAATCTAGTTATATTTATTTATGTTTATTTTTCTGAAAATATTGTTCTAATTCTTTTCAATATTTCTCCCTTAACTAAAACACAAAATCTGACCTTCATTCAATTTGTTCATCCCAATGAAAAAACCTCATGCAGTGAAGGGTTAAAATAGACGAAAACATAATGAACGTTCAATTACTCCATGTATACAACGAGACATTTTTTCTAGAGATAAATTGAATTGATAAATATTTCCTTATACCGATCGTAGAGTTGTTAATAACAAATATATTAATGCTATCGGTCGAGTTGATTCATCAACCAAGCTTTTATAAAATAATCTCTGAATGCTGGGATTCGGTGAGTCTTATTCTTCAGACCTATAACTATGACCTACACAAAATTTTGAAATCGGCTTATCTGCCAACGAGTAGTTCGATCGAAATCGCGTCGGCCGGCTGGCACATTCGAGTTTCACGTTGAATTACATTCCAGTCGAGCCTGTGTCTCGGAGTCGGAGCGACTCCGAGCGTGAACGAACACTGAACATAACAGATTCGTTCGCGGCGATCTGTCCCGTTTAACACGAGGCTCCGGCGACGCGTTGCGGCGCGACTCGCCGCTATATTAATTCGATATGCTAATTGAATAACAAGAGGAGTAGAAAAAAAACGTGATACAGTCCGAGCGTGTAACGAGCTTGCTGGCCCCGGTAGCGGGTGGCTCTCCTCGTCTTCGTTCGTCGAATTCAGCCTCGGACGAGAGCGTGTGTCCGGCTTAAATGAATTAGGCTCACGTACCACGAGGCGCTACGAAGCGTTCGAATGGCCTATAAATAACGGCCAGGGCCTAGAGTATAGGCGGCGTTAGGCCGGATTTTCAACCGAAGGAGCGGCTCCGATCGATCCGAGGCCCGTGGCTCCGCATATCGATGCCCGCCGCGGGACCCAGCTCGCGTGTAAATATCTTGATTAACGAGGCCCTCATTTACCCCCGAGAGCCAGGCCTTCTTTCGTCGGTCACGAAAACATTGCGGCCAGTTCTCATGCGGCGACGATTAAGAGAATACTTATGGGCGAAACTGTCGCCTGAAAAACGGTTTTTACGGCCGCGAAGCGAACACGGACACACCTCGACCGCTGATGTGAGTTAATTACGATCGTATGTGAGTTTCGTTCCGATACTTACAGTGAAAAAAGAACGAGTAACGTGCTCGTTCGACGAATCAGCCGACACTGATCACCGAGCCACCGAATCACCCATGCTACTTGCCACCGAATTTCGGTAACGAGATCATTTTTTTTTTAATTTCGGTAGTTTTACGGTTAGAACGCATTGTATATGTCGCTAAATTTATTGTAAAAATATATAAGCCCTTTAATGGGAAAGTGGTGTGACTCCATTGAATTATAAATTGGATTCGATCTAGCCAGAAGTCGATTTTTTATTTTAACGAAATGGTTTTTGTGCAGTCTTTTTATTTTAAACGAATATATGAAATTGCAAAATGAGATGACAGCGACGAGATTGGATTTTATAACATTCAGTTGGAGTTGAATATAGTAGGAGAATCAAGTAAATTTAAGAATATCGATTGATTGAAATGATTAAATTTGTGGTTAATTTGCTGCAGGGGCCGCTGGAAACTTGGGAGCGATTTGTTTCGTTCGCGAAGAAGCGTCCTCTTTCGCGCGTCGCCGACAGTTACGACACACGCGATGTATTTATATAGAATATCTCGACTTTCATCAGCAAACTACGCGAAATGGCACCCCGTTCAAATGATCGCAGATGGTACCATAGTACCCGATGCGAACGGCGACGAGGAACGCTAAATATAAAACTGAACTACGACCCCGTGAAAACGTCGGTTTAAAGACTATATCCGTATGTTCGAGGAGAATAACCCCGCGGCCCCGAGGCTTCACGACTTTTCGCGGTAAGAAATCGCGGTGGCGCTTTTCGACGCTCGTTCCAGCGTCGAAACGCCCGTGGCATCGTGCCAGACCTGGAAGATGAATCGCGAACGGCAGTCGCGAAATTACCAGAAAATCGTCGAAATCGAGGATATGCATCTCCGTTGATTACAAGCGCCGCGCTCCTGGAAAAATAATTGTTGTTTCCACAATATCGAACGTGCTACTTCACATACTTCACAAACCGGAAAATTCTTAACGTTTTTGATTCTTAATCATAAATTATCTACTTCATGAAAGTCCCAAGAAATTTAATCAATTTTTTCATTGAAAATTTGAGTCATGTTATAGTCATTTAGTATTATTTTTTTAAAAGTTTGTTTATCTATATCTTATTATATTATAAGACGATATATAAGACCTTCTTCGCTCTTACACAATTTCCTATAATACATAGATATTTGTAGTAGTGTACGTATTACAATAGGAGCCGCGGAAAGTCTAAATAAAATTAATCTTGTCATTTTTATAAGGGAACATATACCAGTTACTTTTAACCCTCATACGTTCCTCAGGGTGAAAATTCACCCATTCAATATTCTCACATACTGTAAAATTCTTCATCCCTTTATGTCTATGTCGTGAGATGTATTTCTTTAAAATGTGACACTATAAATGAAAAATAATATGTTGATCGAACGTGTAAAATAAAAATGGGTGAATTGTTATCCTAGTCTCATTCATGCAGCTATTTTTGAGGACCGTATGAGGGTTAAGACTCGGTAGGTTTAGTGTTAAAAAGCTATCCCTTCCAGAGGGAATGCTTACGACTGTTTTTATAGGAAGTCGACTGTGTTCGCGAGCAATTTCGATAGAAATAGAAGCGAGGAATCAAGAGAGAGAATTCTTCGCCACTTTCCCCTGGTTCTTTCTCCTCGTTTTCGTCTGGGTACAGCGGTTTCGTGGGCACGTTTGAAGCGCGTGCCGCTCGCGGCGTCAGCCATATGGTTTCCTTCCCCTCTTTATCGCCCCATGGCTGGGTTCACCGAGCCAGGGCAATAAATATCATAACCTGAAACCCCGTGGAAGTGTTAGGCTCCCGACTTAATCCGAGTTAAAGCCGCGAAACCCGTCTCTCGAGGGGCCGTTTCTCGTCCGTCTCGCCTCCTCGGCGCGTCGTCGTCGTCGGGGCCCGCTTTGTCACTCCGACGCGTCCGATACTTTGTCAGCCTCGGGATTTCGGCTCGTCCAAGCGATTACCGGCCTCCTGAAATATTTCCCGGAACATTTTGTCACGCTCGGCTCCCGTCCACGATCAACCTGTCGTTGATTCGCTCCGCGGTTTCTACCTTTTCTTACTATTTTTTTTCTTGCCACTCTCGATCACGGACCCCGGTGACTGATCGTAGAAAGTTTCGCCGTTGTCCAGGTAATTTTTTCGATGTTCCGAAAAAGACTAACTTAATCAATCCGTGGGACCGTGGCCAGCGGGACGAAGAGATTCCTCCGAGGCCTTGTAGCATTCATTTTTCTTCGCATGTGCGTCTTGTTTGATTTCTCAATTTTATTTTATTCCGTCGGATGATTTAATCGGGTTGCGACAGAGTTCACGGTTTTCGTCAAATTTATTGCGGAATGGTTGAACAAAAAATTAGTCGTTGATCCTTCGAGCCCGAAGCTATTTTAACACTGAAACATTCGCAGTCCACCGATTCCGAAGTGTGTGGGGTAAATGTACCTGGTACTGCGATGAGATTAAAATACGTAAAAATGAATATTTTGCCCTGCATAAATTTGCACAATTCGATTAAATGTAATCTCGTTGAAGAGGCAAACGAAATTGTCAATCATTATAATATAATAACACGTACAAAATGTTACTGATTTTATTTTTTTAATATTTCCTTATGTTGTATTTGGTTTCGAAGGACACTGATTTTTTTTTGTATTGAGAAGATATTATTATTCATATTAAAATAAAGTACGATTGAAGCATGATACCGCAGTAATCGGTACAGTTACCCTGGGTGATTGGAGGCTGTTATTTCCGTAGGAGAACTATGGGTTTTTGTGCGAAACGTTCGTGTTTCGATTTTCTCGTCGAGTGGAACCGTCCGTTTGATCGTGCCCCTCTGTCTATCCTCTCGCATCAGAATATCAGGGAAACCTGGCAGATGTTTCTGGGCAGCGCTTAGTTCGCCTCATTACCTCGAGTCACGTTAATGAGCTTGCAACCCTTAATACTTCACTCGGCTTCCCCCCGCCTCTCATCCTGCCGGTCGAATATAAACCGACGTAAGATGTGGCGACGGTCGCGAGCCACTCAAAGCAATCCGCCAAAATTATTGGAGACATAAAAGTACACCGAGAAGACACGAACAGAGGAAAGCGAGATTCCTTTAACCCTTAACTGGGCATACGATCTGTGGCATTTCTCGTTAGAAGCGAAAAAGAAAATATTGAAACGTTAACTACCATTAACATTACTGCGAAGAATTAAAAACGATACCTTTGTAATTTCACCTGAAATTGTCAACAAGGACATTTTACATCATTTACAAATATTTGAAAATCTATTCAGTTAACCCTTCACTGCATGATTTTTTTAATTGAGATGAAAAAATTGAAAGAAGTTCAGTTTTCATGTAGTATTTAAGAGAAAAATATTTAAAAAAATTAAGAATACTAATGTAGAATAGTAAGAAAACACATTATTAGTTTACTATACACCAGATTTGTTAATTGTATCAGATATGAGACACTATGCAGCGAAGGGTTAAATTAGTGGTTTTATCAGGTTGCAAGAAATGTATTTATACTCTTAAAATCTTTTTCAGTATTTGAAATTACACCCATCCATTTGTTATTACAAGTGAATAAAATCTGCAGTCTACTAATAATAGTAGAAATAGTTGCATCAGTACAAAGGGTGTTTCCATCCGTTACAGTGAAGAACAGCTAATGCTATATATTAATTTTAATAAATCTTAAAAGATTTGGTCGATTAATCGGGTTTGCAGCTCGAGGGAGCGAATGAAATATTTGGATTTAAACGTGTGATTTCCGTCTCCCAAAGTAGACGGAAAAGAAGCAGGCGAGGATGGCTGTAGGAATTTCAAGAAGACCCCTGCTCTGGCAGACAGGCCGTAGATAAAGATAGATGCGTCGGTTTCCGGCGTGTCGAGTTAACGACTCGAGTTTTATCTGTCGGTGCTCCCTCCGTGTCCCTTGTCCCTTGCCGACTGTCAAGTTCCGAAACCGTAGAAAGAGAAACGAACGCGGAGAAAACGACTTTCGAAAGTCAAATTAATAATGGGTCAATTAGTAGGTGAAAAATTAAAGGGAAATGAAATTTTGATCGTCGATGAAAAATTGAAACCGTGTTCTGCAAGGGTAAACGAATTATACGTCTTCGTCGACGATGTCCATCGTGAAAATATTTAATAAAAATTAACTTCATCTCTGGACTGCAGATCATTAAAATATAAATTTCTTACAGCAATCGCAAAGCTTTGTATGAGCACGTTAAGTAACGATCTTTTCCATGTTACGTTCTATATTTAAAGTTAGACATTTTCCTTTAACCATTTCATTAGATTCAAAGTAATTTACAGGATGGCCCAAAAATATTGTACTTCCTTGAAGTACAATAAAAGAAAACAGCATAGAACCGGAAACAGTGTGTCTTCAGCAAACAGAACATGGCTCCCAAAGCCGTTAGCCCATCAAACACACGTTGCATTATATTCCCAACACATTCCTCGTTTCTTTCTGTGAAAATTACCGTGATGTTACGGAAAATATCGGCAAGAAGCTCCGTGGAAGATCGACAATGAGCGGAGGGAACAATTCCGAAGAAGGGAAACGTAAAGAGCGAATCGAAGGGGTTGACGGGGAAGAGAAGGGCGGCAGCGCTGCCGTAGAAAAAATGGCGGACAAAGCGATCGAGGACGGAGAGGAAGAGGAAGGAAGGAGAAGAAGAAGTCAGAGGCAGAGCCATGCCACGAGTCATCTGGCACTCAGCAGGATTCGAAATAGAATCGGTCTCGTTCCTTCCTCTCGCGTCTGTTATTCTTCCTCTCTGTCGGCCGTTTCTCTCCGGGAGTGAGAACGAAACAACGGGCAAAAAGACGTCGAGCCGACGGGGGCGACGATGTTTTCATTGTAATTATGTCCCCTGTCCCTCCGGCTTCTCCTGGCCGAGCTTTTTACAGGCCTTCCACTAAGCAGCCTGTCAAAGCGGTCGAATTTTTCTCCAGGACTCGCTGCAAGCTCACTAATTTCTTCCAGAAATTTCTTCTGAAGGGATTGAAAGAGCTACAGAACTTTTCGATTGCACCTGAACAACGTTTCCACGTGATTAATTCTAAAGAATTTTCACGAAGCAGTGTTCACTTTTATTTTACATGATGTACAGGGAAAACGAAGAGCTAAATTCTTTCTCTGCAGTTTCTCTCGCCAGAGATTGCCATAAATGCACTCCTAAAACTGAGAATAATAAATGAAACATAATTCGTCTTCATTTTGAAGATCGAACTTGGAAAAATTGAAAAAATCCAGGCACCTTTCGAACATCGTCATAAAGCATTCAACTGCGTTCCTTGTTGCTCTAATTTTTCGTTTGCACGGTTAAACATTCCTGCGTCGATTAGCATACAATACCAGCACTGACTACACGCCGAGAGATTCTCGGCTTGATTTCCATACGCAGGTGTTTAGAACAAATGTAAATGAATTAATCAGACGACACGTTGCGACAAGCGTATCGTTCCAAAAAATCGAGGCTACATTCGAAACGAGAAAAATAACATTGTCACGAAATGATGAAGCAATTACTGCGACTGCCACGTAGATAGTGGTGTTAACACCTCGTGAGCTGTTCGTTCAGCAAATCCTACGTGGAAATTGCACCGTTCAAACTGGCAAATCCGTGGCTCGTGTAGCGACAACGAAAAAATGCGGAAGGTTCTAACAGATCCTCGTGGTTGGCCGGGGGCGTTGGGCTGCGGGATTATATGGCAAACCTATTAACACGGCCGGGATCGTGTAAAGCAGGGTGACGTGTAGCCAGTAATCGAGATCCGTGGACTCTGAGTAAAGTCAAACAGCCGACCCGGTTGTCTTTGCTTAGCAAACTCGCGGCCGGTGCGGAGCCAATATTTAGACAGCGACCGACTCAAACATCGTAATACGCGTTAAAACGTTATGACACGCGCCAATTGCTGTCTCTATTTCCCCACGTGAACAGCGTTTCACCTCCCTTTGCTTGTTAGACCGCGCTACACGATGCTATTATCGGTCCGAGAAAATCCGCCATGAAATAATAGAGACGTGCAGCCTCCTCAACTAATAAACCATCTAACATGGCGCCTCTAAGTGCCAATTAAATTGTTCGAGTCGATTTTACAATCGTTGCAACGAGATCGCAGCAAATAGTATTCCAGATCTTCGTGTAGAATAAAAATTCTACTGTACAACAATTAAATAGCAAAGTATTTTTTCCCAACTTGTTACATTAAACGCAGTTCCAAGGTCTTTTACAAAGAAAAATCTACTGTAAATGACCGTGGGAATCACCCCTTTCAAAGAAGTTCATACCGGTTTTGGAATACCCAGTGTATTACATACACGTGCAAAATAGATATGACAAAAAGTATTTTATACGAAAGTAAATGAGTAGTTTAGATGAGCCAGTGTAACGGAATTCAGGAAATAACTTGGAGAAATATTTCTGTTAGGGTAAATGTACTTGATACTGTGCGGTGTGAGTTGCAACTACGATAAGAAACAAGCTTGACTTCAGTCCAACGTTTTATTAGGTAGGAAACGATTCTTGATAAAGAGTATTATAGATAAAATACAAAGATATGGGAAAAATTAAAATATTTCTAGCGATTCTGTTGAATTAAAGTGTCGCGAAGGGAATAAAATACTGTTTGCTCCACAGTTGCCACTCTTTCTCACGCCATAATGAGACGCTCGTAAAGTAGTCTCTGTTGACGTTCGAGAAGAAAACGTGTCTACTCCTCGCGGCGAACGCTTCCGAGATAAAAATTTATGGTGGAAACGGTGTCGGACATAAATATCAGGGATTTCTTGGGGAGCACGTCTAGGAACGCAGGAAACGATTTGATGTTTTCAAACAGACACGATTTAGGGGAGGATGTTAAAATACTAATGGAAGACTTTAATGAGCTCTTACGACGCTTACGGTTCCTGTGGATGTTCCTTAATTCTGAAAACTCTAAACATGTCGATCGTTTTGAACACTTTTAGAAACTGATGTTTGACAGGCTCCTTTCGAGCCAATTTGGGTACCAATTCATTAGAACTCTCTTTCAAATTGAAAGTCACCTGAAAGAATAAATTATAAATCTTTATTCACAATTTAAAACATTAAATACATTTTACTCTTTCAGATCTTTTATTCAAACTAGTGTTTATCATTATATATAATTAATTATCATTGTTTGTAATGAAATACAATAATTTCTATGGAAACTACAGTTTGCAATACAAATTCAGGGCTTATTGCATATCTTACAGTCGTACAGGGTGAGCAAAAAATGCTGTACAACCTTGAACGAATCCTTCCGCAACTCCTTAACTTTCTTAAAGTTTAAATTACTTAAGTAATTACCTCCTTCAAGTGAGTAAAAAATTCTTGGGACACGCTGTATAGTAATTCAAACAGATTCGTTTCATGAACATATAAGATTCGTGCGGCACTCAGCCACCTAATAATATTCTGCCTTACGTTGACACTAATGAAACGGTTGAACCACGCGACACGGAAGATTAGATACATGACCTTGACGTGGCCAATATGACTTGTTCCTCGGAGGGTAAACAGGAGAATAATTCATCGTCCCTGTCGGTTGAAAAAGCGAGCACGGTTTTTACCGTGTCGAACGGCCGGTCGTTTCAAAGGCGAGGTAGATCCTCAATTTCCCCGTAGGATTTTACCGTAGCCCCGAGGAAATTCCCCAGTGCGGCGACCTTGGCAGTGAGGTACTCCAGCTTCTCGGAGACTTTCGCCGGCGCAGAGGCGGCTCGGCGGGTTTCCAATAAAGATCTCAAGCCACCTGACGTTCCTCGCGATTCCTCGAAGAGTCCTGGCTCCGTGCGGAAAGACAAAGAGAAAGTGAGAGAGGGCGTGCGTGCGAGAAAGATAGCACGAGAGAAAGAGAGAGATAGAGGAACGCCATCGTAAAGAGGCACTAACGACGAGACCGAGCGAGTAGGATATCTTTGAAGGTACGAGACACGCGTCATTTCCCCATGTTCCAAGCGTGGCGAACAGCAGTCAGTCAAAACACGTGGCGCACCCATCGCGAGGACCCCATCACGCGACTCGTCCTCTTCAGCATCGCTCTGTTTCGTGAAACGAGCACGAAACGCGACTATCTGCTCGGACTAGACCTACTATAAAACGATTCTCACTGCAGACATTAGTAAAACGTTCTCTTCTCAGGGCCGGATCAGCTATATTAGCAGAAGTAGCAAATACATACTACGTTCCTGGTGGTCCCTTTTGTTTCTAACAGTTCTGTTTCATTTTATTATCATACAAAACCTAGGGAGGTGGTTCGGAACCCACCTTAATAAACTGTAGGTTCCGTCGCTTAATAACCTTAGCGTTGGAATGTAAGCTTTTCACACTCTGTGCCACGACAATGGTCAACGAGGAAAGCCCCACCGATTTGCAAGATCGGTTGTGCCCTCTTCGTTGCAGTTTTGTTTTGCGATGCCATCGATGGGCACTTAGAGTTCTTAGTAGGCAAGCGACGTGACGTATTCGTTTTGGTTCTTCTTATTCATATACATTTTTGTAAACTGTAAAATAAAATATAGACGCGTTATCTTCAATACTTAGCAAAGAGAGAGCAACGTAAAATAAATAAAAAAAACCTATAGCCTCCTGGTAATATTTGCTGCAGGCCTCTCGCTGGTTTAATCCGAGTATCCCTATCATCGAAACTTAGCAGATATAGTTCTCCCGAAATATGTTCCCGTATCGCGTGTTCCATAATAACGTTCGAGCACCGTTGGTGTTCCTTACGGATACATAGTACCAATACCTGTAATCGGCGGGAAGTGGAGTAACAGAAAGATGCCGACAAATCACCGGTAATCCCCAAAGAAGGCAGAATGCGTCTGAAACGTGCAGGACACGCATCATTTCCCAATAACCCGTGCGTGACGAATGGCCCGCGGTCCTCGAATTCGCTGAGAGCTCGTTCTTGTTACCGGCGACAGTGCTTCCGCACGCTTTTCGCCGAGCTAAACGGAGGGAGAAAAAAATAAACGACGAATCGGAGCTTCGAGAAGAAGCTCGGCGACGAACAAGCCCGCCATTGGTACGAGACACCTGTTCCATCATCAACGGGGACGGAAATAGAATCTTTGACGAAGAGACGCACGCCATTTGTCGCGGCTCCGTGCGTGTCGTAATTCCATTCGTCAAACGAGCGCTCCTTTCTTTGCATTGTCCTTCCGACATGATTAATTTGCCGTCTCGGTAGCCTGCACTTTCTGTGAGACGCCACTGTGCACTTCTTTAAACGATCTTACGGAGGAAACGTGCGCTTTCGGTTTTTGCGGATAGCTGCAGCCTACTTTCAGACGCTCCACGATATTCTGTTCAAACTCTTCAGGAATACTGGCACACGTGTGCACATATGCATGGGAATATTATAAAACCATAGTAACAGATATGTCGAAACAATTTGCATCTATCAGGGACAGGTTCTTAAAATGATATTGAATATATCTTTCTTGGTTAGTATTTAGGACTGATGCAAAATATATTATTTTATTATGTCGAATATATTGTATCCATATATTTCTTGGTTAGTAGTTTGGACTGGTGCAAAAATGAGTCAGTTATAAAATACTGTTCAGCAGGTCCTACCTGGTCAATCAGGAATGACAGTCTGATTGATAAAAGTCAGATTGTCATTCCTGACTTTTCATACTGAATTCCGTCAGTATTAACCTTAGACGATCAATCAGAATGTCAATCTTCGTCTTGAATGTCATGCCGACTGATAAATTAAATGTTTCAATAAACATTGTCAATCTGACTTTTATCAATCAGACTGTCATTCCTGACTTTTTATACTGAATTTCGTCAGTATTAAACTTAGACGATCAATCAGAATGTCAATCTTCGACTTGAATGTCATTCCGTCTGAAAAATTAAATGTCTCAATAAACATTGTCAATCTGACTTTTATCAATCAGACTGTCATTCCTGACTTTTCATACTGAATTCTGTCAGTATTAACCTTAGACGATCAATCAGAATGTCAATCTTCGACTTGAATGTCATTCCGTCTGAAAAATTAAATGTCTCAATAAGCATTGTCTTAATAAACATATAAATAATGATGTTCTGAAAAAATGGTTCCATTGGTTCAATTATGTTTTGCACTGTGATTCTAGTGTTAAAGGGTTGAGGTGAATGCATGGTGGTTCGTAAAGGAGCAAGGGTGTTAATAGATTGGATTTTTTGCAGATTGTCAGGCAGCACGACGGCGATCGGCAGCGCGGCCACCGGTGGCGGTGGTGGCGGAGGAGGTGGTGCCAGCGGAGGTGGCAGTGGAGGTGGCGGGGCTGCTGGCAACGGGACTTCCGGTGGCGATTTCCTCCGTAGAAGTCACCCCCTCTCGGAGCATACGGCCCTGCACCCCGCCTATCGGCTCAACTACATGGACCACCTTTACCACCAGCTTCAGGCCTCCACGCACAGTCCCAACGCCTCGTTACACGGTAATTACCTTCGCTTGTACTTGTTCCGAGATAATTAGAACGATAGCGGCCGGCTACATCGCCTAATTTTCCTTCGGAAATTTATTCGTACTGACGGTGTACAGTGGCCGGCATTATTATTATTATTATTATTATTCGGACGATCCACACAATGGAATAACTTTCTTCGATCGAACCAAACGACTGGAACTTTTTAACCTTTTGCGGTTCAAAGTGTTCCATTTGATTACAGAACTTGTGGAAAGGATGTTTGTGGTTAGGTAGATTGTGGATGTTGAGCATTTAGGGCAAAACTGAGTCGACGAAATACGAAACAGTTAAAGAATTTAATCAATGCGAAGATACTTTTATTCTTTTCAACTTACCGACATTGTTAAAGAAGAAATGAATTTTTGTCGAACACCTGTTTCTTGCAATCGATGATGACAATATTTATCTTGCATATAAATCCACAGTCTACTTTTAATTAATTTTATCAACTTGCACAGAACTGTTAAGGTATACTATTGCTCTTAGGTACTACATAATTATGGCATTTCTTATGAATATACAGAGATTTTATGCATTTATGGGAAATGTGGGTAGTTGTAATTGAAAACAGTAAAAATATTTCATTCCAGTTTGTTCTTATTCATGTAGAACATTTTTAGTTTGCATAAAGATCCGCTGTCTATTGATGAACATAGTGTAAATCATAAAATAAGTGTCTAAGTATTAGTCCAAAAGTTAATGACGAATCTAATACAGGATCATAAAGAGTTAATGAGTTGAATTGATTTACTAAGTTTCATCATCCAAACCTATATTGAATATTTTGTTTATACACTCTCTGATAATTTTGTTGGCAACCAACCGCAATTTTTAAAAACTACTTTCACGTGTGCATCATATTTCAATTTCAACATCTCATCATTATCTTCCCAATCTAATGAATCGAGTAGAAAGAGATCCCAGTCTATTGTTCCACTTGAGGATCGAGAAGCTCTATGAATAGGGCCCGCATTTCCGGCGGAAGGATCTCTTTGGAACACGAGTTCTTTGAATCTGACCCATTAGACCCGTTTCGAACACGATGAGATGCTTTCTATTCGAGAATTTTTTTATTATAATCGCCTATGTCACTTTTTACTGACACTTTCCACCATTTTTCAGGACTGGGTGGTTTGGGGCCCGAGTACCTCCTACACGCTGCGGGACCTGCGAGTACGCTTGCTTCCACGGAATTCCCTTTCTCCATTGACGGTAAGACTGCAATTACTTCTGCAAAATTGCTAAATTATTAATTCACGTTTCATTAGTATATCTTCAAAATTTGAAGCTAATCGGTGAAATAGTTTTCGCGTTAATGTAACTATAAAGAATTCGTTATATGTAATTATAAAAAATTATGTCATGATGTAGTAGGTCGTTGAATTCGTTAGCTGTAACATTATGAAATCAAAAATGCATTTTAATATACAATATAAAATATATTTGATATTCAATATATAGAATACACAATATATTCGATATTAAATATATAGAATACACAATATATTTGATATTCATTATATAGGATACACAATACATTTGATATTCATTATATAGAATACGCAATATATTCGATATTCATGACATAGAATACACAATACATTTGATCTTCATTATATAGAATACACAATACATTTGATATTCACTATATAGAATACACAATATATTCGATATTCATTACATAGAATACACAAAATATTCGATATTCATTATATAGAATACACAATACATTTGATATTCATTATATAGAATACACAATATATTCGATATTCATTACATAGAATACACAAAATATTCGATATTCATTATATAGAATACACAATATATTTGATATTCATTATATAGAATACACAATACATTTGATATTCATTATATAGAATACACAATGCATTGATATTCATTACATAGAATACAAAAAAATATTCGATATTCATTATATAGAATACACAATATATTTGATATTCATTATATAGGTGCAGGTGTATTTACATACACGCGAAATGGGTAGCTGAAGTGTGTTCGAGAGTGTTGAAATGGCTAGTTAGTTGGTCGTCGAACGAAAACTCGAGATTCTTTTCGGGCGTTCGTCCGAGCGACGACAAGTGAATCTAATGAAAGATCCTGATCTACGGTATACGCGACTAGCCGTAGGTGTAGTAGCACTAGCAGCAGGTAGGAGATCGACCGGTTAAGAGGCCGAGAAGCTAAAAGACGACTGAAAGGGTAAACGGGGCCTCGTTAGTCGCCACCGCCGCATAATTGAATCGACTCGGAGCGACACGACCTCATTAACACCTTAGCGCCTACCCTACAGGTTGTCTCACGTATCTTCTCCTCCTTCTTCTTTCCTCCTCCTCTCACCCCACCTCCCACGTTTCTTCATCGTTCGCGTTCGGTTCTCGTTTTTGTTCTGCTTTCCGCCCTCTCGATCCAGTTACCTCTACCGAAAATTCTTTGTTCACATTGTTCGTTTCGGCTGCGATTATAATGCACAGACGGCTGACAGTATATTCAAACTTTTCTTAACCCTCAGGTGTTGCTATGACATGTTAATCCTCTGACGGCTGGACCATACTTACAAATAAACATATTCTGCACCGTTTGTCCGAAGCAGTGACTAAATCAAAATTGATTTCATCCCTTAATGACATCTTTGGATTAGAAACAACATTACAGTATTTTGTTCTTCTATTTATATTTATTATTACTATTATTATTTATTCAGGACTGTTCACTGCTTTATTTCTCAATTTTCCGAAACTAATGTTTGACGATTCTTCTTATAGATACTCTTCACTTAATTCAATCACCAGAAACTACCAATACTCGATTCTCTAGGCCGAAGTAGACTCAGGCACCGCCGTCGGAGGATTAACAAATGTAATGCAAACGCAATAGCAATGTAATTTGAAACAAAATTAATATTAGAATTGAGCGCATAGAACTACATTCTATCAAAACAGTACAGTAAAATACAGCGTCTGGTCAAGAGTTATGTAATTGAAGTTAGTTTGATTTCGTCTTATGGAGGTTTTGTAGAGGTTTTCGAGTTACGTAGATTCGAGTTGCAGTGACCGGAGTGTGCTATTTCGTGGAGTACTGGTGATTTGAAAGGACCTGTAGCGCGGTAGCATGCGGTGAGCAACGTCGAATGAGCCGCGCCGATCGGAGTGCCCGATTGCACCAATTTACATGTCTCAATCCCATGTTAGCCCCACGAGGGGCACGGGTGAGGGGAGATTGGAACGTATGGAACGTGTAGAGTCCAGAGGGTCGTGGGTCACGAGGACGTTCGGGGGTGAGGCGAGGGACGACGACCAGGAATCGTTCGCATATTCATTAAGAGTCCTCTTCTTCTTCACTCCAATGCGCGGGCGAACAGATAAACAGCGCAACCCTGCAGATAAGAAGATCGATTCAATGGTGGAAAAAGTGCATCGAGAAATCACGTTCGAGAAACGCGTGCATGTACCATGGTCGGGAACGGGTAATGGAAACATTTACACATCATCGATCCTTTAGAGCCCGACTATATGAGGATCCTTGAGCGAAAAAGGAACGAAATACGGTTGATTTTCTTTTTGTCTCGCGGCGGGTGGTCTTCTAATTGGTGGAAAGTATAGTCCTTCAATTCTTACAGCTCGGCGCTCCTTATTCGGTGAATTGCTTTTCAGAATTTGTTTCTGCGGAGTGAAGGTGACTGTACATTAAAGAGAAACGAGCAAGATGGACGACTGGTGCTTAGGATGGGGAATCTGGTTTTGCTTTTATACAACAAGTAGATGCTGAAGTTCTTGGTCAAACGTTCCTTGAGACGTTCTATTTTACATTTGAAAATGTCGATCTTAGCGTTCTCGGAACAGTTTCACGATATTATTTGGACATTCGCTGTAGAAGTAGATTATGATTTATTATTGAACTGCGGATTTTGGGCATTTATGACATAAATGGAGCGGTGGCATTTCAAACAGTGAAAATACATACATTACATTATTTTCGACCTATTTAAATATATTAAGAAATAATAAATCTCATCGAAATCTATAACAATCTTGCTTATTGTCAACAGGAGAATAAAACTAAAATACATTGAAAGTAAGTACCTGAGAACACAGGTATTGATGTAAGAATTAATCTGAAGGATTCCCAGTGTTTCAGGCCATCACAGTAGCTTAACTCTGGAAACATTAGCATACTTTCCATTCTCGTCGCGTTTCCACGTGTACGACAGCTTCTTCCTTGCTCGATCGAAGACGTCCTGGGTCCCCTGTTCGTCTTTTCCGTTTCTCGTCCATCCAACCTTCCCCCTCGCATCTCCGTTTCAACTAGCACGGCGTTCCTCGTGGCTCCTCTATCTCCCCGTGTCGTCTCACACGAGCAACGCGATACAGAGAGCCACGAGGTGGTTCGAACCAGCTCTTTCTCCTCGGTTTCCACTCGGTTGATCGCTCGTTTGCGCACAACGGGTATAGAATTACTCGCGGTTGGGGCCCCGGGTCCGTCTCCCTTCGCGTCGCGCGAACGAACGCGCTCCTTTATCCCCTCGCCGGTTTATTAATTCGAGCACTGATCAAATTTACGGTGGTCAACAAGCGTACGGACGAGCAGGGTAAGCGAGACAGAGGGGACGGGGACACGGGACATGAACGCGAGAGAAAGAGAGGAACGGTTGCCATGCGGTTTTTCCGCATGAGTTGAAACGTTTAAGGTTCCTCGACGGGCCCCGTGCCTCGCCGGAACAATTTCGTTTCTCTCACCATCGTCGCCGCCACCGCCGCGCCGTGTGCTTTCGGAATTCTCGTTCTTGTACCGCAATCAAGCTGAATTTACTCCGATCAAGACCTCCGTTTGCGGTCGCCGAGAATCTTTGTAACTTTAATGTTAACCCATGCGAATCCGCATACAAGCGTTCGCGCTTCGCTGCATTTTTCCCGCAATGGTGCGTTGAATCTTCCAGTCTGTATATCGAATATATTGTATATTCTATCTGTAGAATATGCCGAATATATCGTGTATTCTATGTATTGAATATTTCGAGTATATATTGTATATATTGAATATATCGAACATATTCTAATACATTGTTTATCGAATATATTGTTATTTGTACTTTCCACCATAAACGAGCCCAGCACATAAAAACAAGTAGAATGACGTACAGCAGGTGTCAAAGGCATGAGTAATGAGGTCAATTCGAAATCCTTACCTTTTAAATCTTCCGGTTGGAAGTAGGAAATGACTGTGAAGAAATTTGGAAACTTTTCCAAGCGTAAAACATCGAATGACAGCAACTACTTTTTTCTGATAAATTAAAATCTGGCGACCAACTTTCTACAAGCCAAATCGCAAGCTCGAACAAACACGAAGCCCGACGAAGTTAATTAAAGGGGACGGAAGAAAATTCTGGAAAGTACGCGAGTCACCGTAAAAGTGTTAAAAAGTAGAAAACGAATAAGATCGCGGAGGATCGAGACGATCGAGGTGGAAGCGAAATGGAGAGAGGCGGGGAACCGGAGAACCGCCACCATATAACCAACGATGGTTCGTACAAGCGAGCCGCCACCACGAGCTTAAGAAAGTGGTTTGTATATTACATCGTTGGCCTGCGGTCGCAGGCAAATCGCCGCTAAAACGTTCTGGCCGCAGAATCGACCTTCTTCGTCGCTCTTCCATCGTGTACCCTCTTCGCCTCTTCGCGTTTTTCCATCGCCTTCCCCGGTTAGTTTTGAATACTTACCCGGTTACGAGCACGCTCCCAAAGCCGGACTTTTAACATTCTTGTCCCGCGAGAAGAAATATTCCCTGGTACTAACCCGCTGCAAGAATTCGTAGCACTTAATTGAACTGGTTCCTCGCCGGTTGGCCGTCGTTTTCTATGGAAATCTCGCTGTTGCAGGCACGATCCGAGCACGAGTCGATGGCTTTTGTGTTTGTTATCGGTGGATTGTAGATTCTATGAAAAATAAAAGGTCTCTGCATCGATTGGAAGAAACAGAAGCCTAATAAAAAGATGCTCTTTTATGTCACTTCTCTTCAACTTCTATCTATTCAGTTTGTTATACATGGCAAGGTAACTGTCTCCATCGCATGGCAGAAGATGGGCCTATTTTTTAAACCAGAGCACAGTAGGATGTTGGCCCGAAAAGTGTATTATATTAAGTATATTGTATATAATGAACATTGAATATATTATGTACTGAACATCGAATTTATTATATATTAAAATGCATTTTTGATCTCATAAAGTTATACCTGACGAATATATCGAATATATTGTATATAAGTGTGGAGGTACAATGTTCCAAATGAATTCAAATTCTTAGTAGCTAATTTAAATTATTGGGTATTGATATCAAGTCCACAATGAGGATTCACGTTGATCTTAATGTAGCTGCAAAAATGAGATGAACGTTAGGATTTTATTAGGTCTCGCCATGAAATCGTCAAAGATTAATAAGCCAGTCTTTTACACCGCGATAGGTACGCCACTGGAAAGAGTAATAATTCAATAACCATGTTCCAGGTTTATTTTCTGAGATTGAATATACTGTGCATGTATATCAACTTGTTTAGACACGATCAATTTAACGCCAAATTTCAGAAAAATAATTTTGCCTCGGTTCAGAAGCAGCCCTCTTAAGATATTAATTTAGAGGATGATACGCTGAGTGAATTCCCATCTCGGTAGAGTAATAATTCAACTAACATGCTCCTGGTTTATTTTCAGTGTCAGCGTCATCGAGGCTAGGAAGTCCGCGTGCCTCGACGATCCGAGCGAGCCGGAAACGAGCGCTAAGTAGTTCCCCGTATTCCGACCGCTTCGACATCGACAGCATGATCAGATTCAGCCCCAACAGCCTGGCCTCGATCGTGAATGGATCCCGGAGCAGCAGTGCAAGTGGCAGTTACGGTCATCTTTCTGCCGGTAAGTAAACCATTTTTACACGTCATTATTGCCACGCCGTTCGCAACTCGATGAATTATTCACCCGACACGATTGAAACGAGCGCAATTAAAACCCGAACAGCGCACAGTTGAAGAAACGCAGTTGGAACGACTCTTTTTGCGGAGTCATTGGGAACCGCGATATATGTAGTACAATTTTGAAACGACAACGAAATCTCTGTTCTGGTTTTTGTAGATCATTTCGGAGAAATATACTAATTCTTGTACTCATTAAAATCAAGATATTTTATAATTAATGGTATTTTGCCATTTATGTAAAGCTTTGTCTAGTGCGTGAAAAAAAGTTGACCACATAGGAAAATGATATGTACAATCGGAATATGTACCCTCTGAATTTCGGATATATTCCACTGGGTCGATTTAAATGGGATACCCTGTATATAAGTCAGTTAAATTAACAAAGTAATACTTAAAATTTTAGTTATGAGCACAGATAAAAAATTTACACTTTACCTAACTAATGATAACATCTCGAAAACAGTTCCAGTGACTCCAACTTTGAAAAAGATAGTTTTCAAAGGGTGTCACTAATATTTTCTCCCACTGTAAGTTAACCCTTTGCACTCGGAGCTATTTTAACTCAAAAATTAGAGATTTCTTCCGATCTATAATAATTCCATTCTATGTATATTAATTTTGTTCTCTGTATTGCATGAAGATAAAATTGATATAATATCCCCTACTATACTTTAACGTTTGTCATTGATACATCAATTTTTAGTGGTGACTGAGGCACGACTCGATTAAAATACCAATTTATGTGTTGGAACGTTAGTTTTGCATAATACAACGAAAATCTGCGACAACAGCTTCTGAATTATTTACAATATTACGTTCACCATGTGTTTTCGAATCATTGTAAATCAGTCGTGGATATCGGCGCGTCGATTCCTCGTGTAACAACTGTGTCCGCGTAATTATTCGGTCTCGGTCCGCGGAGGGAACCGAAGAGAGACGTTCCGCGCGATTTACACCGCGAATAAATATCTCGGCAAATCGCGGGATGGCGGCATGGCGGCGCTCGGAGAACCCATAATTAAGAGATCACCCGCGCACCACGTCCACCGAAAACGTAAGTCACCGGCGTTTAACCGACGTGTTTTCACCGAACGTGTACCGTTCGGTGATTGATTGCCCGTAATTACGCGGGCCGTCGTGTAAACTCGTCGTCGTCAAGTACGGCGAGACGACGGCGGCGGCGGCCACGATCGGATCTCGACGGGATCGTAAATGTTTCACGCGCTCGGATACGCGATACGTGAATTATACGCGTGTAATTATACGTGTACCCGGGCAGAAGTTGTTAATGCGACTACCGCGCAACGGCCATATTTTCCAAGTTATTGCCGCTACTATGCGACGAATAAATGAACCTCGTAAACAGCCCCCTCGGGGCGGGCAAATAGCTCCGTAAGGAAATTAGGTGTATCTATACTCGGAGATACCAACATGGCGGCCGGCGCGGCAAGCTGATCGCGGAGACCAGCGCTCACAACCATTGGAAATTTCGCTCGTTTCGTTTTATGCACACCATAAAATCCTCGAATTCTTTCCAATCTCCGTTGACGTTTGATCGATTCGTCCCGATTAGGAAATTACACTTTTCTAACTACGCAATTCATATTCGTTAAGATTATTTACAGCGTAGTTTAATCATTTTTTGAAACGTGCTCTTCGAGGCACTGTTTTTTTTATTATAGAAAATCTCATATGAGATTTATTTCAACGTAATTGAAATACAGAATACAATACATACAATACATAGAAAATAAAAATTTACAAAACAGAATAGGATACTGAAGATACATGAATATTATAATAAAGACAAAAGGTATAAACCAAACACTTATACTTTAAGGCCGCAGCTCTTAAAAAATGATAACATGTAATGACAGGCTTTGATATTCGGTTTGGCTATTAACATTGAGACATCCATTGGAAGTTGGAAGTTAATTGTCGAAGCACTGTTTCCAGGCACTTTTCTTATAGAACTAATTGCTGATTGCAATGATTTAATAGAAACTTACTTTTATTATTTTTCCATTCTATTGTACACTGTATAAAATTGAGGATCCTCAGAACCATTCATAGCTTCATGTATTAAATTTTTGCATCTGTTTTCGAACATATTTCTTAATTTTCTCTCTCAATGATCTCGAGAAATCAAACCAGGAAATATCACCACACTGTATTAATCCGCAAAATTCAATCTACAGCGTTGTTTAATCATTTTATTAAAAAGGGTTCTTCAATGCACTTATCTTATCGCTCCTAATGGAACTACAATTGTCTCGTTTGTTCTTAAAACCTTTCGTTCAATTTACTCGTCCGAAACCGAGAAATCAAACCAGGAAATATCACCACACTGTATTAATCCGCAAAATTCAATCTACAGCGTTGTTTAATCATTTTTTTAAAACGGGTTCTTCAATGCACTTATCTTATCGCTCCTAATGAAACTACAATTCTCTCGTTTGTTCTTAAAACCTTTCGTTCAATTTACTCGTCCGAAATCGAGAAATCAAACCAGAAAATATCACCACACTGTATTAATCCGCCAAATTCAATCTACAGCGTTGTTTAATCATTTTATTAAAAAGGATTCTTCAATGCACTTATCTTATCGCTCCTGATGGCACTACAATTCTCTCGTTTGTTCTTAAAACCTTTCGTTCAATTTACTCGTCTGAAATCGAGAAATCAAACCAGGAAATATCACCACACTGTATTAATCCGCCAAATTCAATCTACAGCGTTGTTTAATCATTTTATTAAAAAGGATTCTTCAATGCATTTGTCTTATCGCTCCTAATGGAACTACAATTCTCTCGTTTCTTCTTAAAACCTTTCGTTCAATTTACTCGTCCGAAATCGAGAAATCAAACCAGGAAATGTCACCACACTGTATTAATCCGCCAAATTCAATCTTCCTGCGAAAACAAAAAAAGAAGAATCGATTAAATACCGTTCGAGCAATGAAGTCCCCGTTAAATCAATCGTTCGAAGCATCGAAATTAAGTTGTCGGGAAGTTCGTACAACTGAGGAGACCTGACGGGACAACACCTGTCGCACGCGAAGATTTTCGAAATTCACCTGTTTTATGGTCCTCGCGAAGCCAATTTTATCGGCAGTCGAACGATCTCCATTAACCGATCCCGGGTCCGGTCTGGTCTCCGATCACGGAGAGAGACCCCGCCCGCGGGTTACTTGCATAATTCACTTTAATATTATCAACACAGAGGCGGCCCCCCGATCGTATATCATTCCGCGCATGTTAACATTAGTCGTAAAACGTCCGCGTGATATCGAAGGCGTCCAGGTTTCTCAGGAAAACCGGGTTTCTGACCGACAAATTACCATAATCACCGGGACCTGTACGAAACGAATAAAGTCATTGGTGGCGGCGTTAACGCGGAGGGCCCTCGTCCTCGTAAGGATCGGTTTCTGACGTTTAAGGGCACGCCGATCAGGCTTGCCGAAGGGCGGGGAGGGGGCGAGAGGGGGGCCATGGGGGCCCAGGGTATATAGAGGATGGGCCCAGGCGAACCATCGAATTAAGGTGCCGGTGCGCATGAAGCCATTATGAAGCCGGCTGCAACGCTGAATCGCGCCCGGTGTACGCCCCACAAATCGGCCGGACCTCCTTGCACGCGAGTTAAGAGCGACCGGTAATTTGCGATTAAATGAAGTAATTAACGGATTAAAATTCAAGCGGCGCGACGCGGCCGTCGATCGTTTGTCGGCGTGGCGTCGTATGACGCGCACCGAGATGCCACTGCTCGTTAAACGCGCTCCCATGATCAGTCTTCTCCCGCGGGAACGGTGGGAATTGCTGGCTAAATCGATCCAGCTCAACAAGCTTTTTTTTCTCGTTATTCTGAACATTTTATCTGGGGATTACGAGGGAACTCGTTCTTCACGGTTATTGGTACTATTTAGAATCTCTTTATCTCGTACGGTGTTCTTTCCTTTTCACCGTGTAATATTTTTTCTTGTATAATCCGTTTTCGGTAGGCAATTTACTTCGATTTTCGCAGAAAAATGTCTTCACGAGACAAGAATCGTCGTGTTAAAGACCATTCACTGGAATTCAAATTGTTGCAAATATTTATTTGGCAGGGAAAAGTATTGCATACAAAAATGAGACGTTATTCGAACAACTGTTAAATAAATTAATGTAGTCACAAATAGATTACAAAGAAAGAAAATTTCTGTGGCAAGATATTCGTCAACTTATAATAGAACTTTTGTATAAATTTCAACGTGAAGAGGGCAGTGTTATTGTTTCATTTAATTAATTATGTTCGTTCTTTTGGCAGGCCACCCTAGACCCAGACAATCGGAGAAATATTCTAAGCAATTTGCTATATTCTACACAACAACGAAGTGCAATCAGGAAGCTGCACTTTCCGCCGAGTGTCATCGCTTTCCCGTGCGTTGAACTCACACCGCGTGTTTCTCGACGCTACAAATCGGCGCGGCTCGATAGAATCAGGAACGCGTTAGATTGCTATTTAACAACAGTGGCTTGATACACGATAATATATTAATACACAGCGCGGGCACGAGGCTGTTCGATAAATTGCCGTGGTTAAATTAATCACGGTTCAATATGGTCTTGTCGGTGCGATACGTGACAGGCCTTTGAATCGCGTTTCCTTCTAATTCAAGCCTCCACTGACACCGTCCCTATCGCCGCTCTATAAATTAGCTTAGCTAATATTTATGCCGTATTGACGCGTGCAGGCTTGCACGGTTAACTGAACGTTTTATCATTCCCTTCTTTATTCCTATTTATAGCCGTCGCGCAGTCATCGTGCCTTACGAATCAATACTAGATACGGATTCCGATGCTCGTGTGTTTGCAGTTCGTACTCAATCAGCTCGGATCATCGGCGATCTCTCAGCGATATGCAGCGTACAATATAATTTGAACTTGTGGCAAACTGCGAGAAATGTGTTGGTTAATCATAGTAGTCGAAGCACTCGTTTTACATATCGGGTGATTTATAAACAGGCCACCTAAATAGCTACGTTACGTTTGAAGATAAATGATACACAAAAATGTTCTGATTGTTGTCGTTTTCATGGTCTTTTAAATAGCTCCATATATTTGTAGCTTCATAATGTTGTGGCTGATATCAAGACTATGACCTCCAAATTACCTTGAACATCTCATTCATCAATTTACCAATCGTTAACTTACTTTCCAACTCGACTGTATAGTAAGGCATAGAAATACTCAATCCTCTGCGATTTCACTTTTACAATCAAATCTGTAATTAAACCAACGAATAATGAGTGTTATAACGAAAAGAAATGTTACAATAAGACTGCGGATTTTATGAATTTATTATAATAATTGAGTGGGTGCAGTTTAAAGCAAGAGAAAAATTAAGATGATTCAACCATAAAGATACACTATTTTCAACATGTTACAATTCCACTCAAGAAAGAATTAAATCTGCAAATTTTTATTTTGCATAAAGATCCACAGTCTAGTTATAATTGTCAAGGTCTTGGTCATATTGCAGCAGATTGTGAGAAACGACAATTTTCTACTGCATATGGAGGAGATTTCCGAAGAAATAATAGAGGAAAAGGTGTTCGACGAAGTCAAAGAGGAAATGATGAAGACAATCGATGAATTAACGTTTCTTGCTAAAAAATAGGACATCAAATTAAAGGAAAAGTCTGGTTTACACTAACAATAACACTATTTTCAACATGTTACAATTTTATTCAAGAAAGACTTAAATCTTCATATTTTTATTTCGCATAAAGATCCACAGTCTAGTTATAATTGTCAAGATCTTAGTCATATTGCAGCAGATTGTGAGAAACGACAATTTTCTACTGCATATGGAGGAGATTTCCGAAGAAATAACAGAGAAAAAGCAGGTTGACAAAATCAAAAAGAAAATAATGAAGAGAAACGATGAACTAACGTTTATTCCTAAAAAAATAGGACATCAAACTAAAGGAAAAGTCTGTTTTACATTTCGCAGTTCTGCTCGATCGTCGCGTTCTTCGATCTCAGCCGATTCCTCGAGTTTCCTCGAATCGGCCGCGTCTCTCGCACATCACCGGACGTTTAACAGTCGTCGAAGGTTCAGAGCCAGCAACGATGCAATCAAGCCCCATTCAGGGTGCCATCACGTACGTGCGCCGAAGTACTTAGGCGACTAGTCACGCCCATGTGTCACCATGGTCTAGTCGGTGGCTCATAAAAGCAAAGCGCGCGTTGCGTGTCCGCGGATGCTTAAGCGATTAGAACGAGCGTGGCGTCTCGTTTCGAAACTTTGTGCTGCTACCGGCGGCATGATCGTCACGCGATCCACGAATCCCGGATCGCAAATAACTTCGCAAGATTCTATAATGTCGAGGGGCCGGCCACCGCCCCCTACGAGCCGATAATTGCAGCTCGCATAACCGAATGGAAACATCAACGGATTCCGCGAACGTTCGCCATCGACACGGCAAGAAATTACAAGGGCTACCGGTTCTCGCAATTCCACGAGCCTCTCGGCCACATGGTTTACGTCCTATTCTTCGTCGAACACGGACAAAATAAAAATCGCTTTTACGTCGCTGTATACACGCACACACACACACACACACACACGCATATTTCTCGCGATCGCCATTGATCGCTCGTCGCGATTCAAAACGAGCATAAACCGGCGATGCTCGAAGCGCACGCCTACGATGCTTTATTTAAGAACACTATAATTTTCCGGAATCGGTCGTACGTTACTCCGGAAAACCGGCTATCCGTTCGTATAAGGCACGATAATCGCTTAATCACCGTCGCGACTTCCTTTGTGCATCACCGCGTCGATGACGTATGAAAAATTTAATAAACCGCGATACACGCTGCCGCGCGGATGACCATAACGCTGGAAATCTCGATGGTTTACGGTGTGTGGCCTCGTCGGCAATAATGCCTGTTTCCGCGCACGGGTAATTCAACCGTTCGTCGATTATTAATAAAATGTTCGCTGAAAGTGAAAGGGGACATCCGAGGCGCCATTAAATTCTCCGACCGCCTGTGAGATATCAACCACCATTTTGTAAATCTTTAGTGTTCGCAACGTAGCTAGGAAATCACGATCACTATAGGTTTGACTGTTTAAACATTCCAGATAAGTTGTCTTTGAACGTGAACAGCAGAAAAATATTTTTATCTCGTCAATATTTAAACTTTTTCTGGGACCTTCGTAATTAAAGAATTATTAAACTGAGAAAATACGTTTGTGTTTAACTTGTACTTTCTATAATTGATTTAGAAAGTTTCTATTTCACAGAAAGATCTGTAAGTCGTAAAAGAAATAGCAAATGATTTTGTAATTAAAGCTTCGTAATTAAAGAATTATTAAACTGAGAAAATACGTTTGTGTTTAACTTGTATTTTCTATAATTGATTTAGAAAGTTTCTATTTCACAGAAAGATCTGCAAGTTGTAAAAGAAATAGCAAATGATTTTGTGCACGAGGTGATAATTTTTGTCTGAGTAGAACAGCTACGACGATCGCTATAGCATCACGGTTTCGTATGAGAGGGCGTTAGCATTGAAATGCAAGCTTAGGCTACGTGCCGGAAGTCCGGCGTACCGTGTTGCGACTGTCAAGAGAATGGACGCGGTCCGATTTCGATCTCTATCGATTATCCTTGTACACCCCCGTCTCTCCACCGGTATCAACTATTAAACGCTATACCGCGATCCCTCCCTCGCCGACAACCGTATCGCCGGAAGAAATCTTTCGCGATTGAATAATTTGCACGGTAACGTTTTTTTAAACCGTGTATCGTAACGGTATCGTTATTCGATCTGCCGCGGTACGTTCCTTCGAGATTAATCGCCGGGAAACTACGGCCGGGGACTTTTCATCGGGGTGGTGAGTTGTTGATGAATGCGATGTGAAAACGATACCATCGGTTAATATTTAGTCATAAATTATTCGGTGCAGTTCTTTACAATTATTGTGACTGCAATCCCCTTTAATTTCATGTCGTTGTAATTTCATTGCGATTTTTTATCTATATGTAAGTTCGCACCTTTCTGTTGATTTAACGAGACACGACTGGATTTTATTTAATTTTACCAGTCGTTTTTTTTATCAAACTGTAGATTCTGTGCATTTGTAGAAATGTATGAGTGAAACGCACAGCTATGAAAACATTATATGAATTTAGAAACATCGAATAGATCGAATATACTGAATTTATTGTATACTGAATATATTGAATATATTGTATATATCATAATTTGTAATTTTCGGGAAAAACGAAAATCATATTCGTACCTAAATGCTTAAGGAAGTGGTCGATTCGAAAATGTAACGTTTTAAATGTTTTGGGTAATAATATAATTTAGCAACGTCATTAAATTATCTCTGACTTATTGAAGGACACACACGAATAAATACATTTTATATGTATTTCATATCATAAAAATGTCATTCGCCATAACAATGTTATACAGGAGGCCCTAAAAGCATTTCTCCTGCACGCACATTAGAACTTTTCAAGACCACTGACTAATTAAAGTATCGTACATTCTTTGTTTCAGCAATGAGTCCAACCTTGGGAATGCACCCGGGAATGGCGCCTCACTTGCAACAACTGCAGGCCCATCTCCTGAGGAGCGCTGCTGCCGCGGCATTGCTGCCCCATGCTCATCCTTTGCAACCCCCTGCACCTCCTCCACCACCCCCTCATCCACACCCCCATGCCCATGGATTATCACCCCATTCACAGCTCTACCCCGGTGTTCCGCCTCATTCCACTGCTTCTGCGACTTTGGGACCACACGGAGGACTGCCACCAAAATCTGAGGTGAGTCGAACTTTCACTCTTCACACTTTCAGGATGAGCTTTAATATTTAAAGTGGGATTAGGTCCGCTCTTAGCATTTGGCACGGATCTGGCATAGATCTGTGATTGCAAGACCTCTGGAATTTATCAACAAGTTATGGTGGAAAATTCATAGCAAATCAAGAGCAAATTATTTAATGAGTCTATGCAGCTATACTCTAATTATGGCCGTCGAGATAAATCAGGAAAAATCGTCCAAAACGAATTAATATAATAAAAAGGAAATACATTGTATTGAGTATATTCGAACTTATGCAAATTATTCTTCTTCAGAATTTTACGAACACTGAAGGAAACAGTTTGATCAAGTGTCTTGACAAGCATTGACGACACACGTACAACACGTGTATCACGATGTCCATATTAAAGTATTAAATCACATCAAAAACAAACGCAATGCAAATACATCTTGAAAAGGATTCAAACTAGAATCGAAATGTCGATGATTATTTGATAATCTGTAAAATTGTTCTTTGATTTCTTAGTAATAATTGATCGAAACGTAACGCCGAGAACATTAAACATTTGTTAGTTTTAATACTACTGTGGAAAATATCGAAAAGAAATCTCACGGGAGGTAACTAGCTATGGGAATAGTCGTTAATTAGCGATGGGAAGTTTGACGAATTTCAAACTATTCTATGAACACAAGTCTTTATGCAGAATTTTTTGAAATATTGTAAAACTTTCTGTCTGAAGCGAACTAGAAATTAATTTTCTTTCTTAATATTTTAATAGGTTGATAATAATATAATAATATTTTTAAATTCTTCGAATTGAACGCTGCAGGTCTCTCTCTCTCTCTCTCTCTCTCTCTCTCTATATATATATATATATATATATATATATTATATTATTATATATTTATGTATATATATATATATTTATATAATATATTTATATATATATTATATTATATATTATATATATATACTCTATATATATATATGAAGGGAACAGTGTTAGGCAAGGCGGATAGTGTCGGGAGCCTCGGTTATGATGATTATCGCGCGTCGTCGGTCGCGCGATCAGCGATAATTATGCGTGGGTGTGTACGTTGGTGGCGCGCGACTCGCATGATACGCGATACCGCGTCGCAGAGAGACGTACAAGTGTTTGTCCGATTGTTATTGCGAATAGGGCCGAGTTCGGTAGCTCGTTATCGGTTCATTGAGAGCGGGCCGAGCGTTCTTTCGCTGGTTTCGCGCCCCTCGTCCCCTCGAGACTTCTCAGCTTCATCATCCGCGCGCAGCACGTGAGTGGAGGCCGGAGAGAAAAGGGAGAAAGAGAAAAAGATTGGGTTACCCTCGCATGGTCCTCGGGTTACAAGCAATCTCGCACACATTATTTCGCCAGATTCCACCCCCATCCCTCCACCTGACATCGTCCCTCATTTTTTTCTTTGCTTCTCTTCCACTTCCTCTCCTCTCTTCTTTTCTTCTTCCTTCAACTCACTAGTCCCCTTCTTCTTCTTCTTCTTCTTCTTCGGATCTTTCTTTTTTCTCCTCTTTTCTTAACGTCGTTCTTAATCTTGTTTCCCTCTGTCTGCTTCTCTCTTCCCTTCTCTCTCTTTGTTTTCCCCTTTCTCTTCTTCTTGATCCAGGGCGATGGCTTCTCTGCTCTGATTTATTTAGATCCGCCGCAGCATTTTCATTCTCCGCGATACGAATGCGCCTCGGACTCCGTAAAGTCCTGCGAATGCACGCTGTAAAGTCCGCCCCGCTGATTGCATTCGCCTGCGTTTCGATGGTTGTTGTCGCCGGCCTCTCTCGATCCAAGATCCTGTACACGCCGGCTAGTTCCCAACGGTGATCGATCGATTTATGGGGGTACCGGAATCGAGCGGTTTACCCGGAGAACACAACGTGCACGGCTTAGATCAGGTTTAGTCGTATCGGGCTCGGGTCTCCGGGAAATTATAGCGTTGTCGTCGCTGGCTTCAGCGGATTAGGTACCTCTCAGAATGCTCTTGCCGCTGTACTTCCTTCCCGTGTAATAACAAGTTGGACTCGCGATGAAGACCTCGAGCGGAGTCTACCAAATATTACTCAGATTCAAACGAAATTACACATCATTTTAAGATACGAAGATAATCTTCAAGTTTTTACCTTCAATCTTTATCTAGATATCCAATCTTAGTTTTAATTCAAGATTATTTCAATATTAATCAATATGAATGTCGAGCATTCTTTTCATACGAGTGGAAAAGCTACGTATTGACATTATGTGATGTTTTGTCGAAATGTATAATACAGATCTTGTAAGTGTACACATCATTTTAAGATACGAAGATAATCTTCAAGGTTTTACCTTCAATCTTTATCTAGATATCCAATCTTAGTTTTAATTCAAGATTAATCAATATGAATGTCGAGCATTCTTTTCATACGAGTGGAAAAGCTACGTATTGACATTATGTGATGTTTTGTCGGAATGTATAATACAGATCTTATAAGTGAAGAACGTGAACGATCAAAAAATTCCATTTCTATCGTAAATGCAATCAAGGGACTTGTAATTCAATCTACGTTACTGCCCAGTTACGTTGCTAGTAAACAATTTGCTCTTGATTTGGTATGAATTTGGTGTTTGACAACAGGTTTCGATCCGAAGATTGAGAGCAAATAAGGACCAAACCTGTTCCAAGCTTGTCAAAAAGTTTTATTTCAATATAAGCGAAGCGGTCATCAAATAAGATGAAAATACCGAGACGGACGGTACAGCGTCGCGTGTTCCTCGTTTGTCAATTCTCGCCACCCGCGGTCTTACAATCAGTTTTGCCCCCAGCGCACGAACGAAGGCCCATGAACACGACCTAAGCGGAAATATTCCGAGTTATGTCTATATCAGCCTGTGCTCGCCTCCGGAGGGCAAACGGTTCGTCGGCCGATCGATCGATCTATCGATGAAATCGGCGCACTGCCCTATACGGTCTCCGATAATTGCTGGATCGCGTGTCACGGAGCGGGTTTGATCGGCGCGCAGTGTCACGAGACTGAAGTAAACAATCTAACGTTTAAAACTCGTTGTTTATTACGTCTTTACCGATTAAGTACCAAACGATTATGTAAGACAAGTTTTATACGCACACCCCTGCTCAGAAGTATGTGTATACTGACTTTTATGAAATATGTTTAATGCCCTGTTTAATGCCATCAAAAATTGATATTCTTTCTCCATAAAACCTTTTTACCCCCCCCCCCCCCCCATTCACCCCTATGATTGTATCAATGAGCATTAAAACCAAGCATAATGTAAATCCGACCACAAATAAAATATTCCTCATACAAACGTTGCAACCCCTTTTCACCCCCTTAGAGGTTGAATTTTTTAAAATGTCGAAATACGTGTTTGATTAATTATATCAAAGAGCAATAAGACCAAGTTTCAAGCAAATCGGATCGCGAACAAAATATTCCTCATACGAACGTTGCAACCCCTTTTCACCCCCTTAGGGGTTGAATTTCGAAATATCCTTTCTTATCCCTCGTATAGATCATAAAGGAAACCTCTGTGCATTTCAGCTTTCTAGGTCCAAGGGTTTAGCCTGGACGTTGATAGTTGAATAAGTCAGGACATCATTTTTATATATAGAGATAATTGAATGGGCGTTTAGTAGAACGGAATGGAATTTACAGGAAGCCGTAAAAATAATTTGTTGCTTAACGTAGCACTGAAAAAATCTAGTTTTGTATATTTGAAAAGTGTACCACCAAGTACAAAATACCTTTTCCTAAAGTTTCATCAAAATCGCGAGTTACAAAATGCATTTTTTTGTTTAATGTGAACAGTTTAGAAGTTTCTAATTAATATCCATCGATTTTGTCTGTCCGCAGAGCGCAGAGTCATGCAGGAAAGCTTCGGAGTCGTCGACCAGGTCGATCACAGCGGAGGCTGACACATCATCGAGGAGAGCCTCTGCCAAGGTGAAGAGAGAACCGGCAACCACAACCACGAATTCGACGACCACCACTGCTCCACCGACCCATCCTCAGGGACTTAGTCCTAGCGAGGATCTTCGGGACGAACCTGGTGACTTCATCGAGACTAATTGCCATTGGCGGGATTGTGGCCTCGAATTTCCAACTCAGGTGAGTTAAACTGCAACAAAAATGATTATGTGGAACACTAGGAACACTAAAACCGGTTAAACTTCACCTGCGGAAACATTTTTCTCACTTTGCAAAGCAATTGTAATAGTTGAATGGTTAAGACATTAATATGTATCTTTCATTTTTCCAGGACGATCTCGTGAAGCATATCAACAACGATCACATCCACGCGAACAAGAAGAGCTTCGTTTGCGGCTGGGAAGAGTGCTCGAGGGAAGAAAAGCCTTTCAAAGCTCAGTATATGTTAGTGGTGCACATGAGAAGACACACTGGTGAAAAGCCCCATAAGTGTACTGTAAGTATCCAGAACACTGAACAGACATTTCATTCCCCAACAAATGAAACTAATGTTCTAATATCTGGTTCCAGTTTGAAGGCTGTTTCAAAGCTTACTCACGATTGGAAAACCTGAAGACGCACCTGAGGTCTCACACCGGGGAAAAGCCCTACACCTGCGAGTACCCTGGTTGCAGCAAGGCGTTCAGCAACGCTAGTGACCGTGCCAAGCATCAAAATAGAACTCACTCGAACGAGGTAAGTCATAAAGCTTGTCCAGCTTCTTCTTGTTCAACTAAGAAACAATCTTCGAAAAATTAACATTCTCGTTGAACATTTCAGAAACCTTACGTCTGCAAGGCGCCAGGCTGCACAAAAAGGTACACGGACCCGTCGTCTTTGAGGAAACACGTGAAAACGGTGCACGGTGCAGAATTCTACGCCAACAAGAAACACAAAGGTGGTGGCGGAGATGGCGGAGGAAGCGACGAGGCTGGCGCTGGTGGAAACAGTCCCAGCAGAAGCGAAGATCTCCATCCGAAGACACCCAGTTTATCGAGCCCTAGCGTCAAATCCGAAAGCGAAGCTAACAGTCCACCGAGCATGATGCAACAACAGGGTAGTCCGTTGATGGGTGGCTGCAACGACGAAGTTGCTGGTGCCAGTGCATTGACGGCCGAGGGTGTCGCACTCGCTGAGGAACCTTGGAACGAGGAACCCGATGACCTGGACATTGCTGATTTGCCGGTTGCCCTCCGAGCTATGGTGAGCTTCGAATTTACAGAAATTGTCCTCGTCCCAAGCTAATGAGAGATATTTTATTCCCTTTTATCACTAGAACTGTTAGACAAGTAAAAATAAACATGTTCTTGCTTTTTTATTTCACAATTTAGTTAGTTATTTCAGATTTACAACTGAATGAATAACGTGACAAACAATTCTGTTTAGGTTGGCGGAATGGAGTCGCAGCAGCAGCAACAGGCCCCAGCACCCGCATCAAGGAACCGTCTAAAAGGAAGACTGCAGGCGAAGGGTATGCCAAGTCTGCCTGTCGTGTCCGGATTGAGGGGAACCCGTGGACCTCAGGGTAACATCGGCGACCTGAACAGAAGGATCACCGATCTAAAAATGGAGAGCGGTGGTTCTGCACGTCAGACGAACTTGTCGGACATCCAGCTCAGGCTACAGCCTTTGAACGAGCCAAGAAGAGATAGCAACACCACCGTGAGCACATATTACGGCAGCATGAAGTCCACGGAGTTCGGTAGCCGAAGAAGTAGTCAAGCCAGCGGTGTCAGCGCCGTCCGAATGACCCACGTTGGCCCAGGAAGCTTTTACGATCCCATCAGTCCGGGCACGTCGAGGAGAAGCAGCCAGTTGAGCACCACTTCCGGTAGAATGAACGCTCCCAGCCACCTTCAAGGGCCCTATTCGACGAGCAATCTTGTCGTTCAGACGCAGAACATGTCTCTGCAGGTAATTCGAGTGCTTTCTTAACAATGCTATTCATTTCTATATTATATATTCTGCGTGCAATGTGGTATACATTCGACTCGATCAATTTTCAGGGCCTTCACGGAGTAACCGGAGAGTGGATCGGTCCCACCAGTCATTGCACGCAACCTTCTGGCGACCGTCGCATGTCCGAGCCAGCCAGGGGACAACAAACTCAAAGAAACTCGCCGGTCGTGCCGCCCAGACCTAGATCTGCCCAGTTCCCGGAGCGTCATCCTAATCAAGAAGTGATTTTGGACGAAGTCGGTGAGGGCGAGATGGTGGAAAACAAGTTGGTCATTCCGGACGAGATGATGCAATATTTGAACCAGGTAAACTTAATTAAAGTAACAATTCACAACTGTTGTCAATATCTATTTACTAAACCTCTCGAATAATACATGTATGAAATATGCAAGAGAATTGAATGTTGTCGTCGTTTCAGGTTCAGACAACTGGTAGCCAGATCAGCTATCGCGGCAGTCCCCTTCCGGTCTGTCAGTCGCCAGTGTGCAGTAACCCGATGCACTGTCAGCGCCAAGTGCAGCCCACTTGCAACTACAACCAGTCCCACCAGCAACACTGTTACGGCCAGCAATCATCAGCGCAATCGACTTGCACCAATTACCAGAATACCTCTCCATTGCCGTACAACCAATGCCCCAGTTCAAGACCCGCTCCACCCAATTCGCAATACTGTCCTGCACCGAGCTACCCATCGCAGCCGAACGGCCAAGTGCTTAGCCCAGCAGTGGGTCAAGTGATGTCACCCGGATCTCATTACGCTCCCAGTCATATCAGCGATCAGCCTCTAACATCGCCAGCGGCCGGTGCTCTGGCGCCCCAACACGCTCCGCAGAATCTCCCTCAGAATTCTGCTCAGCTGACCAGAAACTGCCCACAGAATCACGTCCACCATGGTTACTATCCTGGCTATGGGTGCCAGGGTCAGATGAACGCGAGCTGTCCTGGAAATCCCAACAGTCACATGAACCACCATACGAGTCCATCCTGCGCTCCACCTAATCATGGCACTATGACATCGCAGCAGTGTGCTCAGATGCGATCAGCTGCCAACTGTCCGCAAATGACGGTCCACTGTAACCAACAGACTGTCATGCACAATCAGCCTGGCGTGAACCATCCGAACTCGCCATGCGGACAGACCAACCAGTGCACCAGACCAGTGATGACACCGAACGGTCAGGTATCCAACCTGCACTCTAACCAGCAGACCACGGTCCCGAATCCGTGTCCTCAAATGGCGAGTCCCTGCTCCCAGCTGAGCGTGAGCAATCAAACGAAACAAGTGGCGAACATGACAGGACTTCAAGGCTGCCAACAGCAAGCCCCATCGCAGCCAGTATCCCCTTGCATGCAGATGACCAATTGCTCGCACTCGAACGGCTCTCATCGATCAGCCGTGGACAACACTATGCTCAAGAGAATGTCTCCGCAACTGTGCACCGGTCAGCAGAACAACTGCAGAATGCAACAGCAAACTTGCAATTGCCAGGCTCGAACCAACACACCCACCCACCAACAGTACACTTGCAGCTGTCAGTGGAATTATGGTGATCACTGCTACCACGATCATCCTGGCGCCACTATTCCCGAAATCCAGTGCAGGGACATCAGCCAATCGCAACAGGGAACCCCTATGAAACCTCCTCTGGGGATGAGACAGGATTCTTATAGGAGGACATTGGAGTACGTGCAACAGTGTAGAAACTGGTCGGAAAACGCGAGCACTCACGAAACCAATGTCTCAAGCTCAACTCATCCGATGTCGTTACCACAACCACTGCCTACTAGTGCCAATATGGTGGTCAATGACATGTCCTCCTCCCTCAGCTCCTTGCTCGAGGAGAACAGATACTTGCAGATGATACAGTAAACGCTGAAAGCCTACATATTTTTATACTATTATTCTTTTGGCCGGCTTAGCGGTCTTGTGGGGTGTGCACACAACCTTGTTAGGAAAAAATTGTAAATTTGTTCAAAAAATCGGTAGATATTGATAATAGGGGACCAATGTTGTCGAGGTCAACATTCTGAACAACTTTTTCCTGTACTCGTTGCTAGGTCTTAATTTCCGAGATATTTATTTAACCAAATCGAGATTACGAGTATAGTTCATTCTGCAAGTTTTAATGTAGGACACTCGGAAATATAATATTAATGTTTTGAATCAATTGTTTATTGGATATATTGAGTTAATTACTTTGAAAAATACATCGACACGTTTCTCGAAAGTATGAAGTCTTATAGATAAAAATTCCGTAATGATTATAATCTGTGTTAGTTGAATACCTTCTCTTTGAGACACTGTATATAATTCTATACATTTTAATTGCCGTTCAATTAAAGCTTGTAGGAGGAGAAAGTGTACTTGTAATCTAAAGTCAACGAAAGTTTTTTACAATTATCTCCGAAACTAAGACAACATATGTGAATACGAAGGTCCCCTTTTGTCAATATTCACCAAAGTTTCGTGTCTACAGATTAGCGTGGTAGGACGTTTTGAAATTTAAAGAAGTGACGAATTTTTGCAATATGTTCTGCACATATTTGATTAAATTTAGTAAAGATGTAGCGGACGATCTTTTGGATATCTTGTTTCGTTGGAGAATTTGTAAATGTTCAAGAGAAGGTTTGTCTTCAACAAGCCGCCATTTCTTCATTTTTCAGAACAACGAAAATCTTGTACATTTATTTATTTAGGCTTCGAAGGTGGCGCACCCTCTTAAACGGAATCTAACGAAGAGAATTGATCGAGCTATCTACACTTTTGTATTTTTGATAAATATTGTATTTTCTATGGTAATGTTAAGGGCCCAATGTAACTGTAACCGTGACTTAAATTAATTTAGCGGAATTGTAGATTGTGACCTCACATGGATGATATTCTCGGTGATTAATCGTAATCGAAGTGATACCGTGTTGTACGAAACAACTCGAACGTGTTATCGATGTTAACGCTGTGTCGTTTACAAAGTTTAATGTTTGTAGAAAAATTGAAGGGGAGCTCCGAGGTGCCTTACGGGATACAGCGAAATTTAACTGGAGATTTTTCAATCGACATTTCGAAATTCGTATGTTAAATTTAGAAGATCTTTATTGTCGCAGCGAACGGGTAACATCGTTGTATTGAAGATTCCGAAATATTTTTGTAAGACGATTTACTTGTAGATAGATCTTTGTACCGTATTTTTGTACAACCAGTCCTTCTCACGCGTGCCAACGTAGTTAAGTACTTCTCGTATCATCGTAAGTCTGCCACTTTTGTTAGCGTAGCGACGAATGATGTGCTGCACGCGCATTGTGATACGGAGAAGAGAGACCATGTTTCTTTAATGATAGGAAGCCACGGCGAATGAGAATAACCGATCAAAAGGTAACATTGATGGCCAATACTAGAATACGAAGTCTGTAGATAAATCATATTTTAATAGGTCGTTAGCAGTTACGGACAGCGTGCATGATAATGGTAGACAATCACTTTGCGGAGTGCGTGCGTTTGCGTGTGTGTCTGTTAAGTGTGTGTTTGTTAGATCGAGTGTCTTTCAGCATTGTAAAGAAACGTAATGATAGCTGCGAGAGCAACGTTAGTCGACACGTTAGGTGTAACTAATCTACCCTTCTTATCTACTTTAAAAAGAATACTCGCGCCTTTCGCGATTTTCGTCGAATGAAGAATGCGTATGTTGAAGACTTAGCGTACCTAATGCTGTTTTTGTTACACACACGATTTTGTACGAATTTTATTAATCTATGATACCGACGTCTTGTGAATAGTATACATATCTATCGTATACATATTAGTTATAGAAACTCATCGAGCGTTCGATTGCGCGGACGGGAGGTGCATGACGAGAAAGTTTTACACTCTAAAGATTGTTAATTATTTTAAAATAAATCATATCGATCCCATCAACAAGAAACACTTCGTCTGGAATTTTAATCGTGCTATCCTGGAACCGAAATAAATATTTCAAATACTATTTAATATTTTAGGTTTTATTTGCTGGAAAAAAATAGTATCTCAAAGTGGATATATAATTACTATCGAGTTGTTCAGAGACATTAAAAAACAAGCTTTAGATCATACTGGTAAAAAATATTTCTGATAAAGTGAAAAGAAAAACTGTATCTATTATGTATTTTATTAAAAAGTAATTGTTATCCGTCCTAAGGGTGAATCTACACCTCCAAATTGGTGGACATTTGTAAAAGAAACTAACTGCAAACTTGTCTATATCAAAGAAAATTGTTGTTAAACCTTAACACTCTAAAAATTGCTGAACTATTATTTAAAATATTGTTTACTGGAGTAAACAATCTTATTGTAGGCAAATACGCATTGAAATCGGCTCCAAACTAACCGATTGTTATTTTTCAGCCAACGCCCTTCGACGACTTCAACCCCGGAGCATGGACAACATGTTCGAGTCATAAATCACACCATTGACGAGCGAACACAATACAAAAGGAATTTCATTGACAGTTTCCAACTCCTCGATGTAAAGTCCTTCTGGCACAACCGTGTTCAATTAACAAAGGCTATGTTTCCCCACCTAAATCCTCCTGAAAAAAATTGAGGTGACAATCGCAGTATTACTTTGACCGTGGCGGAAGTAACTGCTGCTTGTCCGTTGTCACGATTTGAGAAAGTGTGTTATGTGTAGTGTTTCGTGCTGCACAATTATCAGGATTTATTCGCGTAAATGGCAGTATGCTGTGAATCCAACAGAGGAACAGAAGATTCTGAAAAATTAGTAAGTATCTATACTTTACATTAGTATTTTTTAAATTCCTCTAATGTTTTTACTGTTTATTTGTTACGGTTAACGGTTAACGGTAAACGGTTACGGTTAAATTGTACCTACTCATTTTAAAAATCCAAAGAGCTTTAATAATTCAAATATTTGATTTTGAAAGTTGTACGCGTATTATAAACTAAATAGCATTATTTATTACTTACTATTTGAAATGCTATTCTACCCAGATCTGCTTGGAACATCTTTTAACACATCTTCCGCGTTAAAAAAATGTAAACTATTTGTGTGGGACGTGCAGGGGTTACAAAATAATCTTTCCGATTGACGTTACAACAAAATATTATTGCAGGATTAGTCGTTTAATAAAATCATAGTGACGTTTATTGAATCTTTCTGTGCATAGAGAAATTAGTAGGTACAATCGTAGAAGGTACAAAACAGGAACGGATTTGTGAGTGATCACATTTTACTTTCGCAGTTAGGAACAATGAGAGATATTTATAGTGAGTGTACACAGTATTCGTACACCTTTCAAAAACGAATAAGTTTTTCAAAATTGTACCGAACAGCTTGAATCTGTTTGAGACGTTAGAATAATTAATTTACTAACTAATGTGTAATTAATTTTGTTTTTAATTAGTCACGATTATTAAATGTTTTATCTGTGACTTATGAAATATAATTGATTAAAAATAGCAAGAATTACTTGAATCTACAATTGAAATGAATTGAGAACTCTAAATTAAAAAATTTTTGATATGTTATCAACAGTACAATTTTGAAAATGTTATTTGTTTTTAAAAGCTGTACGAAAACTATATGCCCACTGTACATCGATATAAACAGTGGCACATCGATAATAAAAATACTTAAAATACAAACGTGAATCGCTTTGAATCCGTGATATGTTTTCAAAGTCTCTTCCTTACAATTAGAGGACGCAAACAACGCCAGGAAAACCTTTCACAGGTTTCCATTTGTTTCTACATCGTGTTTTAATTTTATTGTTGCATCGAAGCCAAACGTTTCGATCCATAGCGACGGATCGGGCCTTTTTACAATAAGAGCCAACGCAATTCAAGATTCGTACACCTGTTCGCGTACTACGACGAAAATAAACGTTTAGCTGTGTTTCCTTTGTACAATAAAAATAGTGGGCGTCTTAAGGCGCATTACTCGACGATGATTCGTTGGAATTGTTGTCCGAGATAGGTTTCCTAGTATTTTCAACGTCTTCAGTGGATGATGATTCAGGTACCTAAATATCGAAACAGTTAACAGTTGGTTTATTTCTGAAAATGATCGCGGGGCTCTAAGAGCCAATAAATTAGTCTCTTATCAAGGAATAAAGTGACGTAACTCGTTATATTTATAAACTCTGTGGCAAAACTCGAGTGTGCCAAAAACTAATTGACTTCAAATACTTTTGCATTCAAGATAATTGCTTTAAGTAAATAAAGAATTTTGTAAATATATTATATAAAGAAAATATATTGTTTTCTAAATGAAGGCTTAGAGACATGAAGATCAAGCGTGTTATTTAAATAGAATCTTGATCATTGTAATTGGTTTCGAATGGTGTGTATAACGTAGATTATTATTTCATTTTGCAACAGTTTATCAAGAGTAAATTTGTTCAACCGTATTGTTTAAATCTAATCTTGATTATTGTAATTGATCTCGAATGGCGTGTATAACATAGATTATTATTTCATTTTGCAACAGTTTATCACGAGTAGATTTGTTCAACCGTGTTCTTTCACATGGAACTTCGTAAATATATTATACAGGGTGTCCCAGTTTTTTCCGGCCAAACTTTGCCAGTGTGTTCTACACGCAAAAGCAAGAAAAATATGTTATATGAACATATGCTCTTAAATGTTTTATTAAGGAGTTATAACTAATAATACAAGATGCCAATCCTGTATTCGTAATAACGGACGTCATTTTGAAATGTTAACTCGTAATAAAACGTTAATAAAAAATGTCGATATCAACTACTTCAGCAAGTAAACATAAGACTTTATGTAAACACAAACAGAGATATTCATAATACGTTCGTACGCTGTGTCGACGAAATGCCAGTTCATTATCATTTTGTATTATTAGTTATAACTCCTTAATAAAACATTTAAGAGCATATGTTCATATAACATATTTTTCTTACTTTTGCGTGTAGAACACACTGGCAAAGTTTGGCCGGAAAAAACTGGGACACCCTGTATAAAGAAAATATATTGTTTTATAAATGAAGGCTTAGAGATATGAAGATCAAGCGTGTTATTTAAATAGAATCTTGATCATTGTAATTGATTTCGAATGGTGTGTATAACATAGATTATTAATTCATTTTGCAACAGTTTATCACAAGTAAATCTGTTCAACCATGTTGTTTAAATCTAATCTTGATTACTGTAATTGATCTCGAATGGCGTGTATAACATAGATTATTATTTCATTTTGAAACAGTTTATCACAAATAGATCTGTTCAGTATTTTCTCCCAGATAACTTAAAGATTGAATAAAATCAATAAGCTATAATTTGATCCGGGACTGTAGTCTCACCTGTGGAGGTAGATCCGCCAAATTGGTCCTCAACCTCTGGCTGGGTAGGACCTCTGGCATGGGTGGTGGTGCAGGAGGTTCCCCATAAGCCTCGTGCAATTCTTCGAGTCTGGTGCTCAACGCAGACCCCCTCCTGCTAGTGGCATTCATTTTGTTCATCAACCACTTGGCTTGCTCCTCCAACCTCTTCAGCCTATCCTCCCTAGCAGCTAAAGCCTCCTCTGGAGTCCTAGTCTTCGGCGTAGCTGGTTTGATATCCTCTTTCCTCAGCATCTCCATGCTTTCTTTCCTCTCAACTGACGAAGTCGCCAGCGCTGTCTCCACGGCAGGGAATTCTTTGACCGTTTCCAAACTCGACGACGAGTCTACGGAAACGCTGTCCGAGTCGATGACACTTTCCGTGGACCTAGCACCGCGTTTCTCGGCCTCCATGCTCGGCGAAATCGACGAGGAAAACATGTCCGACATCGCGCCAAACACTGGAGCAAAAAACGGATTAGACGGACCGACGATCAGTGGCTCGCTGAATTGGACGATTTTCACGATCGAAGGTGTCGCGGTAGACGAGGGGAAGGGTCCAATGGAGAACACAGGCTGCGTGCTGGCTGGACTAGTCACGGTGGGTACGTAACACACAGACGAGCTCGGGGGTTCTTCGTTCTTTGCTTTCTCACCGTCCACTTCCGCTGATCTCTCAACACCATCGGAGACAATCAGTTCTTCCTGCTCGCATACGTTCACCTTGAGACAGTTGCTGAAACCGTGGTCAACTGTCTTCGATGCCTCCGGAATATGTACTTCCGGGTTACAGGGTTCCATCAGCGCATCTTCCTTGGTAGAATTCTCTGAAGATTCATTCTCATCGATGATCCGTTCACCCATCGAATTCTCGAAGTCTGCCGGAGCTGTATTCGATTCGTTGATCTCTATCAGGTTCTGAATCACGTTCGTTAGAGCTTGATCCAACGTGTCCAGAGACTCCTCCGAGTTCTCCGATATCAGACGCTGGAATTGGAACAATGAATTTTTTCTTCAATTTGAAAAGATGAAGTAAACTGGTATTAATTGATTTGTAAACTTACTGGTACTTGTTTCGCGTCTTCGGACACGTCGTTCAGGACTGTCTCTGCTGCTTCAACCTCGCCCAGCTCAGTTTCCGTTTCTGGGCTGGGCGTTCGTTGTTCTAACGTTGGCGAGGAACTTGTCTTTGGTTCTGAGAGTTCGGTATCGGTCGGCTGTTCCGATTCTGTGTCTGGTGATGGTACTCGAGGACTCTCCTGAAAATGAACAAGAAAGCAAAATAAGCGAATTGCTAATTCAATGATGAAACTTTGTGTTTCTAATCGATTTTTGTATGAAACCTTTACCACCATGTTTGAAACGTTTTTCTGGCTGAAATCACACCCGACACGATGCAATTTTAATCCTATTTTCTTGTTTAATCTACGATAGAGTAGAGTGCCCACTTAATATTGCTGGACCATTATTCAAAATATTGTTTACATTATTAAATGTGTCGATATCTAATCATTTACTAAACATTTAGGTATTGTATGAGGTATTATATTAATTTCGTATCCATAAAATTTGAAATAATCATAGGGAATGCTAATATTCTAGCTGGAAAGAAATCTTTAATTTTCCAGTTAAAATAGCTCCGAGTGCAAAGGGTTAATTATATGAACTTATCAATGGAACAGTAGCTACAGCGTTCGATTAAATCGTGTCTATTAAAATTATTAAGTCTGCAATACTTAAGATCTTAAACACAAACGCACCTTTCGCGGTCTTCTGCGTGGACCTATCCTGATTCGTTCTTCCACCGAGTTATCTTCTTCTTCGTCCGTATCATCGCCTCGTTCGTCGCTGAATCCACTTTCGGCACTGCATAATTCATCATTTTAAACAATTAGAATCATTAAACATTCTATATTAACAACAAATACGATCGATAGAAGAATATATTTATTAGAATTATTCTTTGACTCACCTGTTATTAAACGAGTCGTGAGCAGCTAAAGCTTTTCTTGCAGCGAATTCTTGTCGCAAGCTTCTCCACTCTAATTCCGTGTTAGTGTTCTTTTGCCTAGCGGACTCCCATTTCTCGCGACAGTATTCCAACTCTTTCTTGAGTTCCTGTAACATTTTTCGTTTCTGTTGCAGCTCGTATCGCAGAATCCTCTCGTGCGTGTGCAACTGTTGATGCTGCGCCTGCATTCGATCTACGATGGTCCAAGTTTTGCTGAGCTCCGCTGATACTGTTGACAATCTCTTTTCCTGGGAAGATGTCATCGTTATCATGAATCGTAAGTAACTATGTTATCGTTAAATAGAGTATACTTACGAGGGACATTACCCAAGTGCAACACGCCGATTTTAATGAAATGTGTACAGGACGTAGTTGAAAAATATTTGACACGTGATATATCCTGTATAAATCTAACCCTTCGCTGTATAGTGTATCATATCTGATACAGTTAACAAATCCGGTATATAATAATGTGTTTTCTTACTATGTTTGTTTTTCTGAAAATGTTTTTTAACCCTTTGCACTTGAAGTTATTTTAACTTTAAAATTAAACATTTCTTCTTAGCTAGAATAATGCCATTCTATATGATTTTTGTCATTTTACGAATACGAAACTGTTATAATACCTCGTACAATACTTAAATGTTTAGTACGGGGTTAGATTCCAACATATTTAATAACGTAAACAATATTGTGAATAATGCTAGAGCAATTTTTGGTGGTGACCATTCGAGTGCCAAGGGTTAATTTCTTTCAATATTTTTCCCTTAAATAAAACACAAAAACTTGTTTCAATACTTTTCATCCCAATTAAAAAGATCATGCAATGAAGAGCTAATTAAAATCGGCGTGTTACACTTGGGTAATGTCCCTTGAATTTGATAAATTATTCTGCTAGCACTATGGTTTTCTGGGTAATGTTGATAGAAATATGTAATCGGTGTTTTACCTGCTCCCCAAGTTTGCTTTCCAAGTGCGAATTCAATTGCTTCATCCTATTCATCTCCTTTTCCAAGTGTTTCTTTTCTAGGATCAAATCCTTCAAACGAATATACGTTTTGCTGACTGATATCACTAATCTCGGTCCAGCCGGAGTGTCCACAGACTTATAGCAACTGTTAGGGTCCGAGGACGTTGCCACTGACACGGTTTGAGCCCCCTCGGCGTGGCAGCTCAGTAATTCCAGTAAAACGCGCCAGACCTAAGCAACAATGTAGAAATTATGAAATTGCCCAAGTGAAATCGACGTCCAAGTCATATCGACAAATGTAAATAATACCTTGGGCAGATTATGAGCAATCTCCTCCTGTTGTAGGTCTTCGTCTTTCTTCTCTGTCTCGTTCTCGATTCCATTTTCCCCATCGACGCGTTTCTGAGAGCCTTTACTGCCCTCAACTTGCTCCACTAAATCCAGGAGCAACTTCGGCAACGCCGCAGCCTCGGTGCTTTCCTCCCTCGCTATGTCACTTATTAGATCATGATTCTCCTAAACAAAAGAAACCTTTTTTACACTCTGTGGCCCAAAGATCTAACTGTCAATCGATACTCATATAATGAAGACATTCACTAGACCAGTGGTCGGCAAACTTATTAGCCAAAACAGCCAAATTTCAGCAGTACAACGATTTAGATTTTGAGACAAACTTCTTTACAAGAACTCTGTTTTTAGTTATTATCATACTTCATAATTACACAGCGCATTTTGTGCATTTATGATAAAAATGGGTGAATGTAATTTAAAAGAGTATAAGCATTAGAAGAATTTAAAAATACTATTATATTATTTTCAATCTATTCCAGTATGTATGTTGCGATTCAGGTAGAAAAGTTTTATTTTGCACAGAGATGCGCTGTCCATTTATAATAATCTTATTTATTGATAAAAAATAGAGTAGAAACTGCTCTTTATTTGAATTTAGATATAACACGTACTGACTGATTGAAAAAATTGAATTGAAATACTATTCAATTAAAATAAAATAAATGAATTTTATTAGTTTGCCGACCACTGCACTAGACAATTGATACTGATATACCGAAGAGATCCACTAGATCAGGGTTTCCCAAACTTTTTCTGCAATGAAAAACTTCGCAAGGCCGAAGTTATTTTTTCGTTGATCATGACTCGCCTTTCAATACGAAGTAGAAGATCTTTAACCCTTAGGACACGCGTGGTGACTCATAGTCACCACTAAAAATTGGTGTACCGTTATTAAAAATATTGTTGACATTATTAAATATGTTGGTCTGTAATCATTTATTAAACATTTAATTATTGTACGAGGTATTATATCAATTTCATATCTATAAAAACAAAGAAATCGTATCGAATGAAATTATTTTGGCTAGGAAAAAATGTTTAATATTCGAGTTATTAACATAGCTCCGAGTGTAAAGAGTTAAATGTGTTGCAGTGTATAAAACCTTTCAAAATTGCCGCGGAATGCCTATTCAGTGGAACATAGTTTGGGAAACCCTGCACTAGAGGAATCATCGTGTGTTGCACCGGAAGTAACCGAGTCAATTGATACTGATATACCGAAGATAACCATTAGATTAATCGTGAGTTTCACCTGAAGTAACTGAGTCAATCGATCGAGATCCATGTCGGCAGAGGATGCACCCAAAAGTATCTGCGTGAACAGTCCATTGATCAGCGACATCTGATTCTGTAGATCCCTGCAATCTGCCTTGGTGAGTCCCAGCTGTGATTCCAGATTAGATATCTCCGTATCCTGTGCGTCGATCTAACGCGGAAGAACGATCGATTATAAAACGAGATAATATTCTGTGAATCTTCATCGAACGTACCTTCTCGTCAGCTATCCTCAAGTCCTCTTCCAGGCATTCGGACTTCTTCAACGAGTGATTTAATCGATCCTTCATGTCCCCGAGTTCCCTGATCGCCGCGTCCTTCAACTCGGTCAGCACTTTCAGCCTCTCGTTGTACAGGCTTTTCAGGCTATTGATGTTCTCCAGCTGACGTTCGCACTCCAGGCCAACGGCGTCCTTTAAATCCAAGAAGCTTCTGTCCCCTAATCGCACCAGAATCTGCGCGAGATGGTCCTTCAATTCGTTGGCACATTTTTCGCGATCGAGAACAGCTTCTCGCGTGTTATTGGTTACGTCTGTCAAACAGCGAATGCGGTAGCGATGCTGATCGGGCTCGGTTTGCAAATGATAACGCAGATCGTCCACTTTCTCGATCTGGAAGCGGACGTCGTTTCGCAACTCGTCGGAGACCTAGAAGCGACGACATTCATACGTATTCAGGTAAAATAACCCTTCATATATAATAATAAAATTCGTATTAACCCTTAACAGTCGAGAGGTAACTTAGAGTTTAATTGTTATAGCATTATTCATAATTAGACAGCGGATGTTTATACAAAATAATAATTTTCTACCTGAATTTGCAACGAACTGCAGTGAAGTAGAAGTTTATTTTCTTTCTTAATATGTTTAATAGATTGAAAGTAATGTAACAGTGTTTTCAAATTTTCCTGATTGTTTTACTTCTTCAAATTACACCTACTCAGTTTTGTTATAAATGCACGAAATCTACTGTCTATTTACAATATTGTTTACATTATTAGATATGTTGGTGTCAATCACTACACATTTAAGTATTGAATATGGTATTCTAGATTGAAAGAGATGTTTAATTTTGAAATAAAATAGTTACGAGTTCAAAGGGTTAATTGAGAAATCAAAATATTTATACTAGTTTTATCATCCTTTGATAGAGGAAGGTTTGCTTGAATGCCCTTACATGTAATTCTTTTAAAAGTTTGAAAATAATCTTCACTTGATGAAATTTAAAAAATCATATACAGTGCAATTATTCTAGATTGAAAGAGATGTTTAATATTCAAGTTAAAATAGCTACGACTGCAAAGGGTTAATTGAGAAATCAAAATATTTTTACTAGTTTTGTCACCTTTTGATAGAGGAAGGTTTATTTGAATGCCCTTATATTTAATTCATTTAAAAGTTTGAAAAGAATCTTCACTTGATGAAATTTAAAAAATCATATACAGTGGAATTATTCTAGATTGAAAGAGATGTTTAATATTCAAGTTGAAATAGCTACGACTGCAAAGGGTTAATTAAGAAACCAAAATAATTTATACTAGTTTTGTCATCCTTTGATAGAGGAAGGTTTGCTTGAATGCCCTTATATTTAATTCATTTAAAAGTTTGAAGATAATCTTCACTTAATGAAATTTAAAACATCATATACAATGGAATTATTTTAGATTGAAAGAAACGTTTAATTTTAAAGTTAAAATAGCTTCGATTGCAAAGGGTTAATTGGGAAATCAAGATCGAGATAAAAATGCAACCCGACGATATTTTATACTAGTTTTATCATCCCCATTTACGATTAATGTTTGCGTTAGTGTCCTTAGATTTTATTCTTTTGAAAGTTTGAAGATAATCTTCACAGATTGACTATCTGCGGAGCGTGTCTTTGAAAGTTCGATTTTCTTTTTACCTTCAATATGTACGTCAATCGTTGAGCTTCTACACGTTTCATTGCCAATTCCTGTTCATCCGGCTTCGGATCTCGGAACCTGGATCTCTTGATACTCCCATCAGCTTTGCCACCTTGTGCCTGAGTCTGTGAATCATTCTGAGCGGACCTCAGCAGATCTACGACCCTAGACGTCTCGGAATGAGCCTCTTTCTCCGCGTCCAATTCTCGTCTGAGCCGTTCCATTTCAGACGAAACTTCTGCGATCGCTCTCTGCCTCGCTTCTCTCTTCAGCATCAACTCTTTCTTGAATTCTTCGATTTTTGTCGCGCGATCCACCGGTGGAGTCACTTGGGAATTGGCCATCGTGTCGATCGGGTCTGTTGAAAATGATAGAAATGTTCCAGCAGAGAAACATTCGGTATTAATACGCCATTAAAGATGCTTTCTTAAATTACATCCGAGTCTGAAGTTGCATCTGAATTCGTTGAAAATGAGAAAATTCTTTTCCCAGGAAAAAGAAATTTAGTATTGAACTCTAGCGAGTAAAAAGAAATCATTTCTATTATTATTTTAAGATGTTCTAGTGTGATTTAAATTCTAAATATCTGTTTTATATTTAGTTTTATTCTCTTTTTAGTTGAATTCTTCATATCTAAATCACGGGACATATCAAATTACTCTTTCTCGTTCGTTTCTGTGAGTCAGAGATTAGTCATTCGGGATGAGACAAATCGTCTGAGGATTTTTCTAAAAAGAAAATGTTCTAAACTCGGACGAATGGTGCCAAACACAATATTAGTGATATTAGTCATTGCAGTAAATAAATGGCTTTGAATCGGATTAATGAAGCTAATAATTATGCATTTATAGCAATATTAATGTGTAAATGTCTAAGAATATTGTTATACGATTATATATTTATGTAACACATCTTCATCTAGTATTAAAAATCAATTTGGTCCAGAATATTAATTGTCCATAGTTATAAAGCAAAACAAAAATTGAGATAGACGTACAATTCTTTCATTAATGATTATAATAATACGTACAACAGTATTTTAAAATTATACTGATTCACTCAGTTGTACTATAAATGCATTTCACAGTCTACTAATAATCTTTAACTCTGTAGTTCTAATTACAATAACTAAATTTCTTGTTTTTTTTTTTTAGGATTGTTCGGCAGTCAACGTGTTATTAAAAACTACACAAGGAAGGAACAGAACCATGAACAGGGAAGAATACATGTCGAACATGTACAAACTGGTTCACAATATCCAAAACGTTCTCAAGACAGGAAGATATGGAATGAAACAAAGCTCAGCAATACCTTGTTTCGAAGCGTCGTCGTCGTCGTCCTTTTTCTCAGTCTTGATAGTCTCCTTCAGTCTTTGAATCTCGTCCAAAGCGTTCTCGAGAGCTTTTATCTGTTTCTTCTTGTCCGACACCTCCTCGGACAGTTGAGCCTTTAATTTCGATGTCTTCTGACTCTCGATACTCTTAATTTGCTCCTTCTCCATCAACGACTTCTGTAGATCTTGCTCCAGGCTAGAGATCCTAGCTTCGGCAGTGACTTTCTCAGCATTGAACGCGCTAATCTCATCGAACAACCTCTTGTTCTCTTGTGTAGCTACGTCGAATTTCGTTGTGAGAGCGTCGTATTCTTCTCGGAGGTTTCTCAAACTAGATTCTAACTCCTTGTAACTTGACTTTGACGTCTGGAAACAGTTTATGGCAGACACGATCGTCATTTATTGAATAGTTCAACTAGGGGTTACATTCTTTTCGATAATTGTGGGGACGTTCAGTAGTCAAAAGCGATAGATAAAAGATTAATCTAGGCCACGAATCGACGACAGAAGTCTACTCGTTACGATTCAAATTTTAGCGTCTGGGTTCGCTGGACCAAATTTTAGCTCCAACATTCATTCTGAGAAAAATTTCTTGAACCGGAATGACGTAGTTGGTTAACACTAAACCTACCGAGCTTTGAAACTAACTGATACATGTTCCCTTATAAAAATGACAAGATTGATTTTATTTAGACTTTGTACAGCTCCTATTACAATACGTGCTCTACTAAAGATATTCATACAATCAATGCTTATAAAATCATTTCTATTATTTCAATAATTGTAAAATAATCAATCCGGAACCGGTCATTTTAACCGTAGGTGGTAGGTTTAGTGTTAAGTTGCTTTGCAAATAGAGAAGTTTGAATGGGTGACTGAAAGAAGGGTCTACATCAGGTTTTTTAAATTTATAAGAGCGCAAAGAGGAACTTGTGTCATTCCCAGCTGTTTTTTATTAATACAATTCACGTTTCAGTTCACAATTAGACTCCTATAAAATTTAAAAAACCTGACTTAGGCCCAGAAGTCCCAGTGGGAGAAGTCCCAGACACCCATTTACTACATAAATTTCAGAATATTCTTATACTACTCCTAAAACATTTTCATTCAACTTCTGCTCTTCGCGATCGACTCGTTAATAGCACATTCTCATTCTACCTAATGATCTACAATCTAGAAACAGGTTAAATCCCAAGTACGAAGAACGTACCTCATAATCTTTGTTCATCTTCGCGACCAATGCCTTTTGTTCATCCAGCTGGCTCGCAAGCCTCTGGTTGGTGCGGCGACCCTCCAACCGTTCAGCCTTTAATCTCTCGATTTCCTCCATCAGTTTGTTTACCTCCGAGTTCTTCTGCTCTTCTTCACCCTCCACCCTGCTTTCGTGTTTCTCTAAATGCCGATTCACCCTCGGGTGATCTGTTTCTTCGTCGGATCTCGAGCCGACCGTCGCTACTCTATGAATAGAACTGGTTCGATACCCGTCTGCCATTGCGTCTGCCGCGTGCTGGCATTTTAACTGACGTTCAGGTAAATCGATGCTTGCAACCCTGTCTCGCGCGACGTCAATGTCATCCGTCCTCTGATCCATCAGTGATTCACGATTTTCCATCGATAAGACACTCGTGCGTTCTTGCCGAGCATCTTGAGGTCCTGGTGGTTTTAATTCCAACCTGTCTGTCGTGGATCGAAACCTCTTGTCCTCTTCCTGTCGGAGATCCCTTTGTCGACCTTGAGGACCGTTCCAGTTCTCAGCAAGAAGATTCTCCAGCTTGTCGATCCTCAGCTCTAACCTTTGTCTCTCTTCGTCGTCGTTCGTCTCCTCCGTCAGTCTTTTACTCGCTGCTTCATTAAACAAGGATCCCCGCTTCCTGTATTCCTGTTCCTTTCGCAGCTCTTTATACAATTCTTCTAAATGCGCCAACGTAGCCGTGTGCGCGGAAGCCAGCTGCTGATTCGCCATCGCGAGCTGCGAAATCGCTCGCGAGAACTCCATCGCTTGTTCGTGGTGCTGCGCGAACGAAGGGCCGTGACGCTCGGCCGTCTGCCAACCTGTCATCTGCGCGTACGTCAACTGCAATATAAATAAATGGACTAATTTCAGGGATGCTGATCGAATTCGCCGGGCGATCGACGATCGGAATTCTGGATCAAGCGGCGTGCTCGTGGCCCGACGGTTCTCCTATTGCATTGCGTCGACGACAGGTGCTTTTAAAGCTGCGCAGCAACGCGCGAGAGAGTAAGGACTCGCTTACAGTACGGGACGAAATGATATATTTAGGCGATGAAAGTTTCAGTTGGATAGCCTCAATGGTGGTGGTATTTGTATTCAATTTTCTATAACTTGTACGGTTGAATGTATGTATGTATACATATTAGCAGACAACCCTATATATAGTGAAATTTATAAAAGTAGAAAATCGAAAATAACAACAGAATTGTAAAATTACGATCGCCAACGAATTAGAAAAAGAAGACAGATCGATACGAACGCGCCCGTGACTAACACGTCTCTCATCCATTGCTTATAATAAATACGCCTATTCCTTATAATTTGTAGGAGAAACTTAAATTTTCAATAAATTAAAAATACACTACTAAAAGAAAGAAGCACCTAGTATAATTATAAGATATAATGGCAAACAATATCTTTACTATTTAAATGCCGTTTGCCAATACTTGTTGAAAGTGAAATTCATCTTGGAGTTTCATATGCGAATCGTGGAGAAGTGATTCTTAATCGCTTATCTCAAAACATTTTTACATGTATTTTATACGGTTGAATGTATGTATGCATACGTATTAGCAGACAACCCTATATATATAGTGAAATTTATAAAAGTATAAAATCGAAAATAACAACAGAATTGTAAAATTACGATCGCCAACGAATTAGAAAAAGGAGACAGATCGAAACGAACGCGCCCGTGACTAACACGTCTGTCAACGATTGCTTATAATAAATACGGCTATTCTTTACGAACTAGACAGCGGATTTTAGTCATTTATCACTAAATGAGTAGATGTAATTTAAACTGTTAAAGATAATGGAGGAATGTAAAAATACTGTTATATCGTTTTCAGAATATTGAACATATTCAGAGAGAAATATATTTCTATGTTACTCTGGTTTGTTCAGATTCAGGTGAAATATTTTCATTTTGCATAGAGATCCGCTGTCTACATATAACGAAAAGAAGAAAGCTTTTTAGTCGACAGTTTTTATTCGTACGATCATGTTTAAAATTGATGAGTTTTTAAAAATATTTTTGGGAATAGTATATACCGGGTGAAATAACTCCGAAGTTATTTGTTGTACGAAGAAATGATTCAAACAAATGTTGCATGGTTTTTAGGGGAACATACAATACTGTAATTTATTTTTGGCTAGTTTAATTTTTTATTGAGATATGACGATCACCTTTAGTTTTCGAATTCGGATACAGCACAGATAAAAATGGAGAATATTTCTTCGCATACTTCTGAACCTATTTTGTCGAGATCAAGGTTGATATTCTTTTTGGAACCAATACTCTTAAATTTCATATTAACGAACATTCTAATCCAACAAATCCAAATGAATAATCTAGTATTGAATCATGTCAATGAAACGAAATGCAAAATATGTACAATAGGATACAAAAGATCACTAAAACGATGTTTAAAAACCAGATAATAATATGATAATTAAACGGCACGGTTTTCATCTTAAAAGTCGATCAATATATTAAACAATCTTGTGGTTGGACCAAAGTATTATTGTATGTGAACCCCGTAAAAATGAAAACTCTCAAATTTTATATTAATCGAGACCAATATTAATCAAAACAAATTTTGTATAAGAAACGAAAGTAACTTATTCCGTATCGAATTGCTAGCACGAATATTCTAATCAACAGCGTTGAATCATATTAACGAAACGAATGTACAACAATTTAAAAAAGCAGAGACTGATTTATTTGTTCAGTGGCACGGTTTTTTTATATCTTAAAAGTGGATCAAAGAAAATGATATTAGTATACTGACTCATTGGCAAGGTCCCTTACCTTGAAAGTCTCAAAGATATCAGAAAATTCACCGAGTATATTTTCGATTTTGTCCGCGGCACTGTCTCGGTTCTCCGTTCGTGATCTCTGAACGAGTCGAAGCACTCGAATCCATTCACGAAAACAGTGACAAAGTGGTTCTCGTCGGTCGAAACGATCGATCGTCACTGAGCTTTCGAAAGCTCGATCCACGTCGGGCGATTCACGCGAGCGATCTGGCACAAGCTTGATGGAACTCGAGACACGGGAGGCACATGATCGTGATCGATACCCGCGAACTCGTCTCTTCGTGATCGTGACTCAGCGTGTTCTCCCGAAATCACGAAGAGAACCGGGGTAGAATTTTTGGAGTCCGGCCAGCATCGCAGAGTCTCGCGATGCTTTCCCGCTCGCGGACAAAAGAGCACGTTTTCGCTCGGAAAATTTTGCGTCGGCATCTGCGCACTGACCGTACTCTACGAACAAAAGCTACCCGGTGTTTTCAGGAATCTACGATTAGAACTAAAACGTCGCAGCACGTTCGTACACGTTTCCTCGAGAATCACGTGGCTTTGTTGAGCGTCGGAGAATCTTACATTCTGGTTTTTATAGAAAGCAGCAAGTTTGATGCCACGTTTGAGGACCTTGCACATTTTATATTATGTACCTATACATGTCAACCGTTGAGTGTAACAATGATGCAAGTCAATATTTGTCTATTTGGTTTATTGAATTAAATGATTCGATTCAATGAAATAATTCATAATAATCAATAAACGTAATATCCTTTGATATTATTGCGTTTTATTGAACATTATGATTCACTGTTTTGATTTGCACCGTTTTTACAGTGAATCGCTCATTTATTTATACGAGAAAAGTGTCTCAATATTTCTCTATTTGGTTTATTAAATTAAATAGTTCAATTCAATGAATTAATTGTAAAACAATTTTAGTGTGGCTTGGTTTAGACAAACGTGACATCCTTTGATCTTATTGCGTTTTATGAAACGTTTTGATTCACTGTTTTGATTTGCACCATTTTTACAGTAGATAGCTCATATATTTATACGAGATAAGACTCGCAATATTTTTCTATTTGGTTTATTGAAGTAAATGGTTTGATTAAATAAAATAATTGTAATACAATTTTAGCGTGGATTGCTTCAGACAAACGTAACATTCTTTGATCTTATTGCGTTTTATAGAACTTTTTGATTCACTGTTTCGACATGCACGACTTATACAATGAACGGTTCATACACATATATATACAGCTGTATACACTGTCAGTCATAAAAGTCTCTCAATATTTGTCTATTTGGTTTATTAAAGTAAATGGTTTGATTAAATGAAATAATTATAACACAATTTTAGCGTGGCTTGCTTGTTTCCGGAATATGATTAAGGATTATTCAATTTTTTCATGAACAAAGACAGCGCTTACCAGAGTCTCGCGACGACCAGTCCGTACATTTGACAAACTCGGCGCGGATGGCCTCTGACTCCACCATTCTTCGCCCCTCAAGGTCGCGTAAGGACTAGGACCCTGAAAACATTTCCTTACCTTTAGAAAAATACAGGTATTATGTTAAACCAAGGTACAGTATACGAATAAACAAGTGATCACTTGTTTCAACCTAAACCTAAATTATCATTTGTCTCATAAATCGATAGTTCCTTTTAGAATTGCCAATACATTGCGTACGAGTAGGTGCACCTTCTCCAGAACAAATAATCAATATTTAAACCGTTATCTAATATTATCCGGGCTAAAATATATTCACTCCTGTATCATTTTAATCAACCCTCGTGTACTGACACTATCTGTTTGAAAGCCACAATCAGCTGGACAAAATGAATTTCCTACAACAAACCTATATGAATGCTGTCACACTAAAAAATATTAACCCTTAGCATTCGAGTGGTGACTCTGAGTCACCGCTAAAAATTGCTGTACTATAATTCAAAATATCGTTTACATTATTAAATCTTAAATTCTATTAATTTCATATCTACAAAATAAAAATAATCATATAGAATGGAATTATTCTAGATAGGAAGACAAGCTTAATTTTTTAAGTAAAACAGCTCCGAGTGCAAAGGGTTAAATCATAATTATTAATGTTTACGGATTAGGCGAACTTAACGGCAGAAAATGCACTTAAATCTTCACTGTATAATAATTACAGGATCTTATGGTATATGTTTCAGTTTCAATACCCCTAAATTATCAACAACTTTCTTGTATTTTTGCAAATCAATCCAGCAGTCAATTAGTTAATTTATAGTAAAAGTTTGTCAATGAACGTCGGCTCGATTCTGTTCATAAAGCACCACGCGTTGAAGTTCGCGCCTATAGTTTATTTACACCCAGTATACACCGCGTGAAACGTTCTCCCGGAGAAGTTCTCCGGGCTTCTAGCTGGCTGTTCGGAGTCATTCTCAAGACCAATAAATATATTCGCTTTATATTTAACCTGCGATCGAGGTTCTTCACCCACGTCGAACTCGCTGGTCCTCGTCCTTTGTCGTATATTTCCGTTCGCGTACTCCGGACAGCAGGATTCCTCTGTCCCATAGATAAATGTTTCTTCGCTCTGCGATCTGAATGGCGTCGTCGGCGGAGGAGGCGCAACGTTACTACTGCCAGCCGCGCCCATTCTGCATTTATTCTACTTAAACCTTTAATTTTCCCGCAAGGATTCGTGGTCTGGTTCCGTGGTCCTCTATTCTAGCGAGCAAGCTAAACGGTCTAGAAATGGGAAGAAAATTATTTAGCCAGTGTACAATGTAACTTCTAGTTGAAACATAGATCGTGGAACGTTTTTAAAAAAACATTTTATAGTATAGGATCCAACGAGAACGGATAAAGAAAAGCCTAATTTTCATGAAACTTATAAAATGTAACACAACTAATATTTAGTAAAAACTAAATATTCTAAAAATACAAAATAGTTACAGCTACTCTGTAACAGAAAGCAACAATTTTTCTGTTAGAGAAACACGTGTTTCATGATTTCATTATAACAGATCGCTGTGAAAACAGTATTTCTTTTATATTCTTTCTTTTATATTGTTTCTTTTATATTGTTCCTTTTATATTGTTTCTTTTATATTGTTTCTTATATATTATTCCTTTATATTGTTTCTTTTATATTGTTTCTTATAAATTGTTCCTTAATATTGTTTCTTTTATATTGGTTCTTATATATTGGTTCTTATATATTTTTTTTATATATTGTTCCTTTATATTGTTTCTTTCATATTGTTTCTTTTATATTGTTTCTTATATATTATTTCTTTTATATTGTTTCTTTCATAATGTTTCTTTTATACTGTTTCTTTTATACTGTTTCTTTTATATTATTTTTTTATATTGTTTGTTTTATATTATTTTTTTAACATTCATGTGCTCTAATTTTATTATAACCACGACGTTCCTCCATATTCAAGGAGAACGGATAAAGAAAAGTCTAATTTCCATGTAACTTATAAAATGTAACAACTAATATTTATTAAAAACTAAATATTGTAGAATCTGTAAATATTCTAGAAATACAGAATAGTTACAGCTACTCTGTAACAGAAAGCAACAATTTTTCTGTTAGAGAGACACGTGTTTCATTCATCAATATTAAATAATTAATCAATAATAGATATTATCAAAATGATCGGTTACAAATGTTTTAATTGACATTCATTCTGTGATACATTCATGGAAAACTATTTGATAGATTCATTTCTCTTTGAACATGTAACGATAAGATAAATGCAATGTAAGGTAACAGTTTATATTTTTAGACAATTAAGCACATAATGTTCACTAATAAATAGATCAGTGTTCTGAAATGTCAAAAACTTTGCTTTTCTGCTTCAATGAACGACTTTTAACATATAAAGAGGACATTGCTCAATTTTCTTTTCGCTTAACACGCAGATTTTCCATTTTATTCTCGCGAATCTATTATTTCTCTTCTAGTAAAGCACTCCGCAATAGAACAGGTGCCAAGATAAATGAGTCTATAGTAACCTGCTAATTTACAATATTACAATTAACTTCACCGGAGTGCAGGTGTTCGACAGCGAAAGACAGAGATCAAGCGAATTGGCACAGGGAGAAAAAACTCGGGACCACGTCACTTTCAGTAAGTTTAGAAGATAGATCGATCTAGAACCTTTATTTTAAAGTGTGCGCTGCTCGGCGAAAAGAAGCGTCGAGAAGACGAAGAAAACAGAGGTGGCTAAATCGGAGAGTATTTAATTATTTATCCAGTATCTTCTTCCGGGTTTCGAAGTATTAGATGGTTGCATCATATGGGATGTCGGGTTTTAGAATGCAAATTTTTATAATTCGTTTCGATCAAGAAATACTATTACAGTTCACTGGTTTATTATATATCATTTGAACAGTATTCTTTTTATATGAGCGGAAAAATACAAAAATTGACGATAGTGCGACGTTTGATCATAATACGATGAATAAGATACTTCAGTTCGTGCATTCATTTATTTATTAAATTATGATTTAGAACAGTAGGAATATTAAAACACTTTGAGAGCATTAATATATTATTTTCAGTATATTATATTGACGAAATTAATATAACATGTATATTAATGAAAAATATACATTTGCGTTTAACAAGTTGAAGTTGAACGTTTTAATGATTAATTTACTAGTTGTCTTTACAGTAGAATAATTTTCTTTGCAATGAAAAGCTTGTTGCAATTAATATTGCTGATCGTTTTAAGTAACAGGTAAATCATTTTCAACATCTGGGTCTTTCCAACTTTTGCACTAAGGTCTACAAATGTCTTGGTTGTGCTTCAGTAAAAGTTGAACATTTTAATTATTAATTTACTAGTTGTCTTTACAGTAGAATAATTTTCTTTGCAATGAAAAGCTTGTTGCAATTAATATTGCTGATTGTTTTAAGTAACAGGTACATCATTTTCAACATCTGGGTCTTTCCAACTTTTGCACTATGATCTACAAGTGTCTTAGTTGTGCTTCAGTAAAAGTTGAACGTTTTAATTATTAATTTACAAGTTGTCTTTACAGTAGAATAATTTTCTTTGCAATGAAAAGTTTGTTGCAATTAATATTGCTGATCGTTTTAAGTAACAGCTAAATCATTTTCAAAATCTAGATCTTCCCAATTTTTGCACTAAGGTCCACAACTGTCTTGGTTGTATTTCAGTAAAAGTTGAACGTTTTAATCATTTACAAGTTTTCTTTACAGTAGAATAATATTCTCTGCAATGAAGACACTTGTAGACCTTAGTGCAAAAGTTGAGAAGATCCAAATTTTGAAAATGATTTAGTTGTTACTTAAAACGTTCAGCAATATTAATTACAATTCTGTTGAAAATATCTTGCATCAATGTCTCCAAGTTTCAACGGTGCACAGACCAATCAACGTTATATAGAAAAGAATTATTTTTAAAGAAGCAGTCAAAAACCGGAAATTTCAAGATGATCTAACATTTCCCTCCCGTTAAAGATCAAAGCTGTTTCCGATGTTTCTGCACGATGAGGAATCCTCGAAGAAGCTTTATGCCTGGCGTGCCGCGGCGCTCTCCGTGCAGCACGCGGCTCGATGTAAATACTCTTAAATATAACTGGATCTACGATCGAAAACGGCTGTATGCCGAAACGAAAACAAAGAACTCGTGGAGGCAAAGACGGTCCGCGGAAATCCTGCCGTGTCGTCGTTATATAAATGAACTCGCGCAAAGAACAACATCGAATCTGCAATTCCGAGTGGCTGCGATTAAAGAAGTAGAAAGTAGAAGTAGAAACCAGGAATTTGAACGATTTCGCATAACCAATTCAGAAAGACAACGGCATAAGGGACAAGCTTCGGAGCGACTGTTCACCGAGCGAAACAAACCAGCCCGGTGCCATAAATACATCATAAATAGGTGCACCGAACACTTCGGTGCGCGATCCAAATTTAGTTCCATAAAACCGGTCCGATAACCCAGGGTTTCCCAAACTTTTTCTCTGACGGAGCACTTTAAGGGTGTTTGAATTTTGACGGAGATTTTAAGGTTCTTTGAATTATGAAGAAAATTTTTAAGGGTGTTTGAATTTTGATGGAGATCTTTAAGGGTGTTTGAATTTTGACGGAGATTTTAAGGTTCTTTGAATTATGAAGAAAATTTTTAAGGGTGTTTGAATTTTGATGGAGATCTTTAAGGGCGTTTGAATTTTGAAGAAAATTTTTAAGGGTGTTTGAATTTTGATGGAGATCTTTAAGGGTGTTTGAATTTTGAAGAAAATTTTTAAGGGTGTTTGAATATTGACGGAGATCTTTAAGGTTCTTTGAATTTTTACAGAGCTCCTTGTGTAATTTGAAGGATTGGTAATGACTAGACTGCGGATGTTCATGCATTGTTCAATTTTTTAGAAAATGTAACCGAATCAAACCCTATTTTCATTGGCAATAACATTCGAAGATCCACAATACTAATCATCGAAATCAATCATATCAAAAAATCATACTAAATCCTATCCAATTTGATACTTCAGCATTTTAAAAAAATTTTTATAAGCCATAAATGCATAAAGATCCACAGTCCAATAATGACACATAATCCATAACTCTTAGAAAAATCAAAAAACACTTGTTTCTTGTTGCACGACGTTTTGTGGCAACAACATCATTCATTCCATAACTTATTCTCACGTAAAATGACTATAGTTAAAATGTAGAAACAAGCTTTGTTATTAACATTATATTTTTTCGCGGAGCACAGTTTGAGAAACCCTGCGATAACCGTTTGTTTCGCTCCGTCGAACAAAATGGAATACAGTAGTGCAGAGAGCGTCGACGCGTTATCGTCGGCACGATGTCACGAGGGATATCGTTTCGGATGTTGCGAAACAGTGAAATCGACCGAACCGACCTGGATCACGCCAGTACGTCCGGTGACGTTTCCGGTGACGTTTCGCCCCGGATGTTCGGCGATCGGCAATACTCACCGGATGCCGGTGGTCATCCGAATTCGTGGAGTTTTCACAGGGCTCGATTTCGTTGGGGTCAACGACGACACTTGACTGCCGTCGCTACTTGCGGCCAGCGACTCACTTCTCTAAAAATATCCTTTTCGAAAGACTGCGTGCGCAAGGACGGCGAAGCCTTCGTTCCTCTGGCCCAGCTCGCGCCGGCGCATCCGCCATTTCCGCGTCGTTTCCCGCGATCTAGGAAATCGATTCCCCTTTCAGCAAATTCTCGCAGACCCAGAGATCGCACGCGACCTTGCGCGACTCAGCCGCCGTTGACCTTCGGTCTTGTTGATTCTCTGAGCATTCGGTTTTTCCGGCAGCCTCCGATTAAATGCTTGATCTCTGGGATCTCTGCTTTAGAGAAACTCGACCGAAACCAAAAACATTTGGCGATCAGTAGACTGCGGATCTCTTTATGCGAAATAAAAATTGTCTGCATCGATTGCAAGGAATAGAAGCGAAATTCAATGTTAGTTCTTCCCTTAATGATTTTAATAGAGGAGAAACCATTTTATATATGTATTTTGACAGCTTCAGTTTTTGAAAATTTTCCAACAACTTTGAATTTCGTCTACTCAATTTTGCTATACGTGCATAAAGATCCGCTGTCTAGTGATGAGTCTACGCGAGAAGGTAATTTCTTCTTCTTCATCTTCTTGTCTGTTATATTCTGTTATTTATCTGAGGAGTCGTTCTTCAACATTGTATTGTGCTTTAGATTTCTAAGAATGGGATTGTGATTTTATTATAGCAGATCGCTGTGAAAACAATATTTATTTTATATTGTTCCTTTTATATTGTTTCTTATATATTATTTCTTCTATATTGTTCCTTTATATTGTTTCGTTTATATTGTTTCTTTTGTATTGTTCCTTCTGTATTGTTTTTTATATATTATTTCTTATATATTATTTCTTCTATATTGTTCCTTTATATTGTTTCGTTTATATTGTTTCTTTTGTATTGTTCCTTCTGTATTGTTTTTTATATATTATTTCTTATATATTATTTCTTCTATATTGTTCCTTTATATTGTTTCGTTTATATTGTTTCTTTTGTATTGTTCCTTCTGTATTGTTTTTTATATATTATTTCTTATGTATTATTTCTTCTATATTGTTCCTTTATATTGTTTCTTATATATTATTTCTTATATATTGTTCCTTTATATTGTTTCTTATATATTGTTTCTTATATATTGTTTCTTATATATTGTTTCTTATATATTGTTTCTTATATATTGTTCCTTTATATTGTTTCTTTTATATTGTTTCTTTTATACTGTTTCTTTTATATTGTTTCTTCTATTCTTTCTTTAATATTCATGTGCTCTAATTTTACTATAACCATGACGTCCGTCCATCTTCAAGGAGTATGTTTTTAGATCACGTGAACGGTAAAATCTCGGGATCCCATAAATTCGCGACGGGCGCTAGTGACGATTTTACGAAGACAACTTTGAACGAAAGACGTAGCCCACGAAAACGCAGGCAACCTAACAATAGCACCGCTCGTATTCTATATTTAGTTAGTTTTTCGAACTGTTTCAACGAAGTGGTGGTACACGTGCTCGCGACTAGAAACGTTTCAACTTCCTGCACGTTTGCTCTCAACTATCGCTGCGGCTACATTCTTCCTAGATAAATTTAATAACAATACTGGAACACATACCTGAACGAATGACTACGATCAGACATTTCACTGGTACTCGACAACGATTAATTATTAGTCCAATATTACTCATATTAATCATTTTCTTTTATAATAAGTTTTCTTCCACGAAATAAACTATGTTAGTTCATGAATATTAATGAAAATCGAAGTCATTATTTATTAGATAATATAGAGAATTCGTTGAGGAAGAGCAGAAGGATGGACACAGAGAATATATGTGGGTGATTGGAGCTGACAACGCTTTAAAATCTGGCTTCCTCGGGAACACGTCTTTTACGTAGCAACCTCGTGTAGTTCGCTAGATGGCCGTTCCATTTTGGTAGAGACCGCCATCGTACTAGAGCAGATTCTCAAAAGTCGGTAATTCAGATCCGTATTATATTTAAGTGTTATATCCGTATTATACTTAATATATTCCATACTATATTATTATCCGTATTATATTTAATATATTCTGCATTATATTGTATCCTTATATCTTGGTGAAAAATAAAGAATATTAATTACAATAGTTCACGTGTTCTTTTTTCCAACCCTGTACAATCCCCTACGACGAGGTGACACGAAAATATCACCTTCTGACTTGTGATTGACTTGTACTACTGAATTCCCTGGCATCTCCTTCGACATCATGTTATCCTTATATACCAAGTCCAATTTTCGAGTTTTCGAAATTTTTCGAGCGTCTGATTTGACGTTGTCTTGTACTACTGAAAATCCGGATACCTCCTTGCATATCATGTTCTCCTAATACCGAGTTCAATTTTCGAGGTTTTCTGGAAATTTTCTCAATTTTCGACCGTCTGACTTGTCGTTGAGTTGTATCACTGAAAATTCGAAAATTTTTCGAGCGTCTGACTTGACGTTGACTTATACTACTGAAAATCGGATACCTCCTTGCATATCATGTTCTCCTAATACCGAGTTCAAAAATCGAGAAAATTTTCGAAAACCTCGATTTTTGAACTCGGTATTAGGAGAACATGATATGCAAGGAGGTATCCGGATTTTCAGTAGTATAAGTCAACGTCAAGTCAGACGCTCGAAAAATTTTCGAAATTTCAGTGATACAACTCAACGACAAGTCAGACGGTCGAAAATTGAGAAAATTTCCCGAAAACCTCGAAAATTGAACTCGGTATTAGAAGAACATGACATGCAAGGAGGTATCCGATTTTCAGTAGAATAAGTCAACGTCAAGTCAGACGCTCGAAAAATTTTCGAAATTTCAGTGATACAACTCAACGACAAGTCAGACGGTCGAAAATTGAGAAAATTTCCCGAAAACCTCGAAAATTGAACTCGGTATTAGGAGAACATGATATGCAAGGAGGTATCCGATTTTCAGTAGAATAAGTCAACGTCAAGTCAGACGCTCGAAAAATTTTCGAAATTTCAGTGATACAACTCAACGACAAGTCAGACGGTCGAAAATTGAGAAAATTTCCCGAAAACCTCGAAAATTGAACTCGGTATTAGGAGAACATGATATGCAAGGAGGTATCCGATTTTCAGTAGAATAAGTCAACGTCAAGTCAGACGCTCGAAAAATTTTCGAAATTTCAGTGATACAACTCAACGACAAGTCAGACGGTCGAAAATTGAGAAAATTTCCAGAAAACCTCGAAAATTGAACTCGGTATTAGGAGAACATGATATGCAAGGAGGTATCCGGATTTTCAGTAGTACAAGACAACGTCAAGTCAGACGCTCGAAAAGTTTTCGAAATTTCAGTGATACAACTCAACGACAAGTCAGACGGTCGAAAATTGAGAAAATTTCCCGAAAACCTCGAAAATTGAACTCGGTATTAGGAGAACATGATGTGCAAGGAGGTATCCGGATTTTCAGTAGTACAAGACAACGTCAGGCCAGACGCTCGAAAAATTTCGAAAACTATGTAGCATAAGTCAACGGCAAGTCACGCGTCCGAAAAATTGAGAAAATTTTCCGAAAACTCCGTAATGTTACTTTGTATTAGGAAAACATGATATTGAGGGAAGTGGCAGGAAATTCAGTAGTATAAGTCAATGGCAAGGTAGACGTGCGGGAAAAATTTGTGGTTGAAATAAATGTATACGCATGTATTTTTTTGTATTAAATTCTCTTTATTAGTAACGAATAAAGTACAAAAAATACATAGATTCATACATAAAATGTTTATATTGTATATATATATATATATATATGTCGTAACATACATTTTAAACGTTTATAATGAAAATATTGACTTATCCACTCTGCTATACCTCGTTTGTGATACTGCAACGGATGAATACTCCTGGTAGCACCAGGTGTTCTCCATGTGCTCGAGACACTACGAGTATAATTGCAGTCGCCGTGTATATACTTAAACCAAAGTGTGTCTATTAGGAACTACCACCCTCTACTTTTAATTTAAGTTCAAAAAACATTCAATAAATGCTGCGAAAATGCATTCTAAGATCATCTATAAGTACCTTCTAAACTGATGCAAATTTTGCCAAGGATGGAGACCGCGCTTTTTCTAACAATAAGTGTCTCTATGACAAGAAGTCACAATTGTATGCGCCCTATGTATTTATTTTCTCGAAATCGTATTAAATATTCGTAATATAAATAAAGTATACGAGATACTCGATTCTTACTAATATATCCAGGTTGTTGAGTTATCGGTAACGTCGATCGAGATACGAAATTGATAATGGTGATTTCACTCATCAATTAGCTGCTTTATCTGGACACTCTAGAGTGCCCGTCAGACGTGAGACAAAGTCTTTTGTCTGGCTAACATTGGGTGACTGGCCTATTCTACTTCTATACCTCGTCTGCGCTAATACAATGCTGCAACCTTGCAGTTTTAAAACTGATAAGGCTGTGAAATCTAACTCCTTCACACATATTGTGTGTCGCAACCTACGGAATTGGTAATCCAGAATCGTAGACAGAAAAATGTTTTGCATGCAATGTTTGTCACAGGCTTTATGTGTGTCTGTACTGATCGGAAGTCTGGTCTGTACTGATCTGAAGTCTGTGTCTGTGGTTTCATCAGCGGAAACGAATGAAACAACAGGTGCCATCTGGCAGCAAGTAGCGGACAATCGCGACGGCACGAATCCGTGTCAAGGAACTATGAACTTATAATATACAGTAATTACTCAATAAACGCTATCTACAATGTACAATACGATCAAAAACACAATCGTGACTTCTTCATAAACGAAATTCACGTTACCGAGACTTTAAAATACAATTGTTATGTAAAAGAATTAAATTAAATATTTTTATCTAATGATCTACTTCGTAAGAATGTTTAATTACTTGCGAAAATTCTGATTTAATTTAATTTCACAATGTTTTATTTATTTGAATTTACGCGTCTTCTATACAAGGAAAACAAAAATCGCTCGTGACTAAGTATTTCATTGAACGTTTTTAAAAGATTATAGGTTCATAAATCCACATAATGATATTTCTCTTAACGGAATTGTTGCGTCATGATTATGAAAGTGGTATAAGTCAAAATTTAAAATAAAATGAGTTTATCCGTTATTTCACATCACATTATTTTAAATTAAATCAATGTAATTTTTAAGACATTGTCAAAACTGAAGCGTTATATAGTACTTGTTATTTCAAGGTTATATAAAATCATATACTGTTAAAATATATTTCTTGCTTCGAGATATTTAAAGGAGAAGGATATCACTTTCATAATTATGGGTACAAATAACAACATTAAAATTCATATACTATTAATATATCCTTTTCCTTTAAATATTTCTAAGCAAGGAATACATGACTTAAACATATGACTAAATAATATATCACTTTCCTAATTATCGGCAAAAATAACAATATCTTTCTAAAACTCTGTCCTACTTTAAATTACCATGTAATTTCGCTTGTAAATCAAAACCACAAGTTGCTATCTAGTAACTAAGATTTTTAATTTTTTCTCGGCGCCATGGTTCGATCATTATGTTACATTACTGTAAGTTTTATACAATTGCTTATTCCTCAGCGATATACATCGGTGGTTCACCAAATGTGACCGGTGTTGATGATAAATATCCTGCTGCATATAGTTAGCGGGTTATTTTTAACTTATGTGATGTCACCCATAAAAGGAAAGAAATGTTTCGTCCTAGACTCGCTAGAGGACTCTTCAGTAAGGCTATCTAGCGGGTCCTGCCTTAGACGTTGCTATCTAGTCATTGTAAAACAGGAATTGAAAGAGTACCAGAAAAATGTCAACAATTAGTTACAAACAATCCGAGAAAGTAAACTATTGACTAAATTTCGAACAAACATCTGGATATCATCTTTCAATTTAAATTTACAAACGCTACGAACCTTCGTTCCAGCCGAATATTTAGCATAAAGATCCGCAGTTTAGTAATCGTGGTGGATCGAACGTTTCAAACGGTACCGCCGATGGTCACGAGTGCTCGCATGCGTGGAACGATACGGGGTCGCGTCGCGATTGGTTGTCCGTTGAGTCGGTCCGTTGTAGTGCACGCGCGCTCAGGTTCCGTACTGATCGCTCGGATGACGAAGCCGTCAGTTACTGTTCGTGCACGAATGCGACGAAACGCCCGGGCGTATTGGCGGGTTTTCGCTCGGAGCTGCGCTCACGAGACAAGTTCGGGAACGAGGAAGCGGAGGTGACGTTTTCACCATAGAGTTAGTCCGAAGGGAAAAACAGTGCGAGTACCTCAACCGGAAGTTGTTCTTGAGAGGGAACGGGAGTCGTGGGTCACGGTTTACTCGAGATAAAAGGAGACAGAGTACGCGAGAGAAATAGAGAAAGAGAAAGAAAGATATATAGAGAAACAAGAGAGGGAGAGACAAGCGAGTTGTCCAGCACCTGGATCTGCAATTTCAGTCCAGCTTTGGCCGCAACGATACGCGGACGATTCGCAGGTGAGCTGCGAGTAACGAGACGACGAGTCGCGTCGCGTCGGCGCGACGGAACACGCGGTTCCTCTCCGTCTCGCTTTCTCCTACTTTGACCATGGGAAATTCCATGGGGGGATTCTCCTGTCCTATCGGTCTCAACTGGCAGACGGGTATCTCGATCGGCTCGACGAGATCTTTGTCGTTTCTCTGCGTGTTTCCTCTCTCGCCTGGTAAACGGTTCGGTCGTCACTGTCACATTTAATTCAAGGGGGGAAACTACGCGGTCGTGGTTTCGTCTGACAGGCGACGTACTGCTTCGAAACTGACCGACAAATATTTGACAGCGGACTGACAGAAACTCGACCGACCAGCGAGACTACCCCGAAAACCAGACGAGACGCGGATCGTTATCGATGCTGCTGCCCTTTCCTATATATCGGAATTCCCAAGTACCTTACGCTCAGGTTTCCCATTGTCGTCACTCCGTTATTTCAGGTCGCGTTATCGAAACGTTCACTGATTAACATAGTCTTACACTGTATTATGGTAATGATTCGTACGCTGTACTACACTCAGGAAATGAACGCAATGTCTAAATGTTTTACTCAAATGTGGAACAGATGCTGCTCCAGTGTGGCTAATTGATTCACCTGTTGTGACCACCGAGAGGTATCGCTTTCCTTGCGAGAGAACGTAGCTAGGAATGTTATGAATAAACCCCGGATCTTTATGCAAAATCAAAATTTTCTTCGTCAATTACTAAACAATAAAATTATGTATAGATTTCTTTCTATCTTTAACCCTTAGCACTCGAATGGCGACTATGAGGAGCCAGTAAAAATTGCTGAACCATTGTTCAAACTATTGTTTAGATTATTCAGTATATCGATATCTAATCAATTACTAAACATTTAGGTGTTGTATGAGGTACTCAAACAAAATTTTAAAAATCGCAGAAATATTCTGAATCGAAAGAAATGTTTAATTTTTTAATTAAAATAGCTTCGAGTGCAACGGGTTAACAATGTTAATAAATTGAAAATAACACATGGATGTTGTGAAATTGACTTAATGTGTTTACTGTTTTAAATTAAATCCACCCATTTTCGGAGGAACTATTGAAAAATCCTTTTCTTTTCTTTCGAAATGTCCTCGAGAGTGATGAGGAGCGTTCACTATCGATCATCAAAAATGACTGGATGAAATTCAAAATTGTTGAAACATTTTCAAAATTCAAAATATCAATACACGATTTCTTCTCTGTTAAAATTATGAAGGGAAGAAGTGACGTTCAATTTACTTTATATTTCTTGCAGTCAATTTTTTAGTCGACGGAGACAGTTTTTATTTTGCATAAAGATCCGCAGTTCAGTTATAACAGAGACTAAGCTGACCCAGCTAAGCTACAGAAACACTTTGCTAGATTGAATCACTTTGTTATCAATGCTAATGTCGCGAGGCAGAATTTTCTCGACTGACAACCTTAACCCTTTGCACTCCGAATTATTGTTCAATTTTCACGCCAACAACTGCATACTACTTTAAGTGTTTCATTTGAAATTTACTTCGAAGGACAGTTGCTTAACTGTTGCTTATTTCAATTTAAATAAGAAATCTAAAATGGGTCATTGGACCCCTCGTGGTAGATTTACTGTTGATGATGAATCACATTGTTATCAATGCAAAGCACACTTTACAATTTGAGTAATTGTCAAATAAGGAATTTAAATGGAAGTCTAAAATTCTAAAGTTCTGAAATGGGTCATTTGACCACTCGTGGTAGATTCAGTGGTAATAATGAATCAAATTGTTATCAATGCAAAACAAACTTTACAATTTGAGTAATTGTCAAATAAGAAATCTAAATGGAACTCTAAACTTCTAAAATGGGTCATTTGACCACTCGTAGTAGATTTACTGTTAATGATGAATCACATTGTTATCGATGCAAAGCACACTTTACAATTTGAGTAATTGTCAAATAAGAAATTTGAATGCAGTCTAAAATTCTAAAGTTTTGAAATGGGTCATTTGACCACTCGTGGTAGATTCAGTGGTAATAATGAATCAAATTGTTAACAATGCAAAGCACACTTTGAGAATAAAAAGAATACAAAGAATTCTAAAATTCTAAAATGGGTCATTTGACCCCTCGTAGTAGATTTACTGTTAATGATGAATCACATTGTTATCGATGCAAAGCACACTTTACAATTTGAGTAATTGTCAAGTAACAAATTTAAATGGAAGTTTAACACTCTGAAATTCTAAAATGAATCATTTGACCACTCGTGGTAGATTCAGTCGTAATGATGAATCACATTGTTGTCGATGCAAAACACCTTTACAATTTGAGTAATTGCCAAATACGAAATCTAAATGGAAGTCTAAAATTCTAAAAGGGGTCACTTGACCCCTCGTGGTAGATTTAGTGTTAACGATGAAGCTGGGGATCGTTGGAGACAAGTCTTTAGACTCGTGTCCATCGGCTTCCTGAACATACGTAGCGGAAGACCCTCGCCTCGCGACCTTGATCGCGAGAGCTGATATAGCGGTATACTCGAGCAGCGCGCGTCGATAATTCCTGTCGTGCATTCTCTGTCTCGTATTCGTCGTCTTCGCGCCAATCCGCTTGTTCCCTATCAGCTGTGCCCGTGGATGTCTGTTTACAACGTGCTCCTTTTCGCGTACGTTGGAATCGGAACGGAGCGCGACCTAGCACGGTCGCTGCCACACGTACCACACTGTGCGAAAATGCCTGAAAACCAAAGCAATATTTCTCGATGTTAGGAATTTTGTTCAATTGAGTGGCAATGTCACTATTAGACTGTGGATTTTATGTATTTATGACAAAAATGGAAATGCACAATTTAAAGCAGTGGACATTTTAAAAAGATTTAAAGACATTAACGTATTGGCTTTAGCTTAATCAGATAATTAAAAAAAGAAAGAAATTTTTATTTTAATTCTGGGTTTTGCAATCAATGCAAACATTTTTTATTTTGCATAAAGGTCCGCAGTCTAGCCATTTTTAATAGGAACAGTAATTTGTAGATCCAAAACAAATGAAAATTGTACAAAGTTCTATTGAGTTTATTATTCTGGTTAGTTTTCAACGTTTTCATAAGCCATAAATGCATGAAGATCCGCAGTCTAGTCATTATGTAATAGTTCAAACTCTAAAGAACTTTAAAAATGAGCTTCAAAAATTAATTTAAGTATTGCTAAATTATATTTTTAGTTCAGTTTTCCTTCACTCAAGTACTTGTGTTAGATTTGTACAGTTTGGAGAATAATTTAATGATTGAAAATTGTTTCTTGGTGACTAAATAATTAAATTGTAATGGTAGAGTTACTTTCGAGATCATGGATTAGTATGTATAGAGTTTAAAATATACGGTTTCATAAAGAACAGTGATGTTCGACTTTTGTCTCAAGAATTTAATAAATTGAATAAATTGAAAAATTCGATGTCGATATATAAATATTTTCAAATTGAGGATTCTTATGTTCGTATCGAAAAGGCATCTCCAACCTTATAAATTAATAATAATCTTTATTACTGATGTTAATTACATTACAATTGCTTAGGTTGAATCTTTATTACTGATCGTTGAGTCGTCCAAAACATCTCCTGTTCTTTTATTTAATTATTTATTGACTTATATCGTTGGTTTCACATTCCATCATCAGTTCATAAGATTTTGAAGCATAAACCATCAGTAGTTAAATACTCCATTGTACAGAAATTAGTTAAACAATATAGAACAGAATACAGTTGGTAGAGCTTACAGATAAAACAAATAAGAACATATTACGTTGGAACGAAGGTTCGTAGCGTTTTAAAATTAAAATTCAAAGATAACATTAAGATATTTATTCATAGGTTTATTGAATAACATTAGTCACCTCAAAAGTGGCAAAACATAATTGTAGAGATTGGAAAATATTTGTTATTGAACAAATCTATGTGTTAATATCCCAATTTTATCTTTGAGTTTTAACTTTATAACGCTACATACTTTCGTTCCAACCCAATATTTCACAGGATGATGATGCATTCGGATCCATATATTTTTTCAGATCAACAAACGTGAGAAACATAATTGCTTTCTCAGAATTAATCTAATTTTAACTACAAAATTAGTCTGCACGATATGTAGATCTATATGATTAATTGCGTATTAAAGGATAGATTAAATCTTTAGAGAAGAATCAGGTAAAGAAAATTGCCGGGTACATAATTGCATAATTATAAGTGTCCGCACTGGCGAATAAAAACGCAAGATACTTTTTAATAAATACTCAGTGGAATAAAGTTGAAAACATAAATTATATCATTTAAATTATGATATCGACTATACTTGACATAGTATATATGAAATATACTTGAAATATCATTTTTATCTTCTCTAAAAAAGGATTTAATCATCTTTACAGCTTTGTCCGGAAAATATGTTTTTCAATACCCACACTGCACTGAGTCAACTTTCATTTAACGTGCGCACTCGGTTTCAAAGAATTGGCTTTAGCAATTTAAAAGTTTTCTCGGAAATTGTTTCCGATAGCAGGGAAGAAGAATAATTGGAGGAAGCTAATATTTGTGGAGATCAATTTTACGTACGATTCTTTACGTTTAACGCACCGATAAATTCAGGAACTCTTTAACAATCAATTTTAAAAAGCCGAAAATAGTGCAATATTATTCTTAAATGTATAGTACCCACAGTCAACTAATTTATTTAATTATTTACAGTTTAGTCATTAGTCGACATTAATAGACTGCGGATCTTTATGCATTTATGACTTCTGAAAATTTGATAAAAACGGTGGAATATAAAATTCGACAGAATTTAGTGCAATTTTTATGTTTTTGAGATCTGCGAAGGGTACTACCACTGGAAATAAAATTGCATTTTATTCCACTTTCTAAAAATTCGTCTACAAAAATTGAAAATTGCATAAACATCCGCAGTCAAGTCATTAGCAACCACGTAACATTTACTTGACTATAATATATTAAACACGTAATTTATAAAATTTAATATTGAGATATAGAGTTGGAGTATTTTCGAAAAAATTCCATTTTTTGTTTCACAGAATAGCAATACTAACAATACTACATAGTTAGAATTGCGGCTGGCATATTCTTTCCTTTCGACAGCCTAAGGTTTCTAACGCTTCTTAGCATCCTCTTTCTCAAGGTTTCCGCGCTAGGATTGAGACCAAGATGAGTATTTCAAATGCAACGTTATTTTTCCCAGAATTGAAACGAATCCCTTTCCGTTCCACCTGAATGCTGGTGGCAAGGCGACGCAAAAATTACATTGCCACAGAGCTGATTGTAAGATGACTCGACCGGTTTTTATCTTCGGATATATCCATCATCGAACGATAATAGCATTCTTACGGCATAAATCATGTAACCTCGCAATATTTTCTGACCATATTGTATATAATCGAAAGATTTGCAAGGAAACTTGTCTTCTCGTTGCGGTAAGTACGTTCACTTATGTCACGAGTTTCCCTTCCAGCGGCTACGCTCTGATGTTTACACGTTAAAAGTGGATAGACCATGTTGTAACACACCTTCCGTGGCGACAACAATAACCGTGCATGGACAGGCTGTCATTAATTGATCGCGTGTGTTCATCGTAACGCCTCGTCATGAAGCAAAGGCGAAAGAATGAATTAAAAAAAGCAAGATCAGATTAACGCTCAGACGCAGTGTGGTCCGAGGACGCGGTTGTACTTCGTTTTAAAGTCAAACCGTCATTGAAGCTTTTTAAAAGTTGATAATCAGACGTTTTTCAGGTCACTGATAACTTGACTGCGGATCTTTATGCAATTATCTCTTTCGAGAATTATCAAAAAATGCTAGAAGATAAAATAAATATGACAGAATTTAGAACGATTTTAATTTTCTCTTTTTTCTAAACCCTTCTCTATTTTCTCTTAGCTTCCTACCTCAATCTAATGCTCCACATTGAGTTCTTAGATATATTAGTAAACTACCGATCTTTATGCAATTATCTCTTTCAAGAATTATCAAAAAATGCTAGAAGATAAAATAAATATGACAGTATTTAGTACGATTTTAATTTTCTATTTTTCTCCACCCTTTCTCTATTTTCTCTTAGCTTCCTACCTCAATTTAATGCTCCGCATTGAGTTCTTAGAAATATTAGTAAATTACCGATCTTTATGCAATTATCTCTTTCGAGATTTATCAAAAAATGCTAGAAGATAAAATAAATATGACAGAATTTAGAACGATTTTAATTTTCTCTTTTTTCCACCCTTTCTCCATTTTCTCTTAGCTTTCTACCTCAATTTAATGCTCCGCATTGAGTTCTTAGAATAATTAGTAAACTACTGATCTTTATGCAATTATCTCTTTCAAGAATTATCAAAAAATGCTAGAAGATAAAATAAATATGACAGTATTTAGTACGATTTTAATTTTCTATTTTTTCTCCACACTTTCTCTATTTTCTCTTAGCTTCCTACCTCAATTTAATGCTCTACATTAAGTTCTTAGAATAATTAATAGACTGCGGATCTCTATACACTTACAGAAAAATTGAGTAGCTGAAATTCAAAATTGAATATACATATAAATGAATGATTTTTGCTCGATTAAAATCGTTAGGGGAAGAAATAACATTCATTTTGTATTCTATCTTTTGCAATAAATACGGACAATTTTTATTTTGCATAAAGATCCACAGTCTAATAATTAGTTACACTTTGAATTTCAGAATTTTGTCTGTAGAACGTTACACGATTATCTGAAATGGATAATATTTCAGATTTCGAAGGTTTCAAGTATGTTACTTTATAACCAAAGAAGCTTTACAAAATGTTGAACTTCGGAAATTGACTTTCGTCCAGTAAAATCGTGTTCTCGGGCCACTGTGGGACGTTCCAAGGTTCAATGCGAGAAATCAATCGGTGTACGATGGTAAACCGTGATCGATACAGGTCGGCGGGCTGGTCGATGCGTTCGATTACGTTGGTCGCCGGATTTAGAAATCGATGTAAATTATTTCGACGTCGCGTCTTCTACGTGTTTTGTCCGGGACGGCGTGCACCGTCCAACTAAAAATAAGAACTCGAAAAACCGGATCCTCGAACGACGGACTCTCCTGCCGTCGGGTTCCAGTTCTTTCAGTCGTTAAAGGCTTTCAGCGCAACGATCCCGGTAAACATACATACATGGAGGCAACCGCGGTTCTCGAAAAGAAAATGGCTTACCGACGTTCGTCGCCGGTCTTCGCAGTTTCTAATACGCTTGAACTAATAGAATTTTTCATCGTCGAGGACGTATGTACGTACGTGGCGTGCAATGATAACACTCCGATGGATTTTCAAGAAACCATACACTCTCCGACCCCGCTAAACAGCTTGTTTACTCGCCGCAGACAGCAATCACATGATCTCTGTCACGACTGGTCGCATAGAGTCAGCAGAAAGCTGGAAAATTCTTTATACGCACCGAGCGACTTTTTCAAAATTGCCTTTCTTACCACGCTTTATTAGCTTTGCCGTGTTGTTTGTATCAAATCTTGTAATCAGTGGCGTGTTACTCTATGGGCAACTTGGGCAAATACCCCAGACCCGAACACAAACCAAGATCCAAATTCTACGTTTTTTCCCAGGGACCCCGAAATTTTACTTTGCCCAAGGCCCCAATTAGTAATAAAGCCGCTACTGCTTGTAATTGAATTTTTAAACAACTTTCCGATGAGCTAGAGACTTGAAACGTTAAACACAGCTCAGAACTGGATGACAATGGAATATTAAAAAAAACAATTTTTAAAAAAACTGTGCGTTTAGGAGATAAAAGAATCTCAGCAGGAATCGAACCAGGGCCTTACTAAATACGCTCGGTAGTACAGACTGAAAAGTAGATAATAAAAAAATATATAAACAAACTTTTTAAAAATCACGCTTATATTAAAATTCACTGAAAAGGAGAAAATAATTTCTGTAGATATTAGTGACTATAAATAAAAGCGTGAGCGCTAAACTATTGTAAGAGTATAAACGTTGAACTCTAAATATTTATTTAACAAAAGTACACAACTGAGAATATCAAATTAAACAAATGTAACTAAATAAACGTAAACTCTTAAATAACAATTCGTGTAGTCGTAATTCGTGTTCGTATTTCGTAAACGTATCGTATCGTATCGTATCGTATCGTATAATCGATATATCGCATCGATTGACTCACACACATACATACAAGATACACTCATACAAATTCAATTACATGCATACAGAAAACATTCAAAATCTCGCTCCTACACTATTTATAGTCACTAATATCTAAAAAAATTATTTTCTCCTTTCTAGTGCATTTTAATATAAGCGTGGTTTTAAAAAGTTTAATTTTTATATATTTTTCAATTTTAACACATTCGTTGATATAAGAATACTCACGGCCCGCACACTGTTCAAGTACACATACACACATCATTCGTTTTCCAATTATTCCAATCGGAAGAGAACAGCTGCGATGTTCGATTACCCCCCGATATGTATTCTTTGTTGTCGTTATGTTTCGATTTTATACAGAAACAATAATTCACAAAAACAACGAAACCATACGTTCGAATCTCGAGAAATATTATGAAACCGGATTCTACGGTAGACAGAAGGAAGTTCAATTTACTCGGAATTAATGGACACTCTCTGTGTGTTCCCAACGACACGAAACTTTCGTTTAAACATTCAAAAGATAAATCGTACAATGGCTGGTCGGGAAAATTGAGTTTTGCACGGAATTTTTGCGAAATTGTTCAGCTGGTAAAGAACGATTGAGGTGTACCGCGTAATAGATAAGAGTTTCTTGCTTGTTTAAGGTTATTGCAAAATTCTCAGATCGTAGCAGATAAAATTTACCACTTGAGCAAACCCATGCTCACGCAATAGATTAGTATCAACTACGAGGAATTTTAAACTGAACAAAACCGGTCGACGAACGTCACTAATCTTTGCGTTGCCGCCCGTGGCTTGTACAACGATATTTCCGATGTTTCCAATTTTTAAAAAAATTGTTCACTATCTTCTTTATCGGTGTGTAACTTATTTTCTTAACCCTCGTACGCTCCTCAAATGTAGTTGCATAAAAAATCCTAGAATAATATGTCACTCCTGTCTACTTTACATTTCAAATCTATGAATTACACTTCAATTATAGCGTGACATTTCAAAGAAATATATTTCGCAACACAGACAGAAAGAAATCAATCGTTTTACAATATGTGAAAAAGGTAGATGTGTGAATTTTCACCCTGAGGTACGTATGAGGGTTAAATGAGGAGCATTGAATGTGTTAAGCAATAATAATGATCGATGAAATCACAAGATAATGGATTCTATCCTAGTTGTTCTATTTGAATTGTTAAAACCTATACACTTTAATTTACTCAGTGGAACACAAATGTACTAGTAGTTCACTTTAAAATAATCTGACACATTTAGAATATCGAACCACTCATTCGAGTATTTGTTTGAAAAAATACAAGTTTCATAATGAAGCTTAAGAGTCTTTACGATAATAACAATTTAATGTATTACTGTTAATAATGTACTAGTAGTTCACTTTGAAATAATCTCTGACACATTTAGAATATCGAACCACTCATTCGAGTATTTGTTTGAAAAAATACAAGTTTCATAATGAAGCTTAAGAGTCTTTACGATAATAACAATTTAATGTATTACTGTTAATAATGTACTAGTAGTTCACTTTGAAATAATCTGACACATTTAGAATATCGAACCACTCATTCGAGTATTTGTTTGAAAAAATACAAGTTTCATAATGAAGCTTAAGAGTCTTTACGATAATAACAATTTAATGTATTATTGTTAATAATGTACTAGTAATTTACTTTAAAATAATCTGACACATTTAGAATATCGAACCACTCATTCGAGTATTTGTTTGAAAAAATACAAGTTTCATAATGAAGCTTTAAGAGTCTTTATGATAATAATAATTTAATGTATTACTGTTGATAATAACATAGCTACTTGTGAATTTAGATGAAATTTTACTTTAGTTTCTATTTGCTAATTGAATCATTCTATTTTTAACGAAAAATTCACCGAAGATTTGAAAATTGGAGCCTCTCTTTACAATAGCGTCTTCAACGTCTGAAAATTAATTGAATAATACAGTATCGTCATCGATACTCTCCCCAATTTTTTCATATTTTTACCTAGGATGCTTCATAGTTAAACTCAACAATTTCCGCCGTTTCTTCAATGAAACCCAAAGTTATACTAGGTTAATTTCTCTGCGTACATTATCAAAAGAAGATTGTTTTTCATTTTTCGTTATATTGTGACTCTTCGTTTCCAAGAGTTTCGCTATAGAGTTCACAGTTGCCTGAACCGCGGAGTGGTTTTCTCGTTGGTAACTAGACCCCCGGAGACCGGCAACTGATGGAATAGTTAGTTCCACTGAAAGAACGTAATCGAAATAACAAGATGGACGGCGTGTTGGTTCGACCGAACGATATAACGAGGATTCATCGTGAAATGAACCGACAGCAACAAGGTACGGGCTCATTCTCAAGATGCTGCGGGTTACCAAATGCTAAACTGCCAATCTATCCCGACATGGGGGTCGCGTGTTGATAATTTGGGTCATGCACTTTCGGCCTGTGCGCACGTTTACAGCCTTTACATCGACCCGCCCGTAGCACGTCTCTTTATCAGCTGCTCTCCGCTCAAAGCACGCCAGCCTCTAGTCCGCCTGTGGCTTTAATTAACGAATTTCATCGCGACACCGTGTTAATACCCAGCTTGCATTCCGTCGCCACCGTTTTCCAGCCCAAGATCCGCGATGGCGATCGTTTTGTAACAATGTGAAATTTTTCCCTCGACGTACCACGTACCGCCACCAGACGCCCGGAGTTAATGAATGAAGTCTGATTTATGATCACGATATTAGATTGTTGCACGACAGACGCTGTTTCTTCATTAATAGCTCATGCATTTTCTAATTAGTCGCGGAACTTACAATGTACACAAAGTCTACACGGCCGTGGATGTTCATTAGACAATGCGCGTTCGGGAAATTTTACATTTACGCGTACGGATTTCGAGAAAGTATATAACTTTCCATGCGAAACTAGCATGGTGTTCGAGGTTGTTCGATATACGTGCTCGTCCGTGATCTCGAAAATAATTCTACTGTTACGATTTCATTGTTTAGTCAGCGAGGAACAATTTTGAACAACAATTTTGAATTACACTTTGTGCTACAAAATGTATAGATTTAATATAATACGAGGAAATAAGCATGACAGCTCGCAGTGTTTGAGTGAAGGGAAATGTAACTGAAGATTTTCATTTTATTATTTAGTCAGCGATTTTCAATCGCGAAATTATGCTTCGAACAGTACAGATTTAACACGAGTACTTGAGCAAAGGAAAACGGAACTGAAGATATAATTTAGCAACGTGTGAATGAATTTTTTAAGCTATTTTTACAATTCTTTATAGTTTGAACTATTACTCGATGACATTACTTGGATGAACAAAATTCTCTACTTCGAAAAATTGTACTTTGGTCAGTTTTTATTTAGCGAGAATGAAGAATGAAATTATATATTAAAGGTTATATATTAGTTTTGGTTGCCATAATTGTTCTGTTCCAGTGACGACTGTCATTATAAAAATAAAGGATAAAGTTTTTTTTCATTAAATTTTCATTAATTTCCACACACTCCTTTAAAAATACTTTTACTTGCTCGAATCGCACAGGAACAGCTCACGATATTCGTCATACTTGTGGAAACAAACGATTGCTAGCAGATCCTCCACTACCAATGAGATTACCAACGAGGAAAAGGTTGCGTTAATGTTAAGAGCATCAGTATAGCGCCGACTTCCGAAGGGAACGCGTCTAACCGCTTCTGTGAGTCATTCCACACGAGTGTTCGAAGGCCTGCATAATACATATTTCGATGTTGGTGACAATTGTGTTTCAGCCTATCGAGTGTGTGTTACAAAATCGTCAGTGAACTTTGAATCTTTATTCTATGGTATTCATTTGAATGTTAATAAGGCTGCTCGTCTTCGGAAAGATATCTGCTAGCAGTGTAGATGTAAGTAGAGGTGGAGTTCGAAATTTGTCCACTTGCTATCAAGAACATTTAATTTTGGATAATTACTATTGTTAACACTAAACTACTGATGCATGTTTCCTTATAAAAATGACAAGTTTGATTTTAGTCAGACTTTGTAAGGCTCCTATTGTAATACATGTTCAAAATTTGTCCAATTGCTTCAAGAACATATTTAATCTTGGCTAATTACTATTGTTAACACTAAACTACTGATACATGTTTCCTTATAGAAATGACAAGATTAATTTTATTCAGACTTCTTGCGGCTCTCATTGTAATATATGTTCAAAGTTTGTCCATTTGCTTCAAGAACATATTTAATCTTGGCTAATTACTATTGTTAACACTAAACTACTGATACATGTTCCCTCATAAAATTGACAAGATTGATTTTATTCAAACTTGCTGCGGCTCCTATTGTAATATATGTTCCAATAAAGACATCTATTTTTATCACATCAATAATTGTAAAATAAAAAATCTAAAACTGATCATTTTTACCGATGGCCGGTTCAGTGTTGATCGGGTGTGATTTATATCGAATTTATTATCGATTTCCTTTCCGTCGAAAATGTTATGTTCTCGATACATAACGGTGTTACACTCTTCGTAAAATAATTTTCCGTAATCTACGGGAATCTACGTTACTACAGTCGAGGTGAAAGCAATTTGTACACACTACCTGCTTCTTTTTCTCTGAACTGCATACTGCATGAACGTGGAATAGCTGGACTGTGCAGCGAGAGAGTAGACGTTAAAAAAACACAGTTTATGGTCTTATTAAGATCTTGTCTCGAAAGTGGAACTATCTCGTCTCGCTTGCAGCTTATCAAGTGTAATTGAATTAACTGGATAATATAGAAATTTTGTTTTATTTTACCTGTGAGTATTTTAGAGACTCTTTGCAACGATATTCAAGGTTCCAATTTACAAGATGTCCTCTTGCAGGATTAACTAACAGTTGTTGCTCCGGTGTGGACGTACGTCTTCAAAGTTTACACGAGACTAAAACATAATACATAAAAATAACATTAGCATCGACAAATATAAGAAGACAAAACTTATTTATGCAAAATAAAAATATTCTGCATTGATTGTGGGAGACAGAAATAAAATAAAAATTGATTTCATGCCTTTTAACGACTTTGTTACGTTAAAAACACAAATACAATATTCATGAATCTCTCTAATCTATTACTGTTTCATATATCACCCAACTAATTTCTGCAGAAATGTATAAATATCTCCACAGTTTAGTCATAACAATTAAGAATTCGTACATAGCTCCTCGCAAGCGACGCATAGAATTTTTTATTTTACAAATTCGATTAAAAGTCGATTTTTCCTCGTCTTTTTCATGTAGAAAACGCGCTAGGCGGTTTTTCATCGAATAAAAGTGCGTTTTGTGTTCGCGTTCATGTTTTCTCGCTTTCGATCGCGTTCCTTCGCGGATGGTTCGCGTGTCGTTTTCGAATAGCATCATCGGTTACCTCGCCGGAAGGATACCGCTTTTCCCATTAGTTATTTAAGCGTACGACTATCGAATGCAGCGAACGCACGAAACCGTCGAGCGTGTATCTACGTTCGATTCTCCTCCGTTCCCGCTCGCGACAACGATTTCGTAATTCAGGTCACGCATATCTCGAAGCCCCGTTATTATACACGCCGTATCGACTATTGTTTGAATGACTACTTCCCAAACGTCGAGCGCGAGACGGTCCAACACTGTCACTGACATAAATTGATACCTCTTAATGCACGGCCGCGCGCCGCTATTAATTGCGCTCTCGATTCGCGACGATTGTCATGTGACAGCAAAAAATACACTACGAAATGGACAGTGGCGTGGGAATTCGAAATTTTCGCTTACAAGCGGTTTCGATCGTGCTAACTTTTATCGTCCGGGGAAAAATGAATTGGATACCCTATAAAAACTTTTTTAAAAGTGTACCGAACGAATCGACTTCTTTTTTTCGAGATGCTGAAGGGATTAGTTTACCAGGCAACGTGTAAAAGAGTGATCACTAAACTGCGGTGATCCTTATGCATTTATGAAGAAATTGGTTGGGCGAAATTTACAGTGAAATATTTAAAAAATTTAGGAATGTTGTAATACATTTTATAATGAAACAGGGAACATGTATCAGTTACTTTTGAGGCTCGGTAGGTTTAGTGTTGAACATTATTGTTAGTCGAAAATTTTTAGTTTTGTATCTGTGCCTTCAATGAAAATTTCTAACATGTCTTCTGTAGATTTATGGAAGTTGTACAGATGCATAAAATTTATATAACTTCCTTAGATCTACTATGAGCCACAAACAATTAAAAGTGTCTTTCAATTCCTAGGGTAAACTGTACAATGATTGGCACCCTAAACCAAAATTGTAGTAAAAATTTGTTCATCTATTTTTGAAATGTTTAAACGTGCTAAACTTGCTATTCTTATCAAATATATTCAGTGCATAACAATCGTTAGACAGATAGCACAGTAATTGTATACACAGTAAGAAGTAAACGTTGAACAGGCTATTTGTTTTACAATTAAACATATACACACTTATTACATCTGTAGTACAGTCCGAAATTAAGCTACAAAGTGATAAGGTAAACTTACTCGTAACGAAAATTTTAATAAAACACTATTTACACTGCACTGTGGTCGTCCGTCGGTCTTATTGGATGTACCAGCGTTGCCAACAGTAATATGTGGAACTCCGTTATGAAAACTTACAGCGCGCTTTGAAATATAAATAAGTAGCAATATCAAATGATTTTCTATACCAAGAATTCGCGATATTTTCCGTTTAAATCAATAGTGCCAGCAGTAGTACAGTTTACTCTATAACCTTTTTGTAGCTGAATTTTTGACTATCTTTTATGGCTGAATTCGCCACAGATTTAACCTTTCACCGCAAAATTTTTGTAATTGAGATGAAAAACTTGAAAGTTTTACTGTTTTATTTAAGGGAAAAATATTAAAAGAACATTTTCAGAAAAATAAACATAGTAAGAAAACACATTATTAGTTTACTAAAAAGTTTAATAAGATTGACCTAACCCTGACCCAATGAGTGCACTGAAGGGTTAAAGAAACTGCGAAAAAAATCGATTGTTTGGAAATGAAAAACCTGAATGCACCAATTTACTATTCTTACATACTGTAAACTAATTCATCTCTTTGTTTTTTTTTTGTTACTAGATGTATTTCTTTAAAGTGCGACTGTATAAACGAAACATAATTTGTCGTTTTAAAGTGTAAAATAAAAATAGGTGGGAGGTTATTCTCGACTTTTATATGCAACTATTTTTGAGGAACGTATGAGGGTTAATGAATTTTCCCGCGGTTAATCAATACTCGTTTGATAAGATTTCTTGGGAGCTGTCGGGTGAATGCACGGACGCGCGTAACGTTTCCAACAGTTCGCCGAGACGTTGTGCCAACTTGTGCTTCCTCCGTGCGATCATTTGGCATCCTAAGTTGGATCCCGTCGAATCTTAAGCTGTTCGAGGCTGGGATCTTTTATCGACGATTTGGGTTGCGCACTGCCCGCCATTATTTTTCGCGTTAACGCGGCCTCGTTCGCGGCAATCCTTCACGATTCGCGTCCATTGCGATCCGCGTCGTGTATCCCCCCGTTCTGAATCTTGTTGCAAGTAATTTCGTCCAGACTTCTCCTCGATGAAAATCATCCGGCGCGGCAGCACGAAAACCTTCTCGTAAATGGAAAGAAACTAAGTTTTATGAAAGAGCCAATTACATCGAAGTTTAACCTCTGCGCGCACCGTTCGTTAAATTGAATCGAATTATGAACAAGTTTAAAACGAGGTTGATATTTTATTAACGGGAAAACGAGCTGCAATTAGATTGCCGTATATCGACAGACGATCGAAAAATTATTTAAATACTTTTTCCGTTCTCCATCTTCGATAAAAAAAGAACTTGTGTAAGTAACTTCATTGTTTAGCTGCCACGTGACTTTTCTGTCGTTCAACAACGAATCAACTCGAAATATATCAGTTCAGTGTGAGTTGGATACAAATAAAAAATGTTACAAGTCGAAAGGGTTGTTTTTAAGGGTTGCGAGGCTAAAGTAACAAAAATAAAACTATTATTATTCACTTCAAAATTGTATTCTGTTTAAGAATTATATTCTTGTGTCACTTTTGTCGCTACGGCGCGACATAACTAATATGTATTTCAATTATATTTTCCAGCACGAGCTTCAAATAGTTATTTCTAATAACGCTATACGTTTGGACGTTTACATGACAGTAATCATTTGCATTTCAAGTACTTCGTCACTGGAAATTGTGCTATGTATTTTTGCATAAATTTTACTTTAAGCAGTCACAAGTCGAAGTGAAAGAAATATATTTTTTACACCAACTAGAAGAAATTCTTCAGTAAATATAAACAACAATTTTGCGTCTACGGATGCATGAAGATCCACAGTTTGATAGTTACTAATTATTTTTAATTGCTCGGAAGAAACAAGTAAACAGTTGACAAGATGGTCACAACTAAAAGTATAAGTCGTGCTTATAAACAATTGCAGTATTAAATGAGTTAATAATTGAAAGAATTAAGTATACCATTGATAATAATATGTTTGCATTTAATCGTGCTTCGTAATACGCTATTATTGTATAGTATGTAGTATTGTATACTACACCTACACAATTTATCGAATAATCAAATTTTTATACTCACCGAAAACTGTTTGCAATAAATTCAGAAGTCCATAACGCTGTTCCTGTGAAAATACGAGTTACGTTAGTATTTTAAAAAATTGAGGGTATTTTATTAAAAAAAAAAAATGGCACACTTATCAATCTGCGATTAAATTTCCGCACAGGTATCTGCATCTCGTGATGTTACAGTTATCCGTATAATTTCGCCACAGTGATTTTCCGCGATCATGTTGATTAATTAATTTACTCGTGACCTAAATTCTGGTTCATAAAATATTGACCAACGGTGTCAATGGTTATATTGAATTCTCCGGTAATTACATTTGATTCCAAAATACATTTTGAAAGCGTTTCAATGTTTAACAGCGTCGAGACAACGAGATTCTCGAAATATCGAAAGCACGTTAATACATTATTATGTTATAATCGAATTGCTATGTAAGATTAAATTTCTTCTCATCTCGCAAATACTCGAAATATTATTGCCGGGAGAAATATTTCGTGGTCGATGCTGAATTGTGTGCTCGCCGGTGAATCGTCGGAATACAATTCGGTTCGCGAGCTCCCCAGCCGAAAATATTTTACGGTTTCGAAAAAGGAGAGAAAGAAACGAGAACCCGAAAAAATGTGGTTTTCTACCGTAGCGCACAATATTTCCCACTCCTGGCGAATTACGAGCATGACTCTGCTTACGAGAATTGTTGCGATTTAGGCTTGTCAAATATTTTTTAATATTACCAACATTTCTCCTGTTTTGTTATAGTTTCTCTTTCTTCACGTTAATAATTATTTAATGTATTGATAACAAAGCTATTTGTGAAATTCGATGAAAGTTAGCTTTAGTTATTTACCATTTCGATATAATTTGATTGAATCATTGCATTTTTAAATTACGATTAATTCTTTTCGTGGCTAAATTCACCAGAGATTTGAAGATTGTACCCTTTACAATGGCATTTTAAAATTTGTACGATATTTTCATTGTTTTATAAGATAAAAAGGAGAAACAAACTCGATCATGTAGAAGTCTCGTTGTGTATTGTAAGGGTCTGGAGAGAGGAGACTCGGAAGGAATTCGAGTCAGGCCAACCTAGGTACACTACTTGCATAGTTGAGTCACACAGATTCTCGTTATTTGCTGAGCTGGTTACAACTACTACTTGAAGTCTGTTGTATCGTGTGACGAAGAAAGATGACGGTACACGTCGGAATAAAGGGAGAGGAAACGACGTACACTTTGAATTGACGTAAGCATCGAATGGTTTGAAGCTTCGCGTCGCTGAGCCCCCGCGAAATAGACGGAACACTACGGCCATGTTGACTTGGGCCATATCTGAAGGCCACGCGAGCGTTTTACATGGAGATTAGGCGAAGCGAGAAGCTTAGGATAAAGTAATCTAGTATGAGACTTCGATTCTAGTATGAGACTACGACTCTAGTATGAGACTTCGACTCTAGTATGAGACTAATATGAAACTATAATATGAAACTCTAATATGAGACTTTAATATGAGACTCCAATATGAAACTCCAATATGAGACTCTCGATTAAGAACACTTTTATTAAAAATTACTAACTGTCTTCCTATGCACATTATATGAGTATGAGACTCTAATATGAAACTCCAATATAAAACTCCAATATGAGACTCTAATATGAGACTCTCGATTAAGAACACTTTTATTAAAAATTACTAAATGTCTTCGTATGCACACTATACGAGTATGAGACACTAATATGAGACTCTAATATGAAACTCTAATATCAAACTCTAATATCAAAACTCCAATATGAGACTCCAATATGAAACTCCAACATGAGACTCTAATATGAGACTCTCGATTAAGAACACTTTTATTAAAAATTACTAAATGTCTTCCTATGCACACTATATGAATGATGCCTCTTATAAATTCGAAAAACAATATTAACTCAGATCTTCAGAATTTCGACACCACTTTGATTCTCTGCCCGCCAAATAATAATTCCACTGTAGATTAACTGTACCAATCACTGCGGTATCACAAATATATTTATTTTTAATATTATTCCTAATTTACCCTACAATCATAAGACAACATTAGGAAATATTAAAAACTACAATCAATAACATTTTGTACGTATGACTGCGGATTAAAAATCGAAATATATGAGCATACGGAATCGAACTACAATACGTACCTAGGCATTAATAGAATAAATCCTGAGTACAGTAACAAATAATTTTTTTTCTGAGTCGCAACAAAAACCTGAAACAACATAAGAAAATTGGCAATCTCGATGCGAGTTCGTGATTTACGAAAATTTTAAGCGACGCAACGTAAATTCTCCACTTTTAATTCGACGTGTCAAACGCTTGAAAATGCTATCGAACCATACCGACAGGTTTTCCGCCACAGGCATGCAAAGTTGTTCAAAATGTTGGCATTATCGAAAAATCATTCAAATCCGACGGTGGGTAGCTTGCAGTTTCACCCCCGTTCCTTAATTAGCGGACTCCCCGTTGCAAAGATGTTTTTCCCAGAGCCTGGAGAGCCTCGAGAGGATGGCCCTCAAGTTTTCGAGCATCTGGCGCTGCAATCTACACGGTTGCGGAAGAACCGTGTGTGCGGAACAGCCTCTGCGTCTCTCTCGCTCTTTCCGCAGGTTCCGGTACCTTCAGACGGAATTTCGGTTTTGACGTCGGGGCGAAATTGAATTTTTTAATTATCGTCGGCCCCGCGCGCGCGCCCCCGCGACACACCCCGGAAAAAATAACGGGAGAAAGCACTCGCGAGCCGAGAGAAATATTTCATCAACGAGTAGTGGACAGTGTTAATTATCGCGTGTAGTTTATTAGTTATTTTCTTTCTCTTCGTCTTTTGTTTGCTTTTAAATTTAGGTTAACCTACGCCGGGGAAAACTCGAGGCGAGGCTCGACCGTCGAGGAAAACCGTTGCAAAATGAAGGGTTTCAAAGAATATTAAGTTATTAACGGTATATTTAATGCACGCTACAGGCCGACAGTTTGAGGCCACGTTGCCGGCTGGTTCCGCTGTAAATTCCTTGGTAACGGCGGAAAATTGAGACTCTATATCCATCCCCGTGCTTTCGGGATATTGCAGTCCACGCCGTGCTTTTGTAATTGGTTGCGCGATGCACTTTCCGGTGTAGAAATATTAGTCTACTCGCCGTGGAAAAAAAAACCGTATGATATTTTACGGGAATTACCTGTCCTGTTGCTTTTCGCGAAAATCGTTCTCCCGTGATTCATGCTCGCTGTTTGCTACGCATCTGTTTACATTGGGTCGGAAAGAAAGTTCGTAGCGTTTTCAAATTAAGAATCAAACATAAATTTAACCCCTTGTCTTACAGTATCTTGTCTGAAACGTGATAAAGATTCTGAACACATTGTGATAAAAATGTATCGTAATAATTTCCTTTAAACCGAAATAAAATTCTATTGCGGTTTTGTTAATATACAACTGTTGGAGAAGATGTAGGCATACAATTTATATCAATATTCTACTTTTTCTGGAAATTACGATCTACAAAAAAAGTTTTACTCACTAAAACTGTAAAATAAATCGTCAAGCAAGGGTTTAACCCTTCGCTGCATAGTATATCATATCTGATAAAGTGAACAAATAAAACTAAGAATGTGTTTCCTTACTATGTTTATTTATGTTTAATTTTCTGAAAATGTTTTAATTTTTTTAAATATTTTCCCATAAATAATCTCGATTAAAAAAATCATGCAGTGAAGGGTTAAGGTACATATTTATTCATATGTTTCTTTGATAATACGAGAAGTTACCTCGAAAATGGTAAAAAATTAATGGAACAGAATTGTAAAATCCTTTTTTTTTCAAATCGGACAGGTACTTATGCGATATTTCATGTTACGTGCAATGGCCCTATTTTACTGTACCAAGGATTGGAACACAGTCGCGACAGTTTTTAATAATTCCCGGTGTCTCGCGGAGTTTTTGTGCTACAAGGGACAATCCGATATGATAGATGTCAGATCTCTATCCGCGTCTAAAGTATTCATCGTTTTCCCCTGGACTGTCCTATATCGGCCGACAGATGATTTTATCTCTGTCCATGATCTCGGTCCCGTGTCACCGTCTCTGGAGTCGAATAAAAGGTGAAACGAGCGGAATGCGCGAGCTACAAGAACAGGGCACCGAGAAAAATTTGTGAAACGGAATAGAGCGCCTCGCATTCGTGTCTTTTCCTTGAATTTGATTCCCCGAAACGTTCAAGCCCGACCCTGTGCGCTACCTCCATCATCTTCGATTCTGCCGGCGCTTTCGACAAAGTTCCTTTGCTGCTAGAAATTCTCATCACTTAAATCGATAGAGGGGATGATCATCGGGAAAACTTGGACGAGATGTTGCCAGAATCGGGGGAATGAAAATGTTGTGTACGATAAAGTATTGCCTTCGAAAGATCATCCGGTATAAAAATAAATAGAAACTTTCTGGAAGAAAAGTCAGCCAGAAAATCTTACAATCAACCACGAGTTTAAAGTTCGAGATTGAATTCGCACGTACACGGTGTATAAAAAGTAACGGTTATCCGTCGTGGGTGTGAATGTAAAAGAAATTTGACGCAAAAATTGTTGTTAAAAGCTTGTTTTTACAGCAACACTTCCTACTTAGCCAGAAGAGAAAACGTTTGAAACGAACCATATGTCACAAACAAATTGTTATTGAGATGTAAGCGGTTAGAATTCTTGCAAAATTTGATTATGCTGTTTGATTGTTTACGACAAAAATGAATAGGTGCAATTTAAAACGGTAAAAACAGAGGAATTTAAAAATACTGTTCAGTCTATTAAACGTATTAAGGAAGAAAATGAACTTCTATTTCGCTACAGTTTGTTGCAATTGAGGTAAAATTTTTTTATTTTGCATAAGGATCAGTTTTTCTAGTATGGAGTGATACGAATAGAGAAAATTCAACTACCACAATCCACCTAACCGGGTCGATGAGACAGAACATAATCGTGTGCGTGCTTCGAGGTAAACGAAATTTAAAGTTGCAAAATATAAACGAAAGTAATCCTACATTATAAAATACTAATATCTAAAAAAACACAATAGAAGTTCGTCGCTAATGACCTAGATGTTGATGCGACGTTAAACCTTAATATAAAAAAAAAAAATACTAATGTAAAGCGTAGTATTCACAGTTTTTCAGAAGCTTCTGTTCCACCGTCGGATCCACAGCCACTGCCATTTATGCGAATACGTCTTAACCCTCATACGCTCCTCAGAAATAGTTGTACCTATAAAAGATTCTATAATACTTTCTCACCCATTTTTGTTTCACACTTTGAATTAATAAACTTTGCTTCATTTAACACCTCACATTTTAGAGAAATATGTCTCACAATACACATAAAGAGGAAACAATCATTTTATAGCATGTAAAAATAGTAAATGGGTGAATTTTCACCCTGAGGAACGTATGAGTGTTAATAACTATGAAGCACCAGATTTTTACACAATCACTAAACATTACACGACACACTTTCCGAAACCGTGACAACGAACGAGAAGTTACTCTGACAGCGATCAAAATAGTACTGCGATTGTCACCTCGGTTCTTTTTTGTGAATGGTTAAGGGTGGGGAAATGTAGCCTTCGTTAATTGGACACGGTTGTGCCGGAAAGACTTTAGTTTGAGGAGTGGGAAACTGTCAAAGAAAATCCTTTGTTATTGCCTTCCGTCGTCAATAGCGTGATTTATGAGGGTATGTCCGCTTCGGTGGGACTGTCGCACGTGGTGCATACCTTTTTGGGTTGAATTTGTCGGAGCGCGGTGGCCCATTCATATTATTTTGCTATTCTAATTTATGATCTGAAAGGACAGAGAATTGAAATTCACTGGTACTTTTATTCACGAAACGTACAGCAAATTTCGCAACATTACGAGAATTCTATATAACTATATTCGAAACAGAAGGAAATTCTATGATATTTCCACTAAAATTCATTTGAAAATTATTCCTATCTACTTTATTAGCAAGAAATGTTTTTTTTTTTTAACTTGTGAAAGTTACTAAACGTTACAGAAAAGGCACGGAATGAAATAAAAATTAACACAAAGCAGAAATTAAATGATCTAATTCACGGAGAACACGATTTCGGGTGACCAGCGTATGGCAACTTTCCGAAATACATGAATAAACAAACCGACATTATGTAAATTCGAATTGCCAGCTGCTTATCAGTCCTGAATGCAAAGGGTTTCGTTCGATCTAGATGAGAATCGGCGGAGTACGAGGAAAACTCGTTCCCTGAATTTTTCACACCCCTCACAGCGGCTAACTCTTTCGTTCCCAGAATGAAAAGTGTTGGAAGCCTGAGTACTTCCACGGTTGAATTTTTTATACGAACGACTCGGAGCAATTGAGTTCGTTCTTCAACGGGAACTTGGAGGTCCTAACCAGGATCTACGATACAGGATGGCGAAACTTACCTCTTATCAGTTTTAACCCTGGAACCCCTGAGCCTCGAGCTGTCCCGTAAATTACTAGTAGGGTGAAGGTGAACTCACGTTTTACTACGTATGTATGTACATACTTGCCTTGAAACAAATTGCATTTTAATGAAAGTCGGCCCGACTCGGGTCTGATTGGTGCCTGTGGCCAGATTTGGGACTGTTTGGGACTAGTTTGAAGCTTGCAGAGTGTGACACCGATTCGGGTCTACCTACTTAGATTTATTTGGGTCGTCTCGCACCAATACTCGCATCGATCCGGAATAACGCGGACCAATTCGGGCTTATTCGGACAAACTCGAAGCAAAGCAATCGATAAAATGGGCCCAACTCCCACCATGCAAGAATTATAAAAGGGTTTCGCATTGCAAATGGTAACTACTCGTACAAATTTGGGCCAACGAAGGAACCACTCGATAAAATTGGCTCAACTCCCACCATACAAGAATTAAAAAGGGTTTCGCAAATGGTACTTTATGATATACCCACGTCATTCGCGAATTAAAAAGATTTTGAACGTCCGCAACATCATGTAATTGCTATGAGTGCGCAATTCACACCGAAGTGCACAGTCATCGGGTAATTTCCATGAATTAATTAATCGTGAAACGTGGTACCAATTGCAACCTAATTGTTCAGGCATGTTGTAAATGAATTTTTCTGTAACCAGAGACGGAACATCCGTCGTGTTAAACACTGCAGTTACATGTGAATGCCTGCCACGAGAATGCAGGTTTACGTCAAAGGCTTCTTTTTAACCGTGGCTTAGGAGAAGACATAATAGTACACGACAGTGGCTTTCTGACGAATTGGAAGGCGTCACGACTACGTCATTACTCGTGGGAGCTCTGGAGTGAGATTTAGCGATTGTCTTAATCACATTTTTCGCGTCACCGTGAAATCTCGTTGACGAGGATTACTAGAGAATCGAGCAGCGTTTCAATTATAATACTATTACTTGCATTTTCTGTATCTCGAACGTGTACACTTGAAGTGTTTAGCCGTTTTTCTGTGACGCGCATTGTCCATCGTTGAATAATAACCTACGGCAAGAAGTTATACAATGGATCGTAGACGAGCTTCCATCTTGCTAATTAGCGGAACGTCCAGGTTTAAAATAAAGTTTCGTATCCTCTTCAACACTGTAACTACCTCGATATTGTATCTTTTTTTATCTCTGAATAGGATAATCAACAGTTCGTTTAATAGCACAAAGAGAGTCTGGCTTGGGTTCTTGTTTTTTAAAATTTTTTCAAATTATATACTTCGAATTCCGACAAATTTGTGTGCAAAAAACGACTGCAGAATGTGAGATAGTTTTTTTTCGACATAAATCCTCCGAAACAGCAAGAACGGAAAACCAGAATACCTTGTTAATGGGATTTTCGTCGTGCCTCTGTAAAAGTGGGAACCGTGCGAAACGAAATGCGGGGAACAAAGTTGAACCGGACAAAGGCGAGCCATCGAGCGAATGCGTGTTGGTCATGAATCAGCGAACGGAAATCGTACGAATCGTTATATTAGATTAGCGGCGCAGTGAACCCCGCGTTTCAACGGCGTAGCAAAAGAGATTCCTCGTTTCCTGAAAGCGTGTCCCTATCACTCGGCTGACCTAAATAGACTTTATCCAATCGTCCGCTATTTTGTCACAGAAGAAAGAGTTATTACGAACGATCAAACACTCAATAATGTACGAAGACGATGAATCGATAGCGCTCACCGTCTTCTGAAGACAATCGTGCACACAAAAGAAACGCTCTCGACGACGCACAGTACGGTACCCTGTGGACAAAAATCTAAAAATTCATTGTCTAAAATGCACTGGACTCTATGTTGCAACTATGTTTTAACATCTAAATTATCATGTTTATCAATAGAAAATTCAAATAAATCAGTAGGGGATTAGTTACTAGCGTTTTTTTTCTCAAGAAAATCCTATATCAAGCAATTTATTGATTCAAAGCGTCACTTACTTTCATGGTATCAGGAAAAAGAATTTTATGAAATATGTCCTATGGAATATGGTAGCTTAAAGTACAACTAATGTGACTGAAATTTCAAAATTTGTAAGTCTCTTATATGGAGTATACTAGTAAATAATACAGTTGAAATAATGTTTCTCACCTTTTTATTCTCCTTTAAATAGAGATATTTCAAGAAGGGTTCAAAACATTCTGTAGTTTTTGATTTTTCGTAATTAATAGACATTATATTTCAATTTCCTACTAGTTTTTCCTGCTACAAACTGCTACACCCAAAGTTATTCAACATTAACCCTCGGCGAATCTTACTCTTCTACTCGGCTATGAATACTTGTTTTTTATCGATATTTATTGATCTGTTTTCTACACGTAATATATGTACTATTTGTTCATATTTCAGTTTTACATTATACATAAAACATGTTTCTTATTGTTTCTTTCAAATCTATGTAGTGTAAAATATAAAAAATTCTCAAATAGTATTCCAAATCTTCGATTTATTTAACACGATTTGATGAGACATTTAAAACGATTCCGAACAAAAAAATATAAATTATTGCTACGCTATACGAATTTTTTTATTTTTGTCCGAAATTCCTATCAAAGTACCGCACTGTGCGACGGGAGACACGCATTATACAAAATGCATGAACAACACCAGTGGACAAAACTATAAGACGTTCTATAAATTATCGAGATAAGGGCGTTTATGTTTACGAAGTCGGCGCACAAGTGATGACTGAACTCCTTCAGATTTACAAATATTATTTTTAATAAATACGAGCAGTGTGTCTCGTTTCAGTTGTGAGGAAAACCCTGTCCGACCTAATAATAATGCGAAGTTTTCCTTGTAACAATGTTTTGATTGTCTTAGCATCTTGTTCACCTGGAATCGACGCTTTCGTTTTCTTTGAAAGCGATCGTGCTTTCTCCTCGAACAGACAAAAGGTGACTCATCCGGTGCAAAGATTGTCTGACGATCGTTCTCCGTCGCCGACACCTCGACGCCGTTTTACGATCCCCGAGAAATCCGAAATTGATTAAGCGGCGGGAATCATTCTCGAACCTGGTGTTTGCGCAAGAATTACCAAGCGATTACTGGTTATTACCCGGCTGGAAATACCGGACGGTAATCGCTAGCCTACACTCGCGATCGAAAAGACAGTGAACGAGAAACCACTAGATTCTCAAAGTCAAAATTGTCCAATTTCTATGAACGGTCTATATTCTAAATCTCATTAATCACAGATTACGTTTTTTTATTATGACTAGTTTTTCCCCGCGGCTTCGCTCGCACAGGAAACTGTTTAATGCCTTCGAAAATTGATATTGTTTTTCCATAAAACCTTTTAACCCCCCATTCACCCCTACGATTGTATCAATCAGCATTAAGACCAAGTATGATGTAAATCAGACCACGAACAATATATTCCTCATACAAACGTTGCAACCCCTTTTCAACCCCTTAGGAGTTGAATTTTTTTAAAAGCCGAAATACGTGTTCGATTAATTATATCAAAGAGCAATAACACCAAGTTTCAAGCAAATCGGATCGCGAACAAAATATTCCTCATACAAAGATAGATCATAAAGGAAACCTCTGTGCAAAATTTCAGCTTTCTAGGTCTAAGAGTTTAGCCTGGGCGTTGAGAGATGAATAAATCAGGACATCATTTTTATATACAGAGATTAACTCCTAAACTTCGTACACACATACATATATTGTAGTTGTAATGATTACCAGACTGCGGATTTTATGCATTTATGACAAAAATGAGTAGGTGTAAGTCGAAACAATAAATAGATAGAAGAGTTTAACAGTGTCGTTATACTATTATGAGCATATCAAAATGATTAATGAACAAAATAAATTTTGACTTAGCTCCTGAAGGCAATTGATGTATAAAAATGTTGTGTGCTGTTCTAAATTACACCTACTTATTTTTGTCATAAATGCATAAATCTGCAGTCTGATATAATCATTATAATGTATAAGCCTGAAACCACGGAAAGATAATTTGTCGGTTTGGTACTTATAATTGGTGTTCACAAATGTGCTTCCTTTTGCACATGATTTTTCGCTCGTCCGCTCGCGGAATTCCATCGCGAATGGGTGCCGCTGAAATGACGTAAGGCCACAATAGCGTCAGTTTAAATAACCCGTGGACGGATATCGAATCTTATGTCACAGGTGGATCCCCGTTGCGCATCGATCGCGCACTTCGCGAAAATATTTGTCGAGGCGGGTCGCAGTTTTTCCATTTCGATCGGTTTCCCGGGAACCGGGGAAATGGGTCGGACGAAAATATTTTCTGAATGCGGAATTTCCATATAGCCGTCGGTTTTTTTCGTAAAATGCTCTGATACATTCCAACGATATTGGATTTGTATTCGAAATCAAAATTTCCGGCACCAATTACTAGGAATAGAATAAAAATGGAAATTTAGCTTTTGTGAACTGGAAACGATGTTTTTCATTTCCTGTTATTATTCTTTTGTTGAAATATGTGGTTTAATCTCGAATAATTCATTTTTCGCAACGTTTGGATCTCGTGGTCTGTTTCCTTATGAATCAAACATTGTTCTTAAATCACATTTTTGATTTTATTTGACGTCATCAATTCCCACGCGTGACAGTTCAGCTGTCTAGGGTTATTTACGAGTTTTAAGAAAAACAATTAAGTAGCAGTGGTATACCAAGGATAGAAATCGGAAAAATTTTTGAAAAATCATTTCACGGTCGCGATTAAGAAATATAAGTTGTCAACAAAAGAAACGATAGTTTAATCTCAGTTAGTGCTCTGAGAATGACGTCTGGAATCGCAATTAGTGCTGCTACGCAGCATATTGTTCTTTGTTCTTCATTCTTGTGTTTCGCTATACTGCTTCGAACTAGACCTAACCTGCGTGGTGGCTACGATTCATCTGGTCCACGTCATTTGGTCCACAAAACATAATACTCGGAGATTCTCTCGCTAGAGGTCTCAAAAGTTGACCCGTCGAGAGCACTGTAATATTAATTAAATAGAAAGCACGAAATTAACAAACATACGTAGCAGGAGGACTCTACAACGTCAAGGGAATTGCTCCTTCAGTGCTGCTAACGAACGTTCCACTAAAAAGATTAGAACTGCCCTAATGTCTCGCTTTTAAACTTTAAACATTCACTCTTCTTTCAAGAACGTAAGACTGATAAAATTACCAGAAGAAACATTTTGCCATAATCAACAAGAATATATGGATACAAATATGGATATTATGATAGAAAAAGGCATTTGTCGAATTAGAAATTCTCATCGTTAGTGAAAAATTTAAATGATCACATAATTCGTGATGGACTACTCGATACATCTTCGGAGATATTTTAATTTCATGACAAAACAATTACAATGGTGCATACTATGACCATTTGCACTTTCATTTATCTATACTTTTGAAAAATTTTATTTTATTTTTACTTTCCACCAACATTCGTATTTATCAGTTTAATTTCACGTCAAACATCAAAACACAGGAGCTTTCCATTGTGCGCTTCGTGGATACGATATCTGCATCCGTGCTACGATAAAAATATCAGATGAAATCATTGAATCAGAACGGTTGTGTATAAAAATTGCACATTGGCATGAGAAGAGGCCTATCTCGGTGTACCGAGTAGGGATCGTTGCGAAAATATTTGTGCGTCGTAATTGCGGTAAACAATCTCTCTCGAAATATCAGATAGGCGGTGTTCGGCCAAACAGATGGAACACGACTGCGAAAAAGAGCATGACATATGTATAGTTTAGTATATCACATACATTGTATATACTGCGTGCCAGGATTTCGGACTGGTTCGTTGTCTCGCGACGAGCCGCAACTGTCACGGAGCAACGTATCGACGCGAGAAAAGTGGGAGATAATAGGATTACTGGCGGGATTCAGATAAGACTTTTGATAAGATTACCGTGGAATAATACTTGGCGCGGTGCACATTTTTGCAGTTGTCTCGCCACGCGGCACGCGCATTCTCTCTGTCCGTTCCCGGTGTCCTCAATCGATGAAACGCGAAACGCTATTATCGCTTCTATAAACGGTAGTTATCGTCGTTCGATATTTTAATGCAGGTGCATTGAATATTGAATTCCCGCTTTGCATACTAGAGTAACAGACGTAATTTTCTCGATGATCAGGTTGCAAGGACGAATTAATTCCCGGCGGAGTTGTACGCTCGATTTGCTTCCGATCTCTCTCACAACGGCACAATGCTGCCTAATATCCCTCGCATTATTTTCAGTCTTTTCAGTACACCAAGATATTCCGTCGACAGCGCGGCCATTGTAGATGAATAAACGTCCCTTCGATCGTGATGCAATCGTTGGCCCATTGTAGAATCGGCTTCGAATCATCCATAGCTATCTTTCAATATCGCTCCGACGTTTGCAGAATTTTAGCCGAATACCTGAGAAAAGAATCATTTCAAGAACTCTAGCAACTGTACCGATTACTGCGGTATCATGCTTCGATCCTATTTTATTTTAATATCATTCAGAATTTATCGAGAAACAATAATTTGTGTAAGCATTTTATGAAGTCTTCGAAAATTCCCAGCTATAATTTCAATAATACCTTTTTATTTAGTAAACTAGACTTTCTAACATCTCTAAAAGAAACTCTAGTCGTATGATCCAATTTAATATAATTTTTTAGAGTGTTCACTTAATTTTAACATGTGAACAAATGTTTTTGGTGATCTAGATAGAAGAAAAATTTTACCAAGAATGTTTTTTCAAATTCTAAGATTATAAATGTTCAAGCAGTGGATGGAATTATCAATGTTTATAAACGAACCATGTATTCAACAAAACAGATTAAATTTTTCAAACAAAATTTAGTCTACACCCAATTGACCGTAGTCATTTCGTTGAATTCTTTGGTGTCAGATACAACAAAAGGTTATCAGGCTTGAATGGTTTTATCTTTATCGAGAAATTTTTTGATAAATTTTTCTTAAATCACTTATTAACGAATTTGCCATAGATTATCGAGAAAATCGCTCTACTTTATCCGTAATTAAATGAGAGGATTTCGTTCGAATTAAAATTATAGCGATGGATATCAATCGAAGGGATTACCCACTTTTTTATCTTATCTTGTTCAAACTCGGCTAATCGCTGACATATTTCTGCTTACACAACGACGCTAGGCCGTCCTTCCCATAGAACAATCGCGTATCTACTTCTAAATATTTGCGGTGATTTTTGTCGTCGTTTCATGAATTTATTTACCGGATGATAATTGCGCGTACCCGACCGTATGAGGCTGTGTTCGCAGAAAAATGCGCAATGATTACGTTACTGTGACTCACAAATGTTTGCGAAATATTAGCGACCGCGCGCCGATTCCATCGCGCCATTGCGGATGAACACATACCAGGATTTAGCATTGTTCAGCGAATTGCAAAACAACGCTGATATTTAAATATGCTAGTATATCTGCGATTTTCTTCAGATTATTTCATTGTAGATCTTTTACAACTGACACAATTAAACTATGCAGCTACAATTTTCGATCACAACAGGAAGTTTGTGTTTCGTATAGAGATAACAATAGTTCATTTACAACCAATGATAAAAGCAAAACATGCTTACTCCATTTGGAAATATTTCCTGTAATCTGACCATGATATTCTGCAAAGCAATAGTTCAATACGCGATTCCTTCCGTGATTCAAACATTTCGTTCATCGATAATTGTTACGGCGATAGAGTACGTCCTTCGCGCGCGGCTTTTATTTCATGAAAATTCCCTTCGGCGCTTGTTGCGAATTAAAATCGGTACGAACAATTCGATGGCGGCGATGTCGCTCCACTTTTATTCGATAACACGTCCGTCACGATTTCTCATGGGAGGCCGCTGTCACGTATGCGTGATCGTTACAACATCACAGTTTCTATCCGGAAACCGAAATGAAATTTCCACGCTTCCCTACCAGGCTACGAACGTACATTCGAGTTTACGTTTTTCCGGACTAACCTCGCGGACACTCGAATTGAATAAAAATTCTTCCACTAAATAATTCATTCCGTTATAGAGCATTACAGTAGAGTATTAATATTTTTCAGTCTAATTTTACTTTTGGTCACATTGCGACAAAAATTTGCTGTTTTGAAATGATATACATTTCTTTTACTTGCGAAGTTCTACTAAGAAAGGGTTAGACTATGAAGAATTAAAAACAAGACGAAAATTATGTCAATTTGTTGTTTCAAAATGGAATATATTTCTTTTACTTTCGAAGTTCTATTAAGAAAAGTTCAGACTATGAAGAATTAGAAACAAGACGAAAATTATGTCAATTTGTTGTTTCAAAATGGAATATATTTCTTTTATTTTCGAAGTTCTACTAAGAAAAGGTCAGACTATGAAGAATTAGAAACAAGACAAAAATTATGTCAATTTGCTGTTTCAAAATGAAGTACATTTCTTTTACTTACGAAGTTCTACTAAGAAAAGGTCAGACTATGAAGAATTAGAAACAAGACGAAAATTATGTCAATTTGTTGTTTCAAAATGGAATATATTTCTATTACTTTCGAAGTTCTACTAAGAAAAGGTCAGACTATGAAGAATTGGAAATAATACAAAAATTATGTAATTTTGCTGTTTCAAAATGAAATACATTTTTTTCACTTTCGAAGTTCTACTGAGAAAAGGTCGTACTATGAAGAATTAGAAGCAAGATGAAAATTACGTCATTTAAAAGAGAACAGAGGATGTCGCGGGAAAGCTTTGTCGTCGACATAACAGTGTTATCAATGAACAACGATCCCCTGTGTACGTACACGACAGCAAAATTAGGAACCGTTGACACTGTACTGGCTGTCCTACCCGGGAAAGAAACGTCGAGAGCCCTTGACATGGAACTACGTCTTTTCATTAAAACTTGAGCACCCTGGGAGCCTTTTGTCGAGTAGCAGAGATCTTATCGTTCGAGTATCCCACGTTGCTGGTTGATTATGAGCAACTATTGCTACGGGCTCGTGCTTGGAAAACGGGGCTACTGTCCCGTTACATAAAACGCACGTATCGCATTCCTTATCAAGGGCCATCGCTTTTTACAAAATAGAAAAAAAAAGTCGGTTCCCTCTTAGACATTCATTTTCCACGATTTTTCTGCGAGACGTACAGTCAGTCAAATCTCAATAAATCTTTTAATAATTCTCTTCACATCTGTGCGAACTACTCGAGTTGTTCTTGATTGGAAAATGTTCGAAAATTAGTTGACTAGCTAATTTATAAAATCACTTTCTCTTCGTGATATTAGACACAAGATGATTTCGTAAAATTATTCGATCTCGCCTTTATTTATCGAAGTAAAAATCAAATTCAAGTTCGCAGCCATTACCTCAGTATTATCCTCGATTTTTAATACTTCATTGAGGCTAATACCCATTGGCTAGGATCTCGCCACGAGGAGGTTCCTGCGCCACGCGGAGACCCAAGGGAAATAGATGGATCAAGAATCCCGTCGATGCAACCGAAGTTCCATCAGCGGATTCAGAGTTCAATCTACTTTCGTTTTTGCATCAATTTTCGAACGGGTCTAAAACTAGCTTAAACCTAGCTCGCGTTTAGTAATTTAAATCGATTGAAACCCCTCGGTGGATGAACCATTGAAGTACGTTTGTCCGCGAGCCAGTTCTATAACCAGATCTACAATCAAGGTAAAATACACGGAAGAAGGAGAGCCAATTAAATCAAACTTCTATTGATTTCTCGCTGAGAAATTCGACTTTGTTTCCCTGACTCTATTCTTTGAAACAGAGAACTGTTGGTTAAGGGTTGGAACTTATGGTCCTGAATCAGCTGAACCCAGACGATTACTGCGTTATGTAACGTGGACGATTAAATATTTGAACGGGCTAATCGATTTCGTGTGTCCAGCAAAGATCATATAAAACAATATTAATTACTCGCAAGTAATATAATTGAAGAAATCGAACGATTCATCAAAAGGCTGCTGAGTTCAGAGTCACCAGAAGAGAACAAAGTTACCCTGTCTCTAGCAGTACCGAACAAGTCGCGTGATTGTATAATAATTGGACAATAAATTCGTTTATGGGATATGTGTTAATTTGTGGAACATATGCAAAGAAATCCCCCAGTTGAAAGATACCCTTCGCAGAATGAATGAATGCACGTTAAAGAGTTCACACCGGAATTAGTAAAACCTTTTCATAAAATAGCTCGGAGATATTTAAATAGAGATTGAAAGATTTAAAAGAGAGAGAGAATGAAAATCGGCCATCCACATCTTCCAATAATAGAAGCGAATGGAATGCACGACATCCAAATTTGACAGAGAAACGTTGCAAAAATAAGAAGAGCAGAAGTAATTAGACTGGAAATATCTTTTTGCGAAATGGAAGTATTTGTTCGAACCGAATTGCTCAAAATAAAAAAAAAGGCAACGGTTCACTTCGATCCCCGTTGAAAATAAATTGACGCGATCGAGGTAAACGCACGACAATTCAACCACGCTGCATACAAATAGGTACGCCTTCGGATTATGCGATAACGTTTCAGAATCGTTACGCGAGCACACTTTTACGAGCCATCGAGATTGACAATATTCGGTAGAGTTAATCTCGGGTAAAGTGCATCTCGGCGAGCAGAATTTTGGACTCCAATCGGTTTAAGTATCCGCCGCTTGTCCATTCTCCGAAATCAAATTCAATCGGTCCAGAAACTACTCGTAGAAACTATCTCCCGGGGTTTGCATGTTCTCCGTGACAGAATTCTGTTCGGTTCTCGTCTGTGGCGGTCGATGGAAATTTCCCAAAAGTTATCGAAAGATGCCAACTCGAGGATCGATGTTGGCTAGTTACTGCCCGCGTTATCATCTCCGGTAGGAGTGGCGTATCTGACCAACCAATAAACGATTCCTCGATTACCTTTTTTTTGTTTCACCGTTCGAGTTTCCGTAAAGAGAAACCGCGCGCGATTTTATCGACACCTGCGAGGTGTGCACCATTTATCTAGTCTCGCGAGGGAAGTTGGTTTAGCTATTAAAGCACTTCAGCCACCGCCATTTTGTTTGGAAACCACTCGTCGCCGACCGTGCTAGATTCGTTAAGTCTTTTGCCAGGTAGTTCTCCTCGTTCCTTCGAGTTCGGATAACGAAAACATGAAAGGATTGCTAACGATGTTATCTGATATTTGTATGTATATTATTACACGCAGCCATTACGAAATATTGAAGCAATTTAGCGAAGCGCAGAGTCAATTAATATAATGTCAATCAATTAAATAGCATGTCACACTTTTCTAATTAGAATGAGACCAAACACGATGAAGTTCGGAGCATGCTTAATTGTTTTATCAATGATTTAGTAGAACTTCGATTATTTTATGAATGATTTAGTAGAACCTCGTTACAGAAAATATTAATCTCTTGGGAATCTTTTTCTTCCTTCAATCTGTTCAGTAGCAATGCATTGACATTTTTCTAATTGAAACGAGACCAAACACGGCATAGTTTGAACCACATTTTCTTGCTTAATGAATACAACACTACATATTGTATTGCAATAAAATAATAAAACGTTTGCAGTTTGTTGCAAATCACATTGAAATTTTTGATTTTAAATAAAGAATCTCTGTCTATTTGTAAGACAATAATTAAAAACGTGACTCGGTATCGAATTTTTCACATACATGGTACCATATAAATGTTGGAAGATTAATTATCCTGGTCCACTATATAACAACGGCGTCGAGCGAGGATCATCGGTCCCGCTCGTGCCAAATCTCCTCCCGATGCTCGTTCCGTTTCGATCGGCAGGGACTCCGCGCGATTATTATTCCGGCCGAGTTTCTGTAACGCAATTAATGGGTCGAGTGGAGCGGAATCTGGAGATCCTCTTTCCCCATTATTTTTTTTTTCCCCAAGCTGGCTGTTTTCGCTTCATCGGCGGGAATTGCTGGTCACAAAGGATTTGTTTTGAAGCCCCGCGTTACACAGCGCCGCGTATCGAAAAGGCTTCCTAGGTGCATTAGTCTGCCACACTTGACACATTCAGCTATCCGTGTTGAGGTCACCGGTGGATTCCAACCATCTGGCTGATTTTCGGCAATTTAAATGTCGGCCACAGCCGAGACGAATATTGTAATTCCGTCGTCGGACGATTATGCAAATGCTTCCCTAGACGAATCTCTGGAAACTCGAGTTACAAAGAGCTTCAGCTTCTGCGGCGACACGGTGCCTTCGCACGAACGCTGAGACATCGACGATTTTAATGAAAATGGTAGCGTGTTGACGCGCAGCAACGACAACCAGCAAAGAATGTAATGCATTCGAAATGTCCGATTTTAAAATGCAAATTTTATCAAGCATTTTGATCAAGAAATACCATTACAGTCTGAAGTTTTATTAATTTACTGTTGCATGGTGCGAAGTTGATCATTGAGGTCTTATCTTTCGTTCATACTTAGATGTCTAACTTTTCGTGTAAACAATGCTTTTAATAATGTCTGGTTTTTATACGAGTGGAAAAACTAGTATTTACTAAGTCGACTCGTTGGGAAAAGTATACAGAGCGTCCCAAAAATATTGTACTTCCTTGAAAGGGGAGGTTCCCGGGGTCTTTTGAAGTAACTCTTTCCTTTGCGAAAATGTTCCTTCGAATGACCCTGTGAATCAGCCCTTTCAAGGAAGTACAACATTTTTGTGACACACTGTACAGAGGAATAGCGAGCGCTCTTCTCTATGGCTAGGAACCCCTTCCCAAGAAAGAATATCGTTGGATCTATGCTAATGCAGCAACGCGACCATTCTCGTTCCTTTTGTCCGCGGGGAATTCGTTTTTCTGGCTCTGTGCGGGAACACTCTGTCGGAAAAGCGGCGGAGGAGCCCACAAATGTTCACCTTGCTCGAATGTGGAACATCGATTGACCGATGAGCCGTGTGTCTGTGAGGTCGTTTGTTGTTTAATAGTAAGGCGGTCGGCCCGTTCTGGCTGGCTGGCGGATGAAACGAACCTCGCCTCTGAAAAGCCCCGGCTCCGATATGGGAAATGAGAATCGGACTTGCTCGTGTGGCTCCCACCGGCAACGGTTCGCCTGGCTTGGCCCCCTTTTTCGACTTGCGCGAAACAGAAACAATTACCGGAATTGTCTCCGAAAATACTGTCCCTTCGTACGCCCTTCGGTACGACCGAACAATTTTTTTCACCCCTAACACTTTGTTAATGTGGACCATATAAATGGGAACACTAAATGTCTGAAATGGTAAGCAAAACAATTTTTTAGGTAACCTTTTTAATAAGATTTCCAGGTCGTCCGTATTTTTTAAAGACAAAGAAAGGTCAGAGAGATGGTATCTACCAAATTTATTGTTATAATATTCCGTTTAAAAAAATACCGATGAGCTTGATATCGTATTAAGAAAATTACCTAAAAGTATTTGTGCATTACCATTACATTTGCTCTTTCAAATTTAAGAAAGTGTTCTCACTCATATGGTTCACCCTGTATACAATATACAGTCGGGAACAAAATAAAATGAATACGCTCTAAAAAATTGTTTAAATTGGTTCAAACGACTTGAATTTCTCTTGGAGATCTTAAAACGATTAGTTCACTATGTAAAAAAGTTTCGTTGTGAAATTATTGTATAATATGTATTATATAAAATATAATTAGAATAAGTCAGTTATATACATGCACAAAGTTTCATCGAAATCGATTAAGGTTGCTACGAGCTATAAATAGTCCAATATCTACGATTTAGATCAACCACTTATGTAAACGATTCAATCTAAATCGATCCATATACAGCATAATGCATTGCACAGATCACTGAAGATTTGATCTAACACAAAGATCAGTTCCACTGATTAGTTTGGATAATCGAGGTTCTACTGTATGATACACAGGTAATCATGGTCCAAATGGCGTCGTGTTTGGTGTCCTTCGAATCAGAATAAATGTTTTAAATGAATTTTGATAAATATGAAAATAATGAGAAAGAGATAATGAGAATCGTCATTAAATTAGTATTGTCTTGGTGATACGCTGGTGTCGATGTTGTTGTTTGCTGTCCTTTCAAACTCATTGAATTTGCCCTATTATCGCATACCTATTTCCCTATTTTGATGGCAGCTCTTGGCCCTCGACACGAGGCTTTGCCCTTTGACTGGAATTTGTGTCGTTTGCTGTGTGTTTGCGCAGCACAACAGGCAATCGGGTAAGAAGAGCTTCCGGACAATTGGGCGCCTCGAAATATTTACACACCCTCCCAGTCTATTGATCTCCTTAAGATTAATCGTGCCGCAAGAATAACGCAAGCAGAAAACTGTATTAACTTCTGCAGCCAAACATGTTATCTTCCGTACGGTTTATCTTGATGCAATCTTCGGAAATCTGTTTCATAGCGCACGAAATTTTATCAAGGAATTTGATAGCGGATTTGAAAAAAAAAAATAGAACAAATGAGAAACAGTGAAATCGTTCAAAGAATTAATAAGTAATATCGTACCGTTTTCAATTTAGTAAAACTATCTATTTTGCATAAAAATCCACAATGATCGCCATAGAAAGAAACATAAATAACTGGTCCAAGCTGTCGCTAATGACCAGAAGGGCGATGTGACGTAAAACGCACGCGTAAAAAGAATTTGTAAAACATGAAAACAAAAAGTCTATAACAGGAACGGATATTTTCCTCGTCGGTATTAAACAAATTCTCAAGCGTTATAATAAACACTGAATATTATTTAATGAATAATACTACAGTGGTATCGAATAATTATTACAGTTATATACATATTCTGAGTACATTATTTATTTGTAATTATTATGAAGATGATTTACAGTTTCGAACTTGTTTGTGTCCTTTTTTAATAGGATTCGAAAGAATACCAAATACTGTACCTTTAAAACATGTAGTAATTTTTAACGATACTACCTTTAATCGAGAGTTATGATTTTTTTTAAAAGTGGGCCTCATATGAAGCTAGCTCATCCTACTAACTGTCCTCTGCCCATTATGCAATTATTGTGATAATTTTTACTTGCCTTTTCAATAGGATTTATACAAGTATATATTGAACCTTTAAAACATGCAGTAATTTGTAACAACACTATCCTTAATCGAGAGTAACATTTTTTTTTTAAAAAGTGGGTTTCATATAAGGTCAGCTCATCCTATTAAATATTTCAACTGTTCCCTGTCCATTATGTAATGATTGTAATAAGAGGGTGAACATCGAGCACACTCTGAAAGTTTCCAGTATCATTTTTACTTGTCTTTTCAATAGGATTTATAAAAGTACATATTGCACCTTTAAAACATGTAGTAATTTTTAACGATACTATCTGTAATTGAGAGTTATGATTTTTTAAAAAAGTGGGTCTCATATGAAGCTAGCTCATCCTATTAACTGTCCTCTGTCCGTTATGCAATTATTGTGATAATTTTTACTTGTCTTTTCAATAGGATTTATAAAAGTACATATTGCACCTGTAAAACAAGCAGTAATTTTTAACGACACTATCCTTAATCGAGAGTTACAATTTTTAAAAAAAATGGGTCTCATGTGAAGCTAGCTCATCCTATTAACTGTCCTCTGTCCGTTATGCAATTGTTGTGATAATTTTTACTCGTCTTTTCAATAGGATTTATAAAAGTACATATTGCACCTGTAAAACATGCAGTAATTTTTAACGACACTATCCTTAATCGAGAGTAACAATTCTTTTTAAAAAGTGGGTCTCATATGAAGCTAGCTCATCCTATTAACTGTCCTCTGTCCGTTATGCAATTATTGTGATAATTTTTACTTGTCTTTTCAATAAGATTTGTAAAAGTACATATTGCACCTGTAAAACATGCAGTAATTTTTAACGACACTATCCTCAATCGAGAGTTACAATTTTTTAAAAAAGTGGGTCTCATGTGAAGCTAGCTCATCCTATTAAATTTCAACTGTTCCCTGTCCATTATGTAATGATCGTAAAAGAGGGTGAACATTGAGCACGCTCTGAAAGTTTCCAGGAACGTGTTCTGTCCGGCGATCGGGCAAACAGTCGTAAATAAGTAAAACGTAATTAACGGGCGAAGAGTACACGTAGGTACCATGTGTACATTACATCGGGCCTCGGGTCTCCGGGATCGAGAAGCTGACCAGATCGATAATCGTTTGATGTAGGTCATAGCGGGAGGAGACACTTTATATTCGTTCATCCTTGGCGAAGGATGAACGAAACCGTAGAAACGAGAGTTTTGCGCGTCCGAACGAAAGAAGGGCGAAGGGAATGGGTGGAATTTCCCGAAGAACTTTTCCGGACAGCCTAACGCTCGCAGTCCGAAAGTCCGTTCGTTCTGGTCGTCACGAAGAGGGAAGCGAAGAGCCCACGGGCGAAAGTTTCGTCGCGAGTCACGCGAAATGCAATTCCTCCGGCAGGCTGGTGTAAACTTTTGTTTCAGTGATTGATAGGCTCGAAAACTTTTGGCCGAGGGGAACGTTCAAGAACCGATTCTCCGTATTAGAAAGCGACGGAAGCAGGACACGATTTCGAATGCAGCCCCAAGGACGCTGCCGTTTAATGTGAAGGCCCCTTTACAGTCGATTAGATTGACCGCCTTTACCTTTGTGCTTGGAATAGATCGAAACATTAACCCTTTTCCCGACTACGGCAAAGGTTACTCGCGATTCTGCGGGGGTGTAATTGCAACGGCCTGGCTCCGTGGCGTTTTTACGTTTCGCCCGGTTACATTGTCCAATCGAAAAAACTTATGAAACTTTTTGACAGGTTCCGCAAAAACGGCTGCATGAAACAGCCCGAAATAATGTTTCACTCGTTTTTGTTTTACGATGTATATCGTTAGATTCTATTTCATTTATAACGTAATATTACACAACGTGTTAAAAAAATTGTAAAAACGTGAAAATTGTTCAGTAAATTTTTTTATTCGAACATTTTTCAACTAGGAATTGACTTTATGGAACTGTTTCATAGATTCATTCTTCTTCTTATCACTAAAACTAGTTGGCTCGAGACGACAGGTTTCAAATATCTTGTTTCGTTGTTATTTAAATTTTGAAAGCGCTTTTTCTAAAGGGTGAACCAAAAATGTGGCAATTCCTTGAAAGGGGTGATTCCGGCAATCATTTTATGTAAGTACAAAATGAGGAACATTTTTGCAAAGGAAAAAGTTACTTCAAATCATCTTCAAGGATGCACTACAGTTTTGAGACACAAATTGGTGGGTTATAAGTACTGTCGCTTGGTAGTAACATTTCTGTTTTAGTTATTCGTGTGTGATTGTTGAGTATCCAATTGCAAGATTTTTTTGTAAATGTCTGTTACTTCCCGTTCAAGTAGTGGTCCATATCGTGTTAGATTTGTTGAGTATATTACTTTCATTGTAACTATTTTGGAAACATGGCACATTTTCTTGAACTCAACAAGAAACGCGACATATTACCTGACCGTCGTACCATGTATAATTAATTTGAGTTTCCGCGTACAAAATACGAGATCGTGGCCTTGATGCATGCGCGTCTTTAGTAGCGAATATGTTATGCTCTCTTTTTGTTCTCGTGTGCAGCTTATGTACAACCTACATATTAGGATTCCTATAGCCAGAGTCAATAGCGAGACCTGACTTGTTAATAATAAAACGAACTTTTTAAGGTACTGTACTACGCTCCTACAAGTGTATCATTATCTAGAGGTTCAAGTGAACAAGTCATAATTTTCTCAATAGGATACAATCACAATTTAAATTTATATTTTTTCTGAATTAATAAGAATTCAATAAAATTTAGGTGAAGTGAAAAGATTCGTGATAGATTATTGAAAAAAGAAGCTAATGAGTTCTGTCCAATGAATGAACACTGTGGTGAATGTTTGTCCAATTTTGTATATCTTCATATAAATAGGACTTGGACAAACATTCTTTTCTCAATTAATATTATTTATTTATCTAATTTGTTATACACGTAATTTGTGATATGTTAACATTGACATTAGGATACGAAACGATAACATAAAGTAATAGTCAGACTGCGGATCTTTATGCAAAGTAAAAATGTTCTGCATCGATTGTGAGAAGCTGTAGTTAAATGAAAATTAATTTCAGCCCTTTTTACGTTGAAAACAACGTAACAATATTCTTGGATTTTTTTACAATTTATATTTCACCCAGTTAAGTTCTTCATAAATGCAGAAATTCATAAATGCGTCTTTACGTTTCGGTACTTTTCGTGTTACGAGTCTTGTAACTTGAATGTAGGACGGGATACCAATCGATTGCATAAATGAATTACAATGTTTACAAAGTTCACGGTACAGTCATAACGTTAAGAACACATCCGGACTGATCGATTTTCAATGAGGATGTTGTTTGTAAAGAGTCTAATACTAATGTTCAGTCTTATATATATATATGTACTGTGCCACGGCTCTACATGTCGTGCAACTTCACGATTCATAGACATTCCATTGCACATAAAATTTTACAAGATAAATCAACTCATAAACTTCAGATTTTATTCTCGTACAATTTCATTTGGTTGATTTATCAGAAATGACACCAATTAATTCCCATAATCACAGCTACGCGAAGAAGCGAGACATCTCTGAAAAAACTATGTCTGATCTCCGTCTAATCGAAACTAATTACGTCTAAAGACAGTTACCCGCTTAATCACGGTGATTATAATTCTTCTACGATCTAATCGCGTGTTTCTTGTATGACGGAATAATCGGTGTGAAATCGGTGTTACAGTAAACAAGGTTTCTTGCTAATTTTACGCAGATTGAACAAAAAGACTTTGGCGAATGACAAAAAACAATGGTACCTGTTCGCTGATCCTATCCGTCAAATAGGCTGACTCACCTAACGTGGAGACTTCAAATTATTTATTAATTCTTCCTTAGTACATATATACCCAGCAACGACCTGTACCACAAATAAAAAGAAATGTACAAAATTTGAAAAGATTCTTTAAATTTCTTTTAAATTTCAAGTCTGTAAAAATTAAAAAAATTTTTATTTTGACTAGACGGAGTACCGACGATAGTCACACATGTTCTGAGGACGTATATGCAAAATATGAATTCGATTGATACAGTAAAATATTTAAATTTAGTTAATGTTTGTAATACGATTATCTTGAGGAGAATATTTTTCAAATGCTGTAGCTTGCAACTTTGCTGTGGTCCAGCGCACACACGGATACATCAACGTTCGTCTGTGTCGGGATTCACGTGTAAGGAAACTGTCTTTGTGTTAGAGAGAGTATAGGCTTCTCTAATGGCAAGGAGACAGAGGCTGGCGCCGTCTGTCCTGCCGAGCAACTTATATCTTGGCAATCCCATAAAGAACAGGATCATCGACCTACCCCTGTTAGTAGGTCCCCCGGATCCTTTTCAATGGCGAATCTATTCAACCACCTGAGGTTTCATGCCACGGCATCGGAAACTTACGTCGATCAATTTATCGGCCGCTCCGCGATAAGAACAACTCTTCATCGTGTTCCCGTTCCGCGATATTTCGAATCTATCCTCTAACTTGAAAGAATGACTTCTTTCACGTTTCGAGAAGCTGCTCGAGCTATTATTTCTTCTGTATTTGCTTTATGCTTCGAAGCAACGAATCAGATTTTATTTGTAGACCCCCGTTACAAGGATACGGGGTGATTCAAGTAAATGTAACATTCTTTCAGCCGGAGTTAGAAAACGATGTATAGGTCAGGTACCTCGGGATCATTTTTGAAGAAGAATTTTAAGAAGTTTTTTCCTTTGATAGTTTCCATGAAAAATAAATCTATATATCTTGTCTTTTGGAACCTCCTTTCGATCGGAGCTGCGTCCTTGGTCGGCCGATGTTCCCGTTCGCCCGGGGTGCGCCCCAGATTTTCATCGATGGAATTGTTTATTTTTAAGTTTCCGCGATATTGGGGATAGTTCGCGTCAGCAACTATGCCGGCCGTAATACTCGTAGCCGCTAACTTGTCCTTGGTCTCTTTCGGGGTTTTACGATCCCGTTAAAGTCAATATCTCTCCAGCGGCGTACAAGAATGTTGTTTACGACTTCCTCGAGCCGTGTAACACTCGAAACCGCTCCCGAATGTGACTTGGTATCTTTCTGAAATCGATTTTCCGTAATGGAGAGAATCCCGTGCTGTCGGAGACGCGGATCGAATCGCGCGCCGTTACGTCGACCGCTTGTGGCGAACGAGTGTATTTTATTATTATTTATTTTAAACGGACCGAAGTCCTTTTATACAAATGTATGCAGTTTATATAGTATGACAGAAAAGAATCTTAATCTTAAGTCTTAATCGAAAATTTACATAATTATGGACAGCGCGGAACTAAGCAAATATAGGTACTATTAACGAATAGTACAGTGCAATTTCGTTTTGAATGCCTGTAAAGTGCCATTGAAAAAATCAATATTATTATAAAATGTGTGTTGAGCTGGCAATAATGCGATTTAAAGGATTTATTGCTCCATATGAGGATTTATAATAATAGAAAAAAGAAAAATGTAATAGAAAGAGTTTGAGTGATGGAAAACTTTTGTTTCAGCTGAATGAGGCTCATGGAACCCTTGGGTGTCGCCCAGGACGCGGTGGAGACGGGCGCATTGAAAAGATGGGCCGAAATCCCTGTTCAACACAGATTCACAGACTACTCGAATTCGATTGGAGAACCGTCGCATCACACTATCAGTCCTTTTCCCTGTCAGCCAGCGCTTAACAACAAAATTGCGCTATGGTAAGCTCGAATCGAAAAAGAGACACAGTTTGTTTGCAGAATCACGATTTATGAACACTAAATCTATCACCACCGGTCGGAATGACCGTTTCCAGATTTATTATTTAACAATTATTGAAATAATAAAAATGATTTTATAAGAATTGATTGTATATTGAATGTAAGCTCGAATCGAAAAAGAAACACAGTTTGTTTGCAGAATCACGATTTATGAACACTATCACCACCGGTCGGAATGACCGGTTCCAGATTTATTATTTAACAATTATTGAAATAATAAAAATGATTTTATAAGAATTGATTGTATAACTATCTTTAGTAGATAACGTATTATAATAGGAGCCACATGAAGTTTAAATAAAATCAATCTTGTCATTTTTATAAGGGAACATCTACCTGTTACTTTCAAGGCTCGGTACATTTAGTGTCAATGTCTTCTATTTCTTATAAAAAGAGATCTCTATGCAAATTAAAATTGTTAAATTGATTGTAAAAGACTGACGTTAAATGAAAATGTATCTTGTCATGTAATTGTCTTAAGAAGTCGAAAATATTTATGTCTTTGCCTTTTTGTTTTACATCTATTCATTTTTGTCCTAAAATAAATAAAATCCACGGTCTAGTAATAAGTCTTTTATTATAACATCTAAAGGTGTAAACCATGAGAACAAACTGTGTATGTTTTGTTATACTCCAGAGTCTTATAACATTCATATTTATGCAGGACTGGAGACATTTCTGGTCTGCAAGTGGATGCGGTGGTGAATTCGACCAACGAAACTATGGATGACAACAGTCCTATGTGCCAAAGAATATTTGCAGGGGCTGGCTCGCCGCTTAAGATGGAAATATTTAACGAAATAAAAGGTATGAGCACGATCGACATTATTTTTATGTAACGTCATATTTAACTGGTTTCATCGAGTCGACAGTAATGAATTGAATCGAATATTGTCGAAGTGTTTACGGTATTCAAAGTATTTCAAGTATAATAGACGGGGGAATAAACTATTGAACAGATTGTTTAATAAACGTGATTTTTAGAGTGCAAAACTGGCGAAACTAGAGTGACACAGGGCCATGGCTTACCGGTTCGTTTCATTATCCATACTGTCGGACCAGTCTACAACGTGAAGTATCAGACAGCAGCACAGAATACGCTACACTGTTGCTACAGGTGAGTTCTTTTGTAAAATATTATCAAGAAAGATACAATCAGTCTAAAAAGTAATTCGAACAATAACGTTCCGAGTTTGGATGAATTACACTGTCCAACAGTAAAAATGTTTGAATTCTGAAAAAATAAGGGTCTTGCGGAAAATCGAAATGTACCACGCGATAGAGCAGACTTTCATCTTGAGAAATCACCCATTCAAGTTTCCAACGTCGACGTTTCGATTTTCCGCAGGACCCTTATTTTTTCAGATAAATTAAAAAATATCATCAAATTTTGGTGCAAAAGTGGTGTCTCTCCATCTTTAATGATTGTTTAAACATGTTTAAACATTCATAATGTATTACTATCGGATATCACTGTATTCAGAAAAGTCTACAAATCTTTTGTTGTAAAGTAGCAATTCAATATCCATTACAATAACATCACAGTAATTGTTTAAAATTGAAAAATGGTTTTTTTCTTCAAAGTCATGCTTTTCAAAAACTGTGCGTGTAGGAGAAAAATTAAGGCCAGATTCAGAATCAGCGCAAAAAACTCTATAAGATACACCCAACAGTTATATGGGAACATAAAAAAAGTTTAAATTTCTTGGACAGTATTATCAATGTCCAAACTGTTATACTCAATAGTTCTTAATCATTTTTAACCCTTAACACTCGAGTGGTCACTCAGAATCACCACTAAAAATTGTTGTACCTTTATTCAAAGTATTGTTTACATTATTAAATGTGTTTCTATCTAATCATGAGGTATTATATCAATTTCATATTCGTATAAAAAAAAATTAATATACACAGATTGGAATTATTCTAGGTTGGAAGAAATATTTAATTTTCGATTTAAAATAACTCCGAGTGCAAAGGGTTAAAAATTCTGAAAATTAATGTTCAAATACCACTGTACGTTTTCTCTCGCAAAAATTTGATATGATATTCTCCTGTTGTAGAAATGTTTTGCAAAAAGCAAGGGAGCTTGGGCTACGCACGATCGCGTTGCCAGTAATTAATTCGGTACGGAGAAATTATCCTCCTGACGCTGGAGCGCACATCGCTCTAAGTAAGTGTATAATGATATACTGATGTATAATGTATATCGTTACGTTGTACTATATTTCATGTTACAATTTATATTTAGACAGCAGATCTTTATGCAATTATTTATTTTTATACTCAAGTTTGGAAACGTGAAAATACAAGAGAAGATACTTTCGTTCACCAAGACATACTTTGTGGTACAAATTCAATAAAAAATATTCGTCATTTTTCCTTCGCAGATGTTTTCTTGTTCATTGAAAATTGGTATATTGCATAATGCATAAAATCCGAAATTATTTATTTCTATACCCAATTTTGGGAACATGAAATACGAAAAAAGTTACTTTCGTTGACTAATTCATTGTAGCAAAAATTCAATAAAAATATTCGTCATTGTTCCTCGCGTAGATGTTTTCTAGTTAATTGAAAATTGGCATAAATAAATAATTGCATAATATCCGCAGTCTATGTATAATACACTAATATAGTTATCATGAATATCTTAATTAGTTAAAATTGCTCACCTTGATAGCGTGAATGTACATTTCTGTTTTGCTTGTAGGAACAGTAAGAAGATTTTTGGAGCAGTACGGCGAATCCATTACATGCGTCGTTTTCGTGTTAGAGCCGTGCGATCTTGGAATCTACGAAGTTCTTCTTCCACTCTATTTCCCCAGAAATTTAGCAGAGCAAGACAACGCTTGTTGGCAGCTGCCGAATGACATTGGCGGGATGGACGGAGAACCACTGCTTCCCGACCGACAAATCAGAATCATTGACAATCCCCAACACGCTTTACACGGTAATAATATACAGTGCAATTTTCCGAGGTGAATCATGAATTGCAATATCATTTTCGAAAAGACGAGAATAATATATGTGTGATGTAGTATATGTTAATAGAACTTTTTAAATAGCAACACGATTTTATAGTTCAGTCAATAGGCTAAAATTAAACGCAGCAACAAGTGGTCTGCCTTTTTTACTTCTTTGCGTCTTTGACTTTTAACTTCTTATTAACGGATACGTGCATAAGCTTTCGTCGTCTAGTCGTTGTAATTGATACACCGTTTTAATTAGAGTAGTCATTTTTCATTTTAATATACAATGACAACATTAAATGGAGATGTACCAATTCTATTGAGTTCAATTCGCATTTGTAAAATATAAAACCAGAGTGTTCTGAGAGATAGAAATTGTACATATAATAGTATAAGTAAATAGTAATGCCTGTAATTGTACCTGTAAGTTTGTATGGCTGTAATTGTAACTGTAATCTCTGTTAGTGTGGATGAGTAGATAATCATTATTGATACGAAACGTTCTCTTTGCAAGTTTGACACAAATAATCGATTTTCAAGACATGTTATCGTTGATGGGAAGTATTTAAAGATGATAAATATTAAATACTCCATATTTAACACACTTGAAACTTTTAATGTTTATTTTGTATGGAATGCTTGAAACTATGGTGAAATGGATAATGGGGCGCGAACAATTTTTAAAGAAATATCTGATTTCCTACCGTTGGCTATTTCTTTTTGCAAACTGTAGATTCTATTGTGGGACGAGATTCTTCTCTGTGTGTTGTATCTTTGTATATTAGATCTTCTGCATTTCATACAAAATAAACAATACAAACTTTCTCTTATGGGTAACAGAGAATGATAGAAGCAATAAGATTAATTGATCCAACTAAACGACATAGTTCATGTATTTTAAGAACTAATAAAACATCAACGAACAGATGATCGCTGTTCGTTTATGCTCGTACTGCCTAACAGCATCGTGTATGCACATTGTAGAAACTACTTTTGAATACCACTGCACAACAACACGGTTTAATGCACGTTAACAAAGTTTTTGTACAACCAGTGATCTCGGAGATTGTCTAGTTACTGTAAGAAAAAGGGCGGCATATAAATTATTATAACTCCTTATTGCAGGTGACGAGAGCGTGGAATTATCCTCGCAGTTGGAAACGTGCGTGAACATTGGTGAACACGCGTTTGCACAAATGCAAGGCGATTTGGATCGGCAGAGACTCTTGGGAGAGAGACCGCCTGCGGATCCGCTCGCGGATATTATGTTGAAGCAAATGCAACAAAAGGAAAGGTAATGTTAATTGTTATTTTTGTAGAATCTACAGTTGGCCACGCAAGACTTCATCAAAAAAATATTTCAACTTTCATTTAAATACGCAAAATGCGGGAATAGGTATCAAAAAATCATCGATATTAATTTACAAGAACTTATACAACATTAACGCAAATTTGAAGTGTGCAGCTATTAGCTCGACATTATCCTTTATTCGTAAGATACTGAAAGTTCTCACGAATAAAGGATAATGCCGATTGCCCAGGTCTCACCACGAGGAGGTTGCTGCACAAGAGACCCGGAAAGGGAGTCAGAACGAATGCGATATTCCTTCTGACTCCCTTTCTTACAACGTCGGACTTATACTAATGTACTACGCAAGTACGTCGAGTAATTATCGCGGAGCAAAAGGGTGTGAATTGGAGAAGAAGTCTCCGATCCACGGGGGACAAAAAGCGAATCAGGCAGAAGGCTCTGATTCTTTCAAAGAGAAAAATTGAACCAGAGCAGAAGGCTCTGATTCTTTCGAAAAGAAAAATCAAACCAGAGCAGAAGGCTCAGGTTCGAGGGTAACGCGAGCAATGGTCGAGAGGGGTTCCGACACCGATACCAACTGCAACAACCACCTGCCGCCAGAGACGGACATGGGTGGAAAAATTTTACCGATGAGTGGTAAAGGGCGAAACCACGCGTCTCGACCCCCCCCATTAATATATAAACTACCGCGAACTCCCGTACCAATAAATTTGGTACATACTACATGCGAGCAAAGGTGTCCGACACAGTAGAAGACTGTGTCGGAGTCAAAAACAAAAACGAACAAAGTGAATTTACGGCGATAATTACTCGACGTGTATACAACGACGATCTTAATAACTATCGCACAAAATAAAATATTACTAACTAACGCAACTTAATAATACGGTGCTGTCTTCGGTGCTGTGTCCTCTTCGTCGACGATGAAAGACGTCCAGCTGTTGCATTCTAACTGAAATAGACTAATTATAATTAGACGCAACACATATCCCGCACTCAAGTGCGAATTCCTAATTGAAACCTACAAGAATTCAGCAAACGAGAGCAAACCAGAATAGAAGAAAACCAGGAAAACCAACAAACGAGCTCACGAGAGCAAACCAGACGACCAGCTCACGAGAGCCAACCTACCACCAGCTCACGAGAGCCAAACTAACCCCGCACACGTGTGCGGCCTGACCAAACTATAAGCGATTCGGGTAGCCCCAGGGACGCGACTCCCCGTACTCACTCACCATCCCACCTTACGGATGGGATCGAGAGTGAGCCCCTGAGGGAACTTCGATCTTACTTACAATCTCACGTTCTCTTTTGTGAATCCTCCTCTTGTCTCCTCTTGTTCCCTCTTATCCCATTCCTCTATCGTCCTTCTTCTTCGAGTTGTCGGTTTCTGTTTCTGTTTCTGTTTCTGTTTCTGTATCGCGTTTCTGTATCTGTTATCCGTCTCCGTTTCTGGGCCCGTTTCTGTTTCTGTTACTGTTTCTGTGTCTGTGACTGTTTCTGTTTCCGCTATCTGTGTCTATTGTATATGGTTTTGATATCTATTTGCATGTTTTAATGCGTTTAGTATCTTAGACTCATATACAATAGTTTCCGTTTCTGTTTCTGTTCCCGTTCCCGTTTCTGTTCCCGTTTCTGTTTCTGTTTCTGTTTCTGACACCGTGTCTCCGTGATCCGTTTCTGTGTCCGTTTCTGTTTCTGGTACTGTTTCTGTTTCTGTTTTCCGACAACTCTCCTTTGGATGGGTCCTCTTCCTTCTCTGTGTCCTCTTCGTTCGACGATAAGGATGAATGGATGGATGGCTGGATGGATGGATGGATGGTTGGCTGGTTGGATGGCTGGTTGGATGGATGGCTGGCTGTCTGGCTGTAGTATTCTAGCTGAAACAGACTAATAATAATTATACACAACACATAATGCCGCACACGTGTGCGAATTTTTACTGGACCACCAGTACAGCTCACGAGAGCAAACCAAAAAAACTGTATAACCAGAAAACGAGCTCACGGGAGCAAACCAGACGACCAGCTCACGAGAGCCAACCTACCACCAGCTCACGAGAGCCAAACTAACCCCGCACACGAGTGCGAATTTTTACTGGACCACCAGTACAGCTCACGAGAGCAAACCAAAAAAACTGAATAACCAGAAAACCGAGCTCACGAGAGCAAACCAGACGACCAGCTCACGAGAGCCAACCTATCACCAGCTCACGAGAGCCAAACTAACCCCGCACACGAGTGCGGCCTAAACGAGCTATAGGCGATTCGGGTAGCCCCAGGGACGCGACTCCCCGTACTCACTCACGGTCCCCTCCGTGAGTGAGCCCCTGAGGGAACTCCGATCGGAGGAATACCAATTTTAAAGAAGATGTGAACATTTTTCGAAGAGGAACTTGTGAAAGTTCCGATGCGAACACTTATTAAATCAGAAATTAAAATTGTCTTGTTCCCTTACTGAATGAGTACTTCGAAATAACGAACCGAAGGTGGCCAAGGGTAAACGATCAAAGCATCGATGTACCCTTGGCCAACTGCGAGCTAGCTGAAAGTAAATTCATATTCAATTCAATGAAATATGTTGTAACATTTTGCATTCTTAAATACCATTACACATTGTTATCAAAATTGTATACGTGCAGTATAGTGCAAATTACTGCATGAAATCTACGAAAAAGCAGAAACCCAGAAAACAGAAAACCAGAAAACGAGAAAATCGGAAAACCAGAAAACTTGAAAACCAGAAAACGAGAAAACCGGAAAACCAGAAAACGAGAAAAACGACAAAAATGGAAAACCAGACAACGAGCTTAAGAGACACAAACGATCCCCGCACACGAATGCAACCTGTCCAAACTATAGGCGATCCGGGTAGCCCCAGGGACGCGAATCCCGTACTCACTCACGGTCCCCATCCGTGAGTGAGCCCCTGAGGGAGCTTCGATTGGAGAAATACCAATTATCAACAAGATGTGAATATTTTTCTAAGTGGAACTTGTGAAAGTTCCAAAATGAATACTAGGAAAATCAGAAATTAAAATTGAAATGTTCACAAACTGAACAAGTTCTACGAAACAGCGAACTAGATGCGAGCCAATGGTAAACGAACAAAGCATCTGATGTACCTTTGGCCGACTACAAGGTAGCTGAAAGTAAATTCGGCTTCAGTGTAATGAAATATGTATCTTTATTTACAAGTCTTAAACTCTATTACATATTGTTTTCAAAAATTGTAAACGTGCAGCTATTAGCTCGACATTATCCTTTATTCGTAAGATACTGAAAGTTCTTACGAATAAAGGATAATGCCGATTGCCCAGGTCTCACCACGAGGAGGTTGCTGCACAAGAGACCCGGAAAGGGAGTCAGAACGAATGCAATATTCCTTCTGGCTCCCTTTCTTACAACGTCGAACTTATACTAATGTACTAAACAAGTACGTCGAGTAATTATCGCGGAGCAAAAGGGTGTGAATCGGAGAAGAAGTCTCCGATCCACGGGGGACAAAAGGCGAATCAGGCTGAAGGCTCTGATCCTTTCAAGAAGAGAGAAAAACTAAGCAAACCAGAGCAGAAGGCTCTGGTTTGAGGGTAACGCGAGCAATGGTCGAGAGGAGTTCCGACAACAATACCAACTTCAACAACCACCTGCCGCCATTGACGGACATGGGTGGGAAAATTTTACCGATGAGTGGTAAAGAGCGGACACAACGCGTCTCGACCCCCCCATTAATATAAACTACCGCGAACTCCCGTACCAATAAATCTGGTACATACTAATTGCGAGCAAAGGTGTCCGACACAGTAGAAGACTGTGTCGGAGTCAAAAACAAAAACGAACAAAGTGAATTTACGGCGATAATTACTCGACGTATTTACAACGACGATATAAAATATGAACAATTAACGCGCGCAAGCCGAGCAATTATTGTTGACCAAAAGACTAAACGCAAAACAGGGATTAATCAAAGCAGAAGGCTTTGATTCGCAAAAAAGGAACGTGAACCAGAGCAGAAGGCTCTGGTTCGGGGGTGACTCTAAGACAATAATTGCTCGGCAAATAAAACTAACTTAAAATATTCAGTTGTCATCGTGGTGAGTCCTCTTCTTGGTATGTCCTCTTCGACGACGATAGAAGACTCAGGGAAGAATCAGGGCTGTTGTATCCTATCTAAAACAGACTATTTATAATATGTCCTCTTCGACGACGATAGAAGACTCATGGAAGAATCAGGGCTGTTGTATCCTAACTGAAACAGACTAATGATAATTAGACCTAACACAAATCCCGCACACGAGTGCAAATTACTGCATGAAATCTACGAAAAAGCAGAAACCCAGAAAGCAGAAAACCAGAAAACGGAAAACCAGAAAACGAGAAAATCGGAAAACCAGAAAACTTGAAAACCAGAAAACGAGAAAACCGGAAACCAGAAAACGAGAAAACCGGAAAACTAGAAAACGAGAAAAACCGAAAACCAGAAAACGAGAATAACGGAAAACTAGACAACGAGCTTAAGAGACACAAACGATCCCCGCACACGAATGCGACCTGTCCAAACTATAGGCGATTCGGGTAGCCCCAGGGACGCGACTCCCCGTACTCACTCACGGCCCCATCCGTGAGTGAGCCCCTGAGGGAACTTCGATTGGAGAAATACCAATTATCAACAAGATGTGAATATTTTTCTAAGTGGAACTTGTGAAAGTTCCAAAATGAATACTTGGAAAATCAGAAATTAAAATTGGAATGTTCACAAACTGAACAAGTTCTTCGAAACAGCGAACTAGATGTGAGCCAAGGGTAAACGAACAAACCATCCGTTGTACCTTTGTCCGACTACAAGGTAGCTGAAAGTAAATTCGGTTTCAGTGTAATGAAATAAGTATCTTTATTTACAAGTCTTAAACTCTATTACATATTTTTTTCAAAAATTGTAAACGTGCAGCTATTAGCTCGACATTATCCTTTATTCGTAAGATACTGAAAGTTCTTACGAATAAAGGATAATGCCGATTGCCCAGGTCTCACCACGAGGAGGTTGCTGCACAAGAGACCCGGAAAGGGAGTCAGAACGAATGCAATATTCCTTCTGGCTCCCTTTCTTACAACGTCGAACTTATACTAATGTACTAAACAAGTACGTCGAGTAATTATCGCGGAGCAAAAGGGTGTGAATCGGAGAAGAAGTCTCCGATCCACGGGGGACAAAAGGCGAATCAGGCTGAAGGCTCTGATTCTTTCAAAGAGAAACACTGAACCAGAGCTGAAGGCTCTGGTCCTTTAAAAAAAAACCGAACCAGAGCAGAAGGCTCTGGTTCGAGGGTGACGCGAGCAATGGTCGAGAGGAGTTCCGACAACAATACCAACTACAACAACCACCTGCCGCCACTGACGGACATGGGTGGGAAAATTTTACCGATGAGTGGTAAAGAGCGGACACAACGCGTCTCGACCCCCCCATTAATATAAACTACCGCGAACTCCCGTACCAATAAATCTGGTACATACTAATTGCGAGCAAAGGTGTCCGACACAGTAGAAGACTGTGTCGGAGTCAAAAACAAAAACGAACAAAGTGAATTTACGGCGATAATTACTCGACGTATTTACAACGACGATATAAAATATGAAAAATTAACGCGCGCAAGCCGAGCAATTATTGTTGACCAAAAGACTAAACGCAAAACAGGGATTAATCAAAGCAGAAGGCTTTGATTCGCAAAAAAGAAACGTGAACCAGAGCAGAAGGCTCTGGTTCGGGGGTGACTCTAAGACAATAATTGCTCGGCAAATAAAACTAACTTAAAAATATTCAGTTGTCATCGTGGTGAGTCCTCTTCTTTGTATGTCCTCTTCGACGACGACAAAAGACTCAGGGAAGAATCAGGGCTGTTTTATCCTATCTAAAACAGACTAATGATAATTAGACCTAACACAATCCCGCACACGAGTGCGAATTACTGCATGAAATCTAGGAGAAAGCAGAAACCCAGAAAACAGAAAACCAGAATACGGAAAACCAGAAAACCAGAAAACGAGAAAACCAGAAAACGAGAAAACCAGAAAACGAGAAAACCAGAAAAAGAGAAAACCAGAAAACGAGAAAACCGGAATACCAGAAAACGAGAAAACCAGAAAACCAGACAACGTGCTCACGAGAACCAAACTAACCCCGCGATTCGGGTAGCCCCAGGGACGCGACTCCCCGTACTCACTCACGGCCCCATTCGTGAGTGAGCCCCTGAGGGAACTCCGATCGGAGGAACACCAATTTTCAACAATATATGAAAATCCTTCGAAGTAGAATTTATCAAAGTTCAGAAGTGAACACTTGTAAAATCAGAAATTGAAATTGCACTGTTCACTAACTGAACAAACACTTCGAAATTGCAAACTAGATGTGGGCCAAGGGTAAACGAACGAAGCATAGATTTATCCTTGGCCGACTGCGAGCTCGCTGGGATTATATTCATATTCAATTCAATGAGATATGTTTTTACATTTTGCAAATCAGAAGCAGAAAGAAAAACACAAGTCCAACGTCAGAAATATAAAAATTGTTCGAAAACTGAACTGTGAATGTTTCTTCTCCGATGGAAATTACGATAATAATATTGGGCATAAACATTTAAAATGATTGTTGAGTGGAAACAGTTGAAAGTGGACCAAGAGTGAACAAAGCAACAAGTATTCAAGAATATTTGAATTAAAACTCACCAGGGAACCCCTGGTCCACTCCTGGTCCACCCCTGGTCCACCCCTGGTCCACCCCTGGTCTCCCGGGACATCCTAGCACACAGGGTACCGCTACCAGTCCGCCCCTGCCGACTCCGCCGATCCGACTGACTAACTGACTGACTCAGCGCTCTCGCTTAGCTGTCTCCCCCCACTCCTCTATCATCGATCGATTCGATCTCCGAGTTAGTAATTATTGATAAATTTGTTATTTCTCGTGGTTCAATGTTTATAACAATTCCTTTTGTCAACTATGCCCACAACCATTCCCTTGACCATATGACCACCTAATTTTTTTCTAAAAATATGCAATAGAATTCGAGATATAGAATAACATTTATAACATGAATATTCGCGCGCGTTAATTTATTCGATACAATTGACAGAGAAATTTATTATTTCTGGCTGTTCAATGTTCATAACAATTCATTTTGTCAACTATGCCCACAACCATTCCCTTGACCATATGACCACCTAATTTTTTTCTAAAAATATGCAATAGAATTCGAGATATAGAATAACATTTATAACATGAATATTCGCGCCCGTTAATTTATTCGATACAATTGACAGAGAAATTTATTATTTCTGGCTGTTCAATGTTTATAATAATTCCTTTTGCCAACGATGTTAACCAGCACTCCCTCGACCATCTGACCACCTAATTTTTTTTTTAAAATATGCAATAGAACTCGAGATATAGAATAACATTTATAACATGAATATTCGCGCGCGTTAATTTATTCGATTCAATTGACAGAGAAATTTATTATTTCTGTCTGTTCAATGTTTATAATAATTCCTTTTGCCAACGATGTTAACCAGCACTCTCTTGACCATCTGACCATCTAACTTTTCAGTAAATCAGGCAATAGAACTCGAGATACAGAATAACTTTTAAACAATTATAAGAGAATTTATACAATTCACAGATAAATTTATTATTAAAGATAGAAGAGCATACCTTATGGTAGGGTTGCTTAAGTTTAAAAGGGCATACGAACTTTTGTCAAAAAGTCGACGAAATGGAATGAATCGAATGGAATTGGAAATGTAAGAATTTTTAAGTTTCAAGAATGAAACATAATATTTCTGAACGGTCGACTTCTCAGTGAAATTATATTTTTGAAATGTTAAACTTTAGGATAATGGGAGAGAAAATAATCTTCAGCTGTCTTTATCTTTACATTTAATCGCATTATTGAGTTCATGTTCTTGAAGTTACTAAAGAAGTCGTTAAAACGCACTCTAAAATCTTAAATAAATCTCAAATCAGTTTTACGCCCATTTACGTCGCCATATTCTCCTTCTCTTCCAATGCTACTTCAGAAAATAGTCCTTTCAGCTGACTGTTCATGAAAAGAGGACTTTCTTATCTGCAGTCCTGCACCCGTTTTATATTTGTTGTTTGATTACGCAATACCACTCGTACAGTGAACGCCCATGTGCGTCCGATGCACATACTAAATCAATACAGCTGTGGAATTCTGCACACAGCGGGGTCTATAACTTTCAGTTGATTTGTTGGTAACTTGATCTTCCGTTCATTTCGATTTTAATCTGTATCCTCTAAGCTAATTAATGTAATACTGATATTGCCCCCATTAGCTATTAAGTTCAGTCATGCTCAGCTTGAAATTATAAGTTCATTCTATTCTGAAACAAATTTGCTAATACATAATATTTGAATAATTTTATAACTAAATTTCCGATCTCTAATTAGCACTCGCAGATTGGTACAGTAATGTTTCAACAGTGGATTAAATTTCAATATTTAGCTTACGATGAAAAGTTAATTACACTAATGTACTTCACGACGCTAATCGAAATATTAGTTTTCCAATTTCAATGTGCATCTTAAAATGGAAATTTATGAAAATTGGCTTGTCATTTTTACATTATTCTGTAAAAATGTGGACGCTTGGAGTTCCTGTCAGTTACATCATTATTATTTTCGTGTTAAAATTACATTTTTCCAATTTAAAATACACAGAATAAAGAATAGTGAATGTTTTCAAAAATAATATCCAATTGTGCAAGAATAACAATTTTAAATTAAGCCGGGGCCTTGCACTTATTACTAGATTACGGATTTCATTTACTTATTTTCTGAATCATTTTAATCGGAAGAAACTAATACAACTGTATTTTGAAATTCTTCAAAAGTATTCACTTACCCAATTCTGCCATAAATGCATACATATATTTTTTAGTCTATTTCTATACAAACTATTTTTAACAGAAATAATAACACGCGTGCTTGCAGTCTTTCGTCATTTATGCGGGTCAAGAGTGGCTGATCCCAGACTGAAACAAAATCGAACAAAGTAGACTCGATCCGACTATGAAAAATGCAAACGGAAAAAATAATCTTCGTGTTTGGTTGATCCCCGAGCTTTTGTTTAATGACGCCAAGCATACTAATCCCACGGGAGAGCTCTTTTGCTTTGCGTCATCGGAGTAAATCACGCGTGCGATCGTGGCAGTCTGCTAAACAAGATAAGTCTTTTCGAAGATTCCTGACGCCGCGCCGTTTTCCTTTCAGATTGAGAAAATACGAATTTTTGTGCAATCGGTCATGAAGTTATTTACCATATGCGAATTAGTGATGGGCACCATCGACTAATTTCAACTATCGACTAATTACTATTTAGTTGCTGCATACTATCGAATATTTAGTCGATAGTTTTTAGTCGACTGAAATTTTGTTTTAGTGGTTACGTCTAGATTGCGGGTTATAGTCTATGCCTACGTCTATCTCACATATTATTATTTATCCTTTAATAATAATGCGATATAAAAGCAAAGTGTTAATGTACTTTTTAGAAAAATATCTATTATTGACAGATATAATTATAAAATACTACTTTTTCTTTAGATGATGATTAAAATTTTATAATATGAGTATTGTTATTTAATAATTGTATAATATTTCTAGTATAATAATTGTTATTTGTGTTTATTGAACGAATTATTCGATATCGCTAATAAGTGAATGTATTTGATAGTAAATCTTATAAAATCTATTCAAACCTCCCGCCCGTTAAAATTCAACCAATAGGTCGGCGACTGATTCAGTTAATTGAATTTAGTCGATAATTTAAAAAATCAGTCGACTGAAAATAGTAGTTGACTACTATCGATTTAGTCGATAATTTCAGTCGATGGTGCCCATCACTAATGCGAATACAGGAGAAACGACGACTTCCGGTTGTAATTTCATGCGGATTAGCCTGACTGTTTTTCTTCTAACCATTCATGCGTCGTTCACGTCGGATGCACGCCTCAAAGCAAACATTAGTATAGATATTTGACGGATGACGAAACGTGTGGCGTCATTCGCAATCATTTGCTGCATGTTTTCGCGAGCCGAACGTATTTTTAAGGGTTTCCGTTTGGCTTGGATTTGAAAAATATTCGACTGGATTGCTAGTGATCCATTGATCCAGTGATCGATCATGTTCGTGCGTCATTCGGTTGACGGAAATTTCGAAAGATTATTCGTTGGGCATCATCCAATCTGTATTTCGTTGTAATCTTGTTTGAAACAAGCAAACAATGTATGGTCTTTTGCAATAATTTATTCTTAAACAATGTCTGAAGTTTTCCGAATGGAGAGAAGCAGAAGCAGAATAGAAATTTGTTTCTTAATATTTCAATACGTTGTTTTCTAGTGATTTAACAAGTTTTTTAATTCATTGAATCGTTTCACTGACTTTCGCCATAATTGTATAAAAGTCGGTAGAAGATTCTTATAACAAGACTACCAATTTTATGCATTTATAATCGAAATGATTAGGTGAAATTCAAAATTGCGAAGGCATTAGATACATTTTAGAACACTGCTACACTATTTTCAACTTATTAAAATGATTAAAAGAGAATATACATTTTCATTTAATTTCTGCGTCTTGGAACATTTTCAACTTACAAATTTAAAAGGAAAACTAAATATTTATATGTAAAAATTTTTATTTTTTGCACAAAGATCTAGAGTCTAATAATTAGCGTACCGGTCGGTAAGGATAGCCGGTGTCGCTTTCGATTTTTAGTTTTCCGCCGTCGAGTCAGATAATCCGGCTCTGGAAGTTGCACAGTGACCGGTCAATTTGTTTAGTAAACGATTCGTTTTAACGCAGCCGGTGTTGTTTCAATAGGTGAACGCCAAATTCTGTTACGCGTTCACATTTCTGGGTCGATCTGACCCGATCTGTCTCTGTAACGCCGCAGCTGTCGGTCGATCGTTATCATCGATTATTATTTCAGAGCAGTAGGACGCGGCCAGAATTGCACAATTGGATCTGTCAGAAAACGTTTGGAGAGATTGAAATGTACTCCCGACCGTGTGGTGTTCACGCTGTAGATTTGCTACGCGGATCAATTCACCTGGAATCAATGTTTAAATTGTTATGAAAATTGCAACGTACATATTTATTCCACAATATTGAAATTTAATAAACATTTAATATTGACATTTGATTAGCATTTGATATTAGCATTTGACAAACACTCAATTAATAGTAATATTAACTTTAAAGCATCGATGGTCAGTTTATTGCTTTGACTGCTTTAACCCTTCTGGGACTAATTTCAATTTTACTAATTAATCAAATTTACTTCGAAATCTTATCTTTATTAGATATTAAAATTTAAATTTATGTAGAAGGAAAACAGTAAAGTATATTGTCCTGCACCAAGTTTTTACATATCGCTCACGGACAAGAAAAACGTCACAACTTAAAAGTTTTCGTTTTATCGCACTAAAATACTCGCCAGAATATTGATAAATACATTTTTATGTCAATGCATACTTATGAAACTAACCCCATAGATAGTTCTATTGGGCTTTATTCGTTTTTACAGTCGTTAAACTATCGAAGAACTTTAAAGCGTCCTCCTGTAATATTTGTGTTCTTATATTTGTGTCGCTTTTCTAGTGAATGAGTGACATCGCACCCTTGCATCAAAAGTGACACGAGTCAAAAAATTACATTTTTCAAACACGGTGAGAATCTGTTTCTAACGTAACAGAATATTGTATAATATCATTTTTTTTTATTTTAACCGTACAAACTATTTGACTTGTGACATTTATTATTTGCATCTGACCCACACAGGAGTAATATACATTTTGAGTTGTTGTTTTGTTGTTGAACGACACAAATACCACGTGGAAGCTAGACAATGAAGTTATATTAATGAAATAATATTTATAAATACTTTTTGAATGCATTGTGCAAGTGGATTTAACCCCGATCTGCTATATTCTTAATGATTTTCAACGAAGCCATCCTAGGTCGCGTCTTCTCGATCTCCCACGATTATTGTAATAATAGTATAATCTTCGATGGAAAGTCACGCTAGAAACGCGCATTGCGATCCAAAAGGAGCCGAAGGTGTTGACAAAATTATAGTTCCGGTTTCCGGAGGATCTCGGAAATGGTATTTCGCGGAAAGCTTAATATACGTTTTATCATGTGATCGATGATTAATCTTCGCATACCGGAATCCTACACGAATTTCGCAGCAGGTACGCGTCCCAGGAAATCGAGTGTCCTATTTTCATTTCACCACCGAAGTGGTACTTGAAACGATTACCGTATTGTTCGGCACAACATAATTCGTGTTTCGCCCGATGGAATTTTGATTACACGAGCGGTGATCTCATAATCGAGCATTAACGTTCTCATTTGAGAATTAACATTTCAAAGGGGATGTTTTCACGGAGTTTCAACGACTGATTCTGAATTATTTTAGCATACAAGAAGATACGAACAAATGCTTTCGAAAAAAAGTAATATTCGATGGAGAAAATTAAATAATCTGTTTTCTTTGTTTGCCACGGAGTGACGTTAAAATGATCTTGGACTGAACAATTTCAAAAATCAAAAGTAAGGACCTTGAATATGTGATTTAAAAATAGTAAATACTAAAAAGTAATCTAAATGAATATATCAGTTTAATTATACTTTATCATCTCGCTAATTTTGTTAAAATAGATAGTAAATTAGTCGCTGGTGGTGTTAACAAGTTCGATAAAAATTGACGTCAATCGAAGAGATACAAGAACAAAGAACTCTCGATCGAAGATATATCAAAACAAAGAAACTAGGGGTTTCCAGATATCTCTTCTACACCGCAATTAAATTGGATCTTTATGCAAAATAACAATTTCCTACATCAATGCGTAAAATCCGCAGTCTCGTTATAATATGTAAAATCGTTTCTACAACTGCAGTTCTACCGAAACAATAATATTCAGGATGTTTAAGGATGATTTACGACCGCGAACACACATCGAACTACGAATACGTTGCGTGCTTGATCATGCTCGTGGTTTCGCGACCGTGGCCTCGATTAAAATGGATTCAAGGCGCCCCTCCGACGAAATAACCAACTCTGGACACTCCTTTCGTGGAAATCGCGAATTTAAGGCGTGCCGTGGTTCGTGAGAAACTGTATTGAACGACTTCCACGAATTCGTTTATCTCTTCTTCTAGGGCAGCACTTCGTGTATCGAAAACTGTAATTCGATTAGTGAAATGGACGGAGTTCACCGGAAAACATTTTATCAGAAATAGACTGCGGATTTTACGCATTTATCACAAACATGGGCGCGAACAATTTCAAACAGTGCACTTGTTAAAAATATTGAGCAGTTCAGTTAACCTTTGCAGTCGGAGCTATTTTAAGTCGAAAAAATTAAACATTTCTTTGGAAGAACCGAATATATATAAAAATCAGTTTTATTTACATTTTTCTTTCTCTGACGTCGAGTCATACTCGAGAAAGAAATGCAAAGGATTAAGTTACGAGTTAAAATAAGATAAAACATAAGACGTGCTATCTTATTGCGACAGAGTGCAGAGTTAGGCATTGATCGATTAAAATTTTAACCAAGATTGATTGATTAATGTGTACGATTAAAAAAGGTAATCATTAATAAGAAGATACTTTTTTGAATCAACGATTAACTTCATCAATCGACTGATTCAATCGATTGATGAAGTTAATCGTTGATTAAAAATAGAAATCATCGAAAAATCGGAGACCGATTTAATCAATTGTTGAAGTTAATCCATAAATTGTAATGAGTAGGTACATAAAGATCGTATTATAGACCAAGTGACAATACACCTAAACTCAGTTTACATTTTTCTCAGTGTGCATACAGTTTCGATTCCGTATTTCATTTCGAAATTTCAGCAGTTAATCAATTATCCGATTGACAATTACAATCGAAAAGAATGTAATCGTGAACCGCAATTAACGACTAAATTATTATTATTATTTATTATAGACGAACTGAAGCCCTTTTACATAAGTGTTTACAATAAAAAAAAAGAAGAGAAAGATACAAGACTACTCGTCTAATAACAAAGAATGGATATGCACAAAAAGAAAAAAATATAATAATGGTAGAATCGATATGGTATTATCACATAATTCTGCTTACTTGCATTTTAAAATTTAGTAAAGAATCAATGAAAAAATCAATACGATGATAAATAGTACTTGATCTTGCAATAAAGCAAGATTTTAATTATAAATTGCATTTCAAGTACCACCATTGATCGATATCGATCTACCAATCACTAAACATCATCTATATATATGCCAGAGCCTTCTTGCTTTTGAAACAGCACGTGTTTGAGTTACATATCTGCCACCATGGTTTAAAGTTGGTTTTCGTGTAACTCTTAAATATTTGTTTTAAATGTTTGTCCACTTTTGATACAACATGTACGTGTACTATTTCTGGTTTCTTTTTCCGTTAGACGGTTTTCAAAAATATTAATTATATTTTAATTTTGTTTTCTATATATTTTTCAGACGCAAAAATATCTCTTTGAAAAAGATCCACATCGGGATCGAAACGTTAGAAACATGATTTAATAATTGCACATTTGTCGTTTTTTCTATAAATGATCGAACCTGGCGCCGATATCATCAAATTTATTATATTATAAATTGCGATTGAAGTAGAAATTTATTCGTCAATCGTTGATGCAATTTTCGGCCAACGCTGCCAGAGTGTATACAGAAATATTTCGCGAATAGAATTGAAATTTCCAATGGAAAAATGCCGGTCCTCGAAAGGTTAACGTAGCGTTGGCGTATCAGTATAATAAGCGGTGCACAAGTCGGATGGTGCCCCCGCGGGCTCGCCGGTCGCGTTTTACTCATCGAACACGTAGTAGGTGCCCTAAGCCGAGCAGGCGCCGTGACGCAGCCGGGTCGTGGTCGGTTGTCGACGAAGACGCGTCCCGACGCTACTCGACGCTACGCGACGCGTCGCCGTGTCCGCGCCTCATAGTCCCGTCTTCCTCGTTCGGGCGGCTCAGTGCGTTTGCGACTGCTCGCGAAGGTTCGTCGCGTCGATCTTTCCTCTTCCAGTGGTCGGTGCCGCGCGCGTCTCTTGCCAGCGATCGCGAATTAATCAGTGCCTGGCATAATCACAATCGCGTGTCTCTCCTTCTCGCAATCTCCCGATAATTCCGGAAATCAGTGATCCTGGTGTTCCGCAACCCCCGGAACGCTGCCGGGGGCCGTACCTCGGACAAACCCTTCAGTTGTTCGCGTTCCGAGTCCGATGTCACTCCTAGAGATCTCCCGCTTGTCTACTCCAGGCAGATCCAAGTAGAGACACTCTGATCGAAGCTGTGAGACAAGTGGACCATCGACAGCACAGGAGACGTACACACATACACGCGCGCGCGACTTCAGAATGGTCATGATCGACATGGTGGACGTGATCGAGGACGAGGACCGGTGTGTATCATTATCCTTCTCGCTGCTTAGGCTACTCCTGCAGTCCGGTTCCCGTAAAGATTCGAAGATCTCAGCTCGTTGATTTTGCCACATTACGTAAATGTACCGACGCCGTTGATTTCTCGCTGCAGAGTCAGTCGTGTGTAACCGAGATTGCAGCTCCGTCTGCTCGATGTACGCGAATTTCTTTCACGATTCCACCGACTTACTCGAGCATTCCTCGAAGAGGGTGGACCAAGAGGTTTGCTCCCAGCTAAATCCCCGCCCTCGACCCGTACACGGGATTATTGTTTTTGGTACAACGCCCAGTTCTGTTTTTCGCCCTTCGACGGGCCGACGATTTGGTCGCCGTCCAAGGCGACGGTACGTAGGGCTACTCCGATTCTGATCGATGCGCTTCGAGAGGGTTTTCCAGTGTTTCGGTTTTAGAAAGAGTTTTATTCTTCCGCGGTTTCTGCGATCTGTGGAGTACGTGCGCGCAAGGATTTTGTTTGAACTCGCGAAACGAATGTAGTTACGGAGGCGTTTGTTAGAGCGTACGCGGTTTTCACGAAACCACTTTTTCCGAAACGGCTGTCGCGATATCTCAGTTCCAGCTGACCAATCGAATTGAAATTTTTAGAGAATCCTCTATCCCGTTGTCGCACGAACAACACATTTTAAAGATCGTCAATTTTTATAGAATTTTTTATTGTGAACGAATATGGTGAAGCACGAAGAAATCGGACACTACATTTTCTTCAGTTTTAGAAAATAATTGGACATCGAGTTGCGAAACAACAGAAATATACAGATTTTAAAAAGGCTATTATATTATTTTGTATTAAGTGGAACGATTAACATTTACATCATAAGATTTAAAAATTTTTTTATCGCGCTGACGACCGAAGAGTATTTAAAAAATCGGATACTATATTTTCTTTAGGTTCAGTAAATAATTAGACATCAAATGTGAAATAGTAGAAATGTACAGATTTTAAAGACAGTATAATATTATTTTAGACTAATTGGAACGATTATTTAAGACTGATAGTTCCTATCAGTGTTGTTTATTAAAGTTCATGCAATTTTCAACAGCTGACGTGCATATTTCGGTAAACTGATGAAAATTCGTGCAATTCGTACCAATCACGTAAAATTTGGAACATGTGTATAGAATTTTGTGGTCGGCTGTGTGCACCGCGTTGTCGTTAACACGGTTTCCGCGGATAAGGGTCACTGGATATTGCGCTCCGCGTTATGACTTTCGTTAATTGCATACATGAAATTCATTCGACCGTCTCCGCGCAAAAAGAAGGACGAAACCGTGATCACCGCACACACGTGCGACGCTGGCTGCGAACGTGTTAACGAACAGCTTTCATTTTTATAATTTCACTGCGTGCTGTTGAAATAACTTGATCCCGATATCGAATCTCTCGGAAATAGAATATCTAGCGCATTTAAAGGTCTGCGTGGTATTAATAAAAATACTGCGCTCGCGCGCGATCATTCTTTCTGCTTGAATATTTTCGAGAGCAATATTTACACTACAGTTAATATTACCGCTTCGTGATTATCTTTTCGAGCAAATTATTAATTTCTTTCGCGACTCGCGCATCATATTATTTGTCTCCACGTAACGACTGTACTTAATTACATGCTACGTGTTTTTTTTATACTGTGTCGAGTTGTTGCTTAACGATGCAGTGGTAATTAGACTGGGGATTTTATGCATTTAATATATAAATGATCGGATGCTATTGAAAATATTATAACAATTCATGAATCTATATGTACTATTCCAAACACATTAAAATTATCAATTTGTTGCTTCACGATGCAGCGATTAGACTGTGGATTTTATACATTTAAAATATAAATGATCGGATGCTATTGAAAATATTATAACAATTCATGAATCTATATGTACTATTCCAAACACATTAAAATTATCAATTTGTTGCTTCACGATGCAGCGATTAGACTGTGGATTTTATACATTTAAAATATAAATGATCGGATGCAATTGAAAATATTAAAACAATTCATGAATTTATATGTACTACTTCAAACACATTAAAATTATCAATTTGTTGCTTAACGATGCAGCGATTAGACTGTGGATTTTATGCATTCAAAATAGAAATAATTGGATGCAATTTAAAATTGTAAAACAATTCATGAATCTATATGTACTATTTCAAACACATTAAAATTATTAATTTGTTGCTTAACGATGCAGCGATTAGACTGTGGATTTTATACATTTAAAATATAAATGATCGGATGCAATTGAAAATATTAAAACAATTCATGAATCTATATGTACTACTTCAAACACATTAAAATTATTAATTTGTTGCTTAACGATGCAGCGATTAGACTGTGGATTTTATACATTTAAAATATAAATGATCGGATGCAATTGAAAATATTAAAACAATTCATGAATCTATATGTACTACTTCAAACACATTAAAATTATCAATTTGTTGCTTAACGATACAGCGAATAGACTGTGGATTTTATGCATTCAAAATAGAAATAATTGGATGCAATTTAAAATTGTAAAACAATTCATGAATCTATATGTACTATTTCAAACACATTAAAATTATTAATTTGTTGCTTAACGATGCAGCGATTAGACTGTGGATTTTATACATTTAAAATATAAATGATCGGATGCAATTGAAAATATTAAAACAATTCATGAATCTATATGTACTACTTCAAACACATTAAAATTATCAATTTGTTGCTTAACGATACAGCGAATAGACTGTGGATTTTAAGCATTCAAAATAGAAATGATTGGATGCAATTTAAAATTGTAAAACAATTCATGAATCTATATGTACTATTTCAAACACATTAAAATTATCAATTTGTTGCTTAACGATGCAGCGATTAGACTATGGATTTTATGCATTCAAAATAGAAATGATTGGATGCAATTTAAAATTGTAAAACAATTCATGAATCTATATGTACTATTCCAAACACATTAAAATTATCAATTTGTTGCCTAACGATGCAGCGATTAGACTGTTTATTTAATGAATTTAAAATGAAAATGAGTGGACACAGTTTAAAATAGCAAAAAAAGTCTAGGAATCGTTTCGCTTCCCGGTCATCAATTCTTTTCTCTGTTGCACAGTTCGTTCCACCGAATTACACTGTAACACGAGAACCATAGTAGTAATATTTGTCATTCTAACGACGATTCAACCATTTGAAACGACGAGAGCGGCTCGTTCAGCCACGCACAATGGGCGGGCTCAACGAGAGGGTTAATTTATTAAAGCGTTTAAAATGAGCCACTGCAAACAGCATTGCTTGCTAAACGGAAGAATGCCGTGCGACAGTAAACACAGTATCTATTACAATTTTCTGAAAAGTGAACAGAACAAACATTTCTATCGTAAATTCATTCATCAGAAAATTCTCAATTTATGCACACCGACAATATGTTCGTCGTATAATATTCCAATATATATTTTTATGTCCTACTCATAATTAGACATCGGATTTTATGCATGAGTCAAAATATTAGAAAAAATTAAAAATCCTATCTTATTATTTTCAACGTATTATACATATTAAGATAGAAAATAAATTTCTGTTTCATTCCAGTTTGTTGCAATTCAGATACAAAATATTTTGATTTTGCATAAAGGTCCGTTGATTATTTATTACACATGTTTTTATTATTATAAGATATATGTGTAATTTAGTACGTGCAACTAGTCTGTTTATTACGCATAAATGCACATGTCAACGCGTACGCTATACTTTCTTTACCGAGCAGATAAAAATAGTACGTGCAACGCCCAGGTGTTTTGTAACGCATGTACTCGATTGGAATGTGTAACATGCAATGCTGGAAAGTAATTTACCTGAAAGCTCCTAATGGCAACGATAAAATAAGCTAATGGACATTTTCGTAATTGCAATGTTCCGTGACAAACAATTTGCATGAAAACTCATTTATTAAAACACGTTCCACAGTTCTTGCGGATAATTCACGTTTTTTTCAATTCGTTAAATTTAAATCGCACCTACTTATTTTTGTCACGAATGCATAATATCGGTCTAGTCATCAGATATGTGAGTCATTGTACGTCGGCGACACTGTGCATCGTCAGCGATAGTTCGATGGGAAAATAAATAAGCTCGCGTGTGCGGTTAGTGTTGCCGGCCTTGAGGTAAGTTCGTGCGCGCGGGTAGAAAAAGTTAAAAACGCGACGGGAAGTCGATACCGTCGGAACTTGTTTTCAACGGAGCCGGGAAAAATCTCCTTTTCAACGATCAATCGTGCCGAACCGTGCCCGGAGCGGATTAATAATAGTGGCCCGAAATCCGGGCCGAGCGGAATTTCCATGGCGTGTGCACGTGAATCGTTTCCCCCCATTGATTTTTAGAGAAGTTGAATATTCATCGGGGTCTGAACGCGCCGTCGACGAATATTTCTCTATGCGTGCGAACGATGCTCGGAGAGAAAGAGATGGAAAACGATCGGGAAATATCGCGGCGACCATTTTCACCGAAATTTCGCGTGTTTGCGCGGAATCACGGTCCGCGGTACGTGATTGCATCGATATTCAAGGCAGGATATGTTTTTCCATTCAATTAGCATTTTTTCCGACGATCTATCGAATTCGTTTATTTTCAACTGTATTGTTTCGAATGGAAATATACGCGGATATACGGGATTAGCCGTTCAACTGTGCCGCTTAAAGTTTGTTGCGTGAAAAACCGTTTCGAGCGAAAATTGTTTCGCATCGAGCACAGCATACCGATACGCTCTATGGTACTTCTTCATTTTAAACTTATTATATTAAATGGAATAATGCAATGTTTTTGCAAATGGATACGCTATACAGAGACTTACGGAATTAGTTGATGAACAGCTCCACTTGAATTTTCTCCATGCCTGTTTATTGTGCAGGAAAACGTCTCAGACAATTATTGTTCGGCGTCGAGCAGAGTATCGCACTTCGTTACCATTCTGCAATCAAAAATTTAAATTTTTAAATGAAACAGTGCAATCTTTTACAAATGTATATATTGTGCAGAGACTGCTCCACTTAAATTTTCACGAAACCTGTTTATTGTGCAGGAAAACGTCTCAGACAATTGTTGTTCGGTGTCGAGCAGAGTATCGCACTTCGTTACCATTCTGCAATCAAAAATTTAAATGTTTAAATGAAACAATGCAATCTTTTACAAATGGATATATTATGCAGAGACTGCTCGACTTAAATTTTCACGAAACCTGTTTATTGCATGGAGGAAAACGTCTCAGACAATTTTTGTTTGGCATCGAGCCTAGTGTACGACGTAAAAATGAGCTCTTTAATGACACTCGTTCCTTTTTTTATCGAGAATTGAAGGTTATCTTGAAATGTTCTACTACGGTAAAATGACATTTATTTTTGTGATTCGATGAACTGCGAAATACCGAATGGAAAACTATTAAAATGTTATGTACAGGGTGTATAAAAGAAAAAAAGCTGTAGAAGGAACTGACCGCAAAATTGTTGTTAAAGTTTGTATTTACATCAACGTTGATCTGCTGTAATGTCTCCGAAGAACGTAATCAAATTACGTCAATTTCGAGAACCCAGCTGTTCATGGAATTTCTGTGTCACGACCAATCTATCGATTAGGGAAGAATTTCTGCAATACTTGACGTGTTTGTCGTAGAGAACTGTTTTGTTCAGACCGCGTTGTCAACAGTGTTTGCAACGATAACTCTACTAGCGATGACGTCATGTTTGAGATAAGAAGTCCTGTCCGTGATCCCGCGACAAAATATAGACCAATTATTTTAGTGTGCATTAACACAATTGTGTATCGAGCAGATAAGTGTACTAATACGGATTTTCTATGTTCATGCACTGTTACGTCATATTTAACACATTTATTGCCACGTCATCTCCGCATCTGGCTGACGAGATTACTTTCCCAGGAATAAAAATTAATTTTTGCGTTGCTAGATTGCCTGTAGGAAGATCCGAGAATTTTGAAAGTAATTCATATCATAAATCATAATTTCTCCGTTTTTGTTTTATCATGTAAATTGCTGAAGTAAAATAGTATCATAAATCATAACTTTTCAGTTCTTGTTTTATTATGTAAATTGTTGCAGTAATAATATCATAAATCTTAACTTCCCTGTTTTTATTTCGTTATATAAATTGCTTGGTTAATATTTCAGACTTTGTTGTATCGTATAAATTACTGTTTTATTCCCATGATTAAATACTTGTTGGACGACGAGTTCGTTATTACAGAATGTTCTGCTAATGACCAGTACTTTTTTGTATCACATATTACATATTATAACAGTAAAAGTTAAGGAACTTTTAATTAATACATACCTACTTTTTAGATAAAAGGTGGTATAGTCAAGTGACTCATATTGTAAATGTATACTGGGTATCTCAAATGTGAAGCATACCTAAAGTTCTACATATGTATTCGTATTTCTCATGGAAACATAAAATTAAAAATTCTATTCGTCACGATAAATTAATTCACGTATGTCACCATTGTTTATAATGAATTGTAAATTTCTTAGAACATGTGTGCATAATGTTGTGAAGAAACAGTGAATGGCATGTTTAAAATTACTACAAAAATACAGCATAATTTTGATTTTTTGATGTACTACTTCATTTAAATGTTGCGCGATTTTTATTATGATATTTGTCTGACTCGCGCAATCACATTCTACTTGATAGTCTCACGATTGTGAGAATTGATTAAACTCGTTCCACGAAATCCGTTCGCGAAAGCGTTATTATTGATTTTGCTGTATCATTCACCGAGTGTCTTAAATCTTTATGGTTTCCCGTCTGGCTCTGCAGATGCTGTTCTACTTGCAGCGCTATTAATTGATTGAGCTAACTTCGCAGGATGTGTGTTCCAAAGCGTAATAAATATTTTGTATTCCAATGTCTTTCAATTAGTTCAAAACTCAAGCGCAATATCATTCGAATATTACGTTCATTCAGAAGAAAAGTGACATGAGTCAAGGAAAGGTAGAAATTACATTTGGAAATTACCTAAGAAATTACGTAGAAATGTAAAATTCCTTGTTGTTACTTAGATACTATATATTTTGGGTTGTGTCGCTTTTCTTATGAATCATTCTTCCTAAAATTTCTGTTAATAAAAAGAATACGTCTTGTCACACACGTTAAACTTTTAATTCTGAAATGTAAATTTTTTTATTTATTTATTTTTTAAGGATATGTCAACTTCACAAGGGTAAATGTAGACTGTACTGCCTTACTCGACTAAATAACTCGTGCTGTGCCCATAATTATAATTTGTAGGTTACTTGTCTGTCTCAAACGCTCCCATTCTACTTCAACAAGCAAAATGTATAGTCTACCGGGGACATTCGTTCTCTATCATCGAATTAAAGTTTTACGTCGTAACCTGGGTTTCTACGACACGGCTAAAATCCTATTCTACATGCGCATACTGTTTCCGGTGATTGCAAAAAATCCAATAAGCCAGGCTAATAGGATGTTTTCTTTAAAATATGCTGTAGCCGGACGTCCTCTATCATTTGATACGAGCTCAGAATCATGACCTTCGTCTGTTTGAGAATGAAACGCCAGGCAATATTAAAGTTCGCCGGAATTTCTTCAAGCAAAACTAACGAAGCCAAAGAATTCGTGAACGGGAGCTTCTCTTGAAACGCTGTGTGCTTAATTCTCTTACATCATCCGATAAGAGCCGCAAAAAATAGACTTTCGCTGGTCTGGCTGGAACGATTCCATTCAACTTCGATATGTACGCTTCTGTGTAAGATTCAAACGAGAGAAAGTACGGAAATATTATTCTTAATACTTCTAGAGTCTTTAATAAGGTATGACAGACGTAATTCTCCTTCGTCTGACTCAGGAATCCCATTCTACTTAAGAGTATCGCACCATATTCGTCGGACAGATTTTGTACTTTCATATTTGTATTAGGAACGATTTGTTTTCTATCAGAAGCCATTTAAACCTTCACAGGTTTATTTAGTTGTACAAATATAAACATAATGAGAGAATAGTGTACATCTAACAGAGTATATTAATTATTACACATATAATCTTCTTTTAATACCATATCGATATGAACATAATGAGAAAATAGTATTCATCTAGGTAAATTATATTAGATTACGCAATTTCTAACTTGTCAGTGACCCCACGGAGGTAACTGCTAACTATAAAGTCAGTGAAACTGTTGTGTCAACTTAAATTGAAAACTTAGTTATCAACTGTAGTTTGAGAAATAAATGAACGAAAGAACAAAAGAACTTTGAACGAGACACCTAATTACGAATGTTTGGCGACTGATGGGAGAAAGTTTACTCTTCGAAACTATATAAAACGGAATTAAATTCCATTTTTCTTTTATTGACATCTAGTCATTAGTATGCGAAATCAAAATTGACTGCATCAATTGTGGGAAGCAGTGCTCAAATAAATATTCATTTCATACCTTACTATTCGTTTTGCGTTGAAAATAGTTAATATCTAAGTAAATGACGGTTATTATCAGAGACAAGGGTTCAATATACATTGAAGTTTGATAGATAAATTCATTAACACGAGATTCACGTGTTTCAGGTACGAGAGGCTCCTCAGAAGAGCGAAGACAGAGGATCTGTCGGAAGTTTCCGGGATCGGTTGCCTCTATCAAAGTGGCGTCGACCGTCAGGGCCGACCAGTTGTAGTCTTCGTTGGAAAATGGTTCCCCGCCACAAAGATCAATCTGGACAAGGTAAGACTAGGATTTATAGTACTACAAACTTGAACTTCCGTTGTAAATCTATCGTTGAAGCTAATTATTTCGTTGTATTAATAGTCTTGCGCGTATCTATCAAACTATTCCTGATACTACTTATCAGCCCGTCGCATTGTCACTGGAGATCGCTACAGCATCCAAAGAACAAACAAAGTAGCTAAAGTTTAACTTAAAGTTTCTTTTATTAATGATTTTAAATTCTTAATAATTGAATTTCTTCTACTCCTTCTTATCATAATCCAACGCTGCCATAAATGACAAAGACATACATATCTTAATTTGAGAAATTGTTAAGGAACAACAAAATTTAACTAATCGCAACAATAAAAATGAAACGAATGTTAACAACTTTTTCGCTGCGCGAAGATTCGCGTTCTAGTTACACTATATTATTAAACACATTCTTATTATATTTTATGCAACATGGCGGAAAGAAGAGACCTTGATGAAGGCGTCGATATTCACACTAGGTCGCGAGATTCTCCCCCTTGTTTTTTATCGAAGCAAAATAACACGTTGCATTGTCAACATCTGGTAAATAGACGGAAAGAAGACGCGATAGAAGACAGTATCGAGATCGAGCTTGCCAAGCAAGGTCGAAATCGATGCTTGTATTCCGTTCGCGGCTCAACCGAGCGTGCCCGACTCTTTTATTATGGACTCGCGTGTTTAGCAGTTCTTTTACAAGCTGATCGATCCATTTAGCATAGCTACGAAGGGAGAGGAAATTGGCTCGGTTTTCTCGAACGAAATTTACCGTGTCTCGCCGCTTAATCGTCTCGCCTAGGTTCTCCGGATGTAATCGGTGCAGGTGCTATCGACGAATCGTCTTTGCCAATCAGTCGATTCTGCAGGTTAGAGTAATTCCGACGGATACGTAAATGTTTCACTGGATCGGGAGACTCTTAACCCTTTGCACTCGGAGCTATTTTAACTCGAAAATTAAACGTTTCTTCTAACCTACAATATTTCCATTCTCTATGATTTTTTAAATTTGATAAATATGAAATTGATATAATACCTCATACAATACTAAAATGTGTAGTAATTGGTTAGATACCGACATATCTGATAGTGTAAACAATTACTTAAATAATAGTATACAGCAATTTTTAGTGGCGCCTCAGAGGCGTCACTCGAGTGCTAAGGGTTAACACTTTCAGCTGCAGAAAATCGAATACGTTGACTCTCTAATTCCTTTTTTAGTTCCCGTGAGCTTCCGCTTTTCATTAGCTTTTGAAAGAAATTGATGAGAAAAATAATCGGACACAATCCGATGTCTAATGGCTTTCTGGGTCACGTTGCTATACCCTTGTGTATCAGTCTGCCAAAATCGAGCTACTGATATCCTAACGCAGTTAGGATCTTCCCCCACCAACCCTTATTTGGTGGAGCGTATCCTTTCTCCATGGTAATGGCGCACAGTGGGGTATTTCACCAAATATGTCGGAAAGTTTTTGCTATAAACAGTTTAATAGAAAACTCCTGAAAATTATCCAGAAAAACCTACTCCATAAACGATTCTTCGCCAGATTCTAAATTCTTTGAATACTCTGCGAAATTCTCGTGGCGAAACTTCTACAATGTCAGATACAAAAAAGCTACTTACATAATATTCCTATCTACGTTAAGTAATCTGCAACGATTCACCAGATATCCAACAAAATCAGGACTGTGCGCATTGTTTCGATTTGAATAAAAAATCTAACACCTCTCGCAGGTGATTCGGATGATTCCTGTCCGTGAAAAGGATGTGCAATTCCTGCAGAAGGTGTGTCATACATATATTTTGCGGTTACATAAATTGGAAGTCATCATATCAATAGAACTGTACAGTGTCGAGCAAAAATCTCGTATTTATTTCCGTATATATTCTTCGGTTATAAATGAAAAAAATAGTTTATTTCGCTAACATAACAATTTTATGTCGTATACTTCCTACAATTTTTCCTACGAGGTGCGTGTACACGGTGAGAAAAATCTACAACGTTCGAAGCCAGAGAACACGATGAACAATTAGCGTTTCCATAACAGGAAACAAGTCGGTTTGATAAATATTTTCATATCTCTGCTATTGAACATGTAGCCTAACGGGACAAGTATTCTCCGTTGTTTCTACTTCAATTCGAAGTATAAGACGTTGGTATCAACCACGGATAGGTAGATTCGCGTAGTTCTAAATTCTAAAGTTAGAAGGCGACCTTTACACCACCTTGTATATGGAGTATCATTTGCCTTTGTCAGATTGATTTAAAGGAAAGAGATTCCATCGATCTATATTATTAGTTCTTATTCAAATCATTCCGACCGATACATTTGAGGAAGTCCAAGTGACGTTGAAATCTTCTTCGCGCACATAAAAAGTTTTTACATCACAATATCTCCCCCTCTATACCTTACAACTGTTGTATACGTTATTTTGAAATATTCAAGACAGACTTGAAGGTCACTATAATTTTTTTAAAAAATGGAAATACCTACTATTTGTATCACGAATTGACAGAGTATCGAATTCTACGTAACTCTAATAGTTAACCGGATATTATCGAGATATTATTATCAAAATTTACTTAATAAATCCGCGAGAAACATTGATGGAACTCGGTATACACGAGCGTATTGCGACATAAATTAAACTTCGAGGGTGAAGAAGGAATTGTATCGCTCCACACATGTTCGACGTGTTGAGGTAAGGTGAAATTATAATCGATTAGAAAATTGTAGGGAATAACAAAGGAAAATTTCCGGTTGTATTTGTTGAAACGTCTAAGCATCAGGGTCATCCAATAAACGTTTACAATGCCGCGTATTTTGCTGGAAGGTTTCTCATTTAATTCGAGAAATCGTACGGGTCGCGCGAGATGAATCGAGGAAATAACGTGCAACTTATTGCCAGCGTAACAAAGCGACATTTAATACCAGGTGGGTGGTCGCGCGTCGAATTATTCATTCGATCGATCGAATGTTTGCCCGCCGCACCGCGCCGTGTGTTTATTCGGTAGTCTGTCGCGTACAGCGATTGCCACTTGATCATTTGACCATACAGTGGCGTATTGGCTGGCTAGCCCTTTAAATGATCATCTTGCATCACTAACGCTGCCTCTCGACGGTTCACACGGGGTGGAACGTTGAACGTGAACCGCGCAAGTTCAGACGTCATTCCTGCTGCACTTCAGATTACAATTAGTTAGGATAGAGAACCTCGATTAGATCTGAACCAAACCGGGGACACGTGAAAGGTCGAATGATGGAACAGTTAATTAGTTAAAATCTTTATCGATTTGTATTAGGTCGTTGTGAACAAAATAAATCTTTTTCAAATAGAAATGTATTTCTTTCCTTATTTAATAGGTTGAAGAGAATCTAACAGTATCCCAAAGCAATTGCTTTTCAACATAAATAAATTAATGTTGATGTACTTCTATTCAGAATACTAAGATGCATCGAATAGTATATAAAAAATTATGTGAATCATTAAAAAAAAATAAAGATGACCCCTTCGTGCGTACACTTATAAAGAAAATAGCTATTCTGGGTTAGATCCCCTTCGACCGCATTTAACTGCACTAAGAATTTATTTAAATTAATGCCTAGAATCTACGGTAATTGGTACACGGCTCTTTTTCGTCCGCAGTGATACGTACTTGTTTTTGGTATTCAGAACACATTCTTCCATAAAACGCTGACACATATTATTATTGCGTGATAAACTGGGAATAATATTCAAGTAAAGTACGATCTAAGCATGATACAGCAATAATCGGTACAACTGCCCTACGATCAGTGATCTGACTCGATCGAAAACGTTGCGGACCCGTGATCCTCTTATTGCAACATGTATCGGCATCATCTTGGTCGTTTCTCTGCTCCTGTCCTCTTCGCTCGGTGCCGGTGTCGCCGCTGGCGAATCGATATTTACACGTCCAGAAATAGACCGACCACGGAACAACTCCCGAGCCGAGGGCGCGCGGGTTGCAACTCGCAACGTTGTCGTAGAGCACGCCGGCTCGTCCAGGAAAGGATTGTGTTCATCCCTTCGCGACACCCTTCTGGACCGTGTTCTTTAAAGGACCCTCGACGCCGGAAATAGCAACCCTCCTCGATCAAGTAGAAAAAGTACCTTGTAACTCTCAACGTTGTCGTAGAGCTCGGAAAAGATTGCTTTCGTCCTTTCGCGACGCCCTTCTGTGTCCTTTAAAGAAACCTCGACGCCGACGCCGGAAATAGCCAACCCCCTTGTACAAGTAGAAAAGCTAGCACGACCTCGCCCCGATCACCCCTCCTTCGGTCCCTTTGTCGATCTCGTCTATGTTCGCGAGTGATCGATTAAACGGTTTATTGGTATCGATCCAGGATTCTATTGCTTGATATTTTTACCAAATAACGCCGAGTTTCTCTTTTATATCGCGTTGCCAGAGATGGATACGATTCAAATTCACTGACGGAGACCGGGGGAGCTGATACATTTATTCCTTTTCTCTTCATTTCTGCAATTTTTCTTTTCTTATTAGATTCGAAGTTTCGTCGACCCAATAGCGAATTTTATGCATTTATAAGAAAATGAATAGGTGCAATTTAAAACCTTGAACATATAAGACGAATTTATAAATACTGTTAAACTGTTTCCAGCCCATTGAACATAAAAGTTCTGTGTCACTCCAGTTGATTGCACGTCAGGTAGAAAATTTTTATTTTGCATAAAGATACGCTGTCTAGTGATGAATAACTAACTGAATTAAGTAGGTTTGTTTCAATCACGTGAAAAATGGTATGCTAAAATATTCTTCGAACCTTTTCGACACACATTGTAAATGTAACTGTGGAAAAAAATACGTAGAAAATATGTTGTAAAATTTATTTATGTCCGACCGCGGGGAATTGCGACATTTCGGTCCCGAATATACAGGGTAGGATAATAACCTCCGTCCACCTTCAATTTTTCCATTATTTTAAATAATATCAAATGGTATAGAGGGGGAAGTATTACGAATATTTGAAGATGACCCTGAGTTCTTTAAATGGAATGTCCTATCTTTCGCATCGCGAATCGATGGAGTGTCAAATTCTACTTAGAAGTGTATTGACCTCCACACTTTATACTGAAATCATTTTCAATACATGTCTGCTCATTATATTCAAGTCGAAGGACATTGATTCTCTACTAGCCTTCAGATGATAAGGACGTACTGAAAATTATAAAGATAATAACTCGTTCACTATTAGGTTAGTTTGTGATATTAAAATCTTGTTTGGAAGGTATATAATATATAGAGCGATGAATAATTGAGATATGGGGAGAAGACGTGAATGGAGTGTCGTGACGAACTTCTTAAACGAAAAGTGGGTCGCTGTCTGAGATTCAAGGACGCACTCGATCATTCTCCTTCGACCTCGCTCACAATTTCAGGTCACACATTTATCGGCCCGGAGAAGTGGCGAAAGGGCGTGTTCGACCCTTTTGATGGTGACCGTTTCTCTATTCGATGTCAAGAGTTCGATGCCTCGCGAAAAGGCGAACAGTACTTGACCAATTTGGTTGAACGTCTATCACTGTAACTATTCGTGTAATTAATTGTTTACATGTTTCGAGGAAGAACCTCTGTCAAAGGAAGTGCAACATTTCTGGTACACGCTGTACACTTAACACTAGAACTACCGGACAAGTCAGTGTGACTGGTGCGAACTGTTTTCGATTCGAAATATTAAAAGTATAAATTTATTTTTCCGAGAAATTACTTTAGTCAACTTCTCTGTTGGAGTACATATGTAAATAAAACTTGCACGAAATCGAAATAAATGTGATATTGTCGTTATTATAAGGCAATGTTTGCCAACTGCGTTTAGTGCTCGGTAGTTCTAGTGTTAAACGCTGCACCACTTGCAAGTTTTTTCGAAGTGAACCTTAACACAGTTTTCCAGCAGGAAAGATTGTAATTAGCATCGAATGAGCTACACATGTTCAAAGTCTAAAATTTCTTCGACATGATAAATCTGCAACGCGAGTCATCGATCGCGATCGACGCCATGCGTTTTGACGCACGCCGACGCAAAGTGCAACGAATTCCAAATGAGCCTATACATATCGTGTGTTCCCTCGGCATGCTAATTTTACGTCCGCAGCCTTGAAACGAGATAAAAATTACGGCCGCGTCGTAGGAGCCACCGTGGCCGAAAATATACGTCGTGCCACACGCGTATCTATTATTTACGCGACACGACGTTACAGAAGAAACCGCGGTCGAAGTTCTTCGTCTTGACACTGGCATCAAGTCTATGAGCAATGCACCGAGAGACACTTTACGATCAACGATCGCTAATTAAACCGAGATAATGAAATTTCAGGGTCACGATACAGATAACGAGCTCGTTAACGCTACCTCATGAGAACCTAATTTGATTCCATCCTGAAACCTTCAAGGCTAAGTTACTTTTTTGATAAGATCCAGACTCGTTATTACGACAATCATGTGACAAGCTTTTCTTTGTTTCGAAGAAGAGTACCGCGTGGAGATGAAATGTAGAACCTGTGCAAAAAGCAAGACTGACAATTTCAAACATCCAAGAAAACATTAAAAACATTTTTTCGTGGTTGAATCAAAAACAACATTTTTCTAAGGGGTTGTGAGAAACCAGAGAATTTATTGTTGTACTATTTTGATTTAACGAAATTATTGCTCAACAATTTTTCGAGATTCGAAAATTTACTGTTCTAATACCTTTTAGGTCCATTATGAACGATTATAATGAAACTGGTGCAATTCTTGCATACGAAATTATAACAATTTTCGAAAATGCTAAAATTACCAAATACTTTTTAGAGGTTCTGTACATCAAGCTGGGCCTGCAGCTATGAAAAAAATGTTCGTGTATTTCAAATCGATTAGCATCGCGAGCACGAAATTAGCATTATTACATCACGCCCACGAAATGTTGAATCACGCCATAATATTTACATACTTCTTAATCGGAGCAACGAAATCAGGATGAGTCACCGTCCCGTTACAAGAAACATGCGCTGTTCTAGTATCTTTTTTTTGTGCTCTCTCTCCCACGACTACGCCTTGAGCTTGGTTCAATCAAGAGCTATTCTTTCCGCGCACAATACGAGCTCGAGTTAAATAGATTTCGCGCTGACGACGCTGAACTTGACTTCGATTGGAAATCGAATGAATTACTTTATCGGCCGACCTTCTCCGACGCTTTTAAACGAATCCAAATTATCCGAGTTTTACGAAGTGCATCCAGAAAGTAAGTTCCGTTAAGAAAGAATCGCAGTTGTGCACACGTGTATTAGTGTGGACCTTATATTTTAATTATGAAATTTTTAAATTGTAAAATTGCTCCATTTCATGAGAAAAATGATATATCCAAACTTTGAGATCAATCAGGAAGACGCGGCACGTTGACTGCAAAATTTTAAATAGAAATAACTGCACGCTGAATGTGAAGAGCACGCTGAAACTTCAAGATAAATATTTTATACCTCCAAAAATATCATAATTCGACGCGTCGAAGCGGCCATAATGAGGATTACGTGTAACGGCGATCTCCGAAATACTTCTGGAAAAGGAAACAAAAATTCAACACTGCGAAGCTTTGGATGTACACAACTTATTGACAGCGCAGATCGAAAAGCAAACAAGCCGCGGGCGAGTTTGGTTTCGTAAAAACAGCTGCCGGTGCTTCGTGCGCACTGGAAATAACAACTTTCGCAGCGAATGTTGCATTTGCACTCGGCGTATTTGCGAAATCCACAAGCCAACTGTAAATGTTTATACGTACGAATTACAGTAAGGTGTTGTACCAGAACTCGAATTTATAAGTTTGAATAAACATTGTTCTCCAAGAGCTGAATGAAAATCAATGACCAAGATTTTTTAAGCTTCTTTTAAATAATTTTAACAAATCCAGCACGATGAAATTACATTGTGAAATTCAAAAGAGTTAAAAAATGTCTTCGCAATTCTGTATTCGTCATAAATGCATAAAATCTGCAGTCTATGACGTTTGAAAAATCATAGAGATTTCAAATGTTCTTTCGAGAAGTCGAACATTGTCTCTGTAAACAAGAAACTGGAAGTAGCAACCTTGCGTCATTATCGTCGTGACTGATTTACAGTCACCTCGGGCAACAAGTTAACGCTCTTATAAAAGTGTTATCGAAAATTGTCGCAAACGAATTTGGTTGCGTGCACGCGAACAAGTTCATGGAAAACTTGTTCTAGCACGTGTGAGATAACAGAGTTTGCAATTTTCAACAGCAATAGGCTTCGATGTGTTATACATATTTGATAAGCCGGTAAGTCGTTCTCGCGGCGATTGTGCTCGCGTGTATAACGGAAACACAGTGTTGCACGCGTTACGAGGTCCCATATTTGCATTCGCAGTTTCACACGTGCGTTTATATTTTACGTCATTTTATTGCGTCTCTCGTTCATTTCCGGCCAGATCACCGACGAACGAAAATAAACGTTTATATTCAGATTTGCAGTCATTTTCTCTTACGTTGCTTCGGAATTAATGTTCAGCATTATTGAAAACGTTCGGTTATATACAGACTGCGGATGTTACGCATTTATAACAAAAATTGGTACGAACAATTTAAGCAGTGGATATATTACGAACATTTTAAACATCAACTTATTAGTTTCAGCTTAATTAATGAAGTAAGGAAAAGAAAGAAATTTTTATTTAGCTTCTAAGCTTGCGAACGCGTTCAAATAGAAAATATATTTTCGTTTAGCTTTCTTACAATCGCCGTGGTCAAGTTTTCTTTTGCATAAACATCAGTACTGATAATACTAATATCATGTCCCGTACGCAAACTATAATTATCGCGATCATCGTTTGTGTAACGCTGATAGCCAACGCGTCGAGGAAAATAATGAGTGTATTTTTCTGTTCTTGTTTACTGCTTCTATGAATCTAATTGTGCATTCAGCTACGCAGTATGATTTCCGAGATTAATGTGTTGCGAATTCATGATTACTACGATGCGTATCCAGAAAGCAAGTTTCGATTGGCTATCAGAGAAAGGCGGTAATTTATTTCCAAAATTGATAATGTTCGTTGCATTCTACTTTCCACCATTATTAATACTAAACATACCACGAGTGAAAGTGTTTTCATGGGAATTAATTAAATACATTTTTCGACTCCATTATACATTACAGTGAAAATCGTACAAAATATAAATCAATTTAATCTTGTTATTTTTATAATACCATACACATTAGTCACTTTTGATAGTCAGTAGGTTTAGTGTCAGGGCATTTGTCATAACGGCTTCAAAGAAAGGTGCCGGCTGAACCAAGCTCTCGCAGCCTCTTTGATATCCCGCAGAAATGACCGTGAAATTTCTGGAAAATGACTGGAACGTGAGAAAATTGCGAACAGGTTGTTGCCACGAACTTTTTCGTTGAACATGGTCGACCATTCGCTTATCGTCGTGCATGTTTTCACGATCTTCAAGAAACTTTCGTGCCCATCGTCTTACCATCGAATCACTTGTGCCATATTCGCCATACACTTCACAAAGCAGCGGACATAGTAAAAAGATTTAAGGACATCTTTGTATTAAAATCAGCTTAGCAAGATAATTAAAAGAAGAATGAATTTTTTATATGGTTCCTTTGGCTAGTAAACGATGCAGATAATTTTTATTTAGCAAGCTAGTTATTCTACATCAATTGATCGAGAATTTTTTCATGAAATAGAACAAACTTAGGGAGCGGCGTGCTCACATAGTTGAATAATAAGGTCCACCCAAATTGCACACTTCTAGCACGCAGGAAATTAACAAAACACCAATATAAACTGGTTTATATAAATCGGACACGATAAATTCAGTGAACCATGTTATCCTGCAAATTGCAACGGACACGCTCTATTTTAATCGACATCGCCACGAAAAAGCTGAGTGTGCGTTTTCGTGCCGCATGTGCTATAGATTTTCAGTGTGGCAAATTGTTGTGTCCAGTCCAAGCTTGATCGCGTTGATGCGTCAGCTGTTAGCCGAGTCAGGCCTGGTTTCGTTGTTCCACGAGACACGTCGACGTCACGGTGAGCGCACAGCCCTCGCAGACAAGTATTTAATGTCAGCGAGGCGCACTCGTTACTCCGTTTTAATCGATCGCTCTGTAACAACTGAAATTAGTTCTCGGGTCCTCACCCCCGGAGGTCGGAGGTCGAGGAATTGCGGCGGAATCAGGTCGGAGGCCCCGCGCCGGTAGGGGTAGGATTCGTGGATTTGAGGGTTGGAGGATTGGAAGGTTGATAGGTTGGAGGATTGGAGGGTGCGGCGCTGAAACGGGCGGCTCTAGACCAGCCAAAGTTGAAGCGAAGGGGAAAGGAAAGTTCTTTTCACTCGACCGCGACGATATCGATTCAATGGGTGTATGTGTATGTGTGTGTGTGTGTGTGTGTGTGTGTGTGCGAGTAACAGAAAATTCGCAACTCTCCTCCCAACCCCTACGACCGCCTACACACCCCATTTTCGACTGCTTTCGTTTGCGCCGCGTGACGTCAGAAAGTTTGTCGAGGGCGTATTTTAATACAGCGTCATAGACGTCGTGCAATTAGTCTGTGTAGGTTGTAACCGGAACTTTTTCTCGCAATTATTTTTGCACCACCCAGTAGAACTGAACCCTGACCAGACTTAGGATTAGGATTAACGTTAAGCAGACGAATGGTATAGAGCTACCCCTTGCAACAATATGTACTTGTTGTACAATATTTTTTAGAAAGCCTGTAGACTGATTTTTGTCTGATTATAAATATTATAAAAATGTTCTGCATTGATTGTGGGAAGCAGGGGTAAAATAAAATTTTATTTCATCCCTTAATGACTTTCTTACATTAAAGACAATGTTACAATTTGTCTAATCCTTTACCATATTAATAACAAAAGTTTAATGTTCTCGGCGCTACGGTTCGATCAATTGCTACTGAGAAATCAAAGAACAATTTTGCAGATTATCAAATAATCATCGACGTTTCGATTCTAGTTTGAATCCTTTTCAAGATGTATTTGCATTGCGTCTGTAAAAATATATATTTATTGTACAATTTTCAAAATATACTATTAAACTGTTTGAATGTAATAACACAAATTGTTTGTAAATATTGTTCATAAAACTAACTTACTTGTTTTTGATGTGATTTAATACTTTAATATGGACATTGTGCTACACGTGTTGTACGTGTGTCGTCAATGCTTTACCATATTGTATTTCAGAAATACATAAAAATTCGCAGTCTAAATATGACTGTCGAAAACAAATTATCGTTTGTTCTGCTGAATGTTGTCAGAGTAATTAGATATTTGGAGTCCATTAACAGGGAATGAAATGTTGTGAATATAATAATAAAGGAAAATATTCCGATTTCTGTTTTAGGCATTGCTGTACCTCATACAGTTGCTGGACCCTATTGTCAAAGGCGACTACGTTATTGCCTATTTCCATACGTTAACGACTAGCAACAATTATCCCAGCTTACACTGGTTGCGGGAGGTTTACAACGTGCTTCCTTACAAGTAAGTGATTTTAAGAAACCTCATCACATTTCAAGCATTTCAAGATTCTACTGTGATAACAGTTTCTATAATATTATAATACAAATATACCAAATGTTAATATAGGATGAAATATATTCACATTGGTTCGGTATGAAATTGGAAATTAAATATTTCTTTGTATTAAATTACGAAATAAATATTCCGAAACTGTTCATTTTATGATCCATCTGATAATCCCAGTATTAGCTGCAAGGAATAGTTGAAGTCAGTATAGTTCATTCGTCATAGTCTCTTTTTAGATTATCATTTCACTATAGAATATTATTAATTTTTATATAGATATAATCGAGCATCAATCTATTGTTTTCTTTTGAAACTGCATCCGTGATACCGTGATTTATTTTGACGTGGATAGATACCATATATCACGATAACGGAGAACAATCTATGCGGTTGTTTATCTACTTTATATGTAATTCGATTCCGAGACCTTCGGAGAATACCGATGCGTAAAACTGATGCAAGAGTAGTTGTGATTTCGTGTTATCGACTGACGCAGCCACAGATAGAATTAATAATTAAGGAGAATTATTTTTCATATAACTAGTGTCACAAAAGAAAATTCAATTCGTATGTAAATAAATTTGAATGCTGAATATTATATAGCTTCTTCAGTCGAGAATTTCATTAATTTTCATACGGTTACATAAAATTTTTATTAAAGTAAATTATGGATCAATTATTCATCTTCTTACAGGTATAAGAAGAACCTCAAACACTTCTACATCATCCATCCGACTTTCTGGACCAAGGTTAGTGCTCGCCATTACCGTTTCAGAAACTCGTCGTAATCCCACAGCTACTTATTTTTTATCGCATCGTAAATTATACAGAGACATAACTTTTATACGGTACTCTTCGTCGCAAATCGTCGGAAATTTCGCTTGATAAAAGTCAAACACTCTGCGATGCACGATCTCATTTTTGTGTTCCCTTGTTCACGCAACAGCTGCCACTATTTTTTATTTTTCAATCGATAAAATTAGAGATTATCTCGGTAGGGTTCAATTTTAAAAACATTATCGAAGATAGAGAAATTTAAAGAAATAAAAAATAGTGGTGTCTGCAGCGAGAAACCGTTAAAATCAATCCTAAAAATTTGCAACAAGAGATATGATTAAGACACTTTTTTGTGCACACAATGGTACAGAAGGTAGGGGATGACAGTGATAACAATCTCGAGATTTTCAATCAAACATTAAAGCGTATTTGATTCTTTACACATCTAGTGTAAATCAGATCTGCATAGTATAATCATGTTAAGCATTACTTAATTTTACACTTAGTAAAATTGGCTGTTAAACTTGTCATCTAGTATACCGACGTGACTAACGTAGCTACTAACTTGTGCTAGAAGTTTATTCTTTCTATTCAAAGTATATTGATTAAGTAAAGTAATATAAATCACCTGTATAGATATTCCTTAAATTAAAGGAACGAATTCTGTGTATCATAGGGTTAATTAATTAAAATAAGATCCTATTAATTAACCCTAAGATGCTTGAGAGTGGTTAAAAAATATTCAAAAAATTCGATCAGCTTCTTATCATCAGTATTTTCAGATTGTTTCTTTAATTTAAGGGGTATCTGTATGTACAGGTGATTTATATGATACGTATAATAAAATTAGATAATAAAAAGGAATAATCTTATAGTGGCTAGTACATAGCATGCTGCAAATAATTTGGTGCATCGTGTGACGTTTTTCCATGTAACGTCAGACATGATACTAGTAGCGAACGTATTATTAATAGTGCGTACGTCGTAGTGATCGATTAATTTTCCCTCTAATTTATGCCTCCGTTACCTGTTCCAGATGATGACGTGGTGGTTCACAACGTTCATGGCGCCGGCAATCAAGCAGAAAGTCCACAGTTTACCCGGCGTGGAATATTTGTACGAGGTGATGTCGCCAGACCAGCTGGAAATCCCGGCATACATCACAGAATATGACATGACGGTGAGGATTCCAAAAGCAGTTTCACTTGAACTTAATGAGTACTGAGTTAATACTAGGGCACCTCTCTTACATTTGGCTCGTGCGTTATCGCTCAACTGCGAGTCTTCATGCAAAATGGAAATTATTTGCATCAATTCCAACCCACAGGAACCAAATAGAAATTCATGTTTATCGTTGGTAGCTTCATTGACTTGTAAATAATGTATCGATATTTTTAAACACTCTTCGAATCATTTAACCGTTTAATACGACACACATTTATTATGAATCTTCTAAGAAACTTGCTCTCTTTCATTGTTCCTGTATGCTTCTTTACCGAGAATTTTTACACAAATCGGTTGCAACTCCTGGTGTAGTCATCAATAAGATTAGATTAACAAGTAACGATGATCAAACAATCTGAATCTCGCTTATTCACATCGCCATTATTGTCATTATCTGATACATTAACGCTCGGAACTTATTTCGACCCAAGGTTACAAGCGAACAATAATAAATTCGAATTGTCTAGCAGTCAGTTGAAATTCTTAGATGTTTTCTCAATAGAAGAATTTAATTGGTACCTGGAGCAATGGAGCTTACATCCAACGTTGATTATTGTTCCTTCATCAAACCATCCATTCTTGAATTTAATTATTGTTGTTCCGTCAAATCCTGATGTCTCAAATCTAATAATCTAGCAGTCAGTTGAAATTCTTAGATGTTTTCCCAATAGAAGAATTTAATTGATACCTGCAGCAATGGAGCTTTCTACCAACGTTGATTATTGAATTTAATTATTGTTCTCTCTTCAAACCATCAATTCTTGAATTTAATTATTGTTGTTCCGTCAATTCTTGATGTCTCAAATTTAATTGTCTAGCAGTCAGTTGAAATTGTTAGATGTTCTTCCACTAGAAGAATTTAATTGGTACCTGGAGCAATGGAGCTTTTATTGTTCTTCCATCCTACACTCCTTTAAAATTTTCACTTAATATCATCCAACGTTATTCCAGTCAACAATTTGATTATTATTCCCCCATCAAATCCTTACTCCTTAAAATTAAATTGTTGGCTGATATGTTGATGACTTGGACCAACGTTGGATGATATAAAGTGCAAATTCTACAGAAGAGTACTTGACAGGAGAACAATAAAAGCTACTAGACCGTAATGAAATCTTGCATGCAACGTTGCTCCAGTCAGCAATTCAAATAACACGCACACAGTCCTACTTGTGTACTTATTGGTTCAGGGAATTGAAATACATATGTGGCTTCGAGTGCAAGAAGTTAGACAATCGCCTCTGGCACTGAATCACCGCCTAATCGAAGGATGTTTGTTCGTTACAGATAAACGGCATGAGGTACTACCAGCCAGACCCGATCACCTCGTCGCCGTCGACGTCCACGTAACTCTCAATCAGCATTCGATTCCCATCCAGCGAAGAATTGGACAGAGCGAAGACAGGCCGGCTGTCCGACGCAATGATGGCACGATCACACTCGCGCGTGTTCCTCGACTGATCATCGTGCGCAGCTTCCGCAGCATTCTCGCGTGCTAAGAACTCGGGACACATCGTGCTCTCCACGAACGACGAGATTCCCGAAAGAACAAACCTCCGTTCGCAAGACCGTCGCTTCCGTGACGAATCTCCGAAGCCGACGGATAACCATCTGAGTCGCTTCGTCGAAGTGCCTCGAAACGGAAGTCGGAAGAACGCTGGAGAATCACGTCGTCGCTGCGGATTTGTTTCTCGAAGTGATCGCTGATAGGTCAAGAAACCACTGCCCCTGAGAGAAAGATAGAGCAAGATCTTCGTCGAGTAATTTGGTCCTACGTCTCGGTGCTGAACGATCAGCGTTTACATCTCCGAACACACAGAGATACTTATACACAAACATAAGAAACACGCGAAACACAAACAGATATACACATACACACACGAGGTAATTGAAAGAGATCGATCGTGGAGGAATTGTTATTCGCTGGAAGCGAGTATCCGGCTGCCAAAACAACAATAATCAGTATTGTCGTCGTGTTGTCGTCGCGTAGGGTGCTTCGAGCCCTGTTCTTGTACATATTAACGTTGTTCGTCTTCAAGGACGATGATCGTCGACGGCACACGAGGAATTGGCGACGGCGACGACGACGAACACCGGAGCAACTGACGGCTTAAAACGCAAACTGTCGAACGCTTTCTGTTATTTTCTTATCCATCGTTATATACACAGCGAAAGAGCGTCTGTTCGACTTATTGTACATCGTATTTTATTATGTAACGTCGGCGACGAATCGTATTTTCGATACGCGCGGTAATCGATGGAGTGCGACCACTCGGCTGAAGCGTGCAGAGCTGGTTCCTTCCGTGGTGCTGCGGCTTCGGTTAATTTGCCGTCGATATCTTGGACTGTGGTTCATAAGATTACACGTGTTGATGACGAATCGAGCGTGTGCTCGGTCACCATTCCCGGAAATTAGCTTCTAATCTGTTTCATATAGAAAGACGTTTCGAACGCGCCTTGTTTCCTGCGACGTTCTACGCATCGGAGTTAAATATTGTTTAACCCTCTGACGGCAGACTATTCTTATAACTATATAACTGATAACCTGTAAAACTATTCATTGTTTCATTTACAATCAAGTTTTTAAAACATATTTTCGACGATGCTTCTGTTAGACACATTAATATCTCTAGTGTTCCCAATGAAGCAGCTGTTCATTTATTTGTAATTCACCAGAAATTCAGTAATTAAATGGTGACTTTGATACTTTTTTAGACTCCGCCGTCGAAGGGTTAAAGTTAACAGAAAATATTGCTAGCGCAAGTTATCATTATCATCCCAGGATAACATCTGTTTTGAATTTATAATAAATTAAATTATATATTGGTTACATTGGAGTTCATTTAATTTGCATTTCAAGGGGTCGACAGGGTACAGTATTGTTGACGCTTATAAAATCGATTACTTCCTTTTCGACAGCTCGAACTGAGTCTTCAGATCAAAGAAAGTTATGAATGAAAATGTTAAAAAAGGAAACATTGATTTTTAAGTGTCCAAAATTGTTGTAACCCTTCAGAAGAATTATTTACAGAGCGACACATTCAATCGATTTCAATTAGCTTGAAATAGGTCTTTCCAAGTTTTGAATAACTTTGCTTATATTGCATGAAATGTTCGTTTTTTTTCGTGTTTCACGTGATCCTGAGCAATTTAATTATTGTCTTCGACATGAACGAAAGTTTTCCGCAAATACAAAACGCATAATCAGGTCCAAATTAATTCTGGACTAATACCGATCATACAGTACATATCTCACAGATTCTAACACCAGAGATGTATTTTAATACAACAACTAAGCATAAGCAAAGTTACTCAGGACACCGACCTCGACAACATATCTGAAGATCGTCGAAATCAGTGAGATGTGCTTCTCCGTAATTATCTCTATTCTTACGAACACGCGAGTCGATTTTACTTTTCTGCACCAACCTACAACGACTGACCCGATGATAAGTTTTTCAAGTTTTCATTAACACACGAAATTCCCGTATCGAAACTTCCCGAACTGTGACGAGACAAGTAAACTGCCATCTTGAATTTCTCTCTTCCATACATTTACCCGAATTTCGAGCAAGAAAGTGAAATTGTTCAGTTGTTCGATACTTTTCTAGTTCAGCGATACATCATTGAGAAACAAGAATCTCCAATGAACATGAATAAACTTCTGTCGGGCATCATACTTTCGGTTACCTTTTATTTTAATTTATCGACAGGCGAACCTCGTTGAACTTGGATCTAAAAGTGTTCCAACGCCTTTCCGAATCAATCGATTCCTCATCGACACAGAACAATCGATCTGTCCGCAAAAGTGAAATGAGCTAATTGCCGAGGTCGTGCTCGCGGTTCAATTCTAGGCTAGAAGAAGCAATAAACTTAAGAGCTTGCTCGCGACACGTATACATGTACCACGTGTATATCTCGGGAGACAGAAATCGTTATACTCGTTGTTAAGCATTTTTAGCGTTCGTGAAATGAGAAAGAAAGTTGATATATATACATACGTGTTAACTGGCGTCGATTAGCCTGTTTCGTTTCATTTTTTCTCTCTCGCATCGTTTCCACCCCGCGGACACGTTCACCCCATGTTTCATCAAACGATCGATAAACTCGATTTCTACCGTACGACGAAACCATAAAATCGAATTTTGATTTTTAACCCTTCGCGGTCCCGTTGTCGATTTAATATAAATATATATATAAATACATAAAAGTAAAAAATGCTATAATAAAAATTAAAGTATTAATGTGTAAGAGATAAAGAGAAAAAGTATATATATACATATATATATACGTAAATATAAATATATATTTTGTTTTTGATCGCGGATCCAGAGGAATCGAATGTAAATCTGGACCCCAAAGGGTTAGAACGCAAGACAATGGGTTAATTGACTCCCTCGGTCGGAGATGCGTGCCATCACGTAAATTTTGTGTGACTTTACTTCTGTATAGTACGTGCTTGATCGTCGAACTACCTTTTTTTATTACGTTTTTATTATTGCTTTGGTGATGCTACGCTAGATATATATATGTATATGTTGTAATGCCAGTATACTGTGTTTTGTTAATGATAAAAAAAAGAAGAAAGAATAGTAGAATGATATATATAATTGAGAATCTGAACTCGGATAATTTTTTGTGCCTTTCCCTCGATTTCGCGCGCCCAGTTGTCGTTACGGCGACGCGCTACTGACGCATCCTGTGCGGTGAGGAGTATTGGTTTTTATCATTCAATCGATTAGATGTACGGTACGTTGGACTATACAGGAAACAACCTTTTTAATCTTATTCTTCTAAGTTCAATTGCCGTGCGAAGAAGTTTTAGAATTTGGAATTGAAAATGCTTCGAATGAGCTAATCAATGGAACAACAATGTAAGTCTATAATTAACTCAATCGTTACTCAATAATTAACTGTTTCGACTCGCACCATTTTTACATGAAACAACTTATATCGTTCATTCATAAGAAAAGTAACACGACACATAATATATTTCTAAAAACAATTATAATAATAAATTGGTGTACTTTATAACTAATGTACATGACAGTTAATTCAGTATCTAAATAACAACAAAGTATTTTACAATTTTAGGTAATTTTCAAATGGTTCTTCTCTACAATTTCCTTTTTTTTTACTTATGTCAGTTTTCTTAGGAATTAACGATATGTTTTATAACTCATACTGACCAGTGATGATGCCAATGTTTGATATCTTTCTATTATCGTTGAATTTTTTATCAAAAGTATTTCTACTGAAAAAAACATGGTAAAATGGTGCCCGTTTAGTCCAGCATGCTTCACATCCCACGAGCTCTCATTGAAATCAGAATTTTCGGAGTGCGAAGCTCATCCGCACAGAGATTGTGCCAAATGATCCATCTCGATCACCGATAGGGTCAATTTCGCGAAAGTTTATTCATTCGTTTGAACCGATATATGTATAGACGAGACGAGTGGCTCGATAAGAAGATCGATAGATCCTCGATCAGGCCAGTTCGGACTCGCGTGAACCTACGTTTTACGTTTAACGATCTCGCTGTCCGTCCCTGACAATCGTTTATAGTGAATAGAGAATTGTCGCGAAATGCGTCGTCCATGCATCACTATCATTCATATCTCGGAAATGGACTTGCATTCTGTGGGAATTCATCCAACCGGAGGTTCAATAATGCCAAAAGAAAGTAGTTCGCTGAAGATCCTAAATGACAGTTGCACGAGTTTTAATGAAACACAGCTTTTTCGTGTAGAATCTTAAAAACTGACGAAAGTGAAACTACATAAAACTAAAAGTGAAAATGTAAAACCTGTTTTTACCGAGATGGTTAAAAAAAAAAACGGTAAATCAGATGGAAATGTTGAAATTCATAATCCGACGACTATGTTCCCAGAATTGTATGACGAACGCCGGTACGTTCAATTGGAGAAACAGGAAGAACAATTTAGATTTTAAATATCAACTAATACTAGAAGTCGCACAAAGTCTGAATAAATTAGCATTGTGTTAAATCAATATTCAGTCACGTTTACTGCTCGATTGTTCGAGTGTTACAAACGAAATGGTTCGTGTAATCGTCACGTTCCTACAGAATGCAAGTCATTAAAAAGGGTAGCAGGAGTTCGCACAGTTTGGACAACAAGGTATTGTTGTAAGTATTTTCGAGAGTGCTCTTACGACCTGACGAGGGAGGCGTTAGTTGTTGCGATGCGATAGGTCGTAGAAAGGTTGAAGATTGTGACAATATGTAAGTGCGTGCTTAGCGAGTGATACCTAAGGCTCTGGCGGATTTTAAAGTCCTCGGGTAGTCGGATCGAGCAACAAACAGGGGGCTATGCTTCACCCGATGCATGCGAAATTCGTATCGATCTTGTTTCGACCTGTCGGCCATTTTTACGAAAAGTAGAACTTGGCAGTATTAAATATAAATAATAACCATACCGAGGATCGTGCGCATTCTTGACAACAATGAATAAGTGAAATATTACATTCTCTTTAACCTATTAACCCTTAGCATTCGACTGACGCATAATTACTACTAAAAATTGATGAAGCATTATTCAAAATATTTTTTACATTATTAAATATGTTGGCACTAAATATTTAAGTATTGTATGAGGTATTATATCAATTTCATGTTCATACAAAGAAAATAATTAGAATGGAATTTATTCTAAGTTGGAAGAAATGCTATGTTTCGAGTGAAAATAGCTCCGAGTGCAAAGGGTTAAAATTGTTAAGACGGAATATCAACTTCTGTTTAACCCTCGTCTGGCTAGCAATTTTTACTTTGCATAAAAATTTATGACTGCAGCAAGGAAATCGTTGTAACGTATGAAGTGCCAAATTTAACGATAATATGGTGACGTACAAACAACCCTCTTCAAAATGCGAACCTCAGTATAGAATATAATCTTGCTTGTCGCAGTAACTGGCTCACTGAAGTAATTTTTCGAATGTAAAATGTTGGGCGACTACTGCATGTCCTCCGGACGTCGAAGAATTAGAAACTACGATAACGTTACTTCGAATGAATATTTCAACGGAAGATCAAGGGTTAAACAGCGGTCGAATTGCCAAATAAAAGACGGGAAAGAAGTGTGTCGAAGATCAAAAGTTCAGTACTCGTTCAGATCAAATTTAACGAAGTCTTCCAGGCTAAAAATGTGATGCTTTTGTCGAAGTTATAGAAGGCGAAGTAAAATGGGAATAAAAAGAATCAGATTCGTCAGATTAGGCTTAAGGGGAATAAGTTATCCCCTCTCTGCCAGTACCACCGGATCAGTCACGTGACATGTGACGGGTAGAAGGGGAAGATAGAGTGAGGACACAAGTATTATTCAAATGACCGGTCTCATGTTATTTATTTTACAACTATTAAAAGTGTACTACTACCTCCATGGAAAATGTTTCAATAAATTTCATTATTTCATACGATAATAAAAATTGTACGCGATCCAAGTAAATACAGTTTTGTAAGATTTTAATCGATTGGTTTAGTCTTAATCTGACGACTCTGGTACCGATTGTGCCAATCAGTTTTCGTCCAGAATGGGATCAATGGAAAGGGACTTCCTTTGGATAAAGACGATGCAGTAATTGTTGCGCACAGAGATAGACAATTCAAGATGGCGTTTCGAATTGTATGGAAACCGGTCTATCGCCTACGCAGGGACTTTAAAACGAACAGTCGAAGGTTAGCTTCACGCTTAGAAGAGTAAATCTATCGCTTCGAAAAATAAAAAAAAAAGTAAAGTCGAACGTTGTTCCCAGCTTGTAGGGTGAAATGAGAATGACGTAACAAGAGAAGCTTGCTAAGTGTGGCGGTAGTTTGAATCGATGCCGTTTAACTTTTAGGGAACCACGTTTACTTTCCGAACTTTTTTCTCGTCGTGACACGGCCCTGAACAACCCCATACCCCGGTCATGGAAATCTCAATTTCCGTTTCGATTGCGACTCGTTAATGCAGCGTTGCGCGATAATGGCGGTGGAATGACAATTTCGTTCGATGCGTAAAAGAAACGTAACTACGTTTGCACGCGAAATCGCATTTCAAGTTATTATTCTTGAGTTGGAACTGCGACGAGCTGAATTATTCGAGTATTCAGCGGCCGACAAGCATAAGAGACCGCTGTTTACCTTGCACAGTTTACCTCGAACAGTAATGAAAGAGTGACGAACAATGTTGTCTTCGACGCTGCTAAGTACGCGTTTGTAACTTTCAAAGATTAATACGAAAATTATAAAAATCCAGTGTAGCTAGATTTTCTTTCAAAGATTGATTGGTTTAATACAGAATTGTCAAGTTATGCAAGCAGTTCCGATAACTCGATCATTCACTGCATTTTAAATTGAACATTAATATTAATTGTTATCGCTACGCTGCGGATGTTATGCATTTGTGACAAAAGTAGGTTGGTGAAAGAGAAAGGATATTAATTTATAGGTTTCAGCCAGTTGAAATCATTAAAAAATGAAGGAAATTTAAAATTGGCTTCTCTGGCTTATAATTGACGGAAACGATTTTTATTTTGCATAAATATCCGCAGTCTAGTTATCACTATGGTATTAAGATAATGAATGATTAAACAGTTAATTGTTCTTTGAAGATAAACAGTGGTCTATTATTACTTTAAATTATTTCTATTCTATCGCGATGAGGAATTGTAAAAATGTTGTTCGACCTAAAACAAATTATTATTGCAAACGGAGAAAGTGAACTTTAATGGTCAACGAGCTTCGTTCCACCTAGGATATGCAAAATTATAAAAGACAAAGTACTCGCGAGCGTTATTGAAGATGAATTTTATAAGAATACTATATTGCCGATTATAAAACCAAATGATAAATATTTTGAAGTTATGAAATATAAATTAATAAATGTTTATGCGCTAAAGATAAATGAAAGCCTCCTGAAGCGGCGAAAACTATTGTTAACCCTGTTACGTGCAGTGTTTGTACAAAAATTATGCAAATTTGAATTTGTTAAATTTTTCTTTGTCTGAGGTGAACTACATTGTCTAGAAGCGTATAAAAGCGTTGATACGACTACGGACGAGACCGTAAATTTCGGAAACTACACGTGCATTGTGTGTATGTATAAGCGTACGTATTAAAATGTACCGGTTAATTATTGTAATTGTTGTCGCGATGGTATAGATTCTATTAACTATTTTTCTCTCGGTGCTGATGCACACCTCGCCCCCTTCATCTGTTCCCTTCTGTTCGTTCTTTTTATATAGATCAAGCAATAAACGTATTGGTTCAAAAACATTGCTCTTCTGACTTTTCCCAATCAAGTTATAAATGCATAACTTTTAAAAAATTATTTAAACGTAGACCAAACAGTTTGAGTTTCTTCGAGACGTTAGAAGGATTAGTTTACTAGCTAATGTGTAAATATTTCTTTGTTTAAATTGATATTGGTCGCGATTGCGAAGGAAAATTTAGAGATCACGATTTTTAAATTCTTTACCTGTGTCTGTAATGAACGTTTATAAACGTAACTGTGGAATTCTCGTCGTGGAAAAAAGACTGGAGTTTTGAGGAAGCGCCAAACATGCGGAAGATTATCTTATCAGCTGTGACATATTTAGACTTAAAGAATCTCTGATGGGACAGACGATTGTACGTATCTGCAATATTCATTTTATGCTGATAATTACACTTGATTAAAAAAATTATTTCAGTTAGAGCTGCACATAACTACTGAAAAAGAACCTAAAAGAATATAAACATTGCAAGTTCATAAGCAAAAATCGACATTTGTGAATACGAAACGATCCAGCTTTTTACTTTTGCGAATAAAATAGTTGCTCATTTTAGAAAAACATTGCAAACAATTCATATTTAATTTAGACGATGTAAGACGAGAAACGTAATGTGAAGAGCAATGCTTATAGCGTTTTGAAAATTGTCCTGTGTTTTAAAATAAGAGATAAAAGTCACGTACTATTACAAAATTGATTATCAATAAATAGATCAAGGATACTTTCGAGAATTAATGGTTCTGTTTATCGTTCTGCGTCGATCGAAATCAAAGACACACTTGATTTAACGATCAACGTGATCAACATTGAAAATGAAGGAAGTATTTAATATTGTTTTTGTGCATAATAAATTATTCAAAAAATTGAAACATGCGAAAATTACAATTTTCCACGATATTCACTTTTAGTTATAATGAGAACTTTTACTATTCGCTTTAAAATGCACTTTCTTCAAAATTGTCATTGTAAAACATTCACTACACTAATCCTAGTAGTTTCGCAGAAGAAGTAAGTTTACTTTGACCCACTTCTATGAAGTTATTCTGCTTGGAAGGATGTTTAACCAAGTGAATCACTGTAGAAAACTCACAGAATTTGTCATATTATAAAGATTGAAAATACTTTTACTATTTTATTTAGAAAACTATGTGATCCAATAGTGATTGTAGTTCCCTTCTTCACCTTAAAAGGGGATCCAAGGGATCCGTTATCGATCAAGGTCTCCACGCGCACCGGTTCCATTGGAAACGTGAATTCTCCAAACGAGCGTTCCGTTTCCCAAGCCCAAGAGTCTGCTCAGAACCTCATCATTGATTCCGCCGCGTGCGCGAGTACAGCCAACTCCACTGATTTTCGTCGCACGAGGGGAATACAAATAAAAATGGCCCTAGATCATTACTTTTTACCTGTACACTCTCTCGTACCGAATGCTACAATTCGATTAGGGTCTGTCAGCTTTCAGGGCTGATTCGTTTGAATGAAGTAGTAAATTTCCGAAACCGGTTCTTTGAACGGTATAATTAACCCTCGGAGCACAGACCTTCTAAACACGACGGAGCACACGTTTAAAGTTCTTTGTTCTTCTTCAGCTTCCTTTTCGTCAACATTCTGAGTGCCTGTAACTTTGAACTATCTTTTACAGAAATTGAGAATTAATTTTTACAACGATCTATGTATACAATACTACAATCTTTTATATTAAGATAATGCAATCAAACTATTACTACATCATACTACTACGGACCATTCTTATCACTACAGTCAGTGTAGAAAGTATTCGTACACTGCCCTTTACAAACGAATAAGTTTTTTCAAATTAGACCAGGATTGAGTAGTTTTTAGATGATATTTAATTTGTTAAAAAAATTATTTACATATTAGCTGGTAAACTAATCCTTTCAACATCACAAAATCATTCAAGCTGTTTGGTCCACGTTTAAAAAAGTGTTTAAAGGGTCTACGATTGCTTTTTACAGTAACTGTATATAATCAATAATAATTATCACTAGATAGCAGATCTCAATGCAAAATATAAATTTTCTACCTACATTGTAACAAACTGAATAAATTTATTTTCGTTCTTAATGTTTTAAACGACACCTACTCATTTTGTCGTAAACGTATGAAATCTGCTGTCTAATTATAACCATTCACTGTTTTATTTTTCAATTGTTTTTAAACATATTTTTTAGAGTACTTTTTGTAATTAACTTTTTTTTATTGCTGATCATTTTATTAATTGGCCAGAAACTGAGAAATTTGATTGATTTTGATTTTAAATTTGGGACTCAACGTGTTAAATAATTTAACTTAATTTTATGGAATGTTTATGGTTGTTAGTTTGGCAGTCAACGTGTTAGTTTATGCGACTAACGTTAGAATCAAGAAAGAGGAAGGCATTCCCCTTACACAGGAGAATTTTATGCGGCGAAGTGTACGTAAATGCAAGATATTGTACAGTATCGGCAAAATGTTTAAGAACACTAATAGATTTCGGAAATAGTCTTTCTATTTAAAATTACTTATACATGATTCAATATTAGATTGATGTGAAAATAATCGGCAAATTCTTTTGCTTTATGTTTCAATACAAATCTATTAAATACTTGATAAAACTTTATGTATTGACACTGTAATTCTTAGAAATTTTCTAGCAATTATGATGAAAGTTGTAGTCTGACGTGATTCCATTCCACGTTTTTATCTATGAGACCTTTTTGTATTCTTGTGTACAAAACTGAGAAGTGAAAGTATTTCAATTACTACTTCTAATACTACTTAGACGACACGTGTAAAATGCTTTCCCTAAATGATCATCTAGTGTATGTATGTATAAAACAATAAAAGCATTACATTATTATGGGTATGTAAAACAATAAATGTATGTATAAAACAATATAAAAGCTAGATCAAATAGAGATTTTTACTTCACATATATATAAAGATTATAAATAATCTTTTGTAAGATGTTCTCGAAATGATTATTTAAAATACAGATCTCGAGACAGTGTTTAATTTAAACGAAAGCAAAACAATTATTTACCATATTCAGCGTTTCTAATTCGAGTTGGCAGTCTGCTCTGTCGACGACGAGCACGTTTCGATCCAGCAGTAAAACTTTCTGCGGCTATTGTACCTTCACGCGCGCGCTCTTTCCTGTTTCATCCACGCGGTGTGCCGAGCCAGTAAGCAGCGTGTCGTCGAGAGGATCATTTCGAGATCCGTGGACTCCACGCGCGTTCGGTTTGTCCGTATGATCACCGGCGATCCAAGTTGATCCTGAAAAGAGACAGTGAACTGTGAGTGTGACTATAAGACATAGATCGCGGCCGTCTCACCTGGAACGTCAAATTCGGAGCGGGTCCCGGATGTATATCAAATGCCCAAGTATTATAAAGGTGAGGCTAGCGTTGATGAAAGCATGACGATCGAGGATAACACTTTGACGGTCTAGTAAATTCCTGAAACAAAGATTGTTGTATTAGATCATTCTGCGATCCATCTCTGCCAAGGAGATCGCACACCACGCGATACCCACGTGGGATTCCCTGTTGCTCAGCATGTGCTCTGCATATTCGTAGTTAGAGTGGACAGGTACCTAGTGATGGGATTTGAATCACTTGAAATCGCTTCGATTCAACATCAACGACAATAAAATTCGAATTCCTTGTAACATAATTCTAAGCTTAGAACTCATGAAACTGTTGGACGTGTCGCAAGTCTTTTTGAAGATCTTGAAAGCCTTAAAACTTTGGTTGGTTTGTAAGAATTGAAACTCTTGGACGTCTTCAATGTCTTCATTGTCTTGAAAATCTTGAAAGCCTTAGAACTTTGGAAGGTTCGTAAGAATTGAAACTCTTGGTCTTCTTCAATGTCTTCTTGAAAATCTTGAAAGCCTTAGAACTTTGGATGGTTTGTAAGAATTGAAACTCTCGGACGTCTTCAAAGTCTTCATTGTCTTGAAAATCTTAAAAGCCTTAAAACATTGGATTATTTGTAAGAATTGAAACTCTTGGACGTCTTCAAAGCCTTCTTGAAAATCTTGAAAGCCTTAGAATTTTGAATAGTTTGTAAGAATTGAAACTTTCGGACGTCTTCAATGTCTTCATTGTCTTGAAAATCTTGAAAGCCTTAAAATTTTAGATGGTTTGTAAGAATTGAAACTCTTGGACGTCTTCAAAGTCTTCGTTGTCTTGAAAATCTTAAAAGCCTTAAAACTTTAGATGATTTGTAAGAATTGAAAATCTTGGACGTCTTCAAAGCCTTCTTGAAAATCTTGAAAGCCTTAGAATTTTGGATGGTTTGTAAGAATTGAAACTCTCAGACGTCTTCAAAGTCTTCATTGTCTTGAAAATCTTAAAAGCCTTAAAACTTTGGATGATTTGTAAGAATTGAAACTCTTGGACGTCTTCAAAGCCTTCTTGAAAATCTTGAAAGCCTTAGAATTTTGAATAGTTTGTAAGAATTGAAACTTTCGGACGTCTTCAAAGTCTTCATTGTCTTGAAAATCTTGAAAGCCTTAAAATTTTAGATGGTTTGTAAGAATTGAAACTCTTGGACGTCTTCAAAGTCTTCGTTGTCTTGAAAATCTTAAAAGCCTTAAAACTTTGGATGATTTGTAAGAATTGAAACTCTTGTACGTCTTCCATGCCTTCTTGAAAATCTTGAAAGCCTTGGAATTTTGGGTGCTTTGTAAGAATTGAAACTCTTGGACGTCTTCAATGTCTTCATTGTCTTGAAAATCTTAAAAGCCTTAAAACTTTGGATGATTTGTAAGAATTGAAACTCTTGGACGTCTTCCATGCCTTCTTGAAAATCTTGAAAGCCTTGGAATTTTGGGTGCTTTGTAAGAATTGAAACTCTTGGACGTCTTCAATGTCTTCATTGTCTTGAAAATCTTGAAAGCCTTAAAATTTTAGATGGTTTGTAAGAATTAAAACTCTCGGGCGTCTTCAAAGTGTTCTTGAAAATCTTGAAAGCCTTAGAACTTTGAATGGTTTGTAAGATTAAAACTCTTGAAATGTTACATCTATCACAAAACAATGATTAAACAATGTGTTCAAGTTTGCAATTGATTTCCATAACTTAAAATTTCAACCACCTTTATCAGCCAGCTTAATAAAGAATTTTACTGTTTCTAAAATATTGTAGAAAATGAACGAGATAACAATGACAAGCGTCAAGTTTCCAGGCCACCGAATATTTTCGAGAATTTGGTTCGACTTAAGCTAGAAAAACTGAATATAATTAAAGGAAACAACGTAACAGCTAGTGGCCCAGTCGGCTATGCACATAACGCCGGACCTGAAAGAAAGAAGGGGACCAAGGAAATAATTATGCTAGGGGGAGCGCTATTAACGAACGATGAAGACTTATTTTAACCGGCGTGCGTTAGGCTATTTCTTTTCTCAGGTACCGCTTCTAAAAATAATGCGGTTGCATTGTTCTAAGGCCACAACGACACGGCAAATTAACGTTTTCGTCGGGTCATGCTCATCGTTAAACAGTTGCGAGGTAATTTCGAACGACTACGGTCACATCCGCATGTCAGCGTTAACTGCCTTAGAAGGGAAATGACGTTCGTGGCGATCTCTTTCACGAATGAAATTTGGTTGGAGCAGGAGATCGACGATCTTCTAACTCGAATCGTTTTACCTCCGGGCATGACACACTGTTGTTTCAACTGATTTCAGTGTTTCAGCGACTCACAGTAAAGTATTTCGTCCGAATGGTCGGGAAAATGTCGATATCAAAAGTTTGCGTAAGACGATAGACTGTTGCTACAATTGTTCCGTCCTATCAGTTGTTCGTAACTATTTACACAATTGTTGTGTTTGCGCTTTTATGCGCGTGTCCGTTGATATCGTTTCTACTCGCTTACAACCGGGACGAGCAACCGTGTCATATCTGGTGCCATTTAACTCTTCAAAAGAAAAAAGTTGCTTCATGTGATCTCATAGTTTTACTCTTCATAAAACTATGTTTATACAGTAGCATAATCGGTAACAGTCCGAGTAAACACGTGACCGTGTCGAGCGAATCGTGTTGAAGTCAAAGAAAAAATGTATAATTCACTACGTAAATGCAGCGGTAATTCACGAACAAGTTTCTTTTTACGATACCGACATCGCATTTGCAAAGCAGCAATGCATAGAAATTCTTCTTAAAGCACTCCTAAAAAGCGTTTATTGATATTCTCCGTTAAAGAAATATTTGCATAACGCATTCGAAGTCACACGATAACTGCTGCATTTACTTTTCGCAACACATTAAAATGTCTTTAACACATTGACTGCTTGGTCAGCGGAATTTACCATAGAGGCTAATTTTTTAACCCTGATCTTGGAAAATTTTAATGTACACCGGCATATTAACACGAAACCCTACCACCACCGGTCAAACTAACCGGTCCCAGATATTTTATTTTGCAATTATTGAAATGATAAAAATGATTTCATAAGAAATAATATTACCGTCTAAATCAAATCAAACTTGTCATTTTTATAATGGAACATGTACCAGTTATGTTTAAGACTCAGCAGATTCAGTGTTAATTAACTTTGAAGTTAATGGTGCTTACTGTTTTAAAGTTGCACTCATTCATTTTTTTCATGGATGCACAAAATCCATAAACTCAGTAATAACATAATTCTCGGATAGATTAATTATCTTATCTGTCCCGTCTTTCAAGAAATGTGAAAAAAAACAAGAATGATAAGATACTTCGTGTGGGCGATTATATCAATCAAATCAACATTTACCTTCCGCAAGCACTGCATCCAGCCACGGAAATTAATTTAATTGAATAATAGTGAGCGAAAATAAATTTCTATTTCACTCCGGGTTGTTGCAATTTAGCTAAAACATATTTATTTTATATGAAGATTCTTCGTCTAATTATAATCTTCAATGGTTAAATATCGACAACAAAATTGAATTTTAGTTTTGTTTAGACACAATTACTTACACACTCCATAGATTCTGCTCGAATTCTTCGTCCACCTCGATATTATAGTGCAAGAGATGAACGAATGTCGAGGTCACAATTCGTTAAAAAATATAAGAAAAAGCATCAAATAAAAACACCAATCGAATATATGTTAAGACGTACTTATGGGTAGCATATTTAACATATTACGAACCTCGCAAATTGTCAACAGGTGTACGAGTAGAGTTAATCCGATGATATCTTGATCGAAGAGAAAACTGATCCGGCTGAAATGATGGAGATCTTCGGTGTGAGGTTCGCACCCTTAAACGTGCCACTGAAACGACGTCTCGAAACACTGTCCGTGGCGATAGTGATCGTTCTGTTGGGATTCGGCGATCTTCTAGGTTACCTTCTCGCAGCTTACCTACTAATCTACACCGAGACGTTGCGCTACTTGGTGTTGCTCTATTTTGTTTGGATGTACTATGACTGGGACACCTGCAATCAAGGCGGTCGAGGGTGAGTATTGTACACACGTGAACTCAGGTCACAAATCCTCCCGATTAGTATACACTTTTTCGGAGAAACAATTTTTATCAGGTCTAAATATATTGACCCTACTTGTCAAAGGATTAAAAATCTTTCAGTCGATACACCATTGCCATCAACCTTGACATTTCAACACAGTTTCTCAACGCCAACAGAATTTTCCGATAAACCAAATATCGGGTTGACCCATAACTTCGTACAGGTGTCTGCTAAGTTGACACATGATCGCTATTATTAGTGAATACAGTCAATTTCCATAAGTTGGCCATAAGCTACAGTTCGTTTCAAAAGAAGTTCACAAAATTGTAACAGCATTTTAATAATCTTTTTTATACGATTCTACTGTTTAGCATTGATTTGACCACTCATTTTTGCGTGATTCAATAATTCTATGAACAACGTAATAAATACATTAATGATTCATTTAAGTTCATACTAATTCCGCGTAACTAATCTCCTCGAGTCCAGTCGACCTAGTTGTACAAACTCATTTAACTAAATGAATGCAGCTTTGAAATCTTTCAATTCTATAATTTATCTGTTTCAGTCATCGCTGGATGACCTGGTTAAGGAACTGTGCTTGGATGAGATACGTTTGTAACTATTTCCCATTGAAGTTGGTGAAAACCGTTGACTTGGACGCCACGAAGAATTATTTATTCTGTAGCTTTCCCCATGGGATTCTGTCGACAGGAATTTTCGGAGCCTTCGGTTCGGATATTCTGGGATGTAAGGAACTATTCCCGGGATTGGATTTCCGTGTGGTGGTTCTTGATCAGCATTTCAAAATTCCTTTCTTCCGTGATTACGTCGCCGGAACTGGTATATATTAATTATTGCATTAATTCATTCAATCCGTTCCAAGTTCTTCTCAATTCCTGTCAAAAATCAGTAGATCAAATACAAAACAGTAAAGCATCGAAATTCGAAGCTTCGATCTTCGAAGGAAAGTAACAGTCCTAGTATCTTGCAATTGATACAAACAATTTTTATTTTGCGTTCCAACTCTTAATACTTTACCTACCGGAAGCCTATTAATAGGTTTCTCAATAATTGTGCTGTATCAAAAAAAAGCATACAAATTTTCTTTTACATTGCAATCTTAAATGAAATTATTAGATGACGTTATTGATGACTTGTTAGTTCACAATAAAAATTGCTGTTACTATTGAAAGTTCCATTAAAAAGTTTTTAGCCATGTATCAGATTTTTCAAAATTATGCAATAATCACCGGTCGGTAATGTGTTAAATTACAAGTATGTTTATTCAAACACTCTGAAACCTTAGGTGGCGTGAGCAGTACCGCGAACAGCCTGAACTATCTGGCGTCAACGAAGCCTGAAAAACCATACACAGGAAGAGGAACAGTTCTCATTGTCGGCGGAGCATCAGAATCATTGGAATGTCAACCTCGCACGTATCGGATTCTAGTGAAAAGAAGAAAAGGCTTTGTGAAGATCGCGCTGAGGAATGGGTAAATGTCATGTTAATGTTGCTAAGTAATATCGTAATCGTCTAGTAATAAATATTCAAGTACCTATTTATTGATTAATCGATTCTCTGTTTGCAGAACTCCTCTGGTACCTGTGTTCTCGTTCGGAGAGACGGACATATACGATCAGCTGTACGGTAGCGAAGGCTCGACCTTCAGGAGGGCGCAAAATTACATTCGCAAGAAAGTTGGCATGGCACCGATCATACTGATGGGTCGAGGATTTTTCCAGTACTCGTTCGGAATCATTGCTCAACGAAGACCGATCACCGTTGTTGGTAATAACCTAATTTAATGTTGCACACAGATAATCAATAATTGTTTGCAATTATACATAGTTGAAAAATTAGTTACTGATCTGTTACTTATATAAAATAAATCTTCAGAACGAAATATTATCAATAGACACCGTATTTGATGCATTTATAACAAAAATGAGCGAGTGCAATTTAAAACATTGAAAATATTCGAAGACTTTAAGAGCATTAATATATTATTTTCACCACATTAAAATTATTAATGAAGGATGTAGATTAGACACAAACTTTTCATTTTGCAAAAGCATCCGGAGTATAATTATTAGCAAAACATTTCTGCATTAAAAATTTTTGTTATACATTAACAGGCTAACAAAAGGAAATGTTCCTGTTCCATAAATCTACTAAACAATCATATAAATTAAGTAGAATAACAGTAACAAAATATTAATAATAAAAAGAATTTTTAATATGTTAATATCTTCTTTTTAGCGAAGATCTAAAATTAGTTGACTTTTCTGACAGTCTCTCTGTTTCTTTTTTCCAGTTGGCAGTCCAATAGACCTACCAAAAATTCCTGAACCAACTGTAGAGCAAATTGACAAGTATCACGAGATCTTTGTCACGCATCTAGTCGAACTGTTCGAGAACAACAAGCACAAATACGTGGAGGACGCGGACTCTGTGATCCTCGAATTATTGTGATACGTATTGTTATTCGTCAATGATTCCCAGTGGATATAATAATCCACGAAATCGTTGAAACATACAGAGAAGAAACTCTCAACAGTGTTTCCAGTGACTTTACAGAAAAGTGGCGAGAGTGATAACAAGTTTTATAGAACTCGTTTCCTTAGTCCGTGAATTAACATTGTGGTGTTTTCATAGAGAATGTAATGTTAAGATGTTGAATAGTAGTTACATGTTGATTAAATTGTAAAAGAGTTTTAACAAGACTTGCTCGAACGCAGTTACATATGTTACTAGGGTGTGGAGAATTTGTAAATTTATTTAACAAACAAAGGGAAGGAGAGGTCGATTATGTGAGACGTTTTTTTTAATATAAAGGATCTTTTACACATTGTCGTTGAACATGATCAAACCAGAACACGCTTCCTGAAGAATACCTCCATGATCGGCACCAGCAATATCGCAAGAATCAAGATGAACGCGAACAACACGATCACGCGTAAAACCTGAAAGAAATACTGGTTTTATTACATTTGCGTTCATTCGCAATTGTTCGTTTCTTCCTATTATGTTTCTCGATGTACCTTGTCCTGCCATTGCTTGTTCGCGATACAATCGCGAAATTTCATACGCGAAAAGTGCACTGTACTGTACAACGGTATCCACGTATTCGGCATTTGACGGTGGAGGAACGTGTCCAGGTGTTTTCGGAAAAGGAACGACTTTCTGTTCACCAAATCCCTCATCTGAAAATTGTCTGGCATGTAACAGCATCGTTTCAGGGGGTTAACCATCCCCTGACGGTTCACAAAGATCAAATTCTTCTCGTTTCGTTTACATTGACATTCGAGTGCACAGAATATTAACGATTTTTAAAACATAAGCTAGAATCTTTCATAATGGTCTCCCCATTGAAGTTCAATTCACATTCTGGTGCTGAACATTATCAATTGTCAAGAAAGGTTGATCCAGAATTATATGAATTATTGACACATTTACACAGTATCTGTGAACTTTAAATATCTCTTGTATCTTCTGGGTCACATAATTATTCCAAGAGCTATTTTTTGTTTTTCATTCATCATTTATGTTCAACTCGTATAAACTGTAACACTATTAACATTTTCCTTCATTCAATGTGACTAATTATTCAAATTAAACCTACATAAAATATAATAAGTTTAACAGACTCGAAAACTGATCAAGCTTAAGTAATTCTTGAGACAAGAATATTCTGCATATTTTATCTGAGGAATCAATGAAGAAATTAAATTATTCATGGTCTGCACTTTCGATTGTAGTGATCTGTAAGCAACAGATAAGCGTTATCAAATCAGTGTTATCAAATTGTCTTACCTCGATATAATTGTACATAGCTAAATCGCATATCGCGTGAGCATCGTCGCATCTTAATTCAGAGAACATCGGCAGGACCTTGCTGAAGTCCGAGCCATAACGATCCATTAGTTCGTCTAACAATAAAATATCCTCGAAACCCTAATTATAAAACGTATAATTATTACAGAATTTATTTCTACTATACACTCTATTATACAATGAAATATTTAAAAAATGTTCAATCTAGTCAAAAATCTCGTACAGTTAGTAATATTTTAAATATTCCAGTGGAACGTTTCAATTTTGATAGAACAAGAACAGAATTAAGAAATAAACTCACAGCGTTCATTCCCTGAGCATAGAAAGGCACCATAGCATGAGCGGCGTCACCAACAAGAAGTGCAGTCTTCCCAACATGATAAGGTTTGCACTATAATTAAATTCAACTGATTTAATAATGTTTTACACGAAAGGATTTAATAATATCGTCGAACGGTTACTTTTTAGTATTAACTATAAAAATCCTTGAACGCTTACCTTGATAGAAATCAATGTTTTCGGTTCCCTCTCGAAGTAATCTTTTACTAGTTTTTCTTTACCAATCAAACGCAGAAGGTCTGGAAATTGTTTTTCGTAAAAATCCAGCAGGTCTTGCGGCGTCTTCAGGTTGTCAAGGGTTGAGAAAGGTGCGAATATGTTTCCGGTAAAAGTGCAGTCTTCGTTGGGCAAGGCAATCATCATGAACTCCCCACGCGGCCAAATATGAAGATGATTGCCGCTCATCGCAAACTGGAGGACAATATTATACTTCAAACTCATTTTTTAATTTTAAATTAGCATAACAGAAAAAAATTACAATGGTATATTATTTTAGAACAACAGATACCAATATTAAATTTAGTTATTTTCTGTAAATCTACTAAATTATATTTCATAATTATAATTCATTATACCAATTAAAGAATAGTTTTAATTGCATAATATTATTGCAACGTGTATCTCGGTTTACGCTGAACTTCATTACACGTCAAAGGAATTATTTTAAAGCAGATAGATTAAGAAATAAATAAGCTTTAAAGTGATACAGAACAAGCTACATAAACTATATGATTTATTAGAAACAATTTCGCCATTATGATTATACTTACGTTTGCTATATTATTTTTCATACCTTGTTGTCTTTATCAGCAGGGACAAATAGCTCGACGTAACCGTGCTCTATATATGTCTGATTACAATTAAACAACGGTCTCTTCATCATCATTTTCCTGACTGTGGAATACGCACCGTCTGCGCCAATAATTAAGTCCGCTTCTACTTCTTCTATCCTCTCAGACTTTGTACTAAAATATATAATGATCGTAATAATGTAACGTCATAATTTTAATTTTCATGAAAGATGTCTTACTCATAGATCTTCAGTATTCCATTGTCGAGGTCAGCGTCTATCAGCTTCTTGTTGAAAAGGAGACGCACTTCGGGATACTTTTCGGCGGCTGTTTCGGAAATCAATGGATACAGCACTTGAATTATAATTAAGAAAAATGCTTTTCCTTCTTTAATAAATTTATCAGTATTGAAAACATTATGTTAATATTCTTCAATTATTTTAACCTTGCTAGTGTTTCATAATTCACCTACGAATAAACTATGAATTCATATTTTAAATTAATAAACTGCAATTTACTTGCTAATCCACACATGATACAACAAAAATACAAAAGATGTACATAATATTAAATGTATCACATAAAAATATGCGTTATTGTCCGTCCTTTATTATTAGACTCCAGATTTTATGCATTTGTGATAAACATTTAAACATACTGTTAAATTACTCTCAACCTGCTACACATAATATTCAAGAAAATCAATTTCTATTTCACTCCAGTGTGTTGCAATTGAGGTAAGAGATTTTTATTTTGCATAAAGATCCGCAGTCTATTTATTATAAACGGGAAACAAATCGTTTGTCGCATCAAGTATAATCAGAGTCGCCAGATTAAGACTCGTGTCCCCGCTCTACCTTCCCCTTCTTCGACGTTTTTCCCCCACGCCTCCGCCACGGTCGGGTCACGTGACTAAGCCGTTAGTGGCAGAGAGAGGGTAACTTTTTCCCCTCGATTCGAGTCAATCCCCCCTGATCCGGCGACTCCGAGTATAATGCGTGCCGAGGCGCACGCATCGAATGCACAAAGATCGTAAGATGCACAGGGCGGCAGTGACAAGAAACGTGACACGCTCGAATTCTTGTGGCTTCACGCGCTACCGCGTCATCGGATATGCGGCCATGCTTTTTTTTCAGGTGAAAAGCATCTCGTGTTCGTTCATGTACTTTTAATGCAAGATACAGCGACCGGATCAAAATAACCTGCTGCAAAATCTCGACGGTAATCGATACCGATCGCGAGACGATTTTTCTTCGGCGACGAATAGTATTGCTCGAGTAAACGATCGCAATAAGAATGCCACAGTCGAGAAAGCTGACTATGAGAACTATAGGAGTTGTTAATTGAGCAAATAATTTTTTCACTTTATCGTGTCATGATTTGCTTCATCAATTGCAACAAGTAGAAGTCGGATAATCATTTCTCCCTCTATTTAATCGTTTTTGTCAACTGGAAATAATGTATAGATATTGCTAAATTCTTCTAATTTGACTTTTATTTAATAAAAATTATAATTGCTTCAAATCTGCAGTCTAGTAATGATATCCGCATGAACCATGTCGCAGTTACGTTAATTGTCATAACATTTCTGTTATCTCAATTTTATTTGTTTTATGTTACGTCTCCCTAAACATTAACGATTGAACAATCGCTAGATTCATTAATTGCTATGTTATTCCTTCTAGTGCAGTTGTTACGGAATGATAAGATAAACTGAAACGGGCAATTCCAGCCGGCTAGATTTTCCTTACTGTAAACTGTAAATCATTGATATTTATGGCAGTTATGCGTTATTTGTTATGGATCTCTGTGATTAGATTAGAGCTAATAATTTTGTGCCAGCGACATGTCCATTGAAATTTTCATGTCAACTTGTTAATACCATTCAATGCCATGCATGCAATTCACCCTTCGGATCCTTGGAGAAGATTAAGAGATTTGATTAGTATAAAAATAAATTATAGAACAACTATATACATTTTAAGGACACCGTTGATATCAGAAATATTGAACAATGATATATCGAGAAATAAACGAAGTGTAAATCTATAGAATAATATTTATAAATATCTGCTGCAGTCTATATACGATCAAACCTCTTTTTATATTATTAATACTAACTTAGCATTATTGTTTGCAAAGACTGTGTTTTAAATATACAAAGTAGAAGAGAGTTTGTAATAATTATGATAGTACAACTATTAGATTGATTAGTTATGTGAAACAATTTTCACTTACCATTTAACAGGACCACATTTAGGTATCTTCTGCTCACAGAATAGATACACTGCAAAACAAAAACTAATATTAAGAAGAATTTTATGCATTTATAATAAAAATAAGTAGATCAGATGCAAAATAGAGAAAACATTCAAAGAATGAAAAATTCTGTTGTGTTACTCGATATGTTTTGCAGTTAATGTATACAATTTTTATTTTGCATAAAAATCAGCGATGAAGGTAATAAGATGCAACATACGTTTCCTTTTACGCTATCATAAAGAATTTCCTTCAAGGTGCCATCCCTGTTGTGCAGCATTCTCCCTCGCATGGCGATACCATGTTGATCCACTAAAGCTTTTTCGAGATCAACCGCTTTCAAAGCTTCACGGCCTCTCGCCGACAGAGCTAAGTCAATGCTTTGACCTCTGTAATCCTCCAATCTAATATCTGCACAGACGTTAATTCACTTTTCCCTTGTTCAAATTACAAACGTCAATTGTTTCAAACAATGTTACATTTTTCATTCCTTTACTCTTGGACGGCGATTGAATATGAACAGACAATTGAATATGAAAAGTGACACAACTCCAAATATACATTTCTAAAACAACTATAATAGTAAATATATAAATTATGGTGTTCTCTATAACTAATGTGCATGACAATCAATTCAGTATCTAATTAACAACAAATTATTTTACATTTCTATGTTTCTTGTATTCGAAAGTAATTTTCAAAAATTTTACCGACTTACATACGTCACTTTTCTTCTGAATGAACAATATGTATATGCATCTTTACAACCCCAATAATTGTAAAATGAGAAACAGTACAAAGATTGAAAGAATTCAAGAATACACTATTTTCAATACCTTGTTAAGGACGAAAAGAAATGTTTACTTAGCTTCTGTAAACTATAATTGAAAAGCTCAGTTGAATAATAAATTATTATTAATAATAATTTACTAAATTTTAGGATATCAGCTTTAAATTTATTAGAAAATCACTTTCTCGAAAATGTCACTTAACATGTTCATCCCTTATCGTTCGTCCAGTCGATGGAAATTCGCGACATTAAGATAACGAAGTAATAATGCAATTGATTATCGAAATATTCACCTGCACGATATTCGTAGACACATACGGAGAGTCCTCGCTTTGCAAAGAAGCAAGCAGCCAGTGCTCCAACCTAAAACGTCGAATATTGCTATTAAATTTCGTTGAGAATCTTCGATAAACGAGCGACAAGAATTTTTATAGATCTTCTTGTATAGAAGTGATACTTTGAAAAATATTGCCACACACCAAACCACCCCCAACGATGGCGACTCGCGGCTTTCGATCGACAACTGTCATGTTATTCCGTACTGCACCGAAGCCACTGACCAACTACCTGTCTTAACATGATCCACAGGCAAGTTTATATGCGGGGTGAGTCACTTGACACTAACTCAGCTTATCGCTACGTTGATTTCGACGACGGGATTGGATCTCTTATTCAGATTGTCCGACGAATAAGAAAATATTTCCAAGTTTTATTAATTAATTCAATTTACTCAGAATTTATACGATTTTCAAAATCGGGCACGAACTTGTGCAATCATCCAATAATTTCATCTCGAATGAAAAGTCGAGACAATTCAATTTTATTAAATCTTCACTGTCACAGTCTATTTTAGCCGCAAGATTTTTATATTAAATAAAAATACTCCAAAAATAAATAGATATTAGATGAAAATGTATTTTATCTTGAAATCATTTTGATAAGCGCAAAATAGTGTTGTACATATTATTCTGTTTTCGTGGTTCTGTGTCTCATTTATTCATCCATGTTTGCCATAAATGATAAGCACAATTGTGCCAAGGCACAGGCCTCAAAAGAAATGCCTGAAATATACAGAGTGTCTCAGGTAAATGCCAAACTTTGTCAACATATTCTATGGGTTTCAGCAAGAAAAAATGGTATTATATAAACTTAGGTTGCTCAAACGCTTCTTTCTGTGTGTAGGGTGCAAATGCACCGTAGGAATGTTAGCTGTCATATGTTGCAAAATTTTTCAGTATCGTATACTTGCCTTTTAAAAATCAATAAAATTTCACAAATTGTTTCTTTAGATTTTACTCTAAAAATGTATGAAGCCCAATTACACCCCTGTACACGGTTAACATATTATAATAGAAGTGCACAGAGAGAAGGTTAATAAAGAGTTTGATTTAATCACCAGAGACTGAGTAAAGTTCCCTCGACCTATTCATCTTTGCGGAAAAGAATCATTTAGTCAATGTCATTTAGTCAATGTCGAACACTTCTTGCGTAATTTTCCGGGAACCGATCCAGGTCAGAGTTGAGCAATAATCGATTATGTTGTGATTACTTTTCTAATCGACTATTTGTAATCATTGATCACTACTCTGTAATCGCGGAATGAATGATTAATTGATATTTTATTAAAATTAAATTAGTTACCATTATTATAACCATCATAAAATACCATGTAATGATTACTGAGGCAACCACGACCAATGATTACTCCACTCTTGTAAATAGTTACGGTTCTGATATAAATTACTATTACTATTATATAAATTATATAGATCGCAAACGAACTCGTGTATCTATTCCATTAGATCACTGATCTATCCTCCACCACGATGTCACAATAGTCTGTCACTGTTCCCTTCGAATTCCATATTTTACCACGTTTTTATTAACTCACTTTCTTGTTTCTTTGTAGTCCTTTCATGCAGCGTTAAACAACCTATGTTTATATAACATTTCTTCCTTCGAATTAAATGAACTTTATACCTGAAACACCCTGTACATATGAAAATCAGTTTTCATTACAATATGAATTACAAATATCGTTTCGAGATAGACCCACCAATGTACCAATAGTGGGGGTAACGAGCACCAATAGTCTGTCACTGTTCCCTTCGAATTCCATATTTTACCACGTTTTTATTAACTCACTTTCTTGTTTCTTTGTAGTTCTTTCATGCAGCGTTAAACAACCTATGTTTATATAACATTTCTTCTTTCGAATTAAATGAACTTCATACCTGAAACACCCTGTATATATGAAAATCAGTTTTCATTACAATATGAATTACAAATATCGTTCCGAGATAGACCCACCAATGTACCAATAGTGGGGGTAACGAGCACCAATCGCGACGCCCCTATCTGGACTAGACTACACTATAGCTTCGTGACGTCACTCAGGTTCTGACTATAGCATTCCCCTTACTATTTTTCCCTTCGTTTCCTCTATCTGGTAACGCTGCTCCTCACTTAACATTTTAATCTTGTCGCAAAAACTTGTCTATTAACTCGGAATTTAAAAAAGAATCGATTTGTGTGAACGAAACGAATGAAATCATAATTTTTTCGTTGAAATGAGCATAATCTTTCTTCCATCAAAATGATGGATTTCAATATTCTTAATTTGCGATTACTAAGACTGTAAAGACGCTTCCCTGAGGAATTATTTATCAAATTTATTTCTTTGAGTATATATTATTGGAAAAATGACCAAAAATTTGGATAAATACATTCGTGTTATGTTTATAAAATAATGTGAAATAGTTTTTTCTAGAGCTCCGTAAACCTATTGTTAATTTTAAAAAATCATCGTTCTATCTCTTTTCTATTGACAGTTCTGTGATTTTTACACGAAATCCATCACTCTACCCAACTCTGCGACGATTACTAAAATTGTAAAGACGCTTCCCTGAGGAATTATTTACCAAATTTATTTCTTTGCGTATATATTATTGTAAAAATGACAAAAATTTGGATAGATACAATCGTGTTATATTTATAAAATAATTTGAAATAGTTTTCTCTAGAGCTCCGTAAACCTAGTGTTAATTTAAAAAAATCATCGTTCTGTCTCATTTCTATTGACAGTTCTGTGATTTTTACACAAAATCCATCACTCTGCCGAACTCTACGACGCGACACCGCGAGAAGCTGTCGCGTTGCGGGCGGCGAAGCGGTCCCGCCGGAAGTCGCCTCGGGGATGAAAAGTACGGGGTCTGCGTACGAACCACCAACGGTGATGATCGCGATGATCGTGACGCGTGGCGTGGCCGTCGTGGTCGCGGCGCTGTCCGAAAAATCAAAAATAGCCGGTGTGCCAGTCAGTGCGGCGATGTCGACGGCGAACGACGTTTCGGCGGAACGGTTCGGCCGGTGGTGGTGGTGCTGGCGGAGACGAAGGAGGAGTACTACCTGCGGACCAACGATGCTGACGGGATACACGAAGACGATCGCCCTCCTCGGTGTACTCGCGGTGTTATGCGCCCTCCTGGGCACCGTGGACGCCGCCGCAAAAACGAGACCGGACGAGCCCCGAGCCAAAGGCCACAAGGACGCCGAACCTGTCATCGAGGAAGTCAACGCCAAACAGCTCGAGCGGCTCCTCAACGAGAAGGATTTTGTTGCCGTGTACTGGTGTAAGTGAGACTCGGATGCTCTTCTCAATATCCTTGGAAGATTTTCACTTTTCATCGTCACCCCCATTACCAGGAAGTCATTGATCTAGACAGGAATCTAGCTGGTGGTAGCAAACTCGATGTCCATTTAGGATCTTAGAGGTGTACAGAGTTTCCTATACTCCCGTGTTTCAACATGTAATCTCGCACGATCTACTTCTATCGTCTTCATGTTTCTGATGTTAATACACTTTGCAGTCACGATGACGATCATTTCCTACGCCATAACTGTCGCTTGTACTTCTTCGTACGATTCTTCAAATATCGTTTATGTAACGGTCACACATTGTAGTACTTTACAGGGATGTTCACTATCGAATGGTGTAAGACATTGAACTTTGTTTAAAATATATTGTTGTATACTACGAACAGCACTGTCATCTATCAAGTATTTAAGGGAAACTGTGACCACCGTGTCACGACAGAAGGGTGACGCCTACGCACACACTATAACCGTTGACCACGTGCGATCCTGCACATACTTTTTCGCGTAAGGAACCATCTCAACAGTTTTGCACTGTACAACAAATTGTGATCACGAGTATCATAATCATTTTTATTGCCATTTCCTTCATCTTACTTCCTCTAAATATTGAACACAAAGTTGGATCGACCATTTCAAAAAATCAATTCCGTGGACCAATGCATCCGGTCATCAAAATGTAACCCAAAAATATTTCTTACGCTGAAGTGACTTCGGAGAATGAAGACCAACGCGACGTCCGCCGACACGTGGCAGAGCCTCGCTCTTACATAACTCATCCGCAGCAAGTCCTTCGAGTCCTCGTTTTGCCACCGGATACTTCAAGCGTCCTCTGTCACCCTCTCTCTCCTCCCTCTCTCTCTCTCTCTCTCTCTCTCTCTCTCTCTTTCTCTTGCATTCCTCTCAGTTCACCGACTCTGTCCGACCCTTCACCCCTCTGTCTATCTTTCACTGTCTAAAAGTGCCATTGCAACTTGGAATTCGATTACCACTTTAACTCAATTCCAATAGAGGCACTCTTCCTTCTCCACAGCTGCGATTATTTGATTCTTCAGTCTTCTGAAAAGAGGAAACTTTTGATCACGCGGTAATAATCATTTTATCAATCTTTAAATGTCGTTCAATTATGAAAGCGACTGGTACACACGCTTCCTTCCAAAAAATAAGGAAATTATAAATTTTGAAGCACTTTTAGTGCAAACCTTTTCATGTATAATTCTAATAATTGTAAAGTAACCAGTATTAATGATTACACTGCGGATTTAATGCGTTTATGATAAAAATGGGTGCGTAGAATTCCAGACAGTGGACGTATTAAAAAGATTTAACGATATCAGTGTATTATTCTCAGTTTAATAAGAAAATTAAGCTTGATAAAACTGTTTTATTTCACTCCCGTGTCTTGCAATCGATCATTTTTTATTTCGCATAAAGATCCGCAGGCTGGTTATGATTGGTGGAGTCGATAGGCTGATTCCCCGTTGGGCCGCTGGCATGGTGTGCCGTTTAAAAATACTACCACACATAAACTTCGACTGTTTCGCATTCGCCTCGATATATTTATTCTTTAACTTATTCGAGGCCGCGTTACGCTTTCTTCGACGTCCGTAGAATTTTCTTGGCCCGTGACGGGCTGCTTCTACCCTCCCCCGTTCTCCCTCGGCGTCTTCTTCTGGTTGTTCGACGCGTCGCCGAATTATATAATCCGTGGCTGTGCCGTAGTGGGTGTCGATGAAAGCCAGAATTGCAGAACAGGACTCGTCATTGAGATCGTTTTCTGTGCAACGGCGACGAGTGAGACGTCAATATGAGAACGGTTTAATGTACCAAGGCGAAGACGCGGGTTCACCTGTTATAAATAAATCCTCCGGCAAAGAGATTGACGCTTCTGTTTCACGTTCACGTCGCCCCGAGCGTCTCTTTCCGCGAACTTCTTTCTCAATTAAAATAGTAAAAAAAAAGAGATCAACATCTCTTCAGAATTCGAGCACACCATTAAATAATAAACATCTTGTAAATCTCCACAGCGAAAATAAACCGTATCCGATGCGGTGTAGATTGTTTCAGATTACGTATGAAACTCGCCGAAATAATATTGTTTTCGAGTTACACTCGCGTCGTCTATTTCAAGAGGTTTCATAAATTATCCCGTGCGCGGTGGTTGCTTCATAAACACGCGCGTTTTGTTGCAATTGTTTAGATGTCGCTGAAGCTTGCGGACACGACGTTGGAGATTCACCATTTTCTTTCCCTTTTTGCAAGGTGAATCGTTCGTTAACGATGAACTCGGTTAAACCTTCCGAGCAGTAAACCTGAATAAAATCACAAAAATGACAAGCCTCTATTCACTTAGATTTTGTGCAATTTTTATTACAATAAGTGCTTGCACGAAGAAATTTATCGAATCAATTTCCATGCGAGCAACTTCATAATTTCAATAATTGTGAGATGAGAAATGTAAATCCGGTCATTTGACTGGCAGTGGTAGGTTTAGTGTTAAAGATTCGAGAATCTTCAGTCCCAATAATCCTTATTTTTATAATAAGCATGCTTCCTCTAACAATAAAACTCTGCTTAACATTTTTCTTAGTTATGCTTGCGAACACGACGTTGCATATTCACAATTTTAAATTGTTCGTTAAAGATTCGAGAAACTTCAGCCTCAATAATCCTTATTTTTATGATAAGCACGTTCTCTCTGACAATAAACAACCCCTTGAAATTTATCTTAGTTACGAGACGTCCTCCATAATATCCTCAATTTGAAATAATTCCGATAACACACGTCAACGCAAATCCACACGGATAATCCAGTAATCAAATGTAAATTGTTTACATTAATGATTAGCCTGCGGATTTTATACATTTATGTGCAATCTCTTACATGTAATACCTGCAATTTAGTTTCACCTTAATAAGACATTTAAAAGAAGAGATAAATTTTTTATTTTGACTCCTGTTTCTTGCAAGCGATGCAACCACTTTTTATTTTGCACAAAGATCCGCAGTTTGGTAACGATTAAAGCGACAGAATCACAGACGAGAATTCGATTGAACAGAGAGGGGGAGATTTTTCTTTGCTTTGGGGTGGATGTTGACGTCGGCGAAATGCCCTCAACATAATTGGTAATATACACGTCATGCGCACGGATGCGCTCACATGACAATTAACAGGTATTAAATTCACTCCTTTTGCCAAGTGGCCAGTCCACTCAGTAGGACAAGCCGTCTCTAGGCAGACATAAGACATCGGGACCGTCTGTGGGGATATATTAATGGGCGCAAGAGATCGATATAATTCTACGATGGTCTACAACGTCGTTCTTTTCCTACAGAATTCATTGTCCGGAACGCTAACGGCATAAACAGACCCACGTCTCGGGCCTGGACATTTCACGAACACTCTAGAAAAACGAAAGAGGCCCATCTCGAGCTCCTTCATTAAAAGACATACGATCCTGACATTTCGAGAGTACCCAAAGTATACGAGAATTGGTCTTCATTTATCAAATACACACGTTGAGTCACGAAACTGTGCCACCTAGATCTACTCGCCAAAAGCTTGTTTTATGAACAAAAATGTTTAAAACAGAAATTGTTGGACCTACGAGCAAACCAGACAGTGTTGTCTTTCACTTTTTTTATCGAGTTAATGTTGTGCAAACCTCACTTAGAGGTCTGATCAAGTATTAAAAAAGTAATATATGTATAATATCTTGATCGCCCGTTAAGAAGTTAATAATTACCGGGATATCAAAGTTCGATATTCTTTCAACTGACAAGGTCAAATATTGCACATTGCATCAACAAGTTCAAGGTCCTCTCAAGGTTATCTTGCTAAAAATGCAAAATATAAGAAAATCAATTAGCACGTTGTATTTTTTTTATTAGTTACGTGACTCGATCTGTATTATTTTCGTAATAGATGCGAGTATTTTGTTCATTATCGAACGATTTGGATTACGATTTCGTTGCAACTGGACGCAGGGATCGGCAACTTTGCAGACTTTATTGCTGAGAGGCCACTGACTCACTGCGAACGCACACGCACAGAGGCCGAGTCACGATCGAAGCATATCAAGACGCGTTGCCAGCCGTTGATTTAATTTCATCAAATTAACTCGGGAAGCAACAACGCTCGCGCCGCATTAATCATTTCGGGGAGAGAACGCGTGATTTCATTGTGCAGCCATTTTCGAAATCGGTTTCTGGGATACACAGTGGATTCCGGCTTAATTGGGACGCGTTCGGCCCGGACAATTTGTCGCAATTAAGCGGCTTCATTTTATTTATTTTATAGTTTCTTGTATTTAGGTTCTTCGCTATTTGTCTCGATTAAGGGGAGTCTTTACAAGTGTACAGTGGTACAGATAAATACTGAACACTAAACCTACCGAGCTCTAAAAATGGTCGACACGTGTTGCCTTAAAAAACAGCTCTCGTTATTATTATCGATTTACCGATTACGCAATTGTGCAACAATCATCGGCTGATGATAGACACGGTGGAAACAAGGTAGCACGGTCAACGTGGATGAACCAAAATAAACTAATTCAATGACGTCTGAGACATTGCTCGGAGAATTTTCACGTCCAACCCCTTGCCGTATTGTGTCTTCAGGGTTGCGATAATTCGAACTTCGTTGCCCTTAATATTTTCTCAATAGAACAAGGAAATTCATCGCGTGTCTACATTTACTTCGTTACGAAGGACGTTCATATTTGTTAGATTTCGAATGACGGGACTTGGGTTCATTTCGATCCACACTTAGAAACGTTGTTTATAATCCGAATTCTCTTGTATTAGGGCTGCGTGTGAGTCACGGTTGCAGTGAAAGAGTGCAATGAATTTTTATTTTGTATAAAGATGCAGTCTAGACATGACCTATAAACCATCAGCTCGAGTCACGTGTGATCAATATAGACTGTGAATTTTATTCATTTCTATCAAAACAGGGTAAATCTAATTTAAAAGTGTACAAGTGAAGAGAATTTAGAAACACCAATATGTAACATGATATTTGGTCCCCTAAGGGTTTCAAATTCATTTACCAATCCTCTTCCTCTTTCCAACTCTTACCATCGCCTTTTTCAGCGGGACCTACTGTTTATGGTGGGTTCCGAACCACCTTTTACCAACAACACGTGGAAAACACCCCGGGTGGGTCACTTTCCGGTTTTTTACCAGACGGTCACCCATCCTAGTGCCGTTCACGTTCCACATTGTTTGACTTCGGTGATCTAACGAGAACCGGTGCTTTCAACGGGACTACGGTTGTTGGCCTAGAAACACCAATATTTTCAAACCATTGAAATGATTAAGGAAGGAAAGAACTTGTCCCTTGTTTCTTGAAAATTTCTATATCGCATAAAGATTTAAGCCTCGAATGGCTGATCGTAAAATTGAAAAGTACTTAAGGGTTCGAACGGATGTCGCCCTTGGAACAGTACGAAACGCGAAATGACCTACAGACGGTTGGTAGACCAGTGGCTTGAGAGTCACTGGTAGTCAAAGTAGATCGGGTCGAAGGAACTAGTACAGTCGAAGATGCGTTCTGTCTCGCGCGAATAAGGGTTAAAGCCTTCGAAGGCATCACGCACGTCTTGACAACCTGTTCCCCCGACGTGTTGGCGTCCCTCGCGCGTTCCTCTCGCGATTCTCCCCTGAATCACGTTTTCATAATACCGTCTGATGTAATAGTGGACGCGTTGGAGCGGCGACGACGAAATAACCAAGACAGTATACTACCGTCGGAGAAACACTAGTAACCTTGCCAAGAACATCCACCGAACCACACAATCGCTCATTCTCCTCGAATAATTGTGTTTCGCTTCTGGTACGATGCAAATATTCGTTTCTAGGAATTCGCTACCTAGAATCGAGCGAGATCAAAAATTCTCGCCGAACATACACTCGGGCATTTTATTACAATTACCCGCTAGACGAGGCTAATTGAAGCGAATTGAAATAGACATCACCTTGGATGGATTTATGAATGACACGCGACCGGTCCTTTTTTTCTTAGGTTTCTTAAGGTCGTGTCAGCCATCTTGGTTATCAACGATCATTATATTGCGATTCTTGTTAATAATTTTATTTTTCCTTCGAACACTTCGGTCTTCTATTTCGTCTTCTTCGAGGTTGCTCTTTCGCGTTGGCCGTTTACTTCAACATCGCTAGGTAATCTAGTAATCTGTGTCTAGTATAAGATCGAACATGTTAATCTATTTGGTCATCTGGTTAGGTCAATCATCGAGAAATATTTTTCTCCCTTCAGTTCTAATCTGTTATCTGTTGGTCCATCGCGCAAAGGAGAACCATCGACAGAAATTACCCTCTTTTATCAACGATAAGACCAGGTTTCGTGTTCTTCGCGTGATCCAGCCACTTCTCGGCGATCTTTAGCGCTTCTCCGTGCAATGACGTAACGAACACTCTCAAAATACACGGTTGAGACTGGCGAAAACTTTTTGTGGCTCTTTCTCGCGGCTCCCCGTAAAAATAGTACAACGGGCCGAGATCGAGAGAGAGAGAGAGAGATAGAAAGACAGAGAGAGAGAGAGAGAGAGAGAGAGAGAAAGAAAGAAAACCGGATATAGGTGAGAAGCAAGATGGAAAGTTCGGTTTTCGTCGCTCCATCTTTTCCGGGGCTGATGTAAGCCCGGTGAATAATTATTCGGTGATTTTTAAGGAAATTCTCGGCCAGCCGGGATCTGGTCGATCGGCAGGAAAGAGCGATACCTCTTGAAAGCGGTGTTAGCAAGGCCGGCGCTCCGGTAGCCGCCGCTTTTAGCACACGTTCGAGTTATTTTCGCTCTTGCCGCCAAGCCTCTCGCTACCGTCTCGCCTGAAAACATATCTTCCTCGTCCTGAGTCGTCCGTCGCCTCTGTCGTCGTTCGCCGATCTCGCAGGTGTAGATCGATCCCCGAGCCACCTGCTCCAAACGAAATCGGATCGTCTTTGGGGAAACGGGAATGGATTCGCCGGTGAAAGCCCACGATACATCGACGCGGCTAGACGCGAGAGAGCCCCGGACGATGAGCTCGCGAGTCGAACCTATTTCCAGCCGCCGAGCGCCGTGTCCTCGCGTCTTCTTTACGACTGAACCGAGCTTTTTCTCGCTTGTTAGCCTCTTGTGATCGCTCCTGGCGTCTTTCTTGCTTTCCACTGTTGCCCCCCTTTTTGATATTCTTGGATTCGCTGTTTTTCTGATCCGCGTCGCGCCGCACAACGCGGTATTTCACCCGAAAAGTCAAAGAAAAAGTCGATCTGATAATTTTTCGTGTCATATGTAGTTAACAGTCTGAAGAGCAATGCTTCAGTATTTTGTTCTCTTTATTTGTACACCCCTGAAGTACTCTAATTCATCGAAAGTCTACAGCTTTTGTGGCTGAGATTCGCAAACCAGTAATAAGATTTACCATAAAGCAGACGGTATCTGTTTCAACTGATCGAGGATTTAGCTGTTGTCCGAGGAGGGCGAATGAATTTATTTATATTAATTTACTTTGTAGGAAGATTTCTTAACCTTCATCCCTCCCTCATTTCACATAAATAGTTATAACAATGTAAACAGTTATTTTTCGATGCCTCTTAGTAAAATTGATAAGTTAACATTTACATTATAGGTTTTTCTGTTGTGTTTCGCATTAAAAAAAAATAAAAGTCACACGAAGTTTCGGGCGAATAACTGAACAGTAGTAAAATTGAGTAGATATAATTTAAAATTGTTGGAAAATTTTAAAAATTGAAGACGTCAATATGTTATTTCCCCTGTATCGAAATCATTGAGGGAAGAAATAACATTCACTTCGGTTTAATAAATAATGTAAAGTTATAAAGATAAAACTGTGTCAAATTGTCACGAGGGACCCGGTGAGGGTTAATTTAATTTATTCAGACGATTAAAAGAAGGACTACGTGTTTATGTGATTGCATTTAATTGTCTATTTAAAAATGATTGACTTAAGGGATTAAAAACGTCTTTTATAATTCTCACCACCTTATGCCTGCCTCGCAAACGAATGCATCACCTCTTTTTCGACAAATGAGGATACTGAACATGATTATAAGAGATCTATGACGCGTACCGGAAAGCTTCGGCGCTCAAGCAGAGCTTTCCAGATGCGCCCCCACGTTTCGAGCTTTGTGAAAGACGAGCTCTTTCCGTCCCATTAATTAAGGAAAGGATCTACTCAATTTTGGCTCCACTCCCTACTTCCGTTCCATGAAAACGGAACGATTATTTCTTGCCATCCTTTCGCGGCCCGGTAATTTACTATCGGAAAGGTTTTGCTCGTGTTCTCGAAACGTTCGGGTCTTTCGCTGGCTACTGGGTTACTGGTGATACAAAAGTGATACATTGTTTCGTCGACTAATACTCACACGACCGATTGAATGACTTCGCTGCGCGTTTCGCTCCACTAATAAACTGTGCCATTTTCTTAACCGCGGGAAACCAGTTTAACCGCCGTCTCGGATTACGTGGGCAAAAGTCTCACCGATGTTTGAAAATTCGACTGGAACATCGATATTCGAGTCTCGATCTTGAACTTCCCTTTCTGTCTTCGCAGAAAGTTGTGCCACAAATTATATTATTAATGGACTAAAATTAATAATGCACCGTAGATTTCGAGATCCTGTAGGAGGGTAAAGTTCTGGTCTCTTTTCAGAGTTCATAAAGATGAAGATGAAGAAAATGAAAATGTAAATGGACGTTTCTGTTAATTAATTTTCAAGTGAAAGCTATATATAATTACGCTGTATTTTTACACATTTACTAACCACCTGTCGAAGAGTCACAACTCTAATCTTCACAAATAAAAAATTGCATTCTGAAGATCCAGTGTATAACGATGAATAATTGATTCAGAATATCATACGCAAAACTAGTTTTGTTGAGTCTACGTCGCTCGACCACCTGTCCGTGGCTAGACTTAATTTAATTATCAGCTTGCCAGGAAAAACTCAGAATGAGAAAATTGCTAATTCAGTGATAAGCACGCTTGATCCCCTGCCAACTGTTCGCGTTCCTCAATTATACTATATACAAGTTACTATACGTTGTTTATTCAACGGTAGATCGCCGATATGTTTGCACGAACAAGTTTAGTTCCTAACAGAACATGTTTACTTCCTAAAGACGTTAAAGTTAACTTGTAATATTATTTTACACTTGAAAATTCGCCTCGATAAACGAATCTAGTAATCAAACAAGACGAAACAACGATTTAACTTATATTATAATTGACAAAAAAGGCGATTTGAACTAATATGAACATCAGGCGATACAGATGAAGAAATATTAGAATAAAAGAATTTTTGAAAAATCTTCCATTCGAATTTTCCATCCCTCAATTTTAAAACACCCTACACAATAATTGAAAATTACAGAATCATTACTCGAGAATTTGTGTGACGCTAATATTCAACAATTACAACTTTCTCTCAAATTAAAATCTTTTTATCCACGGCAAGTTTATTCGCGAGAGTGTGTTTTCCTTATTTGTGAGTGACTGAAGAATTTCTGAATTATTTTTCACCGCTACTACATTCGCGAGATGTAATAATGATCTGGTCGAGTAAAAAGCGAAGCGATGGGGAAGAGGCGGTACAATTTATAGACTCCCCTTGATAAGATTTTTCTCGAGCGTGGAGCACAGCTACCTGGAGTTGATAGTTTTATTTATACCGGAAGAAACATTCGAAGCATATCTTCAGGGTCCCAGCCCGTCTCTAAAGATAGCCACTCAATCGGCCGTATTTCTTGCGCCATGTAGACTCTCGTGGCTGACGATTGTGTCGGTAGTGGTGGGCTTGAAACCACCAACCAACGATTTGGGACAACGTGTGGGAGTACAGAGCTTCTGCTGCGGCTCCGGAAAGTCCGCGCGTGCTTTTTCAAGTGCGATACTGGGCCCAGTCCATCACGTGTTCTCAACATCTTTCCTTCTCACTGTTCTACACCCTTACGTTTCGTCTGGAACCATTTTTTCTATATTTTCAACTTACATCTTTATATAGAAAACGCACAAACGTTTCTACATTAAGTCGAAACATTAAAGAAACTTATAAGAATTGCTGTAGACAATCGTCCAAAAATATTTGGGCAATATTTTGTACATTATACAGGGTGCCCCAAAATGATTTCCTCGAGAGGGATGATTCCTGAGGTGAATTGAAATAACTTTCTCTTTGAAGGAGAGAACAACATCTTTGGAACACACTGTACAGTTTTATATTAACATATGTATACGAACTATTTCTGACAATATGACAGCGTTGGAATAAGATTTTTAGAAAATCGTTCAAATTGTTTAATATTTCAAACAATCAGCGATACATGAAAATATGTAGAATTTCTTGTGCCAAGGTCTTCAATCTATGTATATATTTTATTTGATCCTTTTCACTGCCTCATCATGAATTTGATGACGTTCCAAAAAGTACTAGCACGTGTTTCGCATACAATACGTTAATATCACATACGTTAATACGCTGATATCACCACAAAGAATTATTCAATATTACGATCGATATAACACAATTTATACAATACGTTAAGTTCGAGATTGAAAGAGTTATAGAACTTTTTAATAGGTTCTATATAAAGCATACACCATAAAATATTTTTAGAAAACGTTTTCATAGACGATTCGACAACAGTAATCTTGAAAGTAAAGCTTCTATATATATTCTATAATATGTTACTTGTTCATCGATATTAACAAGATTTCTCTTGTGGAACTTTTTCTAAGAAACAAAATCTAAAATATACGTTCCATGAGTACACCTGAACATATGAAAACTATTTAATTGATGTATTGAAAAAATGACATTGAGTTATCATCGATATTATTAATGAGATGCATCGATACTGTTATTATCAATATTTTTGCATAAGAAGAACGTTTGTTCTTCTTACTTATAATTTATAGTTTGGTTATAATTGAAAGTCTTTCCTTCATATATTCCCATTCGTATAAAGTTTCATATTTATCGCAAGTTCAACGTGAATGTTCCATGTCTTCCTCTTATCCGATGAACTTCATCTTTTACAAGAATTATTATCTTACCCAAGGACACAGTTTTAGGGGTCGGCGCGAAGAAAATCTCTCGCTAAGATCCACCCTAACCGTGCGTACGTCGTTGCTTACTACTTTCGCGCGATTTTCCCGCGCCGCAGCGGTGCCGCATCGCCGAAAGAGGAATCACGCGATCGCCCTTCGCGGAGACGTCCGTGAGGAACGCCGGAGAGTAAAATGTCGTCGTCGACGGCATCGCCGCGAGGCCGTTCGTTCTCGTATTTTTAGTGGCTCGTAAACTAGGCACTGGCCGTCGTTCGATCTCGTCGTCTCTGTTTCTCCCGCGCGCAGGGAAATACAAACGACCAACTGGCTTTTCTTGGGAGCGCAAGCCTCTCGCGCGCCATCGCTCGCGTTTAAGTGTTTCGATATCGCCACCTTGAAACGTCAAACAGCACCGGCACGTGGCCATCGCCATAATCTCGGGGTTCTCCAACCCCCGAGCATAACCGTCGCGTTGCAACGGGGGTGTATGTACTCCTGATTAGTACCGTCCTCGACGAATCTGTCTTTTCTTATCAACCCTCTAAAAGTATCTCTTTCGTTGATATTTCTTCTAAAAATTCGAAACTTTTTTATAGAGAGAGTCCCAACAATGTTGTACTTCCTTCAAAGGGTTGATTTCTGAGATCATTTGAAGTATAACATTTTCCATTGAAAATGATTGCCACTGGAATCCACAAAGAGCATTTCTCCAAAGGATAATATTATACTTCAAATGATCTCAGGAATCAACCTATTAATGAAGTGCAACGTTTTTGGGACGCTGTGCATAATGTTATTGTTGCTATACTGCATAAACCTACTCTTAGTATTATAAGAATTGTATGGGTCTAAACTTCACAGAAACATTTCTGGTACTACAAACGGACAATGAATGAAGGACGGTAGAGATTGCCAGAAAAAGGTTCTGAATGCCTGGGGATGAATCCTTCCTTATTCAAGTTTTCACATTCTTTACCTCTTATAATGAAACGAACTTATTAATTCTTGGATTAATGTTTCCTTTATACTTATTAGAAATTTGAAAATGCTATAATTACAAATTCCATAGATCCACAGGGCTTGATGAAAAAATTTGCAGACACCACCTCCCTTCTTCCATCCCCCTATCTTCTTCAAAATAATTTAATTAATCCTAAAAAGAATGGTTTTGATCAGGTGTACAGTGAAGTAACGTGCAGAGTCACGTGTCGAGAAGTTTCGTCGTCATCGAAAAGAAGTAAGAGACGATTCGCGGATGATAATTGGCAGTTGAACCGTGAAATCGAGATTCTGTGATATCGCTTATTTTTCGTTCTCGATTCGACAATCCGTTTAGGAGCGGAACGAGTGGGTGGACACTATAGGAAATAAAAATAGAATTGTTTTGTGTCGCTCTATTTATATTTGTTTGCGAGTCTCTGCTTCACCGGGAAGATCAGTTCGAGATCATTTTCGTTGCCGGTGAATATTCGGTTGTTATATGGGTCACACATTAAATAGTGAAATAATACAATTATTGTCCGATCCGAACAATACGGACAAGAATTCTGCGAACATCGCGATGAGTTGACAAACTAACGAACTCCCACTTTAATATTAATTACTGGACAGTGGATTTTATGCATTTAAGACAAAAGTGAAACATTTACGAAGAGTACAAAATTCATTCGAATTCAATTGATTTGCATCTTTAACTGTGCACATGTACTTAACAAAATGAGCACAGGAAATACTTATTACCAGTTAACAACATCCGGAAGATATTCTTAGCGTTAAAGATTAACTCACAATTTAGCGGACAACGCTTTCCAATGAGCCGTGTCACGGTGTTTCGATTTATAACGTGCTAACTGGACATATAATCTGAAATCAAAGTTGCAGAGGAAAGGTGCTATTTCTTTATGAATTTCTATCTCTCAGAACACTGTCCGCCTGGCTCACACTCACGCATTGTATTATTCTCTTTCTTTTCCTCTTCAAAGTAGCCTAACTGTACTGCCAGACTTTCTGCGGGGGTGTTCGCAGCCTCGAGTCATAGCTATAGTCTCGCCACCGAACGAGAAACACGATCGCTGAAGACAATATACAGGGTGACTCTAGTAACTTGGCCGGGACATGAATTGTACAAAACAAGTTCGTTTCGTTATCAAGCTCTATTGCCGTGCAATAGAAAATTTTTGTAAAACAGAAATTTATTTTCCTTCTTAAGGATTTGGTTTACATAAACCTAATCAGTACAATTCTATCTTAAAGTTGAAAATGATATGACAGATATGACAATGATATGGACGCACAACATCATTATTAGTGTAAGATATATTTCTTGATCAATATAAATAAATATAGTTAAACTTTTGAATACTGTGCCCTAATACCCTTCTGTTCAAAAAATTTGAAATACCTCCGAAATACAAACTTTTTGGATATTGTGTCCTAGCAGCTTTCTGTTCAAAATGCGTGTAGTTGGACTTGTCACGTATATCGTTCATTCATAAGAAAAGTGTCAGTCATAAAAAGGAAATAAACTTGCCAATATTTTTTATTGTATATCACCAACTTAGAAATGTAAAATAATCTGTATTTATTTAGATGCTGAGTTAACTGTTATGTACATTAGTTATAAAGTACACAATTTATATATTTATTATTATACTTTCTTTAGAACTATATTTTTAGTTGTATCACTTTTTTAATGAATGAACGAATTCTCAAAAAGAAATGAAGGAAAAATGGTGGTTCTCGACAGCTTGATAAATACAGTAGGACTGTATTCATGCTTCTACCAGCAGGAAAAGCATAGTTATAGTCCAGTTACTAGCTCGGACCTGTACAAGAAAACAAACACTACGTGTGGGACAACGATTAGGAGAATTCAGACCAAACAATGACACGCGAAGTGGCTCCGCGTTTGAAAGAGTCCGACCCGTTCACGAAAATAGAATCGAATTCGGGAACCAGAAGGGAGTACGTAAAAAGAAGCCGAAAGAAAAACGACGGAAAAGAGTTCGAGGAGAAGAGACGAGAGCTCAGATTGTGACTCTATTCCGGGGATGTCGTCACCAAAAATGGCGACGTCCACCTGTTCCCTCGGTTTCCACGGGGATTTCTTTTATCGCTAAACGTGATGGACTAGTTGCTGTTGGTGAGATCGGGATGTCTGAAGGATCGACGGGGATCGATGAAGAAATGCTCGGGAGACACCTTGCTGTCCATATCCAATGATTGTAACCCAATACCCGCGTAGCTCGTTCGCCGGACCGGCGAGCGGAACGGAGCGGAGCCGGCCAAGAACGCTCGGAACTGCCAAGCCACCGACGATAAGCATAAAACTTGCTCGCGAAGGATTAACTTTCCTCCTTCTGTAACGCAAGGCCGGTTTCAAGGATTATTCTGCTCGGGAAATTAATCGTCAACCCCGCGTCACCGTCGTACAGGGTGATTCAGCTAACTAATTGTTGTTCAACAGTGGATGGAACTTTAATTTATTAACAAACAAATCAACCAACCATGGATTTAACGATTATTTCACACTACCAATTTCGTTTCTTTCTCATTCCCCCCACACATGTCCACAGAATTGTGTCACCTAAATTATTGTTCACTATTTGGTACATCAAAGAATTATCAATACGAAAGGTGTATGGTTTTGTTGGTTTGTTATCGAGATATAAATAGGTCACTCTGAGCTTTTTATTGGAAAGGGTAAATTTTAAATTTAAGAGGGGATTGCACCATCAGTGAAAAACTAAAGGACCACATGGGGTAAAAAATTGATCGTTATCGAAATATTCTTTAAATGATTTTTAAAACAAGGTGACCTTTATATCTCCATAAAAAGGCAAGACAGAAGAAAACTAATTATTATATTACATACTACTCTTTAAACTAGACAAATTTCGTTTGAACTATTTTATCATATAGCAAACAGTTTATTATTTAGGTGGCACACTTGCTGAATCACTCTGTACAGCATTCCAGTACACTCCGATAGCATTCATAGCAGTAAACTGGAATTTTTGCAGCCATACACATGTAGATTGTACAATTGTAGATCTTTATTTCTACCCTTAATCATTTTAACGTCTGCACCCTTATAGATCTTTCTGTCAGTGCTGGATTAGTCACGTAACATTGGGCCGTGGTGGAAGCGTGAGGGGATAGTGTCACAGAAGAGAAAGGGTAGAGTGGGAGAAAAGTTTTAATCTGGTGACAAGAACAGTGCCATCCACGTCTGATAAGATGATATTTGAAAGAAATACGAAAGGAATTCGTAAAGAAACTGATTGGTCAAGCACAAAAATTGAGTTACGTTCTTGCTATTCGCTGATAACATTTCCACTTCAAAGAAGACTACTATGATGATGAACTTCGTTCCCCTTGTACCGTCCGTCCTCTCCTCTCACAAGACGAGGACTGTACTTAAGCAATCGAATGTCTTGAAGTAATTCCAAGTACTTCGTATTGGAATGAATCATTGCTTCGAGCATCCTCGCAATAGAATGTTTACGTTGACGCACTCCACTAGTTTCTGTCACAATATTTCTTTTCCTTTAAAACTGTACACGAAATAAGCTTCGCTCCGAAGCTCTGTAGTCTGCGATTTCGAAGTAGCGACAGAAACTCGGACATTATTAGTAGACTGTGGATTTTGTGAAAAACAGGAGATGGAATGTATTTCTGCATACGATAATGTTTATAAGTCGAGAATAATTAGACTGCAGATGTTATGCATTTGTGACGAAGATGAGTAGCTGCAATTTAATGCAGTGGACAGATTAAAAGAATTTAAAAATGTCAATGTGCTGACTAAAATGATTAAAAAATATGTATTCGTAAATTTATACAGACAATTTGTATGTTGCATAAAAATCCGCAGATAATGCTCTTAAATATTTCCACCTTTACAGTTTTGTACTATAGCTTCCGCAACTTGGTTTTCACGATACAAAATAAACTCTGCAGTCTAATTGTTAAAAACGAATTTTCAGTAGAGCATTAATTCTAAACCAATTCAGTGGAGCGTTCATTCTAAATCGATTTAGTTTAGCATTAATTCTAAACAAGATTGTCAGTAAAGTTCAATTATTCTTAAGTACGAAATAGACTGAATTCAATCGAATGGTGAACATTCAAAAGATAATAAAGTGATTGATTATGCCAATGAAACATTGTCGAAGAAACGTGTTCCTGTTTGATCTGTTAATGACCTTTTCGCGTCCATGTTCACAGATGCGAGAAGTTGCACGACATGCGACAAAGTGCTGGCCGAACTGGAGAAGATCGACGACGACACGGACCACTTCGGGGTCGACTTCGTCAAGATCAACGACAAACGACTGGCCAAGCAGTATGGTATCAAGAACTTCCCAGCCCTCACGTACTTCCGTGAGAAGGAACCGATTATTTACGAAGGTTAGTTGTAATGCATTAAATACACAACGTACTTGAAAGAAATTCGAAGGAAACCAGCAGAGATCTTTCCGTGATAACCGATATTTACTTGGTGTCTGTTGGTATGACGAACAAAGACGGGTAGTAATGATTCCAAATGGCTAAAAGTTCGCCAAACTTTTATTGGAATCCGGCCGCGGTCTCGGTAACCTTGCCAGGTATGAGAAACAAGGTTCGAGACTCGGTGCGTTATAGTACTTGACCCAGAATCCATATAACAATTGCCGGTATTTTCGAAATATCATCGTTTCTGCGCTTTTCTGGAGCGAAGCGACAACGATTTTCCCTTACGAACTTGTCAATCCTTAAGTGAACCTTCAAAATGTACTTTAAAAATTACTCGATCAAACTATATTTAATTATTATAATTAAGAATTACATTAACCCTCATCCGTCCCTCATTTCACCAACTGAATCTGCCCTCAGTGTCAAATTGACAGTGACACAAAATAAAAAAAATTTCAATGTTTTTGAGTCAAGTTGATGAGTTAACATTTACATCTTAGGTTTTTCGGTTGTGTTCCGCATTAAAAAAATAAAAGTCGTACAAAGTTTCGGAAAAATTTATCTACAAATAACAGATCAGTATAACTTATTTCGAGAAAACTCTGTCAAATTGACACGAGGGACGGATGAGGGTTAAGATTTTTTGAAACATCTAATCTCATTATTATGGTAGCAAAGGATTAGCATATACAGGGTGTTTCAAAATATGTGGGCACGACTTCAAAGGTGAATTCAGGTAAATTTTCGTAACGTATACACATTCGACTGATAATATTAAGATTTGTAGAACAACTAATTTAATGACTGTGGTAGGAAAGGATTAGTATACGAAAGATAACCCAGTTAAACGGTTTAAATGGTTGGATAGAACTGGTTGGATAAGATTAGGATTATTGTGGAGCGAGGTTCGAACGGATGTTGGTCGCAAAAGTCGTGTTAATCGGTCAAAGAATCGTAGATTTTCGTAGCGGTCACGCCTCTAGAGGCAGTCTGACCATCTTCGTTCTCTGGCAGTGGTCCCAGACTTCGGTATTCGGTCCGGTGAGCCTGTAAAACAGCGGCGACCGTATGCTTGGACTTTTGTTCGACAAACAACCCCTTCGACACGAGAAGATGATCCTGTTCGTGGCGCGGATCGTCGCGGCGGCTACCATCGATATAATGCACCGGCTCGGTTCGGCTCGACCCGACGCTGACGCATCCGCTTGCGAAGAGAAATTAATAGAGTACAAGGAATGCACTTGTTACGTAATCAGGAGACGCGATGCGACGCGACGCGATGCGCCGCGTTCTGTATCTTACGGTTTCATTGAGCCGCTGGCTGTCTAGCTCTCTACATTTAGACCGGGAGACGCTTTCAGCCGGTTGCGAACGAAAACTTTCTGATACAATGAGCCGCCGTCCACCGACGATAACAAAACTACCCGTGAACAATACTCGATTACGTCACGCTTCTACTTACACAACAGATCTCACAACAGTTTCATAAGTTAATTTACGAAGAATTGTTTCATCAGATTAATCACTGGACTGCGGATCTTTGTTCACAGTAAACAATAGAGGAGCTTAATAAACATTCGTGATTCGTAACAAACAATGAAAAACTTTCTTTCGCTAGTTAGTTTAACGTGTTAAATACGTCAATAGTCTGGAATTCTTTCGAGCTTTCTACTGTTTGAGTTTTGACAGATCAGAAAGTGTATTAAATGCATGAAAGTCACAGTATACTTGTAAGCAGTCGAAGATTATAATATTGGACTGAAATAAAATTAAAAATAATACACAATCGAGTGAAATTCCTTGCAAAGTCTGAGAAATCTGCGGTAAATAATATTCTTTTTTGAAACACTAAGGGAGACTACCTCCAGATTTTTACATCGGCATTATGTATTATGAAAATTACGAAAGAATCGCGCAAGTATTTTTAAACTGTAAAATATGAGAAAAATTCCTACGAGTTGAAAACAGTGGGAACGCGAGTGTACGTTGGTCTCAAATTGGCAACAAAAGTTGTACATTACGTAAAGCGTCATTGATAGAATGTAAACATGGGGGCGAAACGTGATTAATTAAAAAGTTTCGGGGATCGTTAATGAAATGCGTTCGCGTACACGTTCCGGGAAAGAAAATCAGAAATTGGACGCGGTTGGCCATCCAACGCGGAAGCAGATCGCGGTACAGGTGTGATCATCAATCCTGCTACATTGTGGTCAGCAAAGCCTGCGTTTGGCAACGCGATCGTGTAGATTTATTAAACCCGATCCACGAAATATCAGCGTTCGGCCTCTCCCGAATTCCCGCGGGAACGCGAGAGAACGGCGGCCATCTATAAAGGAATCTATCTAGGAATTATTTTTTAATAAATTATAGCAGGTCTTGTGAAGGGGATACTTTGGTGCTATATCTTCATTTTCTCAAATTTTTAAAACAATTTCAAAATAAATGCTGTAAAATCATTTTCCCCAAATGACAACATTTTTAGTATATACTTTAGTAGATGTTTTCACTAGAAGCTTCTAAAAACTCGTTCTCCTCGGTATGTTAGTTCTAGTCTCATAAATTAATAAGTATATAGTGACACTTAAAGATATGGCGATACCATTCATTCCCATTATTAAAAACGATGTTTAAAATTCTTGTGCTAAAATAAAATTGTATAAATTAATATCAATGTTCTAAAAATTGTATTAATTAAAATGAGGATGCATTAATGCACGTGTATTTAAATACACGTGTACCCATGTACTAAAATGACGTACATGTAAATACACGTATACTACACGTGTGTTATTATTACACGTCGAAAACCACGATCTCGAAAGGCAACCCTACGCGCGAAGAAAACTGTCGAACGGAATTGTCTTTCACCGGAACGGTTTCGGTTGATTTTCGTTCGATGATGTAACGACAGGTTGCATCTATTTCCATTGTACCTAATGCAACGCGCCGCAATAGACGTCTATTTTCGACGGCTCGGGATGGTAAACAGAAACGGCAGGAAGTCGCACAATTAGGGGTATATTATTAACTCTTTAAGTCCACACACCAGTGAAGTGGTAACTTAATACCATCCCTATTTCACGGGCGACTCTGCGTCAACAAAAAAAAACGAACTGTTTATTTCCAGAATACAAGGTATAAATAAACAATCCCGCGGAAAGAGGAACGCGCGTTTTCTCAGCTTGTGGTTCCTCGCACCGGCGGAAACATCTTGACCACTGGAAAATAAATAGATCTTGTCAAACACGGAGGGTAAACTGTGACTCAGATTTCTAGGCATTCGAAATCGTCGGATTGTGCAACAAATATTGCGAAAAATAATTTATTTCAATTCGTAAAATCAATGAGAATGTTTGAAGTGATTATACACATTTTCATTTAATTTTAAATACGCTCCTTGATTTTTCTCTATTTTTCACTATGCCGAATGCGAACAAACTTGTTTAAATAATAAGATGTTTGGTTTATTTTAGTCCACGCTATAACCAGATTCATACTGTTTTTATAATATAAAAAAATACTTCAGTTTTCGAAATGAAAACTTCTTTTGGCGCACCGGGTACACAATTCTGGACAGTGAACGAGCCTGATCCGTCACGCTCCGAGGTGAAACGTTTAGAGATGCACAAACATACAGAAATAATGATTTCAGAGTTAGATGTGGTGTGCGTGTTTCAGGTGACTTGATGGACGAAGAAAATGTCCTGGACTTCTTGACGAGTCTAGAGGCAATGGACCTGCCCGATCGTATAGAAGAGGTAAACGCGAAGATTCTGCAGAAGATCGTCGAAGACACGGAATTTGTGGCTGTCTTATTCTGTGAGTTCCCTCATATGATCTCGTGATACAAAAATTACATACACTTCTCTTATCTCAAGCTACTTTTGCTTTCATCAGGAAGAGTGTGAGAAGATACAAATTACCTATTGGGTAATAAAATGAGAAGGAAAAATCTGTTTCACAATTTTATAGAAACTTAAATGACCACTTCTAACAGGCCCGGGCAACTTCTTCCCCGCTGTCGCTTCACGACTCCTACTACCAGTGTATCTGTTCTCTCACTATCAATGCACCAGTTCCTCCACTATCAACTATTTCCCCTTACCGTGCTTTATCTCGCGTGATTGCGAGGATACTCTCCAACCCTCTCCTACACTCCCCAAGAGTTTGGGGAAAGGACCAGTCTGCGGCTCGCGAACCGCAAGTTGCCCAGGCCTGACTTAGAACGTCAATTTCTTTTGTACAAATTGTAACGAATTACATTTCGAAAGTAGATATTACATTAAACATGCATTGAATTGATCCGAGCATTCTTCGTGACGGAAACAACGAAACGAAAGGTTTTCGAATCCGAGAGGATTATATTTCTTCAAGTCATGTACATAGTTTACAATTCGCAAAAGATCGAAGTACTGTTTGTTCGACTCGAGTGCACAGTCACGAGTACTTTAATTATTATTTTGTTGTATGACTAATATCCTCGTGCAAAGCCGACAAACACTTTGCAACGAAACACAGTGTGGAGGCTTCACGGAATTCGCAGCGAGCGCGGTTCTGTTAACAACAGGTCTCGAGACGGTTTCTTTGTTTTTTTGTCACTGATCTCTCACGCTACGATTAATGCAATAATATTTTCTAGGGAGAACGGTTTCACGTTACTAACAGTGGCTCTTCTGTGAAACGTCAGAAACAGAAAGAGAGAGAGAGAATGTCATTCGATTGAAAAATACCGTGCATACTTGACTGAAGCATCGAAATTGGTCGCAGCGTACTTTGTAGATACTTTTGATCTTTTGATTGTTAATATTACGAACTACGTACATTGTACACGTCTTCCATCCCGCCTTAATGCTCTCTGTAACTTCCAGAGCGAAGGAAAATTTTCATTCTTTTTTAAACACAATACTTTTACGTTCATGTAAGAAAACTCAGGCATTTACTGTAATCAAATCACAACGTATGCTAAATAGATTTTAACCATTTCCATCGACATAATAACATAATTAAAATTGCAAATTACAATTACGAATTCTCGTACAACTATTGAAGTGCAAATGCAACTTTTCTTATTGTTCATTGAAGTGAAAACCTCTTTAGGCGAACCGCGTACACAATTACTGAGCAGTGAACGAGTCTGGTTCGTCACGCTCCGAGGTGAAACGCTATTCGGGTATTAAGTGCACAGTATTGGTCTATTTTTTAAACTAGTGAGCAAAGTCTTGATTACACTTTCCACAAAAGTTTTCCTTCGTTGAAAGAGCATCGTGAATGTCTGAACCACCAATCACCAAATCCTGTCGATTCCCTTGTCGGTCGTCTCTTCCCCATTGTCTGCGAAAATTTGTTCTTGTCCGTTGTGGAAAACTGATCGGATCGCAAAGTGAACGATCGAGAAATACTAAGTTCTCCTAAATATACGTGAAACTTCGTTTACGGTTCCACTTTGCGGTCCGATCATTTGCGAAATACTTGTAAATAATACATATATGTGAAACGTTCTTGTGTGTGTTGATATGGATAGGTCCGGATACGCAGCGGTGTGCTGGCGTCGGTTCTAGTAAGTACACATATCAAACGAAAATCGTTGTTCCAAACGTCCGTACAGCTTTCAATTTTCAATGCTTGTACACGTACCACAACGCACGAACTGAGGTCTTGGGAAGGAAGAAATATACTTGGATGTTACCGTTGCATACATACTTGAATTGAATTTATGGCCGAACAGCGTCTCGAACCAATTTTATTCAGACATATTTTTTTACAGATTTCTCGAGAAATGCTTAACAAGCTTTGTTCTTCTGGAACCAACCGGTTCGACCGTGAACTCCTGCCTGTATGTCTCCTTATACGTATTTACCAGTCCAACACACGTAACACTATTTATCTACTTTAACTCTCGGATGCTTTCCACAATTTCATGCTAGCCAGATCCGATTCAATCATTCATTCTTTTACGTAGGGAAGATTGTAGAGGATTGATACATTTTTATATTTTCCACATGAAAGACAAACTTAATTTGTATGTTCTCGTTCCTGTGTATTCATCTTCATGCAATATTATTAGTATAAGACAATCTTGAATTCTGCAGACTGAAGCTGCGATATAATTAAGACCCTGATCAAACTCATTTACATCTTTTTTGTTTGTAATTAAGGTTTAACGTCGCATCTAGATCTAGCTCATTAGCGACGAACTTCTATGATGCTTTTAGATTTTGTGGAGGTGGTTGATTTCTTCTTTACATCTTATAATGTGTAAGAAGAACGTAATATCTTATTTACTTTTAATTTCCCTCTTCGCGTCTAACTTGTCAGATGACTTGATAAAACTAGTCGATGATTCGAACTGGCTACTAGAAAGTTAGAATTCCGAAGGAACGTTCGTAATTCTGATTCCGGTCGGACCAAAGTCCCGCCATCCGAGGGTTAAACGTCTGAGCAAATTGCATCGCTTGCAGCAGTTGCCTCGATTTCTGTCTACCGTAACTAGATGCATTCGAAATCCACGGTATAAAAGGTAACGACAAAGTAAGACTTTACAACGGATTCACGTGAAATCTTTGCGAAACGCCTTGCGCCAGCATTTGTTGAAAGGTTACTGGGTGACACGTAACACCGCAGCAACGTAAGAATGACTAAACGAACTTTGAACAAGCGACATCGTTTTCCGTTCACATAATCCCGTTAAAAGAATTAAACGCATTAAAATCCCAACTCGGTTATTAATTTTCACGTTCGTGTGTGCACTGATGTCGTGACCATAGAGAGTAGAACATGCATCCAACCCCCATAGAGTAGAATGAATGTGCGTTATAACTGAGAGAAATTTTTTCATACTAATCCAAAGTGTTCTCGGGATGTATACATATATACAACATTTCTTTTCACGAATCGAGAATTTAATCGACAGTCAATCAACAAATTCCACCGAGTATTTTTCGTAGAAAATTCGACGATGCATTCGATTCTGGTACGACATTTATGTCACCCTCGATTTTTTTCGGTAGTTTTGTGACACGATTTAGAGAAAGGTAGTTGAACAATCGATCGTCTTCGAGCGAAAGAAAATCGAGCCGGTTCAGCCTGTATGCAATTCGAACTTATTTTTGTTGAAAAGCTAAGCAAGATTGTCTAGTAACACTACTTTTTATTTCAAATGGGACAGACAAGCCAGACTGCAAAAAATGTCTGAAGGCCCTTCAAGAACTGGAGAACATCGACGACGAAGCCGATCAATTGGGTATCGGATTCGTGAAGATTGCTGACGAGCAACTTGCCGACGAGTACAATCTGGGACCGCTTCCAGTGTTGGTCTACTACAGACATCAGATTCCAATTATTTATGAGCGTAAGCATTACTACGATATGTAAGCAATAATTACAATATGTAAACTATTACTGCAATATTTTTTCTCAATGAGATTAAAATACTCGAAAATAAATATTTTGACCCGAATAAAGTACAATTCAATGAAAATGTATTCTCGTGGAATCATTCTACTTAAACGGTAATTCATCAGTTGTTTGAAATATATTATCGTTGGAATTTTATCTAGATCCATTGATCTTTTTATTGCACCTGATGACACAACTTGCTATTCCATTTATTTCAGTTATTCCATAAAAGCGATGCCTTTAAAAATACTGCAGTAAAAAACCAGTAATTACTTTTATACCAACGTAATACAGTTTATAAAATATAAAGTGGTCTATCTTTATGAATATCTTTCCTTGGGAAAAGGTATTCGTCGAACGGAAAACTTCAAAAGAAAAGGCAAAGATTTTTTTGTTGTGAAAAAAGCATAGTCGTCTTATATCGAAAGAAAACTGTAATTTCGTTTCGGAAAAACTCTTAAACTCGATTAAAAATTCGCGCAGATGAGCTTAGCAGAGAAGAGGACGTGCTGGAATGGCTGGTGGCTAACAAGAGCACCGGGGACGAAGAGGACGTGATCGAGGACGTCACCTCGAAGACGCTGCAGACCCTGATCGGAAACATCGACAACTTGGTCGTCGTTTTCTGTACGTAATATTTCCTTAGCAATATTCGATTTTTTCCCCGATACACTCATTAATGGTTTCACTCTATGAATTCCTTAGACGACCATGGTGACGAGGATTCGATGCAGGTATTAAACGAGCTGGAGAAGATCGACGACGACTGCGACAAACACGGGATCCAGTTCGTGAAGATCGACGACGAGAAGGCGGCGAAGGATTTCGGGATCGACTCGGTCCCTGCGATCGTGTATTTCGAGAAACAGATCCCGAATGTTTACGATGGTGGGTAGGAGGATCGGTCAGAGTTGGGGAACGATTCGAAACGAGGAGTCCAAAGGTTTCGTGAGCAGGGTTTCCTGTAACTAACGCCTTCTCGGATGTATTGCTAGTTCTATAGGACACCCTGTATAGGGAATGATCAGGTGAAATAATGTTCTACGATTGCAGGAGACGTGGAGAACGAGGACGAGATTCTCGAGTGGTTACTGGCGCAATTGGAGAAAGATGAGATCGAGGACGTCACAGATGAAATGTTGGATCGTTTGATCAAGGATGGGAAAACTCTAGCTGTGCTGTTCTGTAAACTGCTTTATTTCTATCGAACTATTAGACCGTTGGCCATGAAATGGTGGATATTGCTGATGTATATATATAATATGTGCTAATGAGTTTTTGTTACATTGTTTTAACAATATACATGCTGTTGCTGTTATACAAACAGCCCTCTTATATATTGGGTTGGCAAGAAAGTAATTGAGGTATTGTAATGCGAAATAAAATCCAATTTTTCTATTCAAGCAATGAACTTTAATGAATAGAATATTTTCCATTTAGTTCGATGATCTTTTACCATCTTTCTGGTAGCTTCATAATTTCGCTCTCATAAAACTTCAAAATTATCATAAAAAATTGAATTTTATTTCATCTTAAAATACCGAAATTACTTTCTTGCCAACCCAATATATATATTATATATATATAAGAAATCCTGAGGGCTATTTATTTATTATATATATATATATATATATATATATATATATATATATATATAATAAATAGCCCTCAGTTTTAATCAGTTTCTTGCAATTGTCATTTATCATGTAAAAGATATCAAAATTACACCATTGAAAACTTATCCACCATTTCCATCTACTACGATCTAGCACAATTTAATGTACTGTGAAGATTTCAATGAAAATGCTCAATAACAATTCATTAGACGATAACAACGACCGGAAATCCCAGAAGATTCTCAACGAGTTGGAGAACATTGATGACGAGTGCGATCAGTTGGGTGTGATCTTCGTGAAAATCGACAACGGGGAGGAGGCGAAAGAATATGGCGTCGAGAAGATGCCGAGCATGCTGTACTTCGAGAAAGGAATTCCCACGTTGTACGAGGGAAATCTGGAAGACGAGGAGAAGGTTCTCAAATGGCTGGAGCAGCAACAGAAGAGTGATCAAATCGAAGACATCACCGACGAGGTGCTGGACATGATCATCGAGAAGATGCCGCACGTTGCCGTCCTATTCTGTTAGTAATCGTGTCACTTTCTACCGAAAATTATGAAAACAGCCTACACCGCGGTGAATTGATTGTACCATTACCTTTGCGAATAGACGACAAGGATCAGAAGAAGAGTCAGAAGGTTCTTGCTGAACTGGAGAATATAGACGACGACTGTGATCAGCATAACATAGCGTTTGTAAAAATCAGCGACCTGGAGGAAGGGAAGGAATACGGCATTGAGAATTTCCCTACACTGGTACTCTTCGAAAGAAGAATACCGCACGTGTACGAAGGTAATTTTCACATTTCTATTTGTTCTATGAATTTTCAATGAATTGTTCAATGAATCTTCCACTGATTAATACTAAAAATCGAGTGGATTAATGCGAATACAATCTAAATTGTATCAGATAGAGATTTATTATCACCATGTAGATAGAGAGATGAATGATCTACGACAACTTTTTTTTTAGGGGGTGGGGAAATGCTACTACGCACACCCTCTCCTCTGATGAACAGTCGGAGAGGGTAGTGAGGGACTCGGCTCTCCCCTCAGGTGGAATTTGGGGGCATTATAATTGCCTAACGCATCCGCCATAATATTTATTATAACGACTAAAACCCCACCGTCCAGGGGCCCCAAGCAAAAGGGGGCCCCGAACACAAACCACGATCCAAATTCTACATTTTTCCCCGGGGGCCCCGAAATTCTACTATGCCCAAGGCCCCAACTAGTTATAACGTGCTACTGTACACGAGGTTCTTTTCCGACTCTGAGCCACTTCTGTTCTTGTCTTATCAATTTTGATGACCACCTGAATAACTTCTACATCTTTTGATATAGAACAAAAATTATTTGGTTTCAAGAGATGGTTAACTCTGTCTGAGAGAAAGTTATGTACACCACATAATGGGCTTGAAACTAAACAATTTTTATCTGAAACGTTTCTTCCTATCTCGAAAAATGTTAGGTAACCCTGTATATAAGGAGTAGTGTCTGAACTCGATATTTGAATGAAACAGTGGCTCGAAACATTAGCTTATGTGACCAATTAAAAAGAATTGCTTCGAGCGGATTGATATAAAAGGCAACTGATCCTTCAGGCGACCTGATGAATGAGGATCAGCTACTGGGCTGGCTGCTGCACCAGAAGAAGCACACAGAGATACCGGAAGTGACGGACGAGATGATGGAGAAGCTGATTGAGACCTCGCCGTACTTGGCAGTCCTGTTTTGTAAGCGATCGATTCGTCTTTCTACCTCCTTTTAACATTCTTCCACTGTTACCGGTTAGGTAGGTGCTGTTGGTCAATTGCGGGCGAAAACGAGACACGAATTGATTCCTTTCCGTAGACGACAAGGACGACAAGCAGGACATACGTATCCTGAACGAGCTGGAGAACATAGACGACGAGCTCGAGAAGGAGGGCATCGTCATAATACGGATGGACAACGACGCCGAGGCGAAGGAGTACGGTATCGATCATCTACCGACGCTGGTCTACTTCGAGAACAAGATCCCGGCGATATACGAGGGCGATCTTCTGAATGAGGACGAGGTCCTCGAATGGCTGATCGAGCAGAAGAACACTGCCACCATCGAGGAAGTCACCGACGAGATTCTGAGCGATCTGATCGAGGAACACGAATACGTCGTCGCGTTTTTCAGTATGTAGACATTTTCAATCCAAGATCCATTAACTTATGGAACTCTTTCATTGGCTTTACTTAAGACCCTAGTAGCATCGATTGCCTTTTTCAGGGTTGTTATACAGGGTATTTTGTAGCTAGTTATACAAGCGAAAAGGGTTAATATTTTTTTGTTTGGCAACTCGTTTTCGAGAAAATCGAGTTTGAAAATGCAGCGAATACACGTGCTGTTGCATAGGAATCGTCTGACACGTCTGACCATGATCGACCAATTCTACTTTCTGCATCTACTAAAGCAAAGTCGATTTTCTCGAAAACAAAGACTCACACGAACAAATTTTATTCTATATTTTCGACTTATTTTTTCTTGTAGTATCAATATATTCACCCCCTTTTCGCTTGTACCACTGGTTACGAAACACCCTGTATATAAGCGTTCCTTTTAACCCTCATCCACACGACGTGGTACCCGGGTACCTATTTCAAATTCATTTAGAATAGTACAAAAAATTACCCGTGTGGATGAGGGTTAATACGTTCGTCGCCACGTCACCCATATCTGGGTGACGGGTATGCTTCCGTGGGGGCCCCGTCACCCAAAAATATGGGTGACGCTCTTCTTGTTCGAGTTAATTAAATATAAGTTACTATATATAGGATATACAACATAAAAATATTAAAAACACATTATACCGTTCTGCGTACCGACGGTCGAATTTGGGCCCGCGGGAAACTTAGCCGAATTACGCTGGGCGACCAACGTGTTAAGATCATTTGATCCCACGGAACTCTTTTTACGCAGATTCTAGAATATTTCTTCTGTAAGTACACTTTTCAAAGGCTACCTAGCCTAAGTAATATTTGTTGCGCCACTTCTAGGCGGAGACTGCGAAGATGGAGACGAATGCGATAAAGTGCTAGAAGAGCTCGAGAACATCGACGACGAGTTGGACGAGACGGGCATCATCTTCGTCACCACGGAGGACACCGGATTCGCAAAGAAACACGGGATCAAGAGCTTCCCCACTCTGGCGTTCTTCAGGAACAAGGACCCGTTGATCTTCAAGGGCGACATCGAAGACGAGGATGAAGTGCTGTCGTGGATCACCGACGAGGACACTCTAGAGATCCCTGGGAAGATCGAGGAAGTGAACGGCAAGATGTTGGAGAGCATACTCGAAGAGAATGATTACGTCGTCGTCTTCTTCTGTGAGTACGCGATGACGTGTCGTTTGGTGGCTTTGCCCGAGATGATCGTTCATTCGCAAATGGTTCGTTTGCAGACAAAGAAGGCGACAAAAAGAGTCAGAAGATCCTGCAGGAGTTGGAGAACATCGACGACGAGTGCGAGGAGAAGGATGTTGACTTCGTGAAGATCTCGGACGAGGGTATCGAGAAGGAGTACGATCTTCCTGGTCTTCCAGCACTGGCGTTTTACAGGCATAAATTCAGGCAAGTGTACAACGGCGACATGATGCACGAGGAGGCGATTTTGGAATGGATCCTGGAACTCCGTACTCAAACCCCGGACGTGATCGAGAACGTGGACAGGAAAACGTTGCAGGTGCTCATCAACGACGTCGAGCATCTCGCTGTGTTCTTTTGTAAGTTGATTTCACAGCGGAAGAGATCGTACGAAAAGTCTTTGATACATCTGTTACCAAGCACAGCACGATGATAAAACAACGAAACGGAGATCGATGTATCTTCGGATGAATATTTTCTCACGTCAATGTCTTTTTCAACAGACGATGATAAATGTGAAGCGTGTCCGGAAATCCTCGAGGAACTAGAAACCATTGACGACGACACCGACAAACACGGTATTCAATTCGTAAAGTCGAACGATGCTAAATTAGCCGCTGAGATCGGCGTGTTCTCATTCCCGGCTCTCGTTTATTACGAGACTGGTGTCCCCATCATGTACGACGGTAAGTCCCAAACGCTTCTTCCTAGGCTTGTTCGATCATGATCAACACCCTCCCTCGGATAGATCGTCTTTGTTTCTTTGCGCAAGGTATCTGGTTTCATCTCAGTCGTCAGAGGAAACAAAGATCGTACAGATTTCGATTTCACAAGTCTTTGATCGTCCTCTCGGAATTCTTCTTCTCTGTCGACGAATCCGCAGACAAAAGTTTTCGATGAACCCAATGAAAATTGGTGATTTGTGTGTCGATAAGGAACGAAGTTATCTTGACATATTCGGGACCGATCAATGTTGCGAATAATATATCAATTACGATTTCAATCGAATACAAACTAAGCATGTTGTAATATTAGATAATATGAAACTCCATGCTCACTTATGGACATTAGAAATTTTCACTTGAAGGGTCTCCCTAATTTACTTGACACAATAAATATTTTATGTTCTTATTTAAAGACTTTTCGAAAATTACCTAATAATCGAAACACCAAACTAGGGAGATCCTATAAAATACACGACATATATGATTGTTTCTACAAAATTCACCTGTTTGCAAGAAAGAATGACTTACTGTACTTAATATAGTAGACGATCTAAAAATTGAATGTAAATTCAGTTCCATATTAAGCTAGGTTCCGAATGTGTTAAAAATTCGAGTGACAAAAGGGAGAACAACTGACCATCCTTTATCCCGAGAAATTCGTAAGAAACCCTCGAAAATATCTGAAAGCCCCTGTCCGAAAATGATCACGGTACATCGTACAACTGAGCTGACCTTGATATGCGTGTGTGCCTTTTGTAGGTAATCTTAAGAACGAGGAGAGAGTTCTGGAATGGCTAATCGAACAGAAAAGTAAGGAGATTTCTAGGATGATGATTATTATTACTGGTGTACTGTTCTTTGTGACGTTAATCTCGGTCGTGACCATACCACCCGGCTACGAGTACAATACTCGCGCCGTGGTGGTCACCCCGATCACTCTGCCATACCCGCGGTCGCCATGATAACGGCATTTCAAAAAGATCAACGATCAAATCAGAGAATCATGTTTTATTCCGTGTGCATTTGTTTTTCTCCTATACGTGTTTCAATGTTCTATATATACATATATATATATTATCTTCGAAAAATTTTATAGAGGATCGGCGGTGTATGGGTAATGATATAACGAAACAGTTTACTCAAATTCCGAACATACGAGATGAACAAGAACGAATGAAAAAAGAAAGATCTCACAAAGCTCGGTGATGAAAAAGAAATTTGACAAAACGATACGTTCATGATCTAGCTTTTAATTGATGCGCGCGCGCAAAATCGCTCTGGCCACTGACACTGTTGCATTTAAAACACACTATGCGAGCTTTCAATTTTTTTCGCTGTCTATCACTTTCTCTCTATTTCTATCTCTATTCTCTCTATCTCTCTGCATCTATCTACCTCTTTTTCTACATCTGTTTTTCTTCTTACAATTTTAATTTTAAGCACTCGCTATCGCGCAGCTACCTCACTGCATTAATACGATGCTCTACCTCGGATCGTCCGCCTCGGTGAGAGTACAATATTTTCGGATCTCACGTTGATAAAGAACGGTGCAAATCGCGGAACGTTTAGCTGTTCCGTTTTACGAGAGAAACGAAGATCGATGATGATGGTTTCTTTTTGTACGGTTTTCGGGTTCGCGCGAGGTTTTGACCGGTTTTCGTGCTGCAAGATCTTTCTTTGGTCGCGTTTCGATGTCGGGTTCGTCGCGACGCGATCGGTTTCGCAGAAAAACTGAACGTCTTAATCCGTCCACCATTATTGAAATTGAGGTTAGTGGTTCTATGGGAATTTGGAAAATTTTTAATTCACAATTGTGACCATGATTATAAAAGTAGTCTAAGACAAAATTAAAAAGAAATGAGTTTGTCAGTGATTTCACAATCACATTATTTTCAACTCAATATTGTCAAAAATTAAACGTTAGATAGTGCTTGTTATTTCAACATTATATTCCTTTTCCTTTAAATATGTCGAAACAAGAAATATATAACTTATTTTATTCTTTATTACAACTATAGATTCTTAGTTTGACCTGCAATCTAAATCTGCACTAGACTCGACTAACTATATTTTTCTCCATAAAACCGCGTTCCATTTTAATAGTGGTAAACTGTATAGTTTTGCATAGAATTATTTTTATATCTATTTAAATAATTATTTTCATGAAAAAATAATTATAACCGCGTTCCTTTTCTGCGAAACGATCGCAAGCGACAGAACAGTCAAAAAAGGCATAAACTCGTACAATTTTATAAAAGCACTCGAACACCATGTCTTTTTTTTTTACATTTCATCAACTTTGTATACACATCGGAGTCAACCATCTTAAAGCAATATCGATAACAATTCGTAAATGTTCACTGTTATGCGTTAATAATATATCCAACTTTGGAAAGTAAATGCATGCTACCCTATGGACCGAGGCCGTATCGATCACAAAAAACGTAGGTACACGCTCTCACTTCTGGTCGCGCAGAGTATTATCGAATGACCCTGTTAATACGCAGGTGATGATGATGATGATGATGATGATAATGATAATGATAATGATGATGATGATGATGATGATGAGGAGGATGATGATGATGATGATAATAATGATGATGATGATGACGATGATGATGATGATGAAGATGATGATGATGATGAGGATGATGATAATGAGGATGATGATGATGATAATGATGATGATGATAATGACGATGATAATGACGACGACGATGATGATGACGACGACGATGATAATGATGATGAGGAGGAGGAGGATGATGATGACGACGATGATGACGACGATGATGACGAGGACGAGGACGGAGATGACGATGACGGAGACGACGATGACGAAAACGAAGACGACGAAGACGAAGACGAAGACGATGATGACGAAGACGAAGACGATGATGATGATAATGATGATGATGATGATGATGATGATGAAGATGAAGACGATGATATCAAGAAAGGAAAATATACGAAAACGAACAAAGCCCTGAGGAATATCTTGGACAAAGGTAAAGGTCCGACCACAACCCAGGAGGCCGAAGAGGAGTTCACGTGAGAGATCGAAGTGTGACGGGCTTTGTGTTTCGCGAAAGAACCAACCAAAAAAAAACAAACAAAAGCAATAATACCACAATTGTATCCCCGCAGAAACAAGTTGTAGAGATGTGTATACCAGTAGAGCGATTTGAATTGACTTGTAACAAAACGTGACCGTCCACTTGCCATCCATGGTCGAGTTGGAGGCCGTAGGGCGTACCTGCATGAAGATTAACAAATTTTTCTTCTAGTCCCGACTGACAAACTGCAATATACCCTAACTTGGCACCCGTTCCCCTCGCTATCCGCCCTCTAATCAGAAGAAAATGATCAAATGTTCCCTCGTTCTCACGGTTTGCATGCGAGCCTTGTGATCACCCGATTCCTCTATGGAGCTACGTCACCTGAAGAATCGAATTCGCAGTTCGCTCGTCTACATTTCGATATATCATTCTTATCAGCTTATCTATCGTTTGCGAATATCCGATTGTAAATATACATATGCACATATCTAATACAGTGAATTACAGTAATATTGAGACACATTGATGGGACGATAACTTTTTTAACAGCAAATCATATGGCTTGGATATTTATTGAGAAGTTACAGCAATTAGTTCATTACGTGACGTGAACAAAATTTTTTGTAAAAATTGAAGTTGGTCGTGATTACAGAGAAAATACTAGAAGTTATTCTTCTAGTAAACTAATTTTTCTAACTTCTCAAACAAATCCAAGTTGTATGATCTGATATTAAAAAAGTTATTGTTGTATCAAAAGAGATCGAATATTATTGTGGTTCTCTGTACATACTTTCCAAAAATGTTGTACTTTTTTGGAAAAGGTGATTATTCCTGAGGTCACTTAAAGTAACTTTTTTCTTTGCGAAAATGTTCTGTGCGGCTTTGTTAAGGAGTTATTAACGAAAAACACGCACCAATCAGAGTGGAATCTCTCGTTTCTCGTTAATAACTCGTTAACAAAGTTGTGGAGAAGATTTTCGCAAAGAAAAAAGGTATTTCAAATCACGTGAGGAATCATCCCTCTCAAGGAAATACTATATTTTTGAAAGACCCTGTATATATGTATATGTATTATAAATGGATTTAAAAAATTTTTTTTTGGAACACGGAGGTAAGTAAAGTTTATAAAGTTGGTACTGCAACGATCCGCGGTGCGTAGCTCCAGAAGATCTTGATCGCACTTTTACCCAAATAATAACAACAATTTCTCCAAAGCGAGCCGATGGTTCCTGTTGTAGTTGACAGCTGTCGTCTGCAGCGAGTTCCGAGTCGAAGAGAATCGGACTAGCCTCCGTTTGAAAAGCTGGGGAAAAGAAATCGGGTGGGGTACGTTCAGAATCTCTCGTGTTCAACAAAAATTCACGTTCTCTCCAATTAGAAACAGCTCGGTGATATATTTCGTCGAATGTTGTCGGAGAATCAAGCTTAGAGTCTCGCGCGTAAAGTGATCGTTCGAACTGTTAATGGGACACAATTTTGCGGAATCGTTCGCGTCGAGACACGGTACAAAATTTCAGTGGAGGCTGGTCCACGCTAAAATGACTGCCATAAAAGAGTCGTCGACTCGCCGCGAGGTATTCTCGTCTGTTGAAAACATGCACGTTTGGCTTTTGCTGCGCAATTGGGGTTGAAGTGAAACGTTCTCTCTGCACTAGTCACGTCAAAAATTTCACGAGTCAATCTATCTTATCTTCAACTTCTATGTTCTATTTTCTAGTTTTTCCGTCTGTTACTTTATTTCTGTCTCTCTCGAATTCTTGTTATATCTTTTTGTTTCTCTTTGTTTCCATCCACATTCTCCAAATACAATATCTCTTTTTTTTTAAATATATATATATATCTATTTTTTGGTACCTTCCACCCACACCCCGTTGACTCGTGAAGAGATTGAGAATCAAATCAGCCGTAGGCTAGTCAAGTCTGATTTTCAAGTTTCTCTCTATCTTTCTTGTCTAAATCTTTTTCTCTCTTTCTCTCTCTCTCTCTCTGTTTCTCTTTTTTTCTCTCTTTCACTCTCTCTCTCTCTCTTTTTCTCTTTGTATTCTGACTCGTTGTATATTTGCTTACTGCAGGCGACGGCTGTTTCTACATCGGCATGGGAGGTAAAAGCGCGAAACCCAAGATTCCCTCCTATGAGCCCTACCAGTGCTGTCCTGCCAAGGTCGCCCACGGCACCAAAGTCGCCAAGGCCACCAAAGTCAGTCCGTTGGCGAAGGACAAGGGCAAATCATACGGTGCCGAGAGGTCGGACAAGTTGGGACTGCCGGCCCTGAAGCCGATTAACAAGCTCACGGCGAAGGACAGCAGAAAGACCGCGACAGTGTCAGCGGGAGTTAGCAAAACCGGCAGCGACCACAAGGCTAAGAAGGGATTCTTCGGAACCGGTAAATATCTCAACTGGCTGTGGTAAAAAAAAAAAAACAATTGCGGATTTAAATCACTGCCCACGCGGAGTCACGGGGTCGATCGATCGTCGAACGTGAACCGGAAACACGAATCGGAATGAGAGATCGTCGTCGATCGTCGTCGATCGTTTCGAAATGGAATCCTCAATAACAATCGGACAATCCAAGGAGTAATAATAATCATAATCATAATCGTAATAATAATAATAATAATAATAATCAATGTACACAAGTGTTAGTGTCTTAGGGATAATGAATTGACGCCAGGATGCCTCAAGTAAACGTGCGTTTACGCCGATGCTGGTGGGCAGTGATTTTGATCGGCATCATAGGGAAGACGTAGAGGTTAGTCATAGTGCCAGTGACACCCGATTGTCAAGAAGGGTCTGGAGAAAAAGATGATCAAAGCAAAAAAAAAAAACAAAAAAACTCGGCCGGCTGACGAATCCTCTTCGTATCTCGAATACAGGTGTCTCGCGCGGTCCATGAAGAGAGTCACTGAGCCGCAAGTTCTGGATGAGCAAGACGATCCAAGACACGTGCTATGGAAGCCGGTGGCTGGGTCCTCGGATTCCTCGGAATCGTCGGGATATATACATATATCTATGAATAACTATTTCGCGAGAAGTTTAGCTTTCAAGATGTTCGATCGACCACTGTAAACGTTAATCGTGCGCTCGCGCCGGATACACGTCTATGTTAAAACATGACGGAGCTATAATCACGGCACCGACACCCTCAGGCGTAAATCATTCGATCCTCAGAAATTCGTCGATCATCGGATTCGCAAAATTACCGATACCGAGCATGGTTGAAAGATCGTTATAGCTCCGTCGCAACGTCCACCGACTCCTCGTCCTGCTTCCCGCAATGTGTGTTGTCTGTCCACGAACCTTGTAATCGTCGATCGGATCCGGATGTAGATCACGGCGCGATTCATCGAACTGTATATATATATATTATCATCCGCTCAGAAGAAAAGGGAAACAGTAAACGTACCGTCGGAGTCAGCAACGTGACTAACGAATTTAAACGTTACCAAAAAAAGTCGGGAACGACGCGATGAGAATGGAGGATACGATTGTGTTTCTATCTCTCACTGAGAGTTGGGTCGGGGTTGTGGCCTGTTGCAGTTGTGGCCGGGCTCCCGTACATCATGAAAGTCTAATGATCAAGGAGAAGCTAGCTGGAGGCGACGGACGAAACGGATGAACAGAGTATACCGATGAAGAATACCGAGAAGCAGCGAGAATATGATACACGCCAGAAACTGAAGAGACCAGTGTCACCAAAGAGCCTCGTCTATCAGCCGATAGACCGACAGACGCCGAGAACAAAAACAGAACACTCAGAATATCTGTAAAAAGTGTTTCTTCGTTCGTTAAACGATCTTGTTCCTGATGTCATCGTCTCATCGTCATTAATCGTCATCTTGTATATCGAAGCGATCATCATCATGTCGACACGTACAAATCATCTTCCTCCTGCATCGATCATCACTCACGAAATTCAGTCTAGTCATCCATGAACGACGCGGATCGCGAATCATGCGCCTTATCCAATCAACTCTAACTTTCCGTCTAACCTAATCTCTCTTTCTCTCTATCTCTTTTCTCTATCCCTGTCTCTCTCTCTCTCTCTCTCTCTCAATATATATATACATCACTATCTCTTTCTTTTCTAAGAAAACTAAACGTCCCTCGAACGACATCGTCCGTCAATATTGTCATCGATTCTACTCTCGATGTTTCTATGGAAATTCAGCACCAACAACCATGCGAATTCGATTAACTTTTATTGTCGCGCGCCACTATCGAAACGAGTCGAGTTCACCCCAAGTCCGGTTTCGCAGTCGAAAGTATACCAAATGCATTTCTTGCAGCAGTATGCATTCTTCTGTTCTTCGAATGCATACTACTCGATGCTCGAGTCACGTGCGCGCGTACTCGGAAATGAAAAAAGAAACAGAAAATCGACGATCCATTGTCGATCGTACACGATCCTCGCCGATCGTTCGCGTCGCGACGACACGATACCGCCTGTACCATTGCATTTCATCGGCAACAATCGCGAGAGAGCTTCGCCAGTTTGGTTTTTAGAGAAGGATCGAAGGGGAAATTATTATAGTCGACCCGTTTGCCGAACGTTTTGTAGTGTTGGTCCTATATTTTTCGCGCGGTACGGGTTGTGCGCGACGTACGAACAATCGATTCACTTCAATCGTTTGTTTCAATCGTGGAAAACAAGTCGAACGTTAAGAACAGGGATGGGCATTTTTTCTCGATCGAGTTAACCATCCTCATCATAGTGCTCACTGTCTCCCACTAGAAAGAGAGGTTATCCATCACTGGATAAGAAGATCGATTTGGTACAGTCTTATCGTCCCGCGTATTACCGAGTTCCACGGTTGAAACGGACGGATTCTCGTCAACGATTCCTTAATCAATCTGCAGATCTCTCAGAGTATGTTTATGTCAAGTTGATAAGCGAGCAACAGTTGGGTCACTGTAGTCACTTGGCAATCACGGCGTTCGTGTAGAACTCGAATAAACGATGGATGTTTCTTAACATTGTTCCAGAAAGCACGTTCAAGATTTTGTACCACCCGTAGAGTCTGTGCTTCGCAACACACCGCGACCTACCCCCCGTAGAGAAACAAAAGAACCAGAGAACGTAGAGAATCGAATTCTGGACGATTTGTGCGTTGCTAGATCTCCACCAACGAACCAACCGAGACACGTTCGACATATGTGTACACGCAGAACGCTGTTTTCTCACCCAGTGCTACTTTAATCGTGGCAGCGACATAAACATACCCTAAACTCCTCAACAGTAAAACGTCGAGGAACACGTGCGTTACTTATCACGCCAAGCTATATCACTAATCGCTTTATCGCTTACTGGACCGCACGAGCCAGCACTAAACAGATGGGAAAAATTACTGAAAAGAAAAAAACGAAAAAAAAAATGGAAAATAAGTAATATAATACAAGTCTTGTTCTTTTTTTCTCTCTCTCTCTCTCTCACTCTCTTTCTATCTGTCTCTCTTTTCTCTTTTTCAAATGGTCCACCTGAACCGTTAACGATAAGACACCAAAAGAAAAAAAAAAGAAAAAAAAGAAGAGAATACGCTCACCCGTCTATTTATTTATTTATTTATTTATTTATACGAGTATACTTTATTTGTTGATTTCTGTACCACACACACTGAATGCCGATAATCTGTACAAATTACTTCGCGCGAGCACCGTGCCCGGTGTCAACGGTCACACCTAGCTCTGGGCGCGATAATTAATTGATCAAAGTTCGAACAATTTTGAAAACGATATTCGAGAACAGCATTTTCAATAGAATATTTTTTTACAAGGACAAATCGATTCGGAAAAAGAGAAACGATAAATTGGAAGAATCAGATTCAGGGATTACGATGTTTAATTATCGCGCTGCGTCTGTGATCACGATTATCAGGCATGAATTTTGTTCATTGCTCGTAAAACCTTTTGCGCAAGTTTGCCGACATAAGCCGCCGAGTATACGGCGTCCTCGTTAATCACGTAAGAGCAACATGTACGATAATAAACTCGATAATAAATATGTTTCCTAGTACCAATTAGTATCCTTTGTACTTTGCTTCGCCCGTTACTGCTAATGGTAGCCGTAGAGTCCATCCTCCACGTAATTCCATCGAGCACGCATCGAATTTGACAATAAAAAAAGAAAACGATACCATGGTTCAGTTGTACGAGTCCAGTAATCATTCTACCCCCATGATCATCTTAGTTTTACTGGGTGTTTCACTAACAAGGAACATTACCCAAGTGTAACACGCCAATTGTTTATCAAATTTATACAGGCTATAGTTTGTTGAAAAATATTTGACACGTATTTTCTTTTAGCTGCTGATGTTCACCGTACAGTGATTTTTTTGCAATATTTCTTCTCAATTGCAAATGGATATTTATGTAACTTTGTATACGTAATCTATGATCCAAAATAGAGGATACGTGGTTCTGGAAATTGTTGTTTTTGTCATGTGACAGTAATTATTAAATATATTTACTCCCTCAACATGAATATCAACAGCTTCAAAGAAATACGTGTGTCAAATATTTCTCAACAATCTACGTCATGTATAAATTTCATTAAAATCGTCGTGTTACACTTGGATGATGTTCCTTGTAAATCTCGGTTCACACCGGCACACTCACGCAAATACCATACAGAGTTTCCGCGTAACTGTGACTTTCGCAGAGGCCAGAGTTGACTTCCTTTGACGACGAGTCGCCGCATGGTAAGTCGCCCAGAAATCTCCTGGTTTCGCATCGCGCGTTAGTCGAAACGAATAGCCATTCCAGATCGTTGATGAACAGTTAGCATTCTCCCTTTGTCGAGCCCCCTGCAGGATGTCCTAGGTTGACAGTGTGCCAAACTTTGTCAGTATATTCTATGGGTCTAAACTGATTTGGCACATTAAACCTGGGACACCCTCGTGTAACGACGTTCTACGATTCATCATTAGATGAGGGAGGATTTTGTAACTGATCGAAAAGGGAGAGCGAGCCTTTCGATAGTGTCAGAACTGTACTCGAGCAAATCTATTGCCAACTCAGGTAATCTGCTCGACGAGACCGAGGTGCTCGATTGGATGGTGAAACAGAAGACGGACGAGAGCATCGAAGAGATCGATCGTGACACCCTCACCAAGTATATCGAGACGAAAGAATTCCTGGCAGTCGTTTTCTGTAAGACATCGTTCATACCCCCGTTGACAATTTATCACGAATCACGCGTATCCATCCACCATTCGATTCAACGAAATTCGGATTTACTAATCACGAGTCTCGGGATTTTATATACATACATATACAGAGTGAGTCACCTAAGACAAGTCACCTAAGTAACTTATACATATTTTGAAATAGGAAGAAATGTTAGAGACAAAAGTTTTTTGGTTTCGTGGAGCTCGTTACGTGGTGTGTATAACTTTTTCCCAGAGAGAGGTGCTTAGGAGATTTGAAGGTCTACCTAGTTTTTTTTTAAAATGAAGCTGCATATTTTTGAATTCCTAAGCTCGTAGCCCTTCTTGGTTTCGTGGAGCTCATTACGTAGTGTGTATAACTTTTTCCCAGAGGGAGATGCTTAGGAGATTTGAAGGTCAACCTAGTTTTTTTTAAATGAAGCTGCATATTTTTGAATTCCTAAGCTCGTAGCCCTTCTTGATTTCGTGGAGCTCATTACGTAGTCTGTATAACTTTTTCCCAGAGGGAGATGCTTAGGAGATTTGAAGGTCTACCTAGTTTTTTTTTTAAATGAAGCTGCATATTTTTGAATTCCTAAGCTTGTAGCCCTTCTTGGTTTCGTGGAGCTCATTACGTAGTCTGTATAACTTTTTCCCAGAGGGAGATGCTTAGGAGATTTGAAGGTCTACCTAGTTTTTTTAAAATGAAGCTGCATATTTTTGAATTCCTACGCTTGTATCCCTACGCGAGAGAATAGACAACAGAGTGACTCGCTCTGTATACATTAACGTGTCGATTCGAAACGAAAAGAGGTGTCTCGGTTCCGTAGACAAGGAGGAAGATCCAGAAAGTCCCAGAGTGCTCAGGCACGTCGAGTTGATCGACGATGAGGCGGCTGAGTATGGCATAAAGATCGTCAGAATGAAGGATCGGTTAATGGCGAAGAAATACGGGTTCCGGAACCCGCCGGGCATCACGTACTTCCGTAAGGGGAAGAACATCAACTACGACGGAGACATAGACGACGAGGAGGAGATTCTCGATTGGCTGACCAATCCTGAGAACATGGAACTTACCGACCACATTGAACGAATCAATAAGAAAATGTTCCACAAAATTCGACAGACAACCGATTACCTGGCGGTGTTCTTCTGTGAGTATCGAATCCGGAGTCCATCGTTTCAATGAAAAGATTAATTTTAAGCACTAAGGTACAAGGGATTAGTTAGAATTTTCACTGATTAAAGTCACATTTTAAGTCTTCTACAAGCTCGCAAAGATTCTAAATATTAATTTGATGCAAAAATAGTGGATGAAATTCTTACAAATAACTTCTCAAAGTTTATCGCTTGATCTATCTGCCTCGAAATAATTTCTCTAACGCTTGGTAAGCATTAAATAAGAATTATTTTCACATCGATTTAACATGTTCAACGTCGATAGCCTCTTCAGATCGAAATACAAATTACAGAAGCGTCTGTTGTAACGTTCGTGAGCACTTCTTAAGGAAACATGGGGGTAGAATAGTATCATAAAATTGTACATTATCAAATAAAATGAGACTTTCGAGCATTTCGAACGCGGCGGCGCGCGTATGTTTAGACAGCAACGACTGCAAACAATGTGGCAGGGTACTAGCAGAGATCGAACACATCGACGACGAGGCTGATGGAGCGGGGATCAAGTTTGTGAAGATCGACGACAAACAGTTGTCGAAACAGTACGGTGTTTTCGCGCTACCAGCCATTTTGTTCTTCAAGATGTCCTCGAAAGAACCAGTTATTTATGCAGGTAGTACTACCATAAAATCAAGGATTCAACAAAATTTTCAATTGATTCGATTTCAATCTTGAAATACCGCTAACGATTGCAGGCGACTTGTACGACGAGGACCAGATTCTCCAGTGGCTGATGACGCAAAAAGATCCCTCCGGAGAGGTAATCGAAGATTTGGAGGGGGAGGATCTCCTTAATTTGATTAGGGAATCGGAATCGCTGGCGGTGTACTTCTGTAAGTCTCACGGTTCTTCAGGCGCGGCCAACTGCCAAGCAGGAATGTATCACTAGCCTGTTGCGTGGCACTCTGTTCCTATATTTCTACGTTCTCTTATCTTCTACATTCCCGTCTACTCCGTCCTCAATCTATATTCATTGGAACTTGATTGTAAATCTCACTCTTTTGATCGATATAGGTTTTGCACTCCAGATTCACCCTTTTGCATTTCAAGTTCAGCCTTGTGCAAATCAATTTCACCCTTTTGCAAATTCAATATTCAATATTCATTAAAACTATTTAAAATTAATTATTTATTTATTTAAACTCACGTGAATAGTGTCATTACTGCGAGGGAGAAGCATAAGACTCGATACAATTCATTTTTTAATTAATCAGAAAATGGCTACGATAAATATACATATCTATTCACAGTTTTCATACATTACAAAGTTAACGAATTGGTAATTACTTTCAAAATAATGTACCTACATCTTTGCAATAAATAAAATTTAGAATTTTTTTCAAGGTTCAAATTGATTTGCTTAAGGGTGAATTTGGAGTGCGAAACTTGAAAAAGACTTTCCAAAATCGTTGAATATACAAATTAACACGTTCGCTACCAGGGCTTGTCTTGACGACAGCCTCTCTAATTAAAACTTTCTTTGAAATGCGACTTTTATAAAATATGAAAAGAACTGTTACATTTAACAAAGTGTTTAATACAATTCTCGATGCATGGTTTCGAATCTCCACAAACCTACTTGCCATTGAGATCAGTAATACAGATGTAATTCGTAAATTACGAATCCTTTGGATAGATTTACATCCTCCCTCGTTTTCCATACTGAATCCTATGATATAATCAATGCACAATCACTGTAAAATATATCCGAGATATTAACTGCTGACCGCAGCCAGCAACTCGTTTGCGAATATTAATTCCTGCTCTGGAAGCAACGATGTCGAGCCACAATATATTGTCTCGCGAACTGAAATTGTACATAGGCCACGGTGAATCGTCGTGTTGTCTCACGCTTCTATCTGTCAGGCTTTAAGATGTGTCGCAACGATTAACCGAACCGAATCGTTAATTGTCCGTCTGAATTTTGTTTCGTTTCTCGTTGCTATTGGCCACTTCTCGTCACTCTGTCTCGTCTTGTACGTCTGAGGCTGTACACGTTGTCTGCTAATGCCGCAGGGAACAGAACGCTTTGCGAGTTGTGTCAGGCAAAAAATCAGCGCAAGCAGGGCCGCCATAAGGAGCGCAGGATCGTCGAACACGAGGCGGCCGAGGAACTCGATGGTACACGTGAACACAGAAAAAGCAAATATTTATTTGCCGACCCCCCGGTCCCTCTCTTTTCTCTTCGCCGATACATTCAACTATGTTTCCAGATAGTTCTTCCAGAAATTCTCATCTCTGTGTGCACACCTCAGAACACCAGCATCACACACATTACCACGAGACATCGATCCCGGCCTGTACTCTAGGGTGGATCTTAGCTCTATATCTGCTGAAATTTTCTTGTCAAATTTTTTCGCACCACCCCCTAAATTGTGTCATCGGGTAAGAAGATCATTTTTGCAAAAGAAGAAGACGTGGCACGTTCACGTTAAAGTTGAGATAAATATGAAATTTTACATGAACAGCAGAATATATGAAGGAACGACTTTTGATTACGACTGAACGTTCTTCTTGTGCAATAAATATTTCTGATAATAGTAAATTGTAATGATAATACAGCCTACGTCATTCATTTGATTTGGGGTGAGCGAATTAAAGTTATTACTCCAATTAGAAGTTTTTTAATTTAGAACTTTTTAATATGAAATAATCTTAATTCGTATAAGGTATCATGATACTTTTGGAGGTATTAAATATTTAACTTGAATTTTCAGCGTAGTCTACACATTTAGCGTGCAGTTATTTCTATTTTTATGTAGATATATAATTTTTTAAGAAGTGGAACAATTTTAGGGGACAACGTGCTCAAAATTTCATAGTTACGAAGTAAGATCCATCCTAGTGTTCTCTGCGTATCTCGCAAGAAGTCCCGTGAAAGGAATTATTACTTTGGCTCTAGCAAAATATCTGTTAAAACGGACTCACACACTCACTATGTACTTAGAGTGTGACATCAAAGGGTGACGATAGGCGAGACTTCTTGCGAGACACTGACACTATATTTTTTTCTGATGTTTCCCACAGATTTTTCGCTTATTTTAGTCGCAAACACAACACGATATTTGCCAATTAACATCTCGACGATCAAACGATTTTTATTTTGGAGAGAGGGCTCCGTGCGGATACGAAATTTCAATGTCCTCGATTCGTTTCCAAGATGGCTGACCCGTAGGTTTTCTCCATCGCCACGAGGCAAACTAATTTTTGAATGCGTACGATTTTTACGAGGACACGATTATTCCAGGTCGAACCGTCAAAACCGGGGAGTACTGTTTTTCTCGGGTTCTACACGATTACACTTTCACACAGGTGCACGTTTAGACAGCATGCAGAAAAACTGTAGAGCCAAGCAGACGAACCATAGTTCCCTAGAAAACCCCGCTGATCAGCATGTATCTTTTTTTGTTTGTTTGTCCATGTTTGAATGAATCTGATCGATTCAGAATTTCTTTTGCCACGATTTCTGCAAACTTTCTGTCATTTTTCAATAGAATTAGTTTCCCCCCCTGGTGTGGACAGCAGCTTTCGTAGATCGTCGTCAACCTGACCACCATCGCATCAATCATTTCATGTTCCCCGATAGGCTGCTGTCTTTCGAGTAGACATTGGTTTCTAAGGGTACTTGAATTTTATAACGATACAGTTTCTCTTTAGACGTCGAAGACTGCGAGCAGTGCATGGGAATCTTGGAGGAGCTGGAGAACATCGACGACGACTGCGACAGACACGGGATCACTTTTGTTAAAACTAACGTGAGTATTAAAGGCAACTTGTTTAAGAGAATACATTGTTAGGGGTAGCTACCATCTATAAATCACCGGACACTTACTTATCTTCAACCAAAATGATAATTAAAGAATACAAGCTTCCAGCTTTCTATTATATGATAATATTTGAATGCAAAATTAAATACATACATATACTATCTGAATAAATGTTGGGAAAAAGAGATTATTGAGAAATTGTGGGATGATTATAGACACAGCTCTAGAAAGCAAAAATTGAAAAACAATTACCCAATTACAAACAATTAAAATTTAGAAAATATAGGATATTTTCGGTCAGATTTGATTTACACGTTCTCTACATTAGAAAAAATTAATAAGTACCATTTTTAGTTCATAATACAGGTCATTTAATAACAAAAAATCAACTGCATCCAAATTTAAATTAGTGTACGGTGACTTATAGACGAGAGTATGTGTTTGTTGTAAAAGTTGCGTATGATAAAAGTATAATTAACGACTTAAATGCAATTCAACTTTTGTTTTCTACGTTCGGCTGTCTCAGGACTATAAGGTTGCAGAGGACTATGGAGTAACTGACTTTCCCGTGTTAGTATATTTCGAGAACCAAATACCAAATGTGTTCGAAGGTCTGTATTTCGCCATAAACAATTTAATAAATGACTTCTTTTTGACTAACTTATGTCGTTGTCTATCCAGGCGAGTTAGCGGTGGAGGAAGAGGTTCTACAATGGCTGATCACCCAGAAAACCGAGGACAGAATTGAATTAATAACCAGAGTGATGCTGGAAACATCGGTTGAAGAGACTCAATACCTTGCGGTGTACTTCTGTGAGTTATAAAAAATTTTTACACTAATTGCGAAACATAAGAACCAAATAGGAATTTATTTCTCTGCTGTAATGTTTTTACTGAATTACCAGAAATGTATTGATGTTCTTAAATTCTTTTAATCTTTACATTGTTTGAAATTACAATAGCACATCTATAGGATATATTCCCGATTATTTGAATCTACTTGAAGAAAGCTTAAATAATTATTGCAGATAAACAAAATTGTCGCATATGCGACGAAATTTTGGAGGGACTAGAGAAGGTCGACGACGAATGCGACGTTTTTGGTATTCATCTGGTGAAGATTCAGGATCCCCAACTAGCCAAACGCTATTCGATCAAAACGTTTCCTGCCCTCGTTTACTTTCGAAATGGCAATCCACTTCTCTTCGAAGGTTTTTAATGATATCCATAAGCTTTAAATTAATGTCAAACAGAATTTACCCCACGCGTCGTTTGTTCTCTGCACCTCATAGGCGATCTACAAAACGAAGAATCGGTTCTCGAGTGGTTGATCGACGATGACAATCGTGAATTAGCGGACGAGATCGAAGCCGTCAACGACAGAATGTTAGAGAGACTTCTAGATGAATCTCCATTCCTAGCAGTTTTCTTTTGTAAGATCTAAAATGTATAAGATATGTCATTTTGAACAATAAGGATCATACGATCATCCTTTTCGTAATCTTCATAATCGACCTCATCAAATCTCATCGAACAAATCGAAACTTGTTTCACAGACGACGAAGATTGCCCCGAATGCGACGAAATCATGGAGGCCTTAGAGAAGATCGACGGCGAAGCTGATTTATTCGGTATCGACTTCGTCAAAGTCTACAGCCCTGAGGCTGCTGAAAAATATGGAATCCTCAACGTTCCATCGCTCGTCTATTTCCGTAAAAAAACACCACTGCTCTACGACGGTGATTTAACGCAAGAGGACAGGATCCTGCAATGGCTGACTTCCCAGGATGTCTTTGAAATCAAGAACGAAATCGAAGAAGTCAACAAGAAAATGTTGGACAAGCTGCTCGACGAGAATGAATTCCTAGCGGTCTTCTTTTGTAAGCACACGGGTTTAAAATGGCTAGTACACTAACTAGATTTAATTTATATTCATTTATGAATTTGCAGATGAACACGACAACAAAGAGAGCGAAGAAGTGAACGAAAAGTTAGAAGACATCGACGGAGAGACAGACAACTTGGACATCACGTTCGTTAAGATGGCTGACCCGAGATACGCTAGGAAATGGGGTGTCACGAAACTGCCTGCCATTGTGTACTTCCGCAAGAGATTTCCTAGTATTTATCGAGGTATGTCCCACTCAATTTCAATAATATGCATTCAACATTAGATCTTTTCAATATTCAATACTAGAAAACGCCAAATAAAATCCTTTCATTCGGTTCGGAACGGGTAAAGAAATAGGACGGATTCTGGAAAATTTCCCGAGAATTTCCGACTCATCTCGACCGGTTCCCGACCATCGTATCCCGCCATTTTCGAATTTCCGCGCCCCTTAACTAGATCATCAGTTCCGCCTTATATAGACTGCGGATGTTTATGCAATTTGCAATTTTTGCAGACGAATTTTAAGAAACTCTAACAAAATAAAATCTTATTTTCCGTGGTGATCGCCTTTTCAGATCTGAAATAAATTAATCCTTAAGCGCTCGAGTGGCAAAAATTGCTATACCATTATTCAAAATATTGTTTAGATTATATAAAATATGTTGGTATCTAATCAATTATTACACGTTTAAGTATTGTATGAGGTGCTATATCAACTTCATATCCATAAAATGAAAAAAATCATATGAAATAGAATTATTCTAGCTAGGAAGAAATGTTTAATTATCAAGCTGAAACAGCTCCGAGTGGAAAGGGTTAAAACCATGCTGAATTCTGTCGTGTTTCATAACCTGGAGTTTTTAGAAAATTTTCAAAAGCCAGTATTGCATGAAGATCCGCAGTCTAGTCTTTTTCTTAATTTATTTATTTATACGTATATATATTGTCACGTGCCAAACTTTTTTGTCCACGAAGGCAACATTCACAACGAACAGGACGTGCTCGAATGGTTACGCAAGAACAGGTACCGTCAACCGGAGCTGAACATCTACATGTACATGCTGATCGCCATCACCGTCCTGTTCGCCATGTACACCGGCTTCCTGTTGTCGTGCTTCCGGTCGGAGCCCGCGGCGGCAGTTGCGCATCCGAAGCAAGCGTGAAAACTCAAGCAAGAAAAACTAGAGACGGTTTAATGCAAGCCAACAAAAAAAAAATAATAATGATGGAAAGAATACAGAGACTACGTGGACTGTTGCTGCGCGAATGTGCGTTGTTGTTGTTGCTCCGACATGTTTCACTTAACGAACGCCGTTCGTCCGGAACGAACGATCAAAAGGCTCGACGATTCGACGATTGAGATCCGTCGTTCTTGCGCGGCATCGACGAGCGCCATTATTTCGCTAGCCGATGAACGAATAAAAAGTATACTTATCGTTAGCTATTAGCACACCATAACCACCCAGGCTCGAGGCGGCTGTCGTGGCAACGGTGTGTGTTATATGTATATTGTAAAACGTGGACCAAATCCGTCGACCTTTCCAAAGAAGATTTAGACCTCTGTCAAATTCAGAAAGGATCCAGGGAGCTGAGGTGTCTGAACAACGTGGAGGAGCGAGAGCGCATTAGTATTGAACTACCACCACGGTAGTGCTAATACAATCGAGTCGCATCGTGTTTTAGGGAAATTATTGTTAAAGCGTATATTTATTATCGTTTGCTATATATTTTTATCGCGTTTAAATCTTTCTTTACTACAGGTTATTGTATTGCTTTGTTACGATCCACTGTAACCACTATTCCGACCACACTTTGTATTTCTTACGTAAGCGATACACGTACCAGGAATTCTTTGTTGTGTTTCTTCTTATTCTTCGTTTCTTTTTAGAGTGATTATAAAAGCTGAGTCGACGCGCGCACCGGCGTACACTGTTGCGATTTAAGGAATGTTTGGTGGTCGATGATCATCGACGATCGTAATTTATAATCATTATGGTTTTTCGTACTTGTTTAGCGTGAACTGTCGACTGTCGTCGATAGCTTTGACAGTGGTCTTTGCGCGCGATAGATCATCTTTGGTCCACGTTCACGGGGGGAAGGGGGATGTGATCGACAAGACGATCGTCGCGTTGATCCGCGTTGATCCGCGCCTATTCCCGTGGATCATCGCCGATCTTCTGTTTATCGAACGACTAGGTAAAGATCTATGCAACGACCAGTAAAACAATTGCCTGTTGGACGTATATCGGATAACGAGGAATTCATTGACAAAACGAACCCTTCGGACCAATTTCCAAACCCGTTTGAACACCACTCTTGTCTGCCAATTGTAAATAATGTAAAAGTGTGAACGACGCATTGTATATGACAAAATACGATGGTTTTACTTTACTTTTATGTTTCGCATTCGTTTCTTTCTCTTCGTCTGTTTCTCTCACCGGACACCGCATAGATTTAATCGATACTAATTGTGCGCGCACACGTAATGTTAGTTCATTTTGGATACACTTCCATTCGCTTAGGGACAAGCATTGATATCTCAGCGAAATCTGTATTTATCGAGGCGAGTCTCTAAGAAGTAAATTGAATTTTCGAAATACATCTGGAATAATGTTAATGTGTGGTGCGTGAATTCATTATCCCAACGGAAAGATATTTTTTCTTTAACGAAGTTGATCAAGAAAGACAGAAATATGAACCAGTTTATACCTCAATTTTTATTTTAGAATTATTATGTAAAACAAATCCGCGAGTTACTGTAGACGGGAGTGTATATTATTATAATAGACTAACGTATTGAAACAAATGATATTTTAAATTTCCCGCTGCCGCATAAAGTAGGATCGACTCGAAGCTAACTTCAGAACAAACATTCGACTGGTCTGAAGTGCGCGTACGTTGAGAATTTCTTTACCTAGCGGAAGAATGGCGGACGCGTAAGTGTTGTTCGAGTCTCATAGAAATCTGAAAACATCGCGTGTTATAATAACTCTATCGAGCTGGAATAACGTTATTATTGATTCTTAATAACTGATTTATCGAATGTCTAGTATAGTTTTTGAACTTCTTGCAAAAATGGAAAGTTATAACTTGCTGCTGACAAGTCTCGATCAACGTGAGGCAGAACACAGTTAATGTTTCATCAATATCTGTTTCATAAACTTTAAATAATAAACGATTAGTTTTCGTCTTCAATCGAACTAACTTAAAATAACTATTGCTAGATAATTGTTTTGTTTCATATTGCACGGGAGGAAACTTAACATAACCTTGATTTTCTACACCATGCGACTGTTAATACTATTGTATGCATACTATTGTGTACACGTTTATAACGTTTATAAATTTTAATTTATAGTCCGAAGGAAACGACTTCCCCTGCGAATAAGAAGCTGCCAGCAGTACCGGAGTCGGTACTCAAGAGGAGGAAAAGTCGTGAAGCAGTGAAAGCTGCACGTCTTCAAACCTCTATTAAGGTACTAAAATATCGCTAACACCTCGTAATGAAATACTAGCTCAGAATCTTTCTTTTCGATTACTTATTCAAGAAATTCTTTATCTCTAGCAACGTGCAAACCGTTACAAGAAAAGGAAAGAAATCTTCAAGAGAGCAGAGCGATATGTGAAGGAATACAGGACCAAGGAGAGAGACGAGATCAGGTTAATCAGACAAGCGAAAAACCGAGGAAACTACTACATCCCTGGAGAAGCGCGTCTTGCCTTTGTTATTCGTATTCGGGGGTTGGTATAATTCATACTTTCAAAAGAATTGGTAAAGTTGCCAATGATGTGAGCCCTCAAGGCAAGATTATCAAATAATTTTTCAGTATATATAACAGAATTCTATTGTTTCAGTGTGAATCAAGTTGCACCCAAAGTACGCAAAGTACTCCAGTTATTCCGCCTTAAACAGATCAACAATGGTGTATTCGTAAAGTTAAACAAGGCGACAATCAACATGCTACGCATCGTTGAGCCCTACATCACATGGGGATATCCAAATCTTAAGTCAGTTCGTGAATTGATTTACAAGAGAGGATTTGCCAAAATAAACAGGCAACGTATTCCCATCACCAGCAACACTATCATCGAGAAGAAACTTGGTTAGTATTAATTACTTGTCTTTCTCTTTCTTCAAATTGCTAAGCATCATCTTTAGACAGAGGATCTTTATGCAAGATTAATTTATGAAAAAAAAATTAGATGGAATTATGAATTAAAACAAATTGAAGAGAAACCAGAATTTATTTTCTATCTTAATATGTTTAATATATTGAAAATAATATGATAGTATTTTTAAATTCTTCTAATGTTTTTACTGTTTTAAACTACATATACTCATTTGTGTTATATAAAATCTGCTGTCTAATCATCTTGATTTATGTTACTGACATGTCCATGGGGGCAGAACTCATAATTATACTTCCCCCTTCCATCTTGTCAGAAAGTAATAGAATTTTTGAAAAACCTTTTCGTGTATTGCTCACCTACAGGTTTGCGAAAATTCATACAATGCCTCATCGAACAATCTTCCCGACTTAGGATGTAGTGTACGTTACTAATAATTGAAAATTATTTTCACAGGTCGTTCTGGAGTTATTTGTACAGAAGATTTAGTACATGAAATATTCACAGTGGGACCGAAATTCAAATATGCAAGCAATTTCTTGTGGCCCTTCAAGGTATACGAAACTTCAAATTCTATATTAGCGACATAGGCATGATTGTAGAAACTTTCAATGTTCTATCGATCTCCTACTATGTCGTAGAGTAATATGGGTTTCTCTTCATGGGACGCATGTGCTTTGCGTTCCTTAGTCGAACTCAAACATTTTCGATAAACCACCTAATTGTGTTTTATTAAAAATTATCTTATTACTTTTATTTGTAGCTGAACACACCAAATGGAGGATGGCGCAAGAAGACTAACCACTATGTTGAAGGTGGTGATTTCGGAAACCGAGAAGATAAAATCAACGAACTTCTCAGGAGAATGGTTTAAATTTATTAAAATCTTGATAAATAAACATTTAAATACATTACTTTGTGTTATTCCTTGTTTTTGCATCTACATTTAAAAAAAAACGCGAGCAGTGCATTCTCTAGTGCGACGATAATTTAATTGATCAAAAACTGAAAAATCCCGTGCACTTTTGTTTCATTTTGCGCAACTCTAAATTGCACCGCTATAGTGGCCTTTAAATTTAAGGGAGGAACCAAGCCGCGCATTATTTTTTCGTAACTCTAATCTATAAATAATAAATACCTTATTGAAAACGCGAACAATGCATCATTTGTCGCAACACTATTTTACTATAAATTCCGTATAGAAAACTCCCGTGACTTTAATTTATTTTTACGAAACTCTACGGGGGAGGCAAAATGGCTACGAAAATTTAGGAAGACATCTGTAAGAAATAAAACAATAATATGAGGGTGCAGTGTGGCATTTCATTTCATCGCTACTCTAAAAGGCGGAATTTCCTAGTGTTTGCGTATTGGAAAACTTTTCTATTAAACAATTCGTCACAATTCTGCGAATTCTCAATGTACACGCGTGAAAAAAACTATGCTACACGACCTCGAACATCATAATAAAATAGATTCGGATATTGCAGGAAACAGTTTTGCAGGGCGCAACGAACATTCGATTTCATCGACAAAGTTACTGCGCGAAACGTAAAGATACCCCCCGTCTTTTACCTTGCGGGCCGACGAGGCGTTCGATACGTTGAACATACACGGTGTGTGTGTTTATACGAACGCGATCGAACCACTACGTTGTGGGGGGTTAGTCCCAAAAAATTACATGCTGGTGAACGCAGTGGTACGTTCCACACATTTAGCGCGCACACACCATCAAATGGCTAAAGACACACGTCTCTACGTTCAGAAAACTACAGTGTTTTCCGCCATCGTACGGCATTGTCGAACGACAGCGGAAACACTTGTTCCATTGCTGGAACGGCAAACGAATCGTGTGTTATGGCACACCGCGAGGGTTGAACGTATTAACGTGCATCGTGTTTTTGCGTTAATTGCTTTACGGCAAAACTTGGCCTCGGAACGTACCAATACGTTTCTACTCTACGTAGTGGCCCGGTGGGCATATGCTCCACATTTTTACGGTATGAAAAATTCTAAAGTTACATCCAAATATATTTGGATATTCAAAAAAAGTCTCTGAAATTTTCAAGGTTCGTATGCACCCTGCGCGACTGGTCCTACAATTTCGGTCCTCTACTCGCTACTCTATTACGAGGTCGTGACTGATTATTCATATTGATATCTCTTATTACGACGCATTTTCCAATATGCTTGTACTTTATTCACGCCTTGAAACAACGCGTTGGTACTTTTCGCGACACTAACACAATCGCGACAACAAATTCTCGCAACGTTAATTCTTCACGCAGAAATTGCCTTTCGCGGCATGCATTAATAATAGTAAAGTCTATTTCGCGGAGAGAACCGGTTTCCTCCAGTATCACTTTTTGCCATTGTAAAAACGGTAATTAAGAAATTTCGATTTTTCTAACTAATGATACGCTAATTCAACCCGTTATTATTCATTCGCAACTCTACTTAAAATCGCGAATGCCTACACTGTACCCGGCAGCCGATACGACTGCAACGTATACCATGAATCGTTGCAGCTGGAACATGGGCGCCTGAAATGTCGAAAAAATCGAACACAAACGCGATCCTTTTGCTACGCAACGCTAACTCAACGAACAGAGATCCAAAAAAGTACTTTACATTTTGTGCAAAACAATAACACAATTTTTAAACTATTATAAAAATGCTATTTTTCAAATATTTGAGGAACAATCAAAATGAAATTTAATCTCAATCGCGGCTGTTTAATTCGCAACGCTACAATCTAAGCAATCTGTATCAAAGTTAATGGAGGAAAATCGCTAATTTTGATCTCTGTTCAAAAACAACTAATATGCAACACGCGTGGTTTTTTCGCTACGCTACTGCAAATCGCGGACGTGCCCATCTCCGCTGATCGTTGGGGCGGCGGAGCCTGCCCGTGTAAGTATTTAGACAACTACTTCTAGTTTCTACTATTACATGCTTCTATAGACGAGTATAGTGATAACATACAGTAACAAAATGACTTCGCATCCGAAGATGCGAGGCCATTGTAGTTGCCCGCTTGAGCGACACTTTGTCGGGGCCTCTTCGGCATATAGCTTCTTCATTTTCTTCGGCGGACCGCCAAACATCTAGAACCTTACACGTGCTCGCAGAGTGAAAACGATCAACGACTTCCAAGACCAAAGACAAGTCTCGAAAGAAGCCTATCGCTCCTCTGGTGCAATCGAGCCGGTATCGCAGCGTTTCGAAAACCCTATTTCCGCGCGCGTTCGCGTCCGCGTCCGCGGGAAGCTAAGAAATTAGCACGAAGCATCGAGCACGAAGGATCAAATCGAACGCATGCCTCGTTCGATTTAGCTTCGAGACGAAACTTCGAGCCCCTACCAGTGACTGGCTACCGTGCGAATCGCGGCCTACCCGAAAGAGAAACGGTAGTCAGCTCCGGACCCTACCTATTTAGAATTAGCAATCACACCAAGAAGGTAAGTTACCTACCTACCTACCCCTATATTTAAAAAATGGCAAAACAAGCTCTCCAACACATTCGCAACACGATCTCCACACACACGCCAGGGTGCAATAACACCTAGAGAGAGCGTCCCGGGACGCCTCCGACACCCTAACGTTTAAACCACAAGCACGCACTCTAAAGGTACATACCAGTCTTTCTGAAATCGACTGACAATGTCAGTGATCATTGCGAAACAAATGACGAAATTGAAATAACAGTTGAATGTATTCTGAATATTAATCGATATTTTTTATGAATTGAGAAAACTACAACACACATTCCACGAAGATCCGTGTAGCATGAAACGGATGAACTGGAGTATGTGCTACTGAATAGAGTTTTAAAAATCGACGCAATTCCACTGCCTATCAACACACACACACACACAAGTGGTATATACGTCGTGCACGATACACTAACCATTGTCAGTCGCCACACATGATATAAAACAATATTCTATGCCCGTTGTTCTCACCCTCCCGAGTAGCACCTGGGCACGCGAGAGGATTCGAAAAACGAACAGGGAATCTCAATATTCTGAAAATCCTAGCTAAAAGAATCGGTTAGATCTTGTACGGGCTAATGATCTTGCATTTTCAAAAAATGACTCTACTTCGACTTTAAAATTTGATCTCAACTTACAAATTACATATTTCATTATGGAATCGATAATATATATCTTTATTGTTAGAGATAGAATGGAAAGGTAATACAAGTTGATCTTTTGTAAATCTTATTGTCGAGCAGAGTGATACTAATAAAAATTTTCATTTATATTTATTCAGAAACTTTATGCATTTATTTGAAAAAACCCTCGGGCGACCCTTTCGACAAAGCAAACTTTCGCAAATAATGAAAGAAGTACTCTATTAAATGTAAAGTACTCGTGAAAATAATATATAAGTTAATTTAGTAAATAATTCTGCTTTGTCTAAAGAATCTATCCGTCGCGAATTCTCTTTTTGTACGTGGTATGTAATCTAATTTTGTTGAACAATTCAAAATAATTTTAAATTAGAAATGATTATCTTGATGGTAAAAAGTGAACCTAATAATTGTGTTCCAAATTATGAATTTTATAATCGCGCAAGTTAGAGAATAAATTATCGAAATTATTAATTTATAATAAAAAAAACACGTACAAAAAGACCCTACCTAGCTAGGAAATGGATCATTACCCGTGGAAACGCAAGGCGTTTCCACGGTCACTATGTACTCGTCAATTCAACTACTAATCAAATATAGTAGTAAAAAGAACTGTTGCCTTTTTCACTTACTACTTGTTGCAGGGAGAGCTGCGTTAGAGGATTGAAGAAGCACGACACGTTGCTCTCGATCTCTGCTATCGATGTCGTCTTTTATCGTCAAGGTAGCCAGCATTACGCATCCAGACAAACAGGCTCAAAATATTTTATATCCTTAGGGTTCTGTAACATAACAAATAAATTCATTTAATCTCAATAGAAAATAAATAATTAATGTTGAATATTTATTAATTGTTATTATATATTAATTGTACTTACGCTCACTTCCTCTCCTGCTTGAAGAAATCACCGAGTTGTGTCCGTGGATTCTTTTCCCTCGGAATCTGTGACAGAAAGAACAAATTGATTAATATCAATCGGCAAACAGTTATAAACTATATCAGGAGTATTCATAAATAAACAATTCAATTTGAATAGGAAATCAAAATTAATTCTAACGAAAATTATATAAATTCGATCTCTAAAGCACGCCACGAATTTACATACAATTGATTGTCGCGACACAAGACTACATCCGCGAATTAATAGGAAATAAATAATAGAAATTGAATATTTAGTAATTGTGCATCGATGTTATGCAGAAAGATGTTCAACAAAACAGTATAATTGGAAATATAATGTGCACTCACGCTCGCGTCTTCTTCTCCTTGAAAAAAGTACGCCATTACACCGTCCGCTTTCGATTATCGAAAGCATCGAGTAGTATCGATCTTGGCAATCTACATCTTTCGAGCCATGGGTATTTTCTCTTTCGGAGTCTGTAACTGAAAGAATAAATTGATTAATATCAATTGACAAACAGTCAGAAACAAGTAACAATAAATAAACAATTTAGATAGAAGATCAAAATTCGTTTGAATGGAAATTGAATAGACTCGGTTTCTATCGTACGATATATGAATTCAAATACAGTTGATTGATGAATATTTAGTAATTGTGCATCGATGTTATGAAAAAGGATGTTCAATAACACAGTATAAATAGAAATATAATGTGCACTCACGCCCGCGTCTTCTCCAGCTTGAACAAAGTACGCCATGACACTAACGGCCACTTTCGATTATCGAAAGCATCGAGTAGTATCGATCTTGGCAATCTACATCTTTCTATAGCCATGGACAGTTTTCCCTTCGGAATCTGTAACTGAGAAAACAAATTGATTAATATCAATTGACAAAAAGTCCGAAACTAAATCACGTGTAACAATAAATAAACAATTCAATTTAGATAGAAAAACGAAATTAGTTTGAATGGAAATTGAATAAACTCGATGTACATAGCAAGATACGAATTCAAATATAAACGGTCTTCACGACACAAGAATAAATTATCGCGAGAAGGCAACACGATTCGAGAATAAATCAATCAATAAAAAATAAATAACTCGCTTGAATACCGAATTAATATTACAAAATTACGGTAAATAATCTTTCTTTCTCGAATGATGCAATAGGGAAACGATACACACCATTTAACGGTCCCTGCGTTGCGTCGTATGTTTCCTACGTACCGGACACGAAAGACGCAAATGACAAGATTAGGAGGGTGGCTCGGAGAAAACGTAAATACGTTCATATGCTTTGACTTTCGTATTTCGAATGAATCCGCGCGCTGTCTTTACGATCAAGTGTCGCCGATGAATGGCGATCGTCACCGAAGAAGCACGACTGTTGCCAATGATTGGCGGTTACCCCCCAAATGAAATAGGTCGAAAACGGCCGAAAACACTGTGTACATACCATCAATAAATTCTATAACAATGGACAATAAAAAAAAAAGTTTATTATATGCAGGGAAAAATTCCTAGAAATTTTATACCTGAGAATGTATTGAAACATTAACTTTAGAGATATTAAGAACTACTACTTCAAATATCATAAGAGATACCCCAATTTGTTATTATTTCATAAACGAGCATTGTATCCTCGCAGTTTTTTCTAAACACAAATGTTTCAAGAAACGATCTGTGGGAACAGAAATACGTTTACTATTCCGAATAAAAAAGATTTTATAAGATTCCGATATAAAAGATAAACCGCGAATAAAAGATAACAAAATTGTTTGTAAAAATTACCTTTTTTTAGGAGGTTATGAATTGTCTCGTAAAGTAGTCTCTCGTCGATGCTTGTAGCCCCCCTCTCACTCGCCCGATATTTCACAAATGAATTTTATTATAACATAGTACAAAATGATTCTGAGAGCATCGCACGTCGTTTTTGTATTTTTTAATCGCGAGTGGTAAACTGTAGAGTGCTTGTTCATAAACAACACAAATTCCGAACCGTTGAGCCTTTATTAAAAAAATATTTTCATGAATCATTTCTATGAAGCAATTTATTCAGGGTTCACCCCAAAAAGATAAAACGTTACCAGCTTCTTTCACTTATTCCTCGGTTTATACCTGCAGCACAGAGTGTATTATTTTTTTGTAACGCGTCGACGTTGCGAACGTAGAGAAGGATAGCACATGTAAACACGGACCGCTTGCGCTGGCCATAAACAAGGGGAAATTCGCCGATCATCGGTAATAGTCGTAAATCATCGGCGATAATCGTTCGCAAGGACCACAAGGGCAAAAGGAACGTCACCTTCCGAACGTGGGTTCATTTGAATCAAGTTAGTCAAAGTGAACGGACGCAAATAATTGTACGTGCGTTTCGTTTTCCCCGAGCCATCGTCCTGGCAGTGTCAATCGCGTAGTTTGTGAATCAAGACGCAGAAAGAATACGTCGCGAAGCAGGAATCCCTACATGGTGAGTACCATTTCCGTGTTTCATCATTCGATGGAAATCAAAATTATTGTATATAAAATTAATTGCGTATTCAAGCGAGTTATTTATTTCTTGTTCATTTAAGTTTATTCTCAAATCGTGTTACCTTCTCGCGTTAATTTAATCTTGTGTCGTAACAATCAATTATATTCAAATTCGTGTCGTACGACAGAAATCGAGTTTATTTAATTTTCGTTCGAATTAATTTTGATTTTATGTTTAACTTGAATTATTTATTTTGTAATATTATTTCTTAATATATTCCTATTAAACAAATAGAATTTGTTCTTTTTTTAATAGAGTCTGAGGGGAAAAGAATCTAACAATCCAACGACGATATGTATATCGATACAGTCGAGATCGAGACGCCACGAATACATCTTTCCTCAAATTGGAGTGAACGTGAGTACTACTTGTATAACTTTTGACTTTAACTTTGTTATTGAATATTATCTTTCGAAATCATTAAAAAACAATTAATATTCATGAATTATTAATTCACTCTCGGTCGATTGAAATTAAATGAATTTGTTCTGTCTGTTGTAGAGCCCTAAGGGTTGGAATACTCCGAAGACGACAACGATAGCTGAGATCGAGGTCAACGTGTTGTGCTGTCTTCAAGGGAAAGAGAATGTAAGTAGCAAGATATCTTCACAATAAACTTTATTTTATTAAACATTTTATTTTCAAAATAATAATAAGAAATTGTATAGCTTATACAAATTAATTAAATTTTCCATCTTATACAAGTTGAATACATTTTCTATAATCGATTACATTATTAATTTTCCATCTCTTTGCTATTTGCATTTCGAAAATCATTTAAATAGATTATTTATATCCTGTTGGTATAGTACGAATCAATTTTTTAATATCATGCTTCTTTTTTTGATTTCAGAACTGTAACGCTTTGCGCAGTGGCGATATCGTAACCAATGAGGCTCTAACGAGGTGAGGTGCGATTATTGCTGGTTGCGGACTGTAACGCAGTTTTCTCTTCCCCCAACAAGTAGTGAGTGAACAAGCAACAATCAGTTTTATTATTACATAGATTTGAGTAGTAGATTTTGATATTTTGACAAGTATAGTGACCGTGGAAAACGCCAGGCGTTTCCCGCGGGTAGTAATCTGTTTACTAGCTAGGTAGGGTCTTTTTGTACGTCGCGTTATTTTTTTTTAAATATAAATAATTTCAATAATTGAGTTCCCAAATTGCAAAAAGATAATCTTCCGTAATTTGGAACGCAATTAATACAGTCACTATTTATTATCAAGCTAATCGTTTGTGTTTAAAAATTACTTTGAATCACCCGAAAATATTTGATACAACGTACAAAAAGACGATTCGCGACGGATAGATTCTTTCGACAAAGTAAGTACTTTATATTTAATAGATTACTTCTTTCATTATTTACGAAAGTTTGCTTTGTCGAAAGGGTCGTCCGAGGGTTTTTTCAAATAAATGCATAAAGTTTCTGAATAAATATAAATGAAAATTTTTATTAAAATCACTCTATTTACTTGACAGCAAGATTTATAAAAGATCAACTTAAATTACCTTCCCATTCCATCTCCAACAATAAAGATATATATTACCCATTCCATAATGAAATATGTAATTTGTAAGTTGAGATCAAATTTTAAAGTCGAAGTAGTCATTTTTTGAAAATGCAAGAACATTAGCCCGTACAAGATCTAACCGATTCTTTTAGCTAGGATTTTCAGGATATTGAGATTCTCTGTTCGTTGTTCGAATCCTCTCGCGTGCCCAGGTGCTACTCGGGAGGGTGAGAACAACGGGCATAGAATATTGTTTTATATCATGTGTGGCGACTGACAATGGTTAGTGTATCGTGCACGACGTATATACCACTTGTGTGTGTGTGTGTGTGTTGATAGGCAGTGGAATTGCGTCGATTTTTAAAACTCTATTCAGTAGCACATACTCCAGTTCATCCGTTTCATGCTACACGGATCTTCGTGGAATGTGTGTTGTAGTTTTCTCAATTCATAAAAAATATCGATTAATATTCAGAATACATTCAACTGTTATTTCAATTTCGTCATTTGTTTCGCAATGATCACTGCCATTGTCAGTCGATTTCAGGAAAAAACTGGTATGTACCTTTAGAGTGTTTGTTTGTGGAATGAACGCTAGGGTGTCGGAGGCGTCCCGGGACGTTCTCTCTAGGTGTTATTGCACCCTGGCGTGTGTGTGGAGATCGTGTTGTGAATGTGTTGGAGAGCTTGTTTTGCCATTTTTTAAATATAGGGGTAGGTAGGTAGGTAACTTACCTTCTTGGTGTGATTGCTAATTCTAAATAGGTAGGGTCCGGAGCTGACTACCGTTTCTCTTTCGGGTAGGCCGCGATTCGCACGGTAGCCAGTCACTGGTAGGGGCTCGAAGTTTCGTCTCGAAGCTAAATCGAACGAGGCATGCGTTCGATTTGATCCTTCGTGCTCGATGCTTCGTGCTAATTTCTTAGCTTCCCGCGGACGCGGACGCGAACGCGCGCGGAAATAGGGTTTTCGAAACGCTGCGATACCGGCTCGATTGCACCAGAGGAGCGATAGGCTTCTTTCGAGACTTGTCTTTGGTCTTGGAAGTCGTTGATCGTTTTCACTCTGCGAGCACGTGTAAGGTTCTAGATGTTTGGCGGTCCGCCGAAGAAAAAGAAGAGGCTATATGCCGAAGAGGCCCCGACAAACTGTCGCTCAAGAGGGCAACTACAATGGCTTCGCATCTTCGGATGCGAAGTCATTTCCTTACTACCTTGTCACGATACTTGTCAGTAGAAGTAGTAGTAGTAGTATCAGTAGTTAGTTGAAAATATGGGCAGGCCTCGCCGCCCCAACGATCAGCGGAGATGGGCACGTCCGCGATTGAAATAGCGTTGCGAAAAAACCACGCGTCTTACATTAGATGTTCTTGAACAGAGATCAAAGTTAGTGTTGCGTAGATACTCGCGATTTCTCCCCCCCCCCCCCCCCATTTGCTTAAAGATTAAGATTAAATTACATTTTGATTGTTACCTGTAGATTTGAGACATAGTTTTTCAGAAAATATTAAATTATCTTTTGGATCTCTGTTCTTTGCATTAGCGTTGCGCATCAAAAGTATCGCGTTTGCATTATTCGAGTCTTTCGACATTTCAGGCGCCCATGCTCCAGCTGCAACGTGTCACTTTCGGGTGTGGTGTAGGCATTCGCGATTTTTAGTAGAGTTGCGAAAGAATAATAAAGCGGGTTGAATTAGCGTAGTATTTTGTTAAAGTCGAAATTGAAGTAGGGGATATATGGGACGAGATTGGTGGAGGTCTGCACCTACTCTTCAAGTAGTGGAGACCTCGCAGCAAAAGACCGCTTGGCATCATCTCTGGCTGATAAAGTCAGCGTTACTAGGCTTCGGTCTATACTCAAGGCGGCCAAGCTCGTGGAGTGTATACTCGCGACTTGGAATCACGCTTTGAGCGAAGGGGCGCATCTGTCCTGGCGTTACGACGTCCAGGCAGGTGGATGGTGTCATAGCGTTTGGATCCGGGGTAGATCCAATGTGGCTTGAAAACCCAGTCGCTAGCTATCTCGTCCTGCCTCTACTTCATTTCGATTAGAATAGGGTTTTTTATTTTACCGCTCGTATTGCATGCCACGAATTAAATAATACATCGCGAAACATCATCTTTGTCAGAAATTAGCGTTGCGAGAATTTGTTGTCGCGATTGCCTTAGTGTCACGAAAAAGTACCAACGCGTTGTTTCAAGGCGTGAATAAAGTACAAGCATATTGGAAAACGCGTCGTAATAAAAGATATCAATTTGAATTATAAGAATCGCGATCTCGTAATAGATTAGTAAGTAGAGGACCGAAATTATAGGACCAGTCGCGCAGGGTGCATACGAACATTCAAAATTTCAAAGACTTTTCTTTGGATATCCAAATATATTTAAATGTAACTTTAAAATTTTTGATACCGTAAAAATGTGGAGCATATGCCCACCGGGCCACTACGTAGAGTAGAAACGTATTGGTACGTTCCGAGGCCAAGTTTTGCCGTAAAGCAATTAACGCAAAAACACGATGCACGTTAATACGTTCAACCCCCGCGGTGTGCCATAGCACACGATTCGTTTGCCGTTCCAGCAATGGAACAAGTGTTTCCGCTGTCGTTCGACAATACCGTGCACAAAAAGAAGACTGTATTAAGTTACGTCACCTGTGGCGGTATGCACGACAATATCATGGTGAGTATTGTATTAGTATCTAATGCAGTGCAAGCCATGGAATTGGCCGTGACTTGCGATGGCGGAAAACACTGTAGTTTATCTGAACGTAGAGACGTGTGTCTTTAGCCATTTGATGGTGTGTGAGCGCTAAATGCGTGGAACGTACCACTGCGTTCACCAGCATGTATATTTTTTGGGACTAACCCCCCCCCACAACGTAGTGGTTCGATCGCGTTCGTATAAACATACACACCGTGTATGTTCAACGTATCGAACGCCTCGTCGGCCCGCAAGGTAAAAGACGGGGTATCTTTACGTTTCGCGCAGTAACTTTGTCGATGAAATCGAATGTTCGTTGCGCCCTGCAAAACTGTTTCCTGCAATATCCGAATCTATTTTATTATGATGTTCAAGGTCGTGTAGCATAGTTTTTTTCACGCGTGTACATTGAGAATTCGCAGAATTGTGACGAATTGTTTAATAGAAAAGTTTTCCAATACGCAAACGCTAGGAAATTCCGCCTTTTAGAGTAGCGATGAAATGAAATGCCACACTGCACCCTCATACTATTGTGTTTTATTACTTACAGGTGTCTTCCTAAATTTTCGTAGCCATTTTGCCTCCCCCGTAGAGTTTCGTAAAATAAATTAAAATGCACGGGAGTTTTCTATACCGAATTTATAGTAAAATAGTGTTGCGAAAAATGATGCACTGTTCGCGTTTTCAATAAGGTATTTATTATTTATAGATTAGAGTTGCGAAAAAATAATGCGCGGCTTGGTTCCTCCCTTAAATTTAAATGGCTACAATCGCGGTTCAATTTAGAGTTGCGTAAAATGAAACAAAAGTGCACGGGAGTTTTCAGTTTTTTATAAAAGAAATTAGCATCGAGAGAGAATGTACTTTTCGCGTTGTTTTCAATTGTTCATTGGATATTTTTGTAGAGTAGCGTTGCGCAAAAATGGTCCACTCGCGCGTTGCTTGAAATATATCGAGTGGATCACTATTTTACATATTTATCTTTTTTTATTTTTTTTTGTGTTAATAAAATTTTCAGTTTCTTTCAGATATTTCTTCTCGGTGGAGTGGTAAGAAAACAAAAGAACAGCGGCCATGAAGATTCCATGTAGTGTTGCGCATGAAAGTTAAAGTGCACGGGAGTTCTCCAAACTGTATTTATTGAATTAGCATCACGAATAATAATGCACTGGTCGCGTTTGATTAGTGTTGCGAGAAAATGGTCCACTCGCGCGTTTGTTTGAAATATACATCGAGTGGACATTTATTTTCAATCATGTTGTTTTTTATGTGCTAATTTAAAATTAAATGTATTTCAGATGATTTGAGAGTAGAAATATCTTAATTTGTAGTTGTAGTATTTATGTAAATAGTTTCCCGGGAATGTTGTTGTATGTTGTTGAATTGTTTTACATAATGTTGCATGTTGCTGCATGTCGTTACATGTTGTTGCATGTAGCTTGTTTTTAATGGTGTTGCATGGTGTTGCTTTTACTGCATGTTGTATTTAGTATGATCAGTATGTAAAATACGTAGAAGAAATGCATGTGGATTGTGTAAAAGAAAGTACGAAAACATAGAAGTATCACAGAAAACAGAAAGTATGCTGAAACATATATGCATGCGCATGCATATGGGAAATGGTATGGTGTAGAAGATTTAGTGGGTCGGATGGGTAAGCTAGCAATTATCCTATTCTTAATATTCATTTGAACAGTGGCCTAAAGTAGTGCACTATCAAATGTTTATCAGGAAGAGTACAAAAATTTAAACGGGCTTTTTTTTGTATTTTGTAATTGTGTATTTTTGAAATTTTTCCGTCGGGTGGGACGAGAATAAATATTATACATTATTATAATATAATATATATATAATATTATATCATTATAATATATGATGATATATTATATATTATAATATATGATGATATATTATATATTATAATATATGATGATATATTATATATTATAATATATGATGATATATTATATATTATAAGAAGATAATATATGTATAATATATATAATATTACATTATTATAATATAATTAATATACACTATTGTGTAATATACTATATGGGTGGGCGGGTCTCACTCGCAGCAACCTCCACGTGGTGAGACCTGGGCAATCGGTGTGATTGTCGATTTATAATATTTTGTTTCATAGAGATAACACGTTTTGTGCTGTAAAATATTAAAAATCGACAAGCACACCGAGCTAATGCTGCGAAAACAGACAAAATTTATATATACGATATACATAATAATACACTTATAATTAAATTTATCCTATGGTTGTATAATGGTGATTTTAGTTGTTACTATGTTCTATAATATTTAAAAATAAATTGTGATATTAGAAGATAGAAAGAGATAGATAAAAATAAAAGGTAGATCGATAGCAATAAATAATTGATAGTTATTTAATAAATTTATTTAAATTTATCGTAGAGTACTATATTAATTTAAGAGTATTATATTTGTTATATTTGTGAAATAAAATCAGATGTTATAACCAAAAGGCAGTATTAATTATAATAAAATCCTCTGGCAATTAAAAATATTTTGTTTTTACTAATTTGATACATCACATTTCGTATCATTTATTATAAAATTTTAAAACAATCAACGGCATAGCGACAAAGTCAGTCTATAATTTACAGGTATAAAATGTAATGTAAGCGTGTAACTTTAAAATTTACCGCGTCATGACTAGATGGCAGAACCAGGCAAAACCATGTTCGCCTTCCAAGATGGCTGAAGGACGTTTTAGAGATCAACTCCCCTTCTGTCCTCTACATCCATGGCATGAGCACTCTCTTATCTTTTTGATTAACTGGACTACGAATTTTATGCATTTATGACAAAAATGGCCATGTACAATTTGAAGCAGATGACACGTTAAAAGTATAAGGACATCAATTTATTATTTTCATTTTAATAGGATGATTAAAAGAAGAATACAATTTTTATTTGGCTCCCGTGTTCTGCAATCAAAGCAAACAGTTTTTATTTTCCATAAAGATCCGCAGTCTAGTGATAACACATCTGAAAATAGAATTTGGGGACAAAAAGTTATGTACTCCCGTAGGTGGAAACTATGTACGCCATTTTTTTTATTCGATATTGTAGATGTAATCAATAATACACGATATATCTGCAGTGTTACGAGATTTTCGATTTGAATACAAAATGTGCCAAAATATAGACGCATGCGCTACAACTGTTACATATATCGAACACTGTCGCAATCCGTGCTCCACGCTCCACACTCTATTGCGATTTGCGATGTCAGAATCAGAATGAAAGAGTGAAGGTGCAGTTGTGGGTTCGAATCTTACTCCAGGAAGTTTAGACCAAATATTTTTTTCGCAAGGAGATATTATTTTTTATGTAGAAATAAAATCATTAAGAAATCTCGGTAAGTGTGTCGCTCAAAAAATATAGATAATTATGATGGTTAAATTACGCGTGCATGCTTTCCTCATGGTATGTATATAATACATATCTAACCTTGCCTTTTCGTTTCGTTATAGAAAATATCGAACACTATCAGTGCGTAAATAATGAACTTCTATATTGTTTTAGTTAACCTTTCGTTTGCTTTTACAAATTTTCTCAATCGCGGCATTTTTAGCAGAGTTTTGATCGAATTATATATGCATACAGAAACGTTGTGTTTTCGCCCACATGTTCTCATCTTCGAATCCTTCGAATGTCAATTTTATTTTAGTTAATGAAAAAATATTTTTTTTCTTATAGAATTTTGTATGACACTAGTGGAGTACAAGTGCTACTTTAAAGTGGACAATGTACTAGAATGGAACATGAAAAATTATAATTTCTGATTTTGTACTGTCCCTAGTTTAAGATAGAAAGAAATATTAGTTTTGATGTATGTTTAAATTGTAGCAATAATGAATAAAGACACTGAAAAGTCTTCAGATATTTCTCCCAATGATGCGGAGTTATCTGTTAGTAAATTAAAGCCTTCATTTTCAAGTAAAAAACAAATGCTTCTTGTTCGTCATAATATATTACAAGATATTGAGCTCAGTAAATCTGTAGTGAATGGTAAGTCTATTAGCTACTATAATTTTTAAAATGCTGAATACAATCGAAGTATGATAAATTGATCAAGATGTATACACAATGTATAACACTCTTGCTTTTAACTTACAGATGGAAAAATTACAAAGGATACTTTAAAAAATATTATGTTGAAAGAACTTAAGATGACTGAAAAACCATCTATGATAATAATTAATAAAAATAAATCTACAAATAATGCGAACAGTGAAATCCAGGGGAATGCAACAAAAGTGCCTATAGTTAATAGAGACAATGAGAAATTACAGCCTGAAATAAATCATAGGAAAAGGAAGATGAGTAATAAAAATGTAGCTAATGTAGGAAACGGTCAAACTACCTCAGATAATATACCAAAGTCTCGAGAAGCACAGAATGAATCCGATCACTATAATAATGAAAAGACTTTAAGTAAAGAGGAAAGTGAAAGAGAAACAAATAGTACTTATGGAACTAATGAAAATATGCTTGGTCGATCTAAACGAATTCGTAAGCTAACTAACTTTGAAGAGTATATTACGTCATACAAGAAAGACACTAAGAAGAAGACAAGCATTAATATTACATCTGGTTCACCTAAAGCAAGTAGCCCAGTTAAAAGTAATACGAATAAAAATTCAAAGAATTCTATCACACCAGTTTTAACCAGGGAATCACTGCCTTTACATTGTAACAATTTATCTGAACAACATTCTAGCATTAAAAATATCGAAAATACTTCTCAAGAAGAGCTGAACGACTCTTGTAGAAATACTGAAATTTCAGGAGATTGTAAATATGATGATGGGACTGATAGCAATGTTTCTACGATAAATGACGAAAGTTCAATTCTAGTAGAACAGAACTTAAGTAGCGAATCTCCTTTGACGACACCAGCAAAAAAGAGAAAAGGAAGACCTATGAAAATTTCTTTGGAACAGATAAACGATAATACAGTCATAGATACAACTGTACTTAATAAAAGACATAGCAGAAGATCATACAACATTACAAGTAACGACGACTTAAGTGATGATAGTAATACTGAAAGTAACTTATCAAATTCTTCTCTTGTTAGAAAAAGAGGTCGACCACCTGGTTCAGGTAGAGGTAGAGGTAGAGGTAGAGGTAAAGGTAGAGGTAGAAGTAGACCTCAATCTACATTAGATACCGAGTACATACCAAAACTAAAGGGACCAACACCTTCGAACAGCTTAAAATCAGACAGTGCTCCTGTCGCGGAGGACACTTTCAATAAACTAGAAGTAGGTTTCTCGAAATGTTTAATTACTTAATTACTTATGATTTATTTGTTTCTACATGCGTATTTGTAATTTAGGTAACGTTAGAGTGTGGTAAATGTAAGGAAACAATGCAAAAGAAACAATGGAAATTGCACAGTTTGAAGAAACATAATAATTTATGTTGGATACAAGGCGAAGAACCTTTGGTAAGTGTAGTGCAGCAATAGGAATATAGTAATCATCTTTAGTTCATATTTCATTTACTAACAAATATTGTGCTTTAGGATCTCGATGACGAAAAACTGTGTAAAAGGATATTATCTGTTGCCATTAAAAAAAAAAATGGCAAATTGACTTGTGAAAAGTGTGATACTTTTAAACGAAGTGTGAACGGCTTCGTATCGCATATACAATTTTGTGGGAAATCCGAACAGGTACGTAATCGAACTTTTTACTGATTTAGAAAGCCAAAAGTATTAACGTGAATGCATATAGTAGTAACAATAACTATTCGGAAACTTAGGAGAGGCAGGCTCTGATGATGAAATGTCCAATTTGTGGGGCTGTTATGATGCCATCTTCTATGGAGATACATGAGCGAACGCATAAGCAGGTTGAAAAAAATAAATTGAAAGTATTGGAATTATCTTCACCACTTCAGGAAAAAGTGAAACGTAAAGCCGCTGAAAAGTAAGTTTTAAATAATCCACATTCAATAAAAAAGAAAACCGTAAAATAACATAAATTTCAGAGCAGTGGTAAAAATTTCGGAATTCACTGAACTTGTAAGAAATGATGTGCCTGTTGATACGAAAATGAAACTCAGCAATGGTTTACTGGTGGGTTTTATGTTTTCTAGCAACTTTTATCAACCGTTTGAGTGTCGATGCATACTTTACGCGTGCCCCATTCAAACGGTTAAACAAAAATGAATCTATTAAACTAGCACTTGTTAATTAAATATTACAGAAGAATTTAATAAAAGCACCTGAACATAAAAAGCATGTACCAGGTGTATGGAAGGGTAAATGGCGGAAGGAGTTAAGCTTGGGAAAAACATTATCTTGCCACCAAGTCGGTTGTGATTTTACTACTTCGTCGTTGGAAGATATGCAAACACATTATTCTAAATGTAATTTTGTTCCTCAAGAGGTATAATTACGGAATTATTATTTTTAATGTAGTAGTACTATGTAGTAGTAGTAGTAGTACTATTAATATGTACATCAAATCGTGTTTCTTTTATTACAGCATTATATATGTAAGTTATGTAAATCTTCAACTAGTACCAAAGAAGAAATGATAGTACATATTACGGAAACACACGGTGAAGTAGATGAAGACGATAAATGTTCGGACTTTGAAGAAGAAAGTTATTTAAACGAAAGTATGACTTAATTTTATATGATAAACAAACATAAATAATTCATAGTATTCTAATTGATAGTTTCTGTTTTTAGAAATAACTACTATTGTTCTGGGCAAACAACACTCGTTCAGACTCCATTGGTCGGAACCGTTTCATCCTGCTATACATTGGACTATGGAATTGTAAATATCCATACCTCTTACAACAACTTATAACATAAATGTATTTCATAAATTATATTATCCTTTTTGCAGTGAACAAAAAAATTATGAATTTCGGTTATACGAGAATCATACACCTAATCCGTTTACCCTGCTAAAGAATTCTGATGCTGCTAAGTATTTACCACAGGTGGAAGTTTCCATGAGAACAAGGACAGGAGGCGCATACTGCGACAACTTATCTGATATAGACACTTCGTGGATTCAATGGCAAAGATTTGAAGGTGGTTTTGATGAAGGTGACTATTGTAGTATATAGAGTAATTATATATGAAAATGTACATGTATTTTATGAGAATATTCTTTCAGGTGTTCCTATGTTTTTTGTCGGTGGACCAATATGGGCATTGGCATGGTTGCCTATTCCATCGCCAATGTATCATAAAAAACCAACCCAATATATTGCTCTCAGTACTCATCCATCTATGGAAAGTGAATATTCTGTAGGGTCAGCATATGTTGGACATAATATTATACAAATTTGGAGTATAGGATTTTTGGATGAAAAGTAAGTGATAATTAAACTGTAAAACTCCGCACACACCTGCATTTTTAAAACAAACTTTAAAAGTTAATTTATCAAAATCGATAGTAAAGAAAATGAAATTTCACTCCATTTTTGTTGTTCTTTTTTTAAGTTTATTATTATTTATTATTCGCATACAGTACTTAGAATCTCGAAATATTAAAAATTTTAGTGTTTCAAGCATAGAATTAGAATTAATTTAGTAGTAATATGATATGGAAACCAATGCGTGTGCGGTTACATTTGATATTCTGAATCTCCTTGAAACTTTTAGGGCTGATAAGGGTAGAGTACCTTCTTTATCATACGCTCTTGCCCATGATTCTGGTACTATATGGTGTTTAGAATGGTGTCCATCTGGATGCTATCAAGATGAAAGTCTAAACAACTATAAAAAAGAGCAGGATACAGTCCTACCTACTCTTAAACGAATGGGTATGCTTGCTGCAGCTTGTTCGGACGGTAATGTACACATTTATTCGTTACCCTTTCCAGAGGAACTTGGATTTGTAAAGACTAAAAAACATACGTAAGTAATCAATCAATTAATTAATGAACTTCATTGCAGTTTTAAAACGTGTTACTTATTGCAAATATTTATTGCAGGTGGCCCATATATCGGACTGATCCGGTGATGACGTTAGTTGTAAATATGCCGATGCATGATAAAAATAAACAAAACTGGCAATGCACTAAATTATCGTGGAGCAAAGAACACGAACATAAGTAAGATTTTTTAATCATAATTCTACTTTCTGTCTACTATTGTATAGTAGCAAAATTACACGTTTACTTTCAGAACAATTGCAGCCGGATTTTCAAACGGTTATATCGCATTATGGGATCTTACGTGTCAGTCTCCAATATCAATGCAAAAAAGACAAAATACATATATAGTAAATGCATTTCAGCATTTTTATGCTCATGGTAATGCTGTAAGTAGTGAGTATCTTTCATTTCTCTTCTAAAGAATATAAAATATTGAATAAAGTTTATAATCGGGAGATCATTTTCGTAGTGGTAGCGATAATTCCATACCATCAAGGACGATTTGTGGCTTCGGGTAGTCTAGATAGAATGTATAAATTTTGGAATACAGACGATACAAGTGCCCCTCAAATTTCTGCGCAAAGAGGTATTATATCTGACGGTGCATGGATGATGCACTGGCCATCTGCTATCATTAGTTTTGATGATGCACTTGGGTAAATATCCATATTAGAAACGTTGCTCTCTTTATATGATGAAATTCCCTAATAACTACGCTATTATTATAGGTATAAACATACAAATTCTTACATAATTCCGTTCAGAGATAAGGAATCCAAACTTTACCCTATCTTGCCAACCAATTCTCCTACTTACGTAAGTAAACATTGAGTAATCTTGTATATCAAAATATACCATAATTATTATTTAATCATTTTTAGACTGTGTCGGTTTCTGATTACGGCAATAGCATTGCACATGGTACACTAGCAGGAGAGATAGCGACTATTTTTCCTCATCAAGTTCTACATATTAAGGATACCGAGAAACTTTTACAAAAGAAAAAGAAGGTAGTTGCGTCTTATAAATATATTACTATAAAACGCCGAGTGTGCTAATTGAATTTACATTCGGTTTTCAGTTAAATTCATGGGTTAAAGTAGTGGATGTAACTGAAACGAAAAACGAGTCTAATAATCACAAGAATTCGGGAGAATATCATTATATGCCATATACTTACGATGAATGCAAGGATCGTTTCGGTATTATATTTTACGACAAACTACAAGTAAGCTATATTTCTCTGTCCCTATTTAATTGTAAAATTTTCCTAATCATTTCACAATACTGTAATTGTATGTCGTGTCATTGTGAAAGGATTCCGAACGTACTGAGGCATCACAGTCGATACAGGAAAAGATGACTCCGGTTCCAGTTGAACAATATCCGTTCATGTCGGTAAATAGAGTAAGTATTGGCTTCCCTTGTTTCAATATTATAGACTTGATAAATATTAACGATTAAATGATAAATTGTAGATATCGTGGAACCCAAATACATGGAGTTACTTGTGGCTGGGAGCTGGCTACCAAAACGGCATGGTTAGACTGTTACATTTTAAATACATGGCGACATATCATGCATTTAAGAAGTCTCTAGACCAACACGCAGAACAGATGCTCATGAAAACAAAAGACATTAAACAAGAAAGTTCGTAACATACGTCAAGTAATTACGAATTAGTTTATACTTTTCTAGAATCAAGCATAATAAAATCACCTACTCGATCGCATGCTGTACCATTGTCTTCATAGCTACAATAATTAGAACGTGTTTATCCCCAAAAATGCCAGAGAACAGAAATGAAAATTTATATTTTAATTTCGTCCGAAAAGAAAGCTGTATCATGACTTTGTTTAAAATCTTTATAATGAAGTCTGGTTAGTTAAAATACGGTAAGGGGTTAAGTCATAATAAATTATTTTTTTATAATAATATACATACAAAATATATATTATCAGACCAACATTTTGTAAACATATTGTAATGGCATATTTAAATATTTTAATTTATTTAAAAAAAACGTATGTTTCAGCGAATGTATATATGCACTTGTGATTATTAGTGATATTTAAAAGACTGTGTTAAATAAATTGTGAAATTATATTAAACATATTTGCATGTTGAGTTTCCAAAACTCACGAAAGAGGACTGAAGAAAAAATTAATGTAGGACAAAAGAGTTCATTATCTAAAACGTGCCCATATTATATCTATTACCCTTTGCTCCTGGAGCTATTTTAACTGGAAAATTAAACATTTGTTCGACTTGAACTCGTACGATACTTAAATGTTTAGTAATTGATTATATACCGACATATTTAATAATTTAAACAATATTTTGAATCATGGTGCAGTAATTTTTCGTGGCGTCTTAGAGTCACCACACGAATGCTAAGGGTTAAAAAAATAAAAGCTAGGGAGGCGCGAAAAAATAATATTCGGGGAGACCTAGTAACATAAAGATTGGAAATCGCTGATTTAGATTTACATTATCTGCGCAGACACGAAATTTATACGCATGGCACCAATCAATCGAAACGATCCTTGAAACTATACGTGACATACCACGCAGTGTGCCAGCATCGGTCTGCGGCTATCGAACATTCTAGAGAAAATATTGTGTCAGATAATATGAATGCTCGTTATAGAATATTAGTCTGATCGGTGCTAAACGGATACGTTCCGTGCTCATACACATAGGTATGCTGATAATATAAAACTACTTTTAAGCTGTAGAGGACCGCTTAGCACTTCCCGAGCTAGATGGGCGGAAACCGCAACTAACATGTGCGGTAGGCAGTAGGGAGCATTTCGTCTCTAATCATGAATAATCAAGTGATTCGAGTCAACTCAAGTCTACGATTGACTTGATACGCTCGAGCTTGTTTCAAGCCACGCGATTCACTTGATATTCGAGTCGGCGTAAGCTACGTCAGTCTAGAAAAAGACCGAACCAATTGATACTCCAGTTGTGGATCAGGAATTACGTAGAGGGGAGGGCTAAAAGTAACGGTCGGCCATCAAACAAGCTGGTTCTCCAAGTCGATCTGGTTTGAGTTAGCTCAAGGATCAAGCTTTTCATTCGTCTCGAATCGAATATATTTTACAAACAATCTATACGAGTCCCGCAATTTGCCTGGAATTCTCAGTTTTTCTAAAATCGTACGATTACGTTCGCATTAACTGATAAAGTTGCTTAAATAATTCTTGGCAATTCTGTAATTATACGATGTTCAAGTAAAAGTAGGAATCGATGTAAACAAGCTATGGCGGCCATGCCGGGTAAAACACCGGGTCGTATCGATGATATTATCTTAACCGGCTCGAACGGATCTTTTCAGACATGCTTTCTGTATGGTTTATAAAAAAGTTCATATACATTTACGATAGCTGACATTATGTATATGAACTCATGCTAATATAGGACTGCGAGAATGAAGGGTAGGTGATACCAGATGAATCCACACACGTGGACTCTTTTTTCAGCCAAATATGGTCATATCGATTCAAAACCGTATTGTTGAAAATTGAAACTGTGGATTTTTATTTTATTCAAATTATTTTAGAAAGAGCAAAGAAGTGATGGGAATAGTAGGGAACATTAAAATAAATAAACTTGCTTCATCAAAAAAAATTTATTCTTCCTTTCATCCAGATTACGACAATCCAATTGACAGTACAACATTACAATTTACCACTTACTAATTATTGAACTTGAAGAATGATGTACAAAGATATTTGTGGAAACAATTTTATTCGATTGAACCTGAACTATTGTAGAAATCATTGTAACTACATTTCTCATTGCCCATTATTACATCGTTACATGATCAAGTATATGATCTAAAAGACATTCCTAATACAATTTGGAACAATCAAACATCCACTTTATCTATTATTTTATATTAAGAAAACAAATGTGTGCACACGCATCCTTATTATAGCTCTAAGTATAAAAGCACAATAGAAAAGTTAAACGCGTTGACCTTGCAAATAAATGCGTTTTACAGTAATCATAAATGTCGTTTAGATACAGACTCCACAACGAAAAGAGATTTCGATTTAATACAAAAGAATTATTTTATGAAATGCACTTTTCATTTTCTAACAGTGATCATTTAGCTATGGCAAATTCGGCGTCTTATCTTTAAAATTATTCGCAAGATATGGGATTTCGAGGAATTATTCCTTTGACTCCTAAATATGTTGAGTGAGATACATTAATGGTATTAGTTGCATTAATTAATGTAAATGAAATACGGAGCCACGGCTAAATGGACATTGCAACACGTATATATGGATATGTCGTACTATAACAAATACAATTTAAGAAAAAAATAGGATTATTATATGGAAGAATATAGGCTTAACATTTCTTGAACTATTTTATATTCCATTTTTGTATGTGAGACGAGTGTTGCTAATTACAGACAAGTAGTAATGAAAATGAATTTAAACTATGTTGATAATAGATGATAATAACAATGAACTATAATTCACAGCGTATTTAAAGATCTATTATTTATGGTCAAAGACAATACAATGATGGTGATTTGTTTCCACTTTAGAGATGTACATTTCCTTTTTCAGAAGGTGTTAAAATGATACTGAAGAAAAAAAGGTGATGATTGGAATGGACGAGTTATACAATAAAGACAGCAACAGCTAAATAAAAATGGAGATATTATAGTATCTATTCAACTGATCTACAGTTCTCCACAATTAGCTATGACAATTTTCTTTGTGGTTTTACCACTCTCCGAGCCCATTGCCTCAAGCTAGAAGAAAATTTGTTAACATTTATTAAAACAGTACTATTGCTAAAATAGAAAGTATAAGAAAAATTATATACCCTTCTAACAACATCAATTCCTTCGTAAACTTTCCCAAATACAACGTGTTTGCCATCTAGCCAGCTAGTCGTGTTGCTGGTAATGAAGAACTGGCTACCGTTAGTGTTTCGGCCAGCATTCGCCATGGACAGAGTACCAGGTTCCTTGTGCTTTAAAATGAAATTCTCGTCTTCGAATCTTGCACCATAAATGGATTTTCCACCAGTGCCATTATGATTGGTAAAATCACCACCCTGGCACATGAAATTCGGGATCACCCTATGGAAAGTGCTGCCTCTGTATCCAAAACCCAATTCACCGGTGCACAGAGCTCGGAAGTTCTCTGCAGTCTTTGGAACCACATCGCTTCTCAACTAAAAATAAAATTGATACGTCTTAAACGGTTACTGCCTTTCCCAATAACAAAGTTTTGCTTTTGTAACAATGATTCACAAATTTCATAATTTAAATTTACAGATTCCAGATGAAGTTCCCAATAACAATAGAATAATTTCTTTGAGCAGCAATTGAAGAATTTCTTTGAAATTATTATTTTTAAAAAAGGATTATAGTTCCTTTGAATATAGGATGATCATTGAAAACCCTAACAATAGGTAAGCAAAATATGAATATATTAAAAATGGAAATTTTTTTTATTCTTAACAATGGAAGATTATAATTTATTCCATCAGCTCTTGTGACCTTGTAAGGTACATCATCTGGTAATAATACGTTCATCGAAGCAAATAAATTGACTATTTATATAACAATACACACCATGTATATATATATATATATATATATATATATATATATATGCATACATAAATTTATGTATTATATATTATGTACACTACATAAATGCATGGATGCATTCACATGTATAATATAATATTTCTATGTACGTTATCAATAACTGAACTCCAGCTATCAAGTTTGTAAAAAAAAATTTTCGTTACGATTTTACTTAATTTTTGCAACGTCTTTTTTATCTCTTTTTTACAGTTATAATTATATATGAGAATACACCAGCGTGCCAATTGTTTACAATGGCACGCCGGTCTGTTATAAAGAAGATCGAAGCAAGCATAAAACGACTGTACTTCGAATTTACACGTGTGGCGAATATATGATAAAACGTGTTAACTGCAATGGAAAATTTTAGAATGCATGAAAAAATCAAACATGTCGGTAACATGATACACATATGACGTAAATCATGGGATATTTCTACTAACTTGTATTATGGGATAAAAGCAGAAAAGGATTTTCTGTTGATAAAGGAAGAATTACAGTTGAAAGGAAGGTATATAAGAACGAATTTTGTGAGGAATAGAAGACGGAAACGCTGGAACAGGCTTTCAAGGAAATTCAAAATGGCCAGTCATGCTGGGATTCTAGCGGCAACGTGAGGAAGACGTGAAAAATAAGTTAATTGATGAAAATTTTTGCTCACCTCCATCACAATTCGGCCAACGGGCTGATCGTTAGCCGTCATATCAAAGAAAACCAATGGTAAAGACATCTTGTCAGCAGCAGGAGCAGCAGTTCGCGCGAATAACGCAAAAGACGATCGTCTCGGCCGGGCGGTGGCTCTCAAATGGCTCAAATGACTGAAGGTCGAATCAATTGACAACCGGTTGATCAATCTCAACGCCATGTTCAGACGCTCTTACCTACGAAATCGATTTAAATCTGTTCAATCTTAGCTCCCCTTTCGAAAATATGATTTATATTCTGTAATTCAAATCATTAAATTTTATTTTGTACAATTATTATATAATATATATATATAGTAATTTTCAGTTCCGAATCGGCTATTATTGAACGGACTGTTGCACTATCGCGTGAACTTGGTTTCAATACAATTATACCTATATCTAGTGATATCGACAGAAAAATTACGGGCGAAATTTAAAATCACTTGTATATACAAATCGCGACATTTTATACATATATACCTAAGAAAATATAGCATTCAACTTACTCATTTTCTATCTCCAGGAGATCATAAATTTCTAAGGATTTTTTACTTCATCATACTTTCTGTCTTTCCCTTTCTTGCACGTGTACAGCAAATGAACCAATCGAAACGATGGATAGCTTTCTATAACTGATTTCGAAAAGATTTAATGTAAAAACAGTGAAAATAAACGGAGAATTTTTGCGGAAGAATAAATGAAGCTCAATCGGTTAAAAGATTAAATTGTCTTCTTTTGTAACGAAAAATTACTTTGAATAATTATTCTCTTCGATAAGCAGAGCACTTCACAGCATCATGGGTACCAAACCACGTCAAATATTTTCCTAACTAATCACCAATCCCAGAGAGTATATATATTCTCTGCCAATCCGTAGTTTGAATTATGCGTTCGTATAAATCGAACTAATCGCGTATTAGCTATGATTTCAGCCAACGGAAATAATTTTATTTTATACGAAAGAAATTCAAATAAAATGAAGCTGGTGAAAATGTTTGTGTCTACTTCGTTAATGCGACATTACTATTACACGCGTGCTTATTTTACTTATTTATTATTTGATAATATCTTCTCTTTCACAGTGTTTGTTTTCAGTTGAGCATACAATAGTTTATTTACATCATTCTCATCTCAACTTGTATCGCAAATAATTTTGCAATTATATATAGTAATGCATCTGATTTGATATAATCAAAGGATGTTATGTCACGCATTGCCTTGGCTTGAGAGCTTGTCAGTGATAATTGTGGACCAATCATGAATCTGTTCAGTTTTACTCTGCGCCGGATATGACGAACATCGCGATGGCGCTTGCAATAAAATGCAAATTACTTAATTTTTACTATGACGTAATTGTAAGGTGCATTACATGATTAACAAACCCTTTATATTTCAAGCTATTCCTGATATACGTGTTTGGAAACGAATTTTCATTGAAATATAATAATAAATAAATAAATAACAATTACGAAATTTAAAATAAGGCTACTTAGATTCGTAAATAATTTAGTAATTTTGCTTATTGTTAGTTCGTGATACAATATAATATAGACTTATTTTATAAACTTTTCAAATAGTCTATAGGTACATCGGAGCGAATCAGTTATTTGTTAGTTTATCTAGGCCTGATGTATATGTGTGTAACATGATACCTACACATTTTACACATGCATTATGAACTCATCTCTAAAGCTCTGTAAACACAGTCAAATCAAATACCGATTGAACGTCCAATACGATTATATTAATGTAATATAGAACTAGTTAAAGATAAATTGATATAATTATTCGTTGAATAATTAAAGAAATGAAAATATTTAAGAAAAAGATCTCATCTAAAATTCGAGATTTGATTCGGTTCTTGTGTGAAACCGTGTTTGACTTCCGTAGTTACAACTAAAAAGATGGCGCCCGAATGAAGGACGCTCAGTTAAGTGCTTGCAATACGTTTTTAAATTTATATTCTTAACAATATTATATATTCATTAGGAAATGAGTAATCTTTCACCATTCGGTGGTGGTAAAAACCCACCGTGGGTTCGTAATGCGGGTAAGTTGCAATTAATATGTTATATTGTCGTTCCGTGTGCAAGAAAACAACGTTGCCAAGTTTTCTACTATAATTTGTACGAATTGACTGAACATATTTGTGAAGTCGTTTATAACAATACTTTTCACGTTGTTCATGCATAACGATATAATTTATTGTTTCTGCACCCAAAAGTCCTTCACAAATACGAAAATTATAAATTTCATTGCAACCCTCGTTTATGATTACAGTGAATAAATAAAAATTACTTGTTTATTTAATTTACTATTTATGTACTTCAACGATTTTATTTTTCATATATTATTATTATAATTTTTAATCGAAGCAATCTATTCGTCTTATGTATTGATCAAGTACTTCAAGAATATTGTATCGGATATAATAAGCCAGTGATCACAATGTAATGCATAATATACAAGTAACAGATCGATGTTATAAAACGCATGTAGTATACATTGTATTTTTATTTATACTTAGGTCAGGGAATTCAGAATATTCAACAACAAATGTTAGGTCAGGCAATGGGCGGTATGGGTGGACAACCCATGGTTCAATATCAACAACAAACACAACAGGTTTACCAACAAAGTTTAGGATTGCAACAGGTCAGTAGTAACAACATATTATTATTAATATTGTTAGAAATAATATTGAATTGTTGGTTATAATAGCCGCTACTCTAATTACAATTGGTATTCGTAAAACTTCAAACAGCTATCCTAATAGTTGGACTATGAATTTTATGCATTTGAGACTAACTTAGGTTTATACGATTCAAAATTGATGAAATGTTAACAGAGTTTACCCCTTGATTCAGAATAGAATCTAATAAATATATATTTTATTGATTTCCTTTAAACTGAAATGAAATTCCTTTTCGTTTCGTTAATCTACAGCTATTAGAGATTATATTAAATTATGATTTACAAAACTGTTCTAATCATTGAAATCTTAAAATAAATTGGAGGGCAAGGGGCTTAATCCCTTGACACATTATTTACAACTTATTAAAATGATTAAAGAAAGAAATGCTGTTCCATTTGGCTCCTGCATCTTGCAATTGATACAGACAATTTTTATTTTACATAAAGATCCACAAATAGTCTAGTGATCATCGATGTATCTTATTGCTAAAGAAAGTGAAATTTATTTTTGTACTAGTTGCTATTAATTTGTAACAATAAAACTGTAACTCTTTTTCTTTTTCACTGAAGTTATTGTATTGGACGATTGCAAAAGTTGGTACCCGACTTACCATGTAATCTTTTTTGAAAATAAACATGTAACTTCTACGAGAAAGGAAATCAGAATGCAATAGTGCAAAAAGAAAATTTGTTGAATTGCATTGTACTTGAATTTTATCCTCGTATACATTTAATTTAATACACGCGTTTTGTAAAATAGCCCAATATTACAATGGCATCAATGGCAACGCTTGGATCTAACTTGCCATCGGGTATAGCTGGACAGTTATATCCGCAAGTTGCTACTGTCTCGTATCCAACACCACGAGCATTAAATACAAATGCATTTCAACCTTCTGTGGCTGGTGTTCCACAGCAGGTACAACAAAATGTACCTTCATCATCCACCAAACAGAGAGTTTTCACTGGCACAGTTACCCAAGTATACGATAATTTTGGTTTCGTCGACGATGATGTGTTCTTTCAAACAAAGTAATGAGACTTAAATATATTTACTTATTACCAGTGTCATTTCTGAAAAGTACATGTGAGATTCTTTAATTTTAGTGCATGCGTTAAGGGATCAAATCCAGTTGTGGGCGATCGCGTGCTTGTGGAAGCGTCGTATAATCCATCCATGCCATTTAAGTGGAGTGCTACAAGAATACAAGTACTTCCTATGGGGAATAATAATAACAATACCAATACACAACAGAATAATCAAACCTCCCGGCAGCAACAGCAACAGCAACAACAGCCACAACAAAATCGAACTTCTGGAACATACAATGCAGTACCACCTCCTACTGAAAATCCTAATAATAGGTTAATAATATAAAACTTCTATGAATCTATTCGTTCATTTACAATGTAACATTCTCAGAACAAGTGTATAAATGTTACCAGATTTACTACTAGTGCGGCCAGTGCGAGCACAGTCAGTAATCGCAACAAAGTCGGTAGAGTGAGGGAAAGATCTCCCCGAGAGCGGAAGAACGACGATGATGAAATTGAAAGGAAACGACGTCGCGAAGAAAGAATTAGGGAGCGTGAGAAAAAGGAGGAACGCAGTCCATCAAGGACAAGGAGAAGTAAATCTCCTAGGCCAAGAAGACGTACCCGAGTTGTACCTCGTTACATGGTACAAATACCAAAAATAGCACTTGACTTGTGAGTACATTTTTCGTATATTATAATCAAACTTTTCTTATGTTTCTTGTACAACTGTTTCTAATATACGTCTAAATATATTTTGATTTTAGACCTGAAGCTGATGTACTTGAAATTAGAAGACGCTATCAGAATATGTATATTCCTAGCGATTTCTTTTCAACAAACTTTCGATGGGTCGATGCCTTTCCACCGCATATGCCATTTGCTCTGAATAAACCATGTTCTTTCCATGTTATGCATAAGGATGTTGATCCTTGCACTGAAAACACAGCAGTGCTAGAACCTTCCGATGCCGATTACATTTTCTCTGCAAAGGTCTGTTATATTTTAAACAATTCGAAATATTTCTATACATGTTTCATCGCAAACAGGCTGATTAATTTCAAGAAAATTACACGGTTTTTCTTGTAGGTTATGTTGATATCCATGCCTGCTATGGAAGAGATATATAAACGGTGTTGCGGTGTATCCGAGGATAGAGATCCCGATCGTGATTATGTACACCCAACACGTTTAATAAACTTCTTGGTAGGCTTGCGTGGCAAAAATGAGACAATGGCTATTGGTGGGCCATGGAGTCCTTCATTGGATGGTCCTAATCCTGAGAAAGATCCATCGGTTCTGATCAGGACAGCAGTGAGGACTTGTAAAGCACTTACGGGGATAGATCTATCCAGCTGCACTCAGTGGTACGGCTCTTCAAATATTGATAGTACCTTTTATTTCTACTTTTTTTTTGTTCATTCTAATTTGATAAATACTCGGAAGGAAAGAGCAACGTGAGCTTACCTAGTTTCCGTGTCCGTTATTCTTTCATTATTCGTTGATACATTGTCGCGTTAATAGAATTCGAATTTTCATGTAAAATTTCGGATTTGTTTCGTCGATTCGGTGTTTCATATCGCGTACGATGTACGATGTAGATTTCTCTATTAAAAACATCGGACAGAGTGTTATAGCTTCATGAAAGAATCCAGCAGGTGTATCAACCGAGACAGAAAGTAACTTCTAATACGAGTTCTGACATGATAAACTAAGGTTGTAGCTCAATCTCTACAGAGGAGGTATGTATGTGTTCTGTACACGACCAACCGATGGAGATTGCTGCACTGGACCCTGTATCGAGCACCCAGATGATATACCATGCAGTTGTGGCAGAGACGGATCATCACTATTGTTCTGTTATCGTTATGAACCCACTCAGTCGTGCTTTATCAAACGGTCTCTACATTGTACGCTGTGTGTGGCTTTGTATGCAGTGTGTGGGCTTTACGAACAAGCGAGCGAACGAACGAACACTTAGCATATAAGGCAAAGCTAAGCGGGATTAACCTGAGTTGACGTTTGGGTATTGTTTTTCCTTGCGGCACAGGTATCGCTTCCTGGAACTCTACTACAGACGTGCAGAAACGACCCACAAGTCAGGGCGAGTGGTGCCCTCTCGCGTTGAAACCGTCATACTATTTCTCCCAGATGTTTGGAGCTGTGTACCTACCAGATTGGAATGGGATGGCCTGCAACTCAGCTATAAGAAACAACTGGAGCGAAAATTGCTACGTGCTGCCTCTAACCCCGACGATTCGGATGCTACCAATGACACTGATGAGGCTGCCGTCGCTGATCAAAAGGCACTGCCAACATCATCCCATATTACTTTTACCTTTTTATTACATTATATAATCGTGCAATTGTTTTCCCATTACTAAACTGGATTTTCAATAGGCTCTACTTGCTCATTGATTCTATTTCAAAGAAGTCTGTTCCTTTTTTCTTGTGGCATTCATTGTTCATAATAGCTGATTTCAATCGTCTCAATGGTATACTTAGTACATTGCTGATCTCGAATATTTTAATAACGTACTGTCAACGGTATACGATTAGTTATTTTTTTCTTCTAGGAAACGGTATCATTATAATTCGTATATTACTTTGTTTTGAGATAGATACTTTATATATCCAATGTTATATGATCTTTGTAGAAAACGTATTGATGATTTAAAGATTTATACTTTTCACGTGTGAGAAATATCGTATATCTAGCGAAATCAATATCTCGTAGATGATAACATTTAAATATTTGGTTAGAAAGATCAATGAGTAATGTATTGCAAGTATTTCCTTAGCCACTGGCAGTCACATTGCATTAACAAGAGAAGCAAGCAAGCCTAGCTCGGAGAAGAGCGCAGCTGAGCCATTCCCTTTCCTGAAACCTTCACCATCATTGATTAAATCATTCAAAAATTTTCATTTGATAATCGTTGTATACAACATTATTGATATTATCCATAACCTACCAACCATACAGACACCAGAGCCAGGACACTATGAGAATCTAGCAGTTACTTGAGTCATACTTGAAGGTCATCGTGAATGAAGATTCGTGTATATCATTACAATGTGAGAGAGTGGTGGTAAAATAGAGTGATGAAAGAATGAAGAGGGAGTGGTTTCGTTTCGTTATAGGGGCTGCTTCTGTTTTGTAGATTCGTATCGTTTTCTTTACTTCTGTAACGTAATTGGTGGTTTTTTCATTTCAGGATGAACCGGTGCCGGAGAAGAAAGATCCTACTCATTACTCAGAGCTAGATCCGAAATCTATGAATGTCAGTTTTCATTTAACTATAAGCACGCCTAAGTAATCGATTTATTTATAAGTACTTACTCGCGTTTTGTGCAGGTGAACGATTTAAGGCAAGAACTGGCTGCTCGCAATTTGAATTGCAAAGGCTTGAAGTCACAGTTACTCGCGAGACTGACAAAGACAATAGCATCGGAACAGGCCAAAGAAGAAGGCAGACAGGATGACGTCGAAGAAAACGAGAAAGATGTCTCACCGCCGCCGAAAGAAGAGGATGATAAAAAGTTCAGAGACAACAAAGATGTAAGATTCTTCTCCAATTATGAAATACACTTAGTATTAACAGTAATTAAAAATCATACTTAACGAGTGCGACCACCTTTGCAGCCTCAAAGAAGTAGCTACGTTTTAAAAATTGGAAGACTGAATCGAAAACTATTAAACAGATCCTCAAATTTGACTTTTTCCATGCAATTCATTTAAAATTTGGATTCTTTTTATATTCCAAAATTGATACAAGTATACAGAGCGGGATAAGACATGATAATTTCTTCTGTTTTTTCAATGAAATGTTAAATTTATGTTAATATTGAATATTGCATGTTTCGTCGTAAAACGACGGCGGTTTTGATCTTGCTCAAAGGACTAAAAAATGTCCTTGTCCCTTCGCAAAGGGTTTCACGACGGAGCATTGCACACTAATACTGTATATTAAATTAATTCGACATATTGGTACAATATACAGCACGATGAAGATAGAAAGAAACTGTGTGAACGTGAACGCATTGCTTTGGAGAAGCGTTACACTTTACCAGAATCGTCTCACATTATTGTACACCCTTCGAGAATGGCTAAAAGTGGCAAATTCGATTGTACCGTAATGTCCTTAAGTGTACTATTGGATTACAGACCAGAAGATACAAAGGTACTGTATATAATTATCTTATATCGTATACCTACTTTGACATAATTCACAATTACTGTTATCTGCCTTTAGGAGCATTCGTTCGAAGTATCATTATTTGCGGAACTCTTCAACGAGATGCTGATGAGAGATTTTGGTTTTCGTATTTATCGAGCACTATGTAGCCTCCCTGAAAAGCCCAAAGAAAAGGATGACGATAAGAAAAAAGATAAGAAAGATGATAAGAGAGACGACAAGAAAGATGACAAGAGAGACGACAAGAAAGACGACAAAAGGAAGGACGACGAGAAAAAGTGTGCCAGAAAAGATGAACGCAAAGATGACAAGAGGAGAGAGGGAAGCAAGGATAAGAAAGATGAGAAGGATGCAAGAAGTAAGACAGACGATAGGGATCGTGAGAAAGATAAAAATGATGATGACGACGATGACGACGAAGACGAATCTGATGACGATGATTCAATTAAGGATGGTAAAAAAGATAGAGACAAAGATGGAAGAAAGAGGAAGACAAAGTTGCATACACACGATCCTTATCTTTTACTGTCGTTCGTGTACTTCGATCAAACTCACTGCGGTTACATATTTGATAAAGACATAGAGGAACTTATTTATACGTTAGGATTAAATTTATCGAGAGCTCAAGTTCGTAAGCTAGTACAAAAGGTTGTAACAAGAGATTCTCTGCATTATCGCAAATTAACAGATAGATCAAAGGAAGACGACCCTAAAGAAGAAAAGAAAGATGATAAAGATATTGATAAATATGAATCGTCCAAGACCGATAGCGAAGAAGAGATATTGCGTTCGTTAGCGCTCGGTATGCATTTTAAATTTCATTTTCAATTTGTATGATAATCATGGTTGCAACAAAATCAATTTATAAGCACAATTTTAATATCTTACTATTCTTCACTAGGAAATAAAAAATTGTTACCTGTGTTCGTCGGAAGTGGACCACCTTCGAAGAGAGCACGACGAGAAAACGCGCTCTCGGAGCATTTCGAAGAATCAAGTATATCCGAAGGTTATGTCATGTACAAAGGTTCTTTGCTAGATGTAGAAAAGCTTGTTAGTCAATTGAAAAGATCGGAAAAGGCTCGACTGGACACAGAAGAACGCATGATGGAGTTGCAACACGAATTAACAGTGGTGAATGACAAATCTACGAAACAATCGAGTAATATTAAAGTTCTGTCTGAAGACTTGAAAATGTATAAAGACAAACTGAGGAGTACAGATGAAAAGCTAAAGAAAACATCGGTGAGTATTTCTTCTTTAATCTTTCCACGTGGTACTTTGCTTTGACAACGAACTATTAGGTTGGCAACTAAGTTAGCGACCTCCACATTTTCTCAAACAAACTCATTTATATTTTTTAAGCATGAGTATTTCATATGAAATTAATCGCAAAATTCAGAGCTTTCCAATGTTATACAGTTCGTTTTGCGTAATAACTAGACTGCGGATCTTTATGCAAAATAAAATTTTTATACATTGATTACGATGTACGGAAGCTAAGTAACAATTTATTTTCCATATCAATAATTTTTATATGTTACGAATAGTGTATCGACACTGTTCAAATCATTTAAAATTTTTACTGTTTCGAATTTACACCTATTCATTTTTGTCATAAATGCATAAAATCCACAGTCTAGTAATAACAGAATCGTTCATTGAGATGTTAAACGAGTATTCAATTGTCTGCTCTCTTTTTACAGACTGAATGCCATACGTACCTCACCGCGGTAAAAAACATGTATCATATAGCTGCAAAAATGATGCAGTCGGACACGAAGAAGGTGGAGATAGTAGAAATACAAGACGAGAAGATAAGCGAAGTGAACGGATCAGAAGTTGAAAATAAATATAAGACGGACACAAGATGGGGCGACAGTAAAACCACGGTAAAGAAAGAAATTGCCGAGACAGATAAGGACAAGAAATGCGACAATAAAGTCTCGATTAAAAAAGAAATCGCAGAATCTGACAAGGAGAAAAAGTAAAGCGAAATCACGGTTTTTATTGATGATGTAAACGCACTGGTACAAAATTCTAATTGTTACAACAGCGAAAAACAAGATAGCCGGAGAAAAATTTTATTATAAAAGTAGAACGAACTCTAAAGATTCTGTTTTATAACTTTTTTCACTCAGTGGCACTGTCTCTGTGCGTATTATACATATTAGGAACAATGTGGATCGTTCTAGTAAAAATAAGTGATATTGAGTAATGTAGCTATTAGAATCATTGCATTGCAGTTTTTCACGCGAGTATGTCGACTTTCACGCAGATAAACGAAATTCATAAAATTATCTACTGTACGATAGTTTTAGAATCTCCGTTTGCATCGTGCGAATCAGCTGTCGCGTCGGACACCGTCGTTGGTGGTCGATCACCTCTTACACCACGATTTTAAAATGTTCAAGTCGGCCGATTCTCACACACGATGTGGACGTCGATTAGAAAACTGTTGTACACCTACAATGTGACTCCGATCTGCCATGAAGTGCCAGATGTCGATAGACAGTGAATAAGTTTACATTGAATATTGTCATTTAACCAGTAACATATTTCCAAATTTGTACCAAAAATTTCTAGATGAATTTAATTATTATTAGCATCGAATTTCTTTGTATATCGTTTAATTATCAGCTATGATTCATTCAGAGATATTTTCTTCTTGAGAATGGTTTACATTTAGAATTACAAGTTCAACATTACTTTCTGTGCGAGTTATGAACGTTAATACTACCTACGTTCCTAAAGTGACCTTAGATAAATTTCACTTATCACGGTCATTAACACGTTTCACGCTAGCATTGTGTTTGTATTATGTTGTAAGTGTATTTATTGTTTTGTACACAAAAAAACAAGATAATTGAATAAAAGTTTTGCGCAATATGTATAACACCAATCATAAATTGAAACAGTAATAATTAATTTGTGGGATATTCTTAGCATTCTTTTTCTATATGTATATATGATCACTGTGAATAGTTTAAACTATAAATAGTTTAGTTTGACGTGTATACACTATAATAATATTCTGTAATATTCGAATTTCGTTGATGCCAGGTTGAACACAGTTTAAAACGTTGATAACGTCTGAATAAACATATAGAAAGACGAGTGCTCATATCTTTCGTCTAGAATACATGTTTCTATCACTAACGCACCTCCAACGCTCCCATAGTCCCAAAGTCTGTTTACAGGCCCCATATCTACTCGGATTCAATCGAATGAGCATCGGCATCTACGTCACCGTACTCCTGCAGAAGAAGACCTTCTTATCTCACCACGATGTACGTTGAATATTTGTAAGACTTTTGATGAAAACTAAAGAATATTATATTTACCAGAGTTAATGTGTTCTTATTTCCTCCACCCTGTACGTATATTTGATAGTAGAAATAGTTTAACAACTTCGAAATTCATGTTCTGTTATAGCAAAATTCAATTTTCGAGATTTTCGGAAATTTGTCGAGCGTCTGACTTACCGTTGACTTGTACTACTGAAAATCCGGATACCTCCTTTGATATCATGTTCTCCTAATACCGAGTTCAAAAATTGAGAAAATTTTCCGAAAACCTCGAAAATTGAACTCGGTATTAGGAGAACATGATATCAAAAGAGGTATCCGGATTTTCAGTAGTACAAGTCAGCGTCAGGCCAGACACCCGAAAAATTTCAAAAATTCAGTAGTACAACTCAACGGCAAGTCAGGCGGCCGAAAAAATATTGTAAATCCTCGCAAATTGAGTTTTATATGAGGAGAATATAATACCGAAGGATGTGGCATGAATTTCAGTAGTACAAATCAACGACAAATCATACTGCCGAAAACTTGCCATCAACGTGACCAAGTGACGGCCTTTTTATTAAACGATTACCGAACCTGTAAGTGGAAGTTGTATAGGATTTAGGGAGGGTAATATATTCCACAGAATTCGTACGTACGTGTTTCAGTTTATTTATTAAATTAAAGTTGACACAGGTTATTGTGTATGTCGTACAGTGAGAGCTGTGTGTATGGGCAATAGTACCTATCTATGTATATAATAATAGAAGTAGAATTAAAGTTAATCCATTTAAATACAAGTGCGACACGCGCGATCAGAAGGCGTAAGGTGCAGTTCTACATCTCGAGTCTCTCATTTATATTTTTCTTTGTTCTCTCAAATCTTATATTTCTCTCCTTACGCGTCATGATATGCACAATACAATAGAAGGAAAATAGAAGAAAATTTTCATTGTTTTACGGTTGCGTACATATTACATATGCGTTATTATTTAGCTTTTTCTTTTGAAATGTTCGAAAAGTGACGATGATTTTTCTCGATGAATCTTTTTCTTGTCTTCGCGACTGATTTGCCTTTGCTTATTTTTCCGTGGTTGCTTTAAAGTCGTTGCGACGGGTACCGTGTCTCGTTGGCCATGTATTCGAATTTACGACGGGTCGTTGGGCGCTGTCACGGGTGAATAATGATGTGATCTAGTTTCCTTAATCATCTAGCTTCGCGGTGTTCGCGGGTACGGCCCGTTGGAAACTCTTTCCGGCCCTTCTGACTTATGATGATGTATCTGGGCTCTTCCTTTTTAATCGTCGTTTCTCATTACGCCTGAAATTCAAAAACACTATCAACCAAGTACGCACGAATACGATCATGTTCTATTTCTAGATTAATAGATGCTTCTTTTTAAACAAAATTGTTTAAAATAAGTAGCAGTCAAGAAAACTGTCCTTGGAAGTAACTTTCAAATGAAACACTTAAAATATTAGGGAGTTGTTGGCAACAAAAATAAAAAATAATTTGGAGTGCAAAGGGCTAAGTTCAAGTGAGATAAGAGACGATGCTGCCAATGGTAATGGCCAGATGTGATATTGAGGGAAGGATGCACACGCAGAAAGTGGTGTAACTTACGTTTCTAAAGACGACGAGGTGGCGTTCGAAGTGGCAAAGGGTGGGGTGTCGATGACGGTGGCGTTTTTACAGGTCAGACCTCGTCTCCTGGACGAGGTACACCTGGGAACCGGGCACGGTGGATGTGGTGACGAAGCTACGGTGTTTCGCGCGGATCAGAGTCAAATTGCTCTCAGCGGTGTCGGCGCGGTCTTCTGCGGCTTCCAACTCTCTTTGGAATCGGCGGACCCTGGTCACGCTTTGCTGGGACATGCCCTCTTGTTCCTGGAGTTGTCTCTTGTAGATGCTCACTTTCTGGCTAGCCTTGTCCAGGGATTCTTGCAGCAGCGCGATGTTCTTCGAGTCTTCCTCGACCTGGATCATCACCTCCTTGATGTTGCGCTCCTTCTTGCGAAGGATCTTCACGGTCTCGGAGTGTCGGCGTTTCTCCTCGTCCAATTCCAATTCCAGATCGCGAATCTGGAAACATTCAGGAAGGTTCACGATACTTACTCAAGTCAAATTATTTTTCATCCTCGATCAGATGTTACATTATTATTATAATGATAAAAAGGGTCAAAGTGAAGAACGTTTGTACACGTTGATCATGAGATGATACTGTTAAACATGCTCTAAAACTTTTCGAATCTCGTAGAGAATCTATTAATTATAATCTAAGTGCAAATCCATTTCATTTAAATGAATGCACCATATGAACTTCAAGCATTTATGGCTTCTAAAAGTTTATACCAGTTCTATAAAGGCTACTACCATTGAAAATAAGATTTCATTTGTTCCTGCTTTCTTAAAATTTGCCTGCATAAATTAAAAATTGCACGAACATCCACGTGTACATATTCTATGTTCTAAAAAGTCTTTCATACATTTTCATACATCATATTTACGTGACATAGCTCCACATTAATGGAGTGCCAACTTTATCAGAAGAAAAATTGTTGATCGAACAAGAGGAATTTGAAGTAAGCAAACTTATGAATCTATCAGTTATGGTTCAAGGGGTTCTATAATATCCTGCACCGCTTACCCTGGCTTCGAGTTTGCTGATGATGCGTTTGCCTCCGACGATAGCGTTGGCTTCAACTTCCTCCAATCTCACAGATAAGTTTTTCACTTCAATCTCGAGGGACTTCTTGATGGCCTCGATCTTCACGATGCGCTCTTGTTCCTCATGCAGAATCTCCACAGTGTGCTTCAGCTCGTTCTGCACTCGTTGGTATCTCTCGTCGCTCACTCTCAGTTCCTTGGTAACTTCCTCGTAATCGCCAGCCAAAGTTGACAATTCTTGCTCGATCTTGGCTTTCGACGAAGCAAGGTTCACGTTGATGGTGGTCAGTTCGTTGATGCGGCTAACCGACTCCTCGTAGTGCTGCTCGACGGTTCTCTTCGCACGAAGGGCCTGTCGTACCACATTTAATAATTAGAATAATGATTTCTTTCTTAATATGTTTAATTCGTTGAAAAGTAATAGCGATGTGTAATTAAAATTTAATTTCACTAAAGTAGTGTAACCAAGTAGAAGCTATACAAACTAGTTTTAAGTTAAGTTGTGCATTAAGCTATTATGTAATATGCTTGTTCACGTATTGTATATGCTACATAAACTATACTTGGGCTTAAAGCATTAAATAAATAATAAGAATAACAGTACTTTTAAATTCTTCTAATTCTTAAAATTTCTAAAAATAAAGATTCGATTTAATTTTCATGGAATCCAGAAATATCAATGTTCCTTTTGTTTAATGTACCAAATTACTGTTTTTTTTTTTGGGTGATCACTTACAGATTCGTAATTGCCGCGTACTTCCTCGAGCTCGGCAGTCAGCGATTGGAGGCGTCGTTGACTGATGCCCAGCTGGTCCAGGGTAACTTGCAGTTGGCGTTGCACCTCATCGTAATGGGCTTGCAGTTCCTGAAAATAATACGCGACAGTGACGTGTCTCGGATCACAAGCTGCCAAAACACTTGTCAGAGTTAACTGGTGTTCTGCTTACGGTCAAGGTGAGCGATTGCTTCTTGATCGTCTTCTGTAGATCGATGTTGTTCTTGTTGGCAACGTCGAGCGTCAACTCCAACTCGGTGATCTGGATCTGCAGCTTCTTCTTCACGCGCTGCACTTCGGTCTTCAGCTTCGTCTCGGCCTCGACCACGCGGGCGTTCAGCTGCTCGATCTCGATGCTGGTCTGCTTGCTAATTTATTTCGTTTCATGCGAACACACCGGAAATCAGTTCTTTGCCTCGGTTCCCTTACCTACGAGTTGTTTCGTCTTTTCCGGGATCGGAGGATCTGGGTTTGCTGTTAGTATTATTCTGTCAATTATTCTGTCAGGAACTTCTACTCTACTCCTAAACTGGCAAATGAAGGTTCATTAAATCTTGGGAATCTTTTATGTTTTTGGTCTAGGAAATTTTAGTTTATTATAAGTCACGAACGCAACAGAAAATACCTTTAGGGAAGGTACCTTATTGTTTTTGGTCTTTTCCAGGCAAGGCATTGGGATTTCCAGGATCAGAGGATCTGGGTGTTTTCTTAGTATTGTTCTGTCAATTATTCTGTCAGGAGCTTCTACTCTACTCCTAAACTGGCAAATGGTGGTTTATTAAATTTTGAAACTATTATGCTTTTGGTCTAGGAAATTTTAGTAAAGTCACGAAGGCAACAGAAAATACTTTTAGGGAAGGTACCTTATTGTGTTTGGCCTTTTTCAAGCAAGGCGTTGGGATTTCCAGGATCAGAGGATCTGGGTGTTCTCTTAGTATTATTCTGTCAATTATTCTGTCAATTATTCTCTCAGGAGCTTCTACTCTACTCTTAAACTGGCAAATGGAGGTTTATTAAATTTGGAAACTTTTATGTTTTCGGTCTAGGAAATTTTAGTTTATTAACATTCAAGAAGGCGACAGAAAATACCTTTAGGGAAGGTACCTTATTGTTTTTGGCCTTTTTCAGAGGATCTGGGTGTTCTCTTAGTATTATTCTGTCAATATTCTGTCAGGAGCTTCTACTCTACTCCTAAACTGGCAAATGAAGGTTCATTAAATCTTGGGAATCTTTAAGTCTCTGTTCTAGGAAATTTTAGTTTGCTAATCTACACATAGTCAAAGTCACGAAGATGACAGAAAATACCTCTATGGAAGGTACATTGTTATTTTTGCCCTTTTCCAGGCTATGTGTATTGAGCTTTTCGGATACATTTCAGGATCTGGGGGATCTCCAGGATCAGAGGATCTGAGTTTTCTCTTAGTATTATTCTGTCAGAAATTTCTACTCTACTTCTGGACTGGCAATGGAGGTTCATTAAGTCTTGAAATATTTTCATGATTCGTCCAAAGAAACGAAGACGACAGAAAATACCTCTAAAGAAGATATTTCATTGTTTTAGTTACTAACACAGAGTTTAGCTGCCAAGAGATAGCATAGGAGGAGAAGATTTCACCGTTCATCACAATAAATCGTGTGACGAATATATGTGTCACATTTGTATCGGTGAAACTTTCTTTCATTAGATACAGATTAGAATTATCGCGTGACATGTTATAATTTCATAAAGGAGATGCTAAAACCAACTTATCTATATAACTAGATGATCAATGCATCGACGATTTAAAAGGTCTAAATTGTACAACCCAGAGAGTACGAAATAACAGATGCTCTATCCGGAAAACAAGAAAAAAGAAAATTAATCGAAACAGGAACCGGGGTGGAAACGCGATCACGACAACCACCTGTGTCTCGTTCAACGAACGATCAACGTGTTCTCTTGGATCAACGTGTTCCCCGCGAATCAAACCAGTCTAGATTAATATCCAAAGTCTCTTATTTATTGTTCATCCTCGTCGGTCCGTGTCACAAAGATCTTACCCACAGTAACTACAACGCTTATCTACAAAAGCATTCTCGCGCGTCCAATGGAAAGATCCCTATCCCAGGCATCCGTACAACCGCGTCGGTCTCGAAGGGTGTCGGTACCTCTTGTCCATGTAATAGTTGGAAGATTTCTGCTCGTATCCTTTCAGTTCCTTGCTCAGACAGTCTAACGGTGCGGTCAGCCTCGCCTCGTCGATATCGAGATATCTCGTGAGTTCTCGCGAATGTCTCAGCTGTTCCCTGCCTTCCCAGATCGCTTGATCGAGCAACTGCGACCTTCTGATGTCAGCTAGCTCTTGGCTTTTCTTCAGGTTGTTCAGAGACTCCGCGTGGAGCTGGATCGCGATCGCTTTCGCGGATTTGCCGCGCAACGTTTTCGCCTGATCGAGGGTGGTTCGAGCCTCGGTCAACGCCTGCATGTCTCTCAAACACTGAAGATCGATGGAGGCCATTTCTCGCTGCAGTCTTCTAGCGTCGCTTCGAACGCGCGAACTCTCCAAGTACAAATTCCACGGGCTCAATCTGACCGTCTCTAACCTCCCCGGTAATACTTCTCTGGTCACGTGGCTCGCCTGCGCTGTCTTCGACAAACTGAAGTCCGACCGATTCGCTACCTTCGAACGGAACACGAGATCGGAAGTCAGAAAGGGGTTGTTTCTCGAACGCGGATTGGCTGGCGCGCGCGCGCGGTACAAAGCTTTGCGCGAACTGATATATCGCGAGACCTGACTTTTCGCGAACACGATTCGACGAGGGTCGAGGGAACTCTGTCGGGTCGGATACGTCCGAGCTCAGACTAAACTTAGCCGCAGCGGTCCAGAATTCGAAAGTGCCCGACGAACCACTCGATCGACTCTCTCTCTACCGACTGGCGAAACCACTGCCAATCCGAGCTACCAAACGTCCCCGGACCAACCAGATGGATTTTTCATCTGCGTACGCGGTACACGGTGGCGATTTGGCAAACGTCAACCACGGGATCGGTTCTACGACGAATGGTCCGAATAATTGTTCGCTGCCAACAGGGGTGCTGTCTAATGCTTCCGCGATATTTTTATTGTCCCCGTTCGCCGATCTCCGATTCAGCATGGCAGGTGGCCGATGTTATTAATAACAATCGCGGATAAGGAATTTCCGCTTTACACGCGGACACCGAATTTAATCGCGGAAAGTACGCGCTGGCGAACGAGACCGTGCAACTCGACCGTCTTAAATTAATCTTTTACGATAGTGGGGAGAGATCGCGGACTGAAAGCGGCCGCAATTCAATCGCGCGATCTATAGAACTACTTTTTTGTTCGGTGTGCAGGAGAACCTCGATTATCCAGGCCTTCGATGTTCGAACTCTTTAACGTCTGAATAGTTTTCAGGAAGAATTGGTTTGCGTTGAAACAACCCATAAGATACAGGATTTATTGCACATTTTAATAATGATTAAGTTCAGCACTGAAACTATTTCGCCGAAATTCAATCGCGTGATCTATAGAACACTATGCAAATACTTTTTTGATTGATATACAAGCGAACCTTGATTATCAAGGCCTCTGATGTTCGAACTCTTTAACGTCTGAATAGTTTTCAGGAAGAATTGGTTTGCGTTGAAACAACCCATAAGATACACGAATTAATGCACATTTTAATAATTATTAAGTTCAGCACTGAAACTATTTCACTATGCAAATACATTTTTCCATTGATATACAGGAGAACCTCGATTATCCGAGCCTCTGATGTTCGAACACTTTAACGTCTGAATAGTTTTCAGGAAGAATTGGTTTGCGTTGAAACAACCCATAAGATACACGATTTAATGCACATTTTAATAAGGATTAAGTTCAGCACTGAAACTATAAGATACACGATTTAATGCATATTTTAATAAGGATAAGTTCAGCACTGAAACTATGTGGTCGAAATTTAATTGCGCAATCTATAGAACACTATGCAACTACTTTTTTGTTCGATATACAGGAGAACCTCGATTATCCAGGCCTTCGATGTTCGAACTCTTTAACGTCTGAATATTTCTCAGGAAGAATTGGTTTGCGTTGAAACAACCCATAAGATACACGATTTAATGCACATTTTAATAAGGATTAAGTTCAGCACTGAAACTATAAGATACACGATTTAATGCATATTTTAATAAGGATTAAGCTCACCATTGGAACTATGTAATTTTTGTATAAGTCGAAGAATTATGTTCCAATAATTAGAACGGATAATCGAAGTTGTAATTGTACTCGCGCTGCTTTGCTGTCTCGTGATGTCACCTTCTGCCATTCGCGGGCCAAAACGATTAACTTTCAAATTTCTTAAATGTTGTTGCCAAATTTATTCAAAGTAAATTTTCTTAGAAACTCCTTACAGGTTTTAGTATATCAACGAGAGTTTAATTCGGAACCCATCTTAATAAACTGTAGGTCCCGTAGCGAAATAATCTTAGCAAACAGTTGAAAGCGACATTAAATAAATATATAAAAGAAAAAACGAGAGTTTGAATTTTATTATACACGAATTATTTCATCAATCTTTTTGTATTGTTTGCTGCACGGAGGTAAACGGTTTGGCAAATGCATGGTTAAAACTTTGGCACGTTTACTAAGAATGAAAAGGATTTTTAGAAAATTAAATCTGAGCAAATTTATGATTGAAGCTATTCTTTGGGTTATAGACAATTTGTAAATTCAATACTGTAAATACTATTTGAATATTTAATTATTGAAACGTGTAAAGAGAATGTTTCAAAAGTTGTTGATATTGAAAAATGTAATTACATGTTCATTTTAGATGCAATTGTTCATTTAAGCTCGGTACTAACAAATATTTAAATATATTCATGGTCACTAGAACAGAATTCAATTGTTTCGTCAAAGAAGCTACAGTTTTAAATGCTTTCGTTATTTCGAAACCTATTTTGTTGTTACTGTTGACGCGCGTCATCGGTTATTTTCAACTATCGACAGACTAGTAACGATGACTTTCAGTGAAACATGTCAGGCAAGCATAGAGATTCTATTTTAAGTATGTCTGCGCGCAGCATTGGTAATTTGAAGATTTATTCGCTTGTCATAACAGAGTCACAAATCTTGTTAATCAATGTAAAATTTTGCAATTGAAAATACCTTCGATGTCATCTTTCTTCTTGAATTCTGTTTTATGAATTAACGAGCAACGTGGCAAGGTAAGTACCAGTATATGAAGTGAAACAGACGACCTTCATACATTTTCAATACATATTTTAAGGATCTTCATGTTTTAAAACCTTCAAAAACTTCTGATCTTGATATTTTAATAAACCATGAGACTTTGCCTCTTCGTCTCTCAATTTTGTCTATTAAAAAACTAACAAATTTGTATACTAGAGATTTCATTACAATTTAAAATGTACCTCATTCCATCCCTGAATCAATTTGATTTTGTCTCCCTTAAATCTTCCCATAAAACTATAAAGTTTTAGGAGAAAACAGAGAATTTTCTCTATTAGAAAACCTTAACAAATAATTTCCCTCTCTTAAATCATTCCATACAAATATAAAGTTTTAGGAGTTGCTTTCAGACACCCAAACAATTTTCTTCATTAAAAATCACTAACAAACTTGTATACTAGAGATATTTAAATGAACTTCATTTCATGCCTGATTGAAGGTATCTCCCTTAAATCTTCCCACAAAAGCGAATTTCCAAACCGACATTCAGTTCCCAGTGACCATGAAATCTCCGATTGGAACGATCCCTAAAGATCTATCTGAAGAGCAGTGGAAAGGCGCCACGAGGGCATGGATCTTCGACCTAACCCAAGTGCAGGGCGTAGCAGCAACTTCCGCAGCACCAAATTTAGAAACCGAAAAGGTCAGACAGTCGTCAAGTTGCACGGCGCCTAATGAAATGGGCCGTCCGCGTTTCCCGCGCTTGCTTCATCCCGCTCGCGACCAGCATTTGTTTATTCGTACCTTGAACTGGGACAGGTGCTCCCTGGCCTGATCTTCTGCGTCGATCGCGTGTTGGATCAGCTCTCTTCTCGAGTATGGTTCCACCGGCTTCTCTCCCCATAGAAGTCTGCCATCGGACCAGGGCAATTCCGGAAGCTCTGTTCTCGATGTGCTTCGATAATCGCGATAAGGCAACGTCGACGATCTTCCTTTTCTATCAATGTAATCGATCATCGGCTGATAGAAGTTGATTCCGTATTTGTAATTCGTGTCGTAGATATAAGTGGGCCAGTGTTTCCATTTTGACTCCGTGGGGATGTACTGAGGAGGCAGTACGCCTGCCATTTTGACACTGTTTTATCCTGGTTTTGAACCAGGAAAATCCTCTTCCTACGGAAGGAAGAGATTACCTTGTTTATTTCTCTCTGATCTACTTGTTGAGATCTCTCACGATTCTTTCTTTTAATTCTCGACGAGGATGTTGACTTGAGGACTGACCGACACCGTTGTATCTTTTTCGATTCTAGGCAGGGTATCTTTCTCTTTGAGATTCGGAACTGTTCTTCTTCGGATTCAATAGTTACTTTTCTTCCGAGGTGAGCAGGTATTCGATCAAAATCATGGATCTTAAACCTTATTCTAGGTTAAATGGTTTCGTAAACGTCGATCCGAATGATTTTTCTTTCGTTCGTCTGTGTAGGGTTGCTAATTCGTTATCCAACCTTTACCTTGAAGAGAAATTATTAACTGTTTTCAGAAGTTGAGGGTCCGAGGTTTAGTTTGTTTTTGAGAACTGCGTTGGAAGAGTTTGACACTTTGCTACTTACGGATTTCTCATAGTCGGATGATCGGAGGTGTGACACTTGCAATGGAACGGTCACGAAAAATTGGGCCGACCGAGTGCGGTGGTATCTTTTGTAGCTTTTTCTTACGGTTGCCACATTGGGGACGGCCAATCAGCACCTCTCGGTAATAATTGGATCGCGGTTGATCGATTTTATTAATAGACGCTTCGTGTGCTGCGCGTGCATCACGCGATATTTAATCATGACTCAACGACGTGTCATACATTTGACGAGTGCTTTCAATCTTTGTATCATTTATCTCTTACAAGTCTGTCTCTCTTCATGACGTTCTTCATTTCTTTTAACATTTCCAAGATCAACTCTCTTCTCCATCATTTAAATTGTTTAACAACTTCTATATTCCCTACTGCATTTAATATACGTATTTGTAGAATTGTCATGAATGTTCATAAACATTTATAAACATAACACGTTGATTGTCTTCGCACAACGTCCACAGATTATAGAAAGTAGAGTGTCTGACCATAACACGCATATTCTACTTCTACAATGATTGAGTAACATTCATGTTTTCAGAGATTCTTCCTAAACTTCGTAAGAATTATTAGACACCGACCAATATACATTACTAATTATTTTAATTAATTGTCACAGCCATTCTATTAAATGAACGGTGCACCTTTGACGAATCCTCAAAGTGATCATTAATATTGTATAATATCGATCATCTGAATCACCGATAAATAACAACAACAGAAATTAGAAATCGTTTCATCAGGATGTAAATTTTTTGCTATGATTCATTCGGTTTCATTCACAGTGATATAATCGATATATCGATTAATCAGTGTTGCGTAGCGTCGCTGTTCTAAAGCCAATCTGCGCCAAACAAGAGTCATCGACGTGCTCGATAGTCATGTCGGCGACGAGCCGTTTTTGGCATCGCGCCACCGTTGTGCATCTCGCGAAATATAAATAAATAATTAGATCGCGACAGGATATTCCCTTGAACGTCTGATAGGTCGGAAAACACCTACGGTGATTAATCGATCGCGTTGATCGACGACAAAATTAAACGTGTTTTATTAATAGGCCGGCGTAACGCACGGTGGTTGTACCGGAAATAAAATCGATTGCATCATGGACCGTGAGCAACTCAAAATTCGTACTCTCTGTATCGACGATACTTTAGAAGAAACTTCGTAATTTGTTAATTTATAATTTAGAAGAAACTAATATCGTATCGGGATCTTGTACTTACCGGATGATTTCAATTTCTTCGTCCTTCTCGCTGATGCGACGCTCGTAATCGTGACGCATTTGAGTTAATTCCGCAGACAATCTCTGTGCACGTTGCTCCTCGATCTTGCGGCCCTGAAATTGATATATTTCATCAAGTATTTACTACAATTTACGTAACTTGAAGGAAAGTTTCTCTAGCGTTTCTGTTCTCCAATCTATTGTCATCAAATGATATTGTTGAGTCACTAAATTCTCTTTCAAGCAGAGTAGTTGATTTTAGCGAAGGGTAGTAGATCATTTAGATCAAGAACACAATGGTTCTATAAATATTATAAGGGGGTAGACTCTCGTTTCCAGAATTGCAATTCGCATTATCGAGAAATGAGAAGCGTATCCCGCACCCTTGCAATCCTAGAAACTACCCCGTTAATGATTGAAACTTTTCAATCACTCAGACAACGTGTTTATCCCCAAAAATATTGTAGAAGAGAAAAGAAAATTTATATTTTTTGTAAGGCTACTTAAATATTGATTACAAACGAATCAAATTTTATTTCATTTAAAAAGAAGGCGTAATATTCATATTTACTAGGCTTTGTTTAAAATCTTCATGACAAGACTGACTCGTTAAAATACGCCAAGGGGTTAAAATAATTTATTGTTCAGTATGAGCGTTTGGAAACACGTGTTTATTATACTTACTGCTTCAGCTTCCTTATAGGCGGCAGCAAGCTCTTCGCGTTCGTTCTCCAAACGACGAAGTTCGAGTTCCAGCTCGTGAAGTCTGCGGTTCATGTCAGCCAGTTGGTTCTTGGCATCGTTGAGGTCATCTGAAGCGAAGCAACCAAATAATTAGTTACATTCCCGATCGTTAGCGAAGTATTGTATGGAAATGGTAAAGCTGGAAGAACAGAAGTAATTTGATGGTAACTACCTCCCAGTTTCTTGTTCTCGCGTGCCAATTGGTCCTTCAGCTCGCGAGTCTTGTCGAGTTCGCAGTTGGTGCGCTGGAGTTCCTGTTGCTTGTTGCGAAGATCGCGTTGGCTTTGTTCGTACATCGACATGCTTTCTTCCAGGCGTGCTTTCATTTCAACGTTGATCTTCTCCAATTGTTCCACGCGTTTCTGGAGCTCGCGAGCTGTTCCGTTGGCCTGCATACATTCATTTAATTGTTCAAATGATTCTAGAATGTCTTACACTTGTATAAAACATCGTTTATTGTATTTTCGAAATTGGTAACCTTAGTCAGTCATTTTATGCGTCTTGAAAATGAAGTTACTAGTCAATCGTACCTTTTCCAAATCAATGATCAGTACTTCAACTTCAGATTGCAGACGTGATTTTTGCTTCTCAAGATTGTTGATCTTAACCAGCAGAGTTTCGATCTGTTCTTCTTGTTCCTGGATGCGAGCACCGTACTTGCGGCGCAGTTCTTCTACCTAAAAGATTCAATAACAATATTCAGTTTAATATCGTTCGATCGTCTTCATTCTGAGAAAGGATTGTTCATGTGGAGTAAGTATAATCACCTCTTCGGCGCGAGCGTTGGCTTCAGTTTCGTATTTGGATCTCCATATTTGAACTTCTCCATTAGCCTTGACCAGTTGACGTTCGATGTCCAAACGAGCTTCGGATTCTTCTTCCAATTGAATGCGTACGGACTCCAACTCCGATTCGACCTGTTGGTAATATTCATTCTCGTTAAATAATGTCTATTTTGTTATATTTCTGGTCAAAAATCCATGCTAATGAATGTATACATTGAAACTATTTTTATTTAGTACAGCGAAAAATTAGGTACAATTATTTTTTTTCTTATCGTAGATCAATATTTATAACAGGATTAATGCATAAATCATTTCTTTTTTTTTGTAAGTGATTTTCAGATTCTGCATACAATTCCAAATAATAATTATAATTCTAACTGTATATAATTCAAAATAATTATTATAATTCTAACTGTATTTAATTCAAAATAATGATTATAATTCTAACTGTATATAATTGATTTTGTAGAATGTTTGATTAGCTGAATAATTATATCAAGTGTTAACAATAATAATAATTAAAATGATACGTACCTGATGTAGAGAGGCTTCAACCAATGCACGACGACGTTCTTCATCTTCGAGACGACGACGAGCATCGTCGAGCTGTCCAGCGATCTGGGTCCTCAGATAGACAACGTTCTCAATGCTCACCTAAAATCATGAATAAATTATGATGAATAAATAAGTGTTAACACTTGACCGATTTGTACTGTTGGTGCTTCTCGATTAATAAATTAATAAATGTATTTGTTAATAATTAATTCTTATTTACATTGTACAAGTAAATTGATATATAAGTTATTTTACCTTCAAGTCCTGCACTTCCTTCGTCAGTTCAATATTTTCCTGGGAGATTCTGGTCTTGTGGCTGGTGACGTCAATGATGGTGCGGTTCAGTTCCTCGATTTTCACGTTGAGCTCGGCTACGTGGATCTCGAGCTTCTCCACCGTCTTTATCGACATCAACTTTTCTTTGGTGACATTGTCCAGTTGAGCGAGGAGTTCGTAGACTTCTTGTTGGAATTTCGATTTTTCTTTGTCAGCCCTGAAATATTTCGATCATTCGATTGAAAAAAGAAATCAACTTTTTCATCTTTCTCCAATGTAAACATTCTCTTCGCTCCTCTTACTTCAATCTTGCCAGAATGCATTTATCTAGATGTCAATGTATGACTATGTTCCATTTTTCTGGCACGGTTTCAATGCTTCTCGCTAACAACTTGTTTATTTTATCCTTAACCCATTTCGACAAACAAACGTGGAAAAAGAGGCAATCTGATCCCACATACCAGACAATGTACAGGACAATATACATACAAATGCTGTTTTATAAGATTTGAAAATTGCATTCAGAATCTTAAACGAAGAGTTAACAATTAAAAAGAACAGGACCTACATATGTTCAAGATTTGTATTAGATTCATAGATAACTAGCTCCCCCTATCACTTTGCAAAAACTACGACACTGAATTTGTTTATATTTCGAATAAAAATAAAAGTAAAATAAAAATGATGAACCTGCAGGTTCAGTGTTAATGTTCCAACAAGGAATTCTCGATACAATGGAATTATTCTACGTCGGAAGAAATGTTTAATTTTCAAGTCTTAACCCTTAGCAGTCAAGGGATGACTCACAGAGTCACCACTGAATAAATTGCTGTAGCATTATGCACAATATTGTTTACACGATTCAATATGTTGGTAATCAATTACTACACATTTAAGTATAGTACGAGATATTGTATCAGTTTCATATCCACGAGATGATAAAAATCTATTATTCCAGCTCAGAAGAAATGTTTAATTTTCAAGTTAACCCCTTGCACTAAGATTTCTTGTACGAATAAAGAGATTGGACCTTCTTCGTCGCTCACAATGTTCTAGAAGAAAAAGAAAATTTTTATGAATTGTGTGACTATATACAATGTTTACACATCGCCGAGAACACAATCAAATTTTATTTCGGTTTAAAGAAAATTAATCACGTACATATTTATTAGACTCTGTTCAGAATCTTCATCACGAGACTGACTCGTAGGGCAAGGGGTTAGAATATGTAGCTCCGACTGCAAAGGGTTAACATTTCGGATAATAGTCAACTTCCCCAATCCCTAAAAATGTCGGGCAGCAGCGAGACGATTCGTTTGATTGCATCCGGTCAAGAACGCGTTAACATCCTGTGGTTATCTATCTCGATAGCATCTCGGTGGGTGGAGGGGAGGAGGGTTAGAGAAAATCGAGTCCTCACCGTATCGTCCACCTACACGTAACAGAGGGTGTAAGGTGTCGGTCGATTCCGGGGATAGTGGGGATCCGGGCTAGTCGCCTGTACTAATATGGCGCGGTAACACGGGGTTGAGGATTGCCGCGCGACTCGCACGGTTAAAAATAGTCATAAGCCGAGCGAGTAGCGAGCGAGGAAAACGGCACGCGGAGGGAGAGACCGAGAGAATAAAAATGGGAGGCCGAGAGAGAAACAGAGAACGATATAGAGAGGGGGGGCAGGGCAACAGTGTCGAGGGAGGGGGCGTCGCGATAAAAAGAGAATCGTCAAGAGAAAGCTGAAAGTTTGGAAACGAGGTCGAGGAAAAACGAAGAACGTGGGGGGAGAGTCGTCGAAACGCGTGCACCCTACTTTTCCTTTTTTTTTTCACAAACGATCGATCACCGAGGAGTCGAAAAACGCTCAACCAGTCCAACAAATCTTCTCTATCGGTTATATTTTATTCATCGTTATCAGTAATAACTTATCACAGTTGGAATCCAGATGAATATTTCTGTCTTCGTCGATGTTCGTGGCATTCATGCAATTTATGTATGTTTCGATTAACCAGGGAAAATTTCAATCCACGATTTACCGGCGACGATAATCGGATCTAAGAATAGAGGAGTTTCGTGCGAGCGTTCACCAGCTCGCTGACACTGAAGTAAATCGTACACGATCGTGAAGTAAGTGCGAAGACAGGGAAAGAGAGACAGCCAGAGAGTTAGCGAGAGAAAGGAGGAGATAATAAGACAGGGGCGAATAACAAAAAGGGTGGAAGATAGAGCGCAACGAAGGAAGTGGCGAAAGCGACTTGAATGCCGAGAGACAAGTCTATTTTAAAAGCGTTTAAAACACCCTTTCTGGACCAACAGGTGGAAACTTTTTCCGGTCTCTGCGAAATCGCTAAATCTCGACACTTTTTTAGCCGCGCTCGTTCCTTTCAACTAAAGCGACTGAAAACGTTGGGAAAAACGGCGTAGAAGAAATTTTCACTTTCTGTCCCAGGAACAGCCCCGTGAGCAATACACCTTCCATTTATTATTACCGGCCACCGTTATGGCGCGCGGACCGTTCTATTTTGCCGGTTGAAATATTAAGAGGCAATTAGCTGTTACTTCGAAGCGACGCCGTTGACGCATAAATGTCGTAATTGCTTCCACTGAAAGGTACACTTAGAACGGAATCCCTCGGGATCCGATTTCACCGTGAATTCTTGATCTGTCACTGGCGTTGCGCTACGGAGAGTGAAAAACAGTGATCGAGGGGAGGACTGCAAATTTCGTGTAACTAGCAGGGTCTAAATGGTCGTCGACGTCTCCAACCCATACTCTTGATATTTAAATAATAGAATGGTCATCTAATCGTCAGAATGATTAAATAATGATCCAGCTGATCGATGAGTGTTGGTAAACGGAAATTGAATTGATCGATTGCGGCGTAAGGACGATGGAGAGCGTGTAGAATGATTCTGCCTCTTTGTTTCACCTCTGGGTCGTGTTTACGCAACGGGATTACGCAATTTTCGAAGCGGGGAGGGTTCAACGGCGAGGCTGACAAAGTCACCGTGATAATAGACGGCGTTCCGATGACAGCCGAGTGAATTTTCGAAGTGTATGCGTCCTTGTAGCGCGACGCCGCGTGTCGGGGCGCCGGGACGTCGAAAAGGACGCGGGTTATGTTTAGAAAATCCGAGGGAACCAGTCGAACGCGTATTTCAGGTGCGAGTAAGTTGGTTGCTTGGCCGGTGGCCAGTATCGTCGAGCATAATTCCCGCAATTTTCGAATACGCTTTCGTTCCCCACGGTGCCCACTATAATTAACGGCACGAACCGCCGCGTGTGATTCAGCCCCGTTCATCCCTCAGAGATTTTCGCGCGGCCCTCGGTCTTCTCCCCCTCAACTGTTTGCGAACCAGCGAACTTTCCGTTCGCGTTTTCAACGCAGCTTCGAAACACCTTCGAACTTCCGGCGGTCTGTTTATTGACGTTCCCGCGCTTTGACCTCAAAGAGTGGGAGGGAAGTTTCCGCGAGCACGGTACCCGTTCTAGCCGCGATTTTATTTTCACAGGTGTATATAATTAACCACGGTTTATTAGTGTTCCAATTTCGTTTGTTCGCTATCGCGGGATTCCGCGCGGGGAACGAAGCGTGTTTAGGTTCACTTCCGACAGCATGTTATCGCGCCTTTGCTTTGATACTTAAATTTAATATCACTCGGAGAAGATTCCGATGCCGACCGCTGCGAAGCCCCGCGTTTCAACCGGTTAGCGCGGAAAATAGACCGTTAAAAATAGCGAAACTTCAGAAAGTGGAGTTTCGACGGCGACCGTCTAATCTTCGAAGTGAGATTTCAAAAGGTGAAACGATTAGACCGAGATATTATTAGCGGAGGAGGTGATTCAGAATAAAACATGATCTCTAGAGAATGATCATCTCGTCTGACTCTCGTTATCCCCAGCCCTAATGTGTTTGTCCATGTCAAATTGACAGTCTCGTAGAAAGAAACAATCTATCAAAAGCATAACCCGTCTACGAACTACGAAACTTCTGTGTGGATTTCGTAGATGTGTGAAGAATAATATGTATTTAATTTAAGAAACAATATTCCATTCACGTCTTTACTTACTGCGTTCCGAATAACGTTGCGTGCACAGAAAATTGTTAAGCTGAATCAGAGGCGGATTAAGCCAGCGCGGGGCCTGTAGCAAACGTTACCAGAAGGCTCTACCTTTTGTACGATTATAAAATAAAACACAACTTTTACAAACAAAAGGGGGCCCTCCAGAAACTGGAGCTCGTAGCATTTGCTACTTCTGGCTAATCCTGAGCAGAATGGAATTGGCAATAGTTGTATCGTTAGTATACTAACCTGGCGCGTGCTTTTGAAAGTTGGTCGATCTGGTCCTGGAAATCGACGACGACCTCTTGGTGTTTCTTACGCAGAAGGTGTGCGGTCTCCTCGCTCTCGAGATGAACATCTTCGAGTAGTTTGCGCAGCTTGGCCAGTTCCGTGTCCCTTTTCTTGTTGATCTCAAACTACGCGGTGTCGGAGAAGAAGAACAAGGTTAATAATCGATTCGATCGAATATTTTGATTTAGATAGCAGATAAAACGTTCGAAGATTACCTGAGATTCAGCGCCACCCTCAGCCTCTTCGAGACGTTCGGACAGCTGGATCACTTGCACGCTCAAGTCGGCGCGCTCGCGTTCGATCTACAAAACCACGTCAAATATGAAGGAAAAACGAAGGACTTTTGATTTAGAAAATATTGCAGGGGTCGTGAGACATTAACACATTACCGACCGGTGATTATTGCATAATTATCAACAATCTTTTGTACATGGATAACACTTTTTAATGGAAATTTCAATAGGATTGTGAACTGACAAGTCACCCTCAATAACGTCATCTAATTTTTCATTTGAGACTTTTTTTATATTTAGTTAACGTCGCTCTCAACTCTTTGCTAAGGTTACTTCGCGACGGGACCTACAGTTTATTAACCCTTATACGTTCTAACAAACATTTTAATGATTTCGCCGCCCAGGTTCGATTAGTTGTTACACTTCTACACTGTTTGCAAAATATCACAAAATCTATTTTTCGACATTTCGATCTCCTTTTAGATCATTTTCAAGAAAAATTATAAAAATTGCGTCTGTAAAACAATAATCCAAAATTAAGTTTTATACCGTGTGAATTTAAAACCAGAAGAAAAACAGTAGCATATTTGCTTAGTGTGAGAGAAAATAATTTTTCCGTAATAAAGTGAATTAGCCACGTGTTTATGCCTTATACGTTCCTCAGAAATTCACCCATTTGATATTTTTACATACTATAAAATGATTGGTCCCTCTTTATCTGTGATGTGAGACGTATTTCTCGAGAATGCGACACGATAAATGAAGCAAAGTTTGTTAGTTTAAAGAGTGAAGCAAAAATGGGTGAGAAAGAATAATAAAATTTTTTATGCAACAGTTTCTGAGGAGCGTATGAGAATTAAGGTGGGTTCCGAACCACCTTGGACACCACAGTATTAGATGGCACATGGAATATTTCCAGTGGTGCCGGTTCATTTGAAATTACAATGTAAAAGAAGGTTTTTATGCTTTCTTTTGGTACAGCAGAATTATTGAAAATCTTATTGATAGGCTTCCGGTAAATAAAGTGTTAATGAAACAAGCTTCAGAGAAGGTTACGCGGCAGCGATACAAGTCACCATTAATTACGTCATCTAATTTTTTATTTGAGATTACAATGTAAAAGAAGGTTTCTATGCTTTCTTTTGGTACAGCAGAATTATTGAAAATCCTATTAATAGGCTTCCGGTAGGTAAAGTGTTAATGAAACAAGTTTGAGAGAAGGTTACGCGACAATCGACACGTTATATACAGATATTATGCGATCGCGATCGACACAAGGTAATCAAATGATTCAGAGAAATTTCAGAATACTGTCACTTAATTTCGATCTCGCCGAAACCCTTGAAATACACTTCATTGAACTGTTTCTTGGAATTGCTTCACAAACAATTCTGCAGAAATATTATTAAAGGGTACTGAATATTTCTATCACAAAATGTCTGATAGAAGCAAATAATGAACTATGTTAATATGATAGTACCTAATAAATATGAAACTGAACTAACATTGTGTCACCAACTCCCATTGTATTCTCCAAAAATAAATTTTCACCCTTAACCCCTTGCTGTATTGCAACGAGTCAGACTCGTTATGAAGATTTCAACAATATGAATGTTATGTGTCTTTTTTTAGATGAATTAAAATCTAATTCGTTTGTAATCATAGACTGAGCGGATGTTTATGCAATTTTCAATTTTTTTAGACGAATTTTAAGAATGTGGAATAAAATAGAATCTTATTTCTAGTAATGGTAACCTCTACAATCTGAAATAAATAAAAATTGTACTAAATTCTGTCGAATTTTATATTCCACCGTTTTTTGAAAATTTTCAGAAGCCACTAATGCATAAATATCCACAGTATAGTAATCAATATTTGCGTATTAAAATAAATGTTGATATTTTTGGGGATAAAGACGTTTTCATCACCGTAACTGTAAAGAAAATGGTACGGCAAGGGGTTGATGTAACAACTAAAAAACAGTTGGACCTCGATTAACCGGATAGCGATTACAAACAAATATAAATATGATTATGAAGGTAAATAAATTTTGAAAAATGAAAAATTCATTTTGGAATATAATGAACATTCTAATTATTTTCTACGGGTCTCGATTATCCATCGGGCTGTTTGTCTCTCGATCAAGCCGGTTAATCGAGGTCCTACTATAATTTGAATGTTCATACTAAAAAAAAAATAATAAATTGGTCTAAGTGGAAGAAGTTTGCGCGTGTCAGTTCTCGATCAGGCGATTTAGGAAACAGAATGTGCGTTTCAGTTCGTAGACTGGGCTGTTTGCTGCTAAGTGAAGTTATCGAACGGAGTCATTGTAGTGCAATAGTATAGCACAGTCGGAACATGTTGATGCGTGTCGAGTGTAATCGAGATGCGTCGCATTGTTTTGGAAAGAGGCCTCGAGGAACGACGCGAACGGCTCGGTGCAAGCTTGACGTCAGGTTTCTTCGGACCGCGAATAGAACGATCTAATTCCGGACGAACCGGCTCTATATCGGGAGCTTTATTCATATTACAAACGAGGCGTTTATTGGGAAAAGAGAATCCCGCGACATCGCCATAACTGTCCCTTCTCCGGAAACCACCGCGTTCTCCATACTTCCTTGTATTTATCGACTGTAAACGAACATTCGTGTCCCCTAATCATCGTCGCCTTCGAAAACCACGAATTTATAACGTAAATATTGAACAAAACTTTCCCTACAATTATTCCACAAACTTTTACATTTCTTTTCAACGAATTCTTCCAGTTCTCCATCCCTCCAGCGCGAAGAGAACAGTGGAACGAGTATGTGAGTGATCAGACATTTCATGAGATGACAGGTAAACCATAAAATTGAACTAGATCATCGTAATTACAAATTATAAATGCGGCTGCAAAGTTTAGACGTATAAAAAGTGTGAGAAGTCGAGAGCGTGACATAACAAAGTCTGCAAGTTTGTAAATAGTTTCACAACACACCCTCCGAGATGCAGGACGGTTAATATAATCGCACAAGTTAGTGAACTTTCAGTGAAAAATTCGAACGTTATTTAGCAACGATTAGAAGCTGTGATCGAGAATGTTGGTTCGGTTCGCGAGTAGTAATTCGTGAAATTACGTAATGCGTATTCGCATGGCGGCCGCATCGGTGTGCGTGCTATAAAAACGATGCGGTAGATATAATTTATCTCGTAAACCGTATTAAACGCGATCATAATTTCCAGGTTTTTGTGACTCAGAAGAACGTCGCTGGCAGCCGTTCAAGTCACGTATCTCGCCGAGCGTTACGTATGAATGTGATTTCAGCGGGACTTTAACGAACAATGAAACTGGAGAAGCTCCCCGTAACATAACCCGCTATTTACACGAAATTTTCTCTATGTATTTATATAGCCGAAGCTGGCGAACCGGTGTACAAGATATCGTCGAAATGTCGTGCGATTTCAACGAGCCGACAAATCGACGGGTCCGATTTGGAAAATCTGTTCGTCGAATAAAATATTCTTCAAACGGTACACGTTGCACGGGGCCACGAACACGAAAAAGGAATGCGGGTTCGTTCGCTGTAGAGGTGCGCATCCCCAAAAATAGACGCGACTCGTGAGCTGGACATTTCGACCTACTGCTCCCCACTCTATGATGGAGCAGTCCGCTTTTTTCTGTATCAGCTTCAAAATTCACAATACCGACATTACATAAAGTCCCCCGAGTTGACGTTTATCGCCGTGGCCTCGATATTTTTATCTCCGAAGCCGCGTCCCGATCTCTCCCCATTGGAGCGTCACGAAAACGATCCTAGAATACCCCGTTTAGCGGCGGTTCCATTCGACGGAGATTCTTTCAACGTAAAAGATTGCGCAGCAAAAGATTGTGGACCGGAAGGCGTTGGTTTTAAGAACAGTTTTCAGCAGGAATGGATGAAACAGGGTGGAGGGGAAACGAAAAGCAGCATTCGCGGAACTCACCCTCTGACGCAGCTCTCTCTCAGACTCCAGGTCATCCTGCAGCAGGCGGATTTTGTCCTGAAACGAGAGGCATGAAAGGATTAGAGCGTGCCACGGGGGGCTCGTTACGGTGAGTCGCAGCTTTACGTAATCGGCCGACGAAAATATCCAACAGCGGACGCTCGGTATTTCAGAAAGACGGACAACCTCTGAACGGGCTCGTCCTCGAGGGAACAGGAGTGTTTTTGCTCTCGGCGACCGTCCATTGGGGTCGTTTTCAACGGGACGAGGGAACGTGCACTCGTTCATCCATTCGGGCCTCGAACGGACCGGTGTGAAAGGGCAATCTTACTTGGAACGGAGTGGCGAATGCACGTTTCCACGTTCCTCGAGGATCCGTCGTTCTCGAGAGAACCAAGCAGATGGGTCCGGTGTACCGACGATATCGACCAACGTCAGCTTTTCCGAGCGTTTCGCGAACGCCTCGAAGATGTCACTTCGGTGTGTCCCGGCACGATCGTCGTTTCGGACCCGATATTCACGACTATTTTCGTACACGAGCAATCCGATAGCCACGGAACCGTCTACGGCACTTTCCTCGTCAGGGGTTGGCACTAATATCCCTTATGGTCACTGAACTTTCTCCCGTTACACTTGTCCCCACCGCGAAATCGGTCACTGATCTACGTTACCCGAGTTCACCAGCGACAATCACTAATTGTCCTGCCGATTTCCCTCTTCCTCGAACAAGCTGCCGACGCTCGACCCTTTTAAACGACCCTCTCTGTCCGTCTCTAGTCGTTTTCGATCCGTCCTCTTGATCCGACTCCTTTTCCGAGTTGTTCACTCGTCTTCTCTGTACAATCGAGTAGCTAGAATTTGCTGCGAACGATGCTCATTCTAAGAAAACTAGACGTTTAATCTCGTGTCGAGCATCTTTTCTTATTTTAGACTTCCTACGAGACATCTCGCAAATTCCTCTTGCTGGTCGAATACGAGTCACGTAACGCATCGCAAGATATCTTCTTTCTCGGAAATTCTTATCAGCGATCTCCTGTTCCCTTTCGTTATTTGCCGATTTTAGAAACTGTTCCCTGGGATTCTATGAATCTTACGAGTACTGTAAATAATTCGTCCTAGTGCTTCGTTGTTCTGTTCTACGAGAAACCGTATCGAACGAATGTAATCCTGATTTCGAGTCAGGCTAGAGTCAAATATTTTTATATATTGATAGAATTTGCGAAGAACAACGAAGCAGTATTACGAGTCCGTATCGAAAATAAGGATAAAGTGAACGGTCCGTTTTTTTTTTTCAGGGAAACCTACCTCCAGCCTAGAGAGAGCGGTCAGGTCAGCGCTGTATTCGATGCTAACGTTGGCGGTACCATCGCCGGTGGAGCGGTACGTGTACTTGGAAGCTTTAGCGATCGCTGAAGACATCCTGTCCGCTTGGTTCGCTTTGCGTCCTCGATGAACCTTCGTCCCTTCGACCGAGATTCGTGTCTCCTCGGGTTGTTCGGTAAACCTTCGGTTTACACCTCGATGCACTGGCTGGTGCTAAGTTAAGTCGTCTTGATTTAAATCGTCGTAGTCAGCTGCCACTTCCTCCTCCACCTTCTTCTTGTCTTCTTCTTCTTCCTTCTCTTCGGGGTTTCGGAGCCGACCAGCGCCCTACTCGTAGTGCGCGACCCGTCGTCGTTCGTATGGCGCGCCGGCGGCTCCATGGCTTCGTCAAAATGACGGTTGCACGCCTGCGCGATAGATCCGAAACCCCCACCAGGAACACGCCGCGACGACGACTCGTCATCCACGTCGTTCCTCGTCCTCCTCTACCGTCGACGGGAACCACCAGCCGACGACCACCGCTGCTACGAGGACGCCCACGTTTCGTCGAAGCACCTGCCACCCTCCTCGATTCCATCCTGAACGTTCGATCCTGTTCACCTTTTCCCTATAAAACAATAGATACATGAGTCACCGTAATTTTCATATGAACATACTTAATTCCCTCGTGCACAAGAAAAACGTCAGAAATATAGAAATAGAAGTTTTACTACTAAATTTTATAAAAACATAGACAAAAGAGCAATGTACAACACGTTCTCTGCTTTTGGTAACATACTTAGTTGCAAAGTGGTGTTGAATCTGGTGTTGGAAATGTATTTATCACAAATTTAGATAAAAACATAGACAATAAAGCAATGTACGACTACTTATTAGGGGATGATGCTCACAGGAGTTGATACTCTTAGATTCTCTTTATGTTTCTACTGTTTCAAATTCTGGCTATTTGTTTTTTTATCTAAATGCATCAAATCTGCAGATTAATTATGATTAATGTATGATCCTGTGCTGTCAACTAGACTGCGGATTTGATTTAACATATTAACCCTTTGCACTCGGAGATATTTTAACTAGAAAGTGAAACATCTCTTTCGATTTAGGATATTTTCATTCCTTACGATTTTATAAATTTTATGGATGTGAAATTGACGTAACATCTCCTCCAATACTTAAATATTTAGTGATTGATTAGATACCAAGATATTTAATAATCTAAGTTGTATTTTGAATAATGATATAGCAAGTTTTAGTGGTGACTCCTAGTTGCCACTCGAGTGGTAAGGGTTAACACGTTGGTGGATCACACAAAAATTGCAGAAGAGTTAAAATTTAATGGTAATTAAAGAGCACAAGCTTCCAGCTTGATTTCATTGTTTCATTTTGATTAGAATGCAAAATTAAATATATACATAGGTATACTGCAGAAAACTGAGAAATTGTGAGATGATTATGAACAGCTCTAAAAGCCAAATTACAAGCGATTACTCCAATTAAAGAATTAAAAAATATAAGAATCTTTGAAGAAAAACGCACAAGCTTCGAGCTTGATTGTATTATTTCATTTTGATTAGAATGCAAAATTAAATATATACATAGGTACACTGCAGAAAACTGAGAAATTGTGAGATGATTATGAACTACTCTAAAAGTCAAATTAAAAGCGATTACTCCAATTAAAGAATTAAAAAATATAAGAATCTTTAGAATAGAAAAGCACAAGCTTCGAGCTTGATTGTATTGTTTCATTTTGATTAGAATGCATAATAAAATATATACATAGGTATACTGCAGAAAACTGAGAAATTGTGAGATGATTATGAACAGCTCTAAAAGCCAAATTAGAAATGATTACTCCAATTAAATTTAAAAAATTAGAAAATATAAGAATCACACTTGAAATTTGAAGAATATAATATATTTTGGTCAGATTTACATGTTCTCTATATTAGAAGAAACTAGCAAGTACCATTTGTATTTCATAATATAGATACTTTAATTAAAAGAATCGTCTGTATTCAAAATTTGAATTACGTTTCCTTAGCTAGTTTTGCCAGGCTGTGTAAAAAAGCTGAGAAATATTGGTATTTCTTTAATGCCTCAGTTCTCATAAAATTGAAAAACTTATTAGAATGTGGAACTATAACTTGGTAGTTTGAACAATTTTATGATGTAAGAAATGTTCCATTTAAATTCTAATGTTTCAGTAGCCGCCTCAAATTATTATCTAAATGTGTTGGCTTCTGCTGCACCGAATTCTTACAATTATGACAGGAAAAATTCTATTAACTGTACACACAATTCATTACGGTTGATACTATTTTCACATTACAAAAGGACGAGTACGTTTATGCGTTACTCTATGAAGTAAAAATAGATTGTAGTGTTAATCTTTTAATACAAGAACTGCAGGGTTCCCGCCCACGCACGTGACGAAGAAAATATTCGAGACCTTCTTGTTCACCTACTATAAAGAATCGTATTTTTAAACAGCATTTTCAAAGACACAATTCTAGATTCTCCGAAGCTAGAAATTCAAGCGAACACTGGATACTTGTCGAAGTTAAGAATGAAAATGTACAATACTGTATCGGAGCGTTGTGCACGGTGAATTAAGATCGCAATGCCACGACGTAAAGTAGTATTCTTCCCGAGTGGAATTCGGACTTCGCACACAATGGAATGTTGTGCGGTCGAGCAGGTGTACGGGTCACGATCAAAAATCAATTCCGACTCGAAATTGACCGAGCAGTTCTCGGCAATTAGAATTAGAATTAGCTCTGGCGTCCCACGCCACTCGCCGTAGAATTATTCGCCCAAGACACGGCCGTGCAACTGCGTCGCTCTTCGTACCGATTTAGATATAACGTACTTGAAAAGCTACAGGGTCATCACTTCGCATAGATCGAACCATCGATCAGAGAAGTCGTTGACTCATTCGAATACCGATACCCGGCGCAAACGTGATCGTTAAAAAGTGTAACAATCGCGGCACGTCACCAGACCGCGGTCCTGTCATATCGGAGCCAAAAGCAGTTTTTAGAACCGCCGAATCATCTGCGACTATTTCTGCGCGTGGAATCACCGACGTCGGCAGTATAATTTATAGTCATCCAGCATAATGTATAATTGCCTGTCCATACCACGGAAGAACGATCTACTTCGAGAAATAAGATTAGTACACGCTGCCATTAATCATGTAACTTCTCCCCGGGAAAGTATTTTCACGTTTGCAGTGTGACGTCGAGTATTAAAAACAATGTCGTTCGAACAAATGGAAAAGGAATTTAGAGAATTATTGGAACCATTAAAGGAAATATATATATATTTTTTAACCCTCATTTGCCGGTAAATTTGATCGAAACTTCGTGTCACTTTTATTTCTTTAACACTAAACCTATCGACTATCAACTGTGTATAGTATTATAAAAATAACAGGATTATAACAGGATTTGTGCGATTTTTACTATATTCAATACATTCCCATGAGAACACCTTTACAATTTAAATAATTGTCAAATAAATATCTAAAATGGGTCATTCGACCCCTTGTAGTAGGTTTAGTGTTAACGCGAAACACAAGCGAAAACCCTAAGATGTTAACTCATCAATTTGAATAAAAAAATGTGGAGAAATAACTGTTTACCCTGTTATTTTATTAGATCGATCTAATATATCTCCCCGTTTGAGAAAATATAGTAAACCGAATACGCAATGATCTCTTTTAGATATAATTTTGTTACGATTGGGATTTTCAAAGATCCCGAATCGTCTTTCAAAAGACACATTGTATGCGTTGCTTTCTCGTATAAATAACAACGGACATTCGTTTCGTTCATCGAAACGGGGTTGACGGATGATTCAACAGGTGAAGGGAATTTCTCCCGAAAAATCTTGAGCTATAGAAATTCTTAGAATTTCTCGCGAATTCTTGCTGATCCCGCAGCTGCGGTGGAATGTCTACGTGTCTTTCGTATTTACATGTGACGTCGTTGACGAGACGACGATAACTGACGAGAATGCCAGGCGTGCTTCCACCACAGTGCTGATATTGGAGCTTTCATACTCCTCTCCTGATCAATGTCTCGTTATTGTGTCTAAAATTGTTTTTCTGTGTCACTGAACCTTCGTTTATCGGAAGGAACTTGAAGACTTTCCAATTCGCCTTTTGATTGACAGCCACGTCATTGGTAGTAACCGATAGAGAAAGACAGTATAACATCTGCTAGTTTATTTCTGTTTGACAGTTGGGTGAGACTCGTGTTTGAACATTAAAAATAAAACAGCGCAGTGCATGAACGTTAGAAGATTATCTATATGCAAAATAAAAATTGTTCGCATTGATTGCAGAACGCAGGAGCTAAATAAAAGTTGTATTCTTCCTTTAATTTTCCTATTAAGCTGAAACTAATAACTTGATGTCCTTAAACATTTTTATATGTCCACTGTTTTAAATTGTACGTGCCATTTTTGTTTATGAATGCATAAAGTCTACAGTCTACTAAAGATAGATTAATAGCAAATAACAAATAGACCAATAAATAAATATACAATATTAGGCGCAACAAGAAAACAGGGGATTTCAAAGAAGTAGGTTAAAAAATACATAAAAGAAAACCGATGCACAAGTATTTGAACGGGCCTAGCTGCCACGAAAGAGTTAATGGACGTAAGTATTTTTTCCAGACCCCTCTAGAAAATGTTGAATCTATTCTGGTTACTAGCAAACCCGAAGAAATATGTCACGCATCGAAAGGATTGTGTCTTCTTTGTGCACGGTGTCCGGAACAGTTCCGATTACGTTATCGTTTACTCCGACTACTAGCCGACCAGTCTGAAAGCGGGAGCCTCATTCTACTAGCACGCCGCCCCACTCCGTACGCCATAAATTCCGCCCGTATTTATATCCTGTAATACATTTTTATTCATCCAAAACAGCGGGGAACACGGTCGATCAGCATCCGCCGTGAAATTCTTCGAATCGGTGGTGTGTCCCGTATATAAAACGATGTCTCCGAACCATCATCTATAAATACTTGCCGGAGATAGAAAGAAAGATTAGAGGTTCGAGGCGAGCAGTATTTTCCTAAAACTTCCAGTTTTCACAAAATTTCTACGACCACCCACCCCGCCCCACTCCCGTCGAGTGTCTATAAAAGGTCGCCGGTCGGTGGTGGGCAAAGATGCTCGGTCGGCCTAGCCGGGAGCTCACCAAGTAATTTGAGATTGGCCCCTTCTCTTCGTCGTCCTCTTCATCACCTTGCTCCCACTACGTGGCCGATGTGCGCGTGGCTCCCTCTGGTGGAGAATTCCAGGCATCGAAAAGCACCATCGGAAGACCTCAGACCAGAATAACTCGCTCTCTCTCTCTCTCTCTCTCTTTTTCCAACCGAGGCGAAGACAACTTCTCTCAGCCGCCCCTCCAGCTCTCCCTTAGAGTGCTGCGATTGCTGCGAGACCGGCAAGGTGTACACCTATGTGGAACCCGTGCTGAAACTTCCTTGTATCCGCATTAACAATTCGCGCCGGCACGTTTCGAAGGATATTTCGCGACGAACCGAGACCCTCCAAACAACTGTGCAGCATTTTGTTTACAGGCTGGAACGGTAGCCGTGCTTACTAAACAATACCCTCTGCTGCTATAGGATGTCCAATTTTTCACGTTGACTCCTGGGGAAATTCATCCTTTCCATACATTTGATTCCTTCCGTGTAAGGCGCAGAGTTCAGTGGAAAGTTCCTTTTTGTGTCGCGATGTAATGCTCCTACTTTTAACATGTTTGCGTTTGTTTCGACTTTTATAATTGTACAATTCTATTAAAGGCAACGTGTACTCTCTTAGGAAGAAAATGGAAAGCTAGAAATTCTCTGAATATCGTTCCATTTACGTGAAACACATGATTATTGTACTATTCGTCAATTTTAGATCCTTATTCAAACGAGATGCAAACAAATTCTAGGCTTTTATAATTGTAACGTTCTATTAAGGACAACGTGTACTCTCTTAGGAAGAAAATGGAAAGCTAGACATTCTCTGAATATCGTTCCATTTACGTGAAACACATGATTATTATACTATTCGTCAATTTTAGATCCTTAATCAAACGAGATGCAAACGAAGATTGTTTCTAGGCTTTTATAATTGTAAAATTCTATTAAGGGCAACGTGTACTCTCTTATGAAGAAAATGGAAAGCTAGACATTCTCTGAATATCATTCCATTTACGTGAAACACATGATTATTATACTATTCGTTCGTGCACGTACATGGAATTATAAAATATGATAAAATGTTCGTATTAAAAAACATTAATAACACTTTTGTTTGATTCAGACCAGCAAAAGACCTTATTAAAGCTATTTTCACCTGACTCTATATTTCGATCAAACAATCCAGGAATATAAATATTTACATAACAATGCGCACTTATGAACTTCCTAAAAGACAGTTACCAAAAGACCAACGCAATTTCTACGTTCCTGATGGAAAGCAGCCATCCAGTCGAGCCAAATCTCAACTAATGTTCGAAAGGATTGAAGTAGGAGCATTGCTTTCCGATGAACCTGCAAGCTTCTTCTGGCCGAGACGTTGCAGCTCGATTATCGTGGTTCGTGTTTCAAGTCAACGCACTTATAAATTCATTCCTCTCGGCGCTACGTGGTTAACAGTCCCTCCCCTCCGGCTTTCCGAAAATTATTCGTAGAACCGCGGCATCTTTAGATCGTATCGTCGCATAATATATACCAGGCCGAATCGAGCCATTACCGTTTTTCCTGGCTATGATGCCGGTTCGAAGTTCCGCGGAGATTAATTCGTTTTCGCCACCGTTTTATCAACGTCGTGATGATTATAATCTAGCCGCGGTATGAATGAGACGAGGTGATCGATCAAACCACGTGCGATCCTGGTTCATGGAAAAGGTATCGATACCGGCGAACACAAGCCGCCGCGTTCTTCGCGTAAAAAGACCTATAATGTTCTCGGAGTTGCCGAGTAAGCACACTGCCCCAATTTTCTAAATATATCCCCCTTCGGACTCTCTCTCATTCGACTGAAATTCTCTCAGGTACTGCGCATCAAAAGATCTTGACTTCTCGATCATGAGTTTCATGTTTGTAAACAGAGCCGCCTCTATCGGTCAAGTTGGGGAAGCTTGACCCTCCGGATGGGATAGCACGCTATCGATATTTTAGGGAAAACGGCGCGGCGTCCTCCATTTTGTGCTAACCACCGGCGAAAACCGAACCGGTTCACGCACCTCGCCACGAGGAACGAAACGCGAACTGATAAACGTTAAACAAACGCTATTTTACTCGTAAAATGACGATTTTATATAATCGCAGTTAGATCCAGTTCAGTTTCTTGATCTAGATTAAATAAGAATGTTTTTTAGGCGCCACTAACGTTACCGAATATGTTCGTATATAATCAATTACTAAACATTTAAGTATTGTGTGAGGTACCATATCAATTTCATATTCATACAAAAAGAAAAGAATTAATTTAGAATGGAATTATTCTAGGTCGAAAGAAATGTGTGATTTTCCAGTTAAAATAGGTCCGAGGGCAAAGAGTTAATCAATAATTCTTTATTGATACATGTTGACACCCTCATGCTCGTTAATGAAAACATTTGGAACCCGCCATTTGGGCGAGCATCGTGGTTCTAGTGTTAACTAGGGCTGTAACTTTCCGTCGAAGGTCGAAGATTTCGAAGCTTCGATTGCAGAATCTTCGAAGCTTCGAAACTTCGAAATTTCAAAGGTTCGCTTTCTGGAAATTCGAAGGCGATGGAGAATCAAAGTTACTAATTTCGAACCTCTCTCCGTAGTAAATTATTATGACGGCCACGGTAGATACGTCATCGGTGGAGAGGTTATCTACCTAAATTCGGATTTGCGCTTGTTTCTTCGCACGAAAGATTTTACCGGGTCTACGACGCGACGGAATATATTTATTGCATGGGAACACCCGAAAAATATACTGGCATTTACTTCAATTTCTGTAGAATATTTTAACCTTCTTAAGATAATGTGGGGTCTCAGAGACTGACTGACAGTTAATATTTTTATTTATCAAAAATCGTGACACGGTACAAGATTGCGAAATTTCGAAGACTTCGAAGACTTCGAAACTTCGAAACTTCGAAGACTTCGAAGACTTCGAAACTTCGAAACTTCGAAGTCTTCGAAGCTTCGGAAAAGTTACAGCCCTAGTGTTAACTAAGATTTCTGCGTTTATTCGTACACTGTGGACAGTGAACTTCATAAATTATTCATCTGGTAATTCAAGTGCTGTGCAAGATGATATGTATAAAGGGAATTGAAAAGATTATTTTGACAATGAAGATCATCATGGTTAGAAATATTTTTCTACTTTTTATGGAAGGTCTGGTACTCACGAACACGTATCAGAATCGATAATGCCGGTTCAAAGAATTTTGTGATATGTAGGTATCTATTTACATATTATAATGTGTTGGTGTCAATCGATCGTCGGTGTTCAGCTGATCGTCTGCTGCTGGTTGTCATTACGAACCGACGATCGATTTGCTATTAACAACCGATATTCGATTGTAAAATAAGAGTCTTTAACGAATTGCATTATGTAATGAACCGTCATTGAATAAACAAGCATTTAAATAAACCTTCTACAGATAGTTACAACCTTGTTCGAGCGAAGGACCAGTGAAGCGGACGGACTTCAACGAAGTTGCACTCGGTCAGACCCATTGCTACTCTAAAATTACGCGAGTCGATCGAGTCAGGAAGAAGGCAACAGGTGGATCCTAGAACGGTCGCTAGAAATCTGTTACTAATGATCGGACAGCTGAATTCGTAGCTGAGTTTTGAATTACCGCTTCGGACGATTTATTTAAAGAGTGGATCGATTCTGCGCGGTTTTCAGCCGCGTTACCCGCACCGGGGAGGTTATAGGGTATCGACGTACGGAATTTAGGTCGTCGGTGATCATTAACTTGCACCGTTTCGAGCACAATACAATCACCGAGAATATCCTGCCAACCATAAACAATGGGATCTGGCCTGAATCAAACGATGTAAATCGGGATTCCGCTGGGAGTAGTCCGTGCTCCGTAATCCCGCGTGCAACGTTCGCTGTACGGAGCCAACCACGTGCCAACGGAAAATTCTGTAAACTTACACGAAAATCGGGAAACGTGAAACGCGACACGCCATTCGGTCACCATCGCCGTCGTCCAATTTATTGTCGTTCTATTTTCTGATCGGTTATTTTAAATGATCTGGATTCTACGAACAGGAAACCGATTTCGTTCTGTACCGAGAAATCAAAACGGCTGTCTTCAATTTTACAGTCTTCTACGATCTTCATCGAAAGATTCGAGCAGAAAGAACAGGTTCGTTCTCTCGCGTGGTTCACGGGGCACGTTCCTGAAGTATGACGCACGATAACCAGCCATTCGAAATTTGGCAACGGTCACCGTTCGACTCCGAAGTCGAATACCGATATCAAAGAACTCGGATTTGGAAATATGGAACGCGTAATGGCCAACCGATAGACATATCGCAAGATGTCTGTTCTACGTTGACTCACTAGCCAAAAACGACCGGAAAAATCTTTGGCCGAAGCTTTTCAGCGTTGCGGAGAGAAACTCAAGATGACTAATCCGCTCTATTCTTGTCCGAACCGTATACACTTGTATCCAATGGGAAAGTGGGCTAAAACGTATGAAATATCAATCCCTCCTCGGGTCACGCGTTGAACTCTCCCAGACTCCGCAGCTTTCCATGTCATTTCGAGCTTCCGTTCGATCATCTGACCTTTAGCGTTTCCTTTACTTTTCTTAGTGCACGTCCGACAATTGCTTCTTCCAAATTTTGTACTTGTTCTTTTATTGATGGTTCCATCCATCACCTTGCACGTAGTAAAATGACTTTCTAATTTTGTCTTTTCTTCCTTTTTACAGTTACAATTCAATATTGTATCAATAGACCTGATTAGACTACCTCCACTAGAAAAATATAAAATAGAAAGTCCATTTAGTTTTCTGGCTAAGGAATGTTTTAGACAGATGCAAATGATTAAGTATGAATGTGTACATTTTCTCTGATGAAATTTCTATAAAATCTAGTGAACGCACAATACTTATTTCTATTGATTTCATTATTAGTTTGACATCAATTGAATTATGAAAATATTGTATACATTATTTTAGTATCTAAGTATTACATGAGCTATTGTGTATCAATTTCCACAAAATTAAAGAAATGATTGGTTATAGCAAGGAGTTAAAACATTGAAAGTTAATTCTCAATTTCTAAAATTGTCGAAGAGAGATTCTTGAGTGACTCCTGTGGCTTGCAATCGATGCAGACAATCTCAATTTCGCATAAAGATCCTCAGTCTGATCACAAGGATTACGAGATTCGATTTCTAATTTCTGTAAGTTCGATTTTCGTATATCAAAAATGTTTCCAGCAGGATCAGGCATTTCTTTGGAGTTGGTTTCGGCGGCAGTGACAAAGATCCATCATCCTAAGTGGCTCCAATATGAAATCGTAACTGATCGTGCCACGACGAGTCGCTGCTAGCACACCGACTGCTGCTCGCCGATATTTTTATTGCTTGTTCGCCGAGTATTTATACGCCGGTGCTTCTATATCGGGAACGAAAATATTTCTAGGTGGATCCGTGGAGACTGAGCCGATGCAGCGTCGCGGTGACTCTACCACCGCGTCGCGCGATTCCTTCCGCGATTTAGACAGCCCGATTGAGATTAATCGGTGACACCGTCGGTCGGCCACGGTTCATTTTCACTGCCACCGGGAGATTTGACACGATTTGTCAGAGTCGTTGCCCGATTCTAGCTTCAGATTCAACCGGGCATCGAGGATTAGGGCGGACGTTGACCAATCGCTGACACGTTACGTCTACAGACGCGTCGCTACAAAGTCTCGTAATTGATCGTTACCGGATCAAAGCGCGTGTCATAAAACAGTTTGCGCCACGCACGCCAAGCAATCGTAAAGGGAAATGAAAACGGCCCAGAAGCCTCCTTGAACCTCGTTTGATTTTTACGATTTTCAGGAGCTTTCGGCGGCTCTCCCGTGGCGCCATCGACGATGAAAGCTTCAAATCCCAGCCACTGCCGTACCATTCACTCTACCGATAACTTTACAGTCGGCGTCTCTTTGGCAGTCGAGCTTATCTTTCGGTACGCGAGAAGATTCTATTCGTTCCGACGCCACTCGAAAGTTGGCAGCACGAAATCCGATTCTTCATTCGAATAATTTCGTTTTATTTGCCGACTGGTCGACGGTGGATTGAATGAACCGCATACTACAAATGCAACTGTAATTTTAGATTGAGAATCTTCTAATCATTAATAGCTAACTAGACTGCGAATTTTCATGCAAAATAAAAAATGTTCGTATTGATTGCAGAACACAGGCGCCAGATAAAAATTGTATTCTTCATTTAATTATCCTATTAAACTGAAACTAATACCGTGATGTCCTTGAATATTTCTAACACGTCCAGTGCCTTAAATTGTACGTGTGCGTTGTTGTCATAGATTCATAAACTCCGCAAGTGTCTAGTGACAACATAAATTACAATAATTCTAATAAGTCAAGAATAGAGAAACAATATTAAAGTTACTCTATTTTGTAAGGATGAATTGTAAGAATGATATAAGTATGCATGTCATATGACTGAATATGAGTGTGTGTATATGTTTAAGTGTTATATATGTTTTTATTGATTTACGTCGCATTAATGTTTTATAAAATAATAATTTTCTACGTTATGATTTTGTTAAAATAAAAACGACAGTCCTCTACGAGTAATCGATGAAACATCACGCCGTGTCGAGTATCAATTCCCTGTCAACTCCTTACAATTTGTTGTCATAAATGCACAAAATTCGCAGTCCAATTATTATTCTTAGAACTGGTGAAACATTTGTATCGGGTCGAGTTAAGTTCACTTATAGTTCACCAATTTCGCTCGTCAATAAAATGAAAGACAGTTTCAATCAAATTGGATCTATATTCCTAATTATTTATATTTTACTCCGAAAACCAGAAATTATGGACGATTCGATCTAGCAGGAGAGGCACCTCATCCGCGTCTGTCTGATTCCGGCCGTCTGATTCTACTTTCGGCGTAACCAGACCGTAGTCCCGTGCACCCGAAATCCATCATAAATTATCATGCGTTATCTTTCCGTTGCATCAATCATGCAACAACATCAGTTATTCGCGGGCCTGTATACTAAGTATGCACACGAAATCCGTAATGTCTAGTCTCAATAAAGCTCTCAGCGCGCTGGTACATCAAACGAGGCAGGCCACGACGTAAAACAGATTCAATTAACCGGATCGTTCTTGATCCGCGAACAGCGCGGCCGTTCATAACCAAAGGAATAATTCAACAGGCTGAATACTTTCTTAAGACACAGCCTCGACATCTTTCTCTCCGCTCTCGATACTAGCGGCGGATTACTAACCGATTCTTATTGGCCGTTTAATCTGCTCGCATTATGCGTCGGCGGCTAATGATGGTTTCGAGTACGGGACGGGGTCGTTTCGCCCTCCCCCGCGTCGTATTCGATTTCACGTCGAGAAACACTCGAACTCGGCGTAATTAGCTTACCGTTCGTAAGCTAAGCCGGGGAGCCCGCCGGTTCTCATCGGCAAAACGAAACGTCCTCCGTCTCGAAACAATCCACGTCGCTTTAATTCGCTCCCGTTGACTTCCGGTGAAGAGGAGGAGGTTTTCACCCCTTCCTCCCCCGTAACAATGGCGATTTCGCCGTCTTTATTTCGTCCTTTTCCACGGGCAGGCTCTCTTTATCTGTCTAACCGAGCGTACCACAACCGGCTACCTATTTGAGGCGAACCTCTCCCACCCTCTCCCCTTCTCTCCCTCTGCCAGCCACCAGTCGATGCCGCACGGGAGGAGTTTCCGTTTTCGAGGAGTTCTGCGGGATCGCACAAAGAGACCGTCCAGAGAATCCAGTCGCCAGAAACGGTACCGTGGCAACACTGCCCTCATTTCCTGGACAAAGACGGTAGTTTTGCCAGTAGTTTGTCCCCGCCCACCACCAACCCCCCTCCGGATTCCTACGCGGAATTCTCCGGAGAATTCTGGGACCGTCGTATCCGACGCTTACCGTCCGAATATTACACGCTCCCATGGATACGCTGTCGGCGTCGCTCGTGCGCGACGCTTAACGTCGTTTTCATTATCGAACGCGCGCTGACAATCCTCCACTCGACGTCGTTGTTGTTCGGGCGCCGCGAGAAGTTCGGATGCTGTTTGTCAACGCTTTCTCGTGATCTTACCTTTTTTATTGCGTTCGGGAACGTAGCTCTCTTAGAGGACTTTATGTTGCAGCTGTGCCAGAAGCTGTAAAGTTGCGTTTGGAGTTCGACGAACAAAGATTGTCGTTAGTTGCTCCCTGAAATAGAATGTATGCTTCATACAATTATTCTGCTAAACTGTAGATCGTTTGAAGAAATGTTTCAGATGACACCTACCTCGTTCCGGAAGAACGTCTTGCGGTGGTTATAGGTAACGCTTCAGAGAGTTCAGGACAACCTTTGTTTTCTTACACGGAGTTGGACCTGAAATAACAAAATTTGAAATATGTAGAAGGTGGTTACTGAATCTTGGAGTTTCTTTCTCCAACCATGTTCTTGATAGTTTCTAAGAAACATGTGGTATATTCGTGGCAGTAGTTAACTGTAATTAGTTATAAGCTTTTGTAAAACCGTTTCTCTCTATATCATATGTTATGATAGTTTTAGTGTTAGCTGTAAATGATAGTTAAAATTAAGTTAGACTAAGGTAGTATTAATGATAGATTAAGAGGGGCGAGGAGGGGAGCGAAAGGGGAGATTTACACCAGAATTGTAATCCTGAGGAGTATCAAAAATACAATATACATTCGTGGCAGTAGTCATTGGTTGACTAAGCTTATAAATTTGGTCATCCCTCTACTCCACTGGTAATGGACACATGCCAACATTTTCCTTTCAGCTTTGATACTTCGAAGTTCTTAACCGAAAAGACTTTCCGCGTGATTTTTATTTATAGAACATAATGCAAACATCATTCTGCAGTCCGAAGTCAAAGTATTAAGTCACACTGTAACACTAACATTGTTGCATTAGTGTTAAAAACATTATATGTATTATGAGTCACGCAATTTTATCTTTCTTCTGTAACCAAACGTTCCGCTGAAAGTCTTTTACGTTAAATGGAACGATTTAAGGGAATTATTCTATTGTTACGCGATCAATCTGTGGTATCTCGGGAAGGCTCGCGTTTTCTCAAGGTAAAAGTATTCATCCTGCTAGTAACCTATTATGCGCGTAATCGATTTCGAGCTCCCTTGATATTCTAAAGAACAATTCTTCGCCTTCCAAGTATTTTCTCCGAGCACAGGTGATCGCTCTCAAAGCACTTTCATGGAACGATTCCCTTGAACATATTCTTCCACGTAATAATTCTCCGGCTCTGCTCTCAAAGTCTACCTCTCCATTCGCGGGACATTTCTTCAAAGAATACATCCTTGCTTCGAATCGTTCTTCCAAGGTACAACTTTCTTGATATCTTCGAACAAGACATCGATAGAATATCGAAGTCTTCGAAAAGAGGAACTAGATTCAAAGTTCTGTTGGGATAAATTCAACAGTATAAGTATACATCTGGAGTTAATTTCTCTCCAACCTAATACAAATATAAATAATATATTCAATATAAATATTTGAATATTCCTCCAGTTTCCTAGAGCAGTTAATAATTCTACTTTTCATGCTTGCTGAATTCTTCCCAACATTTAGAAATTTAAATAGCAAATGTCTCCAAAAAGATTTCCCGAACGTTTAAAAACGTTTCATGTTAAACACCCATTGTAATAAATTCTTGGACCTGCAACACTTATTTGTGCATCACAATGAAAGATACATATCACGTTACGTATCCAGGCGCCATAGCCAGAGACCCAGACGCAGGCTACTTCGCGCGACGTCCTCGAGTTTGCTCCCCCAACATACCCCACTCATAAACAGTCTCCGACTCTAAGAAGACAAGCATATGTAGACAACAAACACTGTCTGCGCTGGAAGTGCACCGCATCTCCTTCACAGGAGAGTATACTACGGTGACATTCTCTGATTTCAATGTAACTTTCATGAGAAGTTTATGGTATTCTTTAGAGTTCAGAGTATTCTTCAGGAATATCAAAGATATTCAACCGAATGTGCTTGTCACTCTTAATTTCAAGAGCTGTTTTCATTTGTAAGAACTATTTTCATTGTTTACTGGGTCCCACATGTTCTGTAACATTCTGTACATCTTAGAGACAGAAGTATGGTGTTACTCGAACTATGGTTGTAAGGAAAAACGCCGTTTAAAGTTATGATCACTAATTCTTTCCACCGGACATCGGTAAAATTGCATTATTTTTGTAAGCCTTTCGAATTTAATTAAAATCCCATACTCGATTAATGAAGATTTTAAAAACAGTCTAACAAATATGAATGTCACGTCTTCCTTTTTAAACGAAACAAAACATGATTAATTTCGAATCAATATTTAAGCATTAAAATAAATGTAGCCATACAAAAGATATAAATTTTCTTTTCTCTTCTAATCACTGTAAAGAATAAGTTCTTCCTTACAAACAAAGAAATAATTTACAATTAATAAGTAGCTCCTTATGCAAAATAAAAAATGATCGCACGGATTGCAAGGCACACGAGCCAAATAAAAATGGTTAAAGTATAAAAATTGTATTCTTCATTTAATTATTCTATTAACTTGAAACTAATACCTTGATGTACTTAAATATATTTAGCACGTCCACTGTTTTAAGTAGTACTATCCCATTTTTATCATCTTCTCTTCTTCTTCTATATATAAAAATGATATCCTGACTTATTCACCTATCAACGTCCAGGCTAAACCCTTGGACTTAGAAAGCTGAATTTCTGCACAGAGGTTTCCTTTATGATCTATACAAGGGATAAGAAAGGATATTTCGAAATTCAACCCCTAAGGGGGTGAAAAGGGATTGCAACGTTTGTATGAGGAATATTTTGTTCGCGATCCGATTTGCTTGAAACTTGGTCTTAATGCTCTTTGATATAATTAATCAAACACCTATTTCAGCATTTTACAAAATTTAACCCCTAAGGGGGTGAAACGGGGTTGCAACGTTTGTATGAGAAATATTGTATTTGTGGTCGGATTTGCTTGATACTTGGTCTTAATGCTCATTGATACAATCCGAATGGGATGAATGGGGGGTTGAAAGGTTTTATGGAGAAACAATATCAATTTTCGAGGGCATTAAACAGTTTCCTGTGCGAGCGAAGCCGCGGGGAAAAGCTAGTAAATACATAAAATCCGCAGTCAATTGATAAGTCAGTCAATTGATAAACTAGAACAGTTTGAGGGATCGCGTTGTGGCAATGACGTTTCGGATGAATTGAAGTGTCGCGTGGCATAACCGCACCCTTGTTCGCGACGCATCTCTCGCGCGAGATACGTCCTCGCGGATCAGCTTCCCTCGGAAGGCCGGTTATTCGGTTGTTCGCGATGCTGGGCGGGCACGGAAGCGGCGGCGAGGTGCCGTCGTGCGCGGCGGAACGGTGTACGTAAAGCTATTCTTAAAATAGGGCTCGACTGAACGAAGCGAATGAACGAGAGAAGCCGATATGCGAGGAGGTTGCGGGAGACGAGCGGCTCCGTACGTGACGGAGAGACGAAGATGGTGAACGGTGTTTGGAACGGGAGCGAAGGGAGAAGATCAGAAGCTACGAGAAGAGAAGAGACCAGACGGGGTGGGACGTGCAGCGAAGAGACGAGACGTTGTAGAGAAGAGAAGAGACAAGACGCGAGCGAAGACGGAGAAAGAGAGGGAACGACGGCGTGCCTCGCGGGTCGCCGGCTCTTCAGGGTCCGAGCTTCGTCCGAAACGAAGCGCCTCCGTAGCGCTCTCTTCCTTCTTCTCTTATGAGACCGTGCCGCCGGGGACGACGCTTCGTCGAACCGTTCGTTCCTCGATCGGTTCACCACGTTTGACCTTCGAGACTCTTTCACCGATCCCTCGGCTCTCTCTCTCTCTCTCTCTCTTTCTCTTCCTCTTCTTCCCCGGTTCGCTTACTCTTCTCGAACGGTCCCGCGATCGGTACGACCGGACGTCGCGCGGTCCAAGTGCTCTGGTGTTAGTGTTGGTGCTCGCTGGTGCCGGTGGTGATTCCTTAGTGTCGTCGATGGTGGTGGTGACGGTGGTTGATGGTGGTTGGTGAATCCGGCCGAGGAGGAACAGACCCGGAGTCGTTCGCCCTCTGCTCTTAGGATCCTTTCGCTTTCGCGAGGAGAGGGGAGCTCACTCGTTGCATCATGGCGTCCTACAGGAGCTACGTGAGTCTCTATCCTTCTTTAGAGGAAGGGTGTTTCTCGGACGGTCCTGCTATATCGATCTCTTTGTTTGATCAACACGAAGATCCGCTCGCCAGAAACCAGAGACTCGTGCTCTTCAGGCACACGCTCGCCGATTTCGGGGGCCAGTTAATTGGGAATTTCATTTCGTACCAAGGTACCTTGTTTACGCGCTCGCACAGACTCGTCGCACGGTGTCTTCATTAGAACGACGCGGCACGGGCAAGTTATAATTGGTGGTTCGTTGCGACGAGGTGTTGAGACGAGCCGAATTTTCGCGAATTCGATGATTAAAAAGGAGGAGCATCGCAGCGAGAATTGCATGGGCACACGAACTCTGTTCAATCTATTCCATTGTACTCTGATATTCGTGTGGTACCTTGGTTCTCATTGTTACCGCGGTTTCTATTTTTAAGCTATGACACCGGTATTGTTGGACTACGGATTTTATGCGTTTACGATAGACATGGCCGGGTGACGTTTGAAACAGTCAAGAGATTAAAAGAATTCATGAATATCGATTCCGTTCAGCCCTTGTTTACATAAAAATCTCTGGTAATTGGTAAGCGAAATCGAAGATGAAGATATCGTAGGATATTAATGTTATTTTCACTATTCGTTCCCCAGAAATTATGTTTCCTACTGTTCTCTGTCAGGGAACTCTATCTTAAACAAACCCGAGGTGATACGTTCCCAAGAACTAGAGTGTTAACATATAATGGATGATCATTTATTTCGCTTCATTGTAAAACGCTCGTACTCCACTTTCTAACGTCTGCGCAAAACTCTAGGTTTCTCACTTAAAAAGTATTATTGTACCGAACGGTTTCGTGTCTGTGCGGATGGTATAAATGCGAGGAAGTTCGTGTTCCTTTGTAAGCAGCGCGATTTCTAGTGGAAAAATCACGGTCACGCCGGAGACGAACGTAATTTCCATCGAACCGATGGCATCGATGCTTGTGTCGCGATTCGACACCACGTGGCTCCAGAGTGCATCGCGAGAAGCACACCATCGAACCGGCGCATAATGGACGCCGACGATTTGCATTCGTATGGAACGGCGTGCAAAGTGACACTGGACGCGCGTTATCTCGCATCTCGGCCGAGCTCCTGGCACAGAGACCCCGACGGTGTTTCCACGTGTTATCGCGAAAAATTGGCCGGCTAACAAATGACCGCAGATAAAGGATCTAGCACCGTTCCTTGCTCTCGGACATAATAGTTTACGCCTGTTGACGGAGCCGCGAAGTCTGACGCGACATCGTTGCACGTTGCTCGTTTGACCGTACCCAGTAGAATGATCGGACTTCTCGATGACCTGTTTAAATGAATGGCGAGCGAGATGACGTTCGTTATTTACTTATGAACAGCAATGATACTATTAACCCCCTTGTGCACGCACGCTGTACCCACATCGCTCGGTATGTGGAACGATCAAATGCGCTTGCACTCTTCAACTAGACATTAACTCTCTCAGAGCTCCACAAATCACTCCTCTTACTCGCGAATCATTATTAACGACTAGCTGACCCAATAGACGTTGTCCAAATTTCAATAAATTTGTTTCTATATCCATCGTTCGAATCGTGAGTTACGGTCTCCAGTTCGTACAAAAATCCTATAGAAAAAAGCACTTTCATTTTTTTCAATTTTTCTTTCCCTGAAAACCTTATTCGGACTATTACGAACATTTTTTAAAACAAATTAGTCGAATCAGTCCAGGCGTTGTCAAGCGATGCGCTTACCAACGAACAGCATTTAATTTTTATTTATGTAGACACGTGTCGGACAATGAAAACGAAGTTACGTAAATAATTAATGTTTAATTGATTACACCGTTGCTGAACGTTGTTAACTATCAAATTATGCTCGATACGTTCAAAACCATTTTCGATAGTTCTTTCAAACTCGTCTCTCTTGCGCTTTCTTTAGGCTCTAGGCAAAGCTTGGATACGTTAGAACAATTATTTAAAACCCTGTTACAAATCTATGGAAAAGAGAAGATCACGGAAATATGTTTCGGATTATATTCCAATTTGATTGGCACTGTCTTGAGTCCACCTTCCTTGTTTCGAACACTTCGCGAGCAGTTTCGCGAGCCATAGTAGATCAAGCTATTTTCATAGTGATCCACTTGGCGATAAAATAAAGCAGAACTATGTCAAAGCGTGCGTGCAATCGGTACACAGGCCCGATAAACCGTGAACAGTGTAAATTACAAAATCCCCCATCGCGAGAGCCGCGGGGATCTCAGCCGGTATCCACGTAAGCTGGAACAACAAACAACAATCGTATCAGTCGACACCATCCGAAATCGATTAATCCAATGCACCGACACGTGTAACGATGCAGGAACGTCGCGTCGTGTGCACGCGATGCAAAAGGGTTTCTTAGATTCCTCGGTCACATTTATGTTGCCACGGTTGCGAGAATTTCGAGTAGGTTTCGTTACCGCGGTACAGCGGATGGTCCCTGGTCGTTGCTCCTCGCACATAATCCGAACGCGGCTAGCCCGGCTCGGTTGTAATTATGCAATGTAAATGAAGTCCATTAACGTTATCGTCGAAAGGCTGGCAGCGCACGCGAGCTTCTGTTTCGTGCGAGACTCTGGTCCTCGTTTACAAAATACGGAGAATTTAAGAGCTCGAACAAGCTAGCCACGCCGACCACGCGTTTTTCCCCTTCTCTTCGAGGTTTACTTCGACGTTGATTTTTCGCGGAGATCGTTTACACGTGTTACGCGCGGCGAGAGCGAGCATGCCGGACAGAACACGTTGGTTCGACCGTTTCGATCGCTTCGATTCACTGTTCTACTCGCCTGTTTCTTGAACTCGGCTATTTTTAACGGGTTACTCTTACACTATAAAAGATTACGCTCGCTATTAGATGTATTTTCGACCCCGCCTTCGATCGGTATCGAGTCCTATCACTTGATATGATTTTTAGAAGATAGATTTCATTGTATGTTGAGAATGAAGTCGTTTCATTTGAAGAATGCTTTTGAAATTGAAATGTTTTGACAGAAGAAAGTTAGAGATAATCTCTGGATATTGTGCTGAGTAATATATCTTAGACACATCAGGGTGTATACAATTAATTTATGGACGTGATATTTTTGTAAATGCAGTCAGTCTGTTACATTATTAAATATGTTGATATGTAATCAATAGACAACGGATTTTATGCATATACCGGAAAAATGAGTAGGTGTAATTTAAAACAGTGAAAACATTCGAAGAATTTAAGAATACTGTCATATTATTTTCAACCTGATAAATATACTGAGAAAGAAAATAAATTTGTATGTCGCACCAGTTTGTTGCAATAACAATCGAATATTTTTATCTTGCATAAAGATCCGCTGTCTACTAATCAATCACTAGACATTTAAGTATTGCATGGGGTATTCCATCAGTTTCATTCTAGAATTATTCTACCTAGAAGAAAATGTTTAATTTTCAAGTAACAATAGCTCCGAGCGCAAAGGGATAATAGTAATTGTAGTTACTATACCAGGGTTTAAAAGATGTCATTAATCTGGAATAATTGGGTTGATTTGGACTACTACGGCTAATGACATACGTCAAACCTTTTCTATAGCAAATAGATTGTTCTAAACTGATAACGACGTACAGGAATCTTTAGACAGACAATTCAACAGGAGTTTCTCTCATCGACATTGTGACAGGTCTTTTAACACGAAGAATCTGACGAGGCATTGTTCGCCGTTCTACCAGAGAATCTACGAGTTCATCCGACGGAAATAAGTTCGAGGGGAGTCCGGAGTGGTGATTACGAGGTTGCAGCGAATTTACGCCGGGGGATAATAAATTACAGAAGTAATAAAAAAAGTAATCAATCACCGGGGTAGACTGGATGCAAAGGGGACCGCGTGCGGTTGCGGTAGATAAGGTCCGGTCGGTGTGTCGGACAGTGTCCAAGCGAAGTACGAGACGCGACCTCGCAGGTCCGATAATAATATAGATCGGCTGGTAGCGGTTCGGAGGTAAACATTTACCCAAAGAGCTACGTACTCGCCGGCTACAAGGCACGGATACCCGACCGGCTGTGCACCTCTCGGAAACGCATTCGAACGCTGGCCTCAGGTCGCCAGTTGCTGTGGCCAGCAAAATTAGCTTGGGCCTTTCCCAGACGACGTCTGCCTGGCGGCAGTGCGCTCGTGGAAACCTTTCTCGCTGCCTATGCCACGAATATGCGCACCCGCGCCCGCGGAACAACGCGTGACATACAGGGTGTCAAGGAATTACAGCCACGACGTCGAAAGAACGACCAACATTATCGGACGCGTTCCTTTCTATTAACCCCTTCGTATATCCAATTTTCTTCACGGCTAAAATGCTTATCTTTGATCGAAAATAAATTGATTTTCTTTATAAATATGATAAGCGAAGATAAATGCAAGGACTACCATACTTCCCAACGCGTTCCTTTTTGTTAAACCCTTGGCATATTCGACTCTCTTCAAGGCTAAAATGGTTATCTTTGATCGAAAATAAATTGATTTTCTTTATAAAAATGATAAGCAAAGATAAATGCAAGGACTACCATACTTCCCAACGTGTTCCTTTTTGTTAAGCCCTTGGCATATTCGACTCTCTTCACGGCTAAAATGGTTATCTTTGATCGAAAATAAATTGAGTTTCTTTATAAAAATGATAAGCGAAGATAAATGCCAAGACTACCATTCTCCCCAAAGCGATCCTTTTTGTTAAACCCTTGGTATCCAACTTCCTTCACGTATGATTAGAATATGTATTTGCTTCGATGCCTAAACGTCATTGCTTGAACGATTGAATCTTATTTATATAAATATAAAAAATAGTAAGCAAAGATAAATCTGAGGACTACCATTTTTCCCAAAGCAAGAGGACAATACATCTCAATGAAAGCAACTGGATACATTCGTATCTTTCGAAAGACATCGACGCGATTGCTCGGCACGGTTGGACAAACACACTCATTAAAATTTCTGTTGGCACTTCGACGCTGACCTTCTGGGTGTATACTCTTCATCTACGAGTGGTGCAACACCCTTGTACACCGTGTGTCGGGTTTCAAAGGGAGCTGACGGATTCCCGATTCTCCGCGCCCGAGGTTTCCGCAAAGAAGCCCGATAAAGGATATCTCAAGCCCGTTCTGACAGGGGCAGCTTTAAGGAAACTCTCGGGGGAACAGAATTTTTCTCCCCTCGTGTCCAATGGGGTTCCACGGAGATGTCTTCGACGGGGGTTGTTCGTCTAGAGGTGTGGGATATCTTCGCTTCGTCGGCCTCCCGGAGCGAGAAGAGCTCAGAAAGGATTTCTGTGGACGGAAATCTTAATGCGCTACTCGATTGTGATTCGATTCGGCGTTGCCCGAACTGAATCGCATCCGCGCCCGTGGCGTTGCGCTCGAGTTTATCGGATGCTGCTTTGATCAAGGGATTTGTTTACTAATTCGACGCTTTGAATGAGCTCGTTTCTAATCCGCAGTTGCGCCCCCGGCATCCCCAAACTTCACCAAGTTCCCGTTTTCTTCGAAGAAGCTGGTATTATTGACGCCCTCGGGATCGAGTTGCAGCGTAATTTCGCCGAACACCTTAAATGGTGGAAACAGTGCAAACCATTTTTGGTCTAACGTCTATTGGAAGCTAATTTAATATAGAAATAATGAAAAGTTCATAGACCCATATCTGTTTACGCGAGATCATGATTTTATTCTAATTAGCGTATAAACAAAAGATTCTACTTGTTATGTTACTATTGTTAATTATAATTACACTCGGGCAGAAACGTGCGTGTAAAATTGGTATAAAATAATGTAATTTTATACGGCTTCGTTACCGCTCTAGCAGTTTAAATTAATAAACATAACATTGATTTGTATTGTTTCGTAATATGTTTAATAGATTGAAAATAATATAACAGTGTTTTGTATGTTTTCACTGTTTTCAATTACACCTACTTACTTTTGCAATAAATGCATGAGAACGAGTTGGAGAGAAACTCGAGCAGTAACAAGGGAAAAACATGTTTTAACATTAATTACCATCCGCAGCATATAAAACTGCTAGCTGTCCGTGTAATCGTGAACAATGGCGCATGTCGGTGCGAATAAAACAAAGACAGCAGCGAACAAAGTTGTACAAACCGGTATGGAAATTTTCGTTTTAGTAAAAGGTAGATTTGCAAAAGGGATCGTGCGTCTGGATCGTTAACTTTCTTATTTAAGACTGACATTTAATGGCGGACACTGACTTCAATGGAATTATTTTACGTAATAACGACAATTTCGTCCATCGTAGTATCTCTCTGTGGCGACGTAAGTAAACGATGCAAGGTACGTCGGCGGAACGGATGATAAATTTAGCTGGTGCAACGTGTTTGCGTTCCACTTCCTAGACACGAAATCGAACAAGTTGGTCTTTAAGGTCGACCCACGACATCCCCCTGCGATGAACTTCCGGCAAACTGATATTTCCGTGGGTTCAACAAACATATGGAATCAACGTACCGCGCAATCAAACAAATTCGAAAAACATCATCGAGAAAAGCTCCACGACTGGATCCTTATGCGATCATTTCAAAGTTTCTAGTATTATGACAGTTCATTTCTCATTAATTGATAATCAGGATGACGTGCGATACGTACATGCGAACTATGCGAGAAACATTTGAGCGTATTACTATTTTCTTTTCTGTCTCAGCGAATTCTTACGATTAAAAATATGTACATTTCTCTTCTGCATTTTCAAAATTTGATTTTACATCAAGTTCTATCAATGGGTCGTACTACATAGACGTGTAATGTGTCAGTTATAATTAGACTGCAGTCTGCTGCGCAAACTGAACAGCAGAAGTTAAATAAAAATTAGCTTCATCTCTTAGTTGATTTTTTACATTGAAAACATCATAACAATATTCTTAGATTTCATCGTAAATGCATAAAAATCCGCAGTCTAGTTATAATAGACATTGTTTTCTATAATTTGATGGATGCAAATGATCAAATTTTGATTCGTTTGTGTACATTTTCAAATTCAGACCGAACACGACACGATTCGTTAGAACTTCGATCGTTGCAAACGTAGAACACGGTCGTTGCAAACGTAATCTGCGACCATAAATATTCGTGATCCCCGAAAAGGCATTAAATCGTGGATGAAGGTATTAAAAAGGTTAAAGACTGCTTGGTCCACGTTCACGGTCTAACAATGCAAGAAAAAGGGAAACTTGGAATACTCGAAACATGTTTCCCGAAGGTGCTCTTTCGCGTTGTCGAGCGCCGATAAATCTCGCAAATCTCCGGAGGGTAGGGAACGGGCGAGTGAGAGCAGGAACGTTTGCGGATGAAGAAGGTAGGGGAGGGAGGCGACTAATCGTATCCCGTTAAAACGCGAAACCCCCGTAATATCCCCTTAAAGCCTCGCGGTGCGCGGAATCGCTTAAAAATAGTGCGCCGGAACGTACTCGTTTATTTCGGGGCGTTCGAGTATCGTCGTCGTCGGATAAAACCGGCGATTAAATGCGGCAAAAAGAGGGTGAAAGAGCCCCGGGGGGGTGGAAGGGGGGGAGTGGACGGAGGCAAGAGAGGGATGGGAAATCGCGGGCAGCGCTGGTAATATCGCTCGTTAATAACTTTCTTTGAAAGGGCGGCCACGCGCTCGGAAGTTGAAACGGCTTGAATGCGATTATACGTTCGAGCGAGATCCAGCTAGGATAACGGACACGTGAGAACGACTCGCCACGGTCCAAACAGACGAAGGGTTTGGGAGGGCGGCCACCGAGAGGCCACCAGCTGAAGACAGTGAAAAAGATTTAACGGCTTCTCTGAATATTTCACGACGAGTTGTTGCCACGGCAAAACATTCGCGCGGGACGGTTTAATTGAGCGTACCCTGTTCTGCCCACCCTCTCGACGCTCGAGCAGCAACGTCAACTGGAAATGCATATGAAACCCGGCTCCGTCTACCGAGCACGTTTCCGAGCAGACGAACGACTCGCTCCGCCGTCACTTTTTGGATTCCACCGTCTTTTAATGTTGTTCTTCCTCCACTAAAATGGTCACGTCGGGGTAGAACCAACGAAAACAGTCTGCCGCGCCGCGTCGAGTTAATGGTGAGAGGAAAAATTATATTTCGGGCTGTGACGATTTATGTGTCTCGATAAACAGTTTTCAGAACTTCGTTCCTAAGTAGTCACTGCGGTTATTATTATCGCCGTGTTCCGTTTAATAAATGCACAAAAGTCGCACGACCGCGTCAGCAGCTCCGACTTCTTGACGTATTTTCCATCGTTCATTAAACTCGCGTGGGTGGAACGTTTTTGCGGGCCCACCCCGTACACAAATTATCCGTGCTATGCGTCAATTTAACGGATCTGAAATATGAACAAGTTCCCTAAAATTCTAGGCGCGGCGGGGTGTCTCGTTTACCCCGTTAAACAGCTCGCGACAAATTGCACATTAATGCTGGAAGGGATCGCGGGGGTGAGAGAGGCGAGCGCGTGATAAAAGCAGCATCGTGATAATGCCCGGGCTTTTCATTGCGCCATGCTGCGACAATAAATTATGTTCGCCGAGAGGCCAGCCCAGTATTTGGCCAGTGCTTTGTGAGCACGGTGAACGTCGACGATGCATAACCGACTAACGAGTCGAGCCGCATCCACATTTGACGCTTCGACGCTGCCATCGGATACAGGTGTTTCCGATAGCGACACGGGCGCTCGTACTACATACGAACCCGATGCCGCATTTTCATCCTACTCCAACGCACGCTCATTGTCGCATGGACCGACGTCGAATTTACAGGAAGCAGTATGCTTAGCACGGTCACGATGAAAATATTTCAATTCACGTGGAACGCTGGTCACGTTCGCGGTAGCGTTTCGTCCAGTTCAAAATACTGTTATTCACTCGCCAACCCCTACCATCCCTCCTCACCCTGCTCTACAAAACTCGTTGTTTTCCCGGAGTAACATATTTAGCGGAGTATACGTGAAAAATGGAACGTGAAATTGCTGAAAAACGACGCCGCGAAACGGCCCTATTCGCCTGACGGAAACGGATACATTGAGCACGGTGACCGACCGTTCGATGTCGTCTCTTCCTTGATTGTTACTATTATTATTATTGCTTTATATCAGCCTTACAACTAAGAAATTTTACTTGGTTTACAGTATCAAACTTTAGCTTTACAGAACTATCCCACTCATTTCTACTCTGACCTACTGTATTCTTACCCTAGTTCTTTCCCTCCATTATTCTGTGAAAGTCTTGATTTTTAATATTTTGAAACAATTAATGAAGAAACTTATCTGGGTTGATTAAATGAATTAGGCCGATTAAACTATTGTGTCACATGCTTTGCTCTACGGAGAATATGATGAAATTGAAATCTATGAACAAAAGTATATATAGCTATTTTGAAACATTCCTACCCTGACCTACTCTATTCTTACCCTAATTAATTTAATTTACTCTTTCTTTTCTTGCTTCGACATTTTTATCATTCCTTCCCCAATCACTAGATCCTCATGCTAATCCTTACCTCCATTACCCTGGAAAGGGCTTGATTTTTACTATTTTGAAACAATTAATGAAGAAACTTATCTCGGTTGATTAAATGAATTAGGCCGATTAAACTATTGTGTCACATGCTTTGCTCTACAGAGAATATAATGAAATTGAAATCTATAACCAAAAGTGTAGCAATTTTGAAACATTCCTCAGTTAAGTTCATTTTAAAGACACGTTAAAACTCCACGAACATGGAGCTCGTAAAAAGAAATACGAAAACATTCGGAAGATAATGTTGTTCAAGATTCTGCTACGAAAGATGATGATTGCAACCGTGAAATTCATCAGGAAGAGTGCCCAGACGAAAAGGATACGAGTCGTATGTTCTGTGATAAACATTTTCCGGAGGAAACTTTGGATGAAATGTTTTTAGCATTGTTTATGGACCTTGTGTGTGATTCAACTATAGATTGCAAATATTGTAAAAAGCTGTTGAATTTAATTACATCTTGAACACGTTACTAAATATTTCAACGCGAAAATATGCACTTTTAAATCACTAAAATTTAAATGTTATCCTCTCGAGAATATAACTTTCGCAGTACTTTCACTGAACATTTAGGTGTTATCTCAATAATTTTCAACAATAAAGTCTGAAACAATAGTACTGGCTTTGGTATTTCAATAGGATCAGATTAGAGAGCTTTCCAAGAGGCAGAAGAATCGCTCTCGCAAAGCGTGTACCACCACAACGATCCAGTAATTGTACTCGAAGGGACGACATCGAAACAAAAATATTTGTTCTTCGACGGTTCGCGTTCTAAATCGAGGGAGCGCATTTCTTTGGCCGAGCATCGCTTTAAATCTGTCGACCGCACCGAATTGTTTGAAAATACGTGCGGTGCACCGTATTCTAGAAAATATCGTTTTCCCTTCGTTCCGTCCGCGGACCGCCGTTTCTTTTTTCCTCTCGAATCCCTCCGTCCCATTTCCACCTCTGTTACACGTATAGTTTAAGAGGGAATATGCGCGTGGATACTCCAGAGGGAACATGGACGTAGACCTCGCGGCTATATTTAAACGGACTGGTAGACACCGGCATGACTTTCTTTTTCTCCAACGACGATGCCACGGTGAAGCAGCTGGCTTTCAGTTCGGAAAAACTTCGGTACTATGACAGCGCGTGTCTTCCGACAGATCGCGAGTGTCAGAAAACTCCGCGGAGGAAAATGTAACGCAATTTTCCCGGACTGCTTCCGGACGGCGAGGCGCCGAGCTCGCTCTCTGTGACTCGAAAGTCGCTCGCGGATTCGCAGAGCAATTTTTCCAGCGTAATATACCGAGTAATCATTTGCTGCAAGAGTCTGCCCGACCTGGAGCAGCCTCTTTATATTACTACGACATCGGACGACTTAACTGAAATCGATGTTTCAATAGCCTCGAGCGGTGCTTTTATAAATAGCGAAACATTTTCGGAGCGAATCTAAAGAAATATGCACGGTGTGATTAGTTAATGTTTGCGATGTAGGTAGTATGGTCGTCCTGCAAAATAAAAATTTTCTACGTCAATTGCGAGAAACGGAAGGTACATTCAAAGAGTTTTGTCTTTCTGTGTAATTATTCGCATTAATTGGAAGTTTCATTGGAATCCTTATTGGAACGTACGACTATCAAGAAGCTTATTAATTAATTTTAAAGGATTTCGAGCTCCAGCATGTTTTCATTGCAAATTAAAATTGAAATTTGTTCGTACATGAATTAAAAATAAAACAATCATAATTCCATTTAATTCCTTTGAACAAAGACCATGCAAATCGTTGGATCTGAGCAAGCACGAATATACAGAACCTTCTTTTTCCTTTTGGAATCTGTCAGTGCTCTTATTTGATCTCATTTACTCTACGACGGGGCTAGGTAAATCGTTATAAGTGAGTTCCGAGCCTTTGTACATAGTGAAATTTTCTGGGTGGAATTCGCAAAGTCTGAAGTCTTGTAGAAATTGATTTCTTCTACCAATTTAACGCTGTATGCTTGTTAGTTAAAGTTATAATATGTAGAGATGATTGAAAACGAATCAAATTTTCTTTGCTACGTTCACGTAAATAACTTGTAAAGAATAAATCCCGTTTAATAAAATGTAACTTTCAAGATTTTTAGTAGTTGAAAAGTTGAGAGTATTTCAATGGCACGCGCATGTACGTGCACCGACTGATAAAAAAGCAAAGTAATGATAAACAGATCAGAGCACTGTATGTCCCCCAAGAAATCATGCAACTTTTGTTGGAAACATTTTTTCGTACAATAAACAACTTACGAGTTATTCGCTTGTTTACTGTTATTTACTGTATAAAAAAAACATAAGGTGTTATTATTCGAGTTCAAAAACTCAGTGACGTAATTGAGAAGCGCTCATTACGAAGATTAAAAAGTTTTCGCGTAAAAAGGTGGATCGAACATACCCGCATAGAATATTGGGCCGTAACGAACTTCGGACAACTGCAATATTCAAAATCCCATGACAACAAGCCTGGCACCAGACGTCCCATTCAAAAGAGTCGCTTTACAGCGATCAACAACAGAAAAAAAAGGGGAAAAAGCGAACAATCCAAACAAAATGTCGTTTCACCGAGCTATTGATTTTCCTACAAAAGAAAACACAAAAGCCGCTGCTGGAAAACGTGCCCTATCGATTATATTTCGCCTACAAAAGGGTAGGAGGTTAATATTCGACGATCTCGGGCCATGCACGACCTGTACACGAATTCGTCGGGTCGTGTCGTGGCATTTTTTTGTCAAATCGAATTCACGCTGTGCAACGTACACACGCGCGCACAAACACAAACAGATCCGACCAATGAAACAGACGTTTGAAAAACTGTGACGGAAGAACAGCGGCGTGAGAGGCATTCGAACGTCGCTGTCTTGTTAGCGACGACCAATATTTGCCGTCAGAAACGACAACAACGCGATTCGCAAACACAGCTGATCTCGCGGATCAATTGTCTGCATTGAAATCAATTTTGAGGTTCGACCCGGCTACAGGTCGGCCTATTGTCACACGATTCGTGACGATTGTCATCGGATGACCCGACGGTTAGAAGGCCAAACTGTCATCGCGATGTTTAGGCGGCGAAAACTCGACTGGACACTTCTTAACACTAACCTTACGCATACAAAATATGTCGGAGATATATCGTTTTATAAAAGTTACACGACTGAATTTATATTTAGATTTTCCACAAGAAATTTATCGAATAATTTCTGATAGAAGCACCTTTATAATTCCAATAATTGAAAAATAAACAATATGAAAGCGATCATTTGAACGGTCGTGTTACAATTAGTGGTAACTTCAATGCAATTCAAGTTCTATTAAAAATTGAGTGGTAATTATTTACGAAGTGGTTCCGTTCCGATTTTGATTACATTCAAATATGTTATAGATAAACAGCGGATTTTATGCATTTATGACAAAAATGAGTAGATGCAAATTGAAACGGTAGAAATATTAGAAGAATTCAAAAAATCTGTTACATAAGTCAATTTCTATTTCATTCCAGTTTGCTGCAATTCTTTTTAAGTAACGTTTTTGTATAAGCAGTATCCTTTGCTTTCTGATATTCATAAAAATATTGTTTGCAATAAAATGAATTTGTCCATCTTTCAATAAGTTCCGAGATTGTGAACATTTATGACAGTGTTCACCATAAAAAAATTACTTAATCTGCTAATTAGGGTAATACAAAGTTATACATACGAATCAGGATTCAATCGATGTTGAGAATATCGTAGTTAATCTGAGGACTGTGGTTAAGTCCGACGTTGGTGCACGAGAAGTTACAATCCTCATCACGCAGTGGAATCACGTCCTGGGGGTAGATGGTTTATCCTTATCGTTGTCTGATTCCGCCACGAGGATTTTCCTTTCGTCAGACACAAAGTACACGTGCAACCGGAGCCAAAAGTAACTCGCGACGGAGAGCACGATACGCGGGAAATTGGCGCGACAGCGTAAATCGTTTCAGGTGCATTGCTCTCGCTGTGAAATGCTGAAATTCAAGCCGACCACTTTCTAGTTGCTAACGTCTTGTTTTGATGGAACACGACACTGCGACTCCGCTCAGAAATTTGCAATGCACAGAGAAGCGTCTGTTGATCTTCCGCGGGTACGCCGCGCGGATGTTGATTTATCGCGGGACTGCGCGAAACTTTTTCGCGTGCCGTACGAAACGTCAAATTGGAGGAAATGTTCATTGAAACGTGAGCCAACTACCTGCCCAGTTTTTGTATCAAGCTCGCTAACACTCGCGATCCCTTATTTTCTTAATGAAACAGAAATGATGTTTAAACTTCGCGTGTTTTCCCGCCGCGCCATTGTGCCGGCAAGAAGTTCGAATAGAATGGCGAGCGCTATGTCGGAGCCGTGCGTCTTTGATTCACTTTGAAAACAAATATTGTCTTGAGAGGTGTTCTCTCTACCGCGGTTCGAACGATACTGATTTTCCGTAAAATTTTTCTGGGGAGTTTAGGGGAAGGGGCATTATACGTGTCGATTGACGGGGTGGTAAACAAAATAGGACACGAGAGAGACTGTACAAAGTTTCTTACGGGAGGTGAATGACAATAGAAACTCATTAACGCCACGCATACCTGGCATTTATAACTCTCGCCTCTGGGTAAAAGAACAGACTTCTTTTTTTCGAACAGTGGCCGATCCATTCTACGTACTAGTCTCCAGTCTCTCTTTAAAAAAATCTTGCGGAATATCAGTGTCGTTCGAACTGCGATAAAGAGAATATTTCTGAAGACTTTACAGCTCGAAGCTCATGGTTGGTAGTATATGTGGTTTTAATAGTTATAATCATCAAATGTGGAAGAAAGTGAAAACGAATATGCAGTTAGTCTCCGAGTACGACCTGCATTTAGGGCTGAATAAGTGGGTTTTATTCGTCCGTTTATTCTTCCTTAATAACTCCGGTGGAAATTTTCGCAAATGAAAATATCGCTTTAAACGATCTCGGGAACCGCCCCTTTCAAGAAAATCGAATATTTTTGCATACCCTGTATACTATTGTGGAGAATATTTTTTTGGTTATTTTTGTTGTGTCATAAGAATTTTTAATAATAAAATAAATGTGACGCATAGCATTTTGGCGGATGCACGCAGCATCATAAAGAATTGCAACGTTTTACTACGAATAACCGGCAGCAATTTATTTCCCGGCGGCGCTCGCGCCCTGACAAAAACCCGGGAAAAACATTTCTACAAAAAAGTTCGTGCCGTTGTAAAAATCGCGAAATACATGCACGGTTGACTATATAAACATTACATGTCAAATATTTAAAATTCATGACCTGCGAAAACGACTGAACTGTGGATGTTTAAACAAATTCATGCTTTCATAACCTCCTTTTGAACAGAACAGTCACCTAAATATTGGCTTTGTCAGTCATGGGGTCCGATGAAAGCACACTAACCGTTTCGTCAAATTATATTCAAGTGCCTATTTCGTTGTCTTTATTTATAAATATCGTGAGCGAATCAAATTAAATCTATCTAAATCAATGATTGTTCGTATCACATTGTAATTAATGAACTGGAGATCTTTATGGAAAATAAAAATGTTTTGCATTGATTATGGAAAGTAGAAATAACGTAAAAAATTGATTTCATCCCTTAACAACTTTGTTACATTAAAAGCAACTTTATAACATTCTTGAAATTTAAAAGTCTTTCACTGTTTTATATTTCGTCCAACCAATTTCTTCATAAGCGGGTGAAGATCCACAGTTTAGTGATTACCTACACTATATTGTAAGAATTTTTATAATGGTTCTAATACTCATAGATTTGTTATAACTTCGTTGATCGTGTTTTTCATTCATTATGCTTATTACATTGCGGATTTTTATGCAAAATAAAAACGTTTTGCATTGATTGTGGAAAGTAGAAATAATGTAAAAAAATTGATTTCATCCCTTAACGACTTTGTTACGTTAAAAGCAGCTTTATAATATATTTTGTCGAACCAATTTCTTCATAAACGCGCAAAGGTCCGCAGTCTAATAGTAGTAACAGATCACTTTAGAGGTTTCATAGTTAGATGTAGAAACCTTATAGCTTCGTTTACAAGATCCAGTGTATGATGTACACAATTTGCAACAGATAAATATAGAGTTTAACGCAAGCTGGCTTTTACCCTATCTTCCAAGATCTTGATTGTCCATATCAAGCTCTGCGACTGCAAAGTGTCTCATGGTTTCAATGGATTCTATGTTCTGCTTGATGAGTGTATCGCTAACATCTTATCCAGTCAGTTGAAGATTGTTTGTGTCACACTTAATAAAACCGTGGTTAGGTATATTAAATATTTTAAGATTATTTGCGAGGATACAATCGAGGCTTGCATCACCGCCAATGAACCAATTACGACAAGCTTCACTTGATACTTAACAAAGAAGAAATTATTTAAAATCTAACAATATAATGCAAATCATTTTTAACGGAAGGAACGTATCATCAGTTTGATTGAAATTATGAATTGTATCATTGTTGAAAACATTGCATGAATGGAGCTTTCATTGATCGCGAACGACCCTGGCAGACAGGAAACCGTTCAAACGTAAGGTTCGTGTCAGAAATTGATTGAAGTATTACATAAAACAATCCAATCAGACGGCGGGCAAAGTTATCGAAACGAGGAAGAGGTCTGTACGATCGTGTCGTTTTAAAAATACAATAACGATAATAAGTGTCGATACGTCGCGTTTTATAAATATCGACGATAATGAGTGCAGAGTGACGTAAAACTATCGAGGTCAGTTGGAGTGGCTTCAACTTGACTCGAGGGATTTATGGTCGTGTATTCGTTCCGGCTTCATAAAATCTATAGAGCGAAATGGCAGAAGGTTCTCGATCAAACTCGTTCCGGGTACTCCTCTAAATTGAAATACTCATTTCGTTTGTTTGTTTCTCCGATCGCTTTATCGAATTGGGTCGCATTAATAACCAAGGCGGAGTGTCGTTGACACTTGCATACGGATCGAAACAATTTATAACAATTTCTAGCCACGTTGCGATCGAATCGCATATGCAAAAGAGTCGGTTATGAATCAAACGGGACAAGAATAAATCCTCGGGGATCACCGATTCCTATAACAAAGACACCCTATTTTTTCTCTCCCACTAGAATAGGCACACACGTATAAGAAAGTTTAAAATACACTGCGAAACTAAAACCGCGGATCCCATGTTTCGTTTGTCCACATGTTACTTCGTATTGTTTGCCCTTTTACTCCATTTCGACATTACTCTTTTCGGCCCTAGAGCTTTCCAGAGTGCTTTATCCCTTTCATTTTCCCGTATTTGCTTCCTTCCGGTGTACTAGCTCTTCTTTTTGCATTTACTCTGCTCTTACATGAGGCTTCGTGTTGTGTCGGAAAATTTTCGCCCTCGAGAGCTAGATTGCCAACTATCTCTTCATCTCTGGAGTGGTCTTCCAAGTGGACAGGTCTCCGATGGTTTCCTCGCCTCTCTCTCTCTCTCTCTATTTCTCTCTGCCCCTCGTGTGCTGTACGCCATATTTGCAAACAGCCCATTCCCAGCATATGTTCCTCCAGGAATTTTCTTCTGCAGCCATGACTTACTATTACGTAGAAAACACGAGCCATATCCAGAGAACAAATTCCGTTATCAAATTTCGTTGATACCACGTTGCGATCGCTATTTTGCAAACATGCGTTGAATTCCCTTGACCATTCCCAACCACAGACTACACTTTTCGACAATTCTACTCACACATCTTTCTGTTTATTTAACACGTTTAATCCTTACGTTCAATCGTCAAATTTTCTACGACAATCTTTCTATTAAAATCATCTTTCTCCTAAATAGACTGCGGATTTTTGCATTTATGACTAAAATGGGTACGTACAAATTTAAAACAGTGAACCAATTAAAAAGATTCAAGTCCGCCAGTTTCATCTTAATCAGATAATTAGAAGAAGAAATAAATTTATATTTGGCTCCTGTGTCTTGCAATCAATGCATATATTTTTTATTTTTTATAAAGAATCTCAGTCTAGTTATGATATGTGCACTATATAGAAAAACAATTTAAAATTTAAAAGCCTTACGTTCAATCCCCTCTGCTACGACGTTCAATAATATCAATCATAAATTAGTTTATAATTCCCGAAATTTTCATACAGACAACGGAAACTTTGTGAATATTTCGTGGCGCGACGGTGGACGCAGTAGAAGCAACACAAAACCGGTAAACAACATTAGTAAAGATATTGACGATAATGAATGAATTTCTCGGAAACAAACTGCGTATCGCTAACAGCGGAAATATCATAAGACGTTAAATGTAACGGCGTGTACAAAGTTGAGAACGTTATGGGACGAAGTAGACGGAAGTTCCTGCAACTTGTAACAGATAAATGATTTAAGAACGGAATACCGGATGGTAACATTGGACAGCATTAAATATTAGAACAGGCGAAGTAGAAAACGTCATAAGACACGGTAGAAGTAATTTCTTGTTCGACTTCATCCATTATTTAAACGGACCGGGGGATGAAAAAACAACATCCGTGTACATTAACCCCGTGAGAGTGCGTGAGATACGGTCAGATGTTTTCTTCTACTTTAAGGTTTCTTTCGTAGAAGGATTATGCAAATTTCATACGGATGAGAGTAGTATAACGTAATTTTCGATTCTACAGTAAATCTTGGTTTCAAATATTTCTGATAAAATTGCACGTTAAATGTAGAATATATTTTAACTCCATTTATCTCATACTTGATAAAGGCACGCGCACATTTATTATTTCATTAGCATTTAGAAGCTCTTTAGTAGATTTTTTAATACAAACGTAGAATAGCATGTATTATATAAAATATATATTTCATTAAATAATGATGACCAAGATAAATTAGTAGTATGTAGAGTAGACAGAATCTTTATGCAAAATAAAAATGTTCTATCTTCATAATATGTTTGAAAATCTTTTCCTAACTAAATTTGTAAGCATATATAAAACGTTGAAGACTATATAATCTAACTACCAGGTACACGCTGTATTCTTTAAATAAGAATTTCAAAATGAGATTAAGCTCTTCCGAAAAGCTAAAAATTCAGTAGTTGAGTGTAACTTTAAATTGGTTCGTATTAATAAATTTGAAAAAATCAGAGATCGTGGGAATCGCGTTGGCAACGTTTCTATAAACACTTTATCGAGAGGCCCATTGACGCCGATACTGAATCCACCGACTTCGAATGCAACTTCCGGCTACTTATACGGTAACGGAAGTTTTCCAATTACGCGGCGAAGCCGTTGCTGTTTCTTCGTCGAAGCGTTTAGTTCTTGACATTCTCTCGTCGCCACTTTCGCGTCGGGGGGAGGCTTTTCATTGAAAGACTTTTGCGCCTAGATCCCAAGAAACTTCATTAAACATCTTCGACTAGCAATGGCTTACCGAGTAACTTCCGGCTCGAATTAATTGGATACCACCTATTCAATAATGCTCTATGAATATCGATTAATAATTAATAAACAGTGGACTTTTCTGCATTTAATCTGCTCATTCAGCAATTACTTTACGTTCTAATTAGTAAACTGCGGATGTTTATGCATTTATGGCTTTTGAAAGTACGATTTTTAATTATTTCAGAACTACAAAGTCTACTAACACGGAGAATAACATTTTACATGATTCCACTTTCATTGGATTTGCCTACAAAAATTGATAATTGCGTAAACATCTGCAGTCCACTAATTAGTTTTTATTTAAACGTTAGCTTTCAATCGACGTTAACATTTCCCCGCCGCTAGAAGCCACGGAGTGCTCGAGTTTGATCAACGCGAAACTATGTCAGCGAATTATTCTAAACTCCATTTCGCACTTCGATCGACGAACGGCGTATCGCAAATAAAATGAAGGGTTACGCAACAAGATGGGTGCGCGGCACAAAGCAGGAAGTGAAATTGACGCTATACATAGTTCTTGCCAAAAGTTCGTTTAGCGTGCTCGTTGTTCGCGAATCACTTTCGACATACACGAGTCGAAATACAGAAAAAGTTGGCCGGTGCCCAACACGTGAAACGTAAAATAACAGTAGTCGGAAATGGATCGTCGAACCTAGCTAATCGACCATTTGTAATGCAAACACGCGCGGATATTATCATCTCTACTGACGATTATGCGTAGACGTTTCTTCGTACGAAACGACGAAGGGAAAGAACAAGAGCCATCTACGGTTCGTGTGTAATTTGATGGATAATATTGTTTCAGGAATAAAAAGAAATTCTCTTGCGGCGACAGATAATGGAATAACATCATACGGAATAATAAAATTACATACTCGACCGGTTCGCGAGCAAGTTGCTTGTTCTGCGCTTCTTCTTCTCCTTAAACAACAATTAAATAATACCGCGGCTGTTTTATATGGAGAATCGCCAAACTTCTCTGCTCGTTCCCCGGGAATCCATTAAAAACCGTAAAACAGTTTCGCCGACGAGGTTGAATTAAAAACGATGGGAAAACCGCGTATTTTCTTTGAACGAATAATACCGCGGGAAAATTAAATTTCCTGCCTTCCGAATCCCATTTCCGCGGTGTCCCGCGCCGTCGTGAAGGGAGAGAGACATTACTTTCGACGTATTAATCCGCGCTGCCGGAAGCTCGTTGGAATCGTCCGCAGAAATCATTTCCCGAAGACGCCACGGAAATTCCGGATGCAACGTTGGGGAATCGGCTTCCATTAAATACACGAAAAATTTCACCTTCGCTTTTTTTCCGACCTGGAAGCCCCCGCAGATGGTGCGGGAGGCTGCGGAATCTCCAAAGAGGAAAGTTACGGTTCGTTACCTTTAATGAAACCTCGGGAGACCGGTGTTCAAGGGGGGAATGTCGCAAAAGACATTGTCTTTTATTTCCATATTCAATGAATCCGACTGCTTTCATAAGTCGCGTTGTATCGTATCCGCCTTGGCTTTTCATGTTACATTATCTTTGCCATCTTGCCTCGAAACTTTACATCTGACAGAAAAATTTAGGGAATTCGACCCTTTGCACTCGGAGCTTTCGACACGAAAATTAAACATTAGTTCAACCTAGAATATTTCTATTCTCCATGATTTTTTAACCCTATAATTGTTTACACTATCAGATATGTCGGTATCTAACCAATTACTACACATTTAGGTATTGTATGAGGTGTTATATCAATTTCATATTTATCAAATTTAAAAAATCATAGAGAATGGAAATATTGTAGGTCAGAAGAAACGTTTAATTTTCCAGTTAAAATAGCTCCGAGTGCAAAGGATTAAGTTTCATGGGTATGAAATTGATATGATAACTCGTAAAATAGTTAAATGTTTAGCAATTGATTAGATACCAACAATTTAAAATATTTTTTACATTATTAACCCTTTTCCGTAACACTTTCTTCAGAGTTACAGTGATTGAAACGTCTTTATCCTCAAAAATGTCGTAGAAAAGAAAATTTGTTTCATCTTCTAACTTTGATGATTATTTTGACGTGTAATGTTGAATATAGATTGTTAACTAGATTCGTCGCGGTAAATTCGACGGAAGGTTGCTGGTAATTTGTAGATAATTTAAAACTCCAAACACCAGAGGGAAAGTTTGAACGTTAAAAAGCTGCCTTTCCCTCTGGCGACTTCGCTGTTCCCCAAGTAATCTCCCATTCAATAGCCGCCATATTTCCTGGAAAGAAAGCGCCCGCGACGCTCCTAGCACTTCTCCTCGTAGTAATATTTCATTGAATTCAAGTTTATGATGGAATATATAATGCAATTCTAGAGGATGGAGTAAAGTTGGCGCGTCGGTTGATGAATTACGTTTAAGCTGGTCGACTGAGGAAGGCGGATACAAGGTGCAGTGTGTTCCACCGAACGAACGGAGAATAAATATAAAAGGTAGACTAATGCCAAGCAACCTGACGCGACGGTCCGTTGCGGAAGACAGCGTGCCTGTCGAGGATACAAGATAGATTAAAGTTGTAAAGGGTGTTCCGAAGTTAAACCGTCAAATTGCCATCGACCTTGCGTGCAGTAATATGTAAGAAATTTAATGAATGTATTCGAATAAAGATTCAATTTCATTTCGGGTCGTCTACCTAAAAATTTTTAAATCACTTATAAGCTGTTCAATAGTTAGAAATACTAATTAGAAAGTTTCTGATTTTCTGTCAAACAAAATTAGTTAGGACAGGTTGATTTAGATTAGGGACACCTTGTATATACACCATGGGTACACAAAACTACGTATAGCAACAGTCTCACGTATGACGTCTGCATATGCGTAGCAATATTAAATTTGTATAAGTATTTCATTACGGTGGTGCACGAAATATATCAACGATTCCAACTTCGCGTGTAACTACATCGCGTCGAGGCGGGAACTTAATAAAATGTAACTCCACGAATGAAATTATACAGTAATGAGAGAAGCACAATGAAATTTCGCCGAAAATTCATGTTTCGTTAATGTAATCAAGAGAATTATAACTTTACAGCAGCTAGTGTTTTCAAATAGCTTTCACTTAATTTCCTTAACTTGCTATTCCTCGAATGCCATGATCTTTCTACAATGTATAGAGTGTTAGAATAAAACAATTCAATATTTATGTGGTAAACGTAGCTTTAGTGAACGTAGGTCGAAAGTTCAATCCTGTTCTAGATGAAACCAGTTTTTGGCATTATGATCGACCTATAAGAGTGATCGAAGAGTTTGTAGCACTTTCTCTACTAGTTTTGGTTTCTATAATGACTTGGTATTATTTTTTTGATGATGTATTATAAACCGACAGGGTATTAACGTCATTTGGCATCTCGAAATCGGTGGTAATCTTTCATGAATACGTAGCTCGTGACAACTGGTCGCGCAGCGTAACTTATAATAATGCGACAAGTCGACGGAGGTTAAATCAGACTGACACTCTTCAATTAGTCGGCTTCCCCTTGAGCTCGGTATCATGACGCATCAGGCGCCCACATCCTCATCAGCAACGTTAAGATTGCGAGCATCTCATATGTACAAATACCCTTCTGCTTGTTAATGTTTAAAGACAAGATTGTCTTAAGCAGGTTGCACAAATTCTTTCCTACTATCCCATTCGTGAACAATTTTTAAAAGATCAACAGAGGAATACAGACCTTTGCTTTACAATTAGAAAACAATCTGAATTAATGTTATCCCTTTGCACCCCTTTGTCGAGTGTGACTCGACGTCGGAGAAAGAAACATGTAAATGAAACGGTTTTTTATATTTATTTGGTTGTTCCTTGATTTAATTAATTTCTTATGTTTTAGTTAAAAACGAATATAAATTACGACAAAGTTTGAAAGCTATGTCGCAGTCAAGAAACTGATCTTTGAAGTAAATTTCAAATGAAACACTTGAAATAGTAGGAAGTTGTTGACAAAGAAATTGAAAAATAATTCTGAGTGCAGAGGGTTAACAGATTGAAGTCACTGCTCAATTAAAATCAGTTTGATCAAGTCTTCAGGTCACGTGGAAGAAAGTTTTAGTTTGTATAAAATTGTTCAAGTCTGCCATATAATTAACCAGCTATGAAGCAAGCAGTGTCAAACGGATACGTAGCAGAGGCACCAAGGAGTCTAGGTCACAAATGCCTTCGGAAGCGTTAGATGCCGAGATCGTAGTAAGGCACTTGGCGAAATTTAAATATTAAACAAATTTGCAGAACCGGGAGCAGCGGCGGGGAAGTTTTACCGTGTCTGGCAAACGTTTCGTGGTCGTAGTTCCCCGCTTTACTTCGCGATCATCCAGTAAACCACTGTAAAGCCGATAATGGACGTCGTAACAGGTTCTCATTCGACTTCTTGGCAAACCTTTGCTTTCTGAATTTAGCCAAAGACCACCGCGGCTGCATGCCAAGATGTTTATGGTGACTTCTTGAACTAATATCGAGTCTCGCCACCAAAGGGAGAACCGGGAGGTATTCTAATGTAACTAATGAACCAGGAGAATCGACGGCGAACTCGAAGCTTTAATTAACAAAGCTGAATCGATAGAAATCTTCAAGGTAGCCGCACAATAACGTGAGAAATCGTTTCTTCATGTTAAATATGTAATTCGAATTAGCGGGATGAGAATCCCTTTGCTCGTTGAAAAAGTAATAGACTAATCCGGAAGTAAAGCACTTTGTAAATGTCCTGTAAAACTTCCAAACTTCGTAAGACGAGGGAGGAGGATTAATGAGAGGGTGCTCGTAGATTATGCAAGAGTTTGTGGGTTTTAATCACGTTTATAATCACTAGACCGCGGATCTTTATGGGAAATAAAAATTTTCGGTCTCAATTGCAAGAAATAATAGCCCTATGTTAAAATAAAGTTCTTTCTTTAATGATCTTGATGAATTAAATTCTTTTAATCGTGCTACTATTTTGATCCGCCATTGGAACGCAATGTTTATGCTGTGAAAATATGTTGAGGTATGCGATCGTACGCAGAAATATTTCGAATAAATTACGGTAAACTGCAAGTGTGTTTTCTGTAGTGCCTGTAGATGGTTGATAACGTTTATCGTTTGGAATTAATTTATTTCAGAAGTACACATGCTAATCTAAAAAATGACGCGTGTAATACGTGCATTTAAAAAATCTAAAACTTAATATCATACGTCGTTCAATTTCGAACGAAAGTAAATAAATGATGCGGTAATACAGTGGTGAGCTCACGATCACCGCAGTGTTCGATAAACACGGTGTATTTCGAACCCCGGGCAAATATGAATTCTTGTCCGTGCTTCAAAGTGAAAACGATTCATCACACTGTCGCTGGTAGCAATAAGCCGCGGAAGCGTCCAGAAAGCAGGAACGCCGGAGAATTACAAACGACCCAAGGACGCGCGGTAAGCCGCCATTTTCATTTGCATTAGTCTATTTGGTGACTCGCTGGATCCACGGATATTTTCTGGAGACGTTAACATGGAACGAGAACGGAGAACGAACGGCGTTCAACGGTTATTCGAAGGCAAAGATACATTGCGACGCGGAACGATACTTTCCTCTTTAGGGGAGGAATTTTTCATGAAAATGAGACGATTGAAGATGCACGGGGATAAAGAGTGTAAAAGGCACAAGAGGATGGAAAAAGTTTCACGACGATTAGACTGCAAAAAGCGACGGATCGATATGAATGGTCTTTATGACCACGGATGGCATAAAATGGAGCGAAACAATCGTCCCCGGCCAATTTATCCACGATCAATGAGCGATCAATCGATATTCACCTGGCGACGACTAATTCGTCAGCGCAGTCGTTCCTTTTTCGTCGGGGAGCCGTAAGAGAGGGTGTCTCCACCCTCGATTTAACGCCCGGCTCTCGATATTTTGTCGTCGCGCCGAAAAGCTTTTCATTGGGCTTGTCGAATTGAAAGCAGCTCGACCGGGAAATCTTTCGATATTGCTTTATCGCCCATAAAAATGGCTGTTTACTGCCTCACCGTCTCACCCGCACCACCCCTGTTTTATCGATAGATAAATCGTCCGACAGCCACCGCAAGCCGTTTATTCTTGATGCGAGTTTTCCCACCGATCGCGACTATTGTTTCGACTCCTGTATTACCTGTCTTTCTAGTAATTGAATGCTCGCATCTGTGCGCTGAAATTTTCAGAATGTATCGTATAATTGACACAGATAGGCCCTCACAAAAAAAGTTGTAAAAAGAAACTTTTCTTACTGAAAACTTTGTTTCGTATTAAACATTTCTTTTTGACGTCATGTATGTAGTATCCTAATTACTCTAACTTCTCCAAAAAGATGATCCAAGTCGTATGGACCAAAATTAAGAGAGTTATCGTTTTTTAAAAAATGTCCAATTATTATTGCGAGTGACTAAAATGATTAGAACTACTGAATGAACGATGAGAAGGCAGCCTATTTGTCAGGAGAAAAGAATCGCTGACGCGTGATCATCGCTTCTAGCTGCGCATAAGAAATCGAGGGACCGACATCACCGCCATTGAGAAACCACGTTTTCGCGAGTGAAAAGAGTTCGGACGCGATAATGGGCCGGATATAAACGAGTCGAAAGGACTTATCGTTTCCGGCCCCTTTCGGCGTTTCCGCTGAAAGGAATCGCTTTAACAGTCTTAAGGAGCGTCTCTCGTAATTCCATTATCACCCCGAATGGCATTAGCATAATAACGAAGGGCACTTTTTAAAAGTTTGAACACGAAGGACCCACGTTTCCGTGTTGGATCTCGCGTTAACGCGATAGCACAGGACGCCGAAGCTTTAGAGTGTAATTGATTTAAAATTAAAATTATGGTTGTTCGGCTGGCATCGTGTGATCAAATCTGGGTAGATAAACCTTCAAGTAAAGAGATATTTAGATTGATGACTTTGAAAGAACAATTCTCGTACACCGATATCGAATATATTGATTCAGGAAAGTATAAATTCGAATCTTAGTTTCAAGTTCCATTAAAATAGTTTTGTGTTTGTTTAACTTCGTGATTATGTTAGCTTGTGTTTAGCGAACGTATTTTAGTAATTTTGAGAAAGAGTGAAGTTATATTTGCTTCACCCAGTATATATAAGAGAGAAACAGGAAGGTTATTACTCCCGGCGAGGTCGTGCCGTCTATTTCGAGCTTAGGGCAACCCGCCAAACTTATGTTAATTGTACGAATTATCATTTCTAGGCCTCAGCCGTCCGCGGATGATGCATCTTGTCCCCATCCGGGTTTTACGAAAGTATCTCTCTCGCTCTCGGCGTCCTTTCCTTCTAATTATTTCCGTTGGTATGAGTAACGAGCCACGGTAGCCAGATATAAAATTATCGGTCGAATTAGACTCCCTTGCAAGATCATAGTCTCTTAATTACAGCTATAGTCTGCGGAAATATAAATAAACTCTTCACGAGTAGGTCAGTCCCGTATGAGTTCTGAGCTACAGTTTCAATCGAACGTTTGCGTGTATGTCGAGCAAGCCAGATTAATTTCGACAACTTGGTCAGCGTTATAATTAGAGGTGGGCGGGTACCTGAAAATTTTGAGTACCCGAGCCTTGGGTCGGGTTTTGATGACTCGGAAATTTTGGGTACCCGAAGTCGGATCGGGTTCGAAACCCAAGTTATAATAATAGTTGCTACGTCGTGGATCTTGAAGTTCGATCGGAGACTTCTAAAGTTCAGCGCTAGACTGTATCGAGGTTAATAAATATTCCAGCCTCCGGAACGGGCAACGCATATAAATCTAACGCCACAAAAAAAGGTGCTCGTGCGTGTTCCACAATGACCGATCTCGATTGGTAATTTCACTCCGGGACCGATACGAAGTTCGTCGGGGTCCGATTGTTCTGCGGTTCGCGGAACAACGGCCGAGTGAAGGACGTTTCCGGCACGCGCTCGCTCGCCGCGGATCAACTTGGACCGATCGACGTCCGAGTAACGGTGTCCGGGATAAATGTTCTCCGATCGCGAGGAATCGCCGACTGATCCGGTTGATTCGTGGTTCACAGGGTGACACCGGTGCTTACCGATCCAGAACCGGCATCGCCTCGAGCACATTCGGGAGAACCACTACCGCGGGAACCAATCTGCCCAGCTGCAGAACCAGCTACTCGACCATCGGTTCCAGCTCAAGCCGGCTCCCCACCAAGGACAGGGTTTCCACCTATGGAAACGCCTTTTTGAAGAAGGACAAGACTGACGAGAAACCTTCCTTTAAGTATTCCGGTAAGTCGTTTGAATTAATAAAGCATCTGCATACAGATTTTAACAATTTTTAACTCTTCCATGTGGCACAGCATAATTGAAGCCTATTATTAGATTGGAGGAAAAGTTCTGTCGTATTTTAAATAAGCAAGTAATTTTACTTGTACATCGAAAACATTAATGAAACACAACTAATGGATATTATATCATTGTGTGAATAATATTAAACGTATATTTTTATAAATTGATTCAAATATTTTCTTTAACCATCATAAGCTCCTCAAAAGTATCTGCATAAAAGAGACTAGGATAACAATTCACCCATTTTTATTTTACACGTTAAATCAACACATTATGTTTCATTTACAGCGTCACAATTTAAAGAAATACATCTCATGACGTAGACATAAAAGATTAAATAATTTTACAGAATGTGTTATTATCGAATGGGTGTATTTTCAGCCTGAGGAACGTATGAGGGTTAAAATACGACAGAACTTTCCCTCCAACCTTATAATAGGCTTCAGGTTGATGAAGTGCTAAATATAATAAGTGATGATACAATAATACGATGGAACAAAGACAAGTTTAACCTGTCTTAATGGTTTGAAAGATCAGCGATTGACTCAAAGGACTTTACGTTTCAGCTACCAAAGAAACCGATAAAAGCCGACTGCACCCGGGCAGATCATCGTCGGAGGACGTAAGAGCGAAAAGTCCATTATCCAACAGTAGATCCTCCCTGTTCGAGAAGTACTCGTACCCAGCTGCGAAAACTTCAGACAGACCGGCCTCCGTCTTGGACAGATATAACCGCGCCGCTTCACGCGAGAAGAGCAGAGAGCCTGACGGAGTATCCCGATACGGATCCAGCACGTATCCCGGCTCGGGTTTGGCGCGAAACTATGGGAACGAGTGTAGAATCGAGAAGAAAGAACGGAGCGATCATCCGCCGGTCTCGTATCGAGGGTTACGGCCAAACTCCGGAAGAAGTTCACGCGAGCCTAGCCCGGAAGTCAGCGTCGGCAAATCGAACTCCTTCAGGATGTATTCGAGGGCGTCTTCCTACGGTCGATCCGGTGCGAATTCTAGTAAGTGAGAAACTACCTGTACAAATCATTTATAAACCTGTTATTTCTGTCGATACAAACAGTTGTTCTGCGACTTTTTCATTCATGATCATTTAAAAGTATCAAACAGTATTATGTTATACGATACGAAAGACTCATAGAAAATGATCTTGAAAGGTAAACGCATTTTGAATCGAACAAAGCGTTACGCGGTTTCCTTTCTCTGTTGGAATCTTAATATTTCATCGGCGAATCATAGTCTTCCGAATCATATCTTAAGAAGTGAGAGTATAAAATAGGTAATGTGTCACGAAATGTTTCCAGGTGCTTCCGAGTCGAGCTCGGCGCCAATCTCCTCGAGATTCGGCTCGACAGGTAGTTCCCGGTTCCTCTCGTCGAGAAGCAGCAACGACCGAGTTCCCTCAGCCATAAGCTACTCCGGATCGGACAGGTTCCGAACTTCAGGTAGTAAGCCTATGTCGGCGAGCTCGAAGAACGAGGACAGCGCGAAGACCAGTACAGATAAGGACTCCAGTCAGGAGCCGTTCGCAAAGCCCGAGGGTATCGAGGCGGATAACAGACTTCAAGACAACGACACATTGACCATGATAACTAGAGGCACGTCGCCTAGCCCGCCGGCTTCCTCGTCTTACGTGAGAAGCAGAAGAGCGGATGTAGGTATCGCTCATCAGAAGGAAGTGATGCGTGCTCGGAGAAGACCGGAAACGAAGGATCAGGAGGTCCAATGCGACCGAACGGAAGACAGTTCGAGGTTCTCGCGATTCGGAGGCGGCGGACGAATCTCCGAATCCCCATGGTCGTCGTACCTAGACAAATTCTCGTCATCGAACTCGGGCGGAAGCGGGGTATACGGCAGGAGCTACAATAGTTCCGGTAGCACGGCGAACACCAGGGTGAACAGCTTTGCGTTCAGCAGGTCGAACGAGAACGGTGTTGCATCGCGGAACGAGTCCGCGTCGAAGGTGTCGCCCACATCTAGTCAAGAAATCCACGCCAGTAGGAACCAAAATGAGCAGAACGCCAAAGTTTTTGGTAGTATGGGCTTCCCGAGAGCCGGCCAGGACTCCTCGTCCGTGAAAGATTCTTTGAAGACGCCGATCAGTCCTGGCCAGGGGAACTCGAGCAAGGATCAAACGAACGGTAAACTGCAAAGCGGAGATTCCCGGACCACTGCAAAAGCGGAAACGAGAAACGATCGGTTTTCCAATTCGAAGACGTTCAACAATGACTCCTTGGTCAGCCTAAAGAGAGAGGGCACGCAGAAGCAATCAGCTATTATCGCGAAGTCGTCGGACACCCGGGAAAGTATTTCCAGGGGCGAGGACCCGCCGAGTAGCAGAGAAAGTTCTGTGTCGAAGAGCGAGGGCAATCAAAGAAGACCATCTATTCCGAGATTAGGTCGCGGCTCGATGAAGAATGAAACCAAGATCATGAAGTCCTCGTCCGGCTCGTCGACAAAGTCCGAAGGGCTCCGAGAGAGGAGAGGTTCCACGCCTAAATCCGACACCAGCACATTCTCCAGGACAGAGGAATCCTCCAGAATAGTCGAGGGATATTGCCAAGAACAAAGTGAAGATATTGCCTCTTCGAAGCGTGATAATGCTTCCGCTGGGAAAGAGTCTCTTCAAAGGTAGACACGAAATTTCTTGAAACGTATTAACCTCGTCGTGCCGAGACAGATTCGTAATGAAAGTTATTTTAACTTGAAATGAAACTATTAATAACACAGAAGTTTGAATAGCTGTAGCTGTAAAATAAATCGTAAGACAAGAAGTTAAGGACTAGATAGTTGTATAGTTGTTACACTTTGCTTTCTTCTTGATAATAAAAATAAAATAGAGTAAAATCATTACGATAATTGTGCGAATGATTGTTACCAATGGTAAACTGTTTATATATTGTTCGCAGCGCGACTCCTGTAAGCCGATCCTCGACATCACAATCGCGGAGCAGCTCGTCGAGGAATCTTCCGCGTCAGATGACGCGAACGGACTCGTCAGACGGTTCCGCTGTACACGTGCCAATTGGCAGATCAAAATCTTCGTCAGCCAGTTCGATGACGAGTCAAGGTTCAAAAATAAAGGCGACACCGTCGCCATCAGCAGGCAAGTCATCGGGCGGTTCGGCCGCGTCTTCAGTGAATCTGAGACAAGGCGGTTCACCGGACGCTCGCGGCAAACCACCTGTGCCGAAAACTGACGTGACACCGTCGACCGCGTCGAAGTGCCTCGTGCCGGTGAAGTACGTGAACAAGGATTTCCGGAAGTCGACCCTGAACATGGAGAACGGCGACCCATCACAGTCAAAGCTGAGCAGAAAGAAGAAGTGTCAGAGAAGCATGTCCGTCAGCTCTCAAGATTCGCAGTCCGAACCGAACTCCGAACCGCTTCACCAGGCTGTCCCGTCGGAATCCTCGAGCTCCCTGAAGACAAGTACGTCTAGACTGAGAATGCCGTCAAGCGCGTCGAAGACGTCGACGGGGAAGAGCGGCTCGAGCAGTTCCTCGAGACCCGAGAAACTGAGGAGTGGCTCGCCGTCTGGGAGAAGAGAGAAAGAGGATGGGAGCTCGAGTTCTAGTACCAATAGCGAGTCGAACTCGTCGAACTCGTCGAGCAGCGATGACGACGACGAGCAGCAAATGAGACCCGGATCGAGACGTCGAAGAAGACGAATGTCCAAGTCACCATTCTGCGAGAAGAGAGGTAAGATCAGCGCCGGCTCGTCCAGGACAAGCGTCGTCGCGTCCTCCGCCGACGAGATGTCCCTGACCATAGACAAACCACCTAGACCACCGTCCAGTCCAAGGTCGAAGAGCGATCGCTCGGGAAAAACGGAAGAGGCCAAATCGTTCTTAATGAGGGCTCTCGCGCCGGTGACAAATCTTTTCAAGAATAAGCAGCAGGACTCCGGGGAGTCCGGTAAATCAAGTGGCTGGCTGGACTCCAATGAAGAACACTCGGACGTCAGGAAGCCTGAACACAATGCGGGATCGTTGCCGAAGAACCTCTCAAAAAGCGGTAGCTTCACCGGCTCGGAGAAAGGCGACGATAGAAGGCACAGTCGGCAGAAGATCAGGCGTGATTATTCCGGGGAACAGCCTTGGTGGATGGATCCGAACTCTGACAACGTTCCTGAGGGTGTCGAAACCAGAAGCGTGTGTAACGACGATATTAGTCAAGAAACGACCGTCAGTGGTACCCTACCTGACGATGGTGAGTACTCGCTCGTTTATTTTAATCTCATTTGTCAAAGTTTTCTGACACACTTTTCTGTATGCTCCAGGTAAATTCAAATACAGGGTATGGAGGCAAGATTCGGAAGAACGAGCCTGGTGGCTAGACGCGAACGACAGCGTGGCATCGGAGGACACGAGGAAATACTCTTCAGCGACTTCAAGGCTGGACTCGGGGGAGAAAGGTTGGTGGTTCGATTCGAACGACAACACTCGATCGGAAGAGACGCAGAAACCATGTTCCTCGACGGTTTCGAGGCACGGCTCTGGCGACAGAGCTCGATGGCTAGATGGGAACGACAGCGTTCCCTCGGAAGAACCGAGAAGATCCTCCAGTTCGACTGTGTGGAGGCAAGAATCGGGGGAAAGGGCGTGGTGGTTGGATGCGAACGACAACGTCTCGTCGGAGGAGCCGAAGAAGCAATCCTCGTCTTCGGTGTCGAGACGAGGATCAACCCGTTGCAGTACCCGATCGAGCGAGAGAAGAAATCGTATCAGACATCAGCAATCGGGAGAACGTGCCTGGTGGATGAGCGACGATCCTGAGAACGTACCCGAAGGGATCGAAGTGATTCCTGTAACAACAACCTCGAGTAGTCCTCGTGTCTCGAGCCACGCCGACGAAGTCGACACCAGCCAGTCGTACGGAAGAAGCATAAATAAAATCAGGCACATCGAGTCGGGCGAGAAAGCATGGTGGATGGACAGCTCCTCGAACGTCCCTGAAGGCGTCGTCAAGATCCCCGTGGAAACTTCTAATAGCACTTCGGACTCGTCCGAGTCGTTCGAGAGAATCGATATTGGCGCTCACCCTGAACCCGAGATATACACGAAGAGAAGCCTCTCTAGATTCCCTATCGAGTTTCCGCCTCCACCGCCCGACGAGCCACTTGGGGATCGCGCCAGTCCTGAAGGGGTAATGTGATCATATACTGTGCATTATTCATTTAACGGCCCCTAACTGACGAACCGATGCCCCTGCCCGATAATACCTAGCGCGATCAATCTTTAAGCTCGCGTGCTCGCCGCGCGGTGAGAAAACAAAGTTGATGCCGGGATTCAGTCTACGCTTCACGATAAAGGAAAATTGAGCGGTCGCTTTAAAGAGGTCATTAGGAATTCGCAAAGCTTCAGCTATCAGATTAAGGGATTCCTCGGCGATTCTTATCGATCACGCGTAAAAACACTTTAATTATTCGCGAGAGTAAAAGCCACGAATTAAACCTGACTGAGCAAGACAGATTTTAGCAGTCTAATCTGATTTATTTTGAAGTTGATCGCGAAGCCAGTTATGTAATGTTAAATAGCATGCGATTAGAGATCTGAGGCATCCATAGTGCAGCTTCTATTTAACCCAGTTTCTATGATGAAACGTTGGAAGTTCAATTCCAAAAGGACCCGACTGTACTTAGTGAAATTTCTTTTGCTGCAACGTGGTGGTATGCGATTTTCCAGGTGGAGAACCCGCCAGATCCACCGGACAATTACGGCGGTCGAGACTCACCTTACGACAATGTACAGCTGACACCACGAAGATCGTCGCCAAGGAAACGACCCTCCACGTTACCGCTGTTCATCGGCGAGCACACGAACATTGATGATCTGCTAGGCGATACGGGCACGCTGTGTCCCAGCCCGGTTCTGTCTCTTATCCGCAAACGCGAACGCATCGAGGAGGGTGAGTTCTGAACGAATCTAACGCGATTTGCAATTGACCGCGAGCGTGCGCGAGCGCGAGGGCAGGCACGCTTGTAGTTACATCGCGCGCTCGTCGAATTACCGGTTGAATCAAATACGGTCGGGTATAGGGTCTGGGAGTAGTTTCGAGCCGACCCTGTTAACGAGAGGACAGTGTCCCTTTGAAGAGAATCAATGGGATCCTTCCTTTTGGGAATTGCGGTATGCTCGATGGATGGGTGTTGAATCGTGGGTACACACACTGTTGAAAGGGGAGCTGACGGGATTAGGGCGCAGTTCGTACGAACAGATTTTGGTGATTGCAATTCTACCCCGATGAAAGGAAATTTGGGTCACCGGCCGCACAGGAACAACGAACCATAACTGCGGGTGGCGCGTAATCGCCGCGCACGTTTCAATGAACTTTGAATTAAATTAACCCTAACGACTGCCGAAACATCTGCAACTCATCGGCCATAACTAACCCTCGCAAGAATTTATCGTTTGCACCTTTGGTCTCGCCGTAAATGCGCTTCCCCGAGTTCGGAACCGGCAATTTTATTTGCCACCTACCCCTTGTTGTTGCCCGTAGTAACAGACTAATGACTACACAGTCATACGTAAATGTATACTTTGTTGTTATTAATGCGGAGTGCACACAATTTTCTGCAACGTTCAGTGATAGTGAAACTAACGACTACAATATCACTAAACGTTGTAGAAAATTGTGTGCATTCTGCATTAATAATGTGTAGTTTATTACAAGTAACAACGAGGTGAAGGTGGAAAATAAAATTGCCGGTTTCGAACTGTATTCTAGAGTCAATTATCTCAAACATGGTTTTTATAACTTGCTTACTTGTTTGATTGTTGCAACAGACTCCTCCGGCGAAAGCTCGGAATGCGAGGAGATCGACGCCACCCAAGTAATCATTCACGACAGCACTCCGCAGACACCGGTGATCCAGCGACGACATCGGTATGTTTCCTATCGATAAACAAACGCGAATTATAAACCGGGTCGATGCTCGATCATAATGCAAACATTTTCTTCAGGGACAACGAGAGACCTCAACCCGATGGCTACATTCCGGTGAGTTTGTTTAACGATCTTTTTACATTTCGCCGTACCCATCGCGTACAATTCGCATTATTCCCTCTCTGTCCTTTGACAACCCACGTTGAACATCGTTCTCTCAGAAAATGTGAGATTAACAATAATGCGTCGCGCTCGGATCTTTAACATTTGATTCGAAAGCCCACGGTGGAAGAGCAGATGAAAGCAGAACACGTGACAAAGAGCGTATTTTTTCCAGCTGCGCGACTCTCCGCGTTCATTATTTGCGTACGATTCTTTTCATGATCAGTAGCTGAAGGAAAAGTGTGTGGGTGGTAGTGTATAGGACGACACGTAGTCGAAAAAAGAGCCAGACGAACAAAGACGTGAGAAGGGTAGACGACATTACGAGTGGTAGTGCGCGCGACATTATTGTTTCTCATAAGGGATGTGCCCAAGAGACCCTCCTTTGCGACAGACTCCCTTTTCCTTTTTCCCGTTTTGAACGCAAAGTGCTGCCAACAGAGGGGTTTTCTAGAGACATTCTCCACGCCTTCTACTACTTCTTTCACTTACCTTGGGACGGACCGAATTTTTAATTACGTAAATAGAAACCATTAATCTCCTAAAAATTTGGGCAATTGCGCAACATTACGATCCTTATGCTAGAACATTACTAGTTACGTGTGATATTTATTTTAACCTTTACCTGGTGAATGTCAAGATCGCCAAGCACATTCGCATCCGCGTACGCGTGGCTCCAGAGTCGCGATCCTGCAAAGTAAGTAAGCAATCAGTGAGATACAGTGACAACTTCTTATTTGCTCTGCAATAGGGGGCTATGTATACTTCGTTTTCATCACATTGAAATCATCAAGTTGAGACGAAGAGTGTTGGTTAATTTTGATATTGTTTATGAAATAGAGATATGCTAACAGAAAACAAGACCTTTGTCCGCCTGCAGCCCACTGTGGAGAATCACTTATAGTTTCGCGTAGGCGAGTATAGAATTTTATCGCTGCGGTGGCACCCTCCCGCGTATAGTGCCTTCCATCACGTTTCTATAGGTCCAGCAACTCCTTTTGTTAGCTCGTCACCCTCGTGGGGTCTCGCACCGGGACAACAATGAGCACCGGCGCACTTACGGTTACGCTCTACGTGCTGCGCCAGCTGATTATTTTTTCACCACACAATTACCATCCCCGCCGTTTCATTTGGCTCCTCCGGTTCTCCATGCGACGCCCTCGAAAACCTCTACCCTTGAAAACGACGCGCCGGCGAAACCACCGGCGCCGGATGCTTCCGTTGCCTGGCGAAAAAGCTTCGCTATCTTGGGGAAAATCGAAAAAAAAAACTACGAGACAGGCAGCGGTGGTGGTCCGAGGACTCGGTGGATGGGGCTCATTTCGACCGGCCGAATGAAGTTTGTTTGACGACAATATTGTCGGTTTTTGGCTGGCCACAAAACAACCAGCACCAGTGAAGTGGTCGTCCTTGTTTGCACGGTTTACTCGGGACGGCATCGTAGACAATGCGGCCAGCCTGTTTTCTAATTCTTTCCCAGCCACGCTATCTGCTTGACGTTTTCTTGTGGAATTTAGTGTCCCTCTGCGGTGTCTCTTTTTGTCCGTCCACATATTGGACAGCCCGTGTGGACACGAGCAACTTCGCCTGGAAAGAAAATTCCACAGTTATTCCTTCTTTTTTACTCCTATTATTACTATCGCAACAACGATGCACGACTTGCGGTCCTGGATACTATCTCGAGACCAAGTCGATATTTACTCTATTAAACCTGAGATAACTATAGCTAGCCCTATTATTTGTCAAGTTCTGATCATAGCAATTTATTCTTTCCGATCTTGCTCTTTCTGAATTCATTCAAATACACGAATGATAAATATTTTATATTTATAGTTCAATATAACGGTATATTAACACAGTAACTGTTGCAATGATGACCTTGATAACTAATTCAAGAAATATCAAACTCGAAGGGAGCCGTGTTTTTACAAATATTTGCACTAATTTCAATTTTTCATACCAAATTCTTCACGATTCCGAAAAATTTGAATTAGTGCAAATATCTGAAAAAATACAGCTCCCTTCGAATTCGATAGTTTTTGAATAAGTTATCAAGGTCATCATTACAACGTTATATTGAAGTATCGACAAATGAATTCAGATAATCCAAGAGCGTAAACAATAAATTGCTCATTCTCATTTAACAAATAATAGGGCCAGTTAAAGTTACCTCAGGTTTAATAGAGTTAATAGAATTTCTGAAACATATAATATATGACAATACAATGTAATAAGAAATATAACCTTAAACACGCGGATACGATTTGCTGCAGGTTATCTTATCTGTTTAACCCTTTGCCTATGTAAGGGCTCGCGTATTACCTTTACGCTATTATATTACAGGGTGCGTATTCTACCATGAGAAAATATGGCGAGAAATATTCTACTTATATTACTATTATTATTATGTTATTTGTACCTATACAGGATGCTCATCGATACTTTCTGTGACGCATAATACGTGCGAACTTGAATTCGGTTAGAAATTGAAGATTAAACTGATTATAATCGAAATGCTACACGATATAACAGCCAGTCGTGCCTTTTGGTTCATTCTTGTCTTCTATCTGAAGGTGTCCTAACAATCACAACACGCACTGTTTATACACGCACGAACTGCCTACGTGCCGCGGAACGAGAGATACCGCGGTAGTCAAAATAGTAATTTAATAAGCCCCCCGTCGCCAGAATGCATTGCGTAATATCAGCTATTATGAACTTCCGGGATGGTATATTCCTTTATTCCCTTATAAATTCCTTTATTCCTATATTCCTATGCAGTCTTATATCTATACAGTCTTATTATGTATATTCTATCTATACAATCATTTCTCGTGAAATAGGCAGGTTTAGTGTTAAACTGACCGTTATTTTATGGAGCTGATCGAGTTAGCAAATAAGCAGTTCAATTATTACTTTCTGTACCTCCCCAAGTAGTTGAATTGTAATAACAGGAAACCTCAAAACCGTAAGTAACAACTTCAAAAACGTAATTACACTACATTGTTCTGGGTGATCACTGTTGCTGCATGAAAATGGCGGTCGATATTCAAATTTTAGAAAAGCTGACCATAAAGACATAATAAACGTGTGACGCAATTGCCGCCTCAGGTTGACGGGTGAAATCTGTTCGTTAGAACAAGGGGATACCTGGACTATAGTTAAAGTAGACTAAATAGTAAATGTTTTTCTGTTTGGCTGATCTTATATTCGATGTCGCGGGGTGCTCTTTGTACACGAGGTCGTATAGGGAGGGGGTTGGCCACGTGGCGGCGCCACTGTCGTCTCGGTGGCGACAGGTGTCCGCGGCGTTCAGTGTCGCGGCGGCCGCTCGCGAGGTAAGGCACGTTGTGTTGTCGGTTGTGTGTTTGCTCGTTCTTTTCTCTCGTTTTCTCTCGAACAGTTTCGCGGTTTCGCGTTGTTTCACCGACGTAAGGCATTCGGTGCACGGGTGTCTGTCAACAAGTGTCGCGTGCGTTCGTGGGCAAAGGTGACGCGAGTTTCCGTGCGCGGGAAGCGCGCGTGTCGCTCGCGCTCATTCGAGGTGAGTTTTTGTCGCGCAGACTCCGACCAGGAACCATCGTTTACCTATACATATGTATTGTTTCCATGTCGCGTTACCGGCTCGTGATGCTCGTCCGAATAAGAACATTGAACAGGCTCGAATCAAACAATGACGTTGGACCGGTCGCGGGAAACGTGGAACGACGACAGTGACATTGAGGGATGTGTTTTGACGCAGGCGTAACGACTCCGGTCCGAAATGCACCACGAGGATGCGATACCGCTAATATGGAACGCCGAATGATTCTACTGCAATATCGCGTTATTTATTTTGTAATTTAGGTTAGTCTGCGCACGCCAGGTTCTCGTACGCGTTCGCTTTTACCTCTGTTTTCTTTCTTATTGTCGATCACCATCGTCACCATGTTTTTCGTAACATCATCTCGTGGTCTATGGTGGATTCCGCGTTCCGGCTGTCAGTGTCCGTCGCGTTTCGATTTTCGCGGAACCGTTTTCAATGTTCGAGACCCGAATCTTTGATCTCTTGCTATTCCCGGAGCGAATAACGTAAACACGCCGGCCGCGGATCTACCGATAGATAGAAGCCCCTTTTCATAACCTAGAAAGTGATCGGCGAACCGCGTTCCCATTGTTTGTTTCTTTAGCCGGCGAACGTGAACGAGTGTCATCGTGCACGAGAGCCGATGGAATTCGTGTTTTCTATCGAAAAGTCGATTTGCATAGTAAAATCGAGAGAGGCGACAGCGAGGTCGGTGAAATTTCGTTGTTATTCTGAAAAGTTGGCACCGGCACGGAATAGCGAAACAGTTCGAAAGAAAAACATCGGACAAGGAGGACTGGACCGGACCGGACCGGACCGGCTCTCGTACGAGTTCGGAAATCCGCTTAGCCACGATCTCGCGCTAGGATCGCATCTTAATCGTGAATCTTTTGTCGGCTACACAGCCACGATCACATTGGTGGCATGGCGCAGACTCGTTTTCCCTTCTATCTCCCTCCCCCTCATTTCCCTTCTTCCTTCGTTCGGTTTCCCTCTTTCTCTTACTCTTTCCCTTTCTGACGCTTTACCTGCCTTCTCTCTCGTTCCCTCCTGTTCCCTATTCTTCGCCTTTCTCACTTTTTCTCCTCATCGAGCCGGTTCGCAGAAGAGCTAGGCCCGCGCAACGGCTAAGAACAATGCGAGTACAACAGGATGACGAGACCAGTTGGCATGCGTGGATAATTGACACTTCGTAAATTCATTCTATTCGAACTACCACTTTTACCTGTTTCGAGATTCGTTGAACACATCTCCCGCAAACTCGGTCCAGCGGAACGTGATCACTGGAACCGTTCCTCCATCTTCGTGACGTCATCCGACCAACAGTTTGGCACAGTTTCGTTCCTCCGCGAATTTGATCGTCTAATTTCGTATTGTGGTACTTATTCAAGTTAATATTTCGAGAAATCATTAATTATTTGAAATTATATACGGTAATTGTTTGTATGCTGAGTAGACAGCGGATTTTAATGCAAATTAAGAATTGTCTACCCGAATTGCGACAAGCTACGATGACATAGGTTATTTTCGTAATGTGATTAGAAGGTTCAAAATAATGTAACAATATTATCAAATTATTCTAATGTTTTACTGTTTTAAATTACTCCTACTGATTTTTGTCATAAATGCATAGAGTCCGCTGACTAATGCTGAGTATGTTCGATTCTGTTAATAGGTTATTATTGCATTTTCGGCGGTGAAAGACTTGTCCGCCATTTATAAACATTTTCAAATATCGTCGCGACGTCATCGAAGCAACAGTTTGGTAGTTTCGTTCCTTCGCGAATTTGACTTTCTAATTTCGAATTGTGGTAATTATTCAACTTAATGCTTCGAAAAATCATTAATTATTAATTATTTGAAATTGCGTAAATTCTTTGTATATATTCTGAGTGGACGCGGATCTATATGCAAAATAAACATTGACCACTTGACTCGTTTCCGCCATCTTTGTTACCGCCATCGGAACAACAGTTTGGCACAGTTTTGTTTGCTCCGCGAATTTGATCTTCTAATTTCGAATTGTGGTAATTATGCAAGTTAATACTTCGAGAAATCATTAATTATTTGAAATTGCATACGTTAATTGTTTGTATGCTGAGTAGACAGCAGATTTTAATGCAAAATAAAGATTCTTTATATACTCGAATTGCGACAAGCTACGGTGACAGTATATTTTCGTAATATGTTTAGAAGGTTCAAAATAATGTAACAATATTATCAAGTTATTCAATTGTTATACTGTTTTAAATTACTCCTACTGATTTTTGTCGTAAATGCATAAAATCTAATGACTAATGCTGAATATGTTTGATTCTGTCAATAGGTTTTTATTGTATTTTCGGCGGTGAAAGACTTGTCCGCCATTTATGAACACTTTCAAATATCGTCGTGACGTCATCGAAGCAACAGTTTGGCAGTTACGTTCCTTCGCGAATTTGATCTTCTAATTTCGAATTGTGGTAATTATTCAACTTATTTTTCGAGAAATCATTAATTATTTGAAATTACATACGTTAATTGTTTATATGCTGAGTAGACAGCAGATTTTAATGCAAAATAAGAATTGTCCACCCGAATTGTGACAAGGTACGGTAACAGTATGTTTTCGTAATACGTTTAGAGAGTTTAAAATAATGTAACAATATTATCAAATTATTCAAATGTTTTACTGTTTTAAATTACTCCTACTGATTTTTGTCGTAAATTCATAAAATCCGCTGACTAATACTGAGTATGGCCAATTGTGATAATAGGTTATGATTCCGTTTCTATATTGTAATATAATAATAATAGGTTATGATTGGCGTCATTTTATAGTTTAAAACAATTTTCAAATTCGTTTCAATTTCAATCATTACCAAGATCATAAGTCAAGCATCTATACATATGTTTTCATATTCTCTTGTTATAAAATGTTGAATTGTTTTCAGTGAATGTATCAGGGTACGAATGAAAATAGCTTCGAATGCAAAATTATTCAATATTTCACGATTATAGCTTGCGAAAATACAGTTCACACAACAATAAATACACGTTATTGCCGATGCAGGCCTGTAGGATGAAAAGAATCTCGTGTTCGCTATATCAAATTCATTTTGTAATACACGATAAGTGGCCGTCGGCCATTTTCCGTTCAAGGTGTCGTTCATTCGTTGCAAATTGATACTATGAATGGCGTTTATTAAGCATTCATTGTTACGTGCGCGAGATAAAATACCACCTGATGGGGTATCTCAACGCGAAAATATTAAAGATCATCGATCCAAGTAGAGTTACAGCATGTTTATTATTGAATAGCGTGCAGGATTTATATGGGTCGTTTCAGTTACCTAACTTGATCTCGGTGAAAAATTTACGCGGCGAGTCGAAGGGAAAGTGAGTGCATTCAAACGGCTGTCGATGTTGAATGTTAATTTTATGTTATTCATCTTGTTCCGCGGTTTTCAAAATTGATTCAATTTACACGAAATCCCTCCTAGATGCTATATTACAGAAAATTGAATCGGGTCTTCGATGAATTGAATTTTCTCAATCCTTCCTTTTGCACCTATCTTAAAATTTGTATTGGCACATTTGCTGTTAAAAGTACATTAACAAGTCTTTTAACGAGTATATTTGAGAGGTATATTTGAGAGAAGCTTTAGGAGTAAGATTGCTTTTGTTATTGAACAATTTATTAAAGTCTTCAATAATTTATGATTGGTTTTCAACAGACTATAAAGTCATTTCAAATTTAAAGTTAAAATCTAAATGAAAGTAGCGTTACATGCAGCTGTATCATAGAGATAGTAGAAATATTTCTGTTTAGCATACTAGAACTAGAGTCGTTTGGGGAGCCTTGAAACCCGTAAAATAAAGATAGTAAAAGGTAAGGATGAGATAATTCAAGACGTAAAGGGTGAAATACTCGTTCGTGATATGGCTGGTCAAACCAGCTGAACACCAGATATTTCCAGGTGTTAGTGACCTTGAAGGTACACGTATAGTGAAAATTACCCCCACCAAAACGTCGACTTTCGGCCGTCAAGCCGACAAACGAGTGAAAGGAAAATCTAAAGGTCATCGACCGGTTGAAAACGACACGGTTTCTTATTCGCCGGGACGACGTCGGATCTCGAGAGTCAAAGGTTGCTACCATTCCGACATTGTCACTTTCACGCGTGATCAATGGATATATATCCTCACTTCCGGTGTTCAGTCGTCGTTTACGTTTCACGTTTCGCAGAGAATCAATGATGGTATCTACTGAGGGGAGATAGCGATTCAAAAACAATTTCCGGGCCAAATGTCGGAGTAAAGAGAGCACGAATGGGCTACCCGGAATTACCGGCTTTCAAATGTAAACACACCAAACCCTTATGTCAATAACTTCCAGCGTTTCAGTATTCACTAACCCACTTTCAACTTGCAAATTCGAGACGTGGCAAATATTTGCAAAAATCGAGCCACATGATTCAAATTTAACTTGCGTTTAATCAGAAATGAGACTGAATGGATAGGATTTGGCAAATATATTGTATAAACGAAAAGTTACAAAACTGTTTGATGTCTGCGTTATTCGGATAATTTTATATTATGATATTAACATTTAACTTTTTTCCAGTATGTATAGTAAATGTTCACATGTTTGCAATACTTTCACAACTGCATCGATGCACTTCGGTAAAAGGCTGCATTACAAGGATGATCCCCTACAACTTTCTTCTATTTCTGAAACAATTTCGAAGGTAAATTCAATTCGATCAGTATGTATGTCGTTGTTTTTCTTATATCTGTTGAGCGATTACTCTACTCGCCACATTAAAAAAATGTTTTCGATTTGTTTATAGAGTTACAATTGAGTTAGTTAGACACATTCGGTATAGAAGTGACCGGTGATTTCGGGTAGTCACACAGTTTAACCGATGGAATCGAGCCTGGAAGATGCGGGACGGACAACTGACGGTTTCTTCTTCGTTCGTCCGACGAAAATAAATCGGCAGCTTTCCACCCGGTCGGCTGTGGCGTGCGCGCGTCCTCTTCCATTCACAATAAGAAAAGCGAAGCGCACGACCGGGTGGAAAGAATATCGGTTCACCGCGATCAAGGTATTCACGTGAGCCTCTGTTTCGTCGTCGAGCCGGTAGACGCGAATGGAACGTGAGGAGGAAGAGAGACAGAGAAAAAGGAACGGCGGTCCTGCGCGAACGAAAGAGAGAGAAACAGAGCGAGAAAGAGAGAGGATAGTCAGGGTACGAGAGAGCGAGAGAGGAACGACTTCGCGAGCAAGGTTCGTTTTCTCGTTGTAGCCGGGCGACTCGAATGAAAATAAATCGGCGGTACGACGAACTGGTTCGTGCGTTCGCGTAAAGCGGTCGTGCGGTTCCGACCAGGAGAGAAGAGAGCGAGAGAGACTCTCGCGAGAGACCGAAAACAAGAGGGAGGGGAAACTGTGTGTGTGTTACCTTTTTTGGATCGAAGAAAAAGGGCTATCGGACAATCGGCCGTTACGGCCGAGAACCAAGGGGCCCGCGAGATGTCTCTGACGTGCCGTGTGCAGTATCTGAATGACGTCGATCCGTTCGCCTATGCGAGTTCCTATCCGGAGCCACCTAGGCCGCCTGTGCACACCTTCAGCGCGACCTTGCCACTAATTAACCAGCTCGCGGCGGTGCATCGACTTCTACGGGCGCCTCACAGGGTGAGTTCGATCTACACGTTACATGCTACCACTTTTAACCCCCTGCTCAGCCGGTTTTCAGTCATTTGCGACCCCGGCAGAATGCAGGTGCATTCATCAACCTTTATATTCTTGCAAAAGACTCGTCGAGGCCTCCATCAATTAAAAATTCGAGTTTGATGACATTTTATCAAACTCGTATGAAAGCCTCGCCATCTGAACAGGAAAATAATTAGAAAAATTTGTAATTATATGTATTTTTAACTTCCCGATTTATAGGGAAGTTATTGTAATTTGATCTTGTACTCGGTTTACAGCGAGTTTCGTATTTGAAGATGCTCTTAATGCAACTTAAGCGATACAAATTTTTAATATAATTTGTACATATTTTAATTGCGGGATGATTAACGGCTGGAAGCTTTCAGGGTATTTAAACAAATGTTTCGCGAAAGCGAAGGAATATATACGGCGTCCTTGGTTCTGCGGAATTGCGGGGAAATCCATCTGTAACGGAACCTCTCCGGGACCGGAATTTTTCTCATCGCGGACAGGATTCTCGTTTAATGCAGCCACTTACTACATTAAGGATTCTCGAGACCGTAGAAATTTTCCGCCAGGGACAGGTTTCCCTTTTACCTGGCTCACCCTTAACGCACGTCTCGCTCGTAATACGTACGCGGAAATATATTTATATTCGCGGACAAAAACCGACGGGAAAAACCGGGACGACGGATGAATTTCCTCTCGCGATATTAATATTTATGAAATTCGCTCCGATATGTCTCGCATAATTTATGCATCAAATTTTCAAATACCCGTTCAAACTTCCTGTGCCGCAGGACCATCGCGTCCGGAATATTCAAATGAACTTTTTCTTTGGCGAACGTCGCCCGCAACGAAGTGTGACAATTTTTACCGAAAGCTATTTACTTCCTTATCGTGCTCGGGATAGGAAGTTTGCCATCGGAATGTCTCGGAAGAACCCTCTATTCGCTGATATAAATTATTCGCGAGTCGGACGATCTAATTCAATCTCGTGTACCGGGAAAACCTACCAATTCAACAGTTACGTCATTTATAATTTCAAAGGTTGCATACGACGCGCAAGAGAACTTTTTGCAGTCACTCTTTCTCGGAATGATTTCGTAATCCTCTTTTCCACGCGTTCTTCCTTTTGCGTTTGAAACTAGTCGCAAGCTACACTTCGCGAATGTCAATTTCATTAATAAAAACACGTTACGTTATACAACGCGAATATCTTTCTGGTACAATTCAAACGAATCGCCGCCGCGAACGGAAAGAGTTACCGCCGTCATTAAGGAAACGATTTGTTATAAAATGTTCAATCGACGTGAAATCGCGCATCGAACAGCGCGATAAAACCGCGTCTGTCGATCGCCAGGCGAAATTGCGGAGCGCGGATCGGGCGCCGTTCAGATAAATTAACGGGAAGGAAAAATCGATGGAAACCGTATCTCAAAGCGAGGCCCGGTGATTCGCTCGCGAGCACGGGCTCTCGAAGGAAACTTCACCTGGCTGCTCGAGGCCGTTTCTCAAAATTTATTATTAGCGGGACGTCGATATCGAGGAGCACCGGCCGCTCGCACACTTTTCAAAGTCGTCCTCGTGGTCCGGCCGCCACGGGTAACCATTACAAATCGACGTTATTAAGAACCCTCCACGATGGAGAAATATACCCTACGCGTATAACATCCCCGTGGTAGGGGTAACCGATCATATAAATTGTTCTCGATGCGCGACTATTACGCGCAGCAATTAATTCACCGACCTTTATAAATAATTATCATCGCGATCATTTGCAGGAAAGGACGTCTGCCGATCGTCGAAGTGTTGAATGACTTTCAATCGTCCATAAAGTTGTCGGCAAAATTTTTCGCTTGTGCTTAGCGATATTTTGAGGTTGGATTGGGAAGATGCTGGATACGGCTGTGCTCCCCACGTGTTCGTTAATGGCCGACGCTATGCCGATCGGGATTCTCTCATTCGCTTTCTTCGCAGCCGCAAAAGTGATCGCAAAGGCAGTTGCGTTGGTCGTCACGCCTCTGCGGCTCCGCGATCTGGCACGTTTACGTGTTTCATTCATTGGATCGCGTTAGCGAGCTTTGTGTAAACTCGAACGGGCTGCACACACGTGCATCCAGCGCCGGACTCGGTGCGGTTAGGTGTGCACGTGCACACGGTGTCGGCCCTGTATGGGTGGCAGGAACTTGGAGCTAAGCGGTGTCGTGTGTTTTTAGCTGTGTCTGGTCTAGATTCTTGACGTTTCTTTCCGTGTAACGTGGAAACCGAGTCGGGTTCGAGGCGCATGTTTGCTGCAGTGTTTTAGTATTCCAGTCGGTGAAGCTTGAGAGAGTGATCTTGGCTGTTAGTATCACTCTAATTGAGTGTCTCGTACTGTCTCTGTAATTGAACGGGTCGAGTCATGTTTCTGTTTGATTGTTCAATATTCAGTGTAAATTGTTTTCGGTTGCGTAACAGCTTTTTTAATAATCAATTAATCTGGTTCATGCAGAATACATCGTACGCCGATGCGACTGTAATTTATGAATAGAGGTCAATCGATATAATGTTAATACTTTTGTATTATTTGCGGAATATTCATTTCGCGAGAGAGTTCACCGCTTCATCGAGCGAGGAGTATTAATCATTTTCAAACAAAGGGTAAAAACAATAGGTAAAAATTGTGGAAAAGATTTATACGAGGTTACCGGTATTGCCTTTGTATCAGTCGCGGCGAATGAAATGCATACGAATGTTTGATCTCCCCGGTCACACGGTGTTCCAAGGTGCAGTCATTAAATTGCATAAACTGGTTTTCCACTTCAATTTATCATCTACCGAGCGCTTCCTTCCTCGCTCTAAAGAATCTCTGTTGCCGTAGAATAGGAGGGAATTTCTCGAACGCAGCAAAACTTGAACAATCTAGTAGCTTTAGCTTCGAGATCCCCAACCATTTTCCGTAAGTTTCATGTTTCACCGTTCTACAATCTCGGAGTTATCTTTCAAACCTCCGTGGTCTAAAGTTTCGGATCTTTTGCTCCAAAACCTGACTACCATCATTGTTGGTGCTTGACGCGTGGTGTCTAGAATTCAGCGAACGGTGGGAAAAAGCGGATGCCGAAGAATCTAAGGATAGTCGTTCATAATTTTTTAAACATATTCCTGATTGATGCCAGGTCCATTCGGACTCGTACGCTTTCAGTTCCAGGTCGCGATCGTTGAATGTAATCACAATCGGTGCGATAACTCCCCCTCCCCATGAACACGTTCCAGTTCAAAAAAGTTCGCGGTACAAATCCCGGTCGTATTGGCACGTCTTCGCCTACTTTGCATCGATATGATTTCGACGTGGCGCGAGGTGCGGACGCGTGAAAGGTTGAGAATTGGTTGCATGGTGGTTAAGTCAAGAGGTTTTGCGATGGAATCAAGATAGCTTTGTAGCGGCGACACCTTTGTGGTGCTCCGGTTTGACACGTTAACGCGCTTCATTCAGCCAATCGTTGAGTGAGCGTGCTTTGTGTAAACTGTCCCGGTGAGACACGCGTGTGTTCCTCCGTGGTGCATAGCGAACGATGCAGAGCGCGGGGTGCAGCAGAAAGAGGAACAGACTGCAGGCAGAGCGAGATGGAGGCGGAGTAGGGAGGACAGGTCACACGACACGAGCGCAACGGCCGTGCACGTGATTCCTTTGTTCGTGGCATCGTTTCTGGAACAGCCCTTCAGCCGCAAACTATTTTCCGGGAGGTCCCAGTGCACGGTTAAATGCACGATTACTGCAGTGTCGCTGAAACCTCGGCCGGCCACCTTCGTGACTGCACACTTTGACCCAATTGCGTTGCCGTGTCGCAACACTCGCACGTTGCACCGCTGTTGCACCGCTTGCACCGCTGCAACTGCCCCGGCTGGCTCTCCGTTCCGTTTCGTTCCATTCCATTCGATTCCGTTCCTCCTTCCGCATTCAACCGGCGAGACCTGTCCCCCCAGCGGGCCTCTCATTTTTCGAAACGCCCATCTTTCGTGATTCTGATTGACTCGGATGAACTTTCACCGTTCATATCCGACGTGTTCCCATGTCGCACGAGGCGAGCTGTAATAACGATCGAGAGATCGGCCACCATTTATTGTCGAGATAACGGTGTTGACTTTATTGCGTCACGGAACAACGAAAATACTTTCTTCGGACGTGCTTCCAACAGTTCAGTACGCGTACTTCTTGAAAGCAGGCTGTAGGGAATTCCGATGAAGATGACTGAGATTCCTTCGTACAAAAATGTAATACACGCGGGACTATTAAATTAACATAGTTCAAAATTTCTTGAAAGTGGATTGTACATATAAGGGAACTTTGACAAAGATGTCTGAGATTCTTGGATACAAAAATGCAATACACGTGTGACTATCGAATCAACATAGTTCACGTGGTATTTCAATAATGAAAACTAAACCTACCTGTTGAGATTTTAAATCTTCGAGAATCCATGTCATATTTATATGCATGTACAAACGTTCGATTTTATGTAAAATATAGTAGTAAACAGAAAAAATGTTGCAGTAATAACAGACCCGATTTTTGTAAGTCGTCTATGATACAGACAGTCCATCTCTCGAGCAGCAGAACATTTTGCTCGACTCTCACTCAGCAACGCAATTATCTTGCGTAATAGCGATAATGAACGATGGATCTGTGGAAATTCTGGACTACATTCTTTCAGTCGCTCGATGAACTGGATGGTTTGAAGACCATTACTCGTAAATCGAGAAGGATTATGGTTCATTATACATACATCTCTGTAGAAATCCACTTTCATAACAACGCTTCTAATTCACGACCAGGTTAAAAAATCAACAGTTCCATCAAGTTTCTACCATTCCATTGGTTAAGTAATTATCCGACTAAAAGAAGTTCTATCAACAATTTTTAATTAACGAACCCTCAAATGTAAAAGGAAATAATGATATCAAATAGCTGCGATACTCTATGGGAAGATACTTGAACTTTGAAACTCGAAGACTAGAAAACTGGAAAGCTTTCTCAGCAATTAGAATTAACTTTCATTAGCAGTTTTGCCTCGTCTATTGCACGGAATCCTGGTTCGTTGCATTCTAGTGACTTCCACCACGAGGAATTCAAAGTTCTGCAACTGGTGGTGGGGATTGTGATCTACGTAGATACAAAAGAAGATCCAAAAATTGGTTACTTGTTTCGTTCCGCAGCTTCGATTTTTCGGTGCGCATTTTCGGTCCCGTTTCGTGCAATGATCGAGGTTGTACAGCGAAAACAATTAAATATTCTTAGTCCGACCGAATTACTTTTATCAACGCGTCTCGTTTGAAACGGATGGACCGTTTTTACAGAACAAGTTCGAAACGGCAATTAACATCGGCTTTTCATCTTGCTTCGACGGCTCGACCAAATAAATTCTATCGCGACCGTAAGAGGATATTACGATGCGGTTAATTTTAAAGTCGTTTCGGACGCTGGCTGCTGCCTCTGAAGATTCGAGCGTTCCGCGAGATGCTGGTCGGTTCTCTTTGGACCCTCCTTCGGCAGTTCGCCGACATAACGGGACCGGGAAGCGTTACTCTCACGGAAAAGGAATAAAAAGTACGTTTATGGTCTCGGCATTATATACCTATAGGTACCGTGCGCCGGTGTACCGGTTATCTCGCGAACACTGGTAGGGCTCTCTCCGTGTAACTCTTTTACCTGTCCTTTGCTGCGGTTAAATTCGGCCTCGCCCTCTCCAAAGGCATCCTTGGCGCAGAGCTTCGATTCGTTTAAAGCAGACCGGTTCGTCGTTGACGAAAAAAAAAAGAAAGAAACGAAACGTCCCCGAAGAGGATTTCGGTTCCTCGATTGAAGCGACTTTCGTGAACGAATTCCGGGTCGCACTTTGTGGAACGGAAAAGGATGGGGAAAAAGATATTGCCCACTATTCGCGACGTTTTTCAAGGTTTTTCCTGCTGGCAACTCTAGCACCTAGCGATTCCCGCAACATTGACTTCGAAATTCGAGTCGTTTCCACGTCGAAATCTCGCTTCAATAATTTCAATAGTTAACCATTCAAACGGTAATCTTCCATGGGTCAGAGAAAGTGGAAGAGGGAAACGTTGTCTTTTATTCTTGAGACGGCGTATTCTGGTTTTCCATTTTCAGTATCAAATAGTTTCACAAGAAAACGTAGTCTATTTTTTTTTTTGAAAGATAGAAAAATCAATAGTCCCGCCCGGTTTCAACGACTGATACACCGAGGAATTCTTGGTATAGTCTCGCGTTCGTGTCGGAAATGAATATGTAAATTTAATTTTCTTGAAACAAAGCTATGTAAAAGTAGATTTTATTTTCCACCCGTATTATTGCTCGCAGAATGCTCGGCCCACTAATAACGTTACTGCGGAACTGGACGCATTCGTGACGTATAATAATCTGAAGAGGATGATAAAAGAAAGAGTATTGTCTTGCCCGAATTTATCTAAAAAAAATCAGGGTATCGCTTTGGGACATTTATCGGAGGAGATAAACGGGGACGAACGAAATTGCGATTGCTTTGTGATGAATCGTTCTCAGAATTCGTTATACCGGAACCGCGATAATTATATTATCGGCGCGACTATCGTTGCAGCGATAAACGCAAAATCGTTGATCACGGTGCGGACAAAATGATGGAACGGGTTCCGAGGCACCGCCGTAACCGTTCCGTCACACGATCGTAGATCAAGATATTTACCGTTTACGTTAAAAATCGCGCGAGTGGCAGGCGTAAATTCAGCGCCGCGTCTCGTTACATTTTCCGAGGAATAAATTCGAGAGAATGCGCACTATAAATTCCCTCCTCCCGGGTACAGGCTGCTCATAAATTCGGAGCACAGCGCGGCTTTAGCATACGCGACAGAACGCGCGAGGGTAAAGAGGATTTTTATCAAAGAGGACGTCAAAGAATATAAAAGACAGGATCGCCGTATTGCGCTTACCTTTATAGACCGTTCGTTTATCAAATAGCACGGCTACCGGTTTACTCGTCGAACCAACGACTTCCCGTTAATTTAGAAGCGATCGATCTATCGCAATCGCTGTCGACCTGGAATGTGCATTTCGAGTTATTTAAATGTTGTGTCATACTCGTTCTACGTGGATTAGCTTGGTAGAACTTTCCGTGATTCTGCAAATATTTCGCCGTGGACAGCAATAGCATGTGATATACCTTCACCCTCTTTTATTTTACGAGATTCGGGGTAGAGAACGTAAATTTATATAACAGCTGTGACTTTTCCGCTAACATATTTCTCAAAACTTTGTTAGTAGATGCGTTTTATTTTTAAACAATTTATCTTCGGGAAGTAAAACACATTTACCCTATCAAGCATAAAGCTTCAGGCCATTGACCTTTACGATAAGTTTCAAGATCACTGAAACCAGAGATCTGTAATCTATTCAGAGTGTCCCATTCAAATCGATCGAATATATCCGAAATTATTTATGATACCGGAAAATATTTTGAACAGACATTGAACGGTCATAATTCGATATTAATTCCTCGAAGCGAAACGCTACCCTGCAACGGAAGAAATTGATTAGCACACCTCAAACGAGCGTGCACTGTAATCACCGAAGCTCGCGCGAAGGGAAAACGATTTTCACTCTCGTCCGGCGCGACCGGTGCACGACTAAAAGTGCGTCCGGTTAATGAAACGAGCTTTTCCCGTGAATGGGAAGGGTTACAGCTTCGAGTGGCGTCGGGATGGAACTTGTCGCGGGAGGCAGGTAACGGTAGCCGGCTTGTAATGGTCGCGGGATAGGCTGGAAGCAGCCGAGTCACGGCCGATAAAACGGTTGAACCCGAGCGGATCGTGTATCGGCCGACTCGGCCGAGGATATCGGTGGTTTTTCAACCGGCAACAAGGTATCCGGATTACATAATATTACAATTAGATCGCGCGCGTTAAGCGGCCACTCCGCATTCCTCCGTCCGAGCGGTTTTCTCGCTACTTTAACCGCCCTCTGCGTAGCGCCGCTACGATTTTTATGCGAAATAGAGCATGCTCGTCTCGCCGGGTCCCCGCGAAGATCAGTGTGCCGGCACACCGGCTCCGAGCAATCCATTTTTTCCCGCTCCCTTTTCCCCGGGCCGTCGTCCCGCCGCTCCGCATTCCTATTGAATGGTAATGGAGAGTTACGATTGCGATTTATGGCGGCGTTATACTTGGGAGGCTGCGAAATTTCGGTTTTATGGCCGACCGGCTTATCGGGCCGCACGGCAATGGACTGCGAAGTGCACCACCGGTGCCGTCCCGCCACCGAATAACGATACCAGAAAGAGACGTAAATCACCGCGGGGCCATTGGGACACCCGTCCCTGGGTATCGACAATTTTTTTTTTTTCATTTTTCCCGATTCACCCCCGCACCTTGGTCTCGGACGTGCCACCGTTCGCAGCGTCATCGGCCAGACCTCTGACGCGTGTCCGACGAGAAATCAATCGACCTGTACACTTCCTGTTTTGAGAGGACTCAATCGTAAACGGTACCAGTTTTTCTTCATTCCCGCGCGTGTCGTATCTAATTGGCTGCAATGTCCCGATGCACAGTCAATCTCTGTAGAGGGAGATTGGTTAAATTTTAATCTCCAAGCCCGATCGCGAAAAGGAGATAGTATCGACGATTGTTTATTACTAGAGGCGAACGGAAAAGAAAGCATACTGACAACTTGATGATAAATCCGTTTATTTTGACGCTGGGAACTAGACTACTCTGTTCCTGAATTAAACTTTTTATGGAAGTGATTTATTTTATCTCTTATTTTATTCTTTAATTGTAATTTGTGTTGGTAATTGTTGAAATTAATTGATACTAAAATGATTCCCAACATTATTGCTTTAACCCTCTTTCTAGTATAAGTGGTCAACTACTAACGAAGAGAAGGTCAATTACTAGATTGTTCATGTTCAAGAGTGGTCAACTTCTGAAGCAATTACTGAATTTTTCAATATGTTCCTTAAATTTGTATAAGTAAACTTTTTTTAAAAAGTGGCCTTGTTACATAATCTAGAAGACTTAAAGAGTGTCTTCATGCATCAACTCTCGCTATTTGATGACAGAGCAAGTGGTTACTATTGTTCTCGTGGAAAACTTCTCTTAACTGGTCAACTACTGGTGCCTTTACCTTACTTTTCGATGTTTTTTTCATTCATATTGATGAGTTAACATTCACATGTTAGGTTTTATTTTATATGTTTCGCATTAAAAAAATAAAAGTCACCAAGTTTTGGACAAATTTACTTACATATTACCGAACGGTATAACTTATTTCGGGAAAACTGTGTCAAATTGACACGAGGGACAGATGAGGGTTAAGGAGATTGATTGAGAAGTATATGGCAATGGCACACACCATAATTAGAATAAAGTTCCGTTTGAATTACTAACAAAATTGTAGAAGTTGCTTTTTACAACTTTTTTGATTAGATTATAAGTTATACACGTGTTGAAGATTTCAATTCGTTTATCAGTTAAAAAATTGTGGTCCACATAATCGTGCTTCTGTTTATTGTTATCGTTTAATTTGAATAAGATGATGAATGATGTAGGGACGGATTAGGTGAAGGGTTAGGTTGAGGGTAAGAACTACGTGGAATCTCGGTGTAGGATTCATGAAAGGATTGCGGACTCTGGCAGGCATCGTGAACACTCGACTGATCAACTTTTATGTTGTCTCTTAGAAAGTTCGCGAGTTATTCAATACATTCGGCGATTGCTTGTGGTAGGGTTATGCAAGCGCGACACGCAGATGCTTTCTCGGTGGAGATTTTGAGTGTAATTGTTATATAAGGCGATAACTATAGATTATGTTATTACACGGTTGAAGAGGAAGGTCGTTGTCTCGTAATTAGATTGGCGGAGTGGTGATCTTCGACTAACGAGGGACGGTAGCCAACTCGAAATCGTTGGTTCCAATAAAACATGGATATTTAAAAATGCTTAATCAGTTTTCAAGTTTGATGATATCCGTTCTAAATTAATGTGCTTCTTGTCTGGGTCTCCTGTAGATCATGTCCTGTCAATCTTGGTAGATCATGTAGACCCTGAAGAGGAAGTTCCTTGTCTGATAATTTTCTGGTTCAGACTTAATCGAAAGTGTTGAATGTATCATAGATTTCGAAATAGAATGAATTTCCTTTTAAATTAGGTTGGATTAGATTAGATTAAGCTTGTTAAATTAACGTGCACTTTCTTATTGAATAAAGTGTACATTCCCACAAAGTGCCCCTATCAAGAGAACCTTAGACGGGCTGGTTAAATGCAACGATAGTATTACTAACTTCTAACGTAGTTAAGGCTCGATAATTCAACAAGATTAAGTACCTGTTATATTTTTAACCAATCGAATTACGCACGTCCACACTGATTCCATCCAATTATTAATGCAAGAATTTAAGTCATGAGAGTTTCGGGTATTTATACTTTCCTTCCAGCTTTTCATTTCGTTCCCCAATTTATCTGATTGTAATCTATTCATCGCGACATGTGACATGCATCCTTCATCCATGATAAAATATGATAATTTAGGATTCATTTCACATTTTGACATCTCCAATTCATACGTAACATTTGATATCTCTCGTTCAAATATAAATACACATTCCACTTTGGAAATGGAACATTTCGAGGAAAATCATTTTAGGACAATCCTCTAACCTTAGCATTTTTAAATGGAGCACGTAGGCATCGGGGTCTTTGAAAATCCTGAGAAGTTTGAAAATTCCGAGTCTCGAGAGGAAGAAAGGAAAAGCGACAGACAGAATACACAGGCCGGTGCAGCGACAAAACGACTGGGACACTCGGTTTAAGCCGGCTGCAGAGCCGCGCGTGGGCGCGTGAATCGTTGGACGAAACCGGGCCGAGCGTGAATAACTTTTCTTGCGAGCCGGCTTTCCCCGGGTTTTCCTCTCGCGCGGGAAACACGAGGAAACGATGCGGCCGAACTTGCGCCGCCCAACAAAGAAAAGTAATCTCGCGGAGCGGCGGCGTTTCGGGCCGATCGCGCGGTCGGAATTGTAAATAACGATTCCCGGAAATTGACTAAACTTTTCGTTGCTTCCTTTTCCATGGTTCCCCGGTTCAAATTGATTTATCTCGAGCAGTCTCACGGCGCGAGTTATAACGTGGATTAGTAGATCGAGGCCGCAGAGTGGAGTCTCGCTTCTGCGGTTTCGTGAAGAAGCTTCTCGACTTTGCGCTTTTCATTCTGTTTAGAATCGTACACCTTCGAAATTGGAAGAAATCTGCAGCCACGATGTTATGCGAAGGGAAAAGTGTGAGGGACGGTTTAATTATTTTTTTATAAAACTTTTACCAAATACTTCTTTAATTCACGATGCAGTAGAACCTCGACTACTCTACTGTGTATCGTGGATTAAGCTAGTACATGCGACCCAAATTGTAATTTGTTTAGAGGCATTTCAATCGGAAAAGTGTGACGGATATGACAGTTTAGGAGTATCTTTGAAAAAGATTTAAAACGAAAAACGTGGGGCGCATGCAATAGATAATTGATGCATAAATAGTTCACCTAAATCACTAAAATATTTATTTCTCCGCAAATGATATGGACTGTTGTGTGAGTTTTCTCAACGGCAGCTACTCTCTACACTCCTTACTATTATCTTGCGCCTTACGTTTTTCGTTTTAAATCTTATAAGTATTTTCACAGCTATTCAAAATTCACAATTAGAAATTTTTAGGACTACCAGTACAGTGTTGGGAATCTGTATGGAACTAGGAAACATTATTTTGTACTTTTTAGTTCGTTTTTAAAAACGTGGTATTTTTAAAAAATTTATTTTTATTTACATAATTATTTTCTGCTTTCTAGTCTTATGTATGTGAAAGTTTTCAATCGATTTTTAACATTTTTACCACGTTATGAAATTATAACAGAGACATGTACTAAATTCAGACAGTATTGCGACCGCGACATATCGAAAAGTAAGTGCAGTAACGGTGTAACGATTCTTTCACTTGGTAAAAGAAGCGATGATGTACTACGAATCGTCGCACGACGACGTACTATCATATACTGAGCTCCGCGGGGCGAAGTGGGTCCGTGGAGTGGGGACGAGTCAGAGTGCGCACGCATAGTAAAGTAGAAAACATTGTCGCGCGGAGTGGGGATCGCTGAACGCGATCACGTAGGTTTTGCGGGGAGGTGAAGAGGAAAAATATTTAATCGTTATTGCTCCGAAACGGATAGACTTTAAAAATTTTTTTTTTTGAATAATGCATTGTCATCCAGTTCTGAGCCATATGCCCGATTTCAAGTCTCTAGCTCATCGGGAGGTTAGTTTAAAATCAATTGCAAAATTTGCCACCGAACAAACAAACAAACACACAAACAAGAAAGCGAGCTAATAAAAACGTGGTAAAATCATTAGAAACTATCAAGTTTTGTCCATGGATCGCCTTTCCATCCTTACCATATTGTCACGATCCAATCGCCAGCCACTAAGGAGGATAAAAATAATTTCCACTGTTTCTGCGATAAGTCGCTTTGTGTCCCAAGTTACTCGGGAACATTGTACTCGCGAAGATGGAACATGATTAGTTATTTCTTCAGTCGTTATAAACTGTGAATAGATAGTGGGCAAAATGTTCTTTCCTATTAAGCTAGCCATTAAGCTCCAGCGATTAGACACGATTTCACACCTGACGATCGGGAAGTCTGTGTCCACGAAGGAATTTCTCGTAACGGTCGCTGTTATAAGTTCGTTAGCATACGGTCGCGATAGGGGGCAATTATCGCATTCGGAATACGTCCAATAAAATTTTGAGAGGACTCGTTACTAGGTTGTCGGCCGGGTAACTGTAATCCGAAATGAGTAATACCGTCGAGTGATCAATTTGCGAAGATATACGGGGTCAGTCGAATTTATGGATCCGAGGAGAATCATTCAACCGTGGGCGAGTCACTCGACCTACTTTCGTCCCTTCACCAGATTATATCAAATTGTCCTGAAAATTAAAATCGAAATTATTTCACGATTACACCTACTCTGTATTGGGAAATTCAAACTGGCGTATTCCACGAATAAAAGTAAGGAAAATATTGTACAAACATAGGCTCAGGTTACAGCATAAGAAGAAATTGACAAAATAAATGAGAAACGATCGTTAATAGATTCTTGTCGAAATTAAAACTAAATCAAGGGTGCATTAAACTCGTAATCGTTCGCGTGTTCGTTAGTCATCCCTTGGTTATTGTGGGAAGTATCGTCGCGGGCTCTTAAGCGTCTTCATAGTGTTATTAATACCTTTTCTGTCGTGGGTTCTAAGAATACAGTACGAATTTCTAGGGGACCCGGAAAATTCGGTCGTGCAACACCTGGTGACATCGTTCACGACTATTTCCATGCTGTGCGGGGCCGCTTAACATTTCCCGAAATTTGGATGGTTGACAATTCCGTGACATCATCCACGAGATAGCCCACTAGCTACCAAACGCTGGAAGCCGGCTAACAGCGACGACCGTCGTCTCAACCTGTCTATCTATCCCTTTCGACTATAGTCCAAGTCAGCCGACTCTTTTATAGTTCTGGTCAACTGGTATGGGTCCCAGAGTTGCATTCCGCCACGAATGTAAGGCCCCGCGGATGCATCTCGTGCTCCACGAGCCGAGTGTCCAGTTTCATTCACGAGCAAGCAGCACTTCTCTGTGCAGCACTGGAATTTGTTCGCGGTATCGAGAATGCGTTATCTTCTGCGTTAGAGATTTCTGTTCCTCGAAATTGATCTCGACCGCTAATATACAAATTGTCGCAAGCAATTTATTCTTGGCAGAGTCGGAAGAAAAGCGATTGAAATTCAAGTTTTATAATCGCACGGTTGAAACAAACACGATCGGGGATCAACATTTTGTTGAACGGAAGCTCACGGAAGATTTAAAAATAGATACAGCGGCGATGTTGATGGCAAAAGTTTCTACGTAAACTATTTCGAACAGCGGTGAAACTATAGTTCGGACATCAATTTTGCGAAGGCTTTAGCTCATCGTCGAAAGCGGATGAACGAGCGAAAACAGGCTGCGCGTAAATTACCATGAATTTTGCATTGAACCGAACGGTTTTGCAACGCGTCGGATTAGATCATCTCTGCTTTCGGGAACAATTCCGGTCGTTTATACGAGGTGTTACAACAATTATTTCAGGATTTTTTAGTAAACTCTGTTTCAAGTAATTAGCAAACGAATTACTGAACGAAGACAGAAACGAAAATGTCGCTTCGACTCAATTCTATTGCAGTTTAATTGGTCCTTAGTATTTATTATATAATTGGTACTGGCTCTTAATTTGACTGCGGTCTCTTTCGCGGACTGACTGAGATTTTAAAATAAATTCTTTATGATCAATCTGCGATCTGATACCTTTCCAGATGAATTTCTTAAAAACGTGACCGAGATCGGAAGAGAGTTGCTCCTGTTATTGGATTTTACTTGGACCATGTGTCTTCCTTCCGCTTAATATTTCAACGCCGTGAATTCTAGCCATCGGTGAGCTAACTCTATTTCGGTGACTTTTTCCCAAAGGATCGAGGAAACGTCCTCCTAGTGACCTTACCTCGGGCCGTTCATAAATATTGATAAAATGCACTTCATCGCGGACGTCGGAAGAGCGAAAGAAAGCTCGAGAGGGTTCTACGTGGAGAAGGAGACGAGAATAAAAAAGAAAGGGGAGAAGTGGGTCTCTGCTGGTGCCGCGATTCGATAAAGGTCGCTACCGTATAATATTTTCGGGAGCGTAGAATTAATATTCATGAAGGACCCGCGCCGTGGAACTGGGGGCAACGAGAAATACGACGGACTGGTTTCGGTAGGCCGGGCAACGCGGTCCAGAAGAGCCGTTTCTGAAATTATTGCAAATTACAGATTTTTCGTGCGGTTACCGTTGCGAGGATCGATATTTCTGCCTCTCCAGGTGAAATGTAATCACTCGGTGCTCTGAGATCGATGTCCCCTCGGGAATTTGTTGTAAATCCGTATTATGTCGGGTTTGGTGTAATTTCAATCAGAAAAATTTCAGTAGTTACTTTAAGTTTCCTGTAAATAATTAGTAGAATAATAATATTCTCCATTTTTAACGATCGTAAATTTTGTATATGCACTATATGATATCGGCGCTACAGGTTCGATAACAAATACAAAAATTAGCAATTTTTCAGAATTATAATTTCGACGTTTCGGTTCTGTGTTGAACCATTATCAAGAAAAGTCCGCGTCTGTGAGAATTAAAGTAATAAAATTTGTTATTCATTAAACTGACTATTTAATAGTTATGAAAATTAGGTGTTTATACATACATGCTAATTGTGATAAAAAACAGAATGAAATCAAATTCAGTGGAATGTTACTAGTCACTAAGCCGGTTGGAACTGTACTAAACTGTTACTGTTGTGGCAAAGTCAACACGGAAAACCAAAAGAATATCGGAAATATAACTAGCCAATCGTATGTCGTAGAATAATAGTCTTGAAAAAAATTCAATTATTCTGAAAGCATTGATTCATCCGTTTATCTTTCTCTCACTCATCGGAGTGTTGGCAGAAGTATTTTAATTCGTTGACACGTTTCGAACTCCTAAGAGTTTCAAATCTCCCAACATTTGCAGGACTTTCAGATACATTGAGTAGATTTCAGACCTTCATGGAAATTTCTGTTTTACAGATTGCTTGGTAAAAAACCAAATTAGGGAAACATTCATCACGCCGAGTGTTTATGGCGGAACGACAGTAGAAATGTTATCAATAGACAGCAGATTTTATGCATTTATGAAAAACATTAAGACTATTTAAGAACGACCATATGTTATGCTCGATATACTTAATTGTTGAAAGTAGATACAAAGTTTTGTATGGCTCCTGTGTCTTGCAATTGATGAAGACAATTTTTATTTTGCATGAAGATCCGCAATCTAATTACCAATGTACGTTAATGAAAACATTTCCTGTCAATTGGTACAGTGCAGAAAGGTTCGTAGACTCGTAACAATTGAAGAAAGTCTATCATTTCTTCAGGGTCAAGGGATCAAAGTTAATACAACAGAGACGCTGAGATACGAACGGGCTTGGCCTGAAATTCCTAGCGAAACTTGGATTGGAGATCGCTACATTCAAGAATTTAACTAGATGCAACTCCGCGTCTGGAGACGAAGTTAGATCAAATCGGTGTCAAGCTATTCAAACTAACGCCGGAATTGTTGAAGATGTACACACGATTCATACAAATTGTAGGACCATATTGTAGCTAGCGAAATTGTTTTACGGTTCAGCTACATTTTCTCTGCAAAGGAATGAAACTGAAACATCTTTTCGATCGCGCATCGTTCGAGAACGAGACTTTCGGTATACTCAAGTCTAATAGAGCAAAACTTGCCGAATACAATTCGCTCGAAACGTCGGCGGGAGTAACAGCAACGGGAAAACAGAAGCGATCTCTCACGACTGTCGCGCGAAGCCTGGAAAAAAGCTTTCAGCGAAGCTGCGGATGAGATTGTTGGTGGTTTTTTGTCGCAGAAAATCGTTTTATTGCCCCCGAAGAGCAATTCGGAGCATACGCGAGCAGTGTTCGCGGGGCTGTTCACGAATGAATCGTTTCAGCGATCCGTGAAACCTCAGTTTACCACGTATCAGCGACGATTTTAATAACGGTCGTGAATCGTTCACCTTCCGTTCCTACGGTCTGTGGGGAACGCCACGAGGCGGCCGTCCATCGTGGGAATTCCTGTTGATCCGTGAATTTTCCGCGAATCAAGGCCAATGGGGGATGCCCGCGATCGAGAAATTTATTCCAGCAATAAAGCGAGCGGGAAGTCTCCGTGCTGAGGTTTTCACGCTCGGCTGAACCACCTGGAACAACCTGGCTCGTGGAACTTTCGGTACAGGTTTTACCTGGTTCGCCGACTCGACCCACGCTCTTGTTTCGTCTCGGCATTGTCTCGTTATTAGTTCGGGAACACAATTAGTGCGCAAGGTCAGAGATCGTCATGGTACTTTAATCCTAGGGTACAGTGTTTAGCCGACAATCGCTTTCTTCCCGCGGTGCCGAACGCGGTGCTTCATTCGAGATCCAGTTTATCTTTTTTTTTTATTATTGAAAGCTTAATTAGAACTCCCCATAGGGGGTTATAAAGATATACATTAGTAATATACATCTTACATTTGAACATTAGTAATGTAGGTACAGTAGAACACATTAAGTATATAACATATTAAGTACATAACTTTAAATCTTTAAATTGCATTGCTTGAAAAACTTGAAAAGAAAATAACATGCCTCAATATTCGGTTCACAAAGCAACGATCTGATATTTAAAGGTGGAAACAAATTAAGTTTCCTTAATTTTTTCATGAGATCAACTCTTTGAGATTCCAACAAGGTACATTGCCAAATGATATGGTTAAGATCTTGAACCTCATTGCCGCAGTTACATTTGGAATCATCTATTATATGTAGTCGTGAAAGAGATGCTGCAAGATGATAATGATTTGCTCTAGAACGATTAAATGTTACAATAAATTCTCGTGATAAACCTCTACCCGAGAACCCTTGAAGAATGAACCAAGGATTCTAGCACTCCTGGGTTCCAGTTATTTTTCTGATCATTTCACTCTTTTCTTTAGTAGCGATTTTGTTCGCATTAATAGCTTGCTGTGGACCCTTCGTCGTCTTAACAGATATATCACAAAATTATAACTGCAATTTTCTTTCTACTATCTTTTTCGGTTTTCACTGCACCTTCTGGACCTAACAGTCGGAAAGACCAAGACATATGAAATCGAATTTTACAATCCCCATCTCAAACGAAATCGAATGCTAGCTCTAGAATCATGATTGTCCTTTTGCAAAAAAAAAACCATAGCCAGTTTCGCTTCGTCTTTCATTAACTACTGTTGCTGCATTTGAGCAGTTGGTATCGGTGGAACTTCAATACTTCTATCATCCCTTCTGAATATAGGTACTACACACAATAGATCCCATCGAATTCCAATAAAAACATTCATTCTACCGAAATCGTTCATACATAGTCGCCGCAACCCTGAAAGCCACCACCACAACGAAATAGACCCGACAGTCGAACATTGCGCTCCGGCGAAATAACTTTTTCATTTTCCCCGGGAATCGCCAGGGAATCGTGAATTGTAATTACAGTTCTGTAATTTAATCCCGCAATCGAGGCAAAATTCTGATTTAAACCGTTCCGGCTCGTAATTGCATCGAAAATCGTCACCGCGGAGATCGTTGATAATTCTGGGATGCGTCGGTCGCGTTCGCGGAACGATGTTATTTTAGATAATCACGCTGGTCGATGAATCGTGCGGTCCACAAAGAAATTTATCCTGGCTGCAACTTTTCTTGTTCGAGGGAAAAACGTTTGCACCATGATCGCACATATTTCAGCATAAATGGACCATCCTTCATAAAATTGTAAATGTAAAACGAAACAGTTGACGGTGATATTTCTCGTTAGTATCAGTTCAATAATAAAAAACAGTATCTTTTCAAGATTTAAGGTGTAAATAGTAGGGGAACGATAGATGCTATCACGATTATACAGTACTAGCTACCCACACTATTGTTAGATTTAGATGTATCTTAATGATTTACAGTGAATCTTCTTTATTCAGAATTTGTGGATAAATTGTACCCAATTATGGTGCACTTCTCTCTGACATCTATCGAGTCATTACTGTACAGTATTTTCACGATCACGATCGTCGGCGAGTTGACCTTGTCGAGCATCGCTCTCAAAACGATTCTCGATCCTCGGAAAAAAGTAATCGGCATAGTTTCACGCGACGAGACCGGTATCCGCGACAAGAACCCTCGGCTACCCGCACAGAAAAGTCGATCGGCGATTTCTGTATAGGGAGAACTTTACAGATTTTTTTCCTCGGTTCAAGGGGGTCCCTTCGATCCCGCTCTCTTCCACTCGCAAACTACGTTATCGCGATGCTGAACTCTGCGAGTGCGGCCGCAAGAACTCGGCCGACCTCGTTCAGCAGTTCTGCTCGCGGTCGGTTTAATGATTTTCAAATAACTTCGCGGGGACATTCCGTTTGACCGGTATACTTTCCTCTTCCGTCCGATCGATCCGGCAACGCGATCCTCCCCGATCGCGACAGGGTTCGTTTGATTAATGTCTTTATTCGCGTTTATTGGCTGCGTAGACGCTCGGCTGCGCCACGCCGCCGCGCTAGACACGCGGATATTAAAGTAGTAAATAGGAGCTTCATGATGTGAGAATTGGCCGTTCGACGGAGGGTTGGTGCCAATCTTTTATATGGGGGAGTAAACGATACAGCGTAGCGACGGGGATACGACGACGCGTTTATACGTCGATAAATAAAACGAAGAACCTTTAATATTCGCTCTGGCATCTTCGGAGCTGAAAGCTTTCCTCGTTTAGGTAATTTCAATCCAGGAAATGGTAAATAGATGGCAGTTTTATGCGACCTCGCTTCTTTATGGCTAGATTAATTATTGTTTTGATGAGAAGCTTTTTCTCGTATTATATTCTTACGCAATAATGATCGAGAGAAATCGATTCGATTGATGTTCTTTCTATCGAACCTCGTTAATTAGAAACTTTATAAATTATAGAATTTAAGACAATCTCTCTCGTGGCATTTATAATTCTCTGGCATTCATGAGGGAATGTGTTTAGATTTTGGAACGTTATAATTAATGTTGGAAGCGTAGGTGTCACTGGTACACCATGTAATTAATTACACGGGATTAATACTGCCAGTGAAATGAGAAGAATTGATTACAGTACACATTCGCAAGACAGTTTCTCGCAGGGTCAACTGGACTTTCTAAAAATACAGTCCTTAAACGGTCTCGAAAAGGACAATTGATGCAGCATCGATAACAAACCCATAACGCTGACGTCAGGACCAATAAAATCGCCATCCTGTTAAATGGCTCGTACCACCAGATGCACAAGCATCCTTCGTGTTTGTCGTTTTGATGCATCAGAGGTGATTGGGCACGAAGGTCAATCTATTAAACTCTCGGCTCGATTGTGTCACCCCGAGGGGGATAAAAATCGTTAACAGTACTGTTTGTAGGTCCACTTAATCGGCGAATTAAACCCGCGCCTTCGTAACCGTACGCCGCGTTTCTCTGTTCCCGTGGTAATGACCCTGGAGTCACTGATTTATTCTAAGGTCGATCTTTGTTCTTTCGCATTCTTATTCATCGAATAAATGAACCTCAATTCTGAGCCTCGGTGATTAAAGACGAGCTACGTCGGTGTCGTTATTCATACACTCTGGCCAGTTAATAATAATGAACAACTTCAAACGCTGATCAAAGGAGACTTCAATTTTATCTCTTTATTTATTGCTTGCTCTTTCTCTTTCTATAAACGGACAATTATTTTTCAATTAAAGAACTTCTCAAGAAAGGCTATCAATTGCTTATATAAGGGGTGGGGGTTTTTAGAAATAAATGAAATGAACCATGAAAGTAGTGAACCTGAAAGTAGGACTTCTGAGGGCGATTGCGGTTTAGTTTGATCTTTTATCTAGCGCATTTGATTACTGAAAACCCCCATCTTTGCATTATCAAGAAACGAGAAGGCTATTTACTTAATTTTCAATTTCGCTCGAGAGGTTGAGCGAAATCCTGTGTGAACGATGGTTTTACGAGTCGGTTCTAAAGATGGCAAAATTCTCGAGGAATTTTTTGAATGCTTGGTGCAGCCAGCAGTTTTTCGATGGTCTGTCTTCAGCAAGGTGCTCCTTCCATTCGAGCACCGTGTATATCAGCATTACGACCGAATGTGCGAGCTCGGCGATCGACGAAATGGTCGAGGGACCGGAGAAGTGCCATCTTCTCTCTCCATAGAAGAAAACTGGTTTGGATTTCGTGCGGCGATCGTACCAATACGTGTACACTCGCACGGAACAGGTGAGGTCGATCTAATACGTCAAAATTCCTCCTCGGTTTTGCTCCGTTCGAAAATGTCTTTGACCTCTCCACGCTTTCGACCCGCGACGTCCGGATCCAAATGACTTTATGCGAGCGTGATGTTGATGAAGGTCTCGGCGATGATCCGGGCACTTATGAATTCTTAAAATGCAATTTAGTTATTTGGTCTGAGACCCGAGAGACGGGAGTATGTAGATTGCCCTGGGTAATTTACGAGTGTGCTTACCATTATACACGGTGTTCGCGAAGAAGATAGTATTCCTAAGCGAATTTGTGGAGATGAATAGTGCACAAGAAAATAATGAAACACTGTTGAAAGTTCTTGTCGAACTGTGTAAATCCTAGAGAAGAGTGTATTCTAGTTCAACCTTGTTTCTATAATTATTTTATATAGGAAAGATGTTTTAAGCAACGGCGTGCATAAAATTCGTTTAACTAGTTCCCTGGAAAATACAACTCGTAGCGAACGTGGCAATTAAATTGATAAAGAAACTCCCGTACGATTCTGACTGAATTAGTTTCATCCGAATGGGTTAAGGGTCAACTACGTTGCTGAGATGGTACATGGCAACATGTTCTGCAGAGACTGTTGCATTCAGGATCGAAATGCAGACGGCAGAGGCTCGATAGCGTTCGGCGATGCAGTCCGGTAGCGCGCAGGACACACCTATGAAATTTTATGTCACGATTGTAGAATCACAATGTGCATCCCGGAGATTCCACGGCCGAGTAGCCTTCGGTCCAAGGCGTTCGCAGGGAAACGTATGGCTGGGTGGACGCAAGGACGCGCCGAGGACAGCTTTACGCTGTGTTACGCTCGGTATCGCGTTCGGTAGACACCGTAAAAAACCAGCCGTAAAAAGCGAGAGCGCCGGGGCTCGCCATGGAATTTCCAATTTTCTCTTATCGTTATTTCGCGGACCGTCAGAGTTTTACTCGTTCCCAGAAAGCTCCCGACTTCGACCTCCCGCGTGGCCGAGCTATACCCATTCTCGGCAAAAACTATGCCTCTCTATAGACTCACGAACTGATCGTTGTAATCAAGTATCGACTATCGAAGCGTACATACTCGAATATACCTTCCCAAATGAAAAAATCATGAAAATTCAAGGAATAGATTAATGCCACGTGACGATATCAAATACAAGAAGTAGTTGCTCATACTAGCGACCTGAACAACAGACTCGAAGCCCATTGAAATCTGTAATTAAATTTCTCTGTATCAAGTTCTGAAAGACTTAACCCTCATACGCTCTTTAGACGTTGTTGCATAAAAGATCATAGAATAATATTTCACCCCTTCTTACTTCACATTTCGAATCTACGAATTATGCTTGAATTACTTATAGTGTGACATTTCAAAGAAATATATTTTGCAACACAGACAAAAAGAAATGAATCGTGAGAAAGGTAAATGGGTGAATTTTCACCCTGAGGAACGTGTGAGGGTTAATGAACTCAGTCTTCAGGGCTCAGGGGTTAACGATAACCAATGTAGGAATTGATAGTTCATACAGACGACCTTGACAACAAATTTCAAGGTTCTGGAAGACTTAATTAACCCTGTCTTCGTGGTCAGTGACTCTTTGATCGACTTCTTGGCTTTCGAGCAGGCCCAATTCGATTGGTCTCCGTTGATCGGTCTCGCTGACCGAAGTCGTCGGATCGAGCCTGGGTCGATTCGCCATAAACGGCTCAGGTGGTAACACCGTTGAGGAGGACGCGAGAGGAGGCGCTCGCAGCATCGTGTATACACGACCTAACACGAGGCGTCGCGCGGGGGTAAGCTCCGACAACGCGGTACATTCTTCGGGTACACGCATCGAGCAGGTTCATAATCACCTGGCCGTGCACATACATATCGAGCGACGCGAGTTAGGCCGTTTCTCTCTGGTTTATAACCAGTTTCGTGTAACCACCAGGGGCGGTGTAAGCGTGGTTGGTGCAAGCCTGGCTTGCTGCTTTGCTGGCTGGCCTGATCCTTGCCTGCTGGCTCTGCCTGGACTGTGCGGTAGACTGTCCGCCGAGGATCCACGGTGCATTCACGCTGCAAGAGTGCACGTCGTTCTTAGAGGGTCCCGGAATATATTATGCGCACTGTATATCGCCGGCACAATGCCTTCTGTACTGTATAATGCACGTAGCCGCGATACAATCGGGAAGCTCCGCTGGTATATTCACTGTCATACGCACAGTATATTGTTAATATAACGCGATCCACGGTCGGTGCCTCGCCGCTTTTTACCGAATGTCAAATAACGACGCCGCTCGTGTATCTCACCGGCATATACCCCTCTTTGCCTTCTCTCTCCTCATCGTCTTCTCTTGCTTCTTCTTCTTCTTGTTCTTCTCTTGGTATAACGTAACACCTCCTGGCCCGACCAGAAACCGACCGGCTATTTCTAGAGGGCACGGTTTGCCGCGAATTGTGTGCAACCTGGACCCGGTAATATATGCCGGCGGTCGTTAAATAGTCTGAAATAGAATGAATTGGGAGAATAATGCGGTCGCCGGCCCGTTATGGGGGACACGTTTGCGACTCCGAGCGATTACCGGTGATGGACGACTGGCCTGTTATTATGATGGTCGTGTGTCGCTCATACTTCACCGGGTAGATTAATGTAATTCGCGTTTTCGAGAGCCTCCTCGGATGAATGCTCTGCGACGTTCGGCGTATCGAGTGCAGAACTAGGGGAGCTTTCTTACGATCTGTTTATCAACCGAAGACTCTTAACATCCTCAAATCATAGGCAAATCATAATCTAAATTATAGACAGTTTGATAGACATGTTTCTTCTATTATTGAATGATATGTTGTGCAACATATTCAGTAATATAGAATGGTTAACCCTCATACATTCCTTAGGGTGAAAATTCAATGTTTTCACATACTCTAAAATTATTCATCCTTTTATGTCTACGTCGTGAGACGTATTTCTTTAAAATGTGACGTTGTAAATGAAACATAATGTGTTCATTTAACGTGCAATATAAAAATAGGTAAATTGTTATTCTGTCTCTTTTATGCAGCTATTTTTGAGGAGCGTATGAGGGTTAAAGAAAATATTTGAATCAATTTATAAAAAATATAAGTTTGATATTACAATGATATAATTTTCATTAGTTGTGTTTCATTAATATTTTCGATGTACAAGCAAAATTACCTGCTTATTTAAAATACGACGGAACTTTTCCTCCAATCTAATAATAGATTTCAATTATGCTGTTCTACATGGAAAAGTAAAAAATTGTTAAAATCTTTATACAGATGCTTTATTAACTCAAACGACTTACCGGAATACGGTCCGTTACTTTATTCTATAAAGCAATTTTGCAAATTACCAAGTTAATTACTCGACGTTTCGATCTTCGTTTATATCTGATGGAATTTATTAAATATATATTGTGGAATCTTACGATACCGCGTATACAATGTAAAAATGTAAACTGTTGGGTACAACTTTATGACTAAAAAACAATATGAATGGAGACTTTCAAAAATGCGACGTGCTACGTTAAACCCACAGTTTCTCGAAGTGGCAATCGTTGCACACCAACAATATCATTTTCAAGATTGATTAGAATTGCGTCTGTAAAATAAGATTTGCGCCGAGAACATTAACCATTCTATATTAAGAACAAATACGATCGATAGAAGAATATTCAGTAAATAGAGACGGAAATCAGTTAAAACCGTGTTGAGCATTGCTAAGCTTAATCTTATCGAAGTATTATAGTGGCCGGTGACCGACACTGAACTTTCCCTCGCCGGTCACCGTTGATCGACGCGTTGTCGAGCGTGTTATGTGCTCGTACGGTAACGCGGATCGTAAAGAAAATCGAATTTTTCGGAATCGGTGTCCATAAATAGAGACAATATGTATGTGACCTGAAATTGCCGACCCGCGGCGTGGTCCCGAGAGACACGCGCTGCAGCGGGCACACACTGTCCGAGGAACGTGTCGACTAGCATTTATTTAAATATATTGGTTACGTCGCAGACAGGGGCCTTACAGAAACGTGCCAGCGCGGAACGTCACAGGAAGCTGGTCGTTAATCTACGGCTACGATCTCATTTCCACTAATTGGCTGATAGGGACGCCCGATACGGACGATACCGGGCCACGTACGTGGGTTGCACACGTGCAACCGCCACAAAGAGCCGTGTCGAGGGAAAGGCCGCGGGATAAAAAAGAAAAGCAAGAGCGCACTTACGTACGCGCGTGCTGCACGAGATTTTCAGACGGCCCGAAAGAGTGTCCTCCCCGCGGGACAAGTCCCCGATGCATACGTGCGAGCGACTCCCCAGCCCTTGATCGTGAGTTTCTTCGAGTTCCTCCGACCGTAGCACCCGTTTCTCTCCCACTATCACGCTTCTCTGATCCCGACGACGCGTCACCTTTCGCCCGTGAATTTCTCCTCGTCCCCTCCCTCCCCCCCCGTCGATATCGCTCGAGCACCGAGCGTTGACATGCCGGAGAGAATTATACGCGGGGACGAACGTTTTGGGGGGACGTTATGCGTCGACAGGGTGAGCACGGAATGATTAACACGGTCGCTCGACGCGGTATGAGCAACGTTTTCACCTCTTCAGATACTCGACATACTCGACATAGTGGAGAAACTAACGGTTGAACTTCGGGGATGACGTTGTATGATGTTTCAATGATCTCTTAATGATTTACACCTGGGCTAACCTGGTTACAAGTTGCGCTTATTCTTTCAAAGTGGACGCCATAATTGATTCCATCATATTTTCAACACCCGAGTGCTCTCAGTTCGTATAGCCTTCTTACTCATCAGTTTGTAGCAATTTTTTGACAGTTATAATTCTAGTATGTAAGCTGAACTGGCGTAAATGAATTAATTTAGTTTCGAGATTAGGTTATCCCTTTTCCTCCCTTATTTTTCAACTCTAATGAATGTGTAAACATGTAGAAAAAGGCTCGAGTTGTATTTCGCATCCGAACTCGTAAAAAAATTGACGCATGGTACGTAAAAGGTTTTAGCTACCTCTGATTTAGAAGAAACTCTTTAGACAAAATGAAAAATTCCAGGACGACGTAATACGACGATGGAGATATCCGCGAGGCTGTAAAGTCTCGCCACGCGACAGTAACGAGAGAACAGCTTCATGACAAGGAGCATCGTGTCCCGGATTCGTGGACAACGCGGAAGAACGCCCGTGTGTCTCGGATTTTTTTTCTCACAGTACCGACAGCAGCCTGATTTCTCGGTGTGCCGATCGATCAGCGTTCCCGTTCGCATGCTGCCCCTTTTCCCTGGGTTTTTGCTTGTCGTTTGTGAAAGGTTAATCGCCGTCGTCTCGCGGCGACTGTTAATAACACCGTGGCCAATCGGCGCGCAAGGATGTCTGTCCGGCCGTGTCGTTAGGAATGGTCGTCTTTTACTCGGCTCGTTCCTCGGCTGATTCCCATCGAGAGAGCCCCGCGAAACGAGAGAAGGTCTTCCGGCGTCTTTCACGTGGGCTCGATCGGCTCGGCTCCTCGGGAACCTCTGAAACCGTTTCATTGTCCTTTCACGAATGTGTACACAGTGTACCAACCGCGAGAGGCTACTGACCTTTTTGCTTTTAGAGGCGACAGAAGCGATAAACGCGAACGGAATGAAGACGAAACCGTGTTTTTGTTTCACGATCAAACGTGAGCCTCTCGTTCCCAGTGAAAGTATTAAGGAACACTCGAAGGTAACTCACTTCTTTCTCAGTCGCGATGACACACTTTCTTGCTTATTGTGGTAGCTGGAAGTCGAGCTCAAGGTTACTCAAGGTCATCGAGGAATTAGAGTGCGGAAGTTCGAGTAAATGATTTTTCGAATATAGTATAAGAGGAAGTATTGTAATGCCTGGAGAGAATTATTATGTAGAAAAAAAAATAATGTCAAGGTGCTTTTAACATTGCTAAATCGCTTCTCGCGTTTCAAATATTCGAGCTCGTTCGAAGCGCGTACGATTCTATTAATAACGAAAGAACAATTGCATAGGATATATATGTTACTGACAATCCTTTGATCTAAACGTTTGACCTTTGCCGTACCAACAATTGCTTCAATGTGCAAGCACATGTTCGCAAGAACCGTAGATTTATATAACAAAAGTCTATAAAATACCCTACTCGATTTCTATCTCTGTATCGTAATCTTGTCACCACTGACCTAGCTGCTATCGCGACCCCTACGTATAAATAGCTAAGTCCGTCTATCGCAGCGTTCCAATAACAGGATTTCAATCTAACAGAATCAACCCTTTACTTACAAGAACTGTATTTGTAGTGATTGCTTCTATAAAATAGCATCGTGTACTGAATAAATTTGAAAATAATCATTCTGATTCTAGTACAGTATCTTCTCTATATATAAAAATGATGTCCTGACTTATTCACCTATCAACCTATCAGAAATTTTGCACAGAGGTTTCCTTTATGATCTAGACAAGGGATAAGAAAGGATATTTCAAAATTCAACCCCTAAGGGGGTGAAAAGGGGTGGCAACGTTTGTATGAGGAATATTTTATTTGTGGTCGGATTTGCTTGAAACTTGGTCTTAATGTTCTTTGATATAATTAATCAAACACCTATTTCGATACTTTAAATAATTCAACCCCTAAGGGGGTGAAAGGGGTTGCAACGTTTGTATGAGTTTGTACTTGGTCTTAATACTCATTGATGCAATCGTAGAAGTGAATGGGGGGTTAAAAGGTTTAAATGGAGAAACAATATCAATTTTTGAGGGCATTAAACAGTTTTCTGTGCGAGCGAAGCCGCGGGGAAAAGCTAGTTTTCTATAAAAATCCGCAGTCTAGCTATACACGATTTATGATGGTACACTTCTGTAAAAACATTGAAGGCGTTGCATGGCCAGCAATGATTTCCCAGTTTCTCTAGAAAGAAGGGAACCCTGAAGAAGCGGAAGGACGTCGTTCCATGGGGGCTGAAATGATTTTCACGGTCGGGACGGACGGTGTGAAATCGTTTTCGTTCTGCCGATTCGTCACCCGTCGACGTCGTTTAAGACAATAACAGGCAATTGAATGCGCCAGCTACCGATCCGATGCAGCTCGCTAGCCCTTTTAAGTGGGCTAGCCGGCATTCATCATCCCCGGCTGGTATTTAACCGGCGAACCCCCTTCAGAGGGCTGACTCTCTCGTTCCGCGTCGTTCTTCAAAATCCACTCGGGGAACATTGAAAATCCACTTCTCCGTAGACGCGAACTCCCTCCATCGTATGCGGGAGCTATTAACGTCGCACGAGCTTATTATCCTTTAAGGACGGTCTCGTTACGGAGAGAGCCCGATGCAATGTCTCCGTTCCCGGGTTTCTATCTGCGGCTCTCCCCCTTTCCGCCTTTACTCCAGCCCTTAACTCTCTCTCACCCTCTGCGCGTCTTCCGTCTTTCGTTTTTACTGCGGTAAAGGAGAACGAGAAGAAATCGTTCACGGAAACAAATGGTTCTTACATCACAGTTCGTTAAGAGATCGTGTTTTCGGGACTCGTGGTTAGGGGTTCGACTTTCTTTAACGTCCATCAGACCTACATTCGCTCCATCGTGTTCTATTAGTACTTCTACATTTGTTAGATGATTGACCAAGTTGAAAATAAAATTGAATGGTTTAATTTTAAAGAATACAACTTTATTAATCACTTATATAAGTGAATAAAGTTGTATTCTTTAAAATATAACCATTCGATTTTATTTTCAACTTGGTCAATCTTCTAACAAATGTAGAAGTACTAATAGAAGACGATGGAGTTCTTTTCTACATCATCTTTTCTCATCATTTTTGAGTAAGTAAATCCTGAATCATTTCGTATAGCGTTAGCACATTGCTCGAGATTGGGTTTGAGAGTTTCCGTAAAATAATTATAGAAACCCGCTTTGCATACAGTCGTTGAGGAGGCCTATCAATTAGCTCGCAGCAGATGTAATGCGATCGTTCTCGCGCAAAACACAGTAGTTCGGGTTTAATAGAGCCCGGAGGATTGGCGGCTGTCATCTTCCCTACGGTTTTACAACGCGTCGAAGTCGAAAGTGGCTAGTCATAAGTGGGCATGAAATAGAAAGGTCACCGGTAGTCTGCCGAGAAACGGCGAGGATAATACCTCGGATATTAGCCGGGAAAATTACGTTTATTAACACTCGTTGATTACCAGTGTGTTACACGAGTGGCCACGCATTTTGCATAAAGAAAGTTCTATTAATTCTACGCCGGCTGCCATTCGAAGTCGTCACACGTAATATTCACTTTCATCCTCCGCGTGTCTTCCGTATCCTCCGTGGGCTTTTTATCTCGCGAATCTTGGAGGATCGTCGGGATTTAAGAGGGAAAAGAAAAGCGCGTGCGAGACCAGGAGAGACACAGCACCTGATAAAACGTCGAGGCGGTCGCGGCAGGGTTGAAACGCGAAGAACCACGGGAAATATCTGTGGGAGGTACGAGGGACGTCAACAACGGGGAAATAAAAGGGAAACGAACGCCAGGGAAATGAAGATAATGGACGCGTTAGCAAGAGTTTGCCCTGGCGTGTCTGGGGACTCGGCCCAAAGGGTACGAAGATCGTTTAACTCTAAATAGTCCGCCAGGAGAAAGTATCTATCAGTCGAAGACGAGCTTCTTGTTAACGATGCTCCTCGTGCATCGAAGAAAAATACGACCTTTCACCATTTGTTTTCTGCATCAAGTACAGCTACCGTGTATCTAGCTTTGGAACCTGGTACTAAATTCAATTAAGGTACGTGTCCATCTGAGAATTCAAAGTTTGCTTGGACCACAAATTGATATCAACACATTACCGACCGGTAATTATTGCATAATTGTGAAAAATCTGGTACATGGCTAAAAACTTTTTAATGGAACTTTCAATAGTAACAGCAATTTTCATTGCGAACTAACAAGTCATCGTCAATAACGTCATCTAATAATTTCATTTAAGATTGCAATATAAAAGAAAATTTCTATGCTTTCTTTTGATACAGCACAATTATTGAGAATCCTATTAATAGGCTTCCGGTAGGTAAAGTGTTAAGATTATTAAGATATTAAGAGGTTGAAGATTGAAATTAGATAGGGAATGACGTTTCTTATATTAACCAAAACAATTAATGCAGCTTATGTTCCGCTGCAACTTCCAGGCTGATGCATTGAAATAATTTCTTAATCGTCTGGTCACTCGCTCCACCCTAATTTTGCAAGATTGCTTTGTGGCGTTCGACACGAAACGGAGGGCGGCACTAATTCGAAGTTACGTCGTACTATTTCTCCCGTGACCGAGACACTTACACAGAATCCTAATCCAGGGCTGAGGTAAATTGGTTTACGGAAAAATCTAATTACGCCCGTCTACGGTTGTCCTTTGCCGTGATGTAATCGAGTTACTCCGTTGACTCGTATCCTAACAACGCGTTCCAGAAACCTTTAACCCGCGACTGTTCGCGCGATGAAATTTCCACAACGGAAGAAAAGAAAATTTCCGCGGGCAATGCGGGACGTGTCGTGCCGGATCAGGGAATTTGAATACTTTCAAAATAATACTTGATGCTTCGACACGGTCTTTTTAACTGAACAAAACTCCTACTTCAGCCAGATACTTGAAGCGAGCTCCAACTTCGGCGCGAAACTTCCGATAAATTAACTTGAACCGTTTGGAGGCGACTCTGACAAAACTAATAGTCGATGAAATATTCAGGTTTTTACAGAATTTGAGGATCCGACACCTCATTAAGCAATTAAGACGATGATGTCCGTAACTTAATTACTTTGGAATCTTTGGAATCTTGGGCATCCTCTTGCATTAACGCAAAAAAGAATGTGTACAGAATTTGTTTGCAATGTAAGAAGATTTAATTTGATATTGTGATGTGCTCTCTACGTTTCCAATTTTGTTCAAGTTATTTTCATAGAATGGAAGCGACGGAAATATTGATCGTGGACACAATTATAGCTGATTAAAATGTACACAGAATTTGTTTACAACTTAACAAGATTTAATTTGCTATCGCGAAGTGCTCTCTGCATCTTCAATTTTGTTCAAGTTATTTTCATATTATGGAAACGACAAAAATATTGATCATGGACACAACTATAGCTGATTAAAATGTACACAGAATTTGTTTACAACTTAACAAGATTTAATTTGCTATCGCGAAGTGCTCTCTGCGTTCCCTGTTTTGTCCAAGCTATTCTCGTGTTATCAGAAGCGATGGAAATATTCATCACGAAGACAGTTACAGCTGATTAAAATAGCGTGGACTGTTAAAAATCAATGGAAAAAATATAATTTTGGATCACATGAAGCGTCGAGGAGCGATTTTATAAATAACATACGCTAACAACTCGGCGAAAGCGTTATTTTGGCGGCAGTTCAATTTCTCTGTTTGCGAGGCGTCGATCGGACGCGAAATTATAAGCTGCGGTCCAATCGTAAATCAATTCGAATTATGCCAAAGTAAAGTTTCTATTACTGGACGCGAACCGCCCGGTTAACTGCTTTAATTAAGGGTTGTCCACATTGCTGAGAGTTTAGTTTAATTCGTTTGCAGACGGGACCGGCGCGGTGAGACAAGATGGCTACGATGAAAAAAACGTACGATTAATTAACCAACCGCCGTATTATTCTAACGTCAGAGTGCATCACCGTCAGATCCAAATACTGCTCGTTAATTGATAGTTCGCCGTGGCAAAAGGATGCCGCGCGCAGCCCACCGTCGAACGGGCCCGGGTTTTTCCCGTCCCGGCGAAACTATTAGTCACTCTTAACGTGGATCCGTATAATTATGACAAATGCCGGCACGAATGTAACCGCGAAGCGTATTTAGAAGAAATGCTCGGCCAACAAGACGATCGCTAATGTCGGCCGCGGAGCGTGAGCATCGATCTTTCGCATCGCGCTAAGTACTTCGAAGATGATGGATCGCGAGGGAGTAGCGATGGGACTCGGACCTAACCCAGACCTAGTTTTCTCTGATCAATACCTTCACTTTTGAAATTTCTGCTTGCGTGTCCATGTGAAATCTATCTAAAGTGCGCGAGAAAATGTGAAATTATGAATAGAATTCAGAGATTATGAAACTTTTAGTTGTTTATCCACTCTCATAAATGACGGTGTTGTAAAACAGGTACAAATTAAAACATAAAATCCCCTTTGCATACAATGAATATAATTCAGAGATCATGAAACTTTTATTATTATTATTATTTATTATAGACCGACTGAAGCCCTTTTACATAAGTGTTTATATTAAAGAAAAAAAATAAAAGAGAAAGATACAAGACTACTCGTGTAATAACAAAGTAGGGACATGCACAAAAAGAAAAATTTAATAATGGTACAATCGATATGGTATTATCATATAATCCTGCGTAGTTGCATTTGAAAATTTTGTAAAGAAACAATGAAAAAATCAATACGGTTATAAATAGTGCATGATTTTGTAATAATGAGATTCATTGGATTAATTAATCCATAAGTAGATTTCGCTTTAAGTGTTTTAAAACTCGCTCTTGTTCTCAGTTCACGTTCTGGTACATAAAAAATTGATTTGCGCAAGTAGAGAGGAACAATCAATATGATTATTAATTAAATTCAAAATAAAGCTCTGGTCGGATACTATTCTTCGAGCAGATAATGGTTCTAGTTGTGTATCCACTCTGTTAAATGACAGTGTTGTAAAATAGGAATATCGTGTGTGCAAATTAAAACACAAAATCCCTTTGTACACATAATTTTCACATTATGATAGATTTATGGGTCCAAAGCTTAGCATACTTGCTTCCACTTGAACATTTCTATGAATACAACCAAACTCACGTATCATTTAGCGCCGCCAATGCAGGAGATATCTTAACACATTACCGACCGGTGATTATTGCATAATTTTGAAAAATCTATGGTACATGGCTCAACACTTTTTAATGGAACCTTCAACAGGAACAAGCAATTCTCATTGTGTACTAATAAGTCACCCTCAATAACATTATCTAATAGTTTCACATTTAAGATTGCAATTTAAAAGGAAATTTCTATGCTTTCTTTTGGTACAGTAGAATTATTGTAAATCCTATTAACACATTACTGACCGGCAATTATTGCATAATTATGAAACTCTATGGTACACGGCTAAATACTTCTAAATGACACCTTTAATAGCAACAGCAATTTTCATTAGAGATTAACAAGTCACCCTCAATAACGTCATCTAATACTTTCATTTAAGATTGCAATATAAAAGAAAATTTCTATGCTTTCTTTCGGTGCAGCACAATTATTGAAAATCCTATTAATAGGCTATCGGTAGGTAAAGTGTTAATAAGCTTCCGGTAGGTAAAGTGTTAATTACTGGCAACAAATACAATAGATGATTTGAAAGAAAGTATCCAGCGTGTGTGCGTGTGTCTAAGGACACATGGATGTTGATGCAGCGACCATTCGGAGCGGAGAATGTTGCTTGAACGATTACGCTTACCGGGTCGGTTCCCGTCTGTTCGTACTAGCGGAAGAAGAATGGCGTTCAAGGTGCAAGGCGATCTCTTTGCAGCGAGCAGTAAAGATTCAAGGATCGGTCGTAAACTTCTCCGTGAACCCTAGGAAGTCCCATCACGTATCCAATTTTCCAGAGATCAACCGGCTCGATCCGGGGGAGCTTTGGAAATCGGCAAATTGAAACGCGTTCGTCCGCTCGGGATGCCTCGTGTCACGGGACTATCGACAGCGACACGAGACACCGTATCCGAAACAAGTTCGACACTTAAGAGGATATGCTTTACGAGGAGCCCCGACGGAAATCGAAACTGTCTCGCTCGCCGCTCGAAAATAGTAATCAGGTTTAGCCGTCTTACCGTCTCTAAAATGGCGCACTTTGTCCTCGCGAGATACAAGGTGAACGTTCCAATAAACCTTCCACCGACGAGAAATCGCCCCTGTGTAGTCTGCCGAAAGAATCGAATTGCCCTCGGGGCGTCCGAGAAATACGAAACGCGACCGGACATGCATACTTGTTACACAAAAATCGAGAAACGCGAACTCGCCGCGATACTGTTCGACCCCGGTGCACGATAAGTCAACGACAGGAGCATCGTACTTGTTCTCTTATTTTAAATCGACGAATAAACATAAATTTGTCTTTTGAAATCAATATATTGGATAATTTACTTTCTTCGTAGGAAATTCATCGTCAGAAATAGAGGAAATACACTCCCATTTTCCGGGTATACTGCTATCCGCTCGCCGGAAGAAACGACACACGCGTTTCGCGGTGAAGGAACGTTGCGCGTTCCATGTAGATACTCGCGTGCACGTATGCGGCGCAGGTTAATGAAACCGTTGCACCGGTGCAAAAAGTCGGACTTGATTAACCGGGACCAGCAATTATTTTCCACTTCTCTTTGTCTCGGCCGCGGTAGTCGAAAAGACTTCCACAGCGGTAGACGCGGCGAACAAGTTCCGGGCCAACGCGAAAGCAGAAATTATCTCGACTCCGAACAGGCGATTCGTTAGCTTCGACTTTGTGTAATTACGAGAACGTAAGGACAAAGGAGGTGTAACCAGTGCGGTGTTCTCGTGACCGCTGCGAAGAGCCGTATACATACTGTTCGCTTCAAATCTCGTCAACGTGCTCTCCTATCGCACCGCAAATCGGTGTCTTTTCACGGCGGAACAACCAAGTGTGCAATTACAGACTAATCTCGCCGCGTTTTCGAATCGTTCGTCCCCTCTAATCTGATTAGCCCGGTTTTACAACGGTGACCGGTGGTACAGCGTGTGGGTACGTGTGTCCCGCTTCAGGAGTTTCACCAGCTTCGGATGCAAACGCTCCGAATCTGCCGGACGCAATTGAACGATGGTTATTAATCGCCTGTCGTCTACCTGTTTTCTTCTCGCAGCCATCGAGCGTGTTAGGCGAGACGGGACGTCCCTAATGACCGAGCACATGCACGTTTACGCTCGCTGGGGTTAGCCTCGTATTCGGGTCATCCGACTTGGGTGCTTTCTCACCTTCAGCATTTAAACCGGTTTCAGAGGGTAGACGTCGCGGGGTGATAATTAAATTTCACCTACGCTTCTTTCTGGAATCAACGGGGAGATAACTTGTGAGATGAATCTGGTGTGCGGGGTCTTTATTATTTTTTTTATTTATTTGAGCCACTGAAAAAACCTGTTGTAGGTTCATTTCGGCTTTTACAATTATTCAGTAGGTTTAAAGTTTAAGTAAAAATATAGTCTTAATAGTGTGTACCGTCTGAATTTGCCGTCCTCTTGACGACGCACAGTGGTTCGGTAGGCCGCATTTTGTGGCCAAAACTATTGTAGCGTTATTTCAATATTTAATATTATCTTATTATAGGTCGTTGGATTCGTCTTGATACTAGTTGGAATATTATGATGTAAAAAATATATGTTAATACTTAAGAAATTGAGGTAACCTTCATTTTCTTTTTATAAAAAAAAATTGTTTTCTGAAATTTCTTATATTGAAGTTTGTAGAAAAATGAATACTGATCAATTTTCGTTGGAAACATTTTCTTGTCAAATCATCGGAAATATTTGCAAAATCGTGTTAACAATGCTCACAGTGTATATTACGATCCAGAAATCGCGAAAAAGTAACCAAAACTTAATTCTTTATAAAAATTATATGAAATCTAGTATTGAGAGATTTGCGGGTCTCTGATTACGAATCTGAAGTTACAAAATTCAGTTAAAAGTTACAAAAGTGCAGCTAAAATGTACATGTGTACATGTTGAAGGTCTAAGCTTTCAGAAAAATCAAGTCTGAATATTAACGTTTTTAAACATTTCTTTTAAACTCTACCTAAAATTTACATTGCACTTAACTTTATGTCCTTCGTATATTGATTGAAACATGCTTATACTACCATTAAATAACTGAAATATACTTGCTCACACATACGAAAATGTAGTACAAATTTTCATTTCAGCAATGTGTAAAGAATAATTCAACTATTTAGTTATTCCTCCAATTTCATAATTTTCAACTTCAAACACTATATCTGCTCGGAAAGCTACCCGAAAGACCTAATATTTAGAATTTCGAGATTTCAAAGTGTTCTTATTTGAGAGAAAAAAAATTTTGTTGAAATTTGATAGTCGAAAAATTGAATTTTGGCCACAAGAAGGCGGTCTCCGGGACCACTGTGCGATTCATCAACACGGCGGGCCGTTGAATGTTTTTAAACAGCTGAGCGGTTTGGTATGGTATAGAATAGGCATGACATAGAATAATCCTACAATTCGGCCAGCCTGACAATTAATCGTCCCGATTAATCTATACAAAGAATTTCACACTCTCCATCCGTACGTACGCGTACACGTATCCAACAAGCCGTAGATGTGGAGTTTATAATCGTTTAAAAACTGATCAATAAATTCGCAGGCTTTGATATTTAGTTTCGCAAAGAATACGTCCACTTTTAGTAGTAGGTAGAACTTAACTTTACGCAGGTTATTTACTAATTTGATTCTTTGGGAATCATACAATCGACACTGCCATAGAATATGGTCTAAGTCCTCGGAGTAGTGATTACACTTACAGCTAGGATCATTAACAATATTCACGCGATACAATGAGGCAGCAAGATTATAGTGATCGATCCTGTACGGTTTACTGTGGACAGAAAAGACGTCTTTATTAGTTTCCAAGATATTAAGTCATCCCATAAATTTATGGAATAGCACATTCCCATCAGCGGAGGATTGACCCGGTGTTGATGCGTGAAAGCGATTCGTAATCGTAGGTGTTCATACTCATAGTAGGTCCGTACATTCGTGTTACTTCGGGCTAGGAACACAACTGGTTTAAAGTCCCAAGAGGTGAGTTTTTTTAATGGGTAGTGGATTGACTCGATCATCTGGTCATCTGAGTCCCACATTCCCCGGACTAGCCGGGGGTCAGTGCGTTAATGCATTTTTTTCTCATGTCTATAAAAATTGTTAAAAAAAATCATCCCATAAGTTCGTTCCGTTTTTCGAGCGGTTGCATATGTTAATTTTGTAAGATACGAAATGTTGAACAATTAATTTATTAGAAAAGAAAAGCACACGACATATATTTAATTTAACAAGTACTTAATAAACATTTAAATTGTAATTCCGTTAATAAACATTTAAATTGTATTTCTTAAATTGTAATTCCGTTATTTCGTAAACCGTATCGTATTTTATTGATCTTAACGTATTCGTGTTTAGAGAAAAAAGTGACACCGCCGCGTGAACGCATCCTTTTATATCTTTCGCAACGAATTTTCTGGAACACGTTCAGTCTTTGTTTATTGATTGAACACAACATTTACGTACAAACACACGATTCACACATATACCTCCACTGATAAACTTCGTAATTTCTGTACAAGGTCTCAAATTTTATTTTCGTCTGTCTGAGGACGCGCGGAACGTTCCTCGTCTTCTAAACAAAAATTCCCACCTGTAGAACATTGAAACCTCTTTCTATAGGTACGAGATGAAGACTTATTTTCTTCGTAAACGGCACATATGTTGTTCGTGGCGACTGTTACTAAACTTCCTTTCCGAAATTCATACAACATGAGATGTCGGAAATGGATACGAATTTTCACTGCTAAGAATTGCCCTTGAAAACCTTCTCTAGACAGTTCCCGAGCAGCTTTACTTAAGTGCATTGTTCCCTTATTGCCGTAAAGCTTATAAATCGGTGGGTGAAATGTGTACACAGAAGTCGGCACGAACTTATGGGATCATCTAATAGATTGTTACGAGCCGAGAGTTCGGCAGCTAGCGGAACCGAGGGGAGTTCAGGTTTTGGATAGAATGTGGAATTTAGGTAGGATGATACACGTCGGACTTGCCGTTGTCTCTTTCACCAACGGGTCGCCACGTATAAAGGATGGGGTTGAGGTTCCGCAGACTCGTAACTTATCTACTTTGAATTGATACACCTTGAGCGGCAAAGGTGTATCGTCATAGGATCCTAGTGACTGGGAAATCGAATTGGGTAAATGCAAATGAAAATTAAATTGACATACAAGTATATATATATATATATGAGTCGATAAGTAAGGGACCGCAGTAGCGGTAGAGAAATAAAAACAATGATTCGGCAGACACGTGTGAATACTGCCAATTAATCTTCAACCAGTTATTTCTTTTCTAATAAAGTGAATTGTTTATACGAGGAACAAGATTGCGAAGAACAAACTCTGAATGTTGTTTCTTGTATTTTTACAGGTTCGTAACCATTGTAAATAGTTTAGGCAAATAGTTTAATTAATAAAAACTCTTGTATTTTTACAGTGAAACTTTTCAGTTTGTTATTCTCTACAATCCTTGAACATTCAATAAATAATTCAATCGCTCATTACAAAACAACATTCAGAGTTTGTTCTTCGCAATCTTGTTCCTCGTATAAACAATTCACTTTATTATAAAAGAAATTAACAAAAGAAATTGGGAATACAAATGTAGCGTATATTATGTCGCGATCTAAACTCCTAGTTTTTAACGCACTAAGGAATACGGGGGCAGATTAAATCGTGGTCCCTGACTCAGGAACGTACCGTTTTCTTTACTCGATAGGGAACTTATGCCCTGTCTTGTACTGAGTTGAGATCTGGCTCGACGCGTACAGCGTGAATGTTTCTAACTCAAATGCCCGCCCCGAAGGGAATTCGATGCCCTTATAAAGTGACCAAAATCGGCCCAGACGAGAGTGGGAGGTTCAGATTAAACCGAGGTTCATGGAAGTTATGCAACTCGTTGCATCGTTTGCAGGGGCCTAGTTTAGATTGATTCAAAAATGAGCCCTTTGTTTCTTAAATAGACCCTCTGTTTCGACTCATATCTCCGGAAGGGTCAAGGGTCGCCAACGGTAGCGCCGCATACGTAACAAGATAAACAGCGCGAATGAAGAACACAGTGGAAATCGGTATTTATAGAAAACTTCGCGAAAGTAGTTAGAGGATCCCCGTGGTCCCCCGGCAGGATAAAAGGCGGACCAATTTCCGAAGGACTAAGAATCATTAATGGCGGCGGGCGTGTCGTTTGGCGCGTCTGGTCTCAAGAAACTGTTTGGTCGGATTCCCGACTGGACATTCTCGCGGAACGTTTATTGCGACTGCTTTCCGGGAAGCCGCATTGGATTGAAACGGTGAGTGAACGCGGGGAGTTTAATTACGAGCGTGCTAAACTAAATTTTCCAAGTATTTCACCGGGCATGTCACGTCGCGCCGAGTATCAATTAAAACACCGGGGCATATTCGGATGGCCGGGAAAATCGAGAGAGCAGAAGTGGAGAACACGATGAAAGAAACCGAAACGAACCGAAGCAAAAGCGAAGCGCGGTGTGCTCGTCGTGGGAGCACACGAACGAACGCGTCTCTCCCCACAGCCACGTTAAAGCCGCATTCACGTGCGTACGACTCGCCGTACCACAGAAATAAAGGACTTCCTTTGCTCGTAGATATCCGCTCGGCAGGGTCGCGAATAAATCTCACGATGAACGATAGAACGGGACGGGGAGCCGAACGCGCGACCGAGACCGCCAGAACCAGCCCGTAGAGATAGGAAGCGAACGGAGCAAAGGGATAAAGAGAAGTGCACAGGAAGCGAAAGATACCGCCGATACACCTTACCGAATCCTTGCTGCTTAAAGAGAAACACCATCTCTTCCCCGACCACAAAGAATCGTTCCTCTTTTCTTGAGTTTACCACGAATTTTATGCGACGAAAAATCTCTTTCGTCCTGCGCTATTTACCCATTCCCAAGACACCGTCCAATTCAACCACCATTTTTCAAAGACCAACGCGATGGTCCATCATTTTATACTTGTGCAATTTCAGGAATAATTGTAACAAGGCAATGCGGACCCATGGGAGAAAATTAATACGGAATGTTAGTCAAGTAGATTCAGCAATCAGTGGACAGACACGTGAGCCAGCTCATATTGCAATGCAAATATTAAATCCAATTAGCACCGACAGAATGCACAAACGACACCGAACTGTTTGCACACTGACGTGTGATGTGTGCGTCCAATATTTGCTTTAGAAAAAAATGTGTTTGTTTATCAATTTGCGTTTACTTAGCTTGACAATAAGTTAGTGGAGAATGGAGCTGTTCCTTTTACAAAGGAATGGTTTGTACAAGCATTAATCTTTAATATTTACTGAGTCTGCGTGTTTGTGTTAAAGCGATAATGAAGATGTTAATTGAAACATTTTTAGAATTTTTTGGGGCAAATTTCGGTTTGGGTTAGGATAGGGTTACTATAATTTCGCTCCGCAACTGCCATTCATTTAGCGCGAGCACTCCGTGGAGCACGTTCAAGTGCCATTGAACACGGGTGTTTCGTCCGATAACATTTTCAAACTCGCTGTAATTCATTCGCCATTGTGCCGAGAGGATTGCCATGAATGAAGGAAATGCTCGCGTACGACAAGACGCGTCGAGCCTGTATGAATACGAATTCACAGTCCCTTCGTGCTCGTTTGTGTTCCCGTACAATAGCGCCTCGGAAGCTACTTCTATGCTTTTAGCTCCGACTTTGAGGATCATCCGCGCCTTCCGCTCTCGGACCGCCATTTCCCGTCTACTTTAATCTGTTGTAAACTTCTGGACATCTACTAATTTCATGGCTGTGCCCGACTTTATTCGTTCCTCCTTGCGAATCCCCGAATCGGATCCCTTTGCTAGCACAATTGCCGGAATCTGCGAACAAGCACTTTGCTTTTACAGCGTGTTTCACGTCGGATATTATCTATCGCAAGTAGATCTTTATGTTCAAAGCGGAATAAGTGAAAAATTTCTTTCGGTGATTAAATAATTTCTTTATATGCCGTAAACTTGCACCCCTAAATCGCAGAATTATTTTTATTTTATTTATTACTGCCGTAAACCTTGTTTGGTTTATATAGCATACATCGTATTATACATATAGATGTAACATAAGTATACAATATCATATACATGTAACATAAATTACAACTTACAATTAATAAATGAAATTATTATAAATGGTGGACGTTAAATCTTACATTTTTTGAGGAAGTTGAAAATAAACCTTAGCGCTGTGATGTCTCGTATGCTTAGAAAAGAATTAATAGTGTAGGGAGGAATGTGTTTGCGATTGAGGAGCAGTTCAAACAGGTGTTCTCGTTCTGAATTATAATCTGGACATTGCCAGATAATATGATTCAGGTCGTGTGCCTCTGCTCCACATTCACAAGAACCATCCGAAATGAAGCGTACTCTCGCCAGGGAAGCATTTAAATTATAGTGATTCGAACGACTTCTATTGACGAATGTAACAAAATCTCTAGGTAATTTGAGACCCGAAAACCAAGGTATTCTTGTATCATTTTGAACGCTGCTTTTAAGACCAGTTAAATTGATTATTGTATACGTAATTTAACAAGGATAACGAGTATTTGTCAGCGAAATCGTCCGCTGATGTGAATCAGAATACATTACAATTGAATCCGTCGAGAAACACTTAGCCAGAGAACGAAATTAGAATATCTGTAGCGGCAAGACGTTTTTGTTTCGCCCGTGTTACGGCACGTAACGTTGAATTATGAAATTTACTATTGCATGCCGGGGCCGAGCGTCGCCCAAAATTAATTCTCAGATTGTCCCGTTAAATTGTTCTTCCCGCGCGGGCGTACCGTTGTTGCGTGTGAAAACGTGTGCAACGAAACCTGCATGCGACGTGCATGTTTTAAACGACACAACGTCGCATTTAGCGATGAAATGAAACCATTTCTGACGGTAATCATTTTTACAATTAATTTTGAAACCGCGCCGTGCCCATTACGCTCGGAACACTGATTACACGCGACACGTTGCAAATTTTTACGTTTCTCGAGCTCTGCTCAACACCGTTTAAAATGTTCTGCATGCGCGACTCACTTGCTTTTAAGATACCGCAATTTATTTATTCACGTGACACCGCAAGCTCGAACATATAACGGGAAAACACACGGTAACACTTGATTACCCTGAAAGTGATTAACATAACATGTTTCCGACTCTCCTCTCTCGTACATCGCGTTGCTTTCCAATCTTTCTCCGGTGATGAATCCTGAAGAAGGTGCGCGGCTAAAAATTTCCGTAAAGGGAGCCAGTCTAGTTAGGCGAACGCAGTCACGTGTATATTTCAGCCGGTGGCAGTAGCGTGTCCTGCGGAATTAATGAACTAACTAGCGGGCACAATGGACGGCAGAATGCAGAGTATTTGCTCGCTTATGATGCTAATGTCGCCTCTTTACTTTGCATGACAATTACCTTGCCTAACTCTGACTCCCCATGGGGGCACTATACCGCTCTCGCCCCGTATCTCGAGCTGCCTACGCAGCTCCTATCTTGACTACCATTCCTTGTCTCAACCCTCGGGCTTCCTTACTGCATTAAATTCTCCCTGCGCCACCAAATTCTTCTCCCTTTGCACGATACCAGCGCCCTTTTCTTCCCATCGAACATTAGAAATACTTTCTATATTAGTGGATCAACCTCTTCAACTATCTCTCACGGAAAATCTGGTCCTGTGAGAAATAACATACAAAATAAATTAACTTGGTAACTGTCTCCATTTATGTTTTACTAGCTTCTCCCCGCGGCTTCGCTCGCACAGGAAACTGTTTAATGCCCTCAAAAATTGATATTGTTTCTTCATTTAAACCTTCTAACCCCCCATTCAATCTTATGATTGTATCAATGAGCATTAAGACCAAGTACAAACTCATACAAACGTTGCAACCCTTTTCACCCCCTTAGGGGTTGAATTATTTAAAGTGCTGAAATAGGTGTTTGATTAATTATATCAAAGAGCATTAAGACCAAGTTTCAAGCAAATCGGATCGCGAACAAAATTTTTCTCATACAAACGTGGCAACCCCTTTTCACCCCCTTAGGGGTTGAATTTCGAAATATCTTTTCTTATCCCTTGTCTAGATCATAAAGGAAACCTCTGTGCAAAATTTCAGCTTTCTAGGTCCAAAGGTTTCGCCTGGGCGTTGATAGGTGAATAAATCAGGACATCATTTTTATATATAGAGACTTTAAAATTATTTTCCAATATCAAAAGTATAATTTCTCTGTAGAATAAAATAGAAAAGAATTTCTCTGTAGTAATAGGAGTTACAATTCTTTCAGGATTATTTTGAAAAATTAGCTGATGGGTCTCGTTGGGTCTAGAATCGCGATCACAAAGTCGCGATCGAATTAGTCTAATTTCTTGAAGGAATTGCCTGGCGAACGATTCCGACTGGCGCGGCAGTAGTTCGTCGAACAAAGAAGCTAGTTCCTTTTTTCGAGGTAACTTGACCGGCGGATTCCAAGTGGAAGCGTTTCTACCGGTTTTCATTCGATGAAACATCCGGGCAGCGAAGTTTCCCAAAGCGTGTTCGTTGAAACATCTCCGTCGAAGGTTCCGCAGGGGCCGTTCTCTCGTCCCGTGATCCTTTGATTTCTCTTGGCGTTTCTCGCGGGGAAAACGACCCAATTTCCGTGTCCCGTTTGGTTAAAGGGTTAACCGAGTGCGTTGAACGGAGAAACGGGAAAAGTCGCGCAATTACCTGTCGGTCGGATCGACCGGCTCCGCGGTAATTCGTGAGGGACGTCGTTGGTCGAAAGATTTCGCAAAAGTTGAAAAGCGGCTTACACGTCGAGCCGGAACTAATTGTGAGCGGGGCAGCTCCCTCTCGTAGCTGGACAAGAAGAGAGGGAGAGAGAGAGAGAGAGAGAGAGAGAGAGAGAACAGATGGCGTTTGAAAGGAACTGGGTCGTTAGCCCGAGTTTAATGATGCCGAAGGACGAGAGCCAGAGAGGTAACCTGCGAAGGACGAATGTCGAGCGTCCTTTTATTCCTTCGAACGAATGAACGACCTCCGAGCGAATCGATAATCCGGCCCGATATATCCGTGAGCCAGGGTGGAAAACGAGCGAAAGAAGTCGAGGAAAGAAAGAGAAAGGGATGAAGAAGCGGACCAAGGAGAAGCGGGAAAGAGAGGACTCGGCCAGCGCCGTGAAGAGTGAGATAGAGAGAGAGAGAGAGAGAGAGCAAAATCGACGGGAGAATTCGATATCTGTCGATCGTTAAACCCGGCTAGAACCGACCGAGAAGGGAGAGCTACCCCCGGAGATTCGATCGGTCGAGCATAACTCCTCGTGGCTGGACGTTTTGCTCCTCTGTCCCGCGATACTCGAGATTAAGCAGCCTCTACCGCGAATAGAGAGCGCAAACGATTTTTAAATCGATCATCGGTACCCTGGCTATAGACGCTGCTGAAAGGCTCTCGCTGTCTCGACGACGGCTGTCAGCGCCCCAGGCGTCGAAATCTCTTCTCTCTCGCTCGCTCTCTCTCTGTCTCTCTCTCTCTCTCTCTCTCTCTCTCTCTCATCTGTTCTTTTATTTTCGCGGTGAAATTGTAAAAGGCGTTCTGGTATTGGAGAGATGCCGGACCCGATACGGCCGGCTGTGATACAAGTAATTGATGGGATCGACCCGAGGCGACATCTTGAGGCCCAAGTGCAAGGACAGGTCGGTGGCGGCGGCGTCCACGGCCCCCAGAAGCAGAAGTATCGATTAATGTGGCCTTGTTGATTCGTGTAATGGATCCGCTTGACTTGATTCAAGGATGATCGGCCCGCGGATCGCGCATCTATCTTGTTGATGTTCATTAATGAAGCAGACCGATCGTTCGCTTCGGTACTGGCCTCCTCTTCTGCATCGCCCAGCCCGATCCTGGATCGTGCTCTGCTGCGAGCATTTTTGTTTGCAACGCTGCTAGGTCCGCTTGAACCTTCTTAGCAGCGAGATGAAACGATCCGATGGCGATCGCAAACCAATCTTCGTAGCATTGTAAATTAGATACAAATTCGAAGAGAGTTGATTGTACCGTAATATATGGTAAACTCCATTTTCTCAAATCGATTGAATCATTATATCATTCTGAAACTTGACTAGTCACCGATTTGTTCAAATCTCTTTTTTAGAAGGGTGTACTACGGGATAGATAATTCTTGTCCATTCCACTCTAACCCCTCACGTATTACGCTTGATCTCCTGGATGTGGCGTCCTCGGTCTAGTCTTTTCCGTTTCCCGCTCACGTCTTTCCACTGGCAAACCTGTTATGAATTCTTTAGTTTATAAATTTTTTATGTATTTTGGGTTTCCGAGTCTGAAATTGACGATTGAATCCGAAATGCCAGATTCAGTTCTGCATTCTAAATAGTGTTCAAAGTGGAAGATCATTTTGCTCTCGAGGTAGAATATGAGATTAAAATTAGAAATCGATTTTTAGATTTCAAGTTCTCAAAAACAAGTATAACATGCATACAATCATATGTATAGTATTATCCGAATATTTCTAGCTGGCCCACTGACTTTTCCATTCGAGTGAAGCACAAAACCGTTGAAAAGAAGTATTTACTCTGCGCATCGAGGCCAACCTTTGAAGAAAATTCTCGCACCGTTCACGAATACAAGTAAATCCGATACGCCAACGGCATAGTAAAGATTTTCGAAAATTCCTAGCTTTCTTTCATGCATATTAAAGGACTCGCGGCTCTCCGTATAAAATTCAGGAGAAAGCCACTCGTCGAGTGCCCGAATTACACGCTAACGCATTTGCATACAACGCAGCTCTTTCGGGTAATTGTGCCCGTGATTATACCTAGGCAAAAATTAATTCGCCATAATTCCAGTGAAAACATCGTCGACTTTATCGTCCCGATAGATCTCGAATTTTAATGCCGAGGCAATTTAAGTCGCGAAGAAAGTTATTGTTATCCGGCTCGATTTTCTTCTGCGGATACGTAAACACCGTTTTCTCGGTGTCCCGATTTATGGTTTCGCTCAAGGTTTTCCAATGAGATTACGCGCGGCCCGGTGAAAGGTTTCGTAATCGATACGGTTGTACTCTGTACAGCACGCCGCCCGCGTTATCAATATTTGCATTCTCACGGTCACTCTGCTTGTTTCCAAGTAATTTGCAATTATTTCGCCTACGCTCTATCCAATCAATATCTACAGGCAATGGCAGTAACGTGTGTCAAATATCAATAATCCATTCGATTCAAGTTAACACTAGAAAGACTGAAACTTTGTATATACCTATATTGCCCAAAAGCAGTCAAAATGACTGTGCATTGTGAAAGAGTAACTAATGTGTAAAGAAATTTGTTTAAAATTAATTTTTAATATTTTTTATATTATTTACAGTTATATAACAAGTTATTAGTAAGTATTAGCAATAAAAAAAGATTTGTTACAACAACTTGTTAGAACAAGTATCACTGCATAAAGATTCGAATAACAAGTACTAGTTTAGCTTATTGAGCAATTGCAACTTATCAAGTATACGCCCAAATCGACAATTTATCATTAATTGTATGTTATAATGTGACGGTAATCGAAAAAAAAAATGAAAACTGTTATTTCAATACAGAGCCGAACTGGTCATGTAAGAAATTTACTCAACTCAATAATAAGAGTCATTGGATCATTTAAAATTTCCCAAGCAGTCAAAATGACTGCTTTTGGGCAATATAGGTATAACACACATATATATACCGGAAATGAAGGAGGAGGGAGGTAACTACAATTATTAATAAACGCATTTATATGTTGTACAAAATGTCACAAAATTCTAAGAAATTGTGTCATTATATACATAATTGTTTTTCTAATTGAAATTAAAAAGCAGTCAAAATGACTTCCTTGGGCAATCTAGTGTTAAATAAATGTTATTGTAGTGAGCAACAAATGTTCACAAATTCTTAACGTATTAATGAGAAATGTGTTCTTCAAATATTTAAGTACAGATTTTTAGAGGATGTTGCAAGTTTCACGAGTGATTTTACAGACCCTAAAAGTTAATATCATCTTTTAACGATAGTCCACGTATGAAATTGATCAAAACCTTCCTGTTAAATTCCCTACAATAATTTGATCACACAATTACTTGTCGTATAATGCAAGATAAAAATTGTCTTTACTAATTGCAAATGCGACAGTATTTTAATGTTCTCTGAATGTCTCTCAATGTTTTGCACTTGATCTGTTCGGTTTCGTTATGAGTGCATGTAATGCGCAGTTTAATTGTAATTGTTTTCAATGGAAAACACGGACGAGGAGTTCCGGTCGAACGATCTTGGAAGAAGGCCGAGCGGGCACGATCCTCGATCGATCCCGCGGATGATCCGGGAAATTTGCGTACGGTAACAGTGATTTCAATGTATCCTGCGCACCGTGAGCGCGATCAGCATGCGATGGAACGTTGGCTGGTCGCCGTTCCCTTTCCTATTCAGGTACGAATCGATTTGTCTCGTATCTGTCTGGTGGCACGTTAGATCTGGCTAATTAGGAATAACGAACGCGCGCGGCTCTAACTAACGGTTAGATTCACACGCGTCCCACGCGCCCTGACGCGCTTTTCAATCGAGTGGTTCTTTCTCTAATTGTTTAACATCCCGCGTCGCCGCTAACGAGCCACGCATACGTCGAATAAGTCGCGTTACTCGCACGAGCCTCTCGTGCCTCCTCTTATTTCCCTTGTCGCCCGGCTGGATTTCCTCTTCTTCTCTTTTTTTTTTTTTTAGTTTTTCGGTCTCTCAATACCGAGTGGCATTCGTTGAATCCTTAAGCGTATCGTGATTACCGGCGTTTTGCACACGAGCAAGAAAAAAGAGCAAGCGCCTTCTCGTTTCTTTTTGTCCCCGGTGTTCACGCGGGCTTGCACACACGAGTGTGAAAAAGCTTTCGGCAGCGACGTGGATTAAAAGAATTTATTGAGACCTTTGTTACTGTTTGATGCTCGGAGGAATTGTGTTGGCTTGTTGCGAAGCCAATCTGCGTTTCTAACTGTATGCCACTTTGTTCTGTGGAAACGTGTCATTGTTGCTTTTCTGCAAATACTTTCCTGTTAATGAGTAATTGATACTAGATCCGTGAATGCCGAGTTAACTCTTTCAATTGCTTGAATTGGGGTCTGGGATTTTTAACGGTACCGAAATGGGACACCTGAGCCGAGACAAGCCGTGGGAAGTTACCCAGAGTCAGCCCGAGGCTACTCGGATGCCCAGGATCGGCACGGCCCGCCTTGGCCCCAATCCGGCTCCTGGGGTTGGAGTTTCAATGAAAATAGGGTAGCGTGATAATAAGAAATTTACCCCGAAATACACAGTGAACCCTTTTATATTGCGGTACTCTCATAACGCAGATAAAAATTGCGATTTGTATCAATTTTAATTTGTATACTAATTATGAGTCTCTAATAACACGGTACGAATTAATCGCGTTAATCGCTACGATTTTTATGAATAGGTAACCGTTGAATAATACGGTGACAATCTTGATGCATTAATATTAGGGTGGAGGGAACGTTAAATAGTATTTTAAATAATTGCATGAAGCACAGCTAACGTGCACTAATTTGCAATTATGTCGGTAATTGCAGTAAATTGTGGTCAAATATCAACAACCCATTGAATTCAAATTAAACATATTATTGTAGTATCAATGATCTTTGATAAATTCTCCACATTTTAATAGGAAATGTATCAATTATCTTAGTTGATATAATTTATTGAAATAATTTCAATTTTTAACGATAGCCTACATATGGAATTAATTAAAAATCTCAAATAGATCGCACACAACGGAACGACCTTCCCTGTTAAACTCACGACTAAATGTATGAAGTAAATCTGTGATCCAGCAATCTTGTATCCTACGAATGTTAAAGAATATTTACAGTAATTAACACACTATTCTACTTTTTCCATATTTAGACGTTTTCTCGACAAACGGTTCCGTCTCGCAAATAAAGAAAACTGCCGTGCGAACGCGTTCGACGTTTCCGAAACTGAGTTAACAATGTTGATCTTCCATTGTCTCGAAGGAAGCCGGGAATTCTTTCTCCTTGTAACATCGTAGTCTTTCTCGACTATTGTTCGAATTAAGATACCGGGACGAAGGTACACTTTCGAGGTAAAATTCGAGGTGTTTTCTGTGTTCGCACAATAATTCGGCGGGTTGATTTTTCCTCTATTTTCATGGTGCAGGCCCGTGTATCATTGTTACGCGGAGGCCTGTCTAAAGAACGGTGTTGCATTATCTGAGAGATAAGGTCTCGTAATTATTTCACGGAGCGTCGTAGTTTTCGGGTCGTACGCACTCGCGGGATAACATGGCCGGCATTGTTCCGTTCGCAGGCTTGCCCGATTTTAATTTGATCCTGTTTTCAACAATGAATGAAAACAACAGCACACAAAGCGACGTAATTTCATCCCGTGATAACGGTTCTATTAAACCAGATTTTTTTAATTACCGTATTCTGTGCTATGTAAATCGTCCCAATCTCGCACGTATCGTTTCAGCGACGCATACGCCGCTAATGTTAATCGCAAAAGTCAATCCTTAATTTTAGGAATGATAATACATACCTTTAACTCGTTGTCGGGTTAAATAACGTTTATAAATTAATAAAGTGGAACACAATGGAAGTTTTATAATTGTAGAATTACTTGTATTATAAAATACTTCGGCTCTCAGATTCTGCTTCATTCTATCGAATAAAGAAATCGCTCATGTCCAAGAAAAACGTCACAAATAAAAAATACAAAGAGGAAAGTGCTTCAAAATCCCTTGATAGTTTAACTAGCTGTGACTGCAAGTAAAAACAAATGAAATATTAGAGTTGTAACGTTCCTCCTTAAATATACAATTAATACTTCGTGTAATATAGTACAAAACAAAACAGGGAACAGGAGTTGTGACGTTTTTCTTGCGCATGAACGAACTATATACATTTTCAAGAAAATGTTTCTCCAATTTCATGGATTGCGAAAGAAACTTCTAGTGTTAAAGTGTAAGCCATTCATTATGAGACTGATTGCAGCCTGTCGTTAACGCGTTGAAACGTTACACACCCTAATCACTGTGCCGAAAGTGGCCGATAAGTTAGGCGAAGCGGAGCAGATCCGTTTGAAAATGTAAACAAAGGTTTTTCGAGGAAATCGCCAGCCAATTTATCGCTATCGTTCCAAGGAACGCGCCGCGTTCCACAACGCAACGGTCCCACTCCATTGTCACGAAATGAACTAGCTGCAACGTTCCGCGCCGCATAGCTCGCCGCATACCGCAACGTATGATTCGTCGCGAATGGTCGAACCCGGTATTATGTAAGTTTCTCCGTAACAGCTTGGATAGGCTCGGCTCACCTTGAACGGCGCTCGCTGCCAAAGGGTTTAAGGGTCAAACGCTCCTCTGGCAAGAATACGGACGCGACGTCCGACAGCAAATGCTCGATCTAATCAGAGATTTGTTTTCACGACCTGGCATCCTATGGCTTGTCGTGGCGAAAACATTTAGAAATGCACGAATTTAGGGTCACGAGACAGCAGTTAGAAACATATCCTAATCCGATGCCCGATTTCTTTTTACCATTTTTGTAGGCAATTACACGTATTAGCAGACATGTAATGTGTATCAGTATGAGCGCCGTAGTTAGAATGGGGTTAGAAATACCGACACCGTGAACGATTCGGCAGTCGCACCGCAGTCGTCATGAAAGAAAGACAAGTTACATTATGTATTTCCTAGTTATATAAATAGTTATGTTCTATTGATACTTATATTAAATAAAAAGTTATTCTATGCCACGTTAAATACAACAATTTTAAGACCTTGCATGAAAGAAAACAAATTTTTCCTCCTCGAATTTCGTCTTAGAACGTAGTTATATAAATAGTTATACATATATTAAATTACAGTAACTTCCCTATAAATCGGGAAGTTAATAAAAAGTTATTCTATACCACGTTAAATACAATAATTTTAAGACCTTGCATGAAAAAAAACAAATTTTTCCTCCTCGAATTTCGTCTTAAAACGTACTATTACATTGCGTTGACACAAAATATAATATTCTATTTGAAAGAATTAAATTGATTTTGAATTCTCCCGTATTATAACAGGTATCAAACAAATATTTATACCACAACATTCTATTTGAAAGAACTAAATTGATTTTGAGCTGTTCCTCCATCATAAGGATTTTCAGAGGATTATTCCCTTAAAAGATATTTCACTGTATTCAGATAAAATAGACATCCTGTACAGTTGGTTCCATTGTTCGACCGCAATTCATGTGATAAGAGCTTAGCTCTGAGTTCGTGTATTTCGAACTAGCTGCAAGCTCGTTCATATAAGCGGAGTACAGATAAATGGAGTTACACTGTACAGTAATTCCAATTTTCACCTCGAGCAATCACACAGATCAATTGAAATTGTTCAAACTGCTAATTGGACATACAAGACTAACGCACAAATTCCTCGTACAAAGTGGAGCTCCTACATGGCGTGAATGCTGTATTCTGCCTTTCACAGTTTAACGCGTAGTTCGAGGATGCTGAAAATTAAATGGGCCATGCAACAGATTCGAAATTCATAAAGAAATTTGCTCTCAGTTTCTGGTGAATTAATTAAACGAATAGTTGCTGCATTATGAACAGTATAAAGATTGACATCTCTACAGAAAGTATCTTCAAACATATACTTTTAAAAAAATTGATAATAATTTCTGTATGCAATTATTTAATTCTTTAATTATTTACTTCTCCATTAGTTGCAAAGAATACGAGCCAAATAAAAAGTTCTTTCTTTCTTTAACGATTCTAACAAATTGAAAAGCTGCATCGATGCTCCTAAATTTTCATAATGTTTTATAATGTTCTGATTTTTGTCATAAATACATAAAATTCACAGACAAATTTTAAGCATGGCTCGCAGTCCAAGGTTTAAAGAAAGAAGATCATATAATTGTTTTTGAAAAATCTCTATCATTCTGATAGTTGAGAGATAAAACATGGTGGCAGGTTTATTGTTAAATCGAGGAACGATATCCGTAAACCGCTTTAGAAAGAGTTAAAAGAATTGTTTCTCTCACTCATCGACTGACAATCCTAGAATCCCGACGACCGTTGATCGTTGACCCATTTTCTTTCATTACCGTCCTTTCATTATGGTCCATTTCGTGTCGTTACGTTCCTCCTCCTTTTTTCCACGGTTGGAAACCTCCATAAGATTTGTCGGCGAACGTTAATCCCTTTCGAACACACAATCATTATGATACGAGAAAGGGATCACGATCGCGTTCGGTGGTTCAAGTCTGAGATTCGTGGAACGTCGTGGTTTTCCGCGATCTTGATATCCGGACTATTATTTCAGTAAATTACACGCCGTAGTTCTTCCAAGTGCTTTCAATTTGCATTATAATGTGCTGTTCGCGTTGCGAATTAAGCAGTTACAATATAAATTGTAACGGCAAAACTTTGTTACACAGGCTAGCAAAGTTTAGAATCAATTTCCTGTATACGGTTTTGAAGTGACTATATTAGAAAATTCGCCAGACACGCTTGCTCTCCAATGCGACGGTCTAATGTCTTTTTCCATGACTCATTGCTTGTACTTGTAACAGACAGTAGTGTGATGCTATCTGTTTCCTATCGATCTCGCTATTGTCTAGTAATCGCATGTCCGAGTAAAATTAAAAAATACTATCCAGCTATTAGTTTTTATTAACATAAACTCGAGTGGAAATGTTAATACATCGACACGCGAGTTAAACGGGGTTAAATAATCAAGTTTCTATGCTGTTACGTAGTTTCTTTCACGGACCAAGCATCTGTCTGTGATCGTGATTATGATTTGACGTATAAATCACGTTTCTGTTTCATCGAGGAAGAATGACTGTCGAGACAGGCACCGCGTTCAATTTGGACAACATTTTGTCCCGATAATAACGACAATGGAACAAAGCGACGTAGATCGAGCCGCGATTGGATCGCGCCGGCTAAGTAAATCGTACGTGTTAATTTATCGCGCGATCTACATTCAGGCTTTTACACGACGGCCTTCGGATATCGACGAATCGACCGCAGAAAGTACTGCTAGACAATACACAGGTATTTGCATTGAATGAGGGGAACACTTGTTAAAAGCAAACGGCAGATAGCATCGGCGATCGGGAATGCCGATCCGGCGTGTTAATTATTTCAGACTTGTAACCGTCGATCCACCTTCGGCCGCGATTAACGTGCACGTAATAAGTGGAAGAGCAACATTCAACCGCGATTGCAATTCAAAATATTGATCGACGAAATTAGACCGGGTTAAATAATACAATTAACGACGGCGATACAAACTTCCACGCGCAATTAGGCAACCTGGAAAAATACGACGTTCGCAAATGGAATACAATTTTGCAGATTCACAGTCAGCGACTAAATTAAATAATCAGTTGGGACGACTTCAGTATCTTTGACGTGCTTGAAGCACGAGTTTACTAAGTAACGAATAAACAAGATTTTGTAAACTTGTTCACACACACACACACACATCTGAGCCTATAATTCCTATAATGAAACTTTCATCAAAGTTTTTGTTTCCACGTTAATTTTCGTCTCCGTACGAGAATGATCAGGTTGATGAAGTAATAGTACTTTGGTTGTGTATTCACGTTCAATATTTTCACGCAACAATTTTACAGAGAAGCGTTTCCGATTCACGCGCGTCCCCAATATTAATTCCAAGTCGATAAACACGAAGTTTGCATCGACTCTGTTCGAACGTTGCGCACACATTCGCTATCAAGCCTTAGTCAGTACCTAACAAGGTAAACCATGATATTTGCAATACGTTTGCGTGAACTAAACACGAAACACGCGCTCGAACCGAAAGCTAACACTATTGATAATGAAGTTCGACGTTTGCGTTGAAGTTTTCACGTTCTAGTAAATGTTCATCATTCGTGAAACTGGACAGGCTTCTTGGGCAAACGTACATTTGCAACAAAGTTGCAAAAAAACATGGGCACTATTGACGTTAGTCAATTTTTACAAATCTTCTTATTCGTATGCTTTTATTCATTGACCTATAACAATTTCGTCTTATAAGATCATTCAGAGTCATTTGATCCGTTCAAAAAGCTTAAATACCATATCTAAGTTAACACCATAACATTAGTGGTATAATTAGAAAGCAGTTGATTCTGCAGAAAGAACTGAATTAAATTTGTCCTACGAGACATATTTATTATATTTCGTAATAGCATAATTAAAAAGCAGTTGATTCTGCAAGAAGAACTGAATTAAATTTGTCCTACTAGACATATTTATTATACTTCTTAATATCATAATTAAAAAGCAGTTCATTCTGCGAGAAGAACTGAATTAAATTTGTCCTACTAGACATATTTATTATACTTCGTAATAATAGCTTACCGCGTCTGACCATTGCTCGCCGTTTCTACTGTTCTCCAAAGACTAAATTCACTTCTGTCAAGCACATTGATCACAAAATTATTCCAACATATAATAACCACGCTGACATCTTTCCCGTCCCAGAAAATTGTCAACTTTTGTGAGTATCTTTGGTCTCGCAGATTACTCTGCAAGTAAACCAGTGCACGACGGGATCCGCGAACAGACGAGCATTCGAAGTCTCGTCGTTCGTTGTTCAATATTCAAATCTCCCCAACGGATCTTCGGTGTTTTCAAACCAGTGTATCACCAAGCTTCCGTTATCCGGGTCCGCAATCTTCGATCAACGATATCTCGAAACTTCCCTGATGATGCTCGCCACCCCCGCGGCCTGTATAGAAAGAAAAAGCGAGAGAAGAGAGATAGAATCTCTGGAAATGATTCGGGGACTTCAATCACGGGCGCGTTGATGCCTGGATCGAACGTCGAACACCGCAACCAGTGTCCCAGAAACTATGTTACCGTCCCGATCACGATCTACAGATCGTAAAGCTGTCAGCGACAGCGACGGGGCGCGGAACAAAAGCCACTTCTACCTCATCCACAGGTCGAAAGCCCATGTAAATGAATAACACACGCGGACCCGGTCACGCGATCATCCGCGTGCATTGTCCCTGAGAATTGGGACAAGGATCGGGAATGAAGCGATCGAAGCCAACGGACGAGACCCGGTTTCACTTCGGTATTCATACGGTAATAACTTCCTTCTTCTTCGGGGCTCCTCCGGGTGCGATCGAATCGGATCCCGGTGAAAGCGCACGACTCTTGTTTATTAACCCCTCCGCGATCCAATATCAAAATTGACTGGACGTAATACGACACGGGCCCCATCGATCCCTTATTTATCAAGATCCTAACGGTGTCGCAGTTGCTTTCGGTATGTTGTTAGTAGACAGCGGATTTTATGCGAAATAAAAATGTTCCTTAATGATTTCATTGCATCAAAAACAACATTACAATATTCTTAAATTATTCTAATCTTTTCATCTACTAATAACTAGACTGAGGATTTTTATGCGTCTGTATAAATAAAAATTAAATGTTGTTCGTTGGTAAGCGCATCATTTGAGAACGACTGGACCGATTTGGCTAATTTAAAAAAAAAATGTTCGTAATAATCCAAACAAGGTTCTCAGAGAAAGAAAAATTGGAAAAGTTGCCGGGAAAAATGAAAGTACCTTTTTATATGGGATTTCTGTACGAACACAAGACCATAACTCACAAACAAATTTATTGAAATTAGGACAGGACAACGTCTGTCAGTTTGTATTGAATAAATTTAAATCTAGTTTCTAATAAAAATGGACATGGAACTGTAAATACATCAGAACCGGTAAACAAATCAGTCAAAATGGATAAAACGCACGGCTTAACTACTAATTCACAAACTTTAAGTATTTATGCCATACAGGCTCGTTTAAGTCCAGGTGCGACCATGAAACGTCGTTTCTACGAAACGTATTAAAAAGCGAGACGATTCAAACGCAAATAACAGACTTCTGAAAGATAAGAAAGTTTGTCGCTGGGTTGGCAAGTAAGATAAAGCACTGATTTTGTGAGACCAGGTCATTAAACTGGAACCTTTATCGTCTGGCAGTGTTTCGCCATTTTTCCCCGTTTTGTAGATTGAGTCAGTGCAAGATATACCAGCGGCCACGATAAATTCTGGATTCATAGAACTTTTCTTGAGAGGAATATAAAAATACTCTATGTAAATGCTCATATATTTTTAAATTTCCGGTTGGTATTCAGTAAATTCCATTAATTGTGGATTTTGTATGACTGTAGATTTATATATTTTCAGTAGACTCTTTCAAGAATGAAGCGGTTTTCGTAGAATATACTTCGCTATTTAATAAATAGAACATATAGAAGAATGAAGTCCAATTTCTTAGCCCCGAGGCAGAACTAAAGTATTACAAAAAATTGTTTGTTGCGTGTATATTTCTGTCACCATCCATAAAAAATGGAAGAAAATTTACGCAACCCGATACGTAGTGTGTAGATTTATATATTTTCAGTAGATTCTTTTAAGAATAAAGCGGTTCGTAGAATATACTTCACGATTTAATAAATAGTACATATAGAAGAACGAAGTCCAATTTCTTAGCCCCGAGGCTGAACTAAAGTATTACAGAAAATTGTTGGTTGCGAGTATATTTCTGTCATCTTCCATAAAAAATGGAAGAAAATTTATGCAACCCGATACGTAAAACTGCACGAGGAGTTTAATATCGAAGGCTCCGTAGCATTAACAGTTTTCTGTTACCCGAAACCAGCAGACGCCGAATCCGTAGCTCTCCTTGTTTGCCTAGCGGAGGTTTGATACATACGAGAAGAGGAAATGGGTTGTTTCGCGATCGTGTTTATAGCGGGCTTGGCAGAATTCGAGTCAAGGCTGTGAACGTTTTATCACCACACGCCGCGCCGGTATCATTCGACTGCGATTAGCCAGTCCCCCACCATGTTCCATGATCAAGCTGTCTGTTCCACGTCTTTGTGCTCGAGCCCAGCTCTGTATTTAGTGAAAATATTTATTACGAGTTGATCGAGCGATGGTATCGCCGTTATTACGATTCCTCGGCCGTTCGACAAGACAGTTTGATTTATATGTTCGGCCGTGCTCTCGCCGGTCCCGTAGAAACCGGGATAATTAAATCGGTGTTTTCCGGCAGGGACTCGCGAAATTCGCGTGGCTGGTAAAAATCGATCCGTTGGACGTGCCGTATCAGAATGTTCGTGTACCATTCGTCGAGCTGTTTCATAATACTAATTAAATGTACTTAACGATCTGCGAGGCCAGCTCGATTTACGTTCCACGTTTTGCAACAAAATCTGTCCAGTTCGGAATAGCCGTGGTTTGCGAGGAAATATTTGTTGCATGGAAATCGGAAATTTTCTTTCACCCTTCGGGGACCACCCTCGGATTACTTAAAAATTGATTATACATAGCTAACATCGCCGTCGTCCTCGAAGGATTAAATTAAAATTAATTAGGCAACCTGGAAACTCAAAACAATTGCAAAAGTAGTATCCTCCTATTATTGAAATTTTTATTTGAAAAACAGCAAAGCTGTTGCATTTCGAAACGGACGAATTCGATCTCTCGCGAATGGGAAACGTCATTCGTAATCGCACCGGGGAAATGGAACTCCCGCGAACGCTTGTCTCTCCTCTCGGCGAGATAAGCGAATCGAACGGGGGGGGCGGGGGGCAGCGCAGCACGATTTTAATCACACAGCGGGCCGTATCTCGCGGACTTTGTAGCCGGGACCTTTAAATAAGAAGGAAAATACAGTCGAGTCACGGGGATCCCCGCGAGCCAACTTTCGCAGTTTAATATTTGACTTCTCCTTGCCAGGTAACTCGCCGCTTTATAATCTCATCCGTCCAACCCCCTCATCCCTGTCCCCCCCCTCCCTTCCATGCTAATTACCTACGTCAAGATAAATCGCGGAAAAAGTTCTCCTTTACCGTTTTATTCGGAGCGGATTAAATTAGCATAAAATCTGCCACGAGAAGCTTTCGTTGTTTAATCAGCGCCCGCGAAGAACTGATTCGTTTCTTACCTGTAAATAAAGCGTTCGGCGAGATGTGGAACTCTGGCCGGTGAAATCCTCGGGTAATCGGATTTTTACTAACGTGTGTACGCACGTCAGTACTAACTAACCCGACAGACGTTGTCCTGTCGAAATTTCAATAAATTTGTTGGTGATCGTTTTAATTACGCATATCCATCGTTCGAATCGAGAATTATGGTCTTGAGTTGATACAAAAATCCCATAGAAAAAAGCACTTTCATTTTTCCGAGCAATTTTCTTTTTTTTCCTTAAAAACCTTACTCGGACTATTACTATCATTTTTTTTTTTTTTTAAATTAGCCAAATCGCCTATCAACGAACAGCATTTAATTTTTATTTATATAGATTTAGCTGAGATAGATACTGTCGTCGAATCTGATATCACAGGAGCTTAGACGAGAGGACTTAAATTGAGATTCAATTAAAGATGTAACAATGTACAAGTAATTGTGTCATCCTCGTGATGTTAGCGTGCTCTACACGCGTTCTCTTCGTGTTCTGTCATGACCTCTTGCATGTTCGTCTCGCATCGTGCCTTGTATCGACCGAAGAATGGTGGACGAATTTTCCAATTCGATTGTGGGTGTGTCGTTGCGAGGACAGTACATTTATCGATGGTTTTTATCAAAGAATAAAGCAAAGACTCACACATTGTTCGAACAATAGATTATGTTTGATAGTAGAAGTAATACTTGGACAGTGGGGTAGACTCGATTGAAACGTACGTTTGACGGAAAATCGTCAAAAGCTGCTCGCCGGCGACGCGGCGTTTCGCACACTTAACCATAAGCCGATTACACACCTTCCACGAGCAGCTCAATCACACGACTTGAAATCGAAAGAGGAGCTCGCGGTGTATTAATGGTATATGAACTTTCCTTTATAGGCGATCGTGCAGCTAGTTTCCGGCCGCTATAATGCCGGCCGACGGGGATTATAAACGCACCGTGCGTCGAAAGATAGGTGGCGGCTATCCGCTCGATAACCACCTTCGGGCGAGAAATTAATTAAAACGCCGATTAATTTCATTATCCGCTTTTCACGATTCTTTCCCTGCACTTCGTTTTGTTTTTTTTTTTTTGGTCCATGCAGCTCATTTAAACGCTCGCTGCAAACCGAACGCGTTGTCGCTCCGTAAAAATGACCCGTTCGACTGCCTCGCCATCGAAATTAGCGACCGTTTTCATTAATTATCTCACGGTTTTAATTATGCTGGAGAACCGGTTTCATTCGATATCGCCTCAGACCCCCGCTTTGTTGTTCAAACACTGTTTCATAAACGCTGTCTCGTAATTGTAGGAGAAAGCTTTCCGAGCTTGGAGTTTTTTACGTTTTGTTGTTCGCTGCTGGGTTTGATTATGCTTTTATATTCATCGTTCGGCTACTCGAGATTGAAGATTAAAGTTGTTGCAGCGAACAAAATTTAGGGTCGCTTTACTCTGTCCATTAACGTTATTGGGAGAAGAAAGTAAATTGAAGAACAATTGCACAATGATGGGCTTTCTGACGTCGGCGAATTTAGTATTGAATTCATTTTCTATTCGATAGTTCTTCAGAAATTCTCACTTAAATGCAAATTATGTTATTCTGAACGAGTGGTGCCACCATCGAGGAGTGTGCTTGAGGGACTTACTCTGCTCGTTTCCAAAGTTTTTCGACTATCTGAATTTTCGGCTGTTCTCCCTTGCAAAATTCAAAACGCCGAAGTCATTTGGCCAGTTACGGAATATTCGCGATAACCAGTGTATCCAGAAACTAGGTGCGACCGGGTGCAAGAGTCTGTTAAAAGTTTGCACGCAAGCGAGACGGCCATTCGGCCACCCAAATCGAGCGTCAGGTGCAGAACGCCCAGTTAGTTTAGTTTCGTGGAATTTTCTACTTCGTGAATGACGCTTATGTGAATCGAGGAGACACCCTCGAACCGTGCAAGTTTGCTGATCAACAGCCGTCGGCCGTGAAGTTTTCGGATTTCCGTATCGATTATTGAAGACTGTTCAAGGCTCGGCCGCATTTCACGCCTTGGTCGTTTGTAAAGGGAACGTTCATAACTCAAGCTCCGGTATCACGTGAGCGTCTATTGAAAGGTATCTATCACACGTACGTGGACTGTTCCAAGCATCCTTCATGCTGGAGATGCTACACTCTCGCAAAAATGATGAAATCCTGTTCTCAGAATTCTATTTCCTCTATTTTTACCCACGGAATTACTAGACCGATCGAAATGATCACCTTCCAAATAATGTAATTGTTGTTTCTTAAGAAAAAGCATATTGAATGTCGATTAATTTTTGTTATTTTTGTAACATGATATATGGTCCCCTCAGGGTTTCAAATTCATTTACCAATCCTCTTCCCCCTCTTTCCACTCTCACCATCGCCTTTTCAGCGGGGCCTACTGTTTATGGTGGGTTCCGAACCACCGTTTGCCAACAACACGTGAAAAACACCCCGGGTGGGTCACTTTCCGGTTTTTTACCAGACGGTCACCCATCCTAGTGCAGTTCACGTTCCACATTGCTTAACTTCGGTGATCTAACGAGAACCGGTGCTTTCAACGGGACTACGGTTGTTGGCTGAATGTCGATTAATTTATTAGCAATTTCATATTGGTATTTCAACAACTACAGTGTTGGTTGGGTGACTTCAAAGGATTCATATTTGCCACCACTTATCGATTACATAGATCAGTGTCCTTTGATTCGTTGTCGTTTCAAATGTTCACGGTTTACTCAGTCCACATGTCACCGGCATCGAACCAACATGCTGTTCCTCGACTCTTAAGAATTTATATTAGTACATTTTTCTAAGCAAGTGAGTTTATACATTTGTTTTCGTTTTTAATACCTTAGTGTTTTCTGCTTGTTCGGGAATGCGTTTTCCTAACCATATATTAATTAATGGTTTTTAATTTTTCTCGATCGCCTTATTAGATAATAGGAATTTTTCGCGGCGCACAGGTTCGATCATTATTAGAGCTAATACAAAGTAATAATGATCGAACCTGTGCGCCGCGAAAAATTCCTATTAACATATATTAATTAATTGATAAATTCTTACAGACGCAATACAGAAAATTTACATTCTTGAAAATGGTCTAAATTCAGACCGAAACGTTGAATTAAATTTCATGTGATATTTTGCAAATTTGCTTATTGTCTACAATTGATCGAACCAGTGCGCCAATAACATTAATTGTAGTTTGAACAATTGTCGATCGAGATACAGAGAACTGTTGAAATGATCTACAGTCGGAATAAATTTTCCAAAATGAAGTCACAGATGAAAAAAATGTAGTGTACGAAACTCGACAGTCGTTTTTCAGGAGAACTTTAAAAAAGTTTAGCCTCGATAATGATGTCACCGATCCAAAGGTGTAGATTCACTTGAAACATTAACGTTCGTGCATTAACACTAAAACTACCGAGCACTGAAAGCGATTAAAGTATCATCTAATAGAAACGACAAGGCTCTATTTATTCAGATTTTGTGCAATTTTTATTGCAACGCGTGCTTGGATAAATAAATTCATCGAATCAATTGTAAGCAACGTCATCGTTTCTACAATTACAAAATTAAAAATCCAAGACCGGTTATTCGACCGGTAGTTGTAGGTTCAGTGTTAATTGGACGCTTTCGCGATTCACCGTAGGCATGAACGAAAGATGGCCAGGTTCGAATAAGGTGGAGGACCAATTGCTGGCACCGATATTAGTCCGGGCTTCTATGGTACTTAAAAGCACAATCATAATCCGCTTAGAGGCAGCGTCCGATGTCGGATCGTGTGTCAGGAAACATAAGACGAGATCGATCAGGCTTTATAATCCCGGAGCACCGGTAGCCAAGCAGATCGGCTCGCGACCAAAGAGAGAACAAATAAGAGAGAGAGAGAGAAAGAGAGAGCACGGCAATTTAACTTTCGTTTGATCGTCACAAAGGAAAAATACATGGACTTTCTCGCGCAAGGAATCGCGATCGAGCGGTGAAAATAAAATGACGTCGTTTATATATCATGCGCGAACGATGAACCTCTCCAGGAACGTTCTCCCATTATCCCGTACGATTCACCTCGACGGCCGGAAAAGTCGTTTAACGATCGACGAGGGAAAAACCTCGGGGACAAGGAAGACTCGAGCCAGACCAGTGGCTACGGTCAACGATTTGTAACAATTTTGTAACCAGTCGGTCGAACTAGACGCAACCGATTACATCATCGCCACGGTTCGCCGGTCATCAATGGCTCATTAATTAGATCGAACGGCTGGAATTTCTATCGTTGCCTGAACTTTTTACAGATTCCCAGCAAAGTGTTAGGATTGCGCAGCTGGACCCGATACAGAAACCGTGTCCCTGAATTCTATCTTATCCGCGACGTTGATAAATCGGCGATCCAAGAGAAGGTGTACCACCGACCAGAAATTAATTCGAACTGGGTCGCGATCTCGGTCGTCCAGCCTGTAGTTTCTAAGAACGAGTCTGCAGGCTACACTTTATGCGTCGCCTACTCTATCATTTATGATGGAGGTCGATTTGAGAATACTTTTCTGGAAAAACTCGACATTTTCACGTCTTGCTAGCTTCGAGCCTGGCTACCAATAGCTCTAGCAATCTGGTTCAACGGTGGTTTCAGTATTTGTGTTTGTAGAGTGACGCCTGGTTACCTGGAACATCTCGAGAAGGTTCAGATCTCTATCTATTCTTGCATGGGAGATTCGACGGTGAAAATCTCATTTGGAAGGACATTTATTTCTTAACATATCACTTGCAATCTTAACCCTTAGCATTCGAGTGGTGACTCAGAGTCACCACTACAATTTGTTGCACCGTTATTCACAATATTGTTTATATTATTAAATATGTTTGGATCTAACCATGTACTAAACATTTAAGTATTGTATGAGGTATTATAACAGTTTCATATTCGTAAAATGAAAAAAATCATGTAGAATGGCATTCTTCTAGCTATGAAAAAATGTTTAATTTTAGAGTGAAAATAACTCCGAGTGCAAAGGGTTAATCTTGAACACTATTTTCACTCCTTGATTTATGCTGAAACATTTATGCGATATTCGTTGAAGTTTCTGTACGTTTTCGGTTAGGATCGTTTCCCGAGTAAGGGTCTGTTTATACTGGTGTAGCGGACATGGTGCGTGGGAAAGACGATCTTTCCAGACGTGGAAATTTCGCCTTTCCCAAGTGCACACTCTGGGCGGTCGAGTCGAAGGTCGGGTCATTAAAGTGACGATTGCCAGAACCTCGGCTCGACCGTTGTCAAGTCCTTGGAGTGACGATTTACAGCACTCTGTATCGGGGGAGGTAAAACTTCTCCAGGCTTCGAGAAATGGAGATTTTCCTTCCCCCGCCTTGACTGTTTTTGGGACGTCACCAATGTGCCCCTTAGAAAGGTTTTCTACCAGTGGGCAGAAGGATTTTGACGCTCATTGAGAACGTTTCGTTCTCGAGCCTTTTTGTTTGACTCGCGATATCTTGGCCCTTGCTTGGGACAGTTTAGTATCGTTGTCATTCCAGCCTTCGTTGTTATTGTGTTTTGTTATATACCTTTCTGTTATCTGTTTCGTTTTATTATTGTTTTAATAAATTGTTATTTGTTGTCTGTTAAATCGTGAACCACAGAAACAATCCTTATTCACGCAACCTCCCAAAACTGGTGACCCCGACGTGATCCGCGTGTAAAAATAGGACTTGTGTGAGAGGATATTTGCGCGCGTGTGTGAAAATGGCTACTGCGAATCAGAAGACGTCAGAGGCTGGTACAACGTATATCGCCAACTCAACGTTGAAGATGCCTGCATTTTGGCCCGAGAAACCAGCATTATGGTTTAAACACATCGAAGCGTTGTTCGTGGTCGGAAAAATTACGACAGATGACGCGAAATACAACCTCGTGATAGCGCAACTTGATTCGCGTCACATCGAGGAAGTGGAGGACATTTTGATGAAACCACCGGATCAGAATAAGTACGAGACTCTAAAAGCAGAGTTAATTAAGTGCCTCACTGATTCCGATACGTTGCGAATTCGGAAATTGTTAGAAGTCGCAGAGATGGGTGACCGCACGCCAACGCAGTTTCGACGTCACATGCGACAGCTTGCTGGCCCTTCGGTGAGTGAGGAGTTTCTCACAGAGATGTGGCGGAACCGTCTTCCGGTGAAGACTCAACAAATTTTGGCGGCCACTACGATTCAGGAAGGCGTGACGTTGTCCGAGATTGCTGATCGGATTCACGAAATACCGGAAAATCGGGTGAAAATCGCGGAGGTGCAAAAATCACCCGCGTGTGGTCCGTCGGAGATCGAGTCTTTGCGCGAGGAATTGCGACAGATGCGTTTACAATTGAATGCAGTGCTGCGCGAACCTCGTGCACGTCAACGGAGTTCTCGTCCGAATTCTCGTACCTCGTCGCGTAGCTCCAGCTTCAACGATAAGGATGGCCATCGGAGACGACGTTCGCCAACAGAGAGCCCGCTATGTTGGTATCATCGCGTATGGGGAGAAAAGGCCGCGAGGTGCAAGGGTCAGTGCTCGTGGGTTCAGGGAAACGGAGAGAACCGTCGTCCGTAAATGCGGCAGCTTTCGACGGTCGCTATCCTGGTCGCATTTTCGTTACCGATAAAAAGACTAAGGTGAAATTCCTTGTGGATACGGGTGCGGACGTTTGTGTGTTTCCGCGATCGCGCATCGGTGGTCAGTTACCAAAAGGTGATACCGAACTTTTCGCGGCAAATGGTACTCGTATTACTACGTATGGCACAACGACGGTGCATTTAAATTTATCGTTGCGACGTGATTTCGTATGGTGTTTCATCGTGGCTGATGTGGATGGTCCGATAATCGGAATGGACCTACTGTCGCATTATAACTTACTCGTGGATGCGCGCAATAGACGTTTAATCGATGCGACGACAAAGTTATTTGCGATTGGTCATTTAGCCGGTAGTGACCTTCCATCAGTAAAGACAATTATTGGTGACACAGTGTATCACAGACTTTTGGCGGAGTTTCCTGCATTAACCCGACCGGTGGTGTTCCGAAGGGAAGAGGTCAAGCACAATGTTGTGCACCACATCCTGACGACACCGGGACCACCAGTCTACAACAAACCTCGTCGGCTTGCTCCTGATCGGTTAAAGGTGGCTAAGGCGGAAATCGACTTAATGCTTCGGCAGGGAATTATCCGTCCCTCCAAGAGCCCATGGGCCGCACCGCTGCACCTGGTACCCAAGAAGGATGGCCGGACTCGTTTGTGCGGAGACTACCGCCCACTCAATGCTCGGACCGTACCCGACAGGTACACTCCACCTCATATCGAGGATTTCGCGCATGGGTTACATGGTAAGAAAATATTTTCTAAGATCGACCTGGTCCGCGCGTATAATCAGATACCTGTTGCGATCGCGGATATTGAAAAGACGGCTATAACGACTCCCTTTGGGTTATTCGAATTTTTATTCACACCTTTCGGCTTACGGAATGCTGCGCAGACGTGCCAGCGTTTCGTCGATCAAATAACTCGTGGGTTGGATTTTGTATATGCCTATATAGATGATTTCTTCATTGCATCAGAGAATGAAAGGGAACATCGTGAGCATTTGCGGACGGTGTTCGAACGGTTGAATAAATACGGCGTCGTTATAAACCCGTCAAAATGCGTTTTTGGGGTAAATGAAATAGAATTTCTCGGGTATGTTGTAAATAGCGAGGGGGTAAAACCTTTACCTGAGCGGGTCGACGCGATCAGGGAATTTCCTAAACCCTTGGCAATAAAGGTGCTACGTAGATTTTTGGGCATGGTAAATTTTTACCGCCGCTTTATTGTCAATGCAGCTAGCCTAATGAAACCTTTGCACGATTTGCTTAAGGGGTGTAAAAAAGGAAATTCACCTGTAATTTGGAATGAGACTGCGGAGGAGGCCTTCGTGAAAGTAAAAGAGAGCCTGGCAAATGCCGTTATGTTGGCGCATCCCGCGCCTGGTGCACCTATAAGTATTGTTGTTGACGCTTCCGATTACGCGGTCGGAGCAGCATTACAGCAACTTATAGGCGAGGATTGGCAGCCGTTGGCACTTTTCACAAGGGCCCTTTCTGTTGCGCAATGCAAATACAGCGCGTATGATCGTGAGCTGTTAGCTATATACTTGGCGATAAAACGTTTTCGACATCTGGTGGAGGGGCGGAATTTTGTGATTTTCACTGATCACAAACCTTTAACGTTCGCTTTCAAACAGAGGTTGGATAAGTGCTCGCCTCGCCAATTTCGGCATTTAGACTATATTAGCCAGTTCACGACGGACATCAGACACGTTAAGGGTTCCGATAACACTGTGGCTGATGCATTGTCGCGAGTCGAAACGATAGCCGTAGCTCCCGATCATGCCGCGTTGGCACAGGCGCAGGAAAACGATGCCGAACTGAGGGGTATCCTGGAATCGAACTCTTCTGCCCTTTGTTTAAAGAAGACGTTTTTCCCCGGTTTCAATGTTAGTTTGTACTGTGACTCTACTGACGAAACGATGAGACCCTTTGTTCCTATACCATTACGACGGGCAGTTTTTAATTCGTTGCACGGACTCTCTCACCCTGGGGTTCGGGCAACACAAAAATTAATTACTCAACGTTTTGTTTGGCCATCAATAAATAAAGATTGTCGAGATTGGGCACGGCATTGCATTCCATGCCAGCGATCGAAAGTCACTCGACATGTCGCAGCCCCCGTCGGCAACTTTGACAACTCTGCAGGTAGATTCGAGCACGTGCATATCGATATTGTAGGACCGTTGCCGATGTCGCAAGGTTTTAGGTACTGTCTCACGTGTATTGACCGGTTCTCCCGTTGGCCAGAAGCAATCCCTATCGTGGAAATTAAAGCAGAATCTGTCGCGAAAGCCTTTGTCAATACGTGGATTGCTCGTTTCGGCGTACCTTTGAAAGTAACTACGGATCAAGGACGTCAATTCGAATCTCGATTATTTAACGAACTTTCGCGTATGATCGGTGCATCTCATCTTCGTACGACCTCTTATCATCCGCAAGCAAATGGGATGGTCGAGAGATTACACCGACAAATGAAAGCAGCGATTAAGTGCCATGAGACGGATAATTGGGTTGATGTATTACCAATTGTCCTACTTGGTATTCGCACAGCCCTGAAGGAGGATTTGAAAGCCTCTTCGGCGGAAATCGTTTTTGGTACCGGCATTCGCCTTCCGGGTGAACTTTTTGTCACGAGCGGGATAGATTCGCAAATCGATTTTACGAATCGGCTTCGGCAACACTTCCGGAAGTTAAGGCCATCGCCAGCCTCGCGCCATGGTACGCGTAAAACATTTGTGTTCAAGGAGCTTTCTACGTCACCGTACGTATTTTTACGGCACGATGCGGTCAAAACTCCGTTACATCCGCCGTATGATGGGCCATTTCGGGTAGTGGAGCACGGAGACAAAACGTTTGTCATTGTCGTCAATGGAAAGGAAGTCAGGGTCTCTATAGACAGGTTGAAACCGGCTTTTGTTTTAAATGAAGACTTGAATGAAACCCCTACACAAACCTTAGACTGTACATTGACTGACGATACTGTTGTGACACACAGTAATACAGGCTCGACGGTAACACCACGTATTACAGACGCGACTACAGCACGGAACAATGAGGACACCCCGACTTTACGACGGTCAGGTAGAAGGGTTCGATTGCCCGATCGCTTTCAGGCCGGTGGTCGGTAGTTTTTTTCTAATGGTGTGCGTATTCGTGTACAATACATTTTGTTGGTACATACAGTAAGGTTAAGATGTGTATATAGTAGTATTAATCCACATTTTTTTTTTGTATTGTTATCTATATTTTTTTTTTTTTTTTCTTCTTTAAAAAGCTTTGTATATAGTAAATTTAGTTCGCTTCACGTATGTTCCTTGCGTAAGCGCGTGTGGTTTAGTCTATCTTGTATGTATCATTTATATTTTTCTTATCTTTATACCGAGTGTAGATTTACATTGCGTATCATAGGTAAATTAGCTAAGTGTGTACATACGACTACGAGAGAACTAGTGTATTGTAAGGCGCTTTAGTTATATATATATATGTATGCAGTTAATTAGTTAGTTTTTTTTTCTCTTTAACGTTTCAAACTGGCGTTTTCTCACTGGTAAGGGGGTACTGTAGCGGACATGGTGCGTGGGAAAGACGATCTTTCCAGACGTGGAAATTTCGCCTTTCCCAAGTGCACACTCTGGGCGGTCGAGTCGAAGGTCGGGTCATTAAAGTGACGATTGCCAGAACCTCGGCTCGACCGTTGTCAAGTCCTTGGAGTGACGATTTACAGCACTCTGTATCGGGGGAGGTAAAACTTCTCCAGGCTTCGAGAAATGGAGATTTTCCTTCCCCCGCCTTGACTGTTTTTGGGACGTCACCAATGTGCCCCTTAGAAAGGTTTTCTACCAGTGGGCAGAAGGATTTTGACGCTCATTGAGAACGTTTCGTTCTCGAGCCTTTTTGTTTGACTCGCGATATCTTGGCCCTTGCTTGGGACAGTTTAGTATCGTTGTCATTCCAGCCTTCGTTGTTATTGTGTTTTGTTATATACCTTTCTGTTATCTGTTTCGTTTTATTATTGTTTTAATAAATTGTTATTTGTTGTCTGTTAAATCGTGAACCACAGAAACAATCCTTATTCACGCAACCTCCCAAACTGGTATATTTCCGACCGGATATATCAGACCAGACAGATATTTTTCAATGCATTTTAATGGAAGCATGTACACCTACTGTAGGTCTACATACTTCCATTAAAATCCATTGAAGAATATCTGTCTGGTCGCATATATTCCGGCGAACATATTTGAGTATAAATCGACCTTTATTCGCTCGTGCAGGATCTCAATGTAAGTATTCTTCAGAATTGTTTAAGACAGAGCCAAGGCGACCCTCAACCACTATTAAACGCGAACATGTACAAACTTATGACATTGAAATTGTTCAAATTGTTGACCCCACGACTCGACTTTATTTCGACCATCCTAAATCCCCGCGAAATGAGGATGCAACAGTTATCGTTCCTGAAGGGATACTATCCTCCAACTTGTTTAAACGGCCGCGACGTGACGATACGGCCGATCGACAAGCTTCTGCCTGGCCGGAGGAAAAAAGACGCAGCGAGCCAAGAAGAGACCGATCGTTTTAATTCTGGGAAGCGTGGAGGGTCCTTGAACCAGCCGCCGATGTCCCCGAGGACCACGATCGATCCTCAAGGACACTGTCAGCCGAAAAACTCGTCGTTTCGGGACTGCCGCGGCGGCCGGCCCGTTGCGAGTACATAAACATCGCACGTTCCGGCAGCCGGTTGAAAAAAGCAGCGCGTTAAAAGCGGTCCTCCTGGAAGTATCTGTCCCCCGGACCACCGTCGAAAGGTTCGTTTTCGTCTTCGGGGCAGGTCCTCGTGCTTCTACGGCCGATTGGTCAAGTGTAAACCCGTCCGTTTGCTTTCGTTCGGCTTTCGTCGGGCCGCGTGGCCTGTCCTCGAGCTAGAAACGAGAAACGGACAGGTGAGAGAGGGTCGGGTCGGGTCTCGCGATACGGAATAGAGGCTGAGAGCGAGAAAGTGAAAGATTTGAGAGAAAGGAAGAGGGACGGAAAGAGAGGTGGAAAGAGGAAGAGAGGAGAATAAAGGAAGAGCGAGAAGAAGAGGCCGGCTGAAGAGGAACCCTCGAGATGAGATGCCATGCCTCTCGAGCCTGTGTTCTTTATCGCGCAAGAACCTGTGAAGTAGGAACAAAGGGATCTTTCCGTGGTAAGAATCCTCTCCCCGACGAAATACTCGAGCCGAGAGAGTAAGAGAGAAGGGTGGAAAGTGGCTGGCTGGACGTATCTAGGATATTATTCCTATTGCCGTCTCCGTTCCATCCCCTTGTTCGCCGCGCGTCACCCTCCTCACCCAAGATGTGTTCGCTAATCCCTCTGTTTGTTGTCGGTCCCGCTGTTTTCTCATATCGGCGTTCCTGCTCGCGGTCGAATCCGTAACACTTCTCAAATATTTACGGACGGTTTATCACCCTTGAATTTTGCTTATGGCTCGCCCCGGGCCGCCACACTGTGCTCGCTGTCACGCTTCCCAACTCTGCCACAGAATTGCGAAGCGACGTTCAACAGCTTTTTATTCCCACTTGTTCTTGGAAATGTTTGCTGTCACGAATACATTTTCTGAATGAATGACCCTTGGCAATTTAATCCCAAGGTTTTGTGTCGTTATGTTGCGTCTGATGCACTAAACAGTACATCGATGGAAAATCATATGTGTTGCTTTAAAATCAGTGTAGATCGGTTAGGTTGCTGCTACAAGTGTTAGTTTATGATGATGGAAGGTTTAATCTTTGGCGTTCGAAACCCGTGACATCTCTGAGCATAGCCTCTTCTTATAATTTCTCTAATGATTTTTAATCTTCCTTCCTTTTAGCACAGCACAATTATATACGGTTGAATGTATGTATGCATACGTATTAGCAGACAACCCTACATATAGTGAAATTTATAAAAGTAGAAAATCGAAAATAACAACAGAATTGTAAAATTACGATCTCCAACGAATTAGAAAAGAAGACAGATCTTATAATAAATACGGCTATTCCTTACAATTATTAAAAATCCTATTAATAGGCTTCAAATAGGACAAAAGAGATATCTTGTAGATGTTCGAAGAATTAAATAACGTCGCTAAGTACCATCCGGCAGCTTCGTCAGACTCAACGCGAACGTATTAAGAAATAACGTTATAAATCAGAAACTCAAACATTACTCGAGCTGTGTACCCGGAGGTAATGATTACAAATTGACATTTTCCTCATTAAAGGATGTCGCAGACGAGGTTGTCCCATTTACGTGGAAACGAGGCCGTAAATACCAGTTCCACATAGGTCGTTCGTCGAAAAGAAACGCGGTTCACAGGTTCACGATTATTTTTGCGGAACCTGTCCTCGGAGCACGAGTGATTTCTCCTTTCGTCCCCTGTTCCCGTTTCCCTCCTTGTTCTTTCGAGTACCACCTGCAGGAAGGGCGACCGTTCGCGAGACAGCGCCGAGCCTCTCCGGCTCTCGCATAAATACGGCCGCGATTTTTGCGCAGGGGAAGCACCGAAGAATGGCGCGCTCGCTTTTGACTTCAATGGAACCTGTTTACCGCATGAATGATTGAACGGTGCCGGGAACCCGATTCGCGTCGCATTGTCGATTACTCTGACATCGTTAGCCGGTTACATTTCTTTCTTACCTCGCCTCTGCGGCACGGTGCAGATAAAATTAGACCGATCCTCTTCGTGGAAGCGATTTCGATGTCTTATCGAAATGTTAATCGAATCAATCCGAACGTGTTTCAACCCCGTCCAAATGTAACCGTACCCCACTCGAATTCTACTAAAGAGTTAGAAGGATACGTTTACTAGATCACGCGCGAAAGAGATTTTTACCACTAGAACTACCGGACAAGTCAAAATGACTCATGCGAATTTTTTTCGATTAGAAATATTAAAAGTATAAATATGTTTTTTTGAGAAATTTTTTTAGTAAACTTCTCTATTGAAGCACATATTTAAATATCCCGTGTACGAAATCTAAATAAATGCCATATTGTCATTATTAGAAGGTAATGTATACCAACTGCGTTTAGAGCTCGGTAGTTCTAGTGTTAAAAACATGCGATTTTTTGGCATTGGTTAATTTAAATTGAAATTTTTGTAAATGTTCCATTGAGTTCGTAGTTCTTGAGAATGCGATTTGACATTTGAACGAGTGTGTTCTTAAATTTATTCTTTTGTAAATTGATAAAATTGATAAATTTTTGAGAATTATTATAGATAAAATTGATAAAAACGTGAGTCGAAGTGCAGCTTAATATTTAAATGAACGCCTTCGATCAAATACTTCGGAATTAATTAATTCCATGGTTTAATAAGAATGGTATCGGGAGCATCATGGAGTGACGATTCGGTCAGCATTTTCAGGATGTCGGAGCGAGGCAGAGGCATACGGTCCGGAAACAGAACTGCCGTTGGCTGTTTCCGTAGTTTTCATTATCTCGCGCACACATAATAACCCGGACAGCGTTTACAGTAGTTTACACGGGGCGTGATCGTGTGCAGAGTTAAGTTAGAGCCGAGCTATTACCTCCCGGATCCTTCCACGGCTCTAATGGGGATGCTCATCCTTTCGTTGCTCTCGGCTCGGCGGGCCACGGGATTCGCGTCGTTTTCTTCTCTCCCCGACCGACCGAGCCGACTGAACTAATTTATCGCGCGATTAAGCGAGTTCCTCGCCGGTTCTTTCGTTTTTCCATCCTGGTTCCGCGAGAAATTTGCTGCCGGAACTTCGCCGAGTTCGGCGAGTTCTTGACACGCTCTCGGGTCGTTTTTAAAGCCGTCGGGATATTTATGGGTGTAACGGGAGCGAGTTTGAAGTTGTCCGGTGGATTACTTCGCTCGCTGAAAATTGAAACTCCCTGTTGCCCGAGACAAAAACGAGCGTGAACGCAAATCTAAGATTAATCCAACGTTCTGTTCGGAGGATAACACTGCATTCGAACGAATCCGGTGCGCCATTTATTCTTCTGCGACTACAGGTGTCTTTCTTCTTTGTCAATAGCCGCTGATTTTTCTCCGAAATTCTGAATCGTTCCATAAAAGTCCATCTTTTTGTACCGTTGCTTCTCGCGATTAATTTACCGACTCGATTCCGCGTCCCGAAGCCGCAACTTTCATCGCGAGAAGGAAATGTTAAAGGTTACGACCTAATCGAGGCGAAGAGTTGTCAGGACACTTAAACACGATACTTCTCGAAAAGATGGCTCTTTTACGAGGGAATTTTTATTCCCGGATCACCCAAGTAGACTGTAAAGGCTTTAGTAGCGCAATAACCGATGTCCTTTTTCTCGCGAAAGGAATCATCGAAAAGCATTCCGCTCCGGCGGTTACGTTTGTCTGGTCTCGAGGGCGCAATCGTGAACAGCGTCGCCTATAATCTACTCTAATAACGGACAGGAAGCCGGTATAGTCAGGTGAAACTGATTGCCAGCTTCTTAGAAAATAGATCGCTGTCGAATGACTTATCTTTAGTACGATTGTCCCGGCAGTGTTTATCGTCGCAATAGTTACTGCGAACGTTATCGAGGGTGGTCGGATTATTTTCACGTTGTTAAAGACCACGTTGAAATCGTGCCTTAACTTTTCATGGCTGGTTTCAACGGCTAGACAGATAAAACCGCCAACAGGTAATACGCCAATCCAGGTTTACACGTTATGCATTAATTGTATGTCTCCGTTTGCATGTAATGTTTCCGCCTGTGATCACAGTGTACCCGTGTGTCCTGGATTTAACATAAGCCTTCTGTATTCTGTTAAATTGCACCGTTGTCTCGGTTCTCAGCTAATTTTCTGGCATTCTGGCCTTCCAGCACTCGCCCTACATAGTCTTGCGGAGCTCATTGTCAGTCCAATCTACCATTACCTCGGTGTCGTTTCCTCTTTTGTTGGTGTCGCGACCGGTGGAATGTACGTCGGGAGTCTACTGGGTCCACTGTCGTCATTGTTAAACGATTACTTTCTCTTTTGTGTTCTTGCGACAGTCTGTAAGACGTCTTCCTTTAGCGTTCATCACGGAAGAAAGGGAACGTGCACGCGTGCCCACGTGCCGCCCACATACTCGCTCGAGCGCAATAAGTATACGGACGCTCACGAAACCTTCTAAGAATCATCGGCGGTCGTTTCGAATTCAAATCGAGCCCGAGTTTCCCCCCCCCCCCACCCTGTTTCGCCCCGCGTGCAAGATTAATCATCCGAACCGTTGCTTTCATCGTTACCCTAAATTATGTAGCTCAGCTTTCGAACGAAGGTCTTCGATGCTTGACCTCGCCTTTGACACTTTCGCAGTCACGCGATCCACTTTATAGCTGCGACCGCTTCGACCACTAACAGTATGTCACAGAGGGTGGAGTGGAGAGAGAGAGAGAGGAGAGGAGAGAGAGAGAATTGCTAGACTCCAGCTATTGTTCAGTGGTGGGGCTATTCCCTACCAATCGGATCCGCATTCCTTCGACTAGCTTTGGTCAACTAACAGCTATCATAATAGATATCGGTCCATCTCCAGGTTTATACGATTCAAATACCAGGCTGTTTAGTTTTAGTCTTCATCAAGCGATTCAATTCGATTTGATTTTTTGTCTTATTTACCAGACTGTCATTCTTCTATCCGGGTAATGCGTCTAATCAGCTAAAATCCGCGGATCATTTGGTCCGCATACGCGATTCCTGTGTATGCGAGATGATAATCTCTTGATTCGGAATCAGGTGGTCCGCGCTCGCTATTATAAGATTAAACAGTGTCTTTCTTCCACGTTCGTTAAATTAAATTGCAGAGTTCAATGAATAATTCAATTTCAGATAATCTATTACGAGTAGGCTGCAGAGTTTATCCCAACTCTCGAATAATTTCAAATCGCTAAGAGAAGAGATCAATTTTAAAATAAACAGCACTTTATATAAATAAATCATCTTTACGGTTTGAAAGGAATTCTACTTCGTCATCCTCGCGCAGTATACCGACGATGAAATAGCTGTCAACCTCGGTTCAGGTTTTTTTTTTTATTTTTGAGCATTTTGAAAACCTACTGGGTTTATAACATATATTTGTGTTTTCAGCGCACTGGTTCGATCAATCCAGTTGATCGAACCAGTGCGCATGGAAACACCTACTGGGTTTATTTTGTTTTACATGAATAATATAAGTAAATACAGTAATGTGGAATACAGTAATAATACAATAAGAATTTTCTAATAATACAAGTGAGTATAACAGTAATGTTCTTTAGCATTAAATACGTTGGTTACAATTTTGGAAAAAGGAGTGGATGCTAATACAAGCTTTGATATTTGGTTTTGCTATAATTGTGTCTATATTAAGGGGCAGTTGGAGGCCCATACTGAGTAGGGAATTTGTTAGTTTCCGTCTTTGTGAGTTATACAATTCGCATTTCCATAGTATGTGATCAAGGGTTTCACAACCCTGATTGCATTTACATTTGCCATCATATGGTTCTATCGCTCTAGTGAAGCAGCTAGGTTATAGTGATCGAAACGCATTCTGTTGACTGTGACAATTAAACTTCATTCTAGTTTTAAATGGGCGAATCAGGCTACTGAGCTTTCTTTAAAGAAGTTTTGAAAGTATTTTTCTCCCTTAAAGAGACCTTGATTTTTTATAACTCCAAAAGTACGATCTTTACTCGGTTCAGGTTGATGGCATTTAGAGCAAACGTCTCCGGCCATTTTATAGCCATGCCCACGCTATCCCGTTTGTAATTGTAGGAAATATAGGAATCCTCCTATAAGAATATGTAATCGCAACATCTGTTGTTGTTTACTATATTTTAATGAGCATGCCACTCTTGTGTGTATGCTATTGCGTGTTTGCATTGTATCGCAGCGTTCCTTCTTCTCTGTTAGACCTTCGAGTAGAACAGACGTGTACGTTCAGCCAGTATAAACTACAGTGTACAATCCAGTGTTCATTACGCTAATATATAATATATATTTCCACTCGTGTACCAACAGTAATCAACGCCTCTGCGGCGCCACTAAAAATTGCTGTACTATTATTTAAATAATTGTTTACACTATCAGATATGTCAGTATCTAACCAATTACTACACAGTTAAGTATTGTATGAGGTATTATATCAATTTCATATTTATCAAATTTAAAAAATCATAGAGAATGGAAATATTGTAGGTCAGAAGAAACGTTTAATTTTCGAGTTAAAATAGCTCCGACCACAAAGGGTTAAACACCAATCAGTAGACTATCATAGTTAGCCCCAACTTATTACTCCAAGTTCAGCTATCAAGATTTTCAGTGTATCGCAAGCTTTTCTTCGAAAATCTAGGGTTAATGCATCATTCGATTGGAATTCAGCGTAGTTCATTAACGTTCGATCACTATTTACCTGAAATTCCCGGATCTGCTTCCGGACGATGTAAACTTCGCCAAGAGCAGAAGTTGCCTGTCCCAGAACCGAGTCGTAACTGGGACTAATTGCCGACAAAATCCACCGCAGTTGTCGCCGTCGGACCGTCGCGGGACAATGCCACCGGGAAATCGATATTCCCGCATTTCCATGTATAATTGCTCTGCATCGAGTTAACTCCGTCTTACGTAAATCCACTCAGGGTTTACGCGGAGGAAGACCAAGCAGCATTCAATTATTACGCCAGGATGCAGGAGTGTCTGGTGAACGCAATACACTCGTGCACAGACGCAGCGATACAATGGACGTAGTGGAGATCGAAGAAATTCGTTGTTGTTCACGGTTACGTAAACTATGAAACGCCTGTTCTTATTTGTTAGCTCTGTTTAACCCCTATTCCCGGTATATAACTGTAGAATTATTCGTGGACTACCGTTTCAGACGTTTGATACAGACGAAAAGATCCGACGGTCGTTTATTTCCTATCCAATCACCTGCATGAACACGCGATTCCGCCGGAACGAATCGACGTTGGCATTCGGCGAAGACTTAAACCGCTCGGAAATATCGCGGAAGCTCAAAAATCACGTTCTCAAGCTTTCTTCGGGAACTTCGTGCTCAGCATTATTGTGGAAGCCCGCGAACTTTGCGGAGTCTTAGAAGTCGTCGAAGTTGTCAAACTTCTTAACGTGTAGAAAATTATTGTTGCAAAAGAAGGGTGAACTTGCAAACTTGAATATCTATTGTCGAGAGTCGAAAACTGGGTAAGCTGAAACGTTGCTTTGCCTCTGACTAGGGATATCCATCTTGTTCTCTTTGTTTGAAGAATTTGTAGAATTCGAGACTGTCACTGTAATGCCTCGACAACATGTGAGAAAGATGTGCTCGATATTTGTGAAGATTTTTCCCACTATCACTGGATGTACCCCAAGGATAAAACTATTTTTAACCCTTACTAGAATATTATTTACATTATTAAATAAGTTGGGATGAAAACAATCACTAAACTTTTAAATATTGTACGAGGTATTATAGAATTATTCTAGCTCGGAAGAAACGTTTAATCTTCGAGATAAAATAGCAACGAGTGTAAAGGGTTAATTATTTTCTTATGAAACTATTCTAATTCAAATGACACTGATTAATTCGAACAGTAGAGATTCCTCTGTACATTGAATTAAACGAGCAAGCATGTTTGGTGTCCTTTCAATCAGAAAAAAATGTAGGAGGTGTGGGATTTGTATGTTTCTTATTGTATTAATGTGAGGATCGTGTGTGTGTGCGTGAGTATCGCGATACTGCGATTGCGACACACATCTTGTTAAATCAATATTTGTTCTAGCAAATTCAGAAACATTTGAGAAAGAAGGTTATAAAAAGATGTGTTCACGTAGCGATTCGTCTTTTGATCGAGATACGAAACGATACGAAACACGTCACGTTTGATTTAAATACGATACGATTACGTTAATTCATGTATCAGTTGTGTACTTTCTTTTCGAATTAAAATAGTTATTAAACATCTTTTCTATTACAAAGATGACAATTATTCGCTAAAAATCTGCTAAAAAAAAAACAATGAAGGACAAAAGAGACGAAGGAAAAGCGTCGGTACACTGGTGCGAACAATAAGATGTGATTGCCGAAGAGGTTGTTCAATTTGTTACGTGTGTCGTTAGTTTTGCCTGACATTGTTCGCGATTATGTTACGTAACGCGCGCGTGTGTCGTGTTCGAGCCTCCCCGCGATCGACTAGCTCTTAGAGACAGATAAGACTATTTCCGATACTTAAGTCGACGTTATCTCGTTCCTGTCGATCTGTCGCGGAGGGGAGATTGCGTCTTTCCGTGAATAGAGCCTCGTAACGCGTTATTCCATCGCGTGCACGGCCCCCGTAGCAGGTGACGGCGAACAAAAAGGAGTCGGTCGAGAAAGTTTCGCGCTGCCGAGCAGAACGGCTTGTCCGGGGCTATCGCGGCTCCCCCGGTTAATTGTCCCGGGACGCGTTCCAGCTTTCGTTTATCTCGTCCCGCGAGGCTTCCGTCAAAGCACTGGTACTCAATCGAGCTCCTTCACGTTTCTTATATCGGATCGGTCCACAAACCCGGCGGTTTTCATCTTACATCGAATATATCCCCTAACAATTTCCCATCAGCCATGTGTAAAAGTATGGAAGCAGTGTCAGGGTTCTTAAATTTTATAGAAACGCAATTGGGAACTTTGCTCTTCAACATTTAACCCTTTTAGTGCCGGAGGCCGATATATCGGCCTTCGCTGCACTGGCGAGAAGTGTCAGAGCCGATATATCGGCCCGCGCCTTGTAGCGCTTCATTATGAGAGAATTAAAAAAAATAGTTTTTCATTTTCAATGAATTTAGAAAAACTAGTGTCATTGTTTTGTTCTCTATTTCGTCCTTAATATACTGCTCTTTCAATCATGTAAATATTGTTTCTTGTTTGGTTTTTATGAGCATTTTCCCAAACCCTAGTAAAACCGTGAAATTCGGCCGGTTGTTCTCGCATAGGCACCTCTTTTTCGCCTGACACTAAAAGGGTTAATAAAACAAACGGTAGAGAAAGTCTTTCTCCAATGAAAGAAGGGCAAATGTTATTTTAAATTTTAAAAACATGATCTTTCTTTCAGACACCCATTCAATTGTTTCTACATTATATCCACGCTATATGTAGATTAACGAAAATATTCTCTGGAAAGCGATTGAACGAGTTTCTTGCACTAAAAGGGAGATGAAACTTCACGTTATTATTGTAGATTTAATAGTTGTTTGTTTTGCATTGCGGAAGGTGTTCCTTCATTCTCGAAGGTAAAGAGAACTCGTGAATAATTCCGATCGACGTGGAATCGAGCTTCTGTTATCGTCTGTCTTACGCGGCCCGTACAAAGGGCTCGATTTATGTGAATCAAAAGTGGCGCGTTGTCAAGATGTTTGCCAGTTGTTCAAACGTCTTTCGACAAACAACCGTGGTCCCTGAAGGATAGCTAGTAGAATGCCACAATGCATACGTCAACGAAGGAAAATCGTGGAAGCACTCGAGGAAAGGAAAACCTCGGTCAACTTGTCCCCCTTCAGCGCTTGTTGAAGTCAAGAACGAAGTGCATTGCATCTGCACGTATTACGCGATCGATGTTCAGAAATGTATTTCCCTTTTATCCATACTCGAACGTCGATCCTAATAAAAATCGTCATTGTTTTCTAGAATTTATTTTGACAATTGTATACATCAAACGATAGATAATTTTAGGGAGTGAATTTCTCAACTCGAAGTCACTCATAAAAATCATCATTAGAATCATTTGGAATTTATTTCGACAGTTTCCCATGAACATACAATTTAACGTGACATGATAAATGATTCTAGGCAATTAGGTTTTCGATTCGAAATACTCGTGCCAACGAAAAGAAGTCAAAGTGAAACAGATTCGGTGGAATTTGTTAACGGAAAGTTGCTTAAACGTGAATTCTCATGGACGGCAACATTGAACTGACCACGCTGAAGACACACGAGACTCGTGAGACTCTAAATGGTTAATTAAACAACTTTCCCATGATGCGTGTATCAGAAGGGGAACTATCAGAGCGTGGTAAAACAGGATTAAAATTTTGATTAATTAGATTCTCAACCGAGCGTGCATTCGCTCAACGGGGTTGCAGTCGCTTTGGTATTCGAGAGTGTCTTTACCGTCTACTTTTAGTCACTATCCTCTAATTTACTATGATTAAGGAATTGAATCAAACGCTTTAATATTCTTTATTACGTCCGCATTTTCACTCGACTAATTGGAGATTATAGAAATTACAGTGCAGCTTCGTACAAACAAGTAGAAAGTTCAAAATAAAAGGTGTTCAAACGAGTCCCACTCTGTTCCTTGGAGCACACTCAATTTCATAGGACACCAATCTGATCATAGCTATCCGAGCTGTGTTTGAGTTATCTGAGTTAACCCGAAGTTGATTCTAAGGTCCTAATGGGCCTGAATAAATTCACTGGCTCTCAGCTAGCCTAATTAGATCCAAATGTGACCACAGGCACCTATATGGACAGAGTAATACCCTTTCAAAATTGATTACCTTATGCATATAAAAGAGCATTTCAATAATTAACGTGGAATCCGTACTACTCAGATTAAAACAATGCATTAGAGATAAGGGATGTCGAAGAATTTCGTGGCAGATTTCAAAAATCCTTTACTAGCAATTATTAAGTAAGGAAAAGGTTCTGAAAGACATCGCTGTAGTTCTAACGTTTATGAACCCGTCAGCAATATCGCGTGTATTGTTGTATTCCGGATACTTAATATATGTATATTTATTAAGTACAATGTCTGAACGAAACTATAGACGTTATACGAAAGATTTTAGTAGCCTAGACAAAACTCGATAAGAGACCGAAGAAATCAGCAGGAGATATAGGTTTTTGGTTTTGTAAAGTGGGGGTTGTCTTAGGTTTAATAGTCAGTAAGGGATGAATCATGGGGATGAAGTTCAAGGATGAGTAATGGTAGTTAGATTATCGAACTGAAGATAGAGAGACGAATTGAAACGTTTAGATTACATGATTGGTTACTAATGCTAGAGAGAATCCAATGGCCAGTGGTACGATCGATGCTTTCTGATTCTGTGTTCTTCAAACTCTAACGACTGTTTGCTCATTCTGTACATTGCAAGCATGGAGTCAACACGTGTCTTAAAGTTTTAAAATGTTTAAAATAGTTTATTCACTTAGCAAGTATATGGTCTTTTGTACTTAAAACATTTTGAATTATTAGTTATTATGTTGAACATAATGTATACTAATTTAATCATTTTTACAGACGCAATTATACGAAAAATCTTTTGCAAAATTGCTTAAGTAGCAGTATTTGATCGAACCAGTGCGCTGAAAACATGAATATATGTTATTTTGCTAGAGAGAATCTTATCATTGGTATACAACAGTATAAAGTCTTAGGAAAAAGTTGAACGCGGAAAGGTGAAGAGTTTGGAAATATTCTACGTAAAGTTTTCATTGTTGCGCAAGCGGCGAGGGTTAAGTAACCGGAAAGAAGCGGGCCGCCATTGTCTCTGGCTGCAGTACAGGCAGCAGCAAACCTCTCGTCTCTCTCTCTCTCCCTATTTCTCTCTGTCAGAGTGGAGTCTGCGGGCGGGCAGAGCGTGAACGCGCGTTCTCTTCCGGTTGACCAATTTCGTCATGGGCTTGAAGGCCAGAGATCGTACTCTTGGAGCAGCCCCGACACGTGGATTACGTAAGCCGGCAAGCAATTCGCTTTCCACCGAATGCGGGACGCTTAGAAACGAGAGAAATGCAGCCGACGCGCGACGGGGCCATCACGCGCGTGCATTATAACCAGCATTTACTTCGCCGGCGGCGGACTATTTTGAAGCTGTGTGATTTTTAGAAATATGGGTCAACCAAGCTCCCTTCGCCGCTCGGCATCGTCTTTCCGCCTGTCTTTCTCGGCTGCCCCCGTAACACCTCTCTCCACCCGCACCCCCCTACCTAGTTCCTCGTTTCACTCTAGATCGCTCGTCCTCCCTTTCGCTTTGATTCTCTCCTATTTCCGTTCCTCTCGTTTCGCGTTCGTTCCACGGTCTCGGAACTCGTCCTTCCGCCGGCCTGTCTCTTGTTTCTTTTTCCATTATCCCATTCCGCGACGGTTTCCAGCCTACTTTTCCGAAAAAGCGGATTTCACTCCAAACCAAGCAAATACGGGGCCGCTCCACCCTGCTGCGAAATATTTTCAAGAATATTTTAAAGGGTTCTATGCTCTTGCAAATACTTAAATAATCGGATTTCATCATTATAGACAAAAAACATGTATTTATTTCGTACGATTTTTTTGTACAGAAACATATTCATTCAGGACATGTCCATTTAGGTATAGCCAGTCAATTTTTGTCGAAACATGAAATAAATAAAAGGCAAAAATATTTGTCTAGTATACGAGTGTGACCAGTGATTGATCGTTCAGTTTTATGAAATATTGATTTCGAACAAACTGGCGGCTGTTAAAGTTAAACTTCGAATTTAAGGACACTCGTTTTTCGTTTACAAAATGAAGAGCATGCATTGAAGAGAGAGAGATCCTTCAATTAAACATTGAGCATCATTGTAATGTAATTGTTGAAATTTTAAAAAGATCGGTATCCTAGTTTTTGTGTTCTATTTCAGTAGTTTTGGAGGAAGTGTAAAATAACTACTCCTTTGACGACACTCTGGTAATGCGATTACAAATATGGCGGCTTGAGATGCTGGACTATTTTTAAATCGGCATCTAGACTTCGCCTACGGCTTCTGAAATGGTTCGACTCCACTATTTTTCGTTTTCGTCTCCTTGTTTTCAGATTATCCGACATTACTTTCTTCTCTGCTTCTGTTTTTAGTCAGAGAAGTCTGTTCTCGGTTGAATACATAATCTAGAGAACGTATTTAACTTACCATTATAATTTTGTCACGATTAACTTTGATATTCACTTTGTGTATTTAGAATATCTATTTATAATCTTTATTTGTTAATTTGCTTGGTTACTTCAGTGATCTATAATCTTCTCCCTGTTGTCTATAATTTAAAAATGTAATATTTAAACAGTCATTGAATTTCTGAACTACAATTAAAAAACTACAATTAATGTTATTGGCTCACTGGTTCGATCAATTGGAGACAATAAGAAAACTTGCAAGTCCACATATCACCAGCATGGAACCAACATGTGGTTTCTTGACTGTTAAGAATTCAAATTAATACATATTTCTAAGCAAACGCATTACGGAAAATTTACATTCTTGAAAATGGTCTAAATTTAGACCGAAACGTTGAATTAAATTTCATGTAATATTTTGCAAATTTGCTTATTGTCTCCAATTGATCGAACCAGTGCGCTGATAACATTAATTGTAGTTTTGAACAATTGTCGATCGAGATACAGAGAACTGTTAATCATATCCAATGGGGACAGTATATAATTCCGAATATAAAAAGTAAAAGTATTAAATGAATGTAATACCATTTGAAAGTAGAAGCCCCGTTCAATACCACACGTTCATCCGATTATATTTCTCTATATCTCGAATCGGATTTCGTTCGTGCCCGATTGAATCATTTTCCTCATTGAAGAGCTTCCGAGGAATGAGTTCAACGCACGTTATGTATGTATAAGCGTCTTACGGGTCAACAATCCGGGGTAATGTGTCTAATCAGCTAAATTTATCCGCGGATCATTTGGTCCGCATACGCGATTCTTGTGTATGCGAGATGATAATCTCTTGATTCGGAATCAGGTGGTCCGCGCGCGTCAGATATACAACATTGAGCCTACGGTTGCGTCACTCGGCTGCCGAATATAGAACGCTGCCTGGGCCATGACTCGCGAAAGTAATTTAATTACTTTAAAAATAATGTGACTAACAAAGTCCTCCGAAATAACTTTATTATAGCCTCGCCGACGGCGCCGTGGTTTTCGAGCAACGAATCCCGAAATACTATTCTTTTCCGTCGACGTACAGTCTCACCGCTCCCTTTCATTCTCTGTTATTCAAAGAAGATTCCACAGAATTAATGTTCTGAAAATTTTCACGATTTCACATACTATAAGATTAAACAGTGTATTTCTTCCACGTTCGTTAAATTAAATCGTAGAGTTCAATGAATAATTCAATTTAAGATAATCTATTTCGAGTAGGCTGCAGAGTTTATCCCAACTCTCGAATAATTTCAAATCGTTAAGAGAAGAGATCAATTTTAAAATAAACAGCACATTATATAAATAAATCATCTTTACGGTTTGAAAGGAATTCGTCAAGTGAGGATCATCGTAGCTAGAAAATTAAAGTTGTATAATGAAACTAAAATTGAAGCGATCGTTTCTTGTGTGTAATAATAGATTAATTTTATTTCCCATGTACGAGGTACGTTTCAACGTATATAGAATGATTTTTCGTGAAGGTCCGCATTCCAGTTGGTTTAAAATAGATTCTTTAATTGACCTGTAAAACGATTATATAAAAATTGCATAGCACCGATAATTATACGATCTCCGACATAATTGATAGCGAAAGAAACGCTCGGATAGGGGCTAATTGTGTAGCGGTGTATAAACGATGTTCGCGGGAAGAAGGATCTCGAGAGGGACAAATCAGGAAGCGTTTAAATCCTCGAGCAATAAACGCGACGCGAAGAGTTTCCCGTGACGCAGCATCCGCCATGGCAGATCCGTCTAGTTCGCAAAGTGGCAGGAGTTTAAAATTAGGCGACGACTGCACGAGCTTCGCGCGGCTTCCTGTTTCGAGATTACGCGACATAAAGGAACTCGCCTCTGCCTCGCCTTGCCTCGCGTTCCAACACGATCGTTTCACGACGACGACGACGACGACGACAACGCGTCTACCTAGATTAGCGGCGATTAAGGAAGAAGTAGCTAATGCCGGCGTCATTCGCTCCTGCAAAATAAATTCTCGCTGAATATTCAACTAACCAATTTAACCATCTATTCGGAATTCGCGTGCACGGTAATCTTAACGCGGCCCCGCGCTGTTCACTGCCAAATTGCTGTCCCACAAACATTCCGGAAAATCAATGTATATTTAAGGCGATTAGCGATATCTATCACGCCGATTACGTTCTCATTCCCCTGCAGACCGGATATTCTAATTTAGTTTGTTTGGAACTTGTTAAAACTTTAGTAAGTCTGTTTTTTTATTTTAAAATTGCTAATATTATAAGGATTCCTTCATAGGGAATGATTGAACGAATTTCTAAATGAAAAAAAAACTACGTTTTCATTCCCCTGCAGATCGGATATTCTAATTTAGTTTATTTGGAACTTGTCAAAATTTTAGTAAGTCTGTTTTTTTATTTTGAAATTGCTGAAATTATAAGAATTCCTTCATAGGGAATGATTGAACGAATTTCTAAAAGAAAAAACTACGTTTTCATTCCCCTGCAGATTGGATATTCCAATTTAGTTTATTTGGAACTTGTCAAAATTTTAGTAAGTCTGTTTTTTTATTTTGAAATTGCTGAAATTATAAGGATTCCTTCATAGGGAATGATTGAACGAATTTCTAAAAGAAAAAACTACGTTTTCATTCCCCTACAGATCGGATATTTTAATCTAGCTTGTTTGGAACTTGTTAAAATTTTAGTGTTCCGTCATAAAACGGACTGTGACGGTCAGCCTGCCTGTACTGGCGGCACAGCGAACGGGATCGCCATAAAGGACGAAAGGCACAGCCAAAAAATAACAAGTCGATCGTAATTTAAAGCATTCAACGAACCGTTAGGAACGACGCCATAATAGTCTGTTTTTTTTTTTTAAATTGCTGAAATTATAAAGATTCCTTCATAGGAAATGATTGAACGAATTTTGAAAAGAAAAGATTCCTGTCCACTCGATTTTAATCACTTTCACATCGTCCGAAGAGTTTCGTCTGCGAATTAAAACGGTAAATCCTGTTTTCTGTTACAGCTCGACGATACAGCGCTACAGTTGTACAAGGACGGCGACTATGGCGCTTACTTGGATCTCGAGGCCTCCATCAGCGAGCAGCAGGAGGAGTTCGAGGGCTTTCAGACAAAGTAAGTCCATAAAAATGTGTTACGCCGTAAACAATCAGCGAACGTTTGTCCATTGTCCGAGTTTCAAGACACTCCGCCCTCGGAATTCCGCGAAAGAGCTTGTTCCCTGGTGCGAAAGAGGTGTCCGCGATTACGTTTAAAATATTTTACGAGTTCAGAGAATCTTCTCCGTCAACTATACTCTCGGGGACAGCAGTGGCTGCTGTTGAACAAGTTTCGCACCCCTAGGTGAGGGTCTGGCGAATGTAGCCTCATACGCGAGCCATTTTTTCAAGAAATTATAACTCTCGACGAGGAACGCTTTTATTAAAGCTTGCTACGTGTTCTGAAGCTAGAATTTTTATGATATGATCGTAGAAATCGTCGCGAGAAAATGATAGGGCTCGCTCGATGGTCTACTTTGTTGATTTCCGTGATGAATCGGAAACTCGGAGCACCGCGGACCTGATCCCGCGGGATTCGGTGTGCTTTACCTGTTCCGCGTCGGGACAACTGAATTATACAGAGAACTATTTCGAAGATATATGAGGAAACTTTGGATGCGTCGTTTCCCGCAAGCACGAACGGGGAGGACGTATCGCACGAGCGTAGGTGGAGTTGGGATCTTATTAACTTGGACGTCAAGTTCGCCGAGTTTTAGCGGTATCTGCACTCGGTCCTCGGAATTACGCGTGTTTTCTGCACTACCCGAAACCGAAGTTGAAACGATTTTTTTTCCGCTTTCGCGGAAATTACTTTGTTCGCTCCGAAACCCTCCAGCGATGACGGTTTCAGCGGCCGAGCAAGTAATGCCGCTGCATCCATTAGGATTAATGACGTTTTCTCCTTTCTGGATTTCTATCTTTGAAACAGAAACTAATGGATTAGTTTTGAAAATGGTTATTGTTTCATAACCTGACGAGCACCGTACAACACAGAATCCTTTTTAGTTCCGTCGGCAAAAGAACGTTAATGTTCAACGTTTCCAGAGAGGAGCGTTAATTGTGTGTCACATGCAAGGAAAGGATTTATCTGCTAAGGAAAAATGTGGAACGGAACGAGCTTTCGGGGAAAAAGATTTTTAGAGTTGGATTTTCTGCAGTTATGGGAAAAATGAATAGGCGAAACGTGAAATAGTAGAAAAATAACAGGAATATATCTTTTATATATATATCTAATATATATTATTCAAATTGTTAAAAGAAGAAAGTCTTCATAGATTGTAAGAGACAGGAGCCAAATATCTCGCACTCTTCAAAACTTGTCTAGAGTTGAAAATACTATATCAACGTGCTTAACATTAAAACTGACGTTTCCCACAAATGCATAAAATCCGCAGTTTAGATAGGGGTTGGTATAAATAATAGATAGGTATGCAGGGTTCAGTGGGCTTGAGACATTTCGACCAATTAATTTCGAGCGTGCAGCCGGAGTTTCGCAACGCTGTTTTGTTCCACGTGTTCCGACTTATTGTTTAGAGACGTTGCACCAAGCATCACCTTCAGATTTTTCATTGATTTCTCTGTAGCCGTGGCCCACGCGTACGCTCACTCATCGCGCGACGACGGAGACTCATCGCGTTTTATTGTGCCTGTTCTCGCGAGGGATTGACTTGCCCGGTCGAAACCGATATGAATTACTCATTCGATGAAAATTACATCCCACGGCGTTCGTGCCACTTGTGCAACCGCGATTATTCTTCCCCGACTGAATCTCGTCCGTGGCGAATCAAACAGGCCGTGCGATCGATCAAGAACTTTTTCAGATCGCGCGGAGCTCGCCCTGCATCTCCGAGGAAACTGCAGGCTCTTCCGAAGTTTCAATTCGGGGAGGACGGGAAGGAAATAAAATAGTTCGGGTCCTTTAAAAAAGTTTTCCATCGCTCGCGGCGATGGTCGTTCGCGATGGAAATCGTGGAACAGGAATTTTGCTCGCGTGCGAGGTATTTTAGGTTTGTTCGAACTCGCGGGATCTCCTCGACTACGATGCGGGACACTCTGCTGATGGCAGTCGGATTTTACGGCTACGCGTTGATGTCCCGGTCGAGACCGCGACACGGCTTCTTTCCCTGTTTATTGCGGTTCATGTTTTATTAATTCCAATTCATTACGATAAAGCGGCTCCGCGTTATTCGGCCTGTTTACGGCCATTCCGCTCGCGGAGAACAAGAGAGGAATTAATGAAACGCAGACCTCTCCTCGGGCTGTCGTTGAAAAACTCTGTTCCGTATGGGAAATTGCCTACGCTCGATGTATCCGATTCGAGAACGGATCAATTCACCAGCTATTTCTTCTGCCCGGTAAGATCTTCCGCGTGTTACAATATAATTGGACTGCGACTCGTTAATTATACTGCATTCGTTAATTATGCGATCGAAAGAATCTTCAGGTTGGATCAGGCTATTTGAAGTTCTCGGCTTCTTACTTCAAGTTCAACAAATATTTCAATTAAAACTTACTCTGATTTGAAAGACATCTCGTGGGGGTTCTCTCTTTTTTTTAAATACGGAACTTTCGACTTCCAAAGTCATCTGATGCCGTTTGAAATTTAGTATAGCTAAACGGAAGCACGTCTACCTAGATTTGCGACAACCATGAGAAGTAATTGCGTGCGAAACTTGAAACGAGACGGCCTATGCAACCAACAGTTGTTAAAGGTATTAATTGAAGTCAACTCAATTCCCAACTAATCCAAACCGCGAATAAACCGTCGAATCGCTAGTCTATTTATCAATAGGGAGGCTTTCGATTGTCGGCGGGAAACGGTGAAAAAACCGTGTGCTCTAGGGGATGAGGGTGGAAAGGGGGGAGGTTAAATAAATGTTTTGCCGAAGGTAATCGGGGAAATATTCGAAATCCGGGGATTTCGACGCACCGCAAACCAGTGTCAAGCGTTCACCACGCACAGTGTTGTCTGTGTCCACAACCGCCACCCTTATTGGTCGATTCAAACGACCGCTGAACCAGTCCGATTTTTTTCTCATCGATGTCACCGGTGTCTGGCTACACTTGTTCACCGAGGAAGCGACACGAGGCCCATCCTCGACGAAATGGGAACGCGTTCTATGGTTTTAGTCGACAGTGGCGTCGCGACGCCCCCGATATTGGCTCCCTGGGTGAAATTTGTCGAGCGACCGTGACGCCCCGTGCACGTTTCCCGGACACGTCGATAACCTTCACCGATTCTCCGTTTTCCCTCACACCGTCTCGGCCTCTGGACCCATGTTTTGCGGGCGTGCGAACGACCGCCACGAATTCTTTTCCTTTTCGAATGCCGTGCAAGGTCCTCCTTGGTATGCAGCACCTGGTGCAGCCGACCCGCTCGCTCCTATTGATGCATTTTCAACGGACGCCACCTCGAGACGCGCCTTCGCGAAACTTTGTAATTTCGGTCGCCTCCGATTCAAAACGAGGATGGCGAATGCAACGAATTACAAACTAAATTATTGGGAAGGTTCTTTGGATTTTAATTGATTGAATTAACCCTCGGACAACGGACGATTTTTATAGATGTGTCGTTGACGATGCTTCGGATCGTTCGCAGCTGTAATTACTAGACTGCGGATGTTTATGCATTTTTAAGAAAGTGGAATTAAGTGAAATGTTATTTTTAATGGACACAGCCTTTGTAGATCCAAAAGAGATATAAATTGTAGAAAGTTTTTCATAAGCCATTGTTGGAATACACCGATAACCTAGCCTCTTAGGTATAATGGTTTGAGTGTAAGGGGCGGTTTCTTTCAGGGACAGAGGGGCCCAGGCGGGACCACAAAGTCAAGAGCCTGGTCTGCCCGTCAGTCGGGGAAAAACAGCTAGCCTGAGCAGATCGCAGCATTCTAAAGAGCATTTACTTAAACTAAACTATTTACGTAAAGTACAAATACAGGATACGCGGAAACACTATCGTTATTTATATAAAAATACATTTATAATACCAATAGGGTATATAAGGAAAATAAAGTATAGTTTGTAAAATAACGTGTGTAATTTAAGAGACATATCCAACAGCCATAAATGCATAAAGATCTGCAGTCTAGTAATTACAATTAAAATTTACTTTTTAATGATACATACTTCGTGTAGACACATTAGTCATTTCAACGGATGCAGAATCATTTTTCGTAAAGGTCCGCATTCCATTTGGTTTAAAATAGATTCGTACAATTCTTTACTTTTCAATGATACTTCGTGTAGAGACATTAATCTTCCTAACATCACCAATGCATAACAGCTATTCGTTTAATTTAATTAATAGAAATTGAGTACTCAAACGACGATTTTGATGTTCCGGATTAGAACAGACTCGGGCACAGACCTTTTAGTTCCAGTTGGATCGCTTTGTCTGCTTCGTTTAATACAATCGCTATTCCTGAGAATTACGGTTCCGAAAGAAACGTGAAACTAAACTTTCAGGTAATCAGTCAAATCGGCGTTAACGGGTTAAATCTTGGAAATAATGGTGAACGCACCGGGAGCATTACTTCCGGCGCCGTGATAATCAGAATCTTTCGAGCAAGCTTTCCGATTTCCCTCGGCGGGCTGGTAAAAAGCGGGCGGAACTTCCTAGCGCGGAGCAACCCGGTGTTCAAGCCGAAGCGAGCGTAAAATGCGAAATTACAGGGCCGTGCCCACACGCGACGGCGCCCAGTTCCCATATCGAATCGTTTGTCGCAATAGCTCGCCACCCACGGCCGCGGCAATCCTCTGCTGGATTACCGGGAATTTTCCGTGCGAATTGCTCTCGCGAAAATTGCGTACACGCGTCGCTGGTCCGCGGGGAAAATCATCGCGATCGTTGCCGCTACGCGAAGATGGTGGCAGGGATTTCGCGTGGTTTTTAAATGTAATCCTGTATGTTGATTCTGAAAATGCCGAGAGTCTAACTTTTAATATTAGGAATTTATTGGTTCAGAATTTATGCGTGTACAGATTTGAACAGCTAACTTTTGAACCAGTGGAGTCCTGACGTTAAAACTTTTCGGCATTTTCTCACCGAAGTCTACAGGATTACATATAAAACAGGTTTAAAATGTTTAGTTTCCTGAGGTGAAGTTTAACCAACAAATAAAATATACGACATCATTTAATTAAGGAATAATTAACCCTCATACGTTCCTCAGGGTGATACTTCACCCATTCAATATTTTCACATACTTTAAAATTATTCTTTAAAAACATTTCTTTAAAATGTGGCGCTATAAATGAAACATAATGTGTTGATTTAAAGTGGAAAATAAAAATGGACGAATTGTTATCCTAGTCTCTTTTATGCAGCTATTTTTTAGGAGCGTATGAGGGTTAAGGAACCACCAAAATATACAAATTACAGAACATTTTGATTACATGTTCGACAGTTTATATATGTTCAACGTTACCGTGAAAAATTGGACGTTATAAAACATACAAGATCGACGCCAATCCCTCGACTGTTGACGAAGCAGAGTAGCTAACCGAGAAAAGTCCACTTAAAGGATAAAAACGCGTCGCAGCCTCGTTACTAGTTGCTCAACGGTCCCGAGTGATTAGCCTACAAGAGTGCGCACTATGCTCGATGAAAGTACGCGTTCTTATTGCGTGTAGTGCGGCGACGCGATCGGATCGGATCGCAATTTCTTGTCCCGCGGGTTCCGTGGTATTCGTTAATCCGTTAATGAGGTAACGATCTCCGGACGACAGCCGTCACGAGCTCAAGTTCGTTGCAGCGAGATTGCGCGTCGAGACAAATGTAATTAATTAACCCATCGTGACCCGAGTTTTCCACTTCTCGAAGGATCTACTTACACGACCGTCGGACAGGCTCGCCCCGACTATGCTCTCGAATCTATTCACGCGAGATTGATCGCCATAATTTTCCGGGCGCGCGCGTTGCGCCTCGATCGCGTCCTAGAATTTCGCGGCAACCTACTGCCATAACTTGCGGATTAAACCGCGGCAGAATACTGTCTGGAACTTCTGTTAGGAGCTTGTGGGCCGCCTCGGCGTTCCGAACCTACGATTCGTTTCCACTTCGGACCTTTCTAAAGCTGGATTCTTTGACTATGTCAGGGTATTATGAAAATTCTACTGCCTTGGACATACCTACTAATACAGAGCCTACTAATTAGTAGATATCTCTCTCTCTCTCTCTCTCTCTCTCTCTCTCTGTACCTTGTAGCAAGCCTTTGTCTATGTCATGTTTCTATTCTGGGGTTGCTGTAGTTTATGTATTATAATACCAGTCTAGACTGAATAATGTCTAGACCATTCTGAAATAAACCAATACTTCTTCATTTTTTAAAAATTCATACTTATTCTCTTATGCAACTGCAACAAGAGCCAAATAATAATTTCTTTCATTCTTTAACCTTCGGTTACTCACACGCCTCTTCCCGTTTAAATGGTTACATGGAGTTTCATTCGACTCTAACATAAATAAATTTTTAGTGGATAAAATAACTACTTTAATGTCTAATAGTCGACACCTTTGTTTCACAGTTACACTATGCGAGTAATTGGAGGTGAATGATGTTTATAAGGTGTAAGTTATAAATTGATGTTCCCTTTTCTAAATCTCTCCACTGTTTTAAATTTCAACTACCCATTTTTCTCACGAATGCATAAAATCCGTAGTTTACAGACTTCTGGAGTTTCCCAGTCTGGAAAGGAACTTGGCGAATTTTGTAATTCGTCTAAATCTCGGTTAATAAAGTTGATGTCATGGCGACTCTCTTCCTTCCCGAGGTGGCTCTTACGCAACCTGTTTGAATGCACGTAGGTACCGGTACAACACTGGCCGCGCCAGTATAATTATAATGGGAAGCTGTACGTGTATCCGCGCGTGTAACGGCCCCTCGGCTATAGTGATGCCGGCCATAGTGATACCGGAGGGGTTGGCGAGGCGGGGGGTACTCTTCTCACAGGGTATACTCTCCCAGGGGTTCAATAACCAGGCACAATAAGTCGCTAAACGTTCGGCATAGACGGCGCGCGATGAGTAATCAGCTTCTTCCTACGTATCGGTCCCATGGATCGTTAAGGTGTGTACATACGCACGTCCCAGAAGGCTGGATGCCTCGCGCCATTATCGTCACGGGAGAAAGGAGAAAGGTCTGCGGACCCTGTGTCGTCGTTGCTCTCGCGATTTGCGTATACCTACGACGCCGTTGTCGCTGAATGCAGCCAGCACAAAGGACAAGGCACGTGAAAGGGTTAGATTGAAATTATCGACGCAGGTTCCGCTTTGGTGTCGCTTTGATCGATGGGAATTTAATGAAAGTTTGATACCGATGTTAAGCGACGGCGACGGTGTTAGGTTGCGGACACTTCATTCGCGGAGTCTTAACTCGTTGCACTCGGAAATCTTTCCAATTTTGTTCTTTATGTAAGCTCAACACGTCTTTATTCGTTCTTTGCTGATTTGGAACTATCAGCAACATTTATTTAAAACAAAACCAAAACATCACGCAAACTTGTTAACAAAACACGTATTATACAAGTCGATAAAAAAATATATAACGTATAAATCAATAAAAGTATATATAATGGTCAAACACAAATGTTCATCATTCTTACATTTATACTTTATACCATCTCTATTATTTAAATTTGAACTACGAAAGAACCCTTCCTGAACTTTGAAAGACAGTTCCGTGATTGGTACTAATTTCAAAGAATTTTTTAATTGATTACATTGAAAATGTTTTTCTTACATCACCTTTGATAATATTGTAAACCACTCACCAAATTAATTCACCCAAGTAGTTCTCAAAACAAAAAGAGAAGTTTTCCCGTCATTCCGTAAACTCTACTCTGCACAAATGACTTTTAAAGCGAATGAAAAGTGTATACGTGTATCAGAGTGTCCGCGTATGAAAATCCTACTTGCTCACTTTAATCTCTGAAATTGCACTTTGCCCTTTCTGAATTTTATGTTTCGAGTCTCACGCCACCCACACACGCAAACACTATATATTTCAATGTGAAACTGAGGATTAACATATTGTAGGAGGAGGGATTATGACAAATACTGGTGGGATTGTTTTCAGTTTACGAGAGAATCGATTCTTAGTTGAATGGACTGATAGTCAAGTTTCAGTTTTCACATTGAACTTGATGTAGTATCTATAGTAATGAATCCTCTGCCATTTTTAAAGAAACATCAAACAGTTACTTTCATACGCGTGCTTTCATAAAATAATAAAATGTTAAAAAATCTGGTACTTGTATCTTCCCAACTACCACGGTTAGCAGACACAGCAAAGAAAAGTTCAACCCACTCTAGCAGACACATTATAAAGAACCGAGTAAATCCGTGCTTATAAAATAGGGGGCCTGAAGAACAGACATCCTAAAATACACGGAGGATTTTAAATTTCTATGAAAAGCAGCAGTTCATTCGAGTACTAACGTTGAAAGGCTAAAACGTATTACCAGTTTATTGGAAGGTTAATGCATTGCATATTAGCGGATCTAATATGAAATCCCGGATTAGCATCAAACAGGGATCTCTTAAATAATTTATCAGCCGGAGTCGCGTACTGGTACTTTTTTTAGTCCAACGGCGGCTAGAAAGATGGGAGGCAACGGATTCGGGTCGGGATCGGGTCGCGAGGATGGCGTGGTTGTTATGGAAATTTTTAAATGGCGCGTCTAGGACGATATTATTATTCCCGCGGTAACTAACGAACCGTCCCGAAAACCCGGCTGACCGAACGACCGGGACACGCTTCGTATTTGCATCCGCGATTTTTACGGTACGGTGCTGGCCGAAACTCGTTTTGCATAATAATGGCCGATGGCCCTCTTGATAGGGCGCGTCGCGATCTATACAAACCGCGTTATAAACTACGCTAATAAATCGGCTCATTAACGTCGCCGCGATGGAACGTAACTTGAGCAGGTTGTCACGCTAACGTCATTAGCCGGCGTCAGCCGAGAAGCATAAAGCAATTCGCGTTGTTATGAGTGAATGACAGGGAAATTTACACGCTTCCTCCATTAGCGGCTCCAGCCGTATGTCTCCCCTGGCCTTCCCGGTCTAAATGGTACACCGTGTATTTAACAGCTTGTAATCACCTGTGTCTTTTCGTTTCTTCTTTTCCACCAACGTACCGATGCACACCTGCCGCATATTTGCACAGACCGTCGATGCTTCGCGAAACAATTATGTGAATCTAGCTTAAACTCGTGAATCTATGCAAGTGGGTCTACTAATTTAGGATCACCAGACTGTGGATCATTATGCAGAATAAAAGTTCTCCGAGTCGATCGTGAGAAATGAAAGTTAAACGAAACCGTGTTGCTTCTGTTAATAATGCTAATACGCTGAAAACAATGTAACGGCGTTCTTTTAAATTCTTCTCGTTTAGTTTCTTGTTGTAAAAGAATATATGTACGACTTTAACCATAACGCGTTTCACTTTTTAGAGCAAAGGTTGCTTCATTTTGCAGCTTAGGCTTCGTTCTTCAATTCTCGTAAAAGTTCAGTGTATAATTTCCAGTAATAATTTGTGTCGGAAACATTTACACGATTATTGACGCGAAAGACATTGTAAAGCATCAACTCATAGTTCAGGGTCCAGAGTTTGAGAGTGTTGCCCAATCATTGTTTGCACTTTTTATGTTATTTAATTATTATCCATTAGGCGGACTTTGTAATGACACGCGATGTCCTTCACTGAAAAAGAATGGAGCTGAGTGGTCTGTAAACGATTTTAAGAGAGGATTGAATCGGTGGATAAAATGTTAGAGAGCACATTTCGCTGGGATGATACGATCCATCGATTGGTAATGACTTGTTTGATACAGTTTTTATTGTGACGACCGTGGGGGATAGTGTTCTTCAGGGGCCCATTGTTTCTTGGTTTTTGCGCGAATCACCATTCTCCCCAATCGATAGCTATTGCGAAAATTGAGACTATACGTGTTGGCGGAATGGCGAGGAATACAAGCAACCGTCAAGTACTATTGGCGAGGAAATGGACTGGAAAGATCGACTTGTAATGTTCTTCTCTGAATCACAAGGCACGCTATATTTTATTCCTTGCGATTTTTATATAATTTATATATAATTTAGAACTACGAAATATGTCTGATACAAATGTTTTAAAAACTCAGCTATTTATGATTTATATGAAGAATAAATTATAAATCTTATGGGTTGATTTCATTCTATTGACTATGAATAATGAAGAAAGTCTATTTTACAAAAATATTATTTTAGTGAAATCATCAAATAATATCATTTCTTCAAATACATTTTTCCATTATCTTACTAAAGATCTTTTTTATAACATCATTTCTTCAAATACATTTTTCCATTATCTTACTAAAGATCTTTTCTATAACATCATTTCTTCAAATACATTTTTCCATTATCTTACTAAAGATCTTTTCTTTCATTTCGTGATGAACTTTGGTAATTCTACTTTCATTAGTTCAAAAATAAAAGTGATTTCAATTAGAAGAAAAAGTTTGAAGTTCAAATGACTTGATCACGATTCCTTGTCTCTTGGAGAAAAAACAATTTTGCAGTGGCTGTGGCTTCAAGTACGTTCGACTGGAATTCAGATAAACGAATTCAGAAAAGTCGATCTGTTGTGCGGTGCTTGGGTCAGGGTAGATCGATTCCGGTGGAATTGTTCGGTCCAAGTTCGGACAAATGAGTATCCAAACTATCAGAATCGAAACTGTCTGTGTAACTTGAAGTTCTGTGTACGGAGCTCAGTTATTGGATCCCTTTTATCGATGTAAACGCATTACCAATGTAAAGCGGCCGCTATTTACTGTTGATCGAAGTTTCGCTCTGCTTACATACAACGGACGCCTCTGGTGTGCAAAGTTTCTTCAAAAACTACATCTCCTAACGGTTTGATTGGATCGTTGATTAATTAAAATTAGAAAGACCCCTCTTTCAAGTATCACTGTATATTATCATCAGAAGTTATTGATTAGATCACAGCCTAATTTAAATTCAATCTGTTCATTCGAGTAATAAATTATTCTTTTATGTTGTTTGAAGAAAAAAATCCAGTTGTCACTTGTGTGTTCTAGTTTTTCATCTTCGAAAACTCAATTGTTGTTCTCTTCCCATTTTATTTAAGTTTGAGTGCAGTAGAATATCTTTATAATTCTTCGGGAACAAAATTCCACAAAAATTTGTACAGAGACGACCTCGAGAACTAAAAATAAAGTAATCTTTCAACGTGTTCTCGGAACGAAAGAAAATGGGTATCAAATGATTTCGAAGTTTAATGGGTAAATATCAAATGATGTGAAACAGTTTCACAAATGTTCTTACGATTAATTATTATGTAATATATTGCTTGCATGTTCACGTATAACGTTTTTCCACGTTCTAGTGTATAAGAGATCGCCTGGCCAATAGACAGGTGCGTAAAATATTAGGTATACAGTGGAAAGAACTATCCGGAGTGAAAGAGCAACTGTTTATTGATCTTGACTCCCGCACGGCCGAAGTTTATTCCTCATCTTTTAGACACGCACACAGTTGTTATTGCTCTCGCGCGTGTTTCTGCTCCGGTTAATACGATTCAGGTTCTACTCGGTATTGTTCATGGTTATTACACGCGAGCAAAGAAGCAGACGCCGAAGAAACCTGTTTAGCCGGAAGGAATTCCGTTTAAACGGAGCTGCTATTTCTCGAAAGTGTTCGATATTAAATATCACGCCGTAAGTAAATCGTCCCTTCGTTTTATTCCGGACCGGGGCTGCTCTCGAGTGTTTTCCAACACACCCGAAGCGTCGTTAATATTCTCCCTTCGAGCAACTCCTACCGTCGACGTCGCTGTTCTTAATTAATTCGGGCAGAAAAGTTCCTTTAATTCGCGCTAGAGAATCCTACGTCCAGTAATGAGCTTCGTATAATTACGGCGGATCGCATAGAACCGAAGAATGGTAATTTACACAGCAGTTTGGCAAACATTTTGTATTTGTTGCGTTCAATTATACGAATTATTTAATCTTCCATTTTATAGTATTTTATTTGATCGTCATATGTCGGATGGTTGCACAATTAATCAATTATACATAAAGTCTTAAAAAATTAAAAACCCATTATACATAAAGTCACCATTCTTTTCTATAATTAGAACTACAATTAGACTGTATAATTCATTAATAAAGCTGTACTTTTTTAAATTTAACCATTCTTTATGGATTTACCTTATGTAATCATCTGATATTTTTACTCTACATTCTTTTTCACAATCATAGAAGAATGGTGACTATATAATTTTCTTTATCACACTCAGTCGTTTTTACATTGATCTTATATCATCATTAGACTGCGGATCTTCATGCAAGATAAAAATGTTCTGCATTGATTATGGGAAGCAGGAGTAAGATACAAATGGACTTGATTGCATTAAGAACAACATTACTGTTACTTATTTTTATTTCACCAAGTGAATTTCTTCATGCATCAAAATCCGCTGTCTAATCATCATCAAATGGTTAAGAAATACAGTGCCTACGTGTGCACAGCTCGGTCAGGGATAAGATTCATTAGAATTGATAATGCGGTAGATGATTCATTCGCGATGAAACTTTTCGCGCGTATCGAGGCAACAAAGAAAATTTCAAGGTGCTCGGAGAAATGGGCAAAAGTGGGTGCAACATTCACGGCCAATCGCAGAAACATTAACATCGCAGCACAGCCGAGCATCTGCTGCTCGCGCAACTGATACTTTCCTGGAGGATCTCTCTTTCTTGGTTGCTTTGTTCCCGCGCCACTCGGAGAAGATTTAACGCGATGAACTATCGTTAGCAGCTGCTGCGAAACACTCTCGACTTCTTCTTTCCGCCCTTAAATCCCCGGTATCACGTTCGTGTTCCGTTGATCGTGGCGAATATTGCCTTCTCAGATTATTTCGTCCAGGATTCGCTCCAGATTGCGACCACTTCGTTGAAGAAATCGCAGAGCGAAACGATATTATTACTCTGCAAAAATGGGATCAACATGTGTCTTAAAGTTTTAAAAGTTTCCAATATAGTTTATTCACATAGCAAGTATGTGGTCTTTTGTACTTAAAACATTCTGAATTTTTTTTGGTATCAGGTTAAACATAATTTATACTAATTCAATAATCTTTACAGACGCAATTATACGAAAAATCTTTTTTCTTGAAAATGGTCTAAACAGTTGACCGAAACGTTGAAAATTTTGGTTTAATTTGCAAAATTGCTTAAATAGTAGTATTTGCGCTGAAAACACAAATATATATTATCTGCAAAAATGATTTCTGCTATTTTTAGGATATAGTTGGCTCAGATACGCCCATCATCCTGTCGCAAGGATATCTTAAATACGATATTTCTCTTTTTTAATCACTTTAATCATGGAAAAGTGATACGCTTGAATTTGAAATTGTTTAAATCTTTTTACTGTTCCGCATTTTTCACTCGCTGATTGTTTGTCGTAAATGCATCTTAGTGGAAGGATTTCTGCACGTTTCGAATGTGCAAAACACGCCTGGGGAGAAACGGGTGAGCCATTGCGGGATTAAAAGAGATTTCATGTTTAATCAATCGGGTTTTTGAGAGTAAAAAAATGTGGACAATTTCGCGGAACTCGTTGTTTCGAAGCGGAGTGCGGAAAATGAAACAGATTGAAGCAAATAACCGTTGCGCGGCGAACTATCCGATTCGCGATCCTTCTTCTGTTCGGCCAATTTCCGAATATCGACGGTTTCCGACCAAGCTAGGAATAAATCGCGTAACCGGGTTCGGAGATCTATTCCCAGGACATCGGCTGGCCCGTCTCTCGTTTCTCATTTTATAAATATCTATCCGCGTTTCCATCGTCGTCGGCGGCACGATCCGGGCGACAATGAGTCAACCTCTCGCCGTTGTTACCGCGACTCATTATTATAAATAAATGTCTGACAGGCATTGTTCCGCCGGCGGCGGCTGTCCGAGAGTCGAGACGATCGAGGAAGAACATTGGAAAACAGTTACTGAACTTTGATCTCCTGCAAGATGGCCACCGATCCTCTAAAACGCTTCCGCTTGCCATTCACGCAATTGGTCTAAAAACGTTAATGCGAATTCACGTTTTTACGGAATAACTTAACCGGACAGAAATTTATTCATGAGAACCTTCTTCGACTCCAACGAATCGTTCCTTGTCGTAATAACGCGCAGTGATGTTTGAGAAAATTAAATTTTACAGATGTACAGCGAATCGAAATAATATTGGCACACTTCTTTAGACAAATTAACAACCCTTAGCACTCGAGTGGCGCCACTGAGGTGCCACTAAAAATTGCTGTACTGTTATTTAAATAATTGTTTACACTATCAAATATGTCGGTATCTAACCAATTACTACACATTTAAGTATTGTATGAGGTATTATATCAATTTCATATTTATCAAATTTAAAAAATCATAGAGAATGGAAATATTGTATGTCAGAAGAAACGTTTAATTTTCGAGTTAAAATAGCTCCGAGTGCAAAGGGTTAATTTACTATATGATAAAATATTATTCTGATTCATTGTATGCGTAGATTTGGTTGTGGGCAACAGTTTTTCAGAAGTATTCTTTTCCAGAATAAAATAACAATTGAATTACGGATTCCTTCCAGCTCTTATGTAAACGATTTACATATTTTGGTAAATGAATGTTGTCATCAATATTAAAAAAGTTTCGGGCAAATACCTTGCACGAACTTCCGTAATTTTCTTCGATTTATACATTATTCATTGTTCTTCGAATAATTAAAATGTAAGCAATGAAATCGGTTCAGCAGTCGCGCGAGCTGATATTTCTAACAGAAATACTCGAGCGTATAATAATCGGTTTGAAAGTTTGTATTGTTAATAACGTAATACCAGAGGGAAGCTGTGAGTTAATAATTTTAACGCGCAACATTATCATTCAAATTTTACGGTATTATTCCGGGATAATCCGGTTGTAATCCCTGTTCGGTGTACTCTTCGTAATATGCTATGTAGTAATGGTGGCCTATTGTTCTTTAGTTAACGAATTTAATAATACATTAAATGTGTCGCGGACTAATGTATTTATCGAGGCTCGGGCCGTTGTTGTTACAAATATATTTACAATTATAATTCTAATATCCTGCGCGATCATTTTCGATGCAACATTCATTTTACAAGCGCTCGACGTTTCTACGTATTAAATTGTTTAACAGCGTCCTGTTTGCTAGCACAATGTCGGAGGCAGACAATTTGAACGCACCTTGACTGGTTAATTGACGTCTTAAGGGATGTTACGTTGCTATGGATGGCATACAATACTATTGAATTATGCACCTGAGCACGTTGCATCATAATAACTGTGACTCGCAGGCTGTTACTCTGTTTTACTTAATCAGTGTCTTGCGCAACTGCGAGGGACGAAGTAAAAATAATTTAAATAGCAATAGTATACGAATTATTACCACTAGAGTAGATTTTATACATTTATGACAAAAATCAATAGGTGTAAAAACATTAGACGACTTTAAACATACGTTTATATTATTTTCAACCGATTGTACATATTAATAGAGAATTTAAAATGTCACATGTTCCACATACGATTGCGGAATTTGTACATCTTTTAGATTAAACATTCGACGGCACGTTAATTCATCTTTTCGTGAAAAGCAGAAAACGAAATTTGCTGCGCCAAAACCCCGCGCGTTTAGGAAGCTCGGATGTGATGATTGCATCAGAGGGGTCAGTGATTTCATCTCGCTTATTTTCGGAGAACACAGAATGAAAATAAGGGAACAGGTGGCCGAACTTTGTGCCAGTGCGGTGGGTTATTTACGAGGACGTCTGACACTAAAATCACCATGTAACGATCGTTGTAAATAATATTCCTTTCAATATTTAACACTGAGTGAGAATCAATCTTCACCACAGTCCATTAAGTGAACTAAGTTTTATCAGACTCGAATTATAACGCTGTTACAAAAATCATTGTTATAATAAACACTGTCTGATCTATTCCCAACGTTAGTCATTAAATTTTACTTCGCTTCTGGGAATCGAAGACAAACAAGTTCGAAGAAGAAAATCACCTGGCTAAGAAAAATACTTTCCGATGCTACTAAACTGTTTAATCGGTTCCTTAATCATTCTAAAAGGCTGCCGGCGCCGAGTTTAATTTTTCGGTAACGACGTGTACGACAAACACAGATAAACGTCACCAGTGCGACGCACCTGAGCAAAGAGTACGGCGAGTTCAATTTCTCCGAAACACGTGCCGTTTTAACTTCGCTGTTCCTCGATCGGCAGAAGGTCGTTGCGAAAGTTCGGACTGTCGCTGAAAGTTCTGCCTCTCGGGTTCGAATCTTTGCGAAAAGTTCGAGACAGGTGGAACGCGGCACGTTGTTGCGAGATTCTTTCCACCCCCGGTGGAATTTTACGGCCATTCTGTTTACCGGATACTTCCGGTAACTTGTTTCATAAAAGCGTGTGTCTTTCATACGTGTCGAGTATCGCGACACTTTTTCACTGCACTTTGCTCCACATCTTCTAACCTCGTTATTTCTCAGATCGGTAAATAACGAGCTCGCGATGCAGTCTCAAATCACTAACAGCATGCGTATAATCATCCGAGAAACGCCTCTAGCGATGCAACCCACTCGAATGCTAATTAAAAATTAATTGAATACAAATTCTACGCGTCTGAAAATATACGCCCATCCATAAATCACCGGACACTTATCCAGGTTTGGATGCGGATGATTTTTTGTACTAAAAGACCTACATTATGAAATTAAAATAGTATTTATTAATTTTTTCTAACGTGGAGAACATGTAAATCAGATCTGACCAAAATATATAATTTTTAAACTTTAAGTGGGGTGATTGCTTTCCAATTTGCAACATTTATTCAAATAGTACATGAATATATTTAATTTTGAATTTAAATATTATCATATAATATTCTCAATCTCTTGTTTCCAACATTTATTCAAATAGTACATGAATATATTTATGAAACAGAATACATCTCTTCAAAATGAAACAATAAAATCAAGCTGGAAGCTTTTACCTCTTTAATTACTATTTAATTAAGTAATCATCCCTCAACTTCTCAATCTCTTGTTTCCAACATTTATTCAAATAGTACATGAATATATTTTAAAAATAGAATACATCTAATCAAAATGAAACAATAAAATCAAGCTGGAAACTTTTACTCTTTAATTACTATTTAGTTAACTAATCATCCCTCAACTTCTCAATCTCTTGTTTCTAACTTTTATTCAAATAGTACATGAATACATTTAAGAAACAGAATACATCTCTTCAAAATGAAACAATAAAATCAAGCTGGAAGCTTTTACCTCTTTAATTACTATTTAATTAAGTAATCATCACTCAACTTCTCAATCTCTCGTTTCTAACTTTTATTCAAATAGTACATGAATACATTTAAGAAACAGAATACATCTCTTCAAAATGAAACAATAAAATCAAGCTGGAAGCTTTTACTCTTTAATTACCATTTCGTGGAAGATAAGTGGCGATTTATAGACGGGAGTGTAGACTTTTTAGCGAATCGATCGAAGGTCATCAGAAGGAGCGGCGCAAAGTGCATCGATGATGGCAAAGATGTCGGAAGGATAAATACATAGAATCGAGAACGGTTCGAGGGTGGAGGCAGAGCGAGAGCACGAGAACGGAGGATCTTGGCCGAGCTTTAGACGATATTTCAGGACAGTTAACTACACCTTTTACTGCCAGGTGGAACTAACTGGCTCGGCCTAGGCTCGCCTCGTAAACTCTTTATACCGGTCAGTGGTCTGACGAGTCGTGACTTACGATCCCGACCGCCTCCGTGGACTCTCTGTCTGCTTTCGGATTCCTCTTCGTTAGCATGACCGTGGCTCCGCGAACGATCGTGACACTCGTCCAGTCGGATCGTGGGCCTCGTAGGGATCGTTGCGTACGCGCCCGATGAATATTAACACCTCGTGAACCTCGATCGACATGTACAAAAGAACGACGACGGACAAAAGGAGTCGCGTCCCGTGAATCATCCCTTTATATGGAAATGATAAAAAAGTCGAAATGGTACGACAATGTTTTGTCTCGCCCTTGCTTGCATCTGTAAGTGGCATAAAAGATAAATACGGTTCCGCTACGTGCCTGTATTTCATAATTCCCCTTTACTCTCTTCGTTTTCTCCTCGATTCTTTCAGTCTCTCGTGTTCTCTCTCTCTCTCTCTTCTTCCCCTTTTATTCTTCTTTATACCCCCTTTTACTTTCCGCTCGCTTTACCTCTCTGTTATTTCACGGTCCGCGGTGCATTCAGATTCTCCGCACATTGAATAAATCCTCAATGGCCGACGATTTTCCTGTTAAATGTTCCAGAATCTCTGATAAAATTCGCACTAACGTTTCGCGGCCTGATAAATAAAACCTGCTCCGGTTTAAGATCCACGGAACAGGGTGACCCATCCTGTGAAATAACACTTAAGCTAAATGTCTGTTGTTGAACGCCAGGTTTATTCTTGATCATCTTGCTTCTGTTGCACCTGTTGGTTTACCAAAAAGAGCAAAGCAATTAAACGAACTACTTTCTCATACTCTTCAAGACAGTCTACCATCGTATTGTATTAATAAAGAGGATTATTTCGGCCACATTCTGCACGTGATGCTTTCCCAAGAAAGCGACGAGTCCTCGTCGAAAAATCTGTGGAAAGTGCGGAATAAAGTTCTCGCGTACGGGCTTCGCTTTCGAGAAAACAGAGATTGCACATTCAGCTAACGTGTTTGCTCGTGACTTAGAGTTGGTTTTTCTGATGCATACTAATGCACACTCGAGGAATTTCCAAACTGGCTTTTCCCGAATACTTCTTACGCGATCAATATTTTGCTAAGCATCTTTCATACCGATCGGCGTTCGTTTTTCGTGGCGTTCTTTTGTGCACGTTGCGAAATTCAACAATTTTTATAAATTTTTGCGGGGTGATAGAACATCGTTAATTTTAATTCAAACAAATCCTCTTCTGTATGTACATTCCACAACACTTAAAATTACATTCGAAATCAACTAGCAATCTTTAAATTTCGTAGATCGAAACACCCCCTGTAAGGGTAGTTTTGGAAAGACCTTTTAGCAAATAAGTAATACCAGAACGAAATTCTACGAGTTCAAAACTCCCCCGAAAACCGTTCTATTCGTAATTAACAATTAGCTATCATTAGCAGCCATCACCATGGAACTTGGGCGGTGGGGTTTTTAGTGGGCAGAGGTAGAGATATGTGAAGTCTCATGTAATCCCATTTCCCCGCACACTATCTTAACACTAGAACTACCGGACAAGTCAAAATGACTCATGCGAATTTTTTTCGATTAGAAATATTAAAAGTATAAATATGTTTTTTTGAGAAATTTTTTTAGTAAACTTCTCTATTGAAGTACATATTTAAATATCCCGTGTACAAATCTAAATAAATGCCATATTGTCATTATTAGAAGGCAATGTATACCAACTGCGTTTAGTGCTCGGTAGTTCTAGTGTTAAGGGGTGCCGAGTCCCACACTACCCTTCCAGCTATCACCTGTGGGCGAGTGTGCGTAAGAGCATTTCCCCACTGCCCTTAAACAAAAATAAAAAAAAATTGTGTAAGGAATAGCCGTATTTATTATAAGCAATCGTTGACAGACGTGTTTGTCACGGGCGCGTTCGTTTCAATCTGTCTTCTTTTTCTAATTCGTTGGCGATCGTAATTTCACAATTCTTTGGTTATTTTCAATTTTCTACTTTTATAAATTTCACTATATATAGGGTTGTCTGCTAATACGTATACATACATACATTCAACCGTATAGTTCGGCGTTCGTTTCGATCTGTCTTCTTTTTCTAATTCGTTGGCGATCGTAATTTTACAATTCTGTTGTTATTTTCGATTTTCTACTTTTATAAATTTCACTATATATAGGGTTGTTTGCTAATACGTATACATACATACATTCAACCGTATAATTGTCAGATAAATCCTAAATACCAAATTTCAAGGAGCCTTAGAAAGTCTAAATAAAATCAATCTTGTCATTTTTATAAGGGAACATGTACCAGTTACTTATAAGGCTCGGTTTAGCGTGGCGGCGTTTCCGGCAGCGATTCGCGGCAATTTTGTTCGCGGTGTCGTGACGGTGGAAAAGTTTGAACAATTAGTCGTATTCAGGAGTACCTGGGTAGGCGTTAATCGACCTCAGAGCGACACGACGCACGCGGTGAAGTTCGAAACTCGGGGGTGGTTTGTTTCCGTGTTTCGGCGGTGGAGAGCGAAGAGAGGCCGCTTCGGGATCTAGGATAAGTGGAAACGAACGGTCTTCGGGATCAATGGCTCGCCGCATTGACCGGTAATTACGAGTTGTTAGCACGCCAGCCTCGCGAAGGGGTGAGGTCGATCGGGAGCCAGAGATCAACGCGAGAGACGAGACCGGAGAAAGCCTTGATCAGCCGTTGCCTCGTTACACAATTAAATTTACGATCGACTCGAACGCGTCGGACGTTCCTGTGGCACATCGGACGGATATAAATTGCAGCACTGTTGAGTTACTGTTAATCGTTAATCGACGATTCGGCTTGATCACACGGTTACTCTTTCTACCCGGAAAATCTGCAACTCCCGCTTCTTGTTACATCATCTCTATCAGCTAAACAACCTACCTTTACCGTTCGATTAGGTTTTTTTTATTAAAAAATCTCATATGAGATTTATTTCAACATAATAAAGAAAACATAAAACATTGTTACAGAAAATAAAACTATACATACATAGTAATGTTGAAACACGAATACAATAAACAGACGAGATAAACCGCTTAAATCCTAAGGCCACAGCTTTTAAAAAATGACAACATACAGCGACAAGCCCTGATATTGGGTTTGGCTAGTATCAGTGAAGCATCCATGGGAAGTTGAAAATTAAGTTGACGGATCTTTTCAATAAATTTTAATCTTTCCTCATTGTACAAGTTACATTGCCATAATACGTGGTTCAAAGTCTCATCTCCCTCCCCACAACTACATTCTGGATCATCGATAAAGCCAATGCGAGCCAGAGAAGCAGCTAGCTGATAGTGGTCTGCTCTACATCTATTAATAGTGACAATATCCGAACGGGATAAATTTAACTGTCAGAACCATGGAAGACGGTTTTCACTAAAAAATTGCTGAAAGTATTAATTGCCCTTAATGGTTCGATTAGGTTGTTGCATACGAAATGTACGATTTTTAGCAATGATATTAAACAAACACAATTTTGTACTCAATGTAATGTATCTGAAAGTGTCAAATTACTTAATTGTATTACGGTAAAGTAAGATATTATGGTTATTTACGTTTTTCATTTACAAGATTGTTATCTTGATTTTGTGATCCTTTACCATCAACGATTACTAAGTTAATTAATCACCATAGTTCGACTAAAAATCATATAAAAAGAATACACGACAGTCGCATTGGTCTACGTTGACATGAACTTTATTTCAAAGTAAAATTATGCATCTAACTTAAAATTGAACATAGGATATTAATGATTAGCTTTGTACCTCATTCTGTAACAACATTTCTCGATTGAAACGTTTCAGAAGTGTCGCATTCTAAAGGGGCTAGGAAATAAAATCAATTCCTTTTTTACTCTAGTTTGTTGCAATAAAAAAAAATGAATGTTGTCCAGCTAAATTGTGATATTTGAACGAGTGTACGTTATAAGAGCGAACTTATCCGAGATTGTACGTACTATTGCTGTTTGCACAGTGTAGCTTGCGATTCAGTTGTTACCGCGAATAAAGTTATTTCGCGAAGATTAGTAAAGGGTTTCCTCAGCCTTATAGCCTCCGCCTTATGGGCCGCGGACACCCTTCGCTATTTGCTTAGGGTTCTCATGAAACGCGTCGCCGTAAATGAAATGGTCGGTGCTACGAAACTGAAACGCAGTCACGGACGCATATGTACACTGTCCCGTTTATGCAGATGTAGCGCTCAGACCTTGCGGATTATACGTGTAGGAGAGCTCCGCCGACGTCGCTGATGCGTATTTCGTGTACACACACGGAATATCCGCAAACGGAAACACACCGGTGCATGCACGGTAGTTCTCCGCGTATTTATGACGACGCACGGTCGTATACGTGTTCCCGCTCCGGCTCGTTCATCCACGGATTTCCGGAAGGTCTATTGTACCTTCGTAAATATCGTCTTAGCGAAAAACATTTTGCAGAAAATACCGGCGAGCGTTTATCGACTGACATCGCAGCGTGGCGGTATAATGGCTCGGTGTAATATGCCACGCTTCACGTTCGAAACCTGGAACACTACTTACGAGTTTCTTTCTTGAACGAGTTTACTTAGGAAATAGTCACTTGTCCACGCTGTTCAATTCTTTGTAGAATTTACAGATACTTATATTATGTCTGGTTCTAATAGTTCAATAATGAAATTATAACAGCATGATTGTAACAATGTCACAATCATGTCACGGATGATTTTAATTACATTTCTTTCTTTGTTTCGTTGAAACAACGAAACGCATTTTCTGTTGTTCATTATTACTTCGTCAATACTTTCAATCGAATTGAATTTACAAGTACCCGTTATATCCCAGAAAGGATTACTTTTTTTTACCAGAATATATGAATATTGGATTCGATCAGTTCGTTTTATAATAAATTGAATTTGATTTGTACCTGTTTCAAGGACCACTGTTCAGCAAATGGTTTCAACTTGAAAGCCCGATGGGATCACGGTGGATTCATCGTGATCGCGTAGTTTTAAGCTTCCGGTGATGCATCCAGCTCATTGACGACTCAACAAACAAACAGTATCCCCGTGACGTTAAATCGTTGTCGTCGCGCTCCCGTGTCTAAACATCGGACACGGTGCCGTAAATACACGGCTGTTCCTAGATTGACATTTGCTCCGCAAATTTCATGGACGAGATTCGCTAATTACGCCGGCAATTAGTCCGGACACTGGGGAAATGGGGTCCTTTGTACATCAACAGACTTTCCGAAACCTGTCCTGCTACCCCATAAGTTTCACTTCACTTTGTAGCCTGAGCGTTATTGTCTTTCCCTGTTAAATTGTCGGCGACAAACGGGTTCGGTCGTCGCAGAGTTCCATGGCGCAGAAATGCTTTACGCTATTCACGATTTTGTTGTCCACCGCGATTTACGCCGGACTCCTTTGAATTTGTTACTTTAAAGTCAACTTGTTAAATTCCAGTCTTTTCAGTTGTAGTAAGTAGATAATACAACTTGTTCAAAAGATTTAAATCATTTGGCTCTTGTGGCTTGCAATCAGTGCAAACATTTTTTATTTTGCATAAAGATTCACAATCTAGTAATGAGTTAGAAGATTTTATTCTACACTTGTGAATAATGAATTTTCATAACGAGTCATACACGTACAGTGATTGTAACCTGTCTTCTGTTGAGAAATTATTAAAAATATAAATCTTGCGAGCCTGGACGTAAAATAATTCATGAAGTAACAATATATACCTTACTTTTGATACGTATACTTATAATGCTATAATAAAAATAAGGTACATGGTTTATCATCCAGAGAATCTTGTTGATTGCTGTTAGTGTCGTCCATTTTCCTGTTTCCAATGCTGTTCTAAGACGATAATAAAGTCGATTGCATTTTCTGTCTGTGAAAATTGACTGTCTTAAGCACTTGCTATAAACAAGCAAAAGTCTGCAGCCTAATCTCACCCAATTCCCCTGAATAAATCCGACAGGAAAAAGTGTTTCGTGTCCACGGCAATGATGTGTTCCTGCCACAAGAAAAGAGGGGTTTCAACCCCGTGAAACTTTGATGTGTGTCGAGCAAGCAGCGAGAGCCAACACCAAATGAAATCGACACACGTAGACACAGGGCGACGTTCGAATTTCTTCGGTCGGCAAATTGAATTTTAATAGGTAGAGAAATCCCTTTCGTCGCTTTCGCCGTATTTACCGAGCCGTTTCTCGCGTGTACGTTCCCCCTCGGAAATCAGAGGTTCCGCTTTTCAATCGGACAAAGAGGATCTTCCTCGGAAAAACAAATTCCAGCTGTTCTTTGGTTTTCTAACGACCCGCGGCCCGTGATCTTGCATGGCGTGGTCCCGTCTGGCCTGGTTTTTTGCTCGTTTTCGAATCAGGCGAAGGGCGAGGTAAAAAGGGAAAAGGAAGAGAGGAAACGGCGACGGTGGCTGGCCGGGATCCGATGGAAACGAGCCGCAGGCAGATCGTATCGACTTCACGCCTCGTAAACGAAAGCTTCCCCTCTGCCTTTCGCGGTCGCCGCGCGCCGCGCCGGCCAGATTCGAAGATCTCTGGCTCGCTCGCATCCGTGCATTCAAGGGATGCACCGTGTGCAACGACGTCGCATTGCCGCCGCTGATCGACTATTGTGTACCGTGCCGCTCCGTGCATTTAATGCTGCGGCACATGGCGCCTTCTACGTACCGTGGCTTTTTATCATTCTCCGCGAATCTTGTCTCCCAGGGTCGAATTGAATCACGAGAAATTTTCTATAGATTTAACCCTTCGGGAATCACGCTGGTTCTTCGTGGCTCTCTATCCGCCGTTGTATCTAATTAAACTTTCTCGTAACTGTTCTCAAATTTTAGAACGTAAGCGCTAATGATTTCTTGATCATTTCTGCTGAGAATATAAATTCCTACAATTGGGACCAACGACCAGAAAGTTGGAAAGATTTATCCCAATATGTAAGAAAAATTTTCTTCATTAATCACAAGAATACAGTTTAATAGTATATTTTGAAAATTATATACTGTTTCTTTTATTTAAAACGAGAAGAGAAGAAGACTCGGAAGATGAGTGCACGGTGTGTATTTATAATAATAAATGACGTACGAGTCAATAAATAAATATATATTTTTACAGACGCAATGCAAATACATCTTGAAAAGGATTCAAACCAGAATCGAAACGTCGATGATTATTTGATAATCTGCAAAATTGTTCTTTGATTTCTCCGTAGTAATTGATCGAACCGTAGCGCAGAGAACATTAAACTTTTGTTATTAACAATAATACGATCGATATAAGAGACATATTTATATATTAATCACAAGACTTCGTCAAATAAAAATAAAAATTGGTTGCTTCCCTAAATACTGTTAACAGGACAAAGATAATATGTAGACACTTTTAAATTCTTTTAATGTTTCTACTGTTTATAATTGCGGCTGCTAATATTTGTCGTGAATGCACAAAATCCGCAGACTAATTATAACAAATGTATAACGCTGTCTATGTACAGTGAAGATTTGCTGTACCATATTAACACGTTGGTTTCTCACACAAAACTTGCAGAACAGTCAAAATTGATCTGAACCTTGATCACCTAATCATGATCGGCGTTCAAATCTCCTGCGATTCCGATAGGCTGCAATGATTCCTTGAACTTCTTATTTTCCCGGTGCAATCTAGTATGCAAATCGAGAACGAGAGGCTTCATTAGACCAGGTTATCCTGTTGAATAAATTGAATGCTCGTCTAGAAATTACGTTCTAACGAAGTGAAATTTAATTATCTCGTCGAGGCAAAAAACCGATCCTTTTACAGTTTTCTTTTAATAACTGCTGGTACGACCGCGGAAGATCCGCAACGTTCGAGGCTGTGTGTGTGTGTGTGTGTGTGTGCGTGCAACGTCTAGCTCTAACGGGTAGCCGCCGACAGAATTAAAACGGGAACTTCGGTCTCCCAGACTTTCACCGTTGACGTTCCGCAGGATCGGCCGGCACGTTGTCGTCGGCAACGTCATAATCCAGGGGTGTAATTTCCCAGCCGAAGAAGGTCATCCCGTAGGCAAGAAGCCGACGAGGTCACGACCAGTTCCGGTCGGTACGCCTTTAATCCTGGGATCGTTTGCGAAGACACACGACGACCAATGTCGCTCCCAAAGCCTCTGTACCGCTAAGAGGTTAAAGATATTTCATTCGAGGCCGCGCCGGTGACACTCGTTCCTCTGGTTTTTCCTCGTTCGTAATTAACCAGCAATGTTTCTGCCGTCTTTGTGCCGATCAGGAATCTTGTACGGCCTGTATACCAACATTCTACTTTCCGAGACCATATCTCATCTCCTCCGGCACCGTGTTTTCTAAAATCACTGCAACGTTCTGTCGATTCACGTGGAAAATTTGGCACCGAAGTATCACTTGTATATACAGAGTGTACCATAAATGAATGTCTATGGAATTATTAGCCTCCTCTCTGTGCACTGCTATTCTAATGTTGCAACCTTGTACAAGGGTGTCATTGAACCCCATACAATTTCGGAACAATACTGATTCATTGAGTGCCTTGCTCAGTTTAAACTCCACTAGCCTCTCAATCAAAACAAATCCCTTCATTTTTGATATTAAGAAGAAATATGTGAAATTCTGTCAGGATAACTCGCAAACTATCAAATTTTTCTGGATTCTTTCTCACATCGGCGTGTATGGAAACGAAGACGCGGAGTCCCTTGCAAAATCTGCTACATCTGCTAATGTAGTGGACATATCTCAAGTTCCTTTCACCGATTTTACCTGTCATTTCAAGCTAAAAGGTAACTTCAACACTCGTTCTGCAATCACTGAGCAAGGCTCCTTCAAGGGCACTCACTATTTTCAAAAATTCTTTAACCCTAATCAATCTCCCTGGTTTACTCAAGATGTCTCTTTTAAAAGGAGCTTTATTTCCACTGTAAATCGTATCAGGGCCAATCATTATAACTTAGCTGCCTATCTGCATCGTGTAAATATTATCGATGATCCCAGTTGTAAGTGTTTCTCAGCCTCTGAGGACTTGGATCATGTGTTATGGCAGTGCTGTTTATATGACTCCCAAAGAATTAAACTTGTAAATAAATTACGTAAAATTAAGTTTTTCTTACCACTAAAAGCGGACCTCTTCTTCGCAGAACCAAATGTCAAAGCCTGTGAATTTATCTTTCAGTTTTTATACGACTGTGGTCTGCATCTCTAGTGGTTAGTTATATTGCAAATGTACTCAAACTGTAAAGCTAGTGTATCATTGTTAAAGCCGAAATAAACCTACAATAGGTTTAAGTGGCTCAATAAAAAAAAAATTTTCGGAACAAAATGTAAAGACAAAATTTGTCTGCGTGAGTATTTGTAAAAGTAAGTATTCCTAGAATAATCTTAGGAAATTTTCCATTCGTGAACTTTTTATTTTCGTTTTTATCCACCCCATGTACAGAGAGGGGGGTAATGATATCGATAAATGCTTCAAAGAAAAGTTGTATGGTTTCGAGGAAGACATAATTCTTTGTTAATGGTTCTTTTAATCCATCGGGTTACTAAATAAGAAAAGAAAAATAGAGTTTGTCTTCTAATAAGCTACTTATGATCCCAGTAGTCGGTGTCGCTAATATTTTCCGGGTGTTCTCGGGTTCTCAAAATTGGTTACCTGAAGTAAAGGCGTCCCGCAAGAACGACGCGTGATTAAAAAGTTATTGTTAGTGGTAGTTCGGAGAGCAGTGGTTTCGAACGGCGCCGAAACCGAGAGTTAAAGCCTCGCTCGGCATTACGAGGCAAGATTACGTCCGTGGAAGGCTGAAGCAGCTCGTAGTTGGTCAGGCATTTTTAATTAGTTTAATTTCCCCACGTTTTAATTGGTACAAGAGCGCAGGAAACTTGTTCCGGGAAAATTCTGGAAGTTCGCAGCTCCCGAACTGTCTACTCGGAACAAGTGGCTACCTCGGTTTTACGCTGGCTTTCGTCGGCTATCACTTGTGCGTGCCTCTCATTCCTCTGTTCACCTGCTCCGCTTTTTATTTTCTTCCTGTTGTCGGTTTTTCGGCGATGAGCAATTTCGCCATGCCGAACTCCTCCATTCGCGAAGAATGCCTGCTATCGAAGAAGTTTCCGCGTCGGTATAGCTCGATGCTGATAAAACGAGAAAGAGAAAGATCGTTCGCCAGAAAACATTCGCGGAACCGCATAATTCATTGATCCCTCTTTGCTTTGAGGAGTGAAGTAACCATTTATGCAATTTCCTCAGTTCAGATATTCAGTTTTTAGCGATAATTTGATAGAATTTTATTTTTTGTTGTTGGTTGCGAGATACCTTTAATATAATTATGGTTTGTAGTTCTTGTTTCTATCTTCATTATTCTCAATTCTTTTTCAATTTTTGCATTTCTGATAACTATGTTCTATCTGAAACACCATAACTTGTGCTCTCTAAAGATTATTCCATCTAACGATGAAGTTTGATTCGAAGTTTTATTTTCCAGCTGTCGGTACGGATACTTAGCTTCCAGAAATAATAAACGGAATAATCTGTGGAAATTTTTCACAAATTAAAAATATGCCAAGTGTTTTTTGAGGCTGTGAGATTCGAGAGGGAGAATGTTGAAAGGGTACTTTGATCTCGGAATTTTTAAGACTGCCAGCCCGGCAGTCAAAGCGTTAATTCAGCAACTTTCCGACAAGTTCCATAAATTAGCGGAAGAAGCTGAATGAAGTCCGAAGTAAATTGTACGAAAGAAGCGAATGCGCGCGCGGAACGGTTGAGCAACAGCGGGGCAAAAAGTTGGAGAAGTTCAAGATGCCGGGTGGAAGTATGAGTAGAAACGATCTGGAAGTAAGGAAAGGTTGCAAGAAGTTGTGAATAGGAGTGTTTGCGCCGCGAACCGTGAAGAGTTCCGATTGACGTCGGCCCCGGAGGTATTCGCGGTACGTTTTCATTCTCGGTTTAACATAATTTCCCCATGAACTGACAAAGTGGAGGAGGTCAACCGGCGAGACGGCTCGCGACAATGGGATATCTGGCCGCGGATGCGAGTGTTCCGTGCAACCGGTTTCCAACTGGTACGGTATAGTCACGCGAGGAACTACTTGCAAAGTAGTTTCGACGCACTCGCCCGTTTTTGACGCCTCGGGGGCTGCAAACGTGGGGGAGGAAAAACGAGGAGAGTGCATCTTTCACGGGACGCGAGAACTTCGATTCGGCGAAATCAGATGCGTTTCTTTCGTCTTTGGATTTCGCAGCGTCGTTCAGCGAAATTCCCATTCAACCTGCATCGCGTTCTTCGATATTCCACGTCTGAATTCAAATATCTCAAATTCGAATCTTCGGCTTCGTCATATTTTCACGCGAAGAAAAAATTTGCTTTTATCCGCAAGTTCTCCCGCTCGATTACCGCAGAGCTAGCAATCTGCGAGGTCGCGGATAGGATTGTGGGTATTTTGAGTAAGTTTATTTATTCGACCGGAAGCTTCTCGGTGTCCATTCTTCTCGTGTCAACCCTCTCGATGTTGTCGAGCCGGAATAAAACGTTGTCTGCCGTCAAGGTTTAATTAAATGAGCGACGCGCGTCGCATACACGACTGATTCCATAGTTTACCGGAGCTTCCACGTTGAAAAAGATTTTTATTTTCTTCCCCAGGACTGACACTTCGAGGTGTCCTCCTCCGGAACGTTTTCCGGTTGCCGTACCCTTCCCTCCCTCGAACTCGACGTACGTACACGCTTTCTGTATAATGTACAATAATCCCTCTCCTCCACCCCTCTATCGTTTTTATCCTCGTACCAACCCTTTCTCTCTTTCCCGCTTCTCTTCGCTTCTCGACGTTCTTTTTCTCTTCCACCCTTTGCCTTCGCTACACCGAGTCTTCGTTTTTTCTCGTCGCTTCGAGCCGCCCCTGTTCTCTCTTGTTTCTCGTTTTATATTCTTGTACCTTTTCACGTTTTTCTACCTCCGTCCTTTCCGGTCTGCTTGGATTTTAAGCGCGGATAGTCTCTCTGCATCTCAATTGGTTTTCGGGGACTCGCCCCTCGGATTTCTTCTTTAACGGTTCATCTCGCGACTGATCCGGGTTATATTCACGTTTCGCGTCACTGATTGTTGTTCGCGGACTGCGGAAGCTCGAGCAAAACGTTGTTGTGGTAATCTCTTAGTAAATGAGAATCAAAAGACGTTTTAACTCGTTAACTGCATTGGCTTGGCTACGATTTCTGCGATATTTCATGACTTGGAAATAGATCAAGTTTCAAAGTTCAGGGTATACAGGAAACGCGAACTTGAACAGAATTTACTGGAGCTTCATGTTACTTTAATCAATTTAATCTATAACAGCAATTTATTTTAATAGTTCTTATAGATTATGTTAAAGATTATGAACAAACATCTCGTTCACTACGATGAAATTATTCATTGTACATGAAACATGAAATTATATATTTATCACTATACATCATAACAGGATAATGAAATGGTTCAGGATCCAAAAATTTCATTAATTCAGGGACAAGCAGAGAATGAACTGCAGCATAAAAATGCTATCTACTCAAGATGTCTCCTTTAAAAGATGCTTTATATCCACTGCTAATCGCATCAGGGCCAATCATTATAACCTAGCTGCCTCTCTGCATCGTGTAAATATTATCGATGATCCTAGCTGGAAGTGTAACTCAGTCTCCGAGGACTTGGATCATGTGTTACGGCAGTGCTGTTTATATGACTCCCAAAGAATTAAACTTGTAAATAAATTACGTAAAATTAAGTTTTTCTTACCACTAAAAGCGGACCTCTTCTTTGCAGAACTAAATGTCAAAGCCTGTGAATTTATCTTTCAGTTTTTAAACGATTGTGATCTGTATCTCTAGTGGTTAGTCATATTGTAAATGCACTCAAACTGTAAAACTAGCGCATCTTTGTTAAAGCCGAAATAAACCTACAATAGGTTTCAGTGGCTCAACAAAAAAAAAAAATGCTATCTTAGCAGCACAATTTTCTAAAAGAGGTATTTCATATAAAAGTTGAACAAGCCAGCGATTCAGGAGGTTTGAAAGAAAAATCCAGCGATCTAGAGAGACGGATTTAGCCTCGGAGACGACCACGATTAATTTGTTCGCATTTTGCAGCCGCTCTACGAGAATTCCCGAGAATTACGAGCAGGTTTTATTTATTCATCCCAAGGATACACGATGCGCCGTTGCTCGTCACCCACTCGTTTTTCCCTGGGGTGCCGTTCTTTTTGCGATCCGGCGTTCCTGTTTTCCTCTGTCGGTCCCGTTCCACTAATTCCGCGGGCCGTCGTCTCGGTGAAATCTCTTTTCCAAGTCAGAGTTCCTTTCGCGGTATAATATCCCTGTCGGGATCTACGTGGAGACCGGTGCAACATCGCCGGTGCACCGCTCTGCACCCGTGTGCACACACAGCACCAAAACGCCGCAAAAACCGCATGCAAGTCCGCTGGTTGAATCCCATCCTGTGCGTTTTCTCACGCAACTCCAGCTGCGCTCTCCGCCTCTCGAAAGCTCCCGCGAATCAGATTAATTACTTTTCGTGGCTAACACACCGCTCTATATTGTTTCGACTCCCCTTTGTCCCCTCTCTTCTCGTGGTTCTCTATTATTCGCGATGATTGCGCTAGATTAAGGTACGTGCGCGCTTCTTCAACGTCGAAGTTGTGCCGAGCGACTTTTTCTCTATCAGCGTTGGCTCCTCGGGAAAAACATTAACGAGGCTGGAATTCGATTGTGTTTGCACTCGACTCGCTGGAAAAATGCAGCCATCTGTGTTTTTCGAAGGAAAATAGGAATTCCTTGTTCGTGGATGCTTAAATCGGCTATGCATACGGCGCAAGACATTAGAAGAATTTAGGGACGTCCTTATACTGAAATTATTGCATAGATTTTCATCTAATTTCTATTTCTTCATAGTCGATCTAGAACATTTTGTTTTTCTTTCGGAGAAATGAGTCGAGATTAATCATACATTTCAAACAAATATAGTTTTATTCATGCGATGATGAATGTTAAATTGCGTGTTCCTTGAAGGGTCGAACGACGAGCGCGTGTTTTGTGTATGTATTTTCCCGAAGTCAGAGGACTGGGCGAGAGCGTTTGTTTACGTTTTTTGAGGATGCAGGTGTCTCCGAGGGGACTTATGTGTGCGTCTATGTGCGTGTGAGCGCGTGACGATCGAGACGTTCGAGACGCGTCTCAGTAGCTATTGGTTGTTAGCCGTTGACACACGAATGTGAACATCCTCTTTCCACGATATTTCTAATTCGTAATCATTATATAATCCTTATATAATCCCGTTAATTGTTGTTCTATTTGAACAATGAATGCATGAATGTGTTCGTTCTACAGTTTTTATGAGACAGACAATAAATACTCAGAGGAGTTTTTCTTGGTCAACTTTCGAATGGTTCAATAGCCATTGGAAAACCTGTGAGGGCAGTTTCGACCATTTTATTCGGCTAGGTTCTTTACTGACGACATGATGTGATTTGACACACGTGTTCGTATGTGGCGCCAAAAAGGGAACAATCTAGAAAACGCAATGCGCAGATTATGTGCGCATTCTCTTTATGTCCGTGTCGAGTTCGTTCTTCCTTTTTAACTTCCCGATTTATAGGGAAGTTATTGTAATTACCCCGAAAATCGAAAATCGATTTTTTAACAGATCTTCACGTTTCATGGTCATTGGAGTCATTTTAGACTATTTTTATCAAAATGTCGGTATGTGTGTGTGTGTGTGCGTATGTCCGTTTCTATGGTATCAAATTTTTCGTTAACGTTTTCTGAAAAAGTAACAACGCGATCAGAATAATGAATGATGCAATGGATGTGTCCCGCTGTAACTTAGAGCTGATTAGATTTTGGTCCATTTTGGTCAAGTAGTTTTTTAGTTTTTTTCGAAAGGAGTTGATTCAACATTGCAATTTATACAAGAAGCGTATCCACCGAAGAAGCAAACGTATATATATATATATATATATATATATATATTTAAAAAAAAATTTTTTTTTTCTTGAAAAATTCAAAAGACTACATACGTCATGTGGTTGGGCATACTCTATATGCCCAATACAGTGTTATAATCACTTTCTCTGAAAACATATAATCTTCTTAAAACGTACACTAAATAATGATAATAATATACTGCAAATAACGAACCGGGAAGTTCTTTGTGTGGCTCGTGGAGAGTCAGATACCAAATAACATCCGTACCATTAATCCTCTCGTTCTTACTTAGAATGTTCACTGCGTGCTCGCCACTTGTTACACCGCCAGACGTATTATATGTATAAAATAAAGTATTGTTCAACACGACAGAACGGTCGTACTGTTACAGTTGCTAAATATTCTTCGGAGTGGTTCAACATGATTTTCCCATTCCTCCGAGCTTCGCTAATGCAGGGAGCCTGGCGCAGAACGGCTGCTGATGACCGATATTCTTGCATATCGTCGAAGTCCCCATGAGAAATCTCGGCGTTCCAACAATCCGTATTACCGTCAAGTTCCGTCAACTTTTTTCTTCGGCCTGTTTCGAATCGACTGGTCCCCGTCACGGCCAGATATATGTTTCCCTCTTCTCGTCGACTTGCCCGTGGAATTCATTCCCGTGAAATCCTTTCGGGGAGAGGATTTTCGACGGAACAGATAGGAGGAACGATCGCGATAATAGAAGAAAAAAAAAGAAGAGTTCTCCGGATGGGAGCTACTTATTTTGTTCAAGTTTAGAGACGTCTCCTCGCTCGGTCGTTATTTCGTTCATCGCTGGAATTGAACGTGCTCCCGGCTCGTTGCAGAGAGAGAGAGAGAGAGAGAGAGAGTCGCGAATGTCACAATTCCATTTCACCGAAGAGCCTTCGATTTCGTCCGTACTTGAGCCGTATAATAACTATTTTCCAGAAATTTTAACTGGAATCCGTTCTCCGAATGAAATTATACAATGTACTTTCTAGAAAATGATCCTCGAAGCTCCTTGATGTGAAAATTAATTGAACGCAGCTGACTTGAATCAAGAAACAATTCTATAATAAGTTAATGGAAGACATGTTCATGCGGATGCAAGTAACGTAGGATGTAGAGGACGTATTTATGGTACAGACTGTAATTTATAATTTTATTAGATCGTGAATAAATAGCGTCGGCGTCTCTCCGGCGCGGCGTTAGAAATAATGAAAACGCAAACGGGTGAAGCGTCGCCTGGGAGTTGCAGTAAGTCATAGAGGCCGATGGCAAACCTTCCTTTTAACGTTTCATTTCACCGGATCCACCGTCCTCCTTCTTATTTCATCTTCCTCTGTCTCGTTAAATTGAAATATAACGCTGACCTCTTGCTCTCTGCCACCAGTTTTTCTATTTCGCCTCGGTGATCCTTCTTCTTACGGATTAAATGTTCCCCCGGTTGATACAAAATGTCAGGGAGTTGACTCCCGTTGCGTTGGATCTTTTTAGTATGATACTGGCCATTGGGTTCAATCTCACAAGTGGATTCACGATTTAAACTAATTTTATGAGTAAAACTCATATTAACACTTTACCTACCGAAAGCCTATCAATAGGATTTTTAATAACTGTGCTGTACCAAAAGAAAGCATAGAAATTTTATTCTACATTGAAATCTTAAATGAAACTATTAGATGACGTTATTGAGAGTGACTTGTTCGTTCACAATGAAAATTGCTGTTGCTATTCAAGGTTCCATTAAGAAGTGTTTAGCCATGTATCATAGATTTTTCAAAATTATCTAATAATCACCGGTCGGTAATGTGTTAAAATGTGGACAACAAATAACTGATACAAAAGACGATCTAGAAATCAGAATAAACTAACATTGACTCGTCTAGTATTTTCACTTACATTTTATCCGGGTTTTAACCCTCATCCGTCCCTCGTGTCAATTTGGCACAGTTTTTCCCAAAATAAGTTATACCGTTCTGTAATTTGTAGGTAAATTTCCCCTAAACTTTCTATGACTTTAATTAATCAATTTGACTAAACAAACACTGATTTTTTTATTTTGTGTCACTGTGTCAATTTAACACCGAGGGAGATTTCAGGTCGTGAAATGAGGGCGAATCAAATTTATTCTCAACGAAGACTGTTCGAAAATCTCTGATCATTGAACGAACGCGTAGAATTTCGATTGAAATTGTTGATTATGAGAGTGTCCGGTTGCTCTAATAATTCTACCGATAGAAGCCGGGGGTCGTGTTGTAGAATCGTGACCGTTCGGCAGCTAAGAGCTCCTCGATTCTACGTAAGTGTCGATAATCGGGCTGGATAAGAAGCTCGGTTCGGTAGACCGGCCATTGCTGAACGTATGTATTTCCAGCAAGCTTTCCGGACCAGCCAATTTTCCTGGTCGATCGATTCCCTACCGCTTAGAACGGTTACAAATTGACTGATTGAAACGTGAGAAGACGTTAAATCGTGGTTGAGTATATTGCCCCGCGTCCCGGGGTTTTCCTAGGATTTTGCTACTTCGAGGTTTTTCGAGGGAACCGTGGGTTCGGACTTTAACACGCTCCAGCGGAAGAAAATTCGCTTGCTCCCGGACCAACCTGCAAAAAAGATCCCATCGGCTCGATTGATTTCAGCTTAAATGTTTCTGAGTGATTTATTCGAGCGTCTGTCTTTCTTAGCTGGAATCGACGAGGTTCCTTTACTCTGGTGATTACTTTAGCCCCGTTAGTTTGTTCCATAAATCTACGACTCAGTTTAGTAATCTTGTATCTAATTAATTGAATCCATGCTTACGGCGACCATGTCAATTACTTAAGAGGACAGTTCTTTATTTCACTGCTTCTTAATTTATTTTTATCTTTTTCTAAGACAGCCATCTGTTTTAGAAACTCTAAACGATAGTGTGCGAAGAGTCTTCAGAAGTCTTCGGAACGCAAAGGATTCTGCGGATTTCAGGGGCTGTGCAAAGGCACAGAATTCCTCGGCTGTTATTGTTAGGAGCCCTCCCGGCTTTCCAAGGTTTTCAGGATTGGAAAGGGCCGAGATCTTAAAGGTCTTGAGCTTACAAAGGACCAGAATTCTAGTGGATGTAGGAGTGCAAACTTTCTAAGAACATAGAACGAAGATGTTCCACGTGTAACGAAACTTTTCATCGTGAGTAGTTCGACGTGGACTAGCTAGGTGGCATTTGAAGTTAAACAATTGGCTTCAGAATATCAAGTGGATAGGCGACCGTGAATTTTTCTTACAAATTGATTTCAAATTGTGCCTCAGTTGCAACGGTATTCAATATCAGTGAATTCCTAAATGTCCCTCAATCGAAACCGAGTACAATTTGTTTTCATCGTGAGTAGTTCGACGTGGACTAGCAGGTGGCATTTGAAGTTAAACAATTGGCGTCGGAATATCAAGTGGATGAGCGACTATGAATTTTTCTTACAAATTGATTTCAAATTGTACTTGAGTTGCAACGGTATCAATATCAGTGAATTCCTAAATGTCCCGATGCTTCACCGTCACCGAACACAATTTGTTCCCTAGGATCTAGGGCCTAACTACACTAGAGTCTGGTGACTAAATGCACCGTTAGATCCTACTCGACGCGAGGCTGCATCGCGAATTACGATCGCAACGGGCACGTGCGCCTGGGGCCGGCATTTTCACGGTACTCCCGCGCAAACGCTCGTTAAGGCGCACCTGCAGGAATGACGGGTTTTCGCGACTCTGTCAAGTACGGACGTAACAAATTAGATCGTTACACAGCGTTACGAGGCCCGTGCTAGAATTGAATCGGGATAACGTTGCCTGCGCTTCGTCAGCCGACCTATTGATCTCGATTCGACGCACTGGCCAGAGACCTCGGCCGAGTAATTTATCGGCATTACCATTTTCCTCCCAGCCGTATCGCCGATATATATTACCGGGAATAGCTTCTCCATCGATCCCGACGGCCGTTTTATTAGGAGGATTTATGAATTTCATAATTTCTGCCCGGGGAACACGTAGCCGCGCCGGCCGAGCTACGACTTCATAATATCATTGACCCCGCGCAATTTCACGCTCGATCGCGTTTCTCCCCCGTCTGCTCTCGCGGTCGTGCATTCGATCGGTCGCGATACGAGAATCTTCGGGGCCAATCCGTTTGAGATTAGTGGCGTTATGTTTTCTCGTGGATAAAATCGCGATTTGCTCGGCACGGTAATTTCGTAAAAATGAATCTCCGATTGTATTTCAATGTTATCAGTTACAAATGAAATCGCTACAAGTATTAGATACCGATTAATCAAAGTGTACAACTGTTTTGAATTTCTAAAATAATTTTCTTTTTCAATTTCTGTCCCAGTTTTCGTGTTTACCGACCACCATGCCACAGTGTCCCGATTCCCCTGTTTCCCTGTACGTCCATCTCGATCCCGTAGATCACGCGTCGCTCCCCTCGGCGCTCGCGAGTCCGCCATAAATCAGCTGGCCAGTTTATCCCGACGATCCTCGCGACTTTTATCGCTCGCTTATCGGCCGATCTCGATGTTATCGCGATGTACGCGCAAAAGTCCGAGCGCGACGCTTAAATACGCCGCGTCCGCTCGGCGTGTTTCATCCGCGGGAGTCTGGGACGATCGGGGAGGGCGATAGATGGCGAAAGAAAGGGAGAAACACATAAAAAAAAGAAAGAAAGAGAGAGAGAGGGAGAGACGGGATGTAGCACGCACGGCGAGCATGCCGGAAGCGAAGTCGCGCTGCCGTCCGGCGAGGGGCAGACCTCCGCGATCGATATCAGATCCTCGGAGATAATCGGCAATTAAGCTTGCGAAAGGACTGTACACCGTGGCGGTGGGTCGTTAGGCTGACCCAAGCGTGGCAGCCAAGGGATTCTGGGAACACGGACCAACGACACGTCTTCATTAGCCTTTCATGAACGGTACGCTCGTACCTCACCCCGTATACGGTCTCTCGCGCCCTTTCACCCTCTCCACGCCTGTCTGCCACGGCTGCTGTGGTACACCGAACCGTATTCGCGTGTCCCTGCGGCGCTGTAACCTTGTGTAGCGCTGTGGCGTCGTCCACCGACAACCGTTGTACCCGACCGGACACCACCTACGAATCGGTTTGCGTACCCCCGCACATCCTCCCCGATACTCGGCCCAGCTACGCGTGTATCCGCCTCCACCGAAAAATAAATCAGGCTAATGGAAATTGATCGGGACCGACGTGTTTTACCAGTCCCTCGCCTGTTCTCGATCCGTTGATCGATGTCGTTCGACCCACCCGCAAAAAGGAACCCTTTGCTTTCCGGCCTCGCTACACTTGCTTGCTTGCTTGCTTGCTTCTGTTCGATCCTGCAGTGTCAAACACTTTGACAAATTCTGGATGAATTCATTCAGCCTGGATTATCATTCCACGAGAATTGCGCATTGTTTTTATAGACTTTTAGTTTTGTACGAGTGGAATGACACAATCGACGACTTGCTACCGCAGTCCTTTTGAATTCCTGCCAGGAGATTTGTACTTTTTTTTTTCATTTTGTACATTTATCAACTGAAACATCAGCCAGTCCCGCGGGTAGGGGATGACTTCTCTGTCTTAGAAGCAGGAAGGGAAACTGCGGTGGCGCACATGCCTGTGGATGATCGTCAAACGATCTTCCTGAATTCACGGGATTGCTTTAAACGAGACAACCTGTACATTTATCAACAGGAACACGTATACCATTTAAAAAATTGAAGGTACCTTCCCGATTATTGATATAAGGGTTGATGCATCAGCCCTGTGGCACCGGTCATATCCGTCGATTGTCGTCAAACATTCTTCCTGAGTTCATGGGACCGCTTCAAACGAGACATCTTGCACATTTTTCACCAGATCATGATGACCGATGGTCGAATATCGTCAAACGTTCTTTCTGACTTCGTGAGACCGCTTCAAACGAGACTACCTGTACATTTATCAACAGGAACATGCATACCATTTAACAAATTGAAGGTACGTTCCCGATTGTTGATATAAGGGTTGATGCACCAGCCCTGTGGCACCGATTGCATCTCTCGATTATCGTCAAACGTTCTTTATGACATCGTGAGACCGCTTCAAACGAGACATCGTGTACATTGTACATTCATCAACAGAAACATGTAAATGAAACATCCTGTACATTTATCAACAGGAACGTACAAACGATTTAACAAATTGAAAGTAGGTGCTCGTTTATTGACATAAGGGTTGATGCGCCTGTCCTGGGTGCGAGGGATGATGTTTCTGTCTCACCTGTCGATGATCGTCAAACCTTCTTCCTGATTTAATGGGACCGCTTCAAATGAGACATCCTGTACATTAATTAACAGGCGCATGATTCGATGATAAATATATAATATAAATATAAATGATAAATATAAATATAAATGATAAATAAATATCGTCAAACGTTCTTCGTGACTTCATGGGACCGCGCTTCATCCTGTACATTTTTCAACATGTGCATGATGGTCGATGATCGTCGAACGTTCTTCCTAATTTCATGGGACCGTTTCAAACTAGACATCCTTTACATTTATCAACAGGCACACGATGATCAATAGTCGATAATCGTCAAACGTTCTTTCTAACATCACGGGACCGTTTTAAACGAGACATCCTTTACATTCATCAACAGTCACATGATTCAATGGTCGAATATCGTGTAACGTTTTTCTTGGTTTCATGTGACCGCTTCATCCTGTACATTTCTCAACATGTGCATGATTCAATGGTCGAATATCGTGAAACGTTTTTCTTGGTTTTATGTGACCGCTTCATCCTGTACATTTATCAACATGTGCATGATTCAATGGTCGAATATCGAGAAACGTTTTTCTTGGTTTCATGTGCCGGTTCATCCTGTACATTTATCAACATGTGCATGATGGTCGATGATCGTCGAACGTTCTTCGTAACTTCATGGGACCGCTTCAAACTAGACATCCTTTACATTCATCAACAGGCACATGATGATCAATGGTCGATAATCGTCAAACGTTCTTTCTAACGTCACGGGACCGTTTTAAACGAGACATCCTTTACATTCATCAACAGTCACATGATTCAATGGTCGAATATCGTGAAACTTTTTTCTTGGTTTTGTGTGACCGCTGCATCCTGTACATTTATCAACATGTGCATGATGATTGATGGTCGATGATCGTCGAACGTTCTTCCTAACGTCACGGGACCGTTTTAAACGAGACATCCTTTACATTCATCAACATTGGCATGATGATCGATGGTCGATAATCGTCAAACGTTCTTCCTATCCTATACATTTATCAACAGGAACATGCAAACGCTTTAAAACACAAGGGTTGACGTTTCTGTCTGGGCATCAGGGACGGAAACTGCGTCGCCGGACACACCTGTCGATTATCGTCAAACGTTCTTCCTGACTTCACGAGACCGCGACAGCGCAGGGGGTAAGCGTGGCGGGCCGGTCGCTTATCTGCCGGTCCGGCTTATCGGGACTAGTATAAATCGTGACACGCGCACGTAATACCGAGTCTCGTCCGCCGCCGGAGTAATCCCGAGGGGAGAGCACCGACGCGCAGGTACAAACGATACAAACGCCGAGAACCGGCGCGTCGGAGTTTCGCCGGAACGTTGCTGCCTAGATTACGGTGCACACCGACTGGCAACGGTCATCCCCCGTTTGCAACGTGTCGTCCTCGGCGCGGCTGTCGAACGATACGCGCGATACGCGGCGCAATTTCATCGAGCCTGCCCCCTACGGCTGCTCGGCCGCTGTCGATCGAGATCTTGCGATGAACGATGAGGACGACGGGATTAGGAAACTCGGGAGTTCGCGCCCGCTATACTCCCTAGACAGTTGACATATTAACCAGTGTACCTACGGGGCCCCGCTGGTCAATGTTTTGGGAAACAGTATAAGCAGACTCTTCGAGATGAGAAAAGATCTTCTAAATATTCTTAGAACTGTTTTCAGTAGACTGTCAGGAACATTGACAATGTTTTAATGATGTTTCACTCATGATCATCTTCTTAGAACTGTTATCAGTAGACGTCATGCACTATAAAAATGTTCTAATGAAGTAAAAATGGTTTTTCACGCGTGATCATCTTCTTAGAATTGTTTACAGTCGACATTATGCACTATAAAAATGTTCTAATGAATTAAAAATGATTTTTCACTCATGATCATCTTCTTGGAACTGTTTTTAGTAGACGTCATGCACTATAAAAATGTTCTAATGAAGTAAAAATGGTTTTTCACGCGTGATCATCTTCATAGAACTATTATTAGTCAACATCATGCACTATAAAAATGTTCTAATGAATTAAAAATGATTTTTCACTCATGCTCCTCTTCTTAGAACTGTTTTCAGTAGACTGTCAGGAACATTGACAATGTTTTAATGAAGTAAAAATGATGTTTCACTCATGATCATCTTCTTGGAACTGTTATCAGTAGACGTCATGCACTATAAAATGTTCTAATGAAGTAAAAATGGTTTTTCACTCATGATCCTCTCCTTAGAACTGTTATTAGTAGACGTCATCAGTAGTCAATAAAAATGTTCCAGGTCAAATGCATGAACCAGAAGTGAACGAAACATTGATTTCCACTCATGATAATTTTAATATTATTGATTCTTCTCTTCGTACGAGATCCAGTCTAAGTACTTTGGCAGAAAATTATTTTCGAAACTAATATAAATCATACTGTGCATTTCTTAACCCTTTGCACTTCAATGAATACTCTAGGACGCGAGTCAACAATCACATATAATTATTCCAAACAGTTTTTAAATGATTCTTCTGTATACTATAAACTGTTAAAAATTCAATTGTCGTATGAAAAGACAGGTTAAATTTCATGCGAATACTGTAAAAAATATTGTATAGAATAAGAATTAAAATGGCTTCCGAGTGAGAAGGGTTGAAAGACGGCAGCCACAAGTGTCCCCGCAATGAACAAACAAAGGTCCACAGAAATGAGAAAACATCAGAGAGAAAATAACCGTAACAACGACAACGACAGTAGAAACATGAAAAATGAACGGATTTCACCTGTTCCACGTTGCTGCGATGCTTTTATCCCCGATATGTCGGAGTTTCTTGAACCGTACCCGGCACAGTGTCAAAAGCCGCGGTGACAGGACACCGTAGGGGTGTCAGCCAGGTTGGTTCGACGCAACCATGCCTATTTTCCCCATTGAGATCTCGCAGTCACCCGTTCGTTCGATATGTATCGAGCATCTCAGTCGGGTATATCCCTTCTAAAAAGATGTCCGGGCGTGTATCGGTAGAAATCTCGACGAGTCTTCGAGTCTCGGTCCAATAACTCCATTGTCGGGTGTATCGTGGCGTTTCCTGGATCCCCATCGACTCCGGTGTTCTGCACCGACGATATCCCATAATGCCTGGCGTTACGAGGAGAAAGAGAGTGAGAGAGAGAGAGAGGAGAGAAAGACCGTATGCATCGGAGCATCGTCGGCCGGTATCTGGATAACTATATTATATGGCGTACACTTATACGGAGAAAAGTGCTCCGGAATAACGGTTCGTTCTCTACGATCAGCGGTACCTGCTGTTCGAAAAAGTCATCCCGGCCCGAGAGAATCGAAGAGGCGGCGGATCGAGGGAAGACCCTCTCCATATCGGTCAAAGGTTCGTCGGATCGATATCGAACATCGGGATCGAGTGGACACTCTCGATTAGCACGGCGGTCACCGTTGCATCGGTAACCATCAAATTACGACAGAGTTCTTTCTGACCCTCGGGTCACCGACCTCCGTTTGCGAACATGCTACCGCACCAAGTTCTGTTTTTGCTAGACAGACACGTTCCCCAAGAGCACGGGGTAGGAACATGAGATTGGGTAGAAATATGAGACCCCTAGGATCTCACCAATACACGGTATCGATACTTTGTGGTTCTTCTAGACTCTAGAAGACAACTATTTCCTCGATAACTTTATCCAAGACATCGTAATTAACTATTTTCTTAACGAAGTCGTTTGAAATTCACTATTTTCCTATTTTCCTCAAGTAATGTTGCTGTGCTCGGTGGCCAAACATTACAAAACCAACATAAATATTCAAGGAAAATAATCTTAACTCTTCGCACCCAAAGGTATTTTAACTCGAAAATTAAACATTTCTTCCGACCCAGAATAATTCCATTGTACAAAAGGTTTTTATACATATGAAATTGATATAATATATCGCAAACAATACTTAAATGTTTAGTATATTCATTAGATACCAGCATATTTCATAATGTAAACAATATTCCTAATAATGGTACAGCAATTTCTCGAATGTTAAAAAAAACCATGCATTTATTTCTTTAAAGAATCACCACAGGCCTGTTCCTCTAAATTCTAGATTGTGTGGTGATTCTTTAAGGAATTAAATGCATGGTTCTTTTTTAACATTCGAGAAATTGCTGTACCATTATTAGGAATATTGTTTACATTATGAAATATGCTGGTATCTAATGAATATACTAAATATTTAAGTATTGTTTGCGATATATTATATCAATTTTATATGTATAAAAACCTATTGTAGAATGTAATTATTCTGGGTCGGAAGAAATGTTTAATTTTCGAGTTAAAATAGCTCTGGGTGCGGAGAGTTAAAATTATTTTCCTTGAATATTTATGGTGGTTTTGTAATGTTTGGCCACCGAGCACAGCAACATTACTTGAAGAAAATAGGAAACTAGTGAATTTCAAACGACTTCGTTAAGAAAGTAGTTAATTACGATGTCTTGGATAAAGTTATCTAGGAAATAATTGTTTTGTATTTTTGTTTTCTCTGAATCGATGACACGTGTCGATTACAGTTAGTTGTTCGATCCACTCGATAGAACAATTATTTGTAAACTGACTCCACAGTGAAATCGTGAATAGCATCACAAGCAACTAATCGATTTAAGCGAACTACACGCGTAGTTTATTGAATCATATTGTGAATATGATCCCGGAAACATCTGCTCAATTTCACTATAGTGCCGTCGGATAGATAACTGACAGCTGACAGCTCACGCTGACGTGTTCGTACTCGCTGGGATACATAACATCTGTAATAATATTTTATTACATCTTAATAGTTAAACTGTTCGATGCGTACGCGTGCATCGCTGTTAAGCTTCAAATTGAACGCTGAATGAAACCTTGTTTGCATCGCTTTCCATCTAACCTTCTCATTGACCCCAACTTCGCGGTCAGATCTATAGGGTGGTACTAAACTGTCGGTTTGATTACGTTCGACAGCGGTTTCTTAATCATATGGAAAAATGTTACTGACATTTATTATTACTCCTTTAAACCAGTATATCCTTAACATGTCTCCTGATTTTAATAAAAAATTTGAAGTCCTGGGAGCAATCTAAAGAATCAGCTGTTAGATCGAAGTTTATTTTAACACATTACCGACCGGTTATTATTGTATAATTTTGAAATGTCTATGGTACATGGCTAAACACTTTTTAATGAAACCTTCAATAGCAACAGCAATTTTCGTTGTGATTCCAACAAGTCACCCTCATTAACCTCATATAATAGTTTCATTTAAGATTGTAATGTAAACGAAAATTTCGGTGCTTTCATTTGGTACAGCACAATTATTGAAAATCCTATTAATAGGCTTTCGGTAGGTAATGTGTTAAGAATATTGTTAAGTGAAAACTTGGATAACACCATCCTTAACGACTTCCGGTATATTTCCATAGTTTACGTTACACCTACTCGTGTTTTCATAAGTGCATAAAACCCACAGTCCGTTTATAAATAACTATTGTTTCACCGAATAAATAGATACGAGTTGCCGTTGGATTCTTGCCAAACAGTTATTCACACTTTGACAAGATTTCATAAAAGAGTAACAATAGACACATTAGCAATAACACGTTGTAACATCAAGGAAAGAAAACTGTAAGAGGCTCAGCGAGATAATAAACATCAGAAAATTGATAGAAGTGTGATTGGTCCTTCAAAACCATCAATGTCTTACAGAAGACGAAGGCTTACGGTCTCTCGGAGAAAATAAAACAAGAGCCAGTATGTGGTTTTGAGCTCGAGCAGGTCAACGCGAGGTTACTTTGAAAATTGGCAATAAGGGGAAAAATTGACAGAGGTCGAGGCGAAGTTTCTTGAGCGTAGCGTGCTTGTTGTCGGGAACTTGGTCGTCATCGTCGTTGTTTGCAGAGGGTGGGAAGAAAGATGAACACAGTGCAGTATAGTTCGAACCGTGATCACGTTTCAGTAAAATGTTGCAGCTACATAAGGAATATTAAAAAACAACTGCTTCCTGACTACATTATCCAGAAATAAATTGCGTATTTTATGCATTTCAATCGAGTCAATAACCTTACAGATACACCCACAATCAATAAAAATGTTAAACACTTCTTCCAACCTAGAATACCTTCATTCTACATGATTGTTTCATTTTATCTTAAACAATTGTTATCGGCGCTACGTTTTCGATCAATTTTTACATTACTATAGCTGTTTTACCATATACCCGACGTTTCGGTTCTGATTTGAACATTTCTCAAGGGAAATTGCGTCTAGAAAGACAAAAAAACCAAAATTAAATAAACCTTTTCTATATGTACTGTGAATATATATAATATATGTGATTTGAAGACTATTTGATACATACTTGCTATTACTTTTAATCTGAATCGTTTTTACTTTTCATAGTTTGACTGAGTACTGATTGCTGTACTGGTTAGAGATGTACTAAAGTTTGTAAGAGCAATAGGACAAATCGATGGAAACAAACATGGAAAAACTGACCTACCTAGACATATCGACTGAACAAATTGATCGTTGTCATTGAAATCAAAAATCATTGTTTCATTTCGTGGATATGAAATTGATGTAATACCTTATATAATACTTAAATATTTAGTAATTTAACGACTCTGAATCACCACTCGAATTCTAAGGGTTAATTACCATCCACACCGAATAAAAATTAACAAACTAATAGGGTGTCCGTCGTTCTCGTCTCTGATCGTAGTAGAAGAGTGTGAATTTGTCAAAAAATGGTGTTACGCAAAGGGTGAAATCGTTCGACGAGGACCAGTTTGGTTTGAGGAAAGAGGGAAGGGAAATGGAGCAGGAGTTCGCTTCCGGTTGGCAGCGAGTCCGCTTTGGACGTAGTTTAACGGTGGATCGCAGACCTCGGGGCCGACCTGAGCCGGGGCTCTCGATCCCCTCCCGGCGTTCCTCCTCTTTTCCCTTTTCCTCTCTTTACGAGGATCCCGAGCCGGTGACCTCCCGTGGCGTGTTCCCACGCTGAACGGCGTCTTCTGGATCTGCTGCTCGGCGTCGCTGATTACGATACCTACGCCTTCGCCTCGCGGATCGGAGCAGAGCGCAGCGCACGCTCGACCGCCTCTAGGCTAGGTCAGTACCGTAAACGGCTTACTTGCACGCTGACACGCACTCGCGCGAGCCACGTGTTCCAGTAGTGACGGTGAATAAGGTGAACAAGGAAAGGGAGACCAGGACCGAGCCGGCGAAATGTACAGGGTGTAAGAAAACAGAAATCATTAGGAGTTCGTCTCGCACCACTTTCGAAATAATGATGAACAATTTTGTCGACAAATGATACCTGACCTTGTACTTGTTTCTGACCTTGGCGTCGTCCGTAATAATAATTCAGGATCCACCGGCCATTTTTACAAGTTATTACTATCAAGCTAATATTCCGTGAGTAGATTCATTTTGATGAGACGCCCAGCTTTTTCTCTTGTGGTACCTCGATTGTGGTAGCTAATAGGGGTAGCAGGGATAACATATGTCGATTTGACGATTCTCCAAAATTTATTACTAACTGGGTTTCTTTTGTTAAATCTCAAGATAATTATCTAAATTATTCGAAAAAATATTTGTCCTACAAAATGTATGGTTTGATCAACGAGTCCCCTCCTTCCAACATGTATCGATAACGAGGTTATCAAAAATGATTACTAACCAGCTGAATTTTTTTTACTGTTGCTTAGTTAATATTTATATAATTTAACAGCCACACTGTCCTACAAATTGCGTGGTACGTTATCCCGGTCCTACACTCACAAATTGTTAATACCACAAAACCATTTTTCTTATTACTAACTGTAGGACAAAAATATTACATAATAGGTTAGTATGTTCTCTGTTTTTTATTTATATTTTATTATATTTAGTAATAAATTTTGGAGAATCGTCAAATCGACATATGTTATCCCTGCTACACCTGTTAGCTACCACAATCGAGGTACCACAAGAGAAAAAGTTGGGCGTCTCATCAAAATGAAGCTACTCACGGAATATTAGCTTGATAGTATTAACTTGTAAAAATGGTCGGTGGATCCTGGACTATAACGCCAATTCTCTCCTAAGCAATTCGTTCTTCCGTGCAACAACATCTCGTTCTCTCCTTATAACGTCTAATTCGCGTATAGTAATCTCGTCTACCAGCCCTCTCGTATCGGGTCGGTGGTGAGTCTCTTCGCTCATCCCGCTCGTCCCGGCAACCGATTCTTCCGTGCACCCATTATCCATCATAGTTAATTCTTCCAATGTGGCACCGGCACCCAATAAACGTTTTATGAGTTCAGCCTTCGTACCGGTCGATTGCAAATTCTTGGCCTTCAGCTTCTCTTTTAGTTCCGGTACCGTAAGGGAACAACTCATTTTAAAACGACACGGTGTGAAATTTCACACAAACGTCCGTCGCGTAACTTCGTGTAAAACTGATTGAAATTGAAATTACGAAATGGCTGTCTCAATCCCATTTATGAAAATTGTAAAGAGTTGACACGGAATTGATACTCGACACGACGTGAGGTTTCGTCAATCACTCGTAGAGGACTGTCGTTTTTATTTTAACAAAATCATAACGTAGAACATTCATTTTATAAGACATTAACGCGACGTAAATCAATAAAAACATATATAACACTTAAACATATATGCACACTCATATTCAGTCATATGACATGTATACTTATATCATTCTTACATACTACACTGTTTATGTTACACTTTCACCCTCGTACGTTCCTCAGGCTGAAAATCCACCCATTTAATATTTTTACATACTATAAAATGATTGGTCCCTCTTTATCTGTATCGTGAGATGTATTTCTCTAAAATGTGACATGGTAAATGAAGCAAAGTTTATTAGTTTAAAGTGTGAAGGAAAAATGGGTGAGAATGTATTATAGAATCTTTTATGCAACTATTTCTGAGGGTTAAGGGGTTGTCTTGTTTCCAGGATTGCAAGGGACGCATCTTTTCATTTCTCAATAATGCAAATGGGGGTTTTCAGTAGTCAAAGGCGCTAGATAAAAGATCAATCTAGGCCGCAGTCGCCCTCGAAGGTCCTATTTTTATGTTTACGAGGTGTAATGTAGCTATTTTCATAAGCACTAGCAATGTGACTACTGAAACCCCCCATAGAAACGAGTCCTCGGTTCAACGTTCGAGCGAAGGAAAAATGCGACACTTAAACGGACAATACTGTACAATACAAGAATTAAAAGTCTGTACCGCACGACACTTTGCTAAGTGCATCGAGTGGTAAAAACAGAAATACAGGGAACAGTTGTTATTAGAAAACGTACACGAAGAGTAAAAGAACAAACATGACTGAAGCGGTTGCATAAAAGTCCGAAGAATTCCGAGCACGTCGGAGATGTTCCATGAAATTTCGATTTCTACGACAAGCTGTTAGAAAGTTCTGAATCTCGAACAAGGCGGCTCTCAAATAATTTCTCCCGAGATCAAGCAGAACGGAACGTCACGGAGGCATACGTCGGCGAACCTCACGAGCATTCGCGAAGATGCTTTAGCCGTGGATTAACATCGCGGCGTTGTTGTTGCGAACACTGTTCATTACGCGTCGGTGTGGGTACACGTGTTGCTCGGCGATAGTGGTCCCGCGGCAACTTTATGCTTGCGATACAAATCTGGCTTAACGGTCATTCGGGTTCTTAACTCTCGCCTAAACGAAATTTTAACCGAAGTAATAACTGGAGCGCCGCGCCATGCCCATGAATAAAAACGAGCAGATTACGATCTCCGCTAACGATCCTCTTCCCGCGCTCTCTCGGATTTTCGTGGCCTCGCTCTTCCCCTTTCTATTGTTTATCTACGACTAACCTTTTCCACGTGACAGCTTTACTGCCACGCGGAAAACGGTAAACTGCTACGGAATACGGCCCCGGCCGATCTATTCGTGAAACACGTTCGTCGATAACGTGACGCGCGCGCGCGCGATTTTGTTTTCGCGAACTCGTGAAACACCGTTCTTCCACTCGTCGAATTTCGGTGTCCGTTCACTCTTATCCGCCATTCCCCGGACCCATAAAAACCGAACGGTTCGTGTACCGTCTACGAAAACGTGTGCCTCCGTTCATAGTTTACGATGAGCATTTTTATTTATGCTAGTGGAACCGCGATGAAATCCTGATTGTTCATGTTTAGATCAGACAATTCTTTTGGTGGAGATATTTGAAGTGAAAACTTCTTGGGAAACTCGGGAAAGCTGAGTTATTGGTCTGTTTTCTTTCTTTGTCAATGGTGTCTATGTAATGAATTTCAGGCCAAGATATATAAGATATCTAAAATATTATGTCACATTTATAAATGAGATAATTGTAATTTTGTATTGTCTGGACGAAGAGCCCAATTTTGAATTCAACCGTGAATTGCAATAATTAAAACCAGCTGAAAATGACATAGGCCCTTCTTCAATTGAAAAAAGACGGAAAATTGAAAGACTTGTTTTATTAAATGTTAAAGAGTAAAATAAGTACCTAATCACGCTTCTATAAAACTAAAAAAAGAAACCTATTTCAATTGCAATAATAAAAACCAGCTGAAAATGACATAGGCCCTTCTTCAATTGAAAAAACACAGAAAACTGAAAGGCTAGTTTTATTAAATGTTAAAGAGTAAAATAAGTACCTAATCACGCTTCTATAAAATTAAAAAAAGAAACCTATTTGAATTGCAATAATAAAAACCAGCTGAAAATGACATAGGCCCTTTTTCAATTGAAAAAACACAGAAAACTGAAAGACTGGTTTTATTAAATGTTAAAGAACAACATAATTTCCTAATTACGCTCCTATAAAATTAAAAAAAAACGTGATAGGTTCTTCCAGACATCCATTCATTTATAATAGCTGGACACTCCAAATATCTATCGGACCACCCAGTATAGGTTCGCTCGGCAAGGATTATCTGAGACGTTTCGATGTTCAACGTGTCCGTGCCTTTCACACGGAAAACACAGTTCCTCGGTCCAATGAAAAACGAACGATCCGCAGGATACTCGTTGCCTGCCTCGGGAATATAAAAGTATGATACCACCGAGAAAAGCATAACGTACGCCTCGGTAGATTTACTCTTATCTGGAATATACTCAGCTTATCGGTGTTCTAAGTTGGCGCGAACGTGAATGCCAGGCCGCACGTGCACAACGCTTCCATGTGGCCCGACCGATTCAGCCACCCACTATTGTCACTGAGCGGTTCGCGATACTCTCGAAGCCTCGTTATCTTCTGAACCCGAGCTTCACTCGTGATTCCTTCGACTCGGCTGTTTCTTCGATAGTTTAACACCTTGCAGCGTTTTCCGCTTCTGTGACATCTTGCACAGAAGACGTTTCCTAAACATTTTTTAAGTTTCCTGCATTTCAACGTTTTTGGGCAACGTACAACCTGAAACTCTGTCGAAATAATACGTAAAACAGAATTCAATCGATCATTCTTCCAACTCTGGCTCATTAATTTGAGAGTCAGAGAGCGAGTCAATCTCTCTCTTGCAAGCTCTCATTGCAAAGCTCCGATAAACACGTCGGAGTTGAACAACCATCAAGTGATGTTTCTCAAAATTTCTCAAATCGTGAAGTTTGTTCGAAACATTTTTTAAGCTTCCTGCATTTCAACGTTTTTGGGCAACGTACAACCTCAAACTCTGTCGAAATAATACGTAAAACAGAATTCAATCGATCATTCTTCAACCATCCAGCTCTGATTCATTAATTTGAGAAACAGAGAGCGAGTCAATCAAGATTCAAGCTCTCATTGCAAAGCTCCGATAAACACGTTGGAGTTGAACATCCATCTAAAGTTTTTTCACAAAACTTCTCACATCGTGAGGTTCGGAAAAAATATATTGAAGTTCTGCATTTCAACATTTTTAGACAACATACAGCCTGAAACTCTGTCCAAATAAAACGTAAAACAGAATTCAATCGATCATTCTTCAACCATACAGCTCTGGCTCATTAATTTGAGAGTCAGAGAGCGAGTCAATCAAGATTCAAGATCTCATTGCGAAGCTCCGATAGACACATCGGAGTTGAACATCCATCAAGAGATGTTTCTCAAACTTTTTCGCATCGTGAGGTTTATTCGAAACATTTTTTATTTTTCCTGCATTTCAACGTTTTTAGACAACGTACAGTCTGAAACTCTGTCGAAATAATACGTAAAATAGAATTCAATCGATCATTCTTCAACCATCCAGCTCTGGCTCATTAATTTGAGTGTCAGAGAGCGAGTCAACCAATATTCAAGCTCTCATTGCGAGGCTCCGATAAACACAACGGTGTTGAACATTCATCAAGAGATGTTTCTCAAAACTTCTCACATCGTGAGGTTAGTCAAAAATATTTTGTTGAAGTTCTGTATTTCAACGTTTTCTGATTGGCTACCTGGCTACCTCGGTCCATCGGATAGTAGTTTGTTAGAAGGCAACGTACAACCTGAAACTCTGTCGAAATAAACCGCAGAACACAATTCAATTGATCTTTCTTCCAACTCTGGCTCATTAATTTGACGTCAGAGAGCGATCAACCAAGACTCGAACTCGCATTGCAAAGCTCCGATAAGCACGTCGGAGTTGACCATCCATCATGCGAAAAAATCTGAGCCAATGGCGTTTCGATGTGTATTGGACGTTGGGAAACGCGGACGCACAAAAGATGTCGGACGCAGCTCGAGCAGGAGATCCCGCAGCCGGAAACTAATCGGCCGTTCCTCAGTTAACGGACGTTGCTCGCGATTTCCTCGGCTTATCGCACGACAAAAGCTTTCAGTTTGCGAGGCTCTGACGTCGCGTGAATTTCACCGAGCGGCGAACGGAAACGCGGAACGGAATGGTCCTTCCGGAACTGTCCGCCGGTGTAACGCGTTCCGTTTGATGGGGAACTTTTCAAATGGAGTTCGGCCGGCGAACTATTTCGATTCCCAGGACGCTTCGGGACGGTTTGGCAGCTCACGCTACCACCCCCGACTTGTCCCGAGTTACACACGCTTGTAACTGGCCGTGCTCGCGCGCGGCAACTTCTTCGCTCGCTAGCTGTAACCAGGATTGCGTTTAACCGCAACGAGCTGCGGAACCAGAAGCCGGGAATCAGCCGAAGTAGGTCGGGCCCCAGCAAGCTGTCAGCGCGATCGATGAGCTTTATTTATGCTTCTTTCATTAACCCAGTCTCGATAATGCGATTCATTGGCCGCGGAAAGTGGGAAACGGTTTAATTACAATGGCGGACGATCCTGCTGATGGAACACAGACGATCCTGATCGCGTTAATGCGTGCCACGATTGTTTGACGTTCGGATGTGAGACGTTATTGTGACGGCCTGGTGTAATTATAGCTTTATGGGAAAATGCTTGTTGTTGATGGAACAAGCCGGTCTTCAGGAGTCCGTTGCGTTACGGTGGAAATAGGTTGGAAGATGTAAATGATCTTTCTGAAAATTATTATTTTACCATATCCGTCAGGGAATATTATCTTTATTTGTTGATCTTCGACTTCGTATGTCAAACAAGCATCGTTATTCAACAACTTTTGATAATCACGATTATGCATCAGTACCGAGACGATTGAAAGTAGTTCCCTAAGATAGAAGAAAAGAATTACTGGACGATTTCATCAAATTTCCAACCGGAGTGTTCTTTCACTCATTGACTTCAATGCTCCTACTCAAATCCTCAGTGATTATCTCTGAAACTGATCTGGTCTTCGTCAAACCAATTACAAGGATTTTGTACCCATGCGAACAATATTCCTAGCGAACACGTGTCTTTCACTCGAAAATATTCAAGCTTTGTGCAAATTGTAAGATATATGAGAGAGTGTTGTGACATCAAATGACTTGATTCAATAATAAATTCGTGATACTTTGTACTCTCATGTGGGAGAGTGTTGTGACATCAAATTACTTGATTCAATAATAAATTCGTGGTACTTTGTACTTTCATGTGGGAGAGTGTTGTGACATTAAATTACTTGATTCAATAATAAATTCGTGGAACTTTATGCGTACCAATAAAGGTAAAACTGAAACGTTGATACTTTCATCGTTACAATAACATCGGTGCAACAGTTGTTCTTTTGTTTTCATCGAGCGTCGATCGCTGTCGCGTCTTCACGCTTAAAATGCGAATATCCTGTCGCACCGATAAATCTGGCGTTGCCATTCATTGATTGTTGACAGTTGCTTCGCGCAAATAAAGTTTGATAGTCGAGTCGGTTTGAATACACAGATAAAAAAGTACCACCTCTGAGGAAGGACAAATCCGTACGAAAAGTTACAATAATGTAACGCTTCGTCGATTCAATTCCTGAATGGTTAAACAAGCGTTAGTATTCAGTCATTGACAAGAAAAATGATCTAGAACCATTCTTTTTACGAAGGAGATTCCCAATCGTACTCGATCATTACTCGAAAGAATTTTCCATTACGATGCCGCCATAGTCTTCTTCCAACAGGAATGATCTCATTAAATGTTTATAAATCGTGTTGAACTTTTACCATTCAGCGAATCGTTAAGGGGGTAGGCACACCTGTTCCTAGTCTATTTATCAGTGTCACCAATCTCCGCGTGGAAAAAAAGATTTTTGTGTGGTAACACTGATAAACATACATATATGTATCAGCCTAACGCTTCAGTTTTGCTATGATTCCGCGTTTTTTTCTTTTTATTTTATTAATATTTTTATTGCTATTAATAGATCCGAGTGGATTCAAGCCCTATATATTTTTGTTGTTATGATTCCACGTTGACAGTCCTGACTAGGTGCCATCTGGTCCAACTAGCTTAATTAAAATTGTCTTTAGACTTGCTATAGACTCTGGTTTCATGAACGGAATATGGGGAAATTGAATGCAATCACGGGCTTCCGTTATTTGTCCTTATACGAGCATATTTTCAGCTGCACAAGGGATCATTTGATAGAGGAAGGTTAATTGCACCGCGCTGTGCCCCATCTTATGAGTCAAAAAAGTCTATTTGTGATAGAAAAATACATTGGAATCTGTGGATGTTTTTTTCTCGATTTTCGCTCTACTTTGGACTTAGTTTTCTGTCACAAAAAGACTTTTTTGACTCATAAGATGGGGCATAGCGCTGTGCAATTAACCTTCCTCTATCAAATGAACCCTTGTACAGCTGAAAATATGCTTGTATAAGGACAAATAATAGAAGCCCGCAAACCCATGTCTCGACATAAAATCTAGTAAGATTCTAGTTACTTGCTAGTTATGTACCCATGGACCCTAGAGTATTTATCAGGGTAACCAACCTACACGCTGAAACACAGTTTGCCAACAGTGATGAACAACATTTGTATCAATCTAAAGCTTCAATTTCGCTATCATTACAGGTTTTTTTCTTTTCATCAATATCTTTATTGCTATTAATGGATCCGAGTGGCTTCATGCCCTTTACACTTTTGTTGTTACGAATCTACGCTGACAATTCTCCTGACAAGCGCCATCTCGTCCAAGTAGCTGAACTAAAATTGGTCCTAGACTTGCTCTAGACTTTGCCTGTATGAACGAAGTATGGGGAAATTGAATGCAATCACGGGAAACTGTTGTTTGTCCTTATGCGAGCATATTTTGAGCTGCACAAAGGTTCATTTGATAGAGGAGGTTGATCGCGCTTCGCTCTGCTCACGATTTCAGTCAAAACAATCGTTTTGTATTAGAAAAATACATAGGAACCTGAGGGTGGTTGTCTCGATTTTTTTCCTCTACTTTGGACGCTCATATTATTAAATATAAACATAATTTCGTCAGATCGTGAGCAGAGCGAAGCGCGATCAACCTTCCTCTTAAGAATGAGCCCTCACACAGCTCGTAACATGCTCGCATAACGACAAACAACAGTTTCCCGCAAACACTGTTTTCACTTGTTTTTCTAGTAATATTCTAGTAATATGCTAGTAATATCCATGGGTGCAGTACCCCCTTAAGATTGTGCAGCGCAAACCATCTGTTGTAACATCAACTTTGGAATCTATTTTCACCCCCTTAATTTGAAAGCGTGCCTGTCAAATATCGTTTTGAGTTCTATATTGCACAAAAATTCCACTAAAGTCGGCGCGTTACAATCGGGTAACTCCTTGCTAACAATCCAGCTGGCCGAAATTCTATCAAAGGCACGAGGAGGAATTCGCACGTTCTCAGCGTAACCCGCGGCTCGCATCAATATTCAATCAGCGATAGCGGGGCGCGATATCGTCGGAAGAGTTCTCGGCTGGAGGCAAATTGTCGGAAAGCTAATCTGTTCGTCCACAGTGGGCATCCCCTAAACGGTCGTGAACTCGAGACGAAGTTAAACTCCGTCTCGGTGGCCCCGGAGGGCATGGAACGTTTGCGCCGCGCGGCAAGGCATCGGCATCGTTCTGTCTGGCCCTCGTTCTTCCCCGGGCCGACCGGTGCGGTGGTCGTTTTGCGTCCAGTTCTGTCTCGGTTGCCGAGAGAAGCCGTCCCCGTAAGTGGGACGGTCACCTGAATACTTGCCGGCAATCAAGACTCGCTCTTCAACCACGGGACACCGCAAACGCCGCGAGACAGAAAGAGAGGACCGGGTCGAGAGAGCCTGCGGAACACGACAAGATGTATGGAGAGTTCGCGCCGGGAAGGGAGAGAGAGAGAGCAAGAGAGAAAATCTGAGACAGGACGAGAACGGAGGACAGAGACATGTTCACGGTGCTCCTGTCCGTCAATGTTCAGTCGTCGTTCAGGGTTCGTCGTGTGTGCAAGGGACGTTACCAACGGCTTTTTCGTGATCTATCCCGGCCCAAAAAGAAACTAAAGACCATTGTGTCGTGACTATGATCGGCCTGAGAGCTACCCGACCCAACGCTATACGGTTCCTGCACTGCGGAAGGAACTTCTGTCGCGTCTGCAGGTATCGCAACTTTTCCTGAAAAACGTACAAATCATCCTCACTTGTGATAACTGGTCGCACAGACCGAAGTAGCCTTATGAGACTCATTTTTATTTAACACTGAACCTACCACTACCGGTCAAATGAACGATTTTATATTCTTTATTTTACAACTATTCAAATTATACAGCCACTTCCGTGGGATGTGTTTTAATCAATTTCTTTATTCCAGCACATACTATCCTTAAAATTGTACACAATCCAAGCAATTATGGTTTTCTCTGTTTTGTAAGGTGAAACATTTTAATCGATTTTAGTGCTTGGTTGGTTTAGTGTTAAAATTACTATATAATATATTCTTCTGAAATCTATTGAGAAGTAAACGTACAATTGATTCGGTTTTTCAATAATGAAATAAGAACAAACATGGTAACACAAGACGGATTTTATTTTGTTTTAGGAAGGTTTAGGAAATTAATGTTTGAAAACGATTTATATAGAATTTTTTATTGTACATACACATTTAAAAATAGTGTTTAAATAAATAAGATTAAAAAGTTCCTGGAATTTTCAATTGGATCTTTTTGGCACGTTTCTCTAAAAATTCAGCGGGACCTTCGGATCTTAATAACAGCAAAATCAGCTTAGTTACAAACGTATAAAATTCTCTGTCCTGTTTACAGCAATACGACGAACGTAACTAACCAAGCATAAATAGAGTCAATATGCGTACACATCTAAGCATTCGTGAAATTGGAATCGATTCCGGTTAGTAATGATACCGGCGATAGGGTTCGTAAAAAATCTGCGATCGTTAGAAAGATCGAATTTCAAACTCTAACGACGTGGTAAGAATTAAGCTGTTCGGGAATTGCGTCGTTTGAACGTTGAAGGCTCCAGCGTATCGGAGCCGGTCTCATGGGAGAAGAAACCGCAAAAGGAGGCGAAGCCGGCGGATGGTTTTGCGGGATTGAGCCGCTTCTGCAAAAAGTGTAGCCTTCAAGTTCATTCAATTGTAAAGATTGTTAAAGATCGAACCAAATAAGATGCGAAGAAACTTTGTTAATTGTGCTGGTTAATAAGTCGGACAGCGAACCAATTTATGTATCAACTGTAACAATCGTTGCTTCTTCAAACGATCCTCTTCTAAACATTTTTACGAAAACGAAGGAATATTTCCAATCTATTTTTGAACTTATACGTACCTGGGGATGAAAATGCAGCCCTCTTCTATTTCTAAGTACTGTAGAATCGTTATTTTCTCCCTATTTGTGTTTCTTCGGATTATGAAATTGCTTTTACTACATTTACTACAGATTTACAGGTCTTAGCATTTCAATTTAGCAGAAATTTAAATCTCCAGAGTTCAAATTTCTTCGAAGGTCATGTCACAGTACATATTTGAATATATTGTTCTCGAAAATATATGTAGTTATTTTAAAGAGAACTACGAGAAAAGGACCATTCAAATTACATATAAAAAATTGCGTACTTCGTCAAAATTAAAGTGGATATTCTGGGGACCACACTTGAGTGAGACACCCAGTTCACGAAATTAGCTTGTAGTTTCAACAAGCGAGTTTGTCCCAGCCCTCTAGATTAAAGCCAAGAACAGGTGTGGCCCAGGAGCCGAAGAAATTGCCCTCGTAGAATGCGAAAAGTTCAGGGTCCTTTCGGCTCCTGGACAGTGGGGTTTTAGTGGGTATGTTCTATCCTTAGTTTTCTTTCGTATGGATGAGCCCCACGCTACCCCCTCGACTGTCATCGGAGAGGGGGTGTGCGTAAAATGCATTTTCCCGCTGTCCTTAAGGGGGTAAGGTAGCCTCTAATATTACTAGAATCTTACTAAAAAATCAGGGCAAAAACAGTGTTTGCGGGAAACGTGTAAGGACTCATTTGATAGAGGAAGGTTGATCGTAGGGCGCTCTGGTCATGAGGCAAGTCAGAAAAATCGTTTTGTATTTTTAAAATACATGGGAACCTGAGGGTGGTTGTGTCGATTTTTTTCCTCAACTTTGGACGCTCATATTATTAAATATAAACATAATCTCGTTTCCTCATGACCAGAGCGCCCTACGATCAACCTTCCTCTATCAAATGAGCCCTCACACAGCTCGTAACATGCTCGTATAAGGACAAACAATTGTTTCCCGCAAACCCTGTTTTCGCCTGATTTTATAGTAAGATTCTAGTAAGATTCTAGTAATATTAGAGGCTACCTTATCCCCTGAAAAAAAAAATGACTTCTAGATGTTAAAATTTATTACGAAGATAGTTAACGCAAGAAAAAAGATGAAAAACTTGATCTACAGAATTGTATGACTCGTGAATGGATTCCATAGCAATCGAAACACCATTAGACCTGCGAAGCAGTGTATGGGGGATCTAAGTTGATCACATCAGAAGCGTGAAGGATCTCTCCGTCGATAACCGTTTCGAATTCGGTGGTCTAACCGTGGGTGAAACCGGGGTCGGTGTAACCAACTATTAAAGCTCGCACTTTAGTGCACGCTTCGTCCCTGAAGAAGACGTAAGAGTGGGATGATCGATCGCGGAATGGCGTGTTTCCTGACGCGCCGGTAAGGGATGGGGCCGAGCGAAGCGATTTCGACGTGAGGGAGGAGAGATAACGATAGACGTAATCGGGATCGGGACTAGAAATAATTAGTTCGGCCGTCATTAGAGCAGGATTTATGGTGGCGGTGGAGAGGTTCGTTCTCGGGTCGCGTCTTCGACCCTCGCCGGAGGATGCAGCCGATTTATTTATGAAAACTATTTTAAAACTCTGATAAATTGCGCCGCTGCTGCGCGAGCGTCGATCATTCCGAATGGAAAACGAATGCAATTGATCTAGTGCAATCTTTCTCGAGTAATAATTTCTCTTGGAACGTTTGTTTTTCACTTATTACCTTTATTCGATGTATCTTCGTTGAAAAGTATATAATTATCAAAAGTTGTACAGATTCTGGGTTACAACAATTTTCTTCTATCAAGATAATTAATGGTCAACAGGGATCTTCTTGAAAAGTAATTTCTTTGAAATTATTTATGTAAGTGGACATCACTGTCTGCCTAGAAATAAATAAATTTTGTCATTCGTACCTTTCGTTGAGCACCTGTCTAATAATCTCAGAGTAATGTTGAAGTTGTGATAGTTTTCGGGAGTACTGTGATGTGCTTAACGTAGTGTATCGAGGCAGAGTCACGTATCGTAGGAAGATGGCCAGCAATCTAGTAGACGAAACAGTTAGTTTCCGGCCATTAACTTCCGACGGGGTAGCAAATGTATGGAGAATCCCCGTTGAAAGCCCGAGGATTATTTTCTTCGATCGGTACTTAACAGAGCTCAATCGTGACTCCTATATATCCTGATCCTCTTGATCCAGGCATCATCGATCATTCGTTCCGTGGCTACCGTCCGCTTTTATGCTCGTCGATCACGGGAACGCATAAACTCGCGCTGGCGAATTATTTACGAGCCAGATGGAACGAGTCCTGCCTTCGGCATCAAAGTGCAAAGATCGGCGACGCGGTTTCTCGGTAAATCTGCTTTTAATCGCTCCTAAACTGTTCCGGCTCGTCATCTAATTTCAATCGTTGCTACATCCTCTCAAACAACCCCGCGAGTTCCGTTTCAACTGAAACTGGACCACCAGTTCAAATTATTAGCTACACCTTGTTCTCTCGAAATTACGAAATTGATTAAACCGTTGATTAACCCTTTGGAGTCAAAGCAATCTTAACTCCACAATCAAGACATTTCTTAAACCTAGATCATCTGTATTCTATGTAATCCTTTTTACATTGGGCTCGTATAAAGAATCTGTCTGAATTCCAAAATCAAGACATTTCGTAAACGTAGATCATCTTACGCTACAATAATTTAATGTAATGACGGTTTTGAATAATCCAGTGGCCATTTTTTAAGGGTTAATTAACCCTTCACACTCGAAACCATTTTTTAAGAGCTCCGAAGACCGGACTGAACACGAGCTCGCAAGAAAATAGAAGTAAACGGTTTGCTCGGGAACACTACGGTTAGTTTAGCACCTTCATATTTCTTCCTGACTAATTACACTTGCAACAGTTCTTATCTATTTATCATTCACGCGTATCTTACGTTACGGTTTACGGAAACTCATCCTGACCTATATACGTGTCATAGAACTGCGAACGTAATAACAGTGGAATCATAGAAATTTCATCCGATCTTGGTTATACTTATTTTCAACAAATGATTTCAAAACGTTGGAGGTAGATAGTGTTCCCTTAATTGAGGTAAAAATCAGAATCTTGACATTCATCAAAATAGGGAGCTTTATTTAACAATTACCACGAGGTAAAGAAAACTTTCAACATTTTATCAAATGTAACGTTCTCCACAAATTGAAAGCCTGTTATATAGCATTTATGATGAGGTGATGCGTGATAAGCAGACTTTCAATATTGTGTCTCGGTTTTGAATAAAGCGCTACGGGAAAGCCCCTGCTTTTCCGATACACACGCTTTTGTCAGAACGGACTTCTGCTAGACCTGTGATTACGTTTACCGTAGATATCGATCTATCATCCTATCAAATTTCATTGAAATTGGCGGCGGGAGCAGCCCTTGTCAATGTTTCCCCATTGTCGGGACCGCTTCGTAGCCCATTTAATTTCTATCGTCCCGAAACGACGGTTGTTCTACGCGCAGCCGGTCGTTCATGGTTCGTTTGCCGGCGTCATTTCTCTCTCTCTCTCTCTCTCTCTCTCTCTCTCTCTCTCTCTCTCTCTCTCTTTCTCTCTCTCTCTCTCTGTCTCGTAAAATCACCGGTTTCCTCAAACATTTGCCCTTCACTACCCCGCTGCGTTATTGACAATAAAGTTAACCGTTAATAACCGAGCCCGCGTCTCGCCACACAAAACATCATCGATGCCGAAACTCCGATAATTATTTTCCATCGGTAGTCGATACATGCCGAGAACGCGAATCGACTTTCAGCTAGACACTCCTCCAACAGGGGAGAAGAGCGGAAGCAGCGGGAATTCCTGAAAAAAACGTGCCGCGCAGATTCTATTTCATCCACAAACAATGCACGGACAATTCGAACTCGCTGCATAACTGCTTACTTCATAAACGAATCTCGCAATAGGCATCGAGAACAAACGATTAGTAGGCTGCTTCATTCGACAACTATAAAACAATTGATTGTCCTGCATTTTTAAGGGAGTTCCAAAAGTGCACTAGTAAAATAATATTCCCAAATGGAAATGCAGTAGAGCCTTGGTCTAAGAAAAACCTTCGAGTCTTGAGATACATCTTAATTCTCGTGTTGATTTTTTAATCCATATTTTGCAATTCATCATTTTTATCACTCGTCAAAAGATAATGGAAAATAAAGAAGTGGATTAGTAGCGAACTGAAACCAATAAAGAAATTGTTTTTCGACGGCTAGTATAAATTTCTATTTGCACAGAACGGTTATTTCCCAGTGTATCAGTATTATTCTCCTACTGCGGTGGAATTGGCCGAGCAGTTTCAATGGCGCGGCGATTAAAATGCATCGCGGATTGTAAATCATCTCGGTTTTTATCGGTCAGTTTCCTTCGAGAGTCTAGATAAGGGAGCTGTGGCACGCATCGTTCCAACAATTGAAATGTGGCGGATTATAAATCATCCACGCTCCTGGTTTTTAACTTATCGGGGAAAGAACACGTTTCAGAGAGAGAGAGAGAAAGACAGGTAGGAGGAGAGGGAGAGGCGTGACCTGGCCGTTGCACGCAGCAGGAAGGCATGCATCTCGTTGCACCTACTATCACTAAAATTTCATGGCAATCTTATCTTGCTTTATACGTCCATTCTTATTTTCAGCTGGATTACTTTCGCGAGTTAACTTCATTAAGGAAGGAACGTTAATATTAACGCGGTCACCTCTCGTTCCACTTTTGCTAATTGCTCCGGTGACAAAATAAAAAAAATACGGAATGTAAAACGAAAGTATCATCTCGTCGGTCAAAAATCTTTCACTTGGTTCCTGTGTTACTTGTGTCTTTTCGAAATTCGACGATATATAATAATTAGCAGACTGCGGATTTTATGCATTTATTACAAAAATGGGTACATACAATTTAAAGCAGTGAACATGTTAACATTATTTAAAGATATCAATGTATTAATTTCAATTTAATAGGATAATTAAAAAAAGAATACAATTTTCGTTTGGCTCCTGTGTCCTGCAATCAATGACCTAATAAATAGACTGCGGATTTCATGCATTTATAGTTAAGACGAGTAAATGCAAAGTTATTCAAGCCTTAAGAGCTTCAATATATTAGTCCCAGCTTATAAAAATTAGAGAGGAAGTTCATTGTAATGAATGTTAACCATTTTTATTTTGGATAAAATTCCGCACAAGTTTTAGAGCTTAATACATTTCTTACAATTCATAATATCAATTTTTATTATATTTTTATAATGACTAATATATCACTTCAGAATATATTATAATCGAGTATATGGATCCAGAATATATTATCGGTTTTTACTGATCTAAATGTCTGAAATAGATTTTCCAATATCGAAATAATTATTTGCATTTTAAACTCTCTGTACAGAGGTGAGCGTTTTTTTCTGGTGCTTAATGCACTTCGAACGGTTTTCCCGGCAAACGGATGAAATTAAACGACATTAAAATGATTTACGGCGGAAACGTAGCCGGGTCGCCTCGTGATCCGAGAAATCAGGGAACAAAGAGAGGAAACGAAGGAGTAGAATGCAGTAGGACCGTAGAGAAATTATTCTGCAGGCTATGCGGCGCGGGCCGGCGTCTGGTCTCGTTTTCCTCGAGAAAATATTCATACGTGCCAGCACGCGGGACGGGACACCGTTAAAAACACTGGCAGACGTGCGACGTCGATGTCGACGTGGACGACACGCGAAAATATATTTCCTGGGGGGTCTCGTGTCCCACCGGTTTTCATTCGGGATGTTCCTCGACGTACTTTCCCAACGTTAAACTGGTTTCCGTCCTTTCGCGCTGACACCACGCCGGACGCAGGGCCCCTCGCTCATTCAGCACCGTCTTTCTTCAACGAGTAACTACACTCCTGGATAAAATGATAGCGACGGGTACGTTGTCTCTAATTTCTCGAAATCTACGTGGAATATTTGAACGAAACACACTGTACTCATTGTTTCTCCCTAGAAAGAACGTGTTAATAAATAATGTTCATAAAAAGTGGAAGCACATTTATAAATTTATACGTAGACACAACCAAAGCTGGATAATTTCTTCAAGAAACCATTCAAACACCATTGTAAATAATCGTTGTTATTTCGATAATACAAAGCATGGAACGAAATAACTTTTATTATTATTACTATTTATTATAGACGGACTGAAGCCCTTTTACATAAGTGTTTACAATATCAAAGAAACGAAAAAGGAAAAGGAAGATACAATACTGCTCGTGTAATAACAAAGAAGGGACATGCACAAAAAAAATTTAATAATGGTACAATCGATATGGTATTATCATATAATCCTGCGTAGATGCATTTTAAAATTTTGTAAAGAATCACTGAAAAAATCAATACGATTATAAATAGTGCATGGTTTTGAGATAATGCGATTCATTGGATTAATTAATCCATAAGTAGATTTCGTTTTAAGTGTTTGAAAACCCGCTCTTGTTCTCAGTTTACGTTCTGGTACATAAAAATTGATTTGCGCCAGTAGAGAGGAACAATCAATATGATTGTTAATTGAATTAAAAATAAAGCTCTGGTCGGATACTATTCTTCGAGCAGATAATGGTTCAAGGTTTCATTGAATGAAATATTTAAATAGGTAACATTAGATACATTTTTACAATGAAAATCTGCATCGCAACGATTACGATTCTGTGTGTTTCATTCGAAGAATTTCTACATGTATGTTTGAGAAATCAATGGTAGCACACGCGTGCTATCATTTTATCCAGGAGTGTAGACTCGGACTAATACCCATGGAGGGGTCTGTTTCCCTTTCTACTTGATCCTTCCGGTTTTCTATTCCCGACGTCGTCGATGATATTGCAGCGATAATGTACGCCGGTGGAAACATTTACTGCGTCGCTCTCGAAGTCGCGCGATGCTTGGTAGCAATGCTGCGAGAAAGCCGTCGGCTGTCACGCGTTTATAGCTTGTGCAAATTTCGTGGGATGCGAGCGTTCTTGAACCGATCAAGTGCCACAGGTTCTCGCGAAATCCGATCGACCATTGCCAAGCTGAGAAACAAGTTTGTTGAATAATTCTTCATACGTGCACTTTTACAGTCTCAATAATTGTAAATTAAAAACATTCGAACCCACAAGCAAAGAAGCTTGTGACTAGTTTGATTCTTCCACTAATAATTTTACCAAGTTGAAAATGGTAGATATTCTTTAATTATTTTAGTTTTCCTCCCGTCTTAGATGGCATCAACTAATTTTTATTGTTAATCCATAAAATCCACTTCTGACAGTACAAATTTCTGGTTAAATTCGTAAGATTAATTTAGCTACAGGTGTGTGAAGAATGCATCACATATTTTCCTAAAGACTTCTTATCAAATTCCACTAAATAAAAACATGTTTCGTAGATTCGAAACGAATTGACACGATTGATAAAACACAAATTGATTCTTAATTTCCACGTGCTTTTATATTTGGCGAAACTGCAGATATAAACGCAGAAAAATTCGCAGACTATTTACACGATTTTGCTCGCAGCCTTCACCATATCTGGAGTAAATAATGTTTGATTTTCTGCAGGGAAGAAGTCTGTGCATGCGCGCGAGCTTCCGCAGACAATTTATAAACGATCCCCACGGTTCGTTATTTTTCTTCCCGTCAATTTTTCGGAAGCCGCAATCTTCTTCCATCAGGAATCGACCTCTTCCGCGAGAGTTCTGTTTTTGTAAGAGCGCGAACTCTTTTGTTTTCACAACGCGGTTTTGGAAAGAAACCGGCTCCCGGTTTTTTGTTTTGTCCGTTCAGCACGGCGGCGTTTTTCTTCGGTAGAAATTTCCTCGAAAACGACCGAGGTGCAGCGCGTGTCTGGGATTCGTAAGCTGCGGGGCGCGGTCTGATGAACTTTTCGCAGCGAGCGTCGAATAATTCGAAAACTTTTTTCCGGAAAAACCGGACGCGTTACCGAGCGGCCGTGTTTACAGACCCGGTCGGCAGGCGCGGCTCTCGGCGTTCGGGTTTTTCGAAGTTGAACCGCGAATAAAATGCAAATAACGCGCCCACGCGCGTCCGAGTTTGCCTAGGAAACACGGGGAACTATAAACATTTGACAGTCGCGGGGCGTGATTACCGTGGATCCAGCAAACAGACGTTTTTCGACAATTTTATGTGCAATCGGTTACTGCGACGAGTTTGCACTTTTAGTCAGGATTAATTCTGCACCGGCCTGAAAAATGTTCGCCTTCCGGCTGTGTTACGAGCGCTGAAAAATTCAGCCGGATACCGTTCGATTTACTCGATAGTTTACCCCGAACTTTCGAGACGCACAGCTGCATAGATTTTCATACCTCGATTTCCTGATTTCATTTATAAAAGACAAACAAAGAGTATCGCTTCTTCTAGGAAAGCATTTGTTGTTAAATAGTTGAATTAATTTCTGGTCCTTTACGAGAAATGAATAAGAATATTACTCGAATAACTTTGTAAAATCAATTGATAGTAAACACAAATTCATTTCTGATCGTTTACCCTGTAAAATCGTGCCCGATTCATAGCGAAACTTTCTGAGAAACAAATACGTGAATGTTTCTCGATTAACTAGTAAAATAAACTGACAGCGAACGTAAAAGTTCCTGTTCCTTGTAGCGAATGATTACCGATAAAGCTACTTTGACGTGCACGGAAAATGGTGATTCGCCACGCATCGACGTTATTCAAATTCCGTTTTACGAGAAGTTTGATTCGCATCATCCCCGAGGAACGTTTCGTGCATTTCCGTTCGACGATGGAATGATCGACAAACGGACGATCGTGATAGAACTCGGAAAAACTAAGAAGAGTTTAAACGGCTCGATTGCCCAAGAATTCGCCGATTTTCAAGAAATATCTAGCCGTTACGTTGCCGGGGCGAGCTCGAGGCTCGGTTACGAATGGCTCAACTTACCGGAGAACTTCTGGGAACATAACTCGCTCGTAAGTCGACGAGTGAACGCAGTTCGATAAGTTTAATACCTTCGCTTCGAAAGGGATTTCCTAGAACAGTGCCCATTCGTATTTTGCCCTTTCGATATTGCCATTCCATGGACTCGCTGGAATGGCTCTTTTGTTTCCAATGGAAGCCGTATGCGTTTAGGATCGAGACGGATATTTCGTCGTGCGATTCAATGCCTTGCGATTCCGCTTGCCTTTGACCTTTGCAAAAATCACGGAGAAATCATAAATATAATTCTACGTGCGTTGTATAAAAATAATTTAGAATGGAAAGAGTTATTATTAATTCAAAAAATTATAGAACTTTTCACACAAGTAGAGTAAGCTGTGCCTAACACAACCTTATTCTTTTCATGCTACTTCTCCCATTAAAGAAGAGAGAAACACTGAAATATCATTTAAATGATATATGGTATTATCGTGTCTATCAAAAACTCTAATAAAAGATTCTTTTTAGATGCATTTATCGATAAAAATGCAGTTTAAAAAATGTTCTTCCACAGTTTGGTGAACAGAATAATTCCATGCAACTTAAGTGTTCATTCCCTAGACAGATCATTCTAGTTTAGAGCTATTTTAACTCGAAAATTAAACATTACTTTCGACCATTCCATATTTCCGTTCCTTAGGATTTTTTAAATATTATGAATATGAAATTGGTATAATACCTCATACAATACCTAAATGTTTAGTAATTGATTAGATACCGACGCATTTAAGGATTAATATGAAAGACGGTGCTCTAGAATCGCCTTATCTCGCTTTAGGAGACACGACGTGATAAAGCATCGATCCAATGGTCGGTATCGAATGAAAAGCGAGCTCTAATAGCGAACACGGTTGCTAATAAGACCAGCAAAATGCCGGCGCGATCGAGATCCCAGATTCCGCGAGCGGGAACGTGCCGTGCTTGCCGATTTTTCTCTCGGTCGCGTCGCGAATGGCCATTTTTCTCCGGATTTTGCGGTCTCGTCGCCGAGGTGCCGACCCGTTTCCGGTGATACGCCCGTTTTCGAACGGGGTCGAGAGAAACGAGGAAAACCCGTCGTCTGGCTGAACTTTCGATGTAGCTTTTCAGAAAATTCGAGCTCCTTCCCGCGCTCCTAGGGGTGTAAATTTTCCTTTCAGCGGGATTGAAGAATGGATCTTTGGGAGATCGAATGCGGAATGGATCCGTAGAAGATTGTCTCGCGAACTGGGAACGGAGGAAAGTAGAAACAAATTGAACATTTTCGGGAGTAGAACTCTTTCTGCGGGACTGTATTTTCCGGAAAGTCGACTGGACTGCGACATTTCGAGAACAGCTACAAACGATTTGCAACGACGGTAATATTTCCCCCCTTAAAAGAAACTATTATTGCCGATGCGGCCTCGATCAAATTATTATTCTCTCTGTAACTATTAATAATATGGTTACGATTTCTAGTTACCATTTCAATACAGACGAATATTACATATAAATATAATTTAATTGAATCATTACGTTTTAAAGTACATTTCAAAGGTTCTCTAAAGGGTTGAATAAAATTTTACATGACAAAAATTCACTCTGTAACTATTAATAATATCGTTACGATTTCTAGTTACCATTTCAATACAGACGAATATTACATATAAATATAATTTAATTGAATCATTACGTTTGAAAGTATATTTCGAAGGTTCTCTAAAGGGTTGAATAAAATTTTACATGACAACAATTCGTATGCTTCGTATAACGTTATAAAATATACAATGTATAAAAATGGTGAAGGGATTGACTGTGCATGCTCGCTCTTTATGGTACGGATCTGTGTTATAAATGCATCGATGCCGCGGATTACAACTGTCCAGTGATTAATTGCCACTGTTTTAGCTACCGCTAAAAAGTCAATATCAACAGCATCGGCACGCCATCGATTAAACATAAATAACGACCATTTGGAATCTGTTTGTACGTACTTTTTTCTTTAATATATTCCCAGTAAATTTAGTAGGGTATATATATTCTCAATGGTTCTTTGAATTTCCTCATGCAATTTTTATTTAAATTGAGCGAACCATTTTTCATTTTTAGACTTTAGAAAAGTACATTATTTTAATCGTTAGTCTTCTCGGAACCAAAAGCTTAAAAATAAGATATTACCTGTTGGCAATCTATTATAATAAACTATGGCTGATTACTGGAATAATTACCCTGACAAAAATTCTGTAAAATAAATTGAGTATCAGAAAACGGCACATTACTGGTTTCCGTATTGAATAACTCACCAGTGATGTAGCCAAGAGGCCCCGAGCCGATTTTGTTTTCGGCTCCGGTCCTCTTCGAGGAAACGGTTGTTTTCGCTCCGGTGATAATTGATACGGGACCGCGCGCGCGAAGTGGCTTTTGTAATTTATTTAAATCGAGGTTTCTCCTTCCGCCATGATGGCCGTGTTCCCGAAGGCGAGGGCGTCGTTCCGGGAAGGAGATGAAAACAATTACGGCAACGGGGAACTATAATGTTAATCCGTTTCTTCGGGAATAGGCGAACGCCGTGAATCAGGATGCCTGCAGGAAAATGTCGGTCAAAGTTTCCGCGCCTTAAGAAAATGCCGGCTATAAGAGCCGAATGGCAGGATAAAATGGCAATTTCCTAGCGACGACAATAACAATCGGTTTAAGCGAGTTTGGTTGGCAATTATGAACACCCAGGACCATTAGGAACGAACGGTGGCGGAGAACGGGGACACAATCACGGTGAAAACGTAAGCTGGAATAGTGAGATAAAAAGTAATTGCCATGGAAAAAGAATTCAAACTTACGCGAAACCGTGAAAGTTCTACCGAGTTCAAATGACCGAACGAAACACACAGTCTTTTATTATTTCTCATCGCGTTCGAATGAATCTTTTATTCCCAAAAAACGTTTTCCATCCCGTAACAATTTTCTTTCAACTTTGGTTCTTATTATTATGTGCCTTTTACGTCACGTTTCTTTTTAACCTTTAAATGGTACGATGTTTTCTCAGACACTTTTAACCCTTAGCACTCGAGTGGTGACTCGAAGCCACCACTAAAAATTTCTGTACCATTATTCAAAATATTCTTTACATTATTAAATATGTTAGAATGTAAGCAATTATTAAATGTTTCAATATTGTACGAGGTGTTATAGAAATTTTATATCCATAAATCAGAAAAATCATAAGAATGGAATTATTCTAGGTTGGAAGAAATGTTTAACATTCGTGATAAAATACCTTCGAGTGCAACGGGTTAATCTTACAATTTGAGTCTAAATTTTCGAAAGAAGTTACAGAAATTTGATATTTTCAATTATTGTACAATGCAGCAGCGAAAGATAGTTAAGCAGACATTTTGCTGGGGTCCAGAGAGACCCGAGTTGTGTTACTTTATCGACCTAGAATTCCAGCCTACGTTTATTTCTATTTCCGCGCGGGCATTTGCGGTCACCCAAAGGACAAATTTACGTTTCCAGTTTTGCTGTCGCCACGTCACGTGGAAACGTTTTGTAAAGCGCATAAAAGAATTTAAACGCTCAAGTGTAATCGTTCCCTCTGAACAAAAGAGTGCGCGGACGCGTCGACGTTGAACCGGTAAATTATGAAAAAACAACGAAAGAAAAAAGGCGTCGTCGGCTCTTGGACCATGTCCAGAACAAGATCAAAAACCGTGAAGCATCCTGCGGAAAGTTGAAAAACGGCAGGGTAAACAAGTTAAAGAGAAGAGGGGGATGAAAGCCGACAGAATAGGATGAATATTAAGAATATTTCTGTAAAGAATATTAAAGAATATTCCAACAGATTAATATTTGATTGCGTTCGACGTCTACGAAATTACGCTTACGTCGGCGGCTACCATAAATTAAGAATCATTTGATCAGAAACCTAATCAGACTTCTGCGAAACGAGACGACGACACCGCAGTTTTACTGGAATCCTCGATACGATTGAATTTCAACTCGGTTGAAAATAATTCGGACTTGTCTTCCAGCGATTGCGAGTTACTTCCGGTCGAAGAGATCGCTGAACGAATTTAAGACGACTGTCTACATTTATTTAATACGATTTCATTTCCTGCAGATTGCATTTTGAACATTAATATATGCATCGAGCCTACGTATCAAGAATTTGTTTGAATGTTTTTGTTGGAGATGTCTTTAACGTTCCACGTATCCTGTATTTTTATTTATGTTTACATTATTTTACATTATGGCCCTACCGTCCTGGAAAAAAACCACCCCTTAAATTTTATTTGTGAGGCTACTATACGCGAAAGAAAGATATGCAAAATGGTGGAGGAGAATGGTTAACGAAGGTTCTGGTCCGAAAGAGAGCATTTTGTACTGGGAAGGGTTAAAGGGCCGAGGCGCATTGCAGGCAGGAAGCAGCGCTAGCGCAGCGGACAGAATTTCTGGGACAACGTAATAATTTAATAGCTGGCGGATCGTCAACTAATTATGACCGACCGCGGCTAATTATCCTCGAGCCGCATCGAGCAGCGATCAAGGGCCGTCAAGTACTCGAGGCAAGGGCCCTCAGTATCCACGTCAGTTACCGAGACCCTTTCGTTGTCCTCGTATCGAAGTTTCTCCTTCGGTCTCACGGCGTGCAGCCGAGGCAGTTGCCGTGATAGCGGTACCCTCGACGAATCATCCGTCTGCAACAGAAACCTCGAGATACGTATCACTCCATCTTGGCTAACAACCGAAGATTAACGAGTTGCTTTATCCGCGGACGTCCACCGGTCTCTGCGGTGGATGCGCCTCGGCGTTTGTCCCTACTCTCCGAAGGAAATTCCTGCGGATGCTTGGCCAACAGAAAGAGAGAAAGCCACCGCGAACGAAATTCGGGATAGAAGAAATGCGCTGGAGTGAAAAATATTTTTTTCAAACTGTCTCGAGCGGATCTTGAGTCGGTCTGCTCGAGGAGCTTTCTGTGACGTAGTCAAGAGAGAAAGCCGACGTGAGGGGTGAAGAAAATAGGAGGAGGTGAGAAGGGGTAGAACGAAAGGGAAAAAGAATATTTTTCGGACACACTGTCGTAGCGAATCTTGAATTTGTCTACTCGAGGAGCTTTCTGTGACGTAGTCCAGAGAGAAAGTCTACGTGAGGGGTGAAGAAAATAGGAGGAGGTGAGAAGGGGTAGAACGAAAGGGAAAAAGAATATTTTTCGGACACACTGTCGTAGCGAATCCTGAATTTGTCTACTCGAGGAGCTTTCTGTGACGTAGTCAAGAGAGAAAGTCGACGTGAGGGGTGAAGAAAATAGGAGGAGGTGAGAAGGGGTAGAACGAAAGGGAAAAAGAATATTTTTCGGACACACTGTCGTAGCGGATCTCGAGGATGTCTACTGGAGGAATTTCCTGTGGACTGGTTGAGAGAAAAAGTCTGGGAAGGGAGTAGAAAAAAATAAGGGATGGTGGAAAGAGGATAAGAAAAAATTTTTAAAACCATGTGTCGTATGCGGGTCTCGTGTTTGTCTCCTCTAGCGAATTTTCGTGGATTGGTCCAGATAAAACTGTCAGTAAGGGAGTAAAAAAATAAAGAGTGGAGGGAAGAGGGCGAGTAAGAAACACGAGAGAGAATTTCCTTTAAAATAAAATATCACAATCGAGGTTCGAGGTTATCTCCTTGAGGATTCTTTCCTGTGTTGGTCAAGAGAAATAATCAACGAGAGCAGTAGAAAAAGCGGGAACTGGCGGGAAGAGGGTAAAGAGGAAAGGGGTGAAGAAAACACTTTTTAAGGCGAACTGTCCTAACCTGGGCCCGAGTTTATCTCGTCGAGGAATTCTTTGTCTTGGCTAAGAGAAATAATCACTGAGAGCAGTTGAAAAAACAGGGGGTGCAGAATACAGGGGATGAGAAAGGAAAGAGAATATTTTTTTGGAATGCATTGTTGCACGAGGACTTCGAGTTTAAATCCTCCAGGGTTTTTCTTTGTACTGGTCAAAAGAAAAAAGTCGGTAAGTGGAAAAAGATAAGGGGTGGAGGAAAGCGGATGGAAAAGAACGGGGACGAAAAAGCATTTTTTACAGTGGACTGTCCTAATCGTGTCTCGAGTTTGTCTCCTCGAGGAATTTTCTGTGGATCGGTCAAGAGAAAAGTCAGTAAGAGGGGTAGAAAAAATAAAGAGGGTGAGAAAGACACATTTCTTACGACGAATTGTCCTAATCTGGATTCGAGTTTATCTCCTCGAGGAATTTCGTATATTGGCCACGAGAAATAGTCTTAGAGAGGAGTAACAAAATAGAGGGTGGAAGGAAGAGGGTGAGAGAAAAAGGGAGAGATCATTTTTTATTAAAGGTATTGAGTTTGTCTCTTTTCGAGGAATTGCCTGTGGATTGGTCAAGAGAATTCATCTGTGAGAAAAGTAGAAAAATTATGGGGTTGAAGAAGGAGGATCAGAAGGAGGGGTAGAATAGAATATTTTGTAGAACGAATTGATGATCCAGAATGGGTCCTATGGGGTACGTTGAAATTGCAAGGAACGCGCGGCTTTAAAGTGCGTTACGCGCTATGGCAACGCCACTTGGGGCTGCTGGGAAATTAATGTCACTCTCGTAGAGGGGAATGAAGAGATAGAACGGGTAATTTATGGTAGTGTGTCACTCGTTGTTAAGGTTGTGATATAGTGGAGGCTGTGACTCTGCTATGAGATTCTTTTTTCCTTTTCTTTAGTTGATGCGGGTAGTGGTCATTGATTAGGGGTTGCTGCGTAGGAGGTTCTATAGACAGTCTTTTACACCCTTAATTTCTGACGTAGCATTAAAGTAGGATAATTCTGCTTCATAATAATCATTAAAGTATAGTTGGAAATGTATCAAGCTCATATTTCCAGATAAATCAGTGGATTTATCTTGAAAACCATCGATTACCTTTAAATCTCGAAGCACACAACCTTCAGAAACATTGTTTGCTTTTCATAATACTTGCTTGTTCGAGCTAAATGATTTTCTTCAACATTTTTCATAATCATAAAAAACAAGCAACACATTCAAGGTAGTCTGGTTACGTTGTTCTGTATAATTCGAAGTGTACTTAATGTATAATTCTACAGGACATGTACGAAGGGTAAACATTCTCTTCGATAAGTAAGATTGACCCGTAGAAATAATTGTACGGTATCTTTGAAGAATCTCGACTTGACCAAATTGTACAGTTCGGAGAACTACAAAGTTGTGTGTATTCTTATTGAAGATTGTTCGAGAAGGAAGCCACGTTTACGGTTACTACGAAACCAAGGCGACTTTAATGCTCGTAGAATCTTCATGGGAATCGTGTTTGTTTATAATCTCGCGGCTCTCGAGCCTTAATAAAACAAAGAGAAACTCGCGTCTTCGTAATTGGTATTAACGTCTGAGGTTTACCGTTTTCCAAATAACTTCTTCGAATTTCTTTGTGCTTGTGGCTCCAGACCACAACAATTTCCTTGTTTAAACGATCCTAATGCTGTTTGCTTCGCGAAGCTGAAGATCGTCTCTTAGAATCCGCAGTCGCGACCGAAGATGTTCCTTACTTGCGCTTAATTGAGATCCAGGAAGTTCCGTGGTGATTTTTGTGGATTGGCTTGTAGAAATTAGAGTTCGAATTAGTTTCTTTTCATAAATTAGTACATAGTCTAAAAATTAGATTTGGACTTTGCTGTCGTATTAAAACGTAATTAATCAAAACTACATGCAAAGAAAGAGTTTTCGCCAGATGCAAACGGGCCAGCACGTGTTCACATGTCGGGAAAGCTTTTATTTATAGTATCGTTTTTTAAATGGAATTTGTAGAGACCTGATTTACATTTAATGGTCGTTAAAAATCGTGCATGCTCAAAGCAAATTCATAATTCTATATTCCACGTGGGGAGATCATGCATGGTATGACGAGGCCTCGGGGCAGGTTCGAGTAGCAGTTATACGAAGCATGATCGTAGCGTGACTGCCGCGTCAATGTAAATCGAACTTAATAGTTTCATTTTCTGCGGTTTGTCGGCGACGCGGTGCGTGTGCGCGCGAATAATACGGATGTAATTATCAGGCCAGTTGTAAACCGAGGATGTTGCAGCAGTTTCTTTTTTATCGCTATTGGTCTTCGTAATTAATGATCATCGGCGTTTTACTATGTCCTTAAGCTTTGTTTTTTTCGCATCTTCTAGCGGCATTTACGAGACTAATCAGCTGGGAAGGCGTTCAGGTGTTCGTAACGTTTTACAATCGGCAACGTAAAACGATACATTAAACATTTAATTATATAGGAAATGTTTAATTACTTTTTACGTTCGGTCGAATTAACGCGTTCTCGAGGACTATGTTCTTTAGAAGGATATCAACAGGTTTATGTATCGGATCATCAATCGTTAATGAACGCAGTTAACAGAAATCTATACTTCCTTAACGAGATAACGCTTTCGCATTTCGGGAGATTATTCTCGCCTCTAATGGCTCTGTTAAAATCTTACGTGCAATATTCAATTTTACTGTTCTGAATTTTATTCAACCAGAGATTTACGTTCTTTATATACGTTCATATATATTCTTCTTTATATACATGTTTCAAACAAGCCACACATGTTTTTTTTAAGACGTTGAATTCAATGATTATTAGATGTATCATCATGTCGTTATTAAAAATTGCTGTACCATTATTCAAAAAATTATAAGTATCATATTGTACGAGGTATTACACCATATTACATGAACAAAATTATATAAAATGGAATTATTTTACGTAGGAAGAAATGTTTAATCTTCGAAGGGTTGATCCTTTGCTATTTTGACTCGAAAAATTAAACATTTCTTCCGACCAAGAATATTTACGTTCCCTATGCTTTTATAATATCTCATATAATACCAAAATATTTTGTAATTAGATACCGACATATTTCCATTCCCTGTGCTTTTATAATATGTCATATAATACCAAAATATTTTGTAATTAGATACCGACATATTTCCATTCCCTGTGCTTTTCTAATATCTCATATAATACCAAAATATTTTGTAATCAGATACCGACATATTTCCATTCAATGTGCTTTTATAATATCTCATATAATACCAAAATATTTTGTAATCAGATACCGATATGTTTAATAATGTGCACAATATTTTGAATAATGGTGCAACAGTTTTTAGTGACACCTTAGAGCTACAATTCGAGTGGTAAGGGTTAATATGCTCCATATGATATCGGCGCTACAGGTTCGATCACAAATACAAAAATTAGCAATTTTGCAGAATTATAATTTCGACGTTTCGGTTCTGTTTTGAACCATTTTCAAGAAAAGTCCGCGTCTGTGAAAATTAAAGTAATAAAATTTGTTATTCATTAAACTGACTATTTAATAGTTATGAAAATTAGGTGTTTATACATACATGCTAATTGTGAAAAAAAAAACAGAATGAAATCAAATTCAATGTAATGTTATTAGTCACTAAGGCGGTTGGAACTGTACTAAACTGTTACTGTTGTGTCAAAGTCAACACGAAAAACAAAAGAATATCGGAAATATATCTAACCAATCGTATGTCAAGGATCAAGAACCCAAAGTAAGGGTTAAATAGTAAAAATGAGGGCCAGATGAGGGTTACGTCTTAGTGATCTGATGATCAGATGAACGTTTGAGGGCTGGCGGTTGCATCGTTGATCGAGTGCAACGTTGCACCGAGGCTCGACCTGGTCCTCGTGCATGGACAATCCTTCATGGTCGGCCGGTGCCGGACCGAAGGTGGTCTCGATTCGAAAAGCGAAATTGTCGGGGAGTTGGCGCCGCGAGATCGCTCGACCTCGACGTGCCCTAAGGGCCTTGCAGAGAAATTGCATGCGTAATTACTGGAGCGTGGAGGATACCTGGCGCTGCGTTGCGTATCCGTGTTAAGTAAATTAAGCGCCGGCACACAGCCGTACACCGTGCCACGGATATTGTGTCCCCTTATTCTCTCTACGCATGATACGAGACGTCCTCGAGCACTGAACCGACTGTGCAAACTACAAACGTCTCCGCGTCTCGCGCCAGAGACTGCATTGGCTCTGAATCGGATCTGAACAGTGATTGGAGAACGGGTTAGTTGATATTTCCAATTGGCAGATGCTTGTAAATATTCCGGCGATGCTGCTCGCTGATCGAATTTGGACTTCCGAGTCCCTCGGCGTTCGGTGTGCAAACCCGGTTCAATTAAACACCGTATTTTATTTTTACCGTTTCGCAACGAATAAAATCGCGATGGTTAGTGCAATGCAGATTTTATGCGCCGACGATCTGAAACTTGGAAATTTATTTAAATCGTCCAAAATAATCCAATGAGGATCTCAAAGAAATTAATTGGAGTGTTTGTACGATTGTTGTATATGTAGAAAAGAATTTTTAAATTGGATTTCGCGGAACTGGACTAGCTTGTCTGTTCACTGCTTTCTGATTCTACTCAGAAGGATTTTTTGCCCTTGATTTTCACAGGATTTCACGTCACAGAATCGTGGTTCTTGTGTCACCGGTTACGAGTCTTGCGGCACTTTCATGGCATATTGTACGGTAACAATAAAAGCCCTCGCGTCCGCGCTACCACCACTGTCGACAAAACCTGCACCAATTTTCCGCGAGAAAGAAAACCGTCAAACACCCACGCACATCGCTAAACACACCTCCGCTCGCCATTCCGCGGACAGATTTACTGTACCACTCGTTGCAGCACATTCAGTCGAGACATTAACTAGTTATGCAACCGTGGCAACTCTTGTTTCTGGCAAGAACCGAGCTACCTGTAATTGTAAAACATGTACTTTGTTGAAGGTCGTGGAAAAGAGCTTGGAAAAACTCGATTTTCATTTTTAAAGAATAGTATCAGTCGACAAGATACTTTCGTTTCATATGCCACTCTTCAATTAACTATTTCTACAAAGTATTTTGATTTCCAACAATAATTCAACGCAAGTGATCCGTGTAATTTCTTTAGAAAAATTTCTTAATTAACTATTTTTACAAAGTATATTAATTGTAACGCAAGAGAACCGTGTAATTTCTTTAGAAAAATTTCTCAATTAACTATTTTTACAAAGTATATTGATTTCAACGCAGAGAACCGTGTAATTTCTTTAGAAAAATTTCTCAATTAACTATTTTTACAAAGTATATTGATTTTAACACAAGAGAACCGTGTAATTTCTTTAGAAAAATTTCTCAATAACTATTTCTACAAAGTATTTCGATTTCAAAAAATAATATTGCATAGCCCGAGCAAGAAAAAATATTTGTGCCAAACTTCAACGCAAGGGAATCCTGTAATGTCTTTATAAAAATTTCTCAATTAACTATTTTTACGAAGTATATTGATTTCAACGCAAGAGAACCGTGTAATTTCTTTAGAAAATTTCTCAATTAACTATTTTTACAAAGTATATTGATTTTAACGCAAGAGAACCGTGTAATTTCTTTAGAAAAATTTCTCAATAACTATTTCTACAAAGTATTTCGATTTCAAGAAATAATATTGCATAGCTCGAGCATGAGAAAATATTTGTGCCAAACTTCAACGCAAGGGAACCGTCTAATATCTTTTGAAAAATTTCCAAACAATCCTCATAACCCTGCAACGGTATATCTTGGGGTCTCTCAGATCTCGAACAAAAATTTCAGTACATTAATTTCTGCTTCTATATTGCACGACAACAGCAATCATAAAGTTTCCTGAACTCCTTTGAAACATCTTCAGTCTGAACCGTGAAGCATAATATACTTAAAAGCATCTATTTGGGGATTTTTCGAAAAAGTGTGACACTGATTTGAACAATGGAAAAACGTGCAATTGACAGCCGATTTGGTCACCTGAACGAACCACTCCCACGATTGGCAAGCGGCGCGTCGGGTCACTGACTAAACACCCTCCAGGTGGATTTTCCTCGCACGTGTGTGTCACGGTTCCGTTCTCGCGCGTGAACATGAGCGGAGAGGAGAGGATCGCGAGCCGTTGAAAGCACGCGTGCACCGAAGAATATATCGCGCGAGTCTGTGCTTGTATATACGCGTGCATTAGCGACCAGTCAGCGTTTTGATCTCCCACCAGGTTCTATTGTGGCGAACGCTGGGACCAGACCGGCAACAGGCCATCCTGGTAGCAGCCAGTCGTTGCCTAGACCTCGAGACCGTCGCGAGTGTTCTTCGGGCCTGTTCAACAATCTTTCTCTCTCTCTCTTTCTTTCTTTCCCTCCTTCTCCCTCTCCTCTTACCAAACGTTCTCTCTCACTCTCTCTAGTAGACACGATCGCGAGATCACTACGCTGCGAATATTTGTGCAAATTCGACCGAACGATCTGTGAAAACGAGGACGTTGCTGTACGGGATCTTTTCAAATCAACATTTTAGTTCGCGAAATTCTTCCGTGGAACGCTAACCTCTCGCCGTGCGATTTTCCTCGCGAGTACAGTAATTATTGTAGAATTTCTATATTCGCCTAGCGAATGAGAATTCGGAGTAGAGTGCTTGAATTTTGATTACAATTGGATAGAATTGTATTTCGAGAAGAAAGGAACTGTTTTCGCATTCAGTGAACCGTGAAATGAAATTTCTGACTCGTTATTGCACGACAAGGGGTTGCACGCCAGAAATTATTTTAATTCGTAATAAATATGAAGGATGTATTTATTCAAAAGTAATTTCTTGAATAAATTTTCTTCATGTCTAACTGGTTATTGCACGAGAAGGGGTTGAACATTGGAAACTAATTTAGTTTACAAAAATAACAAGATTGTTAGATTTTTTGCGATTTTTACATGTGCGTTTTTTTACAATTTCGATAAACAGTTTTAGTGCTAAATAGTGTGCATCCTCCTCGTCTATACATTTTAGGACGTTCATTGGATTTTTGAAAAGAGTGATTATTCTAGTAAAAATTCTACAGATACAGAAATATTCGCAATCTAGTGGTTCTCGAAGTGTTACCCCGAAATTCGTGTGCGCAGAGTGTATCGGTAGCTGTGATTGTATAAAAGTGATCGAGCCGAGTGCATCGTCGCCTCTGGATTAGTCTGAGGACATGAGACTGCGACCACGGGATGCCACCTTACTGGTAATTGTTCTTGTAACCCCGGTGACAGTTCGGCAGATAATTCTGCTCGACGGGTTCGCTTACTCGAGCGTGATCGAAAGCTTAATCGAAAGGCAGTTTGGAAGTTGTAGGTTGTGTATCGAAGTCGATTTACTCCACTCGGAAATCGAGGATCTTTAGTGATATACGACAATACGATCGTTGCCGTCACAAGACAGAAAATATAGAACACATCCTTTACCAGTATCCTACAATCGTTTTATCATTTTTCTTCTGTGCATCGACGATACTTCATTTTAATCATTTCAATTTAATTTTTATTCTTCTCTTTTATTCGATCGAGCTACGTATGATCAGCGTTTTATATGGAATTTGATTTACAAGGGAATGAAGGCACCATAATTTTTTTAAAATTATTATTCTCTTTGTTCAAGAAAATTGACTGCTGCTCTTAGAAATTTTTACAATAGAGAGTACAAGTTAAAAGGGTGCTTTAAGTGTTTTGTAAAGTGATTTTTATTTATAATTTTCTTGAATGCCTCGAGCTGGAAATGTACATAGAATTTTAAACGATGCGAAACGCTGGTGAATGAACGACGCATGTGTATAATTGTGAAACTTCTATAGGTTTTCGTTAATTTCCAACCACGTCGACCGCATTCCGCAATTTGATTACATTGAATCCCCGCGGTGACTCCATCACGTAAAAGACTCTAGTTTCCGTCTGATGACTGAAGTTAAACTAGGTACGTTGGACACAGTTTGGACTTGGATGGGTGGATGACTATCTGGAAACTCTCCGGAGTATTAGCTCCAGTCGATTAAAGGATGTGTACGGGATTATAGTTACGATTTAACAAATTACTAGACTAGCGTCAAAGCACGGCCAAATATTTCTATATTCGGAAATAAATAAAAACTAGCGGGCCTGAAAGATCGACAAATTACACAATTTTCTACAATATGAAAAAGTAATTGAATATAAAGTACACCATATCTTAAGGTACTAGAAGAAAGTATTTCTTTGTATTTTTCGATCTAAAAATGTTTTTTAGGTACCTTAAAAAAATACTTGACCTCCATTTTATAGTAACTTATTATTTCATACTGAAAAAGAATTGTTTAACTCGTTGACGTTTTTAGGCTCGTTACTGTGACCATACATTTTAACACTGCCAGTCGAATGACCTGTTTTATATTTTCCAGTTTACAATTATTGAAATGATGAAGTTGCTTACATGGAAATTGATTCACATATTGTGTTAAAAATTGCACAAAATTTAAATAAATTAAACTGGAAAGAACACTCTCGCGCGGAAGCAACTTCCAATGAACATTAGGTACAAAAAAATGTTGATCCTTGCTTTTACCGACGTGCCGGTAAAGCCGACTAAAATTCTCACGGAATGATGCATAATATATTCGCGGCTGTCTCCGGCGATTATTCAAAAAGCGCGAGGCGGAACGGCATGGAGCGGCGCGGGTGGACGCAAGGGGCCGCATCTGCGGCGCAACAGGTGCAAGGGTGCATTTGAATAATTGGAACGAACGAGCGAATGGTCACATCGGGGTATCTCGACGGAATCGATCGGCCGCGGTCCAAGTGAATTTCGCCCGCCGAGAAAATCGCAGGTGGCGCGGGGGCTGTCAGCGTCATTGGTCGTTTTATCAAATCGAGGGTAGAAAAATCGTGGGGCGAAATTATGACGGCGCGTCGCGCGAAATTGCGCTTTCCTCCTTCGACCTGTGAAAAGATAATCGACGGAACTTAGGCTACGCTGATGACAGTCGGCGGAACAGGGCCGGCCGGTTTCAGTCCGATTTGGAATTTGCTTTCTGGCCAAGTTTCCATGGAATAACTAAATTTTCAAAAACAGCTGAGATAATGATGTGCTAATATGTGCTGTACATTGAACGAAAAAAATCAAATTCATTTGACATCTGTTGCATTTAAAATTATAACTAGATTTTCAAAAACACATGAGATAATGATGTGCTAATATGTGCTACACATTGAACGAAAAAAAACGAATTCATTTGACATCTGTCGCATTTAAAATTATAACTGGATTTTTAAAAACAGCTGAAATAATGATGTGCTAGTATGTACTATACATTGAACGAAAAAAATCAAATCGATTTGACATCTATTGCATTTAAAATTATAACTAGATTTTAAAAAACAGCTGAGATAATAATGTGCTAATATGTGCTACACATTGAACAAAAAAAATCAAATTCATTTGACATCTGTTGCATTTAAAATTATAACTGGATTTTCAAAGACAGCTGAGATAATGATGTGCTAATATGTGTTATACATTGAACGAAAAAAATCGAATTCATTTGACATCTGTTGCATTTAAAATTATAACTGGATTTTCAAAGACAGCTGAGATAATGATGTGCTAATATGTGTTATACATTGAACGAAAAAAATCGAATTCATTTGACATCTGTTGCATTTAAAATTATAACTGGATTTTCAAAGACAACTGAGATAATGATGTGCTAATATGTACTATACATTGAACGAAAAAAATCGAATTCATTTGACATCTGTTGCATTTAAAATTATAACTGGATTTTCAAAAACAGCTGAAATAATGATGTGCTAGTATGTACTATACATTGAACGAAAAAAATCAAATCGATTTGGCATCTATTGCACTTAAAATTATAACTAGATTTTAAAAAACAGCTGAGATAATGATGTCCTAATATGTGCTACACATTGAACGAAAAAAATCAAATTCATTCGACATCTGTTGCATTTAAAATTATAACTAGACTGGGGATATTATATGTATGTATTTACAACAAGAAAAAATAGACGAGAAAATCGCAGGTGGTGCAGGGGCTGCCAACGTCATTGGTCGATTTATCAAATCGAGGGTAGAAAAATCCTGGGGCGAAATTATGACGGCGCGTCGCGCGAAACTGCGCTTTCCTCCTTCGACCTGTGAAAAGATAATCGAGGGAACTCAGACTACGCTGATGGCAGTCGGCGGAACCGGGCCGGCAGGTTCCAGTCCGATTTGGAATTTGCTTTCTGGCCAAGTTTCCATGGAACTCAGACAATGCACCGGATCGATCGGCTGCGATGAAAGAAAAACGTCCGGCCAGCTTGGTCACTTTAAGTTTCAATTAACGCGTTCGTTACGTGAAGGAAAAGTGGATAAATGTTTTGCACGTCGTTATTCAAAATTCTAACAGGTACCATTGTGTTCAGGAATTCCTTTTTCTTGGTGTAACAATAGTTTCTGTTTGTATTTTTATAAAGGAGTACCTTGCATTTAATTCGTTACGACTAGATTGCCGATCTTGTTTCAATTATCGCATTCGTTAATGTTTTGCACGTCGTTATTCAAAATTGTAATTCATATATTCAGGAATTCGTAATATTTAATGTGACAATAGTTTCTCTTCGTATTTTCATAAAGGAATTCCTTGCAATTGCCGATCCTCATGTAAAATAAGAGTTTCTTTCATTGCTAGAAATTTTAGAATAATTTTTTCTATTAGAACATTATGCACCGGGTTGAATTAGTTCGTTCAATTTACGGATTGTTTCATCTTTCGTGCGTCCAATGTTTGATTTGAATTTGAAACATCAACTACATTTTGAAATTTTGAATCTTCCGACCGAAATTCACTAGTTTCGAACAAATAGAGCGAGTAATGTAATTCGAGCGAAATCGATTGAAGCGTACTAACGCGAAAGATTGATGAAAGCAGTGTGGTATTCGATTCACACCGTTGAAGAAAATAGTGGAACCTGTACTACGATTACGGACGTGACTCGCAATTTTAACAGCAAAATCTTGACGGATAGCGTGACCATGGAGCGCTGAATAATTTTTTCTGTAGGAAGTCAGGTGAAAACGTTACATTCTGAAAAAAGTCGATTTTTTGCTCCTTAGAACCAGCAATTTCTCGACGATATTAATGAGTCAATTAATCACAGTATACTCTGTCATCAATTCAACTGACAATCCAAAATTACTCTTGTCCGTTCTAATAATTATAATTTCAAATCGAGTAGAACTTTGTCGCGTAGCTCATTTTTTAACGGTTTCTTTCGCATTTTTATATTCGCCGATGTTGAAATGCTTGTAGCACTTCTCGGAAGACAAATTTTTAAAATCTATCACGACGACGTTTCTCGATTCTAATTCATTAGTTTATTATTCAAAATTCCCACTAAATCACAGTGAGCAATCACCAAAAAAGATCGCGTCAAGCTTTCTCACGAAACTTTGCAATCTAATTGAATAGTTTAAACGAAAGCTATCCGAAGATCAGCTTCACATTTCTTCATCTCGTACCATCATCATCATCATCAAATCGCTGTTGAAAAACTCTAAGAAAGGCTCACGAAGTTCGACGTCTTCCGAATGGTCTTCATTTTCTACCGCGTCGGTTGCTTCGGCATCACGGGATGACGTGCAGAAAAAAAAGACGAAGAAAAAGGCCCCGGTGCATACAGGAGCTAAGCGAGATCCTGTCCCGATGAAAGCCGGGCATTGTCCTTTCGGGGCCCATCATCAGCCCGAAAGTCGACGCGGTCCCTCGCGTCGCGACGCAATCACGAAACGGTTCACGACTCGATGACACTCGGGCCACAATTGTTCATTCCTTGACTTTCACTTCGGCGTGTACCGTCGGTCACGGCCCGTGACTCGACTCCTCGACAAACTCCACGGGAACGAACAGCTCTGTTGGTTTCCTTTGCGTCGGGTTCGTTGAATCGTCATGTCGACGTCCACCGGAGAACGGAAGTGAATCGCTCTCGGTCACGAGCACGCGTCGATCGATCATCGATCACCGAGGCTGTCGCGTGGACGACGAGAATCTCCGTGATCGAGCGACGAATCGGGATGTGAATGGGATGACAGAGGCGATGAGGTCGAATCGGGGCAACAATGAGGCTCTCGGAGATCTGCCGCAGCGACGCCACGGGATACCGATGACTGTTGATGTCATCTTATTGGCGGAATCGCGGTCACTTTCCGGACCGTTGTCTCGTGACGGATCGCTTCCGGCAGAGAGGTGGCTCCCCGTTCACGGAAAATTAGATGCCCGCCAGGATTCAATTTGATGTGCCTCCACAATCTGCGTCATTTTGATGCATCGTCGCTATTGTTTCCCTAACGTATTCGGGGACGCACGATAATCGATGATGTAGCTCTTCATCTAACCCGTTCATCCAACACGCTAAAATGAACCTTTTTTTACCGAAAAACTTTTGTCAAAGTTACACCATATTCTAAAAAACAACTGTGACATCTGTTGCATTTCAAATTATAACTAGATTTCCAAAAACAGCTGAGATAATGATGTGCTAGTATGTACTATACATTGAACGAAGAAAATAAATCGATTTGACATCTGTTGCATTTAAAATTATAACTATTATAGATTTTCAAAAACAGCTGAGATAATGATGTGCTAATACGTGTTATACATTGAACGAAAAAAATCAAATTCATTTGACATCAGTTGCATTTAAAATTATACCTAGACTGGGGATATTGTATGTATGTATTTACAACAAAAAAAAATAGGTGCGCTATGGAACAGTAAAAACATTAAAATGTTCAGAGATAAAATTAAATGTCTATCTAGGTCTAATGGAAAATAATGTTAGATTATTTTTAAATTCTTTTAATGTTTTTATTGTTTTAAATTACTCCTATTCATTTTTGTCATAACTGCATAAAATCCGCTGTCTACATCCATCATTTTGAATATAAATAACCATATCCGAATACGTTGCAGCTACATTTTTACAAACCAGTGCACAGAATCCTTCGACTTATTGATTACACGTTCATGGACAATATAGACGCAGAAACTGTGCGGTCTCGTAATAACTAGATAATTATCCCGAAGTAGGGAGGATTATCGAATCGCGAACGACCTTATTTGCTGACGAGATGATTATTAGCTTGTGCCTCCGCAGCTCCGGGAAGAAGATTTCTAACAGAAATAACTCCGTTGAATATTATCCTGGCAATTAAATTCGAAGATCGTTCCGTAGCGAGGCGTTTCTTCGTCTCTCGCGACAAATTGAGAGGTCCAATTAGCCCGTTGACTGTCTCAGAAGTGCTTTGGAAGAAAGATAGAGAGAGAGAGAGAGAGAGAACAGTAGCGGACTTCGGTAGGAGCCTGACGACTAATTATACGAACGAATTAAATCGACCGCGTAAAAACGTCCTCGTGGAAGCGTGCGTGCGCTTTGCACGTCCGCGTTCTCATAACCGCGAGCGGAGTCGATTTAAATACGCGGGGCTTGGGTGGAGAGTGTGTGTACGCGGGGGCCAATTAGAGGGGTTAATTTCTGAGTGATTTATGGACTGAAAAGGGGAGGTGACCCTGCGCCGCGGACCCCAATGGCCTAGAATTCTTGCGCAATCGTTGGTTCGACGCCGATCGTGACAATAGTCGCGAAGTTTGGAGTCCGGAACTTTTGCGTTACTATATTTATTACATTTTGTACTATTGTTACAATACGCCACATCTTAGGGTTTCCATATTTCTCTACTTCTGATACATGCATGGGCAAGGAAGAGTGTGCAAATAGAAGTGTAGCAGATTCAGCGAATTTCGCTACTGTATTTATTGCACTACTATATTTATTCACTGTAATCAGCCACGCTCGATGCGATCGAACGATCCCGTGATAATTAATTCGTCATTCGATCCTGTATAAATCACCCGACGTCCTTGCCGGAAGCTAATCGGCCCGGTTGTACGCCGTCCGTTAAAAATCACGCGAGTAGATTCTCTGATAATTAACGCATCGAATGGAATCAACTGGTAAAACCAGAAGAGTTTCCCATCGAACATTTCATCGAGGTATCACAATTATTTCAGCAGAGTGCAAACGTTCGTATCTTCATGCAAAATAAAAAATGTGTGTTGTGTTTGCTAACACGTATATGTGCCAAATAAATGATTTTTTTCTCGTTCAATTATCTTATCAAACTGAAACTAGTAGACTGACGTTCTTAAATCTGTTTAAAACGACCTCTGCTTGAATAAATGCATAAAATCCGCAGTCTAGTGATAACATGCATACTTTACAACATTCGCGGTTCGAATTTAGCCTCGCCGGTTTATTTCGAGGTAGCTCCTTTGTCTTTTTTCCCGGCGAATCATTCGGAAACATTGAATTTTGTTTTCGAGCCTAGTGACTCAACAGTTGGCAGCGACGTGTGACATCTTATTTCTGTTCTTTGTTGTGTTGCCTGGTATCTTGCATAATTCGTAGGAGGTTCCGAGAGGATCGCATGGATTCGAGTTACCTGAACAGGGGAGGTTTCGTAACCGGGACCGATGAAGAAGACGTTGATACGAGGGCCAGGTGTACGGGGAACCTATAAATTGGAAATTTATTGCTCTATTCCGTGGGTTCTTGAACTCTTCGCGGCTCCGTAAAGTCCAAGCGTGTTTGGGAACTGTTAGCGGCGTCCCTTTGATAAACGATCGAGAATTCTTGTTACTCGATTTTATTTATTCGCCGGCTTTCTTATGTGGATATGTTACATGGCTCTGTTTTATTGGCGACTTGTAACGTTAGAGTTTCGTCAGAGATTTGAGATACTTCTCAGGTATTTTGTAGAGAACGTATGTAGATAATCACAGCGGATTTTATTTTTATATTGTTTATTTATAAAGATCGCATTAACATCGAGGTAACATCGAGGTCATTAGCGACCACTTTTGGTATATAATTATAGGTACAATGTTTTGTTTTCGCAATAATACATGAGTGTGAGTATAATTAAATTTTGTAGTGTAGGTCTACATTTTTGAGGAAGGTAATAACATTTGCAATTGTCTTTTGGTCGTTGAAGCATTCATTCAGACTTGTTGGGATGTTGAGGGTTTGTCGTTGTGTCTGGAGGGCTGGGCATTCGAGAAGGATATGTTCGATAGAGAGTGGTATGTTACACATGTGACAAAGAGTTGTGGGGTTTTTTGAGATCTTATATAAGTGTGTAATATTTGAGTGGCCGATTCTAAGTCGCGTAGAGATTACTTGGTCTTTCCTGTGGGTAATGTTAGGGGAGTTATTATTGTAGATATCTTTATTTTAAATAGTTTGGCAGGGGGGAATCTAGTCCATTTTTTATTCCAGCTATTTTGGATTCTTAGTTTGATCTCTCTAATTAAGTCATTGGGAGAACAGCGAATTTTATTATATTAATTCCAGTGTTAACAATTTCTTCAATTCAATGTCCAATTACAAAGAAGCAATTTTTCCACCTTCAGAAATGAAATTAATCGATACAGGCGAAATACTTTGCGGATTATCATAAGACATACAGCTGATCGAAGGTCGGCCCTCTCTCGATTCGACAATGTCCGGCAATTTGCGTGCGATCGACGGTAAACGAAAGAATTTCGTCGCCGCGTTTCACTCGAGCGGACTCCGCGGCTGGTCTTTTCCCAACGAATCGTCGTCGTCGTAATTACCGTCCGACATTCCCGCATGTCTCCGGGTATACTTACAGCGGAGCCGACATCCTTGGTCGCATAACTGCGGCCGTGATTCTTGAAATTGTTAGAGCAACGGCGCATTCTGTAACGCCGCCGAATTCGTTGTTTTTTCGGCTGGGATCCGTGGGCGCGCGAGTCTTTGCCTCGCCTAATTTCTCGGCTGGATTTGTCACAGCTTACCAGCGGTGGCAATGGCCAATTGGCGTCTCTAGTCCGGGACAAGGATGACCAGTTGGCCGAGGCCCAACAAGCTTCGCCGATTTCTTTCTGGAAGATTCTCTCGAGCTGCCGTCTAACGTTCGCGTGATCTCGGTGACACGAACTAGCCGTTGTCCTCCCGAGTTTACGAATCATATTTTGTCTCCGGCTAGTCGCAAATTCGAGCCAAGCTCGACTTGTATTTGCAATCGTTCTATGGCTCGATAAATCGTATTCCCGCTCAATTTAATTCTGTATCAACTGCTGGAAGACGAACTGTGAAACTTTGGGCTACAAAGTAACGGTGACGAAGAGTTATTATCTCATTGTCAGAGCTTGACGCGTTTCCGGCATTCGCCGAACATAAAAACAGTTTTAGGTTATCGATCAGTTTGCGATTAGACTGCGGATCTTTATGCAAGATAAAATATGTCTGCATCGATTGCAACAGACTGAAGCAAAATAAAAAATTCTGTATGCTTTTAATTATTTTATTCAACGTCAACAAGAATTTTATTCAAAATTATTTTATTAATCGTGACAAGAATGAACGGATTAAATGAGGAACAGTGAAAAGAATTAAAGAAGTTAGAAACATTAAAATGAAGAAAACAGATTAATTGATTAAGTAGATCATTTTTCCTTCTGTTACATTCCTAAATTATTCATGAAACGAATTCTTGCGCGAGGACCTGCAATTTAATCGCAAGCGTTCATTTATGTACACTCGATATCATTCTTTTCTGTAATCATTTTACTGTAAACTTTCGAAATCGGCGTGCAACGTAGCGACTTCCTTTCAGTTTGGATTGACAAGAGGACACTTTTCGTCTGTCAGGAAATTATGTCTGACTCGTTGAACACATCATCTAGAAGCAGGATGACCTGCTTGTTGTCTGCATTTCTCATGAAAGTTCCTGCTTCCTGAAACTTTCGAAACAGGGACAGAGTCGTTTCCATCGATTCTAAGTGGCGCGTGTAAGGTCAAGGACGCCTGATCCGTCGGTCTCTTTGATTGCTATCATTAACACTCCGAGAAACGTTATGACACGACTCCCTTGTTCCCTTTGCTGTAACGCTCGGTCCATTGATGTTACTATTTCTGTACTTTAAGCAATCAAGCGAATACCGAAAGATATTAGCGCGAGATGTGTCGGAAGATAGAGTTTAATTGGTTAAGTAAAATTCCGTAAATGTATAGTAGACCTTGATTGAATTAAATTAGTGTGAAATTAACGTACAGGGTGCCAGGAAACAATTAAAAATTGGCTAGGTCACGTGGTCCCTTGGCAAAAATTATTAAGAGAAAACTTTCAAAACTAGCAATGAAGTCACGTCCGAATGGTAGAATTAAATTAAATTGGTATAATCTTTATGTATAGGATACCACAGAAAAATTCGAAAATCAGAGGCCATCAAAGACATTCGACATTAGCTAGATGGAGTATTCCCTACCCAAATTCATTAAGGGAAAAATTTCTCTGACAAATAGCAATGGAGCCACGTCCATATAGTACATCTTGATTAAATGAAATTCGTGTGATCTTAAAAAATTGAAAATTCGAAAATCAAATAGCACCCTCCACGGTCGAGGCCACCAAAGACAATTCGATCTTGGCTAGACGGAGTGGTTCCCTAGCAAAATTCATTAAGGGAAAAATTTCTCTGACAAATAGCAATGGAGCCACGTCCATATAGTACATCTTGATTAAATGAAATTCGTGTGACCTTAAAAAATTGAAAATTCAAAAATCAAATAGCACCCTCCACGGTCGAGACCACCAAAGACAATTCGACCTTGGCTAGACGGAGTATTCCCTAGCAAAATTCATTAAAGGAAAACTTTATCTCATAAATAGCAATGGAGCCACGTCCGTGAAGTACACCTTGATTAAATGAAATTCGTGTGATCTTAAAAAATTGAAAATTCGAAAATCAAATAATACCCTCCACGGTCGAGGCCACCAAAGACAATTCGATCTTAGCTAGACGGAGTGGTTCCCTAGCAAAATTCATTAAGGGAAAAATTTCTCTGACAAATAGCAATGGAGCCACGTCCATATAGTACATCTTGATTAAATGAAATTCGTGTGATCTTAAAAAACTGAAAATTCGAAAATCAAATAGCACCCTCCACGTTCGAGGCCACCAAAGATAATTCCACCTTGGCTAGACGGAGTGGTTCCCTAGCAAAATTCATTAAGGGGAAACTTTCTCTCACAAATAACAATGAAGCCACGTCCGTATAGTATATTTAGATTAAATAAAATTCGTGTGATCTTAAAAAATTGAAAATTCGAAAATCAAATAGCACCCTCCACGGTCGAGACCACCAAAGACAATTCCACCTTGGCGACACGGAGTGGTTCCCTAGCAAAATTCATTAACGGGAAACTTTCTCTCACAAATAGCAATGAAGCCACGTCCGTATAGTATATTTAGATTAAATAAAATTCGTGTGATCTTAAAAAATTGAAAATTCGAAAATCAAATAGCACCCTCCACGGTCGAGGTCACCAAAGACAATTCGATCTTGGCTAGACGGAGTGGTTCCCTAGCAAAACAGGTCGATGGTATCGCGGGGGCCGGCTTTGGCGGGTCCTCGAGATCGACTCGAGGAGCCGGAAACTCCATGTAAATGCGATCTCTCACCCCCGGTCGAATCGGGGGGTTGCAGCGCAGCGCATCGCATTGCAGCGGTTGGCAACCAGTTCGCCGGCAGCGAGTGCACCCGCGGGAGAATGGAAGCCAGCCGAGGGAAACGTTCCCTTGCAAATGGAATGCAAAATCGTGGACGGTGCCGATGCTCGTGGGAACTTCGCCTTCCGTAAGCACGGCGACGAAAGTCCCGACGAAAGGATTTCCAATCTCCTTTAATGGCGCATTAATCGCGACTCCGTCGAGAGGATCCGGGACCGGAACGGGGGTGGAAAAAGGACCGAACCTCCCCCCTTTAAGATCCTGAGGAGCGGGCTCGGCGCGATAACCCCGGCCCCCGAAGCGGTTTTCAATTGACGACGGCGACCGATAGTCTGCAAAGTTTCTTGGAATACCGATTATCGATACCCTTGCATCTAGTGGCTTTAATACGGCCACCGTTTCTTGCCGGTGTTACCAAGTGGCGTTAAATAGACGCTTCCGGGGCTTTTCCCTTGGCCGTTTTCGGCCCGAGAACAACCCCCATTCTCCGGGGAATATTGCGTGGCAGAAGGGGCGAGATATCTGATTGACAGGATAATTATCTTCGACGTTGGATTATAGTTTAGATGAGCGTCGAGTTCCGGACAGGTTGCTCGGAGATTCGGGTTCGAGCGATTTTGTTGCTGACACACGGGAGTGCTAGCCAACTGTCCTCATCCAATTTTCATGAAATCTCTGTGTAACCTTAAGCTAAATTGCATATTTATAGCTCCGAGTGCCGAGTTGCAAATAATATTTGGTTGTTCGTCTCGGATATCATTAATTGTAACGAAAAAGTTAACTCAAGGATAAATACTTTCATAATTCCTATAAGATTTTTCTGAATTGAAGAATCAAGTAATATAATTCAGCAATTTAGCGACGCGACAACATTTTCTCTGTTGCTGAATTTTAATATTCATTCTAGATGATTTATTATGTAATTCATGCATTCGTAATTTTCTCATGGACACTGCAGTTGCCGTACGTCAAATACGAAATAGCGCAGAATAAAAAGCTAATTAGTTGCTACACCGAAGAACTACGATATCTAGCGCGGCACACATGATCCGCGAAGGCTCGCTTCCTAGAGCGCCAAAAGAATTTAATGACGGGAAACTAAAGATTATAAAATTAGTCCATTCTCTGTAGCACCGTTAGCACCGCTCTTCCAAGATCGCGCCTCCGTTTTGAGAATCAGGTTATCATACATTAATTATTTAAATATTTGCCCTGCATTGTTCTCTTTTTCGCAAAGTCGCACACCAATTATCGTTCAACCTTCGCGATTTCATATCCCGAAGAAAAATGTAATGATCCCAGCACCGTGTAACCATTCACGCTTTCGAATTTCTATCTGTAAAATCAATTCTCTCTATCGAAGCGAAATTATTTCAGAATATTCTCCTTCTTAGATCTCCATACCGGAATCAATTCAATCTCAATTCAATTCATACGAGGGTACAATAGACACGATTAGAATCCTTTGATAAAATTCATTAGCCTGGGGCTGTTTATGCAAACTGTATATATCAGTATAAAATATGTAGAGGAATGATTTGTAAAATATAATACAATAGAATACAATATGACATAGTATAAGACAGTCTGCGAATATTAACCCCTTGCCGTATTTTAACGAGTCTAACTATTATTTGATTCGCTTGTAATCAATATTTAAGCTTTAAAATAAATGTAGCCATACAAAAAGTATAAATTTCATTTTCTCTTCTACGATATTTTTGGGGACAAAGACGTTTCAATCACTGTAACCGCGAAGAAAATGATACAGCAAGGGGTTGATGCAAAATAATCATTTCAACAATCTGAAAATAATACGTGAAGCGCTCGAATTCTCCCGATTTTCCTGCTATTTTACATCTCACCAGCCCTATTTTGTCGTGACGCATAAAATCCTTGAAACGATCATAAAACGAGATGATGAGTCGCGAAATTACTTTGAGCGAAAACGGTTTATTACACGAGCCATCGCCTCGAGGGCTCTTTTATTCGGCCAAGAGAGCGAGGTCCGAGCGCCGCCGTCTACAAACGCGATCCGTCAGCTCGCGAAATAAAACGGGATCTCTCGGATTCCGGCAGAAATCTCTTGGATCTGTTAACAATAGGAGCGGCAGGGTTGAATGCGCCCGTTGTTTCCGGTTCTGGTCTTGTTTCGGGGCGTCGCGGGTGTCGTTTTCCTCCTTTAAGTCGCGTTCCGAACAACGAATTCAACCCGACGACCTTCTGTTCGTTTCACCTGTCTTTCGAAGGGATGATGGAAGGGGGCAGCTTTCGAAAATTTCTATCTCGGTGTTCACGCGAGATTGAAATTCTACTTTCTACGCCAGGGGTGGAAGGGGACGCGCGTTCCCTACATGTTTGTCGACGGTTGTTCTCGTGCAATTACCGACGAACAATACGCGGCAATTACGCGTAGCTGCGGGATTGAATACAATACGAACGAAAAGAAGACACGGCACCAACGTCGGCGTGTTTACGTGGAATCGTAAACGACGACGAAGACGCCGGGAAACCGGCCTCTGGCCGACATTGAACTTGGCCCCGTGCCGGAAACTTTTTAATTTATTCGAGCACAACCCCTGCGCTACTTTGTTCGAAGTCTCTTAAGGGACCGCGACGACTCCCTGCCTCTCGCGGCTTCTTTCCTCCGATTCTCATAGAAATTGTTTGTTTACGGGATAGTCCCGCGGGCGACCGGGATCAAAAGTTTCCCTCGTACTCGCTCGAGGAAGCGATATCCCTTTTGTACGGCCACGAGCAGCATTTTTCAATCGGAACGACGAGCTTATTACTAGATGATTGGTAACGTTCCGATTTCCAAATGTATTTGGGATAAATGATCGGTTTTATCACAATTCTTGGACGGTAAAAGAACATACACTCATTTGTAAGGTTTAACATACGGAATAGTAACATTTGCAGTGTATTTAGTAATTTTTTTTTGAGAAAAATATGCATAGACAAGACATGCTACTCAAAGCCAAATTATCTGAAATGTTAAAAATGGATATTTTTTGTTTCTTTTTACAAAATTGGTTATTTTTGTTTATATTTTATGCAGTGGTGTTACATTCATAACTGTATTTCGAATATGTTCCAGCGGCGTTGTTTCGAAATTGCCGCTTTGCACTTTACGTACCACCATTGATCGATATCGATCTACCAATCACTGAACATCACCTATATACAGGGTGTTCAGGCTATTACTAGCCAGAATTTTTTTTGTAAATAGTAAATATTAGAAAAAAATGATAGAGGAATAAGTAGTACTGTTTTTTATGCGCAACACAATAACATATGCATTTTTGTTTTATTTACATTATTTTAATAGAAATGAAGGTGACCTTCAATTTTTTAAATGGAATGCTATATATTTTTTTATGTCGCATGAAAGCGCGTGTCAAGACGAATTCATCCATTTACTATACAATGACCTTCAAGGTCATGCAAGGTCAGAAATGGAAGAAACAATTTGAATATTGTGTACCAATGTGTTTACACATAAAAAATGTATAGCATTCCATTTAAAAAATTGAAGGTCACCTTCATTTCTATCAAAATAATGTAAACAAAACAAAGATGCATATGTCAATGTGTTGTGCATAAAAAACAGTACTACTTTTTCCTCTATCATTTTTTTCTAATATTTACTATTTACAAAACAAATGCTGGCTAGTAATAGCCTGAACACCCTGTATATGCCATAGCCTTCTTGCCTTTGAAACAGCACGTGTTTCAGTTACATATCTGCCTCCATGGACTAAAGTTGTTTTTCGTGTAACTCCTCAATATTTGTTTAAATGTCTGTCCACTTTTGATATAACATGTATGTGTACTATTTCTGTTTTCTTTTTCCGTTGGAATTACACGGTGTTTCAAAAATATTGATCATATTATATTTTTCTATATATTTTTCAGACGCAAAAATGTCTCTTTGAAAAAGATCCACATCGGGATCGAAGCGTTAGAAACATGATTTAATAATTGCACATTTGTTGTTTTTTCTATAAATGATCGAACCTGCCGCCGGTATCATCAAATTTATTATATATCTGAAATAGGAATAACTTTTTCAAATTGGGATACTAAAAGGAGGAACAAGAGTGACCTTATTGTTTAAAATTTCGATTTGAAAACGCAGGCGGTCGCATTACAAAATAATCGATTTGTTAAAGGATTATACATACTCGATTTGAAAACGCAGGCGGTCACATTACAAAATAATCGATTTGTTAAAGGATTATACATACTCGATTTGAAAACGCAGGCGGCCACATTACAAAATAATCGATTCGTTAAAGGATTATACATACTCGATTTGAAAACGCAGGCGGCCACACTACAAAATAATCGATTTGTTAAAGGATTATATATACTCGTAATTAAACAATTAGTTTTTCAAACTCGCTTCTCGCATCAAACTCGAAATGAAATTACTGAAAGAACAGCAACGTTGATTTTCTTTCCTGCGAGTGAGTTGATCGCGCGTCGGTTCACCGAGATATCCCTCAGACAATCGGAAAGCGGGGGAGGAAACGTGCGAGGAAGTCTCACGAAGCGAAGCATAAAAATCTCGGCGGATCAATCTCGAGGGAAGGAATTCCGCGAAAAGAAATAACGTTAGGTGCTTACGGAGGCAGCTGCACTTTTTTCCAGGAGTGCACGTGCACCTCGTTGGAGCCGATTTCGCGTCGTGACCCGACAACGTTTCCACGAGGACACAATCGCGCTTAATCTCGGATCGATCTCGGTCCGCGTTGGAATCGCGAGCAATGTGTACCTGGAGGAACGTTGAAGCGGAGACGGCTGCGAAGAAGAAGAAGAAGAAGAAGAAGAAGAAGAAGAAGAAGTAAGAGGATCCGCGATGTTGCGGGGGTGGAGGGGACGGGCCTGTTGCGCGTATGGGAAAAGGAGAACGCGTAATCGCGGCCCGTCTCGCTCGTTTAACGAGCGGAAACATTATTAACGCGCGTACGTACCCGACTTTTCGCCCCGGATGCGTTTGACGCTGCTTCTCTTCTTTCGGCCTGGGTCTCTTTGGTAGTTACTAGTTGCTCGCCCGCGCCACACCAAGCCACGCGATTTTTTCTCTTCTCCCTGCTGACTCCGAAGTCCATTGTCTACACGGTCGCAGTAGGTTCTCAGGGACGCGTGGCGTGGGAAGGTTCGCAGAGCCTTAAAGTTCGCAGCTAGCCAAGGTGCGCGAGACAGATGCCGAAGAGGGGAGCAAGCCCCGGCCACTTTAACCTAATTCGTAGGGAGTCGTGCTCGCGCGAGCCACCGCGTGTATACACACGTATACCGTACCACCATAGCAACCCGGGTTGAGCAACGGCTCACGCAGCTCCAATTAAGTAATTACCGACTGGTAGGCTCGATTAATTCGCGACCACGAATAATTAGTCGACCACCTCCCCCACGATGCTATAAGAAATAATTAGCCGATTGCGTACCGATGCTTTTCCACCCGATAAGAGGCGCGGGCTCCATGCTCGAACGTTTAACCTAATTTTCATCGTTTCCTCCTTTTCCGACGATCACGCTGCTCGACGATGGTTAACGCGTTCTACACGGGATTTACCAAGGCTGCTACAAATACCTCCGTCGAAATACAACCCCGACGTGCACGTGGTAACCGTTCTCGATCCATTCACGTCGCTTTCAAGACGTTCGGAATGAACAATAAATATTTTGGTTTTATTTATTGAGCTCCTCACATCAGAATGCGAGAGGCATGAACGGAAACGGAAGTCCTTACAAAAGATGTAAAAAGATGTAAATAACAAATAGAGTAATCATAATCATAAAATAATGTATATAGGTTAAACCATAAGACTGTTGCAAATATTGTTTCTCTCTCTATATATATAGTAGGTTAAGATAGTTGTAAGTTAGATAATAAGTTAGAGATAAGGCTAGAGTGTAAGAACGAAGGGAGTGAAAAAGGAGGAAAATGTGAAGAAGGATTGTAACCCCGAGGGGAATCAATAAAGATATATATATATATATATATATATATATATATATATATATATATATATATATTGAGCTCCTCAAACCTTTCTTTATGCATGGAAAATAAATTATACACACTTTTAAAATGTAATATATACAATATGTAATTTGAAGTATATACAATATGTATAGACACTTCTAAAATTTGAGGAATTTTGAAAGCAAAAATCAGGAACAATTCATTCTAGTTCATCCGGTAATTCCAGTGTTCAGCCGTGAGGAATAATTCGATCAATTTCATTATTCAAACACGCACAATAAAAATCATTCGGTTCAAAAAATACATTCAATATGCTTTATGTCACATGCCAGCAATTTCATTCTTTTCAACGAAATCCGTGTTGGTTAGTGGTACTACCTCCATTAATTTCGCCGTTTGTTTCTGTGTGTTGCAGCCGAAAGAACTCGATCGTTCTCAGGACACAGCTGTCCGTGAGGGTGCACACCATCATAGGTGAGTACATAAAAGAACCGATTCGAATCTGACCGCGGGCCTCTCACGATCCACTTCGATGGATCAGTCGTCGACGATCTAACAGACGACGATAATCCAGCCCATAGTCTGACATCGTTCGGACGAATCTACTTGCCGTTTATCGAAGGCTAGCGAACGGTGATCAATAAGTAGACGGGATGCTTATGCAAATGCGTATTTTCAGAGAAAGCAGCCAGAGCCGCGAGAAAGACGCTTTACAATCTGAAGATTTGAAAAATATTTTGCATCTTTCGGACAATGCTTTGCATATTATTAAATTCGCATTAGTTATGGGGTAGACTGCGGATTTTATGCACTTATGACGAAAATGGACACGTGCAATTTAAAGCAGTGGACGAATCAAGAAGATTTGAGGACATTAGTTGATTAATTTCAGATTAAAAAGATAATTAAAAGAAGAATACAATTTTTAATTGGCAGTCAATGCAAACATTTCTTATTTTGCATAAAGATCCGCAGTCCAGTAATGGACTTTTTTTACATGGAAATATTGTTTACACCCTACGTTTAATGATTTGAAATTATTCAATTAAAAGTTTATCCGCGTCCGTCCCTAGTGCCAGTTTGACCCATTTTTCTCATGCACAGTGCACGTTACAAGATACGTGCGGGAGCATAAATATTTATAAAACCGTTCTGCATGTGTATGTCGTATTATTCGCAGTCCCTACAGCGTTAAAAAATAATTTTATTCGTCCGGTTATAATACGTCCGAGTGCAATATTTCTCTGAGTAATTCATAAATTGTTAACTTCCATCGAAACGTCGCATATCCATGTTTCATTTAAACGCTAAATCCGTGGTTTCAAAGATCGACATTTTGGTTTACATTTTCCAATAGATTTTAGTTTGTAGATATTTATTAACCACGTATTCCATAGACGCGCCGAATCCGGATTCCGCGTAACGTACAGAGGGAACGAATTATTTCGCCCTTCTTTCCGATAACGAGTTTGATCAGCCGGGATATATAATTACTTTTACATAAAGTATATCGATAAGAATGAAATAATTCGAATTTAAATGAAGGCATTAACGTTGATTGGTTCATTTAAACTTGCTAGTAACGAGAACGAAATAGGCGAGGCTAGCTTTCGGAAACAGTGGTCTCCCTGTTGCTTTTAATTAATCCAATTAGATTTTTACTTTCCATGTTTAAATTATACCGCGTTCGGCGCGGTATGAATATTCCATTTGAAATATCAGAAGCGGCGTGGAACGAAATTTTTGAATTACAAATCGACCTGGCGCCGACACGGGAACTCGTATCGGAAACGTGGCAACAAATCATTATTCCAAATATTTTCTACTGCACAGATGAATCTCCCGTTCAATACCATCGAAAACTGCTACACAGAATTTTCAGATGACTTAAATATTCAGCGATATCGAATTACGATCTGTAATATTGGCTCCTGCAAAACCAGTCGAAGAGTTTTATAATTGAAAACGAATCACTGATCGATTTGTTCTAAAAACAGATTTAATCTAAAATTAATGTTCGAGCGAAATCGTCGAGGTGAGAACGTCGCAACGGAGTAATGACCACTGTATAAAGTGCAAAACAGTGTAGTCCAGGCAAAAGTCCCTAGATAGTCATAGGGCGGAACCATTAATCACCGCAATGTGTGACGGTTAGGCTTCCTGACGCCTGATAACGAAGCAGCTTCTTTCTCTAAATCTGTGACGTGTCTGTCATGTATTATAACTATTATTTGTTCTGTCTGTGTGGAGATAATATTGAAATTCTACTACTGTTGATGGAATTCCAATTTTGAGTTGCTTGAAGTACAGCATCATTTTCATGAATTGTTATTAAACCGATCAAAAGATTTAATTATGGCAAAGTAGACTTTGATTGGGATTATTTTTTTGTCTATTTGAACGTAAATTAAAAAATCGTTTAGGATAAAACTCCATGAAACGTACAGTAAAAGAAATTACATTTTAAATAATCCTTTATAATTATGGTACCAATGGATTGGCATTTTCCTCGTCAAATTCTGTAAGATTAAATGTATAATTAAATAAATTTAAATAGCATTGGTGATACAATTGCACAGGTGAGACGACAATTACTGAAACTAAAATTAGCTTGACTACATGTTCACTTTTTCCAGTAGTGCCATTATATGTACATAGTATACATTCTCTATTCTTGTGTGCTGAGACAGCTTCGTTCAAGAAACTGTTGGGAGAAAAGTTGGGAGCTGCCTGCTGCAAATTTACCTGTGTAGAATTTCGTTTAAAGACTGTGCATTACTGTATTTCCACGGGTTCCTTTCGACAGCGTAATTATCCAGCGAGTAACCGAGTGAAGCCGCGCGAAGACGGCGCCGGAGAAACGTCCATCTCCTCGAGGCGGTCGGCCCCGCTAAATCAGAATATTACAGGAAAATTGAATCGTGCGGCACGCGACGAGATTTCCACGAAATCACCGTGAAAATGGGCTACGCCGTTTTTCCTCCCCGGTCGCCGGGAGTGTAGCCGTCGTTCCGCCACCCTGCGCGGAACACTCCACGCCTTTTTCTGCTGCGAAAATAAAAAATAAGGAAAAAGGAAAGATTGATCGCTGCGAGGCGATAAAGAGCACCGGCGAAACATCTTATTTCGTCAATCTCGACGGAAACGGGAAAGACGGCGGTCGATGGGGAGAAATTCGACGAGGCAAGAAATAATAAATGGCCCCCGCGGCGTTGCTGCGTGTCACTCGCGGCGATCGGCCGGCAAACTACCCTCGTCGGAAGCGTTTTAACCATTTCACAGACGTTTATCCAAAATACTTTGCCATTACTGCTCGTAGAAAATAACGAGGAGCACCATCCAACTGCTAAAACTTTGCACGTTTACAGAAAGACAATTTTAAGGGGTCAAATTACTCCTCAAACTGGGAGATGTAAAAAAATTAAGTAGATCAAATTGAAAATTGTTCAAAAATTTTTTAAATTCAAGATGTCAAGTCAATATATAATTTCTCCTCTTTAAAATTATTAAGGGAAGAAATAATATTCAATTGTTATTTCCGAATAGTGCACAAGAATTTTTTGCGGGTAATTATCTTCACTATTATTTGAATTATTGCACGAATCCAAGGCAGTCATGAGAAGTGCTATTGAAAAGAACTACCCTAACTTAAAATATAGTCCAAGATGTATGCAAAATTTTCGAACACTTGTCCTGACCATTGTTGATCATGTCTCTTTCTAAAATATCATTTAACTTTTGACACGAATCGTCTTGAATATATAAATACTATTCATTCAGAGCAGAAAATAGAAATGTAGTATCCAGTGGGTTAAGATCGTCGTTTCCTTGAAACGAGCGTAGTTCAAGGGTTCGTTCGAGACCGGAGCCGTTCGATGGGGTCGGGTCTCGCGATGCACGCGCGCGATGCAACGACGTGCTCGAGATTGAACGCTCTCGAATACGAGGACAATCACGATTACAGTTAGTTAGATCATTTACACTTGTGCAAGCTCGTCCGCCCGCGCCCGACGCGGCGTATTGCAGCCCATGGAAGCAACGTAATCACGCTCTCGAGTGGAGCAACAACGGCTCCGTGATCAAATTCACGCCGGAACTTTTTATCGGGCATCAGAACCTCGTGCATTAAGAAACGTTGTACAGTTCTTTCGGTTCGTTAAGAAAAATAAAAAGGTAAACTAACGAGAAGAATCGTCCATTGTGCCTTCCGTTTCACGATAGAATCATCTTCTTGACCGAATTTCGCTTTTTAATTGCGTCGCCTGCTTGCGAGACTGTTTTTATGATTCCTCTATTAGATACATATTATTTATGCCTCGGAATGAGCTCGTTACAACGTGCGTCTATACTCTTTCGTTTGTCTTCTTGAATGGGTTGTTTGTGTGGGTGTGACACGCTCACAGAATGCACGGAGTTAGTGTGATCTGTGTCATTCTCTCTCAGAAAGTGGAAATTTCGTGTTTTACAATTGTTTAAATTGTTAAACGGTAAATTCTTCTCGATCGAAATTAAGACATTATAATAAATTTGATGATATCGCCGCCAGGTTCGATCATTTATAGAAAAAACAACAAATGTGCAATTATTTAATCATGTTTCTAACGTTTCGATCCCGATGTGGATCTTTTTCTTTTTTTGTTGTTTTTTCTATAAATGATCGACCCTGGCGCCGATATCATTAAATTTATTATATGTTTAAATTGCTAAGATGGGAATTATTCGACACGTTTCAGAGTTAACACTAAATCTACCACTGTCAAATTGACCGGTTTTCTATTACATGGTTATTGGAATTACAAAATCGCTTTCATAGGAAATCACGTTATTATTATACAAGGTGTTTCATGTATGTTTTGAGCTTGGTAGGTTTAATAATTTTTAATCACTTTCCGACATACATTGGTCATTCGTGTCACACTGCACTACTACAAAATATGTATTTTACAATCACATCCCCATGGTTATTACTTCATTGAGATCCTTTTCGCAATATACTGTCGCAACTGGAAAAGTGCGTTTTCCGACGTCGCAATACTGACAATGAGTATACAAAGCGGATATGATGTGGAAACATTGGAAATGATCATTTTCATACGTGGAAGATTTGTTTCCATTCAACCTTATTTATTACATCCTTGTTTAGACACTGTTCTCATTATCCGGTGAATTAAAGTGAGAACAAAATTGTTCGGATTCATTTGTGTAAAAAACGAACAGATATTGAAATATCAAATAAACTCCTGTTGAAAACTCATTATTTTTTGTGATATAAAATATGAATCATGCTCGAATCAGAAGAAGGTTTCTTTGCGAAGAATATTTCTGTAAAACGTATGGTTTTTCAAGTCGTGGCGTTTAACACCAATTACAGAACTAAATCCGCGGACACGTAAAAGGTATTAGCGGCTTGGCTGATTCTTTTTCAAAGGAAGTATTTTTTCGCGTCCCTCCCAAAGGAAACTATACGAATTATAGTAATTACGCACATGGTAAACTGTGCGACAGAGTCACCGGGTGCTCGTTCAACTTGTTATTACGTCTAGAATCGGTTGTCAGGCTGCCTCTAATTATATGCGTCCGCTGAGAACGGCAAAGTAGGTGACGAGTAATTAAATGAGATTAAGCTGTTGCCGAGAATGTCGTCGTCGCGATGTTTCCGCGAATTTTCGTAGTGTTACGATCGGTCGTTCCAGAATTATTAATATAATTATTGTTAGCATCGTGCTCGTCCTTTGATAACGACTTTCGTACGCCAGTGCTTTTCATAAAACGCGTGGAATGTCCACTAAGCTCATTGGATCAGTTTCGCATTTCATTAATATCCTTGCGAATAATCCTTGAAATTCGCTCAGTGAGAATATATTCTATCTACGAAACATTAATGGACTGTTTGAACTGTAATTATGGCTCTCTAATCTAGCATTTCTTGTGACGAAATTGTCTCTTACGAGGGTGTGATAAATAAAAGAGTTGATCTAAGGAAGACAATTTATATACTATTTATTAGGTCGCAAATACGCTTCTCTGTACGCAATTAAACTGTACGATGGTTTATGTGAAAATACCTGGTTCGTGTTCCTCGTCGAATCGTGCGACACGAAATCCGCTCGGCCCGGTCCTTCGCAGAATTCACCTGCAGGCCGTAGCAGTCAGTGAACCCTGCGAAGGTGGTGGAGATGATCGAAGGTCCAGAATTAGCGACGGAAAAAACACGTAGGGCAAAAAGGGCTGGAGGAGGCGAAAGGGAACGGCCGGGCACGATGTGTGCCGCGGTGTTTTACATATTTTAACGGGTTCTACCCGTACCTCCGATCCGTTTCGTTTATTCTCGATGCTACCCGCCGCTTCTTTCTGGTCACATCTATAATTTCTTCGAACAACATTCCTTCCGACTTCACGCCATATATTAATTAGACGCGAGAACGCGTCATTCTTGTAGCGTCGACTTTATTTACCATATTTCCATCGAATAATAATGTTTATCCTTGCTTTCCACCATGTTCTAAAAATATCAGAAACCTATTCAATATTCCAAAAAAAAAATTCCAAGGACAATATTTGGACACTACTATTATTATTACTAGACTGTAGAAAAATTGTCTGCATCGATTGCAAAGAAGAGAAACTAAATTGAATGTTATTTCTTACCATAATGATTTGAATAGAGGAGAGATCATGTATTGACACGTTCAATATTTTAAATTTTCCAACAATTTTACTCAATTCTACTATAAATGCGTAAAGATCCGCAGTGTAATTATCACTGTGGAACACTATTACAAATCTACTGAATATCCTAAGAAAAAATCCAAACAAACTATTTCGACATTTTTATTGTTACCGTTGAACAGTATTACGTCGATTTAAATTTGCAACACTACGGCACACTACTGCACGCTTTAACAATGCAAATTTCTCAGTCATTCAGCATTTTTAGTCAAAGGTGACAGCCGACCAAAGTTCCGTGTTTGCTCTTTAACATTTTCCTTTCTCCTCTTTCTTCTTTTTTTTTATCAATTCGGCGTTTCCAGACTCACTTTCAAAGTTTTGGAGTCAGGTTTACCCTCGAAGTTTGAAAGCATGGTCTTCTGGTTGTTTAGTCTTCCGTTTCTCTTGTATTTGAATTTACCTTGTTCGCGGAATCTTCTTCTCTGTTTACTCGTATGTTATCGGAGATAGGGTGGTCCGACTTTTTCGAAGTTCTTCCTCGAATTTTAGTAGCACCCGTGGAAGATAGTTTCTTTCACTTTTGATCGGATATTTCTCTATAATGGAGTTTCTTCTTCAACGAACCGTGGGAAAAAATCCAAAATTAAATAAAACTTCAGGCAGTCCTTAACGCTAATTTTGGCGAACAGTCACGATTTCATCGATGGACTATTATTTATATACTAACAGTATCAATTCTATTCTGAGACATTTAAACAACTCGTACATAATTGGCTTTTGGAACATAGATTTCAAAATTTTGATTGTTTCTGTTCTAGATCAAAAATCGAGCTATTACTCCGTTAATAATAACGTCATTTTTAAAAAATTTTGTTCACACATTAAAGTCTACAGTAATAAAGACCTGTAAGCAAATTTTTCATTTCTTCCATTACATTCTCGTTAAAAGTTCTCAAAATTCGAGTTGTTTTTCGTTTGTTAAAGTACATAGAAGCCTTAAACGGTTTCAAGGGACGAATTAAAAGTAAGAAAAATGGTGATTGTATAATAGGGGCGCTGTAATTACGTAATCTTGGGAAATATGAAAGAAACCTTGTTTCATTTCTGCTGAATCGTTGAGTGACATTCTTAGTTTGGTTTTTAATGGAACGATACGCGGGTCGCTATGGAATTTCGCGTGTTTGCGGGCGAACATTCAAAGGAACGGAGCAGACATTTCGCGTGCAACGTTACCAGAACAAGACGGACTCGTTCGCACGCATCGTGCGACACGCGGAATCGGATTTCGCACACCCTCAGCAACTGAGCATACGAGCTCGCTCGGCCTTGAAATAGATTCCATCTTGCGCGATTCCCCTATATTATGCTTTTCGGACGAATAACAGTCGTCGTGTATACTGGCTGCTTCACAAACCTGCGATGCTCATCAAGAAATTTTATTTTCTTCTGCATCGTTGCAATTAGATTCTCTAATGATCCATTAAACCATTAAGATCCATTATAACCACTAGACTACGGATTTGATGCATTTCTCACAAAAATGTATGGATGTAAATTAAAACAGTAATAATATTAAGACGATTTTGGAACATCCATATGTTATTTTCAATTTATTACAATTGTTAAGGATATGAAGACATTTTATATGGTCCCTGCATCTTGTAATTGACGAAGAAAGTTGTCATTTTACATAAAGATCCGCAGTATAATAGTTACTGAAGACGATAACTTATTCGTATATTTAATGAAATCTCTGTTTCCAAATTTATTTAAACAATTATTAATATTTTCGTTGCTACTTTCCGTGTCTTTCTGTAACAGTGACCTGAATCTTTGAGAATGTATGTTTATTGTAGTCCTTTATTGTAGAATATTTTAAGAATTTTTCTTACAAGAAGTTAGACCAGAACAAGATACTTTTGTCACATCATGGATAAACATAAAATTAGGTTAACAAGCATTGATTCATCAGACACGAAGCTGTAGAGAGTTAACTATAGAGAGTTGCTGTTTGCAATTGTTCCCAATTGGACATGCTCAAGATGCAGTGTTTGTGTCGACTTTTCTTTTCTTTCGCACGTTGTCTTGATATCGCCGAACAATCTGACCGACATTTTCGATTTCACCCGCGTCTACGAAAAGGAATCTGTGCAACACGTTTACCCAGGCTCTTCTTTCAACGATACCCAGTTGTTCAAAGAGCAGAGTGGATTTTCTTGGCTTGCGTTTCTTTAGAAACATTTTTGTAGCGTGCCGATCCTCGGTTTCGATTCGCCGCGTATGCCGCGTCGACGCCGTAAAGTTTAAAACATGGAACGGATCTCATCGCGGAGAAATATGTTTAATAAGAGAGCGAGATTACAACGTGCGGCCTCGTGGTATTACACCGTGATAACCCTCGAATGGCGAGACTTGCATCCATTTCGACCCGGAGTTACAAGTTTGTTTTATGCCTCGTCAACGAATCCGAAGGTGTTCCTCAACTTTTCAGAAATTTCACGGCGAAGTAAAATTTACCACTTTAAAAATTGTTTCTATGTTAAGTATTGTAAAAGATTTTTTATGTAGATTTCGTGTTCCTCAATTTTTAAGAATAACTTTGACGACGAAGTAGAACTTAGTACTTTTAAAATTGTTTTTTATTTTAACCATAGAAGATTTTTTATGTACAATTCGTGTTCCTCAACCTTTGAGAAATTTAACTCTGACAAAAAAGTAGAATTTAGATTTTGAGAATTATTTCTATGTCAACTATAGAAGATTTTTTATGTAGAATTCGTGTTGCTCAACCTTTGAAAAATTTAATTCCGACAAAAAAGTAGAATTAGATTTTAAGAATTGATTCTGTATTAACTACAGAAGATTTTTTATGTCGAATTTGTGTTCCTCAACCTCTGAGAAATTTAACTCTGACAAAAAAGTAGGATTTAGATTTTGAGAATTATTTCTATGTCAACTATAGAAGACTTTTTATATAGAATTCGTGTTCCTCAACCTCTGAGAAATTTAACTCTGACAAAAAAGTAGAATTTAGATTTTGAGAATTATTTCTATGTCAACTATAGAAGATTTTTTATGTAGAATTCGTGTTCCTCAACCTTTGAGAAATTTAACTCTGACAAAAAAGTAGAACTTAGCACTTAAAGAATTGTTTCTATTTTAACTATAAATTTTTTTATGATTCTGTAGACTTCCCTCGTTCGGCGTATCGAAGTCTGTAAAAATCAGCGACCGGTTATCGATACGCGAAAGGAGAGTTAAAAATGTGTTGAACAGTGTAATTGTCTGGCAATAACCTGTCGCGAGCACGCCGCACGTTCGAGGAGTTGTTGGTAACCCGAAGTTTGCTCGAACACATTAACTCGCTTATGAATACATTCGATTAATTAAAAACCTGCCTCGCCGTAATCACGGTGAGAGTAACCAGTCGTTTACGCGAGCAACGAGCGTGCCCTAGGAACACGCGAAGCGAGACGAAAGCACGAAAGTTACACCATACTCATACTGAAAAAACTCTATTATCAACATCCAAGTTAATACATACTGCCACATATATCGGTGAAATTAAGAAAAACCAAGGAACGCAGATACCATAGAAATTATCCATTACGTGTCGATAAAAGTATCAAATAGAATGAATAATACCATGTTTCTATCTCATTAGATTGTTATTCTTATATAATAATTTTTCAAACAGAAAATCAAATAATTTCAGCATTTCAGCTTCGTGTATTTATTAACAATTTAAATCAGTGAAGATATTAAGGAGATTTAAGCACATCAGTGTATTAGTTTCAGCCGTGTACAAGATAATTAGAAGAAGCAAAATTTTCTAAATCCGCAGTCTAATGAACATAGAATTATCACTTCCACTGTAATTTTTACTAAAACGTACACTTAACTGTGAGAAGCGTGATGACTAAAATACTAAAAAATTCTGACGAACCGCCTTAGAAATGGAGTTACAGAGCGAGCCGATTGACAAACTTTGAAGTCACGAGTTCTGCTGGATATCATCTGGCACGGTGCTAATGAAGCCAGTACATTTATTCCGATGCTTTAGCTTTGAAAACAGCACGGCCGTACAGCGAGCTCAAAATTACAGCGGGTCATTTGCATGAACGGTAAATCGTTTAATTAGCGAGAGGCCACTAATTGACCGTTTCCGCGGAAGGTATTCGATCGGCGAGCGAGCGCGTCGCGTCGGTGCCCCGAAAAATCGGTAATCCGTGTGATGGATAGACATTATTGCCGCTTTCTCGGTGTTGCAACAGGCTGGCCAATGGCAGCTCCATCGCCAGGGCATCAATGAAAGAGAGGATCCAGGGCCGCTGTGTTACGAGCCGGTGAGCTTGCTCAACGTCGCGGACAAAGAGGAGAGAGAGAGAGAGAGAGAGGCGGCCCGCGACATGGAGAAAAAGAGAAGGAGAGGCTTCTGCTTATATGGTCACTGATTACGGTGGGGCCAAGGGCCCGAGGGCCTTGGGACCGCTATTCTTAGAAGATGGGTCCTCCTGCCCTCCTCCTTTCTCGCATCGTCACCCCTCTCTCTTTCGCATCGAAGCTTCCGTATCTCTTTTCTTGCTCTCTCGCGTGGTCGGCTCGTCTTCGCTGTTTTGCCCCCACCCCCACCCTTTGGGCCCCTCGCGCAAGGCCCCTACAGCGATTCCTAATTACCTGTACTCGCGTACGTTCGTCTCTCTGTTTCTCGTGCTGACCCTCCTCCTCTCCCCGACAAACGGCATGCATAATGCATTTAAAGATCGCGTGATAGTGGCCGATTATGCGGTCGCCGGGGCCTCCTTTTCCGCGAAAGGAGTCGCGAATTGGGCGCCGCGGACCGTGACCCAACCGAAGAGGGCGTGGCCGTGCGAAACATACTCCCGCTTTACGAGGATTATCATGAATGGAGCTAGAGCTACAGCTTTCCCATTCGAAGATAGACGTCGAACCTTCCGCTAGAAGTTTCAATTTTTAATGTGAACACTTCTTTGCACGTCAGGCAAATGCTGGACAGTGAACCAGTCTAATCCGTCACGCTCCGAGGTGAAACGCTATTCGGGTAAAGTCGGTTCCTGTTTTCTATTTCGTTCTGTAGTTTCACGACTGCAAATGTTATTAGCAGTAAATGAAATTGAAAATGTATTTCAGGATATCAATGTATTATTTTCATCCTCTAGAAAACATTAATCTTTTCATTGTTCTGCTTCATTTTAAGAAGATTCTTAGATTCTTGAATTATTACAATTAATGTTATTGGCGCACTGGTTCGATCAATTGGAGACAATAAGCAAATTTGCAAAATATCACATGAAATTTAATTCAACGTTTCGGTCTAAATTCAGACCTTCCAAATAATATAATTTTTGTTTCTTAAGAAAAAGCATATTGAATGTCGATTAATTTATTACCAATTTCATATTGGTATTTCACTGGTGACTTCAAAGGATTCATATTTACCGCCACTTATCGATTGGCCAATACATACTCGACTCTTAAGAATTTAAATTAGTACATTTTCTAAGCAAGTGAGTTTATACATTTGTTTTCGTTTTTAATACCTTAGTGTTTTCTGCTTGTTCGGGAATGCGTTTGCCTAACCATATATTAATTAATTGATAAATTCTTACAGACGCAATACAGAAAATTTACATTCTTGAAAATGGTCTAAATCTAGACCGAAACGTTGAATTAAATTTCATGTGATATTTTGAAAATTTGTTTATTGTCTCCAATTGATCGAATCAGTGCGCCAATAACATTAATTGTAGTTTTGAACAATTGTCGATCGAGATACGGAGAACTTCTAGAATTATTATTTGTACTTTTTCTACGATTTACTTCGTGCATGACGAGTATGCTCATCGTTAGACAAAAAATTCCATCTTTTCATAACTAGAACACTCGACATGGACAGTGAACAGATGAAGGAAGGATTGACATTTTGATTTGATTCTTGCATTTGGGAACTAAAACTTTTATTAGCGAAGTTGAAGATTGATACGCACGAAATACGAACAAATTATAAATAAAAAGGTTCGAACAGTGATAAGTGTGGAGCGTAATAATTCAATTATCATGAAAAGAAGTGTTCATTCCGAGGAATGGGGGACCGTAGTCGTAAGAGCGACGCCGATTGCAATAACACGAGATCCAAGAAACGCAGACGTGGTCTTTAGCGGAAGATATTACTTAATAGTGGCATAAGATTGCCGTCATCGTCCGCAACACCGATACTCCTTGCTTCCCCGGCGACGCTCGTCAAATTACACTCGGATCGTTTTCTAATTCGCAACGAGGCTCGAACAAGAATTTCATACGTTGTTCCGGTGTTGAGTCGGGCTCTGATGTATAATTCGCTCAATTAAATTGGAAGCTGTACTCATTAAGACGTTGCATCTCGTTCCGAATGTAATATCGTTATTACTACAATAATTCGTGTTTCATACGGAATATCTAAAATTCCGTATCAAGTTCGGTGCTGAATTATTCCAATAGCTGTCTATATACATATGTACATATAAACCGAGTTTAACCATTCATGCATTACAAATTTCCAAGAGAAATCTCGAATTTTCCATAAATTCGTTCAGGAGACCACGATGATGAAATTCTTCGTGTAGAACGGTTAATTATGAATTTTCGAGCAGCCTTCTTAATAATAAAATCGTATTATTAGCGGCAATTATAAAGTTGGTTCGAAGAATCGTAAACGCGACAGTGGCACTGTCATTTTATATAGCAACTGTCTATTAAAACTTTGTTAACATCTTTTTAACGTGGTCTATATCGTCTCCTCAAGCCGAAGACATTTCGCGGAATCACGGGCACTCCTGAATATGCAAATCGAAGACATCCCGACGAGATTCGAGATATCGGCGCGCTAATGCTCGGTTTTATCTCCTCGGCCGATAGATCCCGGCGTATCCGTTATTTTTGAACACGTCTGAGAGTGTTTGTCGTAATCTATGGCGTCGGTAGCCGTCGGGTGACCGGCAACCATAAATCCTCCGAGTCGAAGTCCTTGAACCAGACGACTCGTCCTTGTGAATTCGCGGATTACGTCGAGTCACGAGTATGGAAATTAGCTCAATTGGTTAGTCGCCCCGAGGTTTCGGAAAAATACAGCTCCGCAACGATCGTGGTCCACTTTCCCCTGTTCCTTTTTGCGACGTTAAGTACAGACTCCTTCTACGTTAATTGAGAACGGAATTATACAAGCTTAACACTTTCTTATTGCGTCTCTTGTCGGCTGGAACGCGACGTCGCCTCGTTACGTACACGTACGTTTACTAATTGCGTCGATCATTATAAAAGTGGTCCAAGCGGAACGCCAGAACATTTGAAATTATCGATCCATGACCATTTTCATTCGTTTTTGTAAAATAGTGAAAAATTTAAATATTGAACTGGATTGGTAATTCGGTCGTTAAACAGATCTTAATTTCAATGAAAAATTCTAAATATCACGAATTTGAAAAATGTTCTCCTTCATTGTCAATGAAAGTTCGATAAACGATTAAAGAATTAATATGTAATGGAAATGTGTAATGTTTATAATTTAAAAAGAACATTTGCTGCTTAATTAATTTTCGCGTTATAATAAAATAAAAAATGTAAAACAGTTGATCTTATTATTTTATGCACTTGCAGCTACTACAGAGCTTAATTAGACAATTATGTGTAATAAATTTTGCTTTGTTGTTCTAATAATATTTAATATTTATTTCTACCGAGACTTCGGAAGCTTGTTTGATCGATTATCGACAGTATCGGAACCCGTTTCCGCCAAAATTATGCGCGTGATCGTCGTCGCACTTTTCGTCGTCGATGTAAAAGCGTGAAATCCGTGGTTTATAATCGCGCCCGATCAAAAGCGCGCAAGTATGCGATGATTTTTTCGGTGCATACGCCGATCGTGAAAACGCGAGGACGCGCCATGCGACAGAAGTGAAATTATTCCCATTGATATCCGCGCGAAGCAATTATCAGCAGTGGGATAGGGGTGCGATGCTCGATTAGGCGCGTATTCAGACGCGCAATCGGAACCGTGCAATCAATGTATCGCGGGGACCGTCACGTAGAATTGACTTCGACAGTTTCCGGTTTTCGTTTCTTTATTCAACGGGGGCGGCAGTCGCGCGTATTTCTTCGAGCATTCCCCGCCGCCCCCCGATAATGCGTTTTCCGATTTTTCGTCGGCGAGCGCCGTGAGTAACCTACCGTTTCCCTCTCTCTCTCTCTCTCCTTCTCTTTCTCTTTTTTCCATTTCTGTCTCTGTCCACTGAATTTCCAGCAGGCTGGAAAATCTCGACGCGGCCGCCGAGCCACGGGAAATTGAATTTAGTGCGCCGCTGGTGAAATGAAATTCAATTATTAGTAATACAGTCGAGCCGCGATTGAAAAAGAATGATAGAACCACCCGAGGAAAAAGGAAAGAGAAGCAGACAGAGTGAGAGACCACCAAGATCGCGGATTTGTACGTGTATACGTGTGTACGTTGGTCTCTATGCGTATGTGTGGGATGAAAGGAACAGAGGAAGGGGGAACGACGGATAATAGAGACGGAACGGCGAACGCGAGCAAACGAAAATTCGTCGTGTAAAATTAATCGCCGACTTAATTACCGGTTTTCCTCTAATTAGGCCCGGCAAATGATCTTACCCGCCGGCGAAAAATCGAGCGGAGAGTTATTGTTCCGATACGAACTCTGTCGATGAACTACGGATTTCCATATGATATGAAACTTTATTTGCAACTGCAAAATACAAAAAAAAAACCTTACAGCAGTTGATTGCATAAGTTCGTGCCCGATTTTCACGGGTGTCGCAAACTTTCTAATGGTATAGAAGAATGGTGACTATATTAATTGATTAATAAAGCAGTATTCTTTAAAATTTAACCATTTAATTTTATTTTCAAACCGAGCATGAACTTATGTAATCATTTAAAATCTATTGTTACACAAGAATACTAATCTTACATTAAAAAATATTTATGTGGAGTGTAGGTACTTTCCAACTGTCTAAGAAATTCCTTTTCGTATTGTCTACGGTCGTCAATGACGCAATTTATAAGTGGAAGTTCTGTTGCACTGTTTTCCATTTGTCGGGGTGGAAATTATCATCGTCCTTATCAGGTATATCGCCGGTCGAGTCTTTGTGCCCGCCGCAATAATATAAACGAACGGTACTTGACGGAACGCAGATCCTCGAAAAATAAATATGTCCTTAGAAACGGTTTCTTTTGTACAATAGATCAACCTTGGTCGAATACATTGTACGATGGTGGGGAGGGGCAGAATTTCCAAGCAGAAATCGCAGTACTGTTTTGATCGTGGTCGGAGTAACTTCTTCTCGTTCGCTGTCACGATCTCGAAAAGCGTATTGTGTAGTGATTCGTGTTTCAGACTTGCTAAGTCGTACTCGCGTAAATATCAGTGCGCTGTGGATCCGACGGAGGAACAGAAGATTCTGAAAATTTGTAGGTACACTGTACATTAGTATTTTATAATGTAGGATTAACATTTTTATGTGTATAACAATGGACATAAGGTTTTCTCTCACATTTTGCAACTTGAAATTCATAAACTGAATCGGCAGGAAGACGGTACGCATTTTGTCTATACGTATGACTTTACACAATCAAATTTAACTGTAACAACAAAACTGTAGCAGCTTGTATCTGAATAATTACTTGTTTGCGACATATTCGTTTCAATCTTTTTCTATTAAAAAGTAGATTTAACAATGATTTTACGGCAAGTTTCTATTACAAATATCAACTGATTCAGAGATGTAGATTTACCTTTAGAACAGATTATCATTAATTTATATATACCGTGTAGATTAAAGCTATTCACAGAACAAAACTGGCTCAAATTACAGTTGTTTAGGAGTACGTAACATTTCCCACGGGGTAGGCAATTTTCTGCCAAAAATCGGACGTATTTCGTCGCGCCGGAGAGGTTCAGTTATTTTAGCGACGAGCCTCGCAGATAGCTGCCAGGCGGGGTACCCTAATTAATTTCCCTAGGCTCCTTTGTACGAATGTAACGAGCAGATTCGACGGAAGATAGGCGCATCGCGCGGCTGGATAGAAAACCGTGTTCCAAGATAGAACGCGCGGACCATCTGATCGGGCGTAAAGCGAAGTTGATAATTAACGAGTTTGCACGGCGTGTCGACGTCGGAAACAAAAGCGCGCTGCGCCCGGTGTGTCTCGGCCGTGTTCTTGATCTTCCTACGCCGAACGAACTTCCGGGTGGTTTGCGGCGTGTTTCGCCGCAACGGCTTTGAACCGTTAGCCTAGAAGACCTTGAGACAATTCCTTTGTGGATCCAGGAAACGACTGCTACCGAAGAGCACGGGGTTGGTTCAAAAACTGTGCAGAAAAATACTTAGAAAACGAATAACCTGGATTGAGAAAAATAGAAGTTTTAACACTAGAAAGACTGAAACTTAGTATATACCTATATTGCCCAAAAGCAGTCAAAACGACTGCATTGTAAAAGAATAACTAATGTGTAAAGAAATTTGTTTAAAATTAATTTTTAATATTTTTTATATTATTTACAGTTATATAACAAGTTATTAGTAAATATTAACAATAAAAAAAATTGTTAGAACAACATGTTAGAACAAGTATTCGAATAACAAGTACTAAGTACTTTAGCTTATTGTACAACTGCAACGTGTCAAGTATACGCCCAAATCGACAATTTATCATGTACTTGTATGTTATCATGTGACGGTAATCGAAAAAAAATGAAAACAGTTATTTCGATACAGAGCCGAACTGGTCATATAAGAAATTTATTCAATTCAATAATAAGAGTCATTTGATTATTTAAAATTTCCCAAGCAGTCAAAATGACTGCTTTTGGGCAATATAGGTATAACACATAGAAATATATATATATACCGGAAATGAAGGAGGGAGGAGGTAACTACAATAATTAATAAACGCATTTATATGTTGTACAAAAAGTTACAACATTCTAACAAATTGTGTCATTATATACATAATTGTTTTTCTAATTGAAATTAAAAAGCAGTCAAAATGACTTCCTTGGGAATCTAGTGTTAATCAAGATTTTTCATTTATTTTGGTTCAGGCCCTCGTGTCAATTTGATAGTTTTCCGGAAATAAGTTATACTTAAACCGCGGATGTTTATGCAGTTTCCAATTTTTGTTGACAAATTTGAAGAGACCGCAATGAAATAAAATCCTACGTCTACGAGGAACACTCTTTGCAGATCAAAACGAATAAGAATAGTACAGAATTCTATCAAATTTTATATTCTAGCATTATCATAAAGATTCGCAATCTAGACTTATATTGTTATGTTTCTAGTAGGCGAAAATTTGGCCGAAACTTCGTGACTTTAATTGTTTAAAAACCTAAGATGTAAATGTTAACTCGCCACTGTCAATTTGACACCGAGGGACAGATTCGTGAAATAGCGGACGGGTGAGGGTTAAAGTGGAGTAGGTCAAACGATGAATGTTTTACACGGCACTGTATAATAAATATCCTCTCTCGGTCAAGAGAAACTGTTAGAATTGTTATAAAACATGGAGAATAGAACGTGAATCATTTATGGGGATTGAAACAACAGTGGTACGTATACGATATTGCAGGGTTTTTTGCGGAACAGAATATTCACAGTGAGCGAGAATGTATGTCACAAATCATAGCGTAACCGTAGAAGATGCGTGCCTGTAGCGTAGTTTGAAAAATCTGAACTCGAATAAAGAATGTTTAAAACAATGCACACAGATTTGAGTGCACGCGTTCCAGTTTATTGTTGTAGGTGGGCATAGAGTAGAGAGTACTCGTATGGGAGAGGTAGCATAAAAGAAAGAACGAGTATTAAAAGAGCGAATGTTCAAGGGTTGAAACGAAAGGGTAGTTTTTGTTTAACGAGCTGGTATTTTCGAATATTTAGTACGATTTCAGTAAGTACTCCTATGTCGATTATAAGTGCGATTATGTTACGATAATCCGTTTCGAAATGTAAGCTTTCTGTTGATATCGCAGAGGGATTTAATGAAAATAATCCTTATAATACGTATAATACATATTTGCATTATTGAACGATTCTCGTGTCCGACGTGTAACAATGATCAATGCAGTTATAGTACCCAAAGCATTGTAATTTTGTTAATTGTTCCTGCAAATGCAAAATGTTTAATAGCATTCAGACCGTCGACACACTTACGTGGAACGAAACAATTAGTTCGAACAGAAACATTTTAGATACAAAAGAGAGGACTGTTCACAGTAATGTCTCGAGTATTTTTTTTATGAAACTTTCATCAACATATTTGTGACATTATTCTGATTAAAATAAGACCAAAAACGGAATAATTGAGTTGCATATTTTCTCGTTCATGTCCATTATCCATGTGAGTTCATGTTTTTTTATAAATAGTGTCGTGTTTGGTATCATATGAATCAGAAAAATGTGACGAATGTGTCAGTAAAATTTTCATAAAACGATCATTAACCCTTTACACTCCTTTGTCGAATGTGACTCGATACCAGAGAAAGAAAAATGTGAATGGAACAGGTTTTCATATGTATTTGATTCTTCTTTTATCTATTTAATTTCTTATTCTGTACCTAAAACAAATACAAGTTGCACGAATATAAATTACAACAAGATTTGAGAGCTATATTTTAGTAGACAACATAGTTTAAAAAACGTGGTAAAATGAGTAGCAGTCAAGGAATTGTCCTTGGAAGTAAATTCCAAATAATACCCTTAAACCAGTAGGGAGTTGTTTGAATTAAAATTGAAAAATAATTTACAGTGCAAAGGGTTAACCACCGGAGTTTCATTATTATATAAATGTTATGTTTACTCGGTATCTTCCTCTATGTTCTACGCTATCGTTGAGGGACAGTCGCATAGCAGTTAGTCTAGCGTTAATCCGACAGTACCTTTGAAAAATAGCGAACCCGATAAGGGGGGGGGGGAGGGGTTGGTGTCGAGCACTGTCATCCTCGGCGATCGGTCGTTGAAACAATGCTCGCCGGTCGTTCGGTATTATTATAATAAATGGTTGCGTGTTGCTTGTCTGTTGCAGAAAAATTGCTGAACAGCGAGGGCCGCGAGCTGCGACGGGCCCTCTTCTCCCTGAAGCAGATCTTTCAGGTGAGTTTACAATTCGCGATACCTGCGGGATCGGAGGATCGAGCGAGCGGCCGTGCACGCGCTGCCGATAAAGACAACCAGCGGAAGGGAAAGATAACGAGAAAGATGGAACGGGGTGCGCGAGAAGCGAAAGGGAAGAGGATAGAGTAAAGAGGGAATGGATAGCGCAAAGGAGGAAAATATATTTGATAGGCTGCGAGAGAAGGGCAGGGTGCGGGGGTGGGAGACAGGAAGACAGGGGCTATTTTTACGCGAAGCTACTCGCTCGACGAGTAAATATTTGCATGGCGGTTCGAGCGAGTGCATTTTCTCTCCTTTCTTCTCTGTTACATCGCGCCAACCCTCTCCTCCTACACCCTCCTCCTTTCTCTCTCCCTAAGCCGCGCGTCCCTTTCTATCCGTCGTATCTCGATAACCGCGGCCCTTTGTCTCACAAATTCGTTATTCGTCGACGCGAGGCATGCACGTCGCATTCCAATAATTTTCGCCGGCATTGTACTCGACAGCTGCGAATACCTGCAGCCTCGTGTATGTACACACGTAATGCTCTCGCGTAACGTGTGGGGGTGGTTTGCGTGCCCGCGAGTGCGCGATCCTCGAGTCTCGAGGATTTTTTAACCCTCATCCACACGGGTAATTTTTTGTACTATTCTAAATGAATTTGAAATAGGTACCCGGGTACCAAGTCGTGTGGATGAGGGTTAATCGACAGTGGAAACCGCGAAAGAATGACCGAAAGCCAATGTTTCAAGTTTAAGATTTGAAACGTTTCTCTGTTTTAAAATCAGAATTAATTTGTCTAAATATGTACTCGTCGTAAAACATCAAGTAAAGAATTTTCGCGAAGGAAGTGCACCAGAAAAATAATGGAAGCTTAGTCTGTCGATAAGAAATTCTGTACTTCGCGTGAATCACAGTATCAATACCTTTTAATTAGTCGTGGATCGAGTTCTCGAACCGGAAATAGAATGAATTTGATTGGTGGATGTAATCCATTTGAACTTTCCTTCCGTTGCTTCCGGAAGGAAGAGCAAACTCCGCAGGAGGCGTGTTTATTCGAGCCCCGACTTTCTTACCTTCTTTTTTCACCCTCCCCCTCTCTCTCTCTCTCTCTCTCTCTCTCTCTCTCTCTCTCTCTCCTCTC